>CM077893.1:7965485-9344814 GCA_039720435.1 Amazona ochrocephala | reverse complement strand
CAGCTGAAGCTTTCTGGGGGGCGCACTTGCCTATGGGGTGGTTCAAGCAATGCCAAATCCATACAATCCCAGCCTGGTTTGTGTTGAACGGGACCTCGGAGCTCACCCAGCTCCAACCACTGCCATGGGCAGGGACACCTTCCACTGGAGCAGCTTGCTCCAAGCCTCTGTGTCCAACCTGGCCTTGAGCACTGCCAGGGATGGGGCAGCCACAGCTTCTCTGGGCACCCTGTGCCAGCGCCTCAGCACCCTCACAGGGAACAGCTTCTGCCTCAGAGCTCATCTCAGTCTCCCCTCTGGCAGGTTAAAGCCATTCCCCTGTCCTGTCCCTACAGGCCCTTGTCCAAAGCCCCTCTCCAGGTTTCCTGCAGCCCCTTGAGGCACTGGAGCTGCTCTAAGGTCTCCTCTTCAGGACCCTTCCCTTCTCCAGCTGCTCCAGCCCAGCTCTCTCGCACAGTCACGGTCACACGTTTCCTCCCCCCGCACTACATCTCCCGGGAAGCCCCGCGCCGCGCGTCAGGAGCCCGCGACGGGACGGGACCGGGAACGGGAACGGGCCGGGAACGGGAACGGGCCGAGCTGAGCCGCTCCGGGACGGGCCCCGCGCCGCCGCCATGCAGGTGAGCGGGGACGGGACGAGCCGGGTGTGTGCTGGGGGTGCGTGTGCCCCATGGACCACCCGGGACCCCCGCTCTGCTGCGGGCGGGCGCTGCGCTGTGGCTGCGGTACCGCGGCCGCCGGAGCCATCTTCACCCGTTCTTCCTTCTGCCCGTTCCCGCTTTGCCCCGGTTCCCTTTTCACCCCAGGCTTAAGCTGGGCTGGAACAGAGCCCGCCTACAGCGGGGGCCCCAGCGAGCTGTGTGCGGGTCTGTCTATGTCTGTTTGTAGCCGGTCTGTCTGACCTCACACCCCCGTGCTGCTGCATCCCCACCCTGAAGGCTCCCCCATCTCCGTTCCCCCATCTCCCTCTCCCTCCATGTCCCGTTCCCCATCTCCCATGCAGGGGCTGTCACCGCACTGGGCTCGCACCAGGCACTCGCTCAAGTCCCAGCAGAGGCCTTGAACCATCAGCCCGAAGTGGGTTCACTTCACACTCAGAGCTCAGATGTGATCCCACAATCCCAGCATCATTCGTGATGGAAGGGACCTCTGGGGTTCATCCAGTGCAGCCCTCTGCCAGGGCAAGGCCACCCGGAGCAGGGCACCCAGGAACGTGTCCATGGTGGGTTTGGGATGGCTCCAGAGAGGGAGACTCCACAACCCCCATGGGCAGCCTGTGCCAGGGCTCTGCCGCCCTCAATGTGAAGAAGTTCTTGCGCATGTTGAGGTGACACTTGTTGTGATTTAGTTTATGGCCATTGCTCCTCATCCTGTCACTGGGCACCACTGGAAAGAGCCTGGCACCATCCTGCTGGCACCCACCTTTGAGACACTGATCTGCATTGATGGGATCCCCTCTCAGGCTGCTCCTCTCCAGGCTAACCAGGCCCATCTGAGAGATGCTCCAGACCCTGAGCATCCTTGTGGCCTCCACTGGGCCCTCTCCAGCAGCTCCTTGTCTGTCTTGTACTGAGAGCCCAGCGCTGGACACTGCTCCAGATGTGGCCTCACCAGGGTCAGTAGAGGGGGAGAAATGACCTCCCTCAACCTGCTGCCACACCGCTCCCCATGCACCCCACGATGCTGTTGTCCCTCCTGGCTGCAAGGGCTCATGGTCAACTTAACTGATCATCCACCAACAGTTCCAGGTCCTTCTCAGCTGAACTGCTCTCCAGTAGATCACCCCCAGCCTGTACTGGTACTTGGGCCCTTGCTGAATGTCACTGGGTGATGTTTAAGGATACTGGGTCCCCCCAGTTTCCTGCCACCAGCCTCCTGCAAGGTCCCAGGGGTGGCTCACACCAGCTCCAAGGAGCATCCTCCCCAGGACACTGTGTCCCCAGTGTGGGGCTGCAGCTTGGGCACCCTGTGGCAGTGTCCTGCTTGCCATGCTGGTTTGCAAGGCAGAGGTCAATGAGCTGCAGTTCCAACAGGCTCATCCCGGCGTGCAGGGCCGGGTGTCCCAGTTGGACTGGAGCAGCAGGTTGGGATGTGCCAGGCAGCCTGGGTTTGTGTTTTCACAGAATCCCAGCCTGGTTTGGGCTGGAAGGGACCTTAAAGCTCATCCAGCTCCAACCCCTGCCACGGGCAGGGACACCTTCCACTGGAGCAGCTTGCTCCAAGCCCCTGTGTCCAACCTGGCCTTGAACACTGCCAGGGATGGGGCAGCCACAGCTTCTCTGGGCACCCTGTGCCAGCGCCTCAGCGCCCTCACAGGGAAGAGCTTCTGCCTAAGAGCTCATCTCAGTCTCCCCTCTGGCAGGTTAAAGCCATTCCCTTGTCCTGTCCCTACATCCCTTGTACAAAGCCCCTCTCCAGGTCTCTTGTAGCATCTCGCTGGGTAAGAGACATTTTGGCCTCACAGCCACACTGTTGTACCTGCAGACCTGGCTTCACCCCAGGCTGGGACACCTGCGGCAGCAGAAGGGATCTTCTGCCCCTCACTTCTGTTCCCTTGTCACTGAAGTAGTTACCTGCTCCTTTCAAGGTGCTGCTGATTTGTGAGTGAAACCTGTAGAGGAGAAATAGCTTCATTTAAATCTAATTATCATGAATCTGTTGCTGAAGGAAGCTGAAAGCTGTGAGCCAATTATGCTTACTAATGTGCAAGGATGAGGAGTGGCCAGAGGGTGTAATTAGAGCTCCTTGTAGCGTGGACGCCCGGTTGTTGGATGGTATTTCTGGCCAAGGCCGGTCCTGTTGGCTGCATCTGCTGGTGTCAGTAACGGGTTACAGCAGAGGAGGGGGCAGAAGCCCCACGAACACTCCCTGGAGAGGTTCACCAAAGGGAGGAGAAAAACCCCACAGAATTCCTGTTTCTTGATGGTGAAAGCAAGCAAGGCTTGGCATTGTGGTGCCAGCTCTGTGGGAGGGTTCTTTACACAACAGCAATACTCGCTTCTCCTGTTTCGGTGCGATAAGGAAAATGGGTTGATGCCTTTGTAGATCCCAGCTTGCACCGATGATGCTCTGCCATGGAGGCGTCCCTGGACCAGCCCATGGTCAGGTGGTTGCGCTTGAGGCTCTGGGTGCTTCAGCAGAGAAACCCTTGGGAGGCAAAGGGTGGCTGTGATCAGGCTGTGGATGGTGTCCACCAGCCTCTCTCTTCCACAGACCTTCCCTTCTCAAGCCTGGGCTAATGAAGCCTTGGCTCATCTCTTGCAATCATAGAATTGGACATGGAGCTGTTGGAGCGAGGCCATGGAGATGCTGCGGGGGCCGGCGCAGCTCAGCTCTGGAGCAAGGCTGAGAGAGCTGGGCTGGGGCAGCCTGGAGAAGAGAAGGCTCCTGAAGGGGAGACCTTAGAGCAGCTCCAGTGCCTAAAGGGGCTGCAGGAAACCTGGAGAGGGGCTTTGGACAAGGGCCTGTAGGGACAGGCCAAGGGGAATGGCTTTAACCTGCCAGAGGGGAGACTGAGATGAGCTCTTAGGCAGAAGCTGTTCCCTGTGAGGGTGCTGAGGCACTGGCACAGGGTGCCCAGAGAAGCTGTGGCTGCCCCATCCCTGGCAGTGCTCGCTGGCTTTTTCTCACCAGTCCAGACGCACACAGGGCCTGGAGCAGGAAGTCAAGGGCAGAGTTAAGCCTGCTCCGTGTGACGCTGAGGTTTCAGTTCAAGTTCCTCTTCCCGTTCCAGAAACTGTGGAAAAACCGATTGCGGCATTTGGTAAATCCCCGGCTGGGCTCAGCCCTGGGGGATGGGATGGGGATGTTGCATGGACCTGCTGAAGGTGCAGGTGCCCAACCCCTGTGCCCACCACCCCAAGCCAGTTCCTTGGCCTCTCTTGCAGATGTCCTTCTACTTCTCGGATAGAGCCGTGCTGCTCTTTGACTTCTGGAGCGTCCACACCCCCACAGGTAGGCTGCCAGCCCCAAGACACTGTCTGTCCATCCATCTATGCATCCATCCATCCATCCATCCATCCATTCATCCGTCCATCCATCCATCCATCCATCCATCCATCTGTCCATCCATGCATCCATCCATCCATCCATCCATCCGTCTGTCCGTCCATCCATGCATCCGTCCATCCATCCATCCATCCATCCATCCATCCATCCATCCATCCATCCGTCCATCCATGCATCCATCCATCCATCCGTCTGTCCGTCCATGCATCCATCCATCCACGCATCCGTCCGTCCATCTGTGCATCCGTCCATCCATCCATCCATCCATCCATCCATCCATCCATCTGCCACTGCCTGTGCTCTCCACCTGGGAGTACAGATGTGGAGCACAGAACTGAAGAGCAGCTTTGCACTCCTGTCAGGAGCAGTGAAGAGCAGGATCCCGCAGCATTAACCTTGGGGCACATACTGTGTGCAGAGCTCAGACAGAGCTCAGGGCACTGCAGGCTCCGTCCTCCCAGCCTGAGAGCAGCAGACAGGGAGCAGACAGGAATCACCCCCCCAGCCCTGACGGCCCCCATGGGTCAGTGCTGGATCAGCTTCCCATTTTTGGTTGTTTCTCCTTTATTATCCCATAATCACTTTTTAACCCCCATTTTTTTTTAGTGGAGTTGATGCGAAGATGCTTATTCTTTTCAGAGCAATCCCCTTCCCCAAAAATACTCCCTAGGAATTTAGAGGGAGGAATTGGGCTAAATTTTCCAGTGCTTCACTGACCTGCTGCCCAATTCCAGTCCTGGGAGCCCATTCCCTCCACTTTATCCCATGGATATCATAGACTGGTTTGTGTTGGAAGGAACCTTAAAGCTCATCCAGTTCCAACCCCTGTCACGGGCAGGGACACCTTCCACTGGAGCAGCTTGCTCCAAGCCCCTGTGTCCAACCTGGCCTTGAGCACTGCCAGGGATGGGGCAATGTCCAGGGGCTATTCCCAAGCACTTTGTGCTGGTTCCCACCACCTCTCCCCCCACACCAGTGCATGCCCATGGGCAGCCGCGGGTGTTTCCCCGCAGGGATGGTGCTCTCGGTGCTGGTGATCCTGCTGCTCTCCATGCTCTATGAAGCCATCAAGATGGGCAAGGCCGTGCTGCTGCGGCGGGCGCTGCCCCCCAGCCTCAGCCAGGACCCGCTGCTGGAGCCGGAGGAGGAGGTCCCCAGCCCCACGCAGGGCAGGTACCACAGGGATCCCTCACAACCTGCTCGGGGGGGGCTCAGGGACGGGGATGTGGCTCCCTGGGAGGGAGGGAGGCTGGAAAGAGCCAGCCCTGGAGTGCTGAGCTCCCAGGGAGGGGTGGGACGGCCTCAGGAGGTGGCCCCAGGGGTATCCTGCCCCGTCTGGGTCCTTTGGGAGATATCCAGGGTGGTTTTCAGCTTAGTAAAGGATCACATTCCCCCAGGAGCTATCGTGCAGGAGGGTCCTTGTGCTTTGGGAATGGGCTCAGGCACCCCAGCGAGGCTGACGCAGGCTTTCCCTTCCCATCACAAGCCCTTGGAGCCAAGCCCTGGGTTCTTCCTCTTGTATTTAATCCCAAGCCATACCCAAGGATGCTCTTACTGCCAGTATCCTTCAGAGCAGGATTTCCCTCTGTGCTGCCGTTTGCAGCCCCCATCCTTTGTCCCACATCCCAAACCCATCTCTGGATGCTCCGGGATACCAGCAGGGTAGGGGGGAAGCTTCCAGCTGCCCCAGCCCTTTGCTTATGGGGTTTCTCAAACCGTGCAGACGAGGCCCTCAGTGCCATGGGTTGGTGGTGGCCTTGGCAGTGCTGGGGAACGGTGGACTGGGTGATCTTAAAGATCAGTTGGGTCACTTGCTGAGGTGAGCAGCTCGAGAGGGGCCAGAGGGCCTTCAGCACCTGAGGGGGGGAAGATCAGCGTCAAGGAGCATCAACTCAGAGTGGCGAGAGCCACCGAGGGAGCCTCAAGAGCCACCGAGGAGCCTCAGGAGCCACCGAGGGAGCCTCAAGAGCCACCGAGGAGCCTCAGGAGCCACCGAGGGAGCCTCAAGTCCTCAACAGGACTTGCCCAGGAGCCGGCAGCTCAGCTGATGCGAGCAGGGACTCACAAGGGGCAGTGCCAGGAGAGCGGCACCAGCCCTGCTGCACTGCTCTCCTGCGGGGAGGGTGCACAATGGGCAGGGCTGCACTCGGTGCGCCCTGGTGCGGGTCCTCCTGCAGCTGAGGCTGAGCTGGGGGATGCTGTCAGCAGGATGAAAGATGCTGAGAGGAAGCAGCACTGTTTGCTCCAGGCCCAGACTGTGCAGGGCCCCCAAGCGTCCCTGTAGCTCATGGAGGGAAGAAGGAGGCCGCTAACCCAGGGAGCTGGGAAACAGTAACAGAAAAAACAGCAAAACAAGGAGGAAGAGGACAATTAAAAGCAAGGGGTTTCCTCCTAAATCTGTTGTCCACACCCAGCACCGCTTTGCTGTCCTGCAGGGGACTGATGAGGAACCACTCGCACCAGGAACAACTGCTGATGCACTGGTGAAGAAGATCACTACTGGTGCTGCCAGGAACAAGCGGCGGGCCGTAGTAGTAGGGGACTCTACTCTGAAAGGCACAGAGGCACCCATCTGTTGGCCTGACCCAGGCTCAAGGGAGGTGTGTTGCCTATCAGGGGCTCGGATCAAGGATGTTGCAGAGAGGCTGCCTGCTCTAGTCGGTCCCACTGACTATTGCCCACTTCTAGTGATCCATGTGGGTGCTACTGATATAGATAGGAGTAGCTCGGAGAACATAAAGGACTACAGAGCTCTGGGAGAGGTGGTTAGGGGCTCTGGAGCTCAGATTGTCTTTTCACCAATTCTCCAGGATACAGGGCAGGACCTTGAAAAGGCTAGGAGGATTGGGCAGGTTAATAAATGGTTAGAAGGGTGGTGCTGTAGTCAGGGGTTTGGGTACCTTGAACACAGGGCTCAATTTAGTAGGCCAGGTCTACCGAGGGCTGGTGGAGCTGGTCTGACAAGGGGAAGAGTGGATTTGGTAGGAGGCTTGCCAGGCTGGTCAAGGATGCTTTAAACTAGATGTGTTGGGGGAGGGGGGCATCATTCCATCCCAACACACCCAGTCGGTTGGCAGCACCTACAGTAAACGTTCGGAGCAATGTAGGGATATTCCAGCTGCTCCAGCCAATGAGCCGGCTTCAATTGGATCTCGGCTCAAATGCCTCTACACAAATGCCCGTAGTATGGGGAACAAACAAGAGGAATTAGAGATGTGTGCACATCTATGGGGGTATGATATCATAGGCATCACAGAAACATGGTGGGATGGCTCCTATGACTGGTGTGTTGGAATGGAAGGTTACCAGCTCTTTAGGAAAGACAGGCCTGGCAGACGGGGAGGGGGAGTTGCTATTTATGTTAGGGATAGGCTGGAGAGTATGGAACTCTGTCTGGGGACAGGTGAGCAGTTGACAGAGAGTTTGTGGGTCAGGGTTAAAGGGAGAACAGCGATGGGTGACATTATTGTGGGGATCTGTTACAGACCGCCTGACCAAGGGGACTTGCTGGACGAAGCGCTCCATAGGCAGATAGGAGCAGCCTCACACTCGCAGGCCCTTGTTCTCATGGGAGACTTCAACCACCCTGATATCTGTTGGAGGGATGGTACGGCCCGGCACAAGCAATCCAGAAGGTTCCTCGATTGCGTGGAAGACAACTTCCTTCTGCAAGTAATAGAGGAGCCGACAGGAGAGGTGCCATGCTTGACCTCGTCCTCACCAACAGGGAAGGGCTGGTTGGGAATGTGACGCTCCAGGGCAGCCTTGATTGCAGCGATCATGAGATGGTTGAGTTTGAGATCCTCAGGACAGTGAGAAGAGCGTGCAGCAAGCTCACTGCCCTGGACTTCAAGAGAGCAGACTTTGGCCTCTTCAGGAACCTGCTCAGTAAGGTTCCATGGGATACAGCCCTAGAGGGCAGGGGGGCCCAAGACTGTTGGTTGATATTCAAGGCTCACCTTCTGCAAGCTCAGGAGCGGTGCATCCCAACTAGAAGGAAGTTCAGCAGGAGGAACAGGAGACCTCCTTGGATGGATAAGGAGCTGCTGAGCAAAATTCGAAGGAAAAAAGAGGCTTATAAAAGGTGGAAGCAAGGTCAGGCGGCCTGGGAAGAATACAGGGATGTTGTCCGGGAAGCTAGGGACCAGGTTAGGAAAGCTAAGGCCCACTTAGAATTAAACTTGGCTGGGGATGTTAAGGATAACAGGAAGGGATTCTATAGGTACATTGCCAATAAAAGACAGGTTAGGGACACCGTGGGCCCTCTCCAGAAGCTATCGGGAGAACTGGCTACCCTGGATTTGGAGAAGGCTGAGGTTCTTAATGACTTCTTTGCCACAGTCTTCACCAGCAAATGCTCTGACCACACCACCCAAGTCTTGGAAGGCAGACGCAGGGACAGTGAGAATGAAGACCCTGGGCCCACTGGAGGAGAGGATCTGGTTCGAGACCACCTTAGGAACCTGAATGTATACAAGTCCATGGGACCGGATGAAATCCATCTGCGGGTCCTGAAGGAGCTGGCAAATGAAGTTGCTAAGCCACTGCCCATCATATTTGAAAAATCATGGCAGTCAGGTGAAGTTCCTGATTACTGGAAAAAGGGAAATATAACCCCCATTTTTAAGAAGGGGAAAATGGATGAGCCAGGGAATTACAGACCAGTCAGTCTCACCTCTGTGCCTGGCAGAATCTTGGAGCGGATTCTCCTGGAAGGCATGCTAAGGCACATGAAAACCAACAAGGTGGTTGGTGACAGCCAGCATGGCTTCACTAAGGGGAAATCCTGCCTGACCAATCTGGTGACCTTCTATGATGGGGATACAGAACTGATGGACAGGGGCAGAGCGGTTGATGTCATCTACCTGGACTTGTGCAAAGCCTTTGACACTGTCTCCCATGACATCCTTCTCTCTAAGTTGGAGAGACATCAATTTGATAGGTGGACCACTCGGTGGATAAAGAACTGGCTGGATGGCCGCACGCAAAGAGTAGTGCTCAGTGGCTCAGTGTCCAGCTGGAGACCAGTAACGAGTGGTGTCCCCCAGGGATCGGTGTTGGGACCGGTCTTGTTCAACATCTTTGTGGGTGACATGGACAGTGGGATTGAGTGCGCCCTCAGCAAGTTTGCCGATGACACCAAGCTGTGTGGTTCGGTTGATACATTGGAGGGAAGGAATGCCATCCAGAGGGACCTTGACACGCTTGTGAGGTGGGCTGATGCCAGCCTGATGAAGTTTAACCATGCTAAATGCAAAGTCCTCCACCTGGGTCGGAGCAATGCCAGGCGCAGCTACAGGTTGGGCAGAGAAGAGATTCAGAGCAGCCCAAGGAGAAGGACTTGGGGGTGTTGGTCGATGAGAAAATGAACATGAGCCAGCAGTGTGCGCTTGCAGCCCAGAAAGCCAACCGTATCCTGGGCTGCATCAAAAGGAGTGTGACCTTTTGGTTAAGGGAGGTGATCCTGCCCCTCTCCTCTGCTCTGTGAGACCTCACTTGGAGTATTGTGTGCAGTTCTGGTGTCCTCAACATCAAAAGGACATGGAACTGTTGGAACACGTGCAGAGGAGGGCCACAAGGATGATCAGGGGACCTCATAGCAGCCTTCCAGTATCTCAAGGGGGGCTATAGGGATGCTGGGGAGGACTCTTCATTAGGGACTGTAGTGACAGGACAAGGAGTAACGGGTTCAAACTTAAACAGGGGAAGTTTAGATTGGATATGAGGAAGAAATTCTTTACTGTGAAGGTGGTGAGGCCCTGGAATGGGTTGCCCAGGGAAGTTGTGAATGCTCCATCACTGGCAGTGTTCAAGGTGGGGTTGGACAGAGCCTTGGATGGCATGGTTTAGTGGGTGATGTCTCTACCCATGGCAGGGGGTTGGAACTGGATGATCTTAAGGTCCTTTCCAACCCCAACTGTTCTATGATTCTATAAAGAAGGAATTCTTTACTGTAAGGGTGGTGAGACACTGGAACAGGTTGCCCAGAGAAGCTGTGTCTGCCCCATCCTTGCAAGTGTTTAAGGCCAGGTTGGATGGGGCTTAGAGCAACCTGGCCTAGCAGAAGGTGTCCCTGCCTGTGGCAGGGTGTAGGATCTAGATGATCTTTAAGGTCCCTTCCAACTCAAACCATTCTGTGATTCTGTGATCTTTTCCAACCTGGTTGATTCCGTGATTACAGGGGCTTGGAACTGGATGATCTTAAGCTCCTTTCCAACCCAAACCACTGTGATTCTATGGTTCTTCCACAGATGGTTTCAGTACCACGTTGGTCAGACGCTGTTCCATGTGGTGCAGGTGGTGCTGGGCTACATGGTGATGCTAGCGGTGATGTCCTACAACGCTTGGATCTTCCTTGGGGCCATCGCGGGCTCCACGCTGGGCTATTTCGTGATGTACCCCCTGCTCGGTCGGGGTTAGTCACTTCCCATGGGATGCTCCACACTTCCGCTGTTTGTCTGGAATTGCTGCTGTCACTTTGCTGGGTCTGTCCTCATGTGCTGTGCAGGACGCAGCACCCAGGGACTTGCTATGGGGACTGGCCCGACTCAGGGTGGGTATTGCTGGGGAAGGGGAGCCCCACAGCCGCCGTCTGTTGGTGGCTGCCCCCAGCTCTCAGGGAGCTTTGGCTGGGTGATGATGATGGGGGGGTGCTGAGTGTTTCCTCCCCCACCACTGCAGGGTTCATCCTGGCTGGAATGGGAATGGTGCAGTGATGGGGATGGGGACATAGGGGACCAGCACCCCTGTGCCCTCCTGCCCAGCGCTGCCCTGCACCAAACCCCTCTTCACACAGTGCCTTCTAGGGAGAACAGGGGGTCCTGCTGGGACCCCCCTCCCAGTGCTTCAGGGATGGGGTGGGAGCATTCCCCAAGCTGTGGCCGTGCTGAGGGGAAGCTGCTGTTTGGGGGCCTCTTGCTGCTTCTTCGGGACACCCCTTTTAATAAAACCATCTCAGTGTTTCAGCTCCTGGCTTGTGTTGGATGTGTCACCCCCCCAGTCACAGTGGGGAACCCCCAGTCACAGTGGGGACTCCCATCCCTGCCCCTCCAGCACAGCCCCAGGGCTGGGTTCAGCAATGAGCACATCCTCTGGCTTTAAATAAAGCTTTTCCGTTTTATTTATTATTATAAGCATATTTTTAAACATTTGTATAACTTTCTTAATAAAATATCCTGGAAGAGGCAAGTTTTAAGTTCCCCAAGCAAGGCACTTTGGGGGGGTTCAGGCTGGGCTCCCCCCTTCAGAGGCAGAAACAGCAGCACCTAAAATACAGGCGGGTGTCAGGGTGCTGGTCCCTGCTCCATGCGCACACGCACGAGTCCTGCCAACCCCACCACCACGTCTGCATGGGGCTGTGCCTGTCCCTGTCCCCACAGCGGATGCCAGCTCTGCCCCACCAGCACTGCGCTGGCCAAAGCCCAAGAGCTGGAGCCGTCATCTGTGCATGGGACCGGGAAGCAAGAGCTGGGATCCCTCCTCTGCCTGGATCCAGGCAGCCCAATCCCACTGGAGACATGGGGTGAGCATCACCTTCACTGCTGAGCTTTTAATCTGAACTTAGCTGCTAGAAGGGCCTGGGGTGAATGAGGGGATCCAGGGATGGGTGCTGGGTGCTGTTACCCCAGTTTGGATGCAGTTACCCCAGCCTGGGTGCTGTTACCCCACGCCTGCCCCAGCTCTCACCCCATCAGGAGCAGTTCAAGCCACCCAGTGCTGCTGTATCCCTGTCATCACATTTTCCATCATCCCACTGGCATCCCCAGGGCATGGGTGGGCTGCTGGTGGGCATTCCCAGGAAACCCTCAACTGGGACCAGTGGCCGATCCCTGGGGTAGCCGGGAGCATCCCGTGCACCCATCCACAGCAGGGCTAGTGCCAGCCCCCCCGGGGCAGCCCCAGTGCTTGGGGGGCAGATAAAGCATCTCCTCATTAGAAAAGAAGAAACTAAGGCAGAAGAAGGACAGAGCAGAGTGCAGGGGGTGCCCCGGGATGGGGCCTCCCCAGTCTGACCCAACAGGACCACTGTAGCCAGCCCCACGCAGCAGCGGGGACCCCTCCCCCCGTAGGCTATAAGGTCTTGGTGCTTCCCATCCCCTCCCTTTCCCACAGCACTGCCCTCCATCCCTGGCAGCACAGCGGGTCCTATTCCCCCTATCCCAACCCCCAGCGTCACCAGGGCCAGTCCATGGTGGGGGGGCCAGGCTAGAACTCCGTCTGCACCCCCTCACCGCTCTCTGTTGTGCTTGGTGGCTGTGGGGGGGTAACAGGCACCTCCTCGCCTGTCTCCTTGTCACTGGGCTGATGGCAAACTGAGCCGGTGGACGGTGATGGGGTCTTGGCTTTGGGTACAGGTGATGCTTGTGTGCCAAGTGATGCTGGTGCACCATGGGGCAGCTTGGCCTCTGGTGGGGCATCGGCTCTGGTTTTGGGTGACGCTGGCATGGTGTGCTGCACGCTGGCTCCTGATGGGATATCAGCTCCAGGCACGGGTGATGCCGGTGCAGCCGGTTGCTCCTCAACCCCTGATGGGACCTCGGCTCCAGGGACCACTGATGCCGCTGCAGCATCCCCAGCCCCTGACACAACTTCAGCTGCAGGCGCAGGCGATGCTGCCGTGGCGCGGTGCACCCTGTCCCCATCACTGGCGGGACCTTGGGGGGGGACATCCTCTGGGACAGACGCTGCCACCACCACCTCCTCGGTGGCACCACTCTCCTGCTTGGCATCAGTCCCGTTCCTCAGCCTCTCCTCCACCTCACCAGCACCCCCGTGGCTCTCCTTGGCCAGCACCTTCCGGATCTCCTCCACCCCATCCGGCGGTGGCTCCTCCAGCTCCGGCGGCTGTGGGGAGCCGGGCTGCAGCAGCGCCTCGGCGCCCACCGCATAGGGCAGGACCCCCTCGTCATCCTGGATCACCGACACCACTTGCTTGGCCCTGCGGCGCCGGTCGCCGTGCGGCTCGGCCTCGGGCTGCGCGCTCTGCTCGTCCCCCCAGTCGATGGGGATGCTCTCGCACAGAAGGTGCAGGTTGGGGTCGCTGTTGTGCATCACCACGCTGTCGCGGTACAGGTTGTGCTTGCGCTGCACGGCCGCCTCCTTCACCGCTGCGGGCACCAAGAGAGGGGTCAAGAGGGGCTGTGGGCATGGGGCAGAGCCCACCAAATCCAGGCGTCTACCCCATTGCAGCCCTCTGGGGGTATGGAACCAGGCAGAGGGTTCAGCATCCTGCCAGGGGGAAGGACAGGGGGAAAGATGCCCCCAGCATCCTGCATGGGGACACCCATCCCCATACAGCGTCCCTCAGCACCCTGCTGAGGATCATCTTTCCTTGTACATTCCCAGTATTCAGCATGGGGTCATCTTGCCCAGAGGAGCTGTGGCTGCCCCATCCCTGGCAGTGCTCAAGGCCAGGTTGGATGGGGCTTGGGGCAAGCTGCTCTAGTGGAAGGTGCCCCTGCCCATGGCAGGGGGGCTAGAACTGGATGAGCTTTAAGGTCCCTTCCAACCCACGTGATTCTATGATCTCCCTCCTCTGGTCCCCAGCACCCATCATGGACCATGCAGGTGATGCTGAGCCCAGGCTTGGCTTGCACTGACTACACCCAGCGCACACCCCGGGTGCTGGAGCTCCCTGGCCCTGCAGGACTCTACCTTGCATGATGTCTTTCATCACCGACTGCAGCACAACCTCCTCGTAAGTGTTCTCCACCAGGATGAAGCTGGCAAAGTCCTCAAAGATCAGCTCCTGATACTTGGCTAATTCCTGCCGTGGGGAAAGAGGCCGCTCAGCCGGGGGGGCGGGAGGGAGGGATGCTCCAGCCCCCCCAGCCCAAACTTCACCCTCTTTACCCCCTTGCAGGTCGGCGCCAGCTTTTTCAGCAGGAAGGGGATGGTGATCTGCAGCAGGGCCTCCCTGAAGAACTTCTTCCGCACGGTGCTGCTGTCGTAGTCGTACTTCTGGGGAGTGAAAGAGTCAATGGGTCAGTGAGGGCTGGGAGGGGGGGAGGTTTCTCTGCCCCTCACATCCTTCTTATAGGATCCCAGCCTGGTTTGGGTTGAAGGGACCTTAAAGTCCATCCAGCTCCAACCGCTGCCACGGGCAGGGACACCTTCCACTGGAGCAGCTTGCTCCAAGCCCCTGTGTCCAACCTGGCCTTGAACACTGCCAGGGATGGGGCAGCCACAGCTTCTCTGGGCACCCTGTGCCAGCGCCTCAGCACCCTCACAGGGAAGAGCTTCTGCCTAAGAGCTCATCTCAGTCTCCCCTCTGGCAGGTTAAAGCCATTCCCTTGTCCTGTCCCTACATCCCTTGTCCAAAGCCCCTCTCCAGGTTTCCTGCAGCCCCTTTAGGCACTGGAGCTGCTCTAAGGTCTCCCCTTCAGGAGCCTTCTCTTCTCCAGGCTGCCCCAGCCCAGCTCTCTCAGCCTGGCTCCAGAGCAGAGCTGCTCCAGCCCTCACAGCATCTCCGTGGCCTCCTCTGCACTCGCTCCAACAGCTCCACGTCCCTCTTGTGCTGTTGCCCCAGAGCTGGATCAGGGCTGCGAGGGGGGGGTCTCCCCTGAGCACAGCAAAGGGGCAGGATCCCCTCCCTTGGCCCAAGGCCACTGAACTCCACCAAAGCCCAGATCCGCGCCCCTCACCTTGAGCACCCTCTCCAGGATGCGCTGGATGGACTTGCAGAGGTCGTCCTTGCCCTGCAGCTTCCCCAGCTCCTGGTGGAGCAGCGTCTCGAACGTGTGCACAGCATCATCCATTTGCTGTCAGCAGGGGCAGACGGTCAGCACACTGGGACCCAAAGGGACCATCCCTCCACCCTGATGGTTTGCACTCCCTTCCCCTACACCCCGCTCCAGGTTTGGCTGGGTTAGACCCCAGAATTGGGCTACTGGGTTTGCTGGTGCCACCAGGCTTGGTGGCAAAGGGGCAACTGTGCTGTGATGCTCAAGTCTGGGTGCTGAGCTAGAAGGATGCCCCATACTGCTGCCATGGACTGCCCCACTGCCAGGGCTCCAGACCTAAGGGAATGGCCAGATCCATCACACAGCCTTAGGGGGGTACCAATGACATGAATGTCCTTGAGACAGGGCAGCCAGGTTGGACCAGCCTGGGCTCTGCTCTGCCTCTGCTCGGGGGCACACAGGGGGACCCTGGTCCCTATCCCACCTGTCTCATGTGGATCTGGGCCCTCTGCTTGAAGACGGACGTGCTGGTGACATCGAAGCGCTGCTGAAGACCCTCCAGTTTCAGCTGCTCCATCTTCTCATAGCACGACTGCATCTTGACCGGGTGGAAGGCCAGGTGGGAAAGCTTCTCCATGTACTGGGGACAAAGCCAGGCTCAGCAGGGCAGGACACGCACAGGGGCTTCATCCCCATGTACTTCCTGGGATCCCCTAGTGCTGCCTACGCTGAGGATGCAGCAGGACTGGCCCTGCCGCCCTCAAGCCCTCCAGCCAGCAGGGTCTCACCTCCACCAGCTTCTCCAGGCCTCCTTCATTGACGATGTTCATGTTCATGTCCGTCACCTCCTTGAAGAACACCTCCCGCACCTCGGCAAAGCCCTGGCTCGTGGGGGTCATCAGGGCCTCCAGGATGGAGGAGATGTAGGGCTGGACGTGGTTACGGACACACACCTCCGCTTTGGGGAGGACGAACGCTGGGCAGAAAGCAGGGGTGAGCACAGTGAGGCTCCTTCCAGCCCTTCGGATCAGCTCCTAAACCCGCCCCAAAGAGGGGGACATGCCTCTCTACAAAGCCCTATAGGAGAAGGCTTCCAGCCTCGCAGGACAACACAGGGTGTTAATGCAGAGGGCCCTCAGTCTGCACTGAACCCGTCCCTACCCACTGCCCACCTTGTCCCCCACCTCTTAGTACAGCGCTGATGAGGATGCGCACCCCGGCACCTTCTGGCATCTCCCAAGGGTTCCAGGCCATGCTGCACCCCAGGAGCACCACACCTTGGTGAAACAGCTGCAGTGCCACACCAGGGACACAGCTACAGCCATGTCCACATCCTTGTCTCCATGCCCACATCCCTGTTTCCCCCCCAGGGCCATACCTCGGATCTTGCTGGCCAAGTGCTCCTTAGAGGTGATGATCTGGTCCATGTCTGTGCGGATACTGCTCTCCATCTGGGGCCGCTCCTGCTCGCACTTGGCCATGGCTGCATCGTACTGGGCATTGGTCTGCTCATAGACCATCCTATAGACAGCATCTGAGATCTGGAGAGGGTGAGATGGAGAGGTCAGCAGCCCCCCCCCATGCTCCCTATTGCCCATCACCTCCAGCAAGAGATGCCTGCAGGACCTGCCAAGCCTTCACCATGCCCTGACCAGACCCCTTGTCACAGGCTGACAGGAGATTTTGACACCAGGGACCCCCCAGCTGGGGGAGATGAAGCACCCATGGAGCAGAGATGGCTCAAAGTGGTACCCAAGGGGCAAAGAGCTGAGCATCTGTCTCTGTTAACCTCCAGGCAGGTCTGGGGGGGTGCTGCAGGGATGAGGATGTTGCAGGGATAGGGGGTCTGCAAGGATGGGGGGTCTGCAGGAATGGGGGGGCTGCAGGGGTGTGGCTGATGGAGGGACGAGGATGCTGTGGGGATAATGGGGCTGCAGGGATGGGGGACATGCCGGGATGGGGGAGATGCAGGAATGGGGGAGATGCAGGGATGGGAGGGCTGCAAGGATGGGGGGCTGCAGGAATGGGGGGCTGCAGGAATGGGGGGGCTGCAGGAATGGGGGTGATGGAGGGATAAGGATGCTGCTGGGATAGGGGGGTTGCAGGAATGGGGGAGATGCAGGGATGGGAGGGCTGCAAGGATGGGGGGTTGCAGGAATGGGGGAGATGCAGGGATGGGAGGGCTGCAAGGATGGGGGGCTGCAGGAATGGGGGGCTGCAGGAATGGGGGGGCTGCAGGAATGGGGGTGATGGAGGGATAAGGATGCTGCTGGGATAGGGGGGTTGCAGGAATGGGGAAGATGCAGGGATGCAGGAGATGCAGGGATGGGAGGGGTGCAAGGATGGAGGGCTGCAGGGATTGGGGGAGCTGAAGGGGTGGGGGATTGCAGGGACTGAGGGGCTGCAGGAATGAGGATGCTGCAAGGATGGGGCCTGGCGGTCCGGACATGAGAGCCCATGATCCCATTTGAAGGCTGTTCCCTCTCTGGGGTCTCGGAAGCCCACCCTGTGGTGGGGGTGAAGCTGCTCATTGAGGCTTCACACTCACTTTGCAGCCACACGCAGTGATTCCAGGGCTGGCAGAAGGCAGAGCCACCCCCCTACCACTCCCCCCCATCTCCCTGGGGCTTCCCAGCTTCGCAGCTACAACCACAGCTCCTGGAAAAGCAGCATTTGGTCGTTTTTCGGCTGCTCCAGAGGCACATTCCAGGCCTGGTGGTAATTACCCATCAGCTCTTAGGATTTGACAGGCGCTTCGAAAGAGCCCTTGGTCTTTTGCAAGGGTTCAGCCTGGATTTAGCTTGTGCTGCTCTAAAAATGGCTCACTAAATATAGCCAGGATGGGCTCTGCTCCAGGGCTGGGCTTCCTCCTGCCTGCTTCCCCACCCCAGGGACAGGCAGTGCAGGCAGGGCTGCTGTGGGGACAGCAAGGAGACAGCGTGGAGAGTAAGGATAGAGGGGATGGAGGGGGGATAAAGGATGGAAGGGAATAAAGGATGGAGAGGAATAAAGGTTGGAAGGGAATAAAGGATGCAAGGGAATAAAGGACAGAGGGGGATAGAGGTCAGAAGGGAATAAAGGATGGAAGGGAATAAAGGAAGGAGGGGGATAAAGGATGGAAGGGAATAAAGGATGGAGGGGAATAAAGGTTGGAAGGGAATAAAGGATGGAAGGGAATAAATGATGGAGGGGGATAAAGGATGCAGGAAGAATAAAGGATGGAGGGGAATAAGGATGGGGGGGGATAAGGACATGTGCGAATAGGGATGGAGGAGATTGAGGATGATGGAGAACGAGGATGGAGCAGAGTAAGGAGGTGGAGAATAAAGATGGTTTCTTAGGGGGCAGAGAGGGATGCAGGCAGCTGTGCTGGCTCTGGCACAGAGCAGAGGCAGTGCAGGCGCTGATGCCCCCCCAGCAGCCCCATACCTGGATCCACGTCCGCTGGCGCTCCTGCGCTTTGCCCTTCAGGCGGGGCCCGATGGCGTTCCTGAGCTCGGGAAGCAGCTCCTCCATCACCAGGTTGCTCAGGACCTGCGAGGGCGGGAGGCTGTGGGGGCCCTGCTCATCCCACATCCCTGCCTTGGAGCCGCGGGGGGAGCAGGGGACCTCACCTGGGTCTCGTTGCCACACAGCATGTCCCACGTGCCGTACTGCTCCTTCGACTGGCGGTACATGCGGACCGCATCCGTGAAGGCTGGAGCCTCCACTTTGGAGTGCTCGGAGATGCCTGGAAATGAGGGATGAAGGGGATGGGGGATGAGTGAGCAGCTGCTGCAGCACCCAACCGCCTTCGAGGGGTCCCTTGTGCCCCCCACACCCTTGGACCCACTCAAGGAGCTTGAGGCTCTCACCGGGACTGGGAGATCCCATCCCAAGCCTCTGACCAGGTTGGGGGGCAGCAATGGCTGGGGGGTTCCCAATCTGCACACCAAGGGCAGGGAGGGACCAGGAGCAGGGGCTGGGCAGGATAAGGGGGCTCAGTGACCCCCAATGCTCTATGGGGCCCCACCAGCAGGAAGGGGCAGCCGGGGGGGGGGGCTGGGGGAAGGAGGGGGCCCTGCAGGGTGTGGGGAGGAAGAGGAAAGCACGTGCTGGGAATGAGTCACCCCTCGGGGTGCTGACAGCCCATGGGGAGGAGGAGGAGATGGGGCAATGGATGGGCAGGAGCCCATTGGCACATGGCCCGAGAGCATGGGATGACAGTGGAGGTCAGAGCACATCCCTGGACCACCCGGCAGCTGTGGAGATGGAGCCAGGGCTGGTTCCTCCTCCCCAGCCCAGGGCAGGGAGCGGATCTCCTCCAATCACACACATTTTCCTAAGACGATTACATTGAACTCAAGCCTGAGCTGCTTTTCCTAAGGGGCAGAGGGGAAAAAACACGGAGAAAGTCAAGTCTGAGCCTTTCTGAGTGCTTGGTGGGAGATTTCAGGGCCTGGAGCTTCTCCATCCATGGCTCAGCATCACCTCCCGGGTGGGACAACCTGGTGCAGGCCTCACACTATGGTATGGGCTTAATACCATGGTAAGGGCTTCCTGCCATACCAAAGCTCTATGGCCAAACCTCACCCTCGAAACCTGGGACTTTGCCCCATAGCACAGGATAAACCCCTCATGTTGGGGAAACTGAAGAAGGAATGCGAGTCTGAAGCCACTCTTTGCCCGAATCACAGCTAAAACAGGGATAACAGCCAGTGCGGTGAGCAAAAGTCATCACACAGGACAAGGGGCATCCCTGGAGCAGCCAAGGGCAGCCAGGCTCCAGAGAAACCAGGCTGGACAAAAGGGAGGTGAAAATTCCCACCGTCATCGCAACCAGAGGCAGAACCAGAGCCTCTAATGGGGAAAAGGATAAATGGATGCTTGACGGCAGCAAAAGAGCTTTCACGGAATTGGAAATGGCATCTGCAAGAGCAGAGAGGGGCGGAAATGGGGCTCAGGAGGGAAGAACCATCCCAAAGGGAAATCCAGGCTGTGGAAATGTAAGAATCCAGGAGCACCGAGCATCCCTGGGACCCCACTGTACCCTGTGGGGTGTTTCTATCACATGCTGAGGAGGAGGAGAGGCTTCCAGTGCCTACAGGGGCTCCAGGAAAACTGGAGAGGGGCTTTGGACAAGGGATGGAGGGACAGGACAAGGGAATGGCTTTAACCTGCCAGAGGGGAGACTGAGATGAGCTCTTAGGCCGAAGCTGTTCCCTGTGAGGGTGCTGAGGCGCTGGCACAGGGTGCCCAGAGAAGCTGTGGCTGCCCCATCCCTGGCAGTGCTCAAGGCCAGGTTGGACACAGGGGCTTGGAGCAAGCTGCTCTATGGAAGGTGTCCCTGCCCATGGCAGGGGTTGGAGCTGGAGGAGCTTTGAGGTCCCTTCAATCCAAACCATCCCACAGTTCCGTGATCCCTCCCTCTCCCCACCCTCACTCACAGAGACCATGAGATGCTCAATGATGCTCAGCCAATTCCTCCTCTTGACATCCAAATCGTCCCCTTCGGCCCCAAATCCAAACCAACCTCCATGGGGGGTGGTTGGAGCAGGAAGATGCTTTCCCCCCCCATAGCCCCACGTCGTCCCCCCCCAGCATCCCTCACCGTTGTTGCAGTGCCGCACACAGTCCTGGAACACTGCCCTCCACTTCTCCTGCTCCTTGCCTGTCATCACACAGAAGTAATAGTGCCGGGCATAGGGGTGCCAGAGGATGAGAGGAAAATCTGTGGGGCACTTAAAGATGGGGGTCTGCCCCAGTTTGGGTGTCACACCTGCCAAAGAGGGGAGGATGATGTGAGGAGCAGAGCAGAGATAGGGATGTAGGGCTGGGGGTGTAGCAGCGACACAAAACATCCCTCAGCTCCTTCCCAGTGCCTTGGCTGTGAATTCTACCAAAACCATGGGCAAAGGAAGTGCAAATTCCTCCAAAAAGGAAATCAGAAGTGAAAATTAACAAAAAACCCCAAGAAAATCATTATTTCCAGTGAGAAACCTTTCCCAAAAGTCCCCAGGGATGCTACACCCCAAAATCAGTCCTTATAGAAGGTCTAAAGAGATGCTACACCCCAAACCCACCCCTTCTTGAAGGTCCATAGGGATGTTACAGCCCAAAGCCACCCTTTCAAAGGTCCCCAGGGATGCTACACCTCAAAACTACCCCTTCCAGAAGGTCCCAGTGATGCTATAGCCCAAAACTACCACTTCCATAAGGTCCCCGGGGATGCTACATCCCAAACCCACCCCTTCCCAAAGGTCTCCAAGGGATGCACTGGGGTGCAGGGGACCCCGAGCATCCCTGCCCACCCCTAGGCACCAGGAGCACTGACCAGGCAGGCTGCTGTTCACCAGCTCCAGGTACTGGTCCACCGAGGTGAGGATCTTGTAGCCAGCGCTGTTGATCAGCACACGGGGCGGCAGGTCCCGCTCATAGGCCTGAGCAGAGAAACACGGTGATGGATGATGGGGGGTGACGATGGGGTGTCCCCCTTTGGGGCTGTGCCCACCAGCGGCGGGGGATGCCCCTCACCAGTTTGTTCTCATAGAGGACCAAGCCGTAGTTGTGTGGGACCACGCAGAAGCGGTTCCTCCACTTCTTGTTCTCCTCGATGTAGTGGAAGAGGTTGCCCGAGTAGATGACGTGGTCCTCGAGGGGCACCTGCAGGGAGGACAACACAGGGTGGGTGGCACAGGGGGTGCAGGGAGAGGGGCAGCTCCATCCCACAGCCACAGCCTGGCGCAGGGAGCTCAGCGAAGTCCTTTTGTGGTGGTTTGGGTCAGGGTTTGTGCTGGGGCTGCGCTGAGGGTGTCCAAGGTCACCTCTGGATTATGTCCGATAGCACTGCAAGTTCTGGTGCCTGAATCACGGAACCCAGCCCGGTTTGTGTTGGGAGTTTGCCTCTTCCATGTCCCATATGGAGACCATGGTAGGGCAGAGCTTGCTTCCTGCCATCTACAGCTTGCCTTGGACCCGCATCCTGGTGAGACCTTCTCCTTGATGCCCATTACCAAGCATTCCCACTCATGCCCCAGGCTGTGGCTGCCCCATCCCTGGCAGTGCTCAAGGCCAGGTTGGACACAGGGGCTTGGAGCAAGCTGCTCTATGGAAGGTGTCCCTGCCCATGGCAGGGGTTGGAGCTGGAGGAGCTTTAAGGTCCCTTCCAACCCAAACCATTCCATGATCCTACAAAGCCACCTCCTAGAGCCCAGCACCAGATGATGCTTAAATGCTCTGGACTTCCCAGATAATCAGTGTCAGGAGCAGGCTGTCTCTCCAGCCCTTCTGGCTCACGCAGCATTTACTCCATTCCAAACACAGGCTGAGCAAGCCCAGAATTCCTGCCAGGAATTTTTATGATCCCAGGAACATAAACGAGAGCCAAGAGCTCGGGAGCGTGCAGTGGCGCCTCTGCTGCCTTGGCCACCCACCATCCACCATGGTGGCCATCAGGAGGGACCAGCCAGGGCTCGGGTCCCACCATGTCCAGGACCTTTCCCTCTTCTCCCCCTGCTGTGTCCATCTCCTGGTTCACAGGAGCCCCGTTGCCTTCCCTCAGCCCCACAACCTCACACGTTGGGCAATGGGAGCCGTGGGAGCAGCTCAGCTCAGCAAACAGGCTCACAGGCACTCGCTGCTCCTCAGTGCTTCCAAAAGCCTTGGAAGGAGGAGGAGAAAGCACAAAGTCCTGCAGGGCTGGGGACAGTGGGAGGGATGAGAACCGGGCCCTAAGGCTATGAGCAGGGATGGGGACAGGAAAGGGGGTGCCAGCGCCAGGAGAACGTCAGCATCTCTCCAGGGTGGCTCATCCAAGGGCAAGCAGCTTTACCAGCACCGCCCAAGGCAGATGGAGCCCTAGAGACTGGATGTCAATGGGGTGCTGAGCTCTGACATGGGAACACTTAACCATGAGACAGGGGAAGTTCGGGCTGGAGATAAGGCAGCAGCTCTTCCCTGTGAGGGTGCTGAGGCGCTGGCACAGGGTGCCCAGAGAAGCTGTGGCTGCCCCATCCCTGGCAGTGTTCAAGGCCAGGTTGGACACAGGGGCTTGGAGCAAGCTGCTCCAGTGGAAGGTGTCCCTGCCTGTGGCAGGGGTTGGAGCTGGAGGAGCTTTAAGGTCCCTTCCAACCCAACCCAGGCTGGGGTTCAGGGATTCCATGGCCAGCAGCACGTGGGGAGCTCCAGCACAATTGTCCCTTCTCACACCTCCTCCTTGCCCCAAGCAGGCACCAAGGTGTCACCACCCAACCCTGGCATGCATCTGGGACAGGCAGGTATGTGCCAAATAGCTGGGCTGGGCTGGGAGTGCCCTTTGCTCTCAGCACCTTTGCTGCAGGGACTGGGAGAGATGGGGACCGGGACCAGGGTCTGGATGTGCAGGAAGGGCTGATAGGAGAAGAGAGCCTGGTCCTGTCACTGCTCCTCCAATAGGCCCAGAGCATTCAAGCATCGCCTGGTGCTGGGCTTTATGGGGTGGCTTCATAGAACCACGGAATGGTTTGTGTTGGAGGGGACCTTAAAGCTCCTCCAGTTCCAACCCCTGCCACAGGCAGGGACATCTTCCACTGGAGCAGCTTGCTCCAAGCCCTGTCCATGTCTTGAAAGCCTACCCCTTCCAGCACTGAACAAACACAGAAGCCTATTCCCATGTGCAACTACATCTCCTCCTGCTCCCACAGCACCCCCAGGGCAGCAGCTCCACTGACCCGGGCATGGAGGGACCCCAAACCCTGTCTGCTGATGAGCAGCCCCGTCTGGTGTGCATCTGCCTTTGGAGGTGGGAAGGGAGGGCAGGATCCAGGTGCTGCACCCACAGCGCCAAGGAGGGATGACGCTTGGAGACCTTTCCAAAGGTGGGAGGCACGAGGTTCCTGGAAGCTCGGAACAAGCTCCTCTTCCCCATGGGGTCAGGGATGCTGCAAGGGATTCCTGCCCTCCACAGGCATTTGGAGCATCCTTCACACCCAGCAGCGAGAGGACAACCAAGCACGCCCTGCTTAGGGCTTCACAGTGAGCTCCCAGGAGCTGCCAGCCCTGCCGTCACACACAGACCTCCATAGGGGCTGCAGCCAAGAGCCAGCCTTGCCCGGGTGCGCTCATTGCATGGATTGGGAACAAAAACCATCCCGGGGAGCCCCATGTGCTGCATGGGCAGTGCACGATGCCACAGGGATGGGCTGGACCAGCGGCATGGGGAAAGGGGACATTCCCAGGCACAGTGGGAATGGGGATGGAGCTGCCATCAGCTCTTACCTTGCGGTGCAGCAGCTGAGCCTGTGGCCCTCCGTTGCCTTCGATCTCATAGCGGACGCTGTTGAAGAGCGCGACCCCGAACTGCTCCTTATAGCACCGGCAGAACTCGCCCAGCACCTTCCCCGTCCTCTCTGCAGTGGGACAGCGTGGCTGCGTTAGCAGGGATGGGCCTGGGGGGCTCCTCTGCCTCCCCCCCCTCCGCTGGGACACCCTCCACAGGCACTATGTGCGGCCAGCAGCATCACTCTGTGTTGGCCTTTTCATGCTGATGCCATGGATTCCACTTCCCAGAAGGGAATTCCTGACATGGAGCTGATGCCGGTGATGCTGATGGCTTCCCATGCCTCATCCACTGACTGGGGGGCAACCATTTTCCAGCCCCAAGCATCACTCATCCCCACCCAACAGGGTCCAGTAAGGACCAGCCTACAGAGGCGTGGGGAAGCGCCGATGCTCCAGACACGAGATGAGAAGGGGAAAGGACCCACCAGGCCCCCCCATGTCACCCCCTTGTGTGAGGCAGAGAGCCCCACATCACCCCCAGCTCCAGAGCACGGTGCTGGGGAGCATCCCCTTCCCTTGCAGCCCCATGGATGCCCAGGGCAGGAGGGACATTGCAATCACCCCCAGCCCCAGGGCTCCTTCTGGGCCATCAGCCACATGGAAAGGAGGACTGTACCCCCCAGGCTCTGCCAGCACCCCTGACCCACATACACTGTGCCCCATAGAGGACCCCCTGCCCTATGCAGCACCTCCCCACATACACCCTGCCCCATGCAGCACCCATCCCTCTCCCCACACCAGCTCCATGAAGCTCCTGCACCAAACCAACTCCCTCCCCAAAGCATCGCAGCTTCCCCAGGGCTGCCTTTGGCCTTCCCTTTGAATCCTGCTCTCAACTTCGCCCTGGAGCCTGTGAAGGGAAGGAATCCAAGTCTCCTCCAGCGCTTCCCGACAGCTGGAGCCGGTGCCAAGGCACTGGGGAGGAGCGACGCAGCGCTGGGGGCACGAACCCAGACTAAACACCCCCGACGCTGGCCCTGGCACCGCTCACTGGAGCCAAGATCCCAGCAGCAGGCAGGGGAAGAGCCGTTTGCAGCAGAGGATGCTGCACATCCCATGGGATGAGAGCAAAACACCACTGGGATAAAGCCCCCCCAGGGTGGATGCGCCGCAATGGGGGCAAACATCCAGCATCACGCAGACAATCCCTTCCCAGGTAAACAGCCCTTCCTCATGGCAAAGAGCGAGGCGCCTGCACATCCCAGCAGGGAAATTCCTCACCTCCGAGCTTGGCATTTTCCCCTGGAAAAGAGCCTCTGCTGCAGCTCAGCCTGGGCCTGGCTGCGGCTCCGGGCAGCGGCGCAGACGGCTCGCATTGGAAAGGCCATTCCGAGGGTTCATTTCCCTTCGGATCATGGGAAAAAGGAGCTCCTTTGTCACTCACTGTCCCTGGGCAGCCAGGGCCCGACTGGGAGGGTTGAAGTCAATGGGAAGCAGCAGTCGATGACTTGCAGGCACTGAGGCAGATTTGCAGTCAAACACTTGCAGTGATTAAACCTTGCCCGGCTCACCAGGGGGCAGAGGGAACATGGGGGGCACATCCCGGGGACCGCGACTCCAGCACTGCCCTGGACATCCGGTCCCAATGCCTGAGCACCCATAGGGAAGGGTTTGCCCGGTGGTTGGGATGCCCAGAGCCTCGCCCCTGCTCTCCCTGAGCAAAGCTGCTCCTGATCCCTTTATCAATGCCTGCAGCCACGTGCGGCTTAGTCCTGGGCATGGCTGTGGGGAAGGGGGGAACGGGAGGCTGAGGAAGTGCGGGGATGTCAAGGCTCCTGCTGGGACAGGCCCTGGCACCTCCCTGGGATCACAAAGCTGGTGAGGGGCTGGGATGTGGCAAAGGACTCAGCTCCTGTCCCCGGACCCCAGCTCAGGGCTGGACTTGCAGCCAAAGCTGCTCAGAGAGGGATGGGAGGTGAAGGAGCCAGTGCCCAGCGTGCTGCAGGTTGGGGGGGTCAGGGCACCCATTGGCGTCATCAGCAGGGGGTTCCCATCCTCTGCTCTCTGCCTGGCTGGAGCACAGTGTGATGGAGAATGGCTGAGGGACCTGGGGGGTTAAGGTGGAGAAGAGAAGGCTCAGGGGGGACCTGATGGCTCCCTACAACTGCCTGAGAGGAGGATGGAGCCAGGAGGGGGCTGGGCTCTGCTCCCAAGGAACAAGGGATGGGACAAGAGGAAACGGCCTCAAGCTGCACCAGGGCAGGTTTAGATGGAGCTGAGGAACAATTCCTTCCCCAGAGGGTGCTCAGCATTGGAACAGGCTGCCCAGGGCAGGGCTGGAGTCACCGTCCCTGCAAGTGTTCACACACTGTGGAGATGAGGCCTCAGTGCCATGGGTCAGTGGTGGCCTTGGCAGTGCTGGGAACGGTTGGACTGGATGAGCCTAAAGGTCTTCTCCAGCCTGGTTGATTCTATGGTTCTAAGATTCTCTACACCACATCAGCTCCACATCCCCAGCCATGCTCCATCCCTCCCTGTCACATCTCCAGGGACCCGCACAGCCTCCCCAAGGGCACAGCAGAGCAGCACCCCAGGGACACCACAGCTGACCCAACAGGCAGTGCCGGTCTGCCCTTGTCCCGATGACACCCGAGGACAGAGGAGCCCGAGGGTTGCCTGGGTGGATCCATCCAGGTTCTGCTCCTGCCCACCTCCCCAGCCGGTTGTGCCAGCGCAGCCGTCATGGAGCCTGAAGCATTGTCACCAAGCCCAAAGCATCTCCAGCACAACCGTCCCAATGGGAAGGCAACAGTCCTCAAGCAGCCAGGGCTGCACCCCAAAGGCACGTGCAGCCCTCGCCTATGGAGAGGTCACAGCCTGGGCAGAGCAGCCCTGGTCCAGCATCCATCCCTTTGAACCAGGGCAGGAGGTGGATTTCACCCTCAGAAGCCACAGGAAGCTGCCCAAGCTGGTCCAGCAGCCTGGCCTTGGAAGCATCTCCAGCACCACTGGCAGCCACACACATGCACATCTCCAGGCAGAAGCCAGCTCTTATCCTGACCTCCCATATGAGCAGGGCCAGCCGCAACTCCAGCATCAGAGCAAAGCCAAGGGGAAAACACAGCCCATGAGCTCCAGGTCCAGCCCAGAGCCCTTATCACCTGCAGAGCAGCAATGGGCAGCCTGGTCACATCCTTCCCTCCAGCTGCTTGGATGTGCTGCCTGCAGCTCTTCCCAGAATCACCCCGGCTGATTGCAGAGCTCTGGAGCACCGGTGCTCAACACCTCATTCCCCTCAAAACCATGTGAAAATGACAGCGATGCTTTAAACAGCCCAGGCCAAGGCCAGCAGCATCAGCAGCTCTGGCAATGGGAGGTCAGAGCCTCTGCAGGTCCTGCTGCAGCTTGCCTGGCCCATACCCAACAGCAGTGTTTGTTTTGCCTTTGCTCAGCATCCTCCCGATGCATCCATGACCCATCTGCAGCTTCACAGCACATCCCACCTGGGACAGAGCCCAGCAGGGACATGGCTCAACCCTGGTGTCTCACAGGGTCTGGGGACCAGCTCAGTCTCCCCCAGCATTGGGATGCACTGCACAGCACTGGGCAAAGCTGCTCCTCAGATGAGCATCATCCCTGTGCCCCTCCAAAGAGACCTGCGAAGCTGAGGATGGAGATGGCCTTCGCCCTCTCCTCATGTGGCAGGATCTTGGGTGGGCACCAAAGGGTTAAAGCCTAAGAGGAAAAAGGCAGTGAGGATGGACCCAAACCAGCCCTCACCCCCCTGCACCCTGCAGGAAGGTGCTGGCAGGGCCACCGGGCCCCAAGGGACAGGGACAGGGACAGGACAGGGAGCAGGACACGAATCCACACACACCCATGCACGTACATGAACACCCATACACACACACGTGCACACACACACGTACCCCACATGCACACCCATGCACACATCCCCAGGAGAGGCTGGAGCCCAGTGTCTGACACATCCCAGCAGGAACACCCACATGCACCCTCCCTGCAGCCCACATCCCGCTCCCCAACCCCAGAGCCCATCCCTCACTCCTGTCGCACTTTCCGGACCCCCATGATCCTGCTATTCAAACCTATCGGGGAGAGGGAGCCTTTGACATCCCAAATTCCCCAGGACCCCCCCAGTCTCTGTGGCTGGGACGGGTGGGAGCATGACCAACCCTTGTGGGATGCCGCAGGGATGCCTCACCGGAGGCAGGGAATTTTCCTCCTGCTCCAGCACATAAAGAAGGATAAAGCCAAGGACACAAAGGCCCATTGAGGCAGAGCCCAGGGCTGTGGAGCCCTGGCCCCCGCACGCGTGATGGCTGCTTGCCCATGGGACAGCCTGAGTCAGCCCCGGCTCCCCCCTGTGTCCCACATCCCCTCATTGCCACCTCAGCAAGGGGTGGTGCAAAGGGATGTGTCTGCAGAGCAGTGGAGGAGCAGACACCCAAGAGGACCATGAAATCCCGTCCTTTGCTGGGTGTCACAGAATCCATCAGGTTGGAAAAGCCCTTTCAGCTCATCCACTCCAACCCTTGCCCCAGCACTGCCAAGGCCACCACTGACCCATGGCACTGAGGCCTCGTCTCCACGGTGTGTGAACACTTGCAGGGACGCAGCCTGTTCCAATGCCTGAGCACCCTTTGGGGCAGGAATTGCTCCTCATCTCCATCTAAACCTGGCCCATGCTGCTGGTGACAATGGACATCCCTCGGCAGGGCATGGCCAAGGCTGCTGCGGAAGGACCTGAAGTCAATCACTGCTGCAGGCAGTAAATGATTAGAGAGCGCAGGCAGGTTGCTGGGGCAGCAGCACAACCGCTGGCACCCACAGGGACACCCAGGGGTGGCACACAGTGACCCCAGCCTGACCAGCTCACCCCTCGGCTGTGATTTGCACATGGGCAAGGGCAGCAAAACCAAAAGGGGCCCTTTCCCACCGGGACACCGGCTCCTGGGTGCAAGGGATGCTGTCACCAGGACATCCCTGGCTGTCACCATCCAGCCAGTGGTCCCCATACCCAGCATGTGAGGGGTAGGAGGGTCACCAGCATCCTGTCTGCATGCCAGGGAGCACGGGGAGCGCCCAGGAAGTCATCCAAGCATCCACCTTCCCATGCTGACCCCCCTGTCCTGCCCCTCACATCCCATTCTCCAGCTGCTCCTGTTCTTTCTGGTGGCCCAGCAGGACAATGAAGATGGCTTGTCCAGTAAGGAAAACCCACCACAAGGACAAGCCCGTGACAAGGGGGTTGATGTCAGTGGCTGGATGAAGGGTGGCCAGGATGCTCCAGCAATCCTGCACGGGTCTAAATGCACCCGGGGCTTTGTCCGCTGCCCCTCGGGATCCTGAATCCTGGCATAGTGCAGACGATGCGTCTGGGCATCCCCCACTGAGGGTACACAGCACGCTGGGAATGGGGGGCATGGCACGGCAGGAACAGGGTGCGCATGTAGATGGGGTGCCCAGCGTGCCAGGGATGGGGTGCTGAGGCAGACCTCAAACCAGCAAATTTGGGAATGTGAATCCGAGTTCATTCCACCCGGAAACACAAACTCCTTCACATGGGCCTGGGGCAGCCCAGCCGAGCATCCCCTCTCATGCGGAGCAGGAGGGATGGAAACAGGGAAATACATCAGGGAAGAGAGCGAAGATGGGGACAGTTTTCCCTCTTCCCTTCCCGCACCCAGATGCACCCTTCACGCAAACCCATCCACACCCAGCCCAGGGTGGCTCTGCCCCAGGCTGTCACCCGAATCTACACCGAGCTTATCCTGGAACACACTGGCAGCAGAGCTCCCTGAGCTCTCCTCCAGCTCAGCACCGCTGGACCCGGCAGGACAGGGATCACCTCCTGCCTCCAGCACGCTCCAAACCCCATCGGGAACACTTCCACCTACAGCTGGAAGCACAAATGGGAATGGGGCAGCATCCTCCCCCTTCCCCCCCCATCCCGAGCAGCCGCTGCCCTCTGACTCACGCTGCTGCGGGAAGAGTGGGCAGGACGGGGGCTGAGCAGGAAGGGATGAGGCAGCAGAGCCTGGGAGGAGAAACCAGATGGGCCCAGGCCTGAACCGGTTCATCCTCTCCCTGCCCCTGCATCACAAGGCTCTGCCCCCACATGAGTCAGAAGCAGCCTCGGTGCCAGCTCAGGGCTGGGGCACCCGCTGGGGACAAGGCTCTTTGCTGGTGCCTGCACCAGCCCCCTGCAGCATCCTGCATCCCGCCTGCATCCCGGCTGCGGTCATGGTGATGCTCATCCCAGGGGGTCCATCCCCACCGCGGCAGCACCCTCCTGGTCCCCCCACACCTCACCCAGTTGCAGCGGTTGCACAATGCTGCTCCCAGCCCAGTGCAAACAAACCTGCCCCAGCATGGCTGCGGCAGGATCTAAAGCATGAAATCCATGGGGCCAAAGTGAAGCAGCGCCTTCAGCACCACCTCCTCAGCACAGGAACAGGCAAGAAACCCTGCTCTTTGGTGCCCTTCACTTGTTCCTCCTGCTGCCCACCCCCACCAGAGTCAGCGCCCTGCATCGCCCCCATTCCCGTGGCTTGGCAGCGCTTCCAGCCCCATGGATGAGGGATTTGTGTTTTCCTGCAGCTGGTGTCCCGCTGCTCCCCGGGAACAAGGCTGCGTGCGAGGAATGTGCACGTGAGTCACAAACGGCATCTGGGGCCTTGACACGTCTCTGGAGGAGCTGGTTGGGGCTGGATGGAGCCCAGCATGAGATGTGTGCGCTGAACCTCCCTGCCCAAACGGGAGGGAGCCTGGCAGAGGATCCCCCCGCTGTCCTCCCATTCCTGCCTGATCCCTCATCCCTCTCCCTTTGATTAGTGGTGATGCTCCAAAGCCATGGAGCCCATAAAGGCACCGCAGCTGGGCTAAACCCACCCCAGAGTCAAGCCCATCAGAGGATGCGATGGCACTCGCAGGACAGTCAGGATACGTCCCACAGGCACGGAGGTGGCTGTGAGTAGATGAAGCATTCCCATGGAGCAGCTTGGCTCAAGCTGGATATCCCCAAACCCTGGTGCTGGCTCTGGCTGCAGACACATCACCACGCACGGCCCCTGACCCCAGGGTCCCACCAACACATGGCCAGGCTGGGGAAGAGCTGCAAACCCAAGGCAAAGGGGACAGAGCAGGGGGAAAGAAGACTGAGATGAGCTCTTAGGCAGAAGCTCTTCCCTGGGAGGGTGCTGAGGCGCTGGCACAGGGTGCCCAGAGAAGCTGTGGCTGCCCCATCCCTGGCAGTGTTCAAGGCCAGGTTGGACACAGGGGCTTGGAGCAAGCTGCTCCAGTGGAAGGTGTCCCTGCCCGTGGCAGGGGGTGGAGCTGGAGGAGCTTTAAGGTCCCTTCTGGCACAAACCAGGCTGGGATTCTACGATGGAACTTGGGCATCTCTGGGTCCCACAGGCTCCCGGTACCAAGGGGCGGGTACAATCTGTGGGATGCCCCAGCAAATGCTCCTGTGCTTGGCAGGGACAAGCAGCAGCCCCTTGTGCTCAGCCCCAGCGAGAGGAGCTGGACCTGGCACGCTTCAAGCTGCTCAGTGCCAGCGGGAAACCCAATCCCACACCACGGGAGGAGACCAAACAAAGCCCTTTATGTGTCCGGACAAAAAACCCAACCAAGCCCAAGAGGTGTTGGAAGAAAACAGCCCTGAGCCTGTCCGGGGCTCTGCACAGCGCCTGCTGCTGTGCCTGGCAGGACACAGGGTCCTGCATGCCCCACAGTGCTTGTCCCACACTGTGCCCTCTTGATGCTCCTTGCTCCCCATTGAGGGTGATGTCCTGGAGCACAGGTCCATGGGGCTGGCAGCATCACCAGCATCTTCCGTCACAGCAACTTCCAGTGTCTGAAGGGGGCTACAAGGATGCTGGAGAGGGGCTCTTCATCAGGGGCTGTAGTGACAGGACAAGGGGTGATGGGTTCAAACTGGAACAGGGGAAGTCCAGGTTGGATATAAGGAAGTTCTTGTGCCCGTGGCAGAGGGCTGGAGCTGGATGAGCTTTAAGATCCCTTCCAACACAAACCATTCCATGATTCTATGATTCCTTGTTACGGAAGTGTGGGCAGCAGCCATCAGAGCAACGTGGCTCCTAGGCAAGGCCAGGATGTTCCCAAGGCCAGGCTCTGTCCTCAGGTGATGCCCTGCATGCACTGGGATCAGAGTATGGCACTCGGGATGCTTCCCATGGCAGCTCCACCATCACTTTGGGTGCACGGGAGCTGGCAGCCCTGCTCTCCTGCCCCACACAGCAGCACTGAGGTCACCCCAGCATTGGTGCACATCCCATCATGCAGAGACACCCCCAAGGGGCATCACACCAGGCCCTGAGCGGTCCCATCCATCCCTGCTGCATGGGGACATCCCATCCTGGGGACTCCCATTGCAGATGGGTCTGAGCCCTCCAGGGCAGGAGGGCATGGAGAAGGGCATCGTGCTCTATGAGCCAGAGCTGGGACCTGCACTGAACACTGCTGCCCTTTCCCTTTGAAAAGGGGGAAAAGGTGGAGTTTTACTCTTTTCCTCCCCATCCGGTCCAGGAGCTGCAGGAAACATGCTCAGAATGAGCAGCTCTGCTCTGCCCCTTCCTCCCCTCCTACCTCTGAGCTCTTCAGGACCAGAGCTGGGTCCTGCAGGGGCAAAGGGGGTGCTCAGCTTTGTGTGGAGAGCTGGAGCTCGCCTGCCTTCACACCGCACCCTGCCAGCTGCATGGATGAGCATCCCTGCATCCCTGCGGAGAGGCGCAGGGCGCAGTGGTGGTGGTGGAGGCAGGAGCCCACCCTGCGAGCAGACAGCGTTCTGCTTCCCCATGTTCCTGCTCCTCGGGAGCAAGGACAGGGCAGGATGTGAAATAGAGCCTGAGGGGTGGAAATGGGATGGGGCGGTCTGACATGGCTCCTTCCCACAGCCTGGGACCAGGCTCCTGCACACAAGGTCTGTCCATGACACCCAGCACTCACTGGGTCCCCATGGACCAGAGCTGTGGGTACACTCAGCTGTGGGTGCTTTAGTGCTCGTTTCAGTGATTGTCCCCACGTCCATGAGTCACCTCTGCTGTCCCCCCCATGGCAGCTCCATGGGTGGGAGCTTGCTGCAACCTGCTGTGGGGCTGGGGCAGAGGGACAGGAGCCCGATGGCCCCCAGAAGGTGGGACAGAGCTGAGCTCTATGACGTGCTCAGCTTTAAGAGCTCATCTCAGTCTCCCCTCTGGCAGGTTAAAGCCATTCCCTTGTCCCGTCCCTACAGGCCCTTGGCCAAAGCCCCTCTCCAGGGTTCCTGCAGCCCCTTTAGGCACTGGAGCTGCTCTCAGGGCTCCCCAGAGCACAGCAGAGGGGCAGGATCCCCTCCCTGCGCTGCTGCTCATGCTCTGGGGGTGCATCCCAGCACACGGGGGGCTCCTGGGCTCAAGCGCTCACTGAAGCTGGGTCATGGGGAGCTTCTCCTCACCCAACACCCCCAAGTCCCTCTCCTCAGGCTGCTCCATCCCCTCTCTCCTATCCCCCTTTGCTGGGGAGGGAGGAACTCCCAGGATGGAGGTCAGGCTGAGCACAGGGAGGGCTCCCTCCTCCTGCCCCATGGGAAGGCCATCAGCACACGAGGACCATGTCCCCTGCCCCAACACGCTGGTCCAGTGAGCCCTGTGCCCCGACATGAGAGCTGCAGGTAAAGCCCTGGCATGCCACAACCAGCCCTTGCCCTGGCAGAGAGCCCTGACGTGCCAGGGAGATGGTTATTCCATGAGGAAAGGAGACACACGCTCTGTTAGGAGACACCACATGCACCCAGCACCCATCGGAGCTCCCTGCTCTGGTCCTCCTGCCGCAGGGGGAGAGTTTCAGCCTCACACCGGCCCCAGCTCCATCACCGGCAGCCACCACATCCAGGAGCTGATGAGCGGCCAGGCTCGGAAATGAGTGTCACGTTCAAGGAAGCCACAGCAAACCTCCCCCCACTGCTGGGAACCTGCTCCCACAGCCTTTGGCATTTGCTGGCACCACCAGACTGGACCCCACAGCCCATCCCATCGGCACACAGCTTCCAGGGAGGAGAAGGATGCTCCTCATTGGCATCAGATGGAGAAGAGAAGCTGCACGGAGACCTCAGAGCAGCTTCCAGGGTCTGAAGGGGGCTACAAGGATGCTGGAGAGGGGCACTTCATTAGGGACTGTAGCGACAGGACAAGGGGTGATGGGTTCACACTGGAACAGGGGAAGTTCAGGTCGGATCTAAGGCAGAAGCTCTTCCCTGTGAGGGTGCTGAGGCGCTGGCACAGGGTGCCCAGAGAAGCTGTGGCTGCCCCATCCCTGGCAGTGCTCAAGGCCAGGTTGGACACAGGGGCTTGGAGCAAGCTGCTCCAGTGGAAGGTGTCCCTGCCCATGGCAGGGGCTGGAACTGGAGGAGCTTTAAGGTCCCTTCCAACGCAAACCAGGCTGTGATGCTATATGATGCCTGGCAGGCACTGTAGGGGGAAGGCTCTGGGTCCAGCATGGGATTGAGCCTCGGTGTCACCTACGCCACCACTGTGTGGGCTGACATCTGCACAGGTCCCACCCCAAGTTAACAGCTGCTTTAGTCAGTAATTAAGGAGCTGGCAACTCCCTGGGAATGCCAGAGCAAGGTGTGAGTTTGCAGGGACCCTCCCTACGCTGCCACCCACCTTCCCATCCCACCCGGAACATCCCGCAGCACCACTGAGCTCTCCCAGGACCAGGGGGCAGAGCCACCCAGCTCCTGTCTGCCTCGCTGCACCTCACCCCCTGGAGAAGGGGTCCATGGGGCTGTGACACACGAGGTGAGAGCTTCACCCATCCCCTTGCTGATGGCACCCATTGCTCTGGACAGGAGGGGACATTGTGCAAACACAAAGGCATGCGGCGACATCTCAGCTTCTCCACTCCATCCCTGCCACCCTCGTGTACCCAGGGATGGTGCCTGTGCTGGGCATCCTTGTGCAAGGAAGGGGGCCCAGGTCCTGAGCTGGGAGCAACTCCTAACCCACATTTGGAAGGAAGAGGAGGAGGAGAAGAAGGGCAGCCCAAGCGTGTTGGCAAAGGGCTGGGTGACTCAGGCCAGGAAGATGTTTCAAGCAGGGCAGCAGCAGTAAGCACTTAGCGGTCACAGAGACCCCGGAGAAATGGATGCAGGAGCTGCAGCAGCACTGCCTTAAAACCACCCCAGTGTAGATCCCACCCCTGGGCTGCCCCATCATCCCCAGTGCAGGGATACTGGGACAGAGCAGGGAGTCAAGGATGAGCAGCAGTGCACCATCAGTGGGAGCAAAAACTCATGGAACCATGGAATGGTTTGGGTTGAAGGGACCTCAAAGTTCATCCAGCTCCAACCCCTGCCATGGGCAGGGACACCTTCCACTGGAGCAGCTTGCTCCAAGCCCCTGTGTCCAACCTGGCCTTGAACACTGCCAGGGATGGGGCAGCCACAGCTTCTCTGGGCACCCTGTGCCAGCGCCTCAGCACCCTCACAGGGAAGGCAGGTTTGATGTCAGAGGTGCCAGTGCAGAGACCGCATTGTGCAGAGGATGGGAAGGCTTTTAACCACCTCCCTCCTGCCTTAGCCCACCTGCAGTGCTCATCCCACAGCTCCCAATGGGATCTGAATGAGGCTCCCAGCCATGTCCCCACTGCCCAGGGCTTGCTGCTGATGGAAGGGGCTGCAACCACAGGGAGCATTGCCAAGCCCTGAGTGCCCATCCCTGCTGCAATCAGGGGACACAGCAGCCTGGAAACTCCTCCGAGCTCCCCAAATTTGATAGGACAACCAGGAAAAGCTGCTTGGAGAGGGGATGGATCCCTCCCCAGCACCCGCAGGAGTAGCGGGAGGAGAACAGGCCGAGCCAGGCAGGAAAACCTGGAGTTCTCCCGGCACATTGCTTTGCATTCTGACAGCAAGTCCTGCCTTGCCTGGTGGGTTCTGGCTCCTCCCAGCTCTGGGGCTTCCACCCAGCAAGGAGCCTCTGTGCTCAGTGGACTCAGGGACTCCAACATCTCCTAGAGAGGTTTCCCAGGGCAGTAGGGTCCCCGTACCCACCTGGCACCTCAAGAGCTGCAGCACGGCACAGGACAGGCATCAGCCCCATCTCCATCGTCCCAATTTGCCAGGAATCCCGTTTTCCCCATGAAAACTCATCTGCACCCCCCCCAAGCTGAACCCCCCCAGCGTAACCACACAGTCCCTGCCAGGCTGCAACCATCCACCTTGACCTTCAAACACGCAATTTCTGGCCCAGTGGACACAGATTCCTGCATAGTTATTCCTGCATAGTTATTCCTTGTTATTCTTCAGGATTCAGATCACGGGGCTTGGACAGGGAGCGATCTATGCACAGTTAAAGGAAGTTTCGGGACGTGTTTTGGACCCGATGCAGGGAGCAGCAGGGCCGAGCCGGTGCTGGAGCAACCCCATTGTGCTTCAAGCGTGCAACACACGAACCCCATAGCGAGTTCCAAACCCTCCTCCAAAGCTCATAAACCTGCTGGCGCCCTGCTAAGCCACATACCACGGCGGCATTCCTGCCAACCAGCCCGCACGGCATGGCCCATGGGCTCCATCACACACCGGGTCCATGCACCAGTGCCACCACAGCCACCCCACGCTGCTCCATCAATACCAGCGGGATAAAGGACTCCAGAGCCGCTCCCATGGCTTTATGGTGGAGATAGAGCAAAGATAGGACAGAGCCACCTCCAAACCCCCGGCACACCCCAGCCATTGAGCTCTCTGCACAAGGTCCAGCACAGAGCCAGCGGCCAAGGTGCGGCTTCACTGTGGGGCTGCCTATGGGGTTTTCAGCCTGGGGAGCTGAAACTGGAGCCGGAGCCTGGCAGGGAAGGGCTGGGAGGTCAGGTCCTGCCTGCTCGGGAGCCCCGGGAACACAGCACAAGTGACTCAAAGCGGCTTTGGGGGGGGGGTGGCCCCACTTACAGAGGTCAAGTCAGCCACCAGTGAGACAGCCCGGCCACCCTCCCACCCCAGTCCCACTGCACAGAAGCCGTAATTCCACTTTCGGCGATTCCCGGGCAATTCCCAGGCGGCACCGAGCAGACATCCTGCGCCGGGGGCAGTGACGCCTGGGTTCTCAATGACCACATTGTCACCCTTCCCCGTCCAACCGTTCTTGGTGGGGCAACGCCGAGCCCTGCCTATGCACAGGGGTACCCCAAGGGTGCAGCCAAGTCCTTCCCTCCATCCCGAAAGCCCCTTGGGAAGTGCTTCCTTAGGGATCCTCCAGCACTGCTAATGGGGAGAAAGTTCATCTGCCGGCCCAGCCCCAGCGAATCCCACGCTGACAGTGGTTTCCCGGCACAGGACCCGGCTTGCCAGCACCAATCCGGAGCCCGACTCCTCGCCTTCCCTCCCCGCAGCCCGGGGAAGCTCAAGCACAGGAACACCGGAGCCAACACAAACACCCTCGGCACAACCCAGCCCTTCATCTGGGAAGCAGACAGGCACCTCGGGATATCCCCCCCTCCCCGCCCCCGCCCCGGGATGTGTCCAGCCATGGGATAGGCGAAAACATAGGGAAAATGCAACGTGGTGAGAAGAGGAAGGAAAAAAAACGGAGGCGAGAAAAATAAGGAAGTTTGAAGTGTGGGAAAGAGGGGAAGAGGAGGCGGGGGGCTCGCGGGAACACGGGGAAAAGGGGGGGATTGAAGAGAGGGATGGGGAGAGCCCGAATGGGGTGGGGGGAGCGGGGTCGGGAGCTCACCGGCGATGTGCTGGCGGCGACCCTCGTCCAGGTGCGTGGAGACCACATCTCCCATGGCGAGCGGAGCCGGGCCGGGGCGGGCGAGGAGGAGGAGGAGGAAGGCAGCGCCCAGGGCGGTCCAGGCAGCGCGGCGCCCCACCGAGCCGCGGCCACTCCCCCCGCACCGCCCCTGCACCGCGTCAGCGCCGGCTGGGCCGGAGCGTGTTCCAGGATCGTGGAATGGTTTGGGTTGGAAGGGACCTTAAAGCTCCTCCAGCTCCAGCCCCTGCACGGGCACGGACACGGACACCTTCCGCTGGAGCAGCTTGCTCCAAGCCCCTGTGTCCAACCTGGCCTTGAACACTGCCAGGGATGGGGCAGCCACAGCTCCTCTGGGCACCCCGTGCCAGGGAAAATACAGGAATACAAAAATTGCAATGGATAATTCGGCTTTGGAACAATTTCCTCTTTGAAATGACTTTCAGGGTGTGGAGAGGGCTCATGTGCGGTGGCATCCTCGGGGCTAAGCCAAACCCAGCTCCAGCAGCACTCGGCTGCAGCCAGGACCCAGCCCCCTGGCTCCTGTGGGTGCTGGGGCTGATATAGTGACATCTGGGTGCCGTCCTGATGTCCTTTAGCCTCATATTGAGTGCCTTGCCTTTAGCAGAGCCCAGGCTGCCATGGCAGCGCCCAGATCCCTCCCTGCTCAGGAGGATGCTTGGTCCCATGGTAGCACCCTGGTGCTGTGACGGGGTGGGGGAAAGACCCCCAGCGCCCATCGGGGTGCACTGGGCAGGGTGTGAGCACATCTGAGCTGCCAGGAGAGGTGTGAGCAGCCTCCATCCCCTCCCCATCTCAGCAGCCTACCACTAAAGAACTTCCTAATATCTCCTCTCCGTCTTCCCTCTTCCAGCTTCAAGCCCCTTCGTCCTATCACTATGCCACTGTAAGAACTCCTCTCCCTTCCCCGCCTAGTAATTAGCTGCTCTAATTAGCTCATGGGGCACGGGGGAAAGCTGTACCCCCCTTCCCTCCCTCCCCTTCCATGCCCGGTCCTGATGCCGTGTGCCCGCACCGCAGGGCCCCGCGCCAGCTCCCACGGCTGCCGGCGCCAGGCAAACCAGCTCCGGCTGCTTGGCACCGGCCCCCTTTTGCCTCACATTGCTTCATGGGGCGATTGCAACACCGGCTCCTCCCGCTGCTACCTGCGCTCACACCCAGCGCCGCGCAGGCTCAGCCTCGGCTGCGGGTGGCCGTGGAAGCGGGACCGGGCGGAGCGGGATGCAGGCGAAGGACCCCTCTCCCTCGTCATGCTGGAGAATGGGATGGGAAAACTCACGTTGCCTCCAAACACTCCCCATAGAGACTGAACCACGTATTTTGGAGCCCTCTTTGGCACCGTTCTTCCAAAGTGAGGGAAGCCGGGAGCAGGCCGGCATCTGGCATCACTGGGGAGCAGGAGGGCTCGCTCCAAGTGGGACCAGTAACGCTTCATCAGTACAGCACACGCTGGATGCACGGGGTGAGCTCTCAGGCCCAGCGAGGGAAGCAGCCGAGGAGCTGGAGGAAGCGGTGGAAAAGCTTCTCCTTCCTCTCCTGTTGCTGCAGCTCCTCTCCCGAGAGCAACAGGCGGAAACAGCCCTCACAGGATCCCCCGGCGCTGCCTGGGCATGATCCGGCCGGAGGAAAGGCCTTGCCTGCGTGATTCCCAGCTCCTGGGCGCAGCACACAGCCCGGTGTGACCGAGGGAGGAAGAGGAGGAGGAAGGGGGAAGACGTGGTGGTGTGGCCAGAAGGTTCAGGCTGTTCCCAGCTGCAGGGTGGCTCCCGGGAGTCACTGCCTTGGGATCACTCCGGTCCATGGCTGCTTCCAGCCCATTAGCCTTGGCTGATGGCTCAGCCGTGCCCAGGTTGTTTGGCTCTGGGGCTGTGCAGGGAATCTTTTCCTGGGCTGGACTGTTTACCCGGCAGTGGGAAGGAGGAGTGGAGGTGGCGAGCCTGGAGCGAGGCATCCTGTTTATCCTGCCTGAAATAACTCTTGGCCGGCAGCAGCGGCCGGGATGGGGAGGGGATGGAGGCTGCCCACACCTCTCCCTGCAGCTCAGATGTGCCCATCCCCTGCCCAGCTCAATCAGGGGGACACCGGGGGTCCTTCCCCCCTGCAGCCATGGCAGGGTGCTGCCGGCCGGGCACCAAGCATCCTCTTGAGCTGGGGGGATGAGGGCACTGCCAGGGCAGGCTGGGCTCTGCTAAAGGCAAAACACTCAATATGAGGCTAAAGGACATGAGGACAGCACTCAGATATCACCTGTGTCAGCCCCAGCACCCATGGGAGTGAGGAGACCGAGTGTGGTTTGTGACCAGGGGCTGGGCTCACCCCTGAGGTTGCCACCACACATCAGCCCTCTCCATCTGAACACAGGTTCTTACCCCTGCGAGTCATTTCAAAGGGTAAATTGCTTCAATGCTGAAGCATTTATTCCAGTGTTTGTATTCCAGCATTTCCACTGGCACAGGGTGCCCAGAGAAGCTGTGGCTGCCCCATCCCTGGCAGTGCTCAAGGCCAGGTTGGACACAGGGGATTGGAGCAAGCTGCTCCAGTGGAAGGTGTCCCTGCCTTTGGAACTGGGTGAGCTTTAAGGTCCCTTCAACCCAAACCAGACTGGGATTCTGTGATTTACCTTGCTCTCTCTGCAGTGTCCATCAGAAGGCTTTTCCCTGAGCACTGGGTTTGTTTGCAGGTTGTTTCCCTGGCCAAAGCACTGCTGAAATCAAGAGATTCCCCTGGGAAATTGAGCTACAGCAAAATCTCATTGAAAATAGGAGATCTTTCCACCAGAAGCTTTTGAACACTGATCCCAGAGGAGTCTGGCTCTGAATTCATTCAGAAGTCAGCCTTAGTGGGATGAGGGCATTTTAAAGGTATGGGGACATGCATCCACCTCCCTCAAATGAAGAACAACAAGAAAACGGGGAATAGCTGCCTGTGGGACCTTGACACACTTGTGAGGTGGGCTGATGCCAACCTAATGAAGTTTAACCATGCCAAGTGCAAGGTCCTCCAACTGGGTCAGAGCAATCCCAGGCACAGCTACAGGTTGGGTGGGGAGGAGATTCAGAGCAGCCCTGAGGAGAAGGACTTGGGGGTGCTGGTCGATGGAAAAATGAACATGAGCCGGCAGTGTGCACTTGCAGCCCAGAAAGCCAACCGTATCCTGGGCTGCATCAAAAGGAGCGTGACCAGCAGGTCGAGGGAGGTGCTCCTGCCCCTTTACTCTGCTCTGTGAGACCTCACTTGGAGTATTGTGTGCAGTTCTGGTGTCCTCAACATAAAAAGGACATGGAACTGTTGGAACAAGTGCAGAGGAGGGCCACGAGGGTGATCAGGGGATGGAGCACCTCCCATATGAAGATAGGTTGAGAAAATGGGGGCTGTTCAGCCTGGAGAAGAGAAGGTTGTGAGGTGACCTCAGAGCAGCCTTCCAATACCTGAAGGGGGGCTATAGGGATGCTGGGAGGGACTCTTCATTAGGGACTGTGGTGAGAGGACAAGGGGTAATGGGTTTAAACTTAAACAGGGGAAGTTTAGATTGGATATGAGGAAGAAATTCTTTACTGTAAGGGTGGTGAGGCACTGGAATGGGTTGCCCAGGGAAGTTGTGAATGCTCCATCGCTGGCGGTGTCCAAGGCCGGGTTGGACATAGCCTTGGGTGGCACGGTTTAGTGGGAGGTGTCCCTGCCCATGGCAGGGGGGTTGGAACTGGATGACCTTAAGGTCCTTTCCAACCCCAACTATTCTATGATTCTATGATTCTATGGTACCAACTTCATGATCAGAAACCAAGCATCATTCCTTTAAAAGAAGCACTGTCTGGAGTATGCTTCAGGCATTGTACACAGCCCTGCTAACCAGACCAAGGGCATGGCATAAGCCCTAGCCTTGCAGAGCCAATCCCAAGCAACCCATGTGAGCACAGGAGCACTGCACACTGAGCCATTGCCTGCCTCTTTTAGCCACAGATGTGTTTCTTTAGGTAAACAAATACCCCCCCCCTTCATTAAAAGGCAAGAAATAGAGAGCATTGGCATTGCTGCCTTGCAAACAGGGAGGTTGTGTTTGGGGCAAGCAGAAATAACATGTCAGCAGAGGCTGGAGGCTGCGACACTGACACAGAGACTGCTTCTGGGCCTTGAGAAAGCACCTGAAGCTGAGCAGGACATCTCGGTCTCCCCTCTGGCAGGTTAAAGCCATTCCCCTTGTCCTGTCCCTACAGGCCCTTGCCCAAAGCCCCTCTCCAGGTTTCCTGCAGCCCCTTTAGGCACTGGAGCTGCTCTAAGGTCTCCCCTTCAGGAGCCTTCTCTTCTCCAGGCTGCCCCAGCCCAGCTCTCTCAGCCTGGCTCCAGAGCAGAGCTGCTCCAGCCCTTGCAGCATCTCCATGGCCTCCTCTGGACTCAAGCCCATGGCAGGGGGTTGGAACTGGGTGATCTTTAGGGTCCCTTCCAGCCCGAACCATTCCATGATTCAATGAGCCTGAGGCTGGTGCAGAAGTCGACCATGATGAGCAGAGGAAAACCTCTCCTCCTCTGTCCTGGGGGCCCAGCACATCTTCTGGTCACACTTGATGCCCCAATCCATGTATGTGAGGGAGCATTTAAGAATAAGAAGTTGGTTCCTTGGTGTATTTCCAGGCTTACAGCAGTCAAACCGAACTTGCCACTTCAGCTGGTCCCTCTGGATTTGGCACCCGCGCATCACCCCAGCCATTATCACCACAGAGTTAAATCTGACCTCTCAACAGCAAAGCTTCATGCGCCTGCACAGCACCCAGAACATGGTGTTCTCCATCACCTACCACGTGCTGAATTCCTGCGAGCACTAAACACAGGGGTACTTTGCAGGAGAAAGCTTTCAACCTGGTGTTTGTTTCCCTTTCTGTGTCATAAGCAGCAATCAGTGGAGCTTTCCTTTCACTCTCATTGACCCTGGGACAAGGATCTGTTTCCACCTCCCTGCATCACCAGGAAACCTGATCATTTTGGGGGTGCTTTAGGGCAGGAGATGCAGGTTTCAGGGAGTCCTTTGCAAATGGAGCTGCTTGCATCCCTGCAGTGACCCTGGCAGCCAGGGTCGGGTCCCATCCATGGGGAACGGGCACATTCAAACCCAGCCAGGGTCACCTGTAAGGCCTCAGAGGTGAGTAAGACTCATCCTTGTTCAGGGATCTGCTGTGGTGCAGGGTCTGAGAGGGCCAAGAGGGAAAAGCTCCTGGCAAGTGGGTGTGAACGTGTCCTGCTCGTGCCCTGATTGCTCCTGGCCTCCATGGAACCGGTATTGGTGCCATTAACAGTTGTGTAATCGCAGCAGTAAACCTGCCTTGTGCTGATAAAGCAGCGGCAGCTCTGCCTGTCCCTTTGGATCAACAGTGCTGTGCGTGCCGATGTGCCCCATGGGCTGTTGCACCCTCAGTCCCGCTGACTCCAGCGGGATTTGCTGTGCCGGAGCAGCGATCCCACACAACAGGGCGATTAGGGAATGCTGGCTCAGACCTGCTGCAGCCCGTAGTTCCTGCGTCAGAGCCAGAGCCCATGGAGCACATCCAGCCCCAGCCACACGACGGGATGGATGGAGCAGCTCAAATCCCTGCCTTGCCTGAGGGGCGCTTGGGGACCCTGCAAAGCACCCTCCAGCCAGTGCCAGGGGCTGTGGGGCAGCGCAGGGTCGGGGTGAGCACTGGAGGGTCACAGCCCTCCATGGGTCAGCGCCCACCCGCCTGCCCGCTGCACGGGGGGGGCACCGCGGGGCCGGGGACCGCAGCCGCGGCGCTAATCCGGGCACGGGCGGAGCAGGAGGATGCTGTGGATCAGCATTCCCCTCCGCTGGATCAGCATTCCCCTCCGCTGGATCAGCATTCCCCTCTGCTGGTGGCGACTGGGATAACTGGGAGCCTGCGGGCAGGGAGACTGCGGAGGGGGCGACAGCTTTGGCTGCCCCGGCGCGGCATGGGCATGGGTATGGAGCGTGGGAATGGGAGCCAGCGTGGCATGGGCAGTGGCATGGGGTCTGGGGACAGGCACCTGCATAGCACTGGCAAGGGCATGGGGCATGGGAATGGGAGCCAGCATGGCATGGACACGAACATCGGCATGGCATGGACACGGGAATGGGGTGTGGGAATGGGCACCAGCGTAAGCACCAGCATGGGCACTGGCATAGGCATGAAGCGTGGGGATGGGAGGCAGCATGGATATCGGCATGGCATGGGTCTGGGGACAGGCACTGGAATGGCATGGGGTGTGGGAATGGGAGCCAGCATGGCATGGGCATGAACATCCGCATGGCATGGACACTGGAATGTGATGTGGGAACAGGTACTGGCATAAGCACCAGCATGGGCACTGGCATAGACATGAAGTGTGGGAATGGGAGGCATCATGGACACCGGCATGGGTTTGGGGACAGTTACCGGCATGGCATGGAGTGTGGGAATGGGCACAAGCATGGACACCAGCATGGGGTCTGGGGACAGGCACTGGCACGGGCAGGGTGTGCAGGAATGGGCACCAGCATGGCATGGGCATGGCAAGGAGCCTGTCTGCCTCTGGCAGTGGCACCAGCAGGGGCAGGAGGTGTGGGAACCGGCACAGGCACCAGCATGGGTGCTGGCACCAGCATCATGGGACACATGAACAGACACTGGCAAGGGGCATGTTTGTGGGTGGAATGGGAATGGCATGTGCATGGAATGGGGCACAGGAATGGGGCATGGCATGTGCATGGGTCATGGGCAGTGCCTCTCCAGCCCCTCCAGCTGCTTGCAGGATGCTGTGGGGAGCCCTGAGGGGCCAGAGGCTCTGCCAGCTTCCCCAGGGAGCAGCAGACACCGATAACCATGGGAATGATGGTCTCAACCCTTTGGCCTCTGGGGGTTATTCCTGGCATGGATCAAGGCAGGATGCAGCCCTGGCTCTGCCTCTTACTGTGAGTTATGGTGAAGTGTGGGCTTCTGACCTGCGGGTCCTGCCCCACTTCCAGACCCAGGGCAGGGATGGGGCATCCCATCACACAAGGCCTGGTGCTGGGTCACTGCAGCCACTGCTGTGGCATTCGCACTGGGGAAAGGAAACAGAGCCTATGTCTGAGCAATGGGAACAGATGGGAAAACCCAAAGCACAAAGCCCTGCTTGCACCCAGAGCAATCATCACCCTCACTGCCTCCAGCAGGAGCACTGGGCACTTGGGGATTGGATCCTGCTCGTGGGGATGAAAGCAGTGGGTGGGCAACCTTCCCCTGGGACACATTCCAAGGCCCAGATGCCTTAGGAAGGATCAGCAAGGAGAGGTCAGGATGTGGCCCCAGGGTTAAAGTGTCTCCTCCATCACCCCCTCGGTGCCACAAACATCCTCAAACTTGCCTTTCAGGAAAACCGGCTCCCTCCAACTCCTTGCCCCTGAGACCCATCCTCGTCTCACATCCCAGCTCCCTCCATCACTTAGGCAGGGTTAAATCCCACACCATCAGCGCTGCTCCCTGCAGAGGTCCCACCTGCCAGACCCCACTTCACGTCACTCGGACCAACTCAGCACAGGATGGAGCGAGTGGGGCAGCAACCACATCCCTACCACGTGCCCAGGCCGAGCATCCCTGAGGAAGGGGGGACACCATGGGACCCCCAGCAGGCGGTCCCTGCTCCCTACATGTGCTGTATCCTTGCCGCCACAAGCAATGCTCATCCTCGCAGGAAGACTGATGGGGTGCTGGGAAAGCCAAATAAATACCTCGCTCTTAAATAGCTGCTGTATTTATAGCCTGCGCTTGGCACCGAGTCCAGGGCTCTGACAAACTCCACTCCAGCTGAGTTTAAAGGAAGCATTGGAGAGAACAGGTTTTACAGCAGCGGATCCAGACGCACGTCTGCACAGTGCAGGGCTGCTGGGAATGCGCGTGGCTGGGATGGAGCACGGGACCGTGTCCCCTTCCTGTCCCCACGGACTCACCTTGGCTGTCCTGTGGCCCCGGGCACCCCCCATCCTACTTCACCTCTAAGTGACGGGGTGCACGTGTATGTATGGCCATACATAGACACACATATGTATGTATTAAAAAATAAACTATATATATGGACATAAATGTACATATACATACACAGGTATAGATGCATAAGTATAGATGCAGATATATATAGATATAGATGATATAGATATAGGGTCCAGAGGAGGCCATGGAGATGCTGCGGGGGCTGGAGCAGCTCTGCTCTGGAGCCAGGCTGAGAGAGCTGGGCTGGGGCAGCCTGGAGAAGAGAAGGCTCCTGAAGGGGAGACCTTAGAGCAGCTCCAGTGCCTAAAGGGGCTGCAGGAAACCTGGAGAGGGGCTTTGGACAAGGGCCTGCAGGGACAGGACAAGGGAATGGCTTTAACCTGCCAGAGGGGAGACTGAGATGAGCTCTTAGGCAGAAGCTCTTCCCTGTGAGGGTGCTGAGGCGCTGGCACAGGGTGCCCAGAGAAGCTGTGGCTGCCCCATCCCTGGCAGTGCTCAAGGCCAGGTTGGACACAGGGGCTTGGAGCAAGCTGCTCTAGTGGAAGGTGTCCCTGCCTGTGGCAGCGGTTGGAGCTGGAGGAGCTTTAAGGTCCCTTCCACCCAACCCGTTCCATGACTCCATGGGTCACACACTCGGGCACATCCCCTCCTCTCCAGCCACGGTCTCCCGTCCCCTCCCTCCCCATTCCCCCTCCTCACCCCACACGGGCGCGCTTTGTTGTTCGCTGTGCCGGCGCCAGGGGGCGCTCCGCTGCGGAGAGGAGGGGCGGGGCCCAAGTGACGCAGGTCCCGCCCCCCCGCGCGCGCGGCAGCTTAGCCCCGCCCCTTCCCCGCGCTCTCCCACCCCCCCTCTCCTCGCTCTTCCCCCCCCCCCTTCCCGCCGCAGCCGCCCGCAGCCTCGCCCGGCTCCGGTGCGTGCGGGTGTCCCCCCCCTGCATCCATTACCCATCCCTTGCGGACCCCCCCGGAGCCATGGCCCCCATCGGACTCAAGGCTGTGGTGGGAGAAAGTAAGATCCGTGTCCGGTCCGCGGCGGGGGGGGGGTCACAATAACGGGGTTCAGGACCCCCCCCTCCTTTTTAAACCGGGTGGGGGGATGCTGCGGGTGCGCAATATGGACCTTTAGGATGGCATCAGCGCCCGGGGGGGGCACACAAGGGACACCGCTGTGGGGCAGGCAGCAGGACGTGGGGACAGGGCGGCCCGGTGCCATCGGGGGTCGCTGCCCCCCCCCCCCCTCGGTTTTTATTCATTTTGGGGGTTTTGGGGTTTTTCTGCAGTGCTGAGGGGAGGGGACGGGGGGGGTGGAAAACGGAGGGTGGAGGAAGAGGGAAGCGAAAGGCGCTTGAATCTGCCCCCCCCCCCCCCCCCCCCCGCCAGCTTCCAAAGGCCGAGGGGCGATCGCATCATGGGGAAGAGCCCCTCGCCCCCCTCTTGGGGGGGGGGCTGAGCAGGGCCGGGGGGGGCCGTTGGTTCAGGCCTTTGGCATTGTCCGCAGCGAGCCCGCTTTCACCGGTTTTCCTTATGGATATCGGTGTTTTCCCGGCCGCGGCTCCGCTTCCTTGTTCCCGGGGGCGGGATGCGGCCCCCCCTTAACCCCCTAAACCCCCCTTTCCCACGGGCATTGCCCCTCGGGTCCCGGTCCTGCGGCGGTTCCGGGCCCCGCGATCGCTTCCTTCCTGCAGCCGGTGTTTGCAACGTCTCCATTGGGGGGGGGGGGGGGGAAGAGAGGGGGGGTTCCCAAAACGCCCCAGGCTGGAAGCATAGGGGCAATGGGGGGGTCCCTTCCAAAGGGCAAATTAAAGCGCCCCCCCCGTATTTATTTGTATATGAACTGGGCTGAAATGGAGAGGAGAAAGGGCAGGAGCCGGTGAAACTTCCCCCGCGCTCCCCGCAGCCATGAAAAGCCGTTCTCGTCCCTCCCCGCTCCTCCTGCGGGATTTATTTCCGTGGCATCCGGGCCCGGATTCCTGTGTTTTTTGGGATGGGGGGGGCGGTATTTGGGGTGTAACCCCGGGGGGGGGGGGTTGTTGTATGTGTGTGGCTGTGGGTGACATCCCCGCGGTGGGGATGCGGATGGTGCAGCCGGGGCTGGTGGTGTGATCGGGTGGGTGGTGATGTGATGGAAAAGAGGGGGGGGGGGATCCCCCTGGATGGATGGCCCTGCTTTGTTCCCAGGCATCACCCTGCCCCAAGGATGGGGGGGTTGAGCCGTTCCCTCCTCCTCATCATCATCACCCTGGGGTGCTGCATTGGGGGTTTGAGCCCATCCGGCTGGAAAACCAAAGGGAAAAGGCGAGGGAATGGTTGTTTCTGTGCTGCAGGATGAGCTTTGGGGAGGGGGGAGGTTGGCTCTTTGCTCGGTTTGCTCTTGGAGGGGTCCCCTCGCCTGCTGGGTGGGGGGCAATGACACCAGCCATCCACCTCCTCCCAGGCTCCATCCAGCTCTCCCAGTGCCCTCCTGGAAGAGGGGACAGGGACCAGCTCCTCTGCACGTCCCTTATTCCATTCATTGTCTCTGCGCTGAAATAGCTGGGGGAGAGCAACACACACACATACACACCATGGAAATCTGTCTCCATCCTCCCCTTCAGGGTAACAGACTGCGCTGTGCCTCCCTGAAAAACCTCATTCCAGACTGAAAACGATAACTGGGAGCTGGGCATCAGGGAAGCGGGGGTGTTGGGAAGGAGGGAGCAGGGATGTGCAGGCAAAATGCTGCAGAGGAGTGAGGGATGAGGCCCTTGAGGAGCACCCTGCAGGCTCCAGCGCTCCCATCCCTCCCTGGCTCCCTTAGGATACTCCTGGCCTTGGTGGGTCTGTTCCTACCTTGAGGTGCTGTTTTCAGCTGGAGTCAGGAGCAGGGTACCAGGACCTCCTCCACTGGGCACCAATGCGGATAGCACACAGTTCTCCCCCATTGCGCCAGCCTGCTCTGAAGGGATTCCCAAAGGTTTTCCTGCAGAAGATGCTCCTAAGGAGCTAGAGATCCAAGCCTGGGGCTGACCCCGGGGCAGGGTATCTCCCCCATGGAAGGAGGGAGGGAAAGCTGGATGGATGCTGCTGCGTTGCCATGGCTCTCTCTGCCAGGCCCCCCCTCCGTCACTGCATTCTGCCCTGGCTTCCCTCCAGACCCGGATTATTCCTCTGACCAGCTGGTGCCACGGCAGGGTTTGGAGGCCCCTGGAGAGGTGGGAAAGGGGGATGAGGTGGGTGAGTGTTGCAGGAGATGGGCAGAGCCAGATTGTCCCCCCCATGGAGCCATGGGGCGCGTGCTGGAGGGTGTCCCTGCATCTCCCCACAGCATCCCTTCAGGACTTGCTTTCCTTCAGCTGGTCAGAGCTGAGTGTGATGCCCAAGGCCCACGTCCTCCTGTTGTGCCTCTGTTCCCTCTGCAGCCACCTCCCCAGAGCCCCACTGGAGAAGCAGTCCCTTTGCTCTGGTTCTGGTTAGCGAAACCTCACCCAAGCATGGGGCTGATCCCCATTCCGAGCCCCCCATCCCCAAAGCTTCCTCTAACCCCCATCACATTCACATTCCCCATCCTCTCTTGCCCCGGGGCCTCCTTACACCTCCTTGCCCTGAGCTTCCCCTGCCCGGGCTGGTTCCTGCTCTCCTGCAGCACCCTGCAGTGGAGAGGAGGAGGAGGAGGCAGGGTTTTACTTCACTGAACCATCACCAAGATGGGCCTGCTGCAGGGGTGATACCTGCACAGTGCCTGCCACCGAGATGGGCTGGTGCAAGACACGCAGCTGGGGTGATGCCCACAATGGATCTGAGCCCCCCCGGACCCCTGCGAGAGGAGAGAAACCTCCCCAAGGGCTTCTTCCTTTTGCTCATGATGCTGTCATGGACAGATGGGAGAAGCAGAGCAGCCCTGGGATAAGGGAGAACCCTGCTCTCTTCTGGAGACAGCATGAAAACACCTTTACCCAGGACAGGAGCCGATCTTCCTGCAGAGCATCCTTGCTCTACAGCCTCCTGTGTCAGAGTGCTGCCTGCCAGAGCCCCACCAAGGAGCCCCATGGATAAATCCTGCTTGGATGAGGTCTGATGGGCCCGCAGCACCCATGTAACAGCCGCATCGTGTCCCCATCTGAACCTCTCGAGGGTCCACGTTGGGATGTGATGGCTTGTGGATGCAGGCTCCTTCTGAGCTGCACATGAGGTGCTGCACCTCCAGGGACAGGGATGCAGCACAGGCAGGGGCCATGGGGACCCACTGCCAGTTGCTGGTGTGTCGCTCCCCCAGGATGCATGGGGCACCCCATAGCTCCCACCACCCCTGTGCAAAGGGCACAGATGCTGCCCACGGAGGATGCTCCATGCCCAGCTCAAGGCTTGTGTGCTGCCCCAGAGCCAGGTCTGGCAAGGGAGAGGAGGCAGCAAAGGCCACAGGGCTGGCTGCTCCTGGTGGGACCATTGCACGGATGCACATTGCATCCTCCTGCCTGCACATGGTGGTCTCTCTGCCTTGTCCCCTATGGGTGGAAGCAGACCCTGAAGCTGAAGCCCATCTCTTCCTGGGCAGCCCAGCCTCCCAGTGCCCAGCTCTAGGGGGTCCTGGGGGTAGGGAAGGAAGGAGGGCCGAGGGATACTTGCCCACACAGGACCATGGAAAGGTACCAAGAATGACAGACTTCACGTTGGCATCACATCCACCCACCGGTGTCTGCCTGTGCAAGAAGGTTGAAAGGAACTTGGACTCTTTCCCTCTAAAAAGAAGGGAGAAGACTCTGATTCCCCTGCACCTCTGAGGAAAAGCATCCCAGGAGAGATTCCTTCCCTCTTCCCACAAAACCAACACGATTAAAAAGGGAATCATTGTCACATGGCTTTTGGTTGCACGCTGAGAAGCAGATGCCGCGTCCACCAACTCACGGTGCGGGAAGGGACTTGGCTCTTGTGCTTTGAAGAGTGTAAAAATAGATGGAGCCGGAGGTGCATTAACTTATGGGCTTCTGTGTTTCCCATATGAACGTGTACACACCCGTGTTGACACATGCGCTGTAGGGTCACTGATGGAGCCCATCAATGGGCTTGATATTGTGTCCCTTAGGGAGCAGCAAAGATCGTCAGGATTTGCCACACATCAGCTGGACCCTCTTGGTTCAGGGCAGAGAAGAACCAGCTCAGAAAGCCGTGGTCACACACATGGGAAAGGATGACCTACCCCTGGGAGGGGGTCACCTCCCCTCCAGGACACTGACACCCCATGTGTGCTGTCCTGCTGCAGCTCCTCTTGGCACAAAGCATCAGGTACAGCATCTCTGCCAGGGATGGAATCACCCAGTGGAAGAGGACAAGCGTTACTGAAGGGTGATGCCTTCAGAAGGGACCTGATGTGCTCTGTGGCCCATTGACTCCGCCCAGACCTGCTCAACCCCCACGTCCTCGTGCACACCTGAGGAACCAGTGCCAGGAGCGATCCCACAGGGAGATCCTTGTGCGTGTCGCCGCAATTCTCCAGTGCAGGCTGCGAGAGCCATTCGTGGCTGTGATCGTGCGTTTCGTTTCCCTTCCTTCTGGCTGTGTTACTGAGTTCCAGACCTCCAGGTCCCTGTTGTCCTCCTCTCTGGGCTCTGCAGGTTTCCATTGGCTTTGGTGCATCCTTTGCAAGAGCAGAGCAAATAGGAAAAGGGGGAATGTATAAAAATAGCCAAGATCGCCTCATCCAGGGCTGGGGAGGAAAGGATGAAGCTGAGCCTGGGCAGTTCTGAACTTACTGGAGCTGGATGGCATCTGGGCTGCACCATTGTCAGGTTCCCACGTGAGGAACGTGTCCTCCAGCAAGGTGTTGAGGACACAGAGTGCTGAAGGGGAGGTATTTGAGCCTTGGGTTATGGACACAGTGTTCTCCGGACTCACATCATCCTGGAGGTGGCTCTTACCTGCCCTGAAGGACACCAGCCAGGCTTTGCCTCCTGTAAATGAAGCTATCCTGTATGTCCTTAATGGGGTTGATGGGGCTCCTGCCATCCGCTGCTCCATGGAGCCTGTTTTACTGGGGACTGCTTGAGGATGGAGTGCTGGCACCTTGAGGTCCCTGCTGAGGATGCTCAGAGGTAGATCCGTGCTCCACTACATTCAGTCGTGGTTACGTCTATGCAACATTCACACTGTCTTAAGCAATTAGTTAATGAACCAGCAAAAAGCGGTTGCCAGGTCAACCCAAACCAAACATGTTCCTCTTGGAGATGCAGCGTGACAGCTTTGGAGGAGAAGTGGGTCTTGAGCAAACCTCACTGTGGGTTCCTGTGGTCCCTGCCTGCAGCATCCCTCACCCGTCCTGGTGCTCCTGGTGGATGTGGTTCTACTGCTTCCACCACTGGTGGAGGTTAGGGCTGCTCTTTGGGCTTCAGGCTCTTTCTGAAGCAGAACGGGCTTGGGGCATCCCAGATGAGTCCATCTCGGCACAGGCGTTGTGTAGGTACAGACAGTGGCAGGGTTGGTTCCTCTTTCCCCACAGCCAGTTGGAGACATGGGCCTGGCTGCTGTTGCCCAGCCAGCTCACTATAAATACCATGGGCTAAGCCTCTTGGAGTGATGTATAGGCTCAGGTCCTACTAGGCCACCGTGTCACCAGCTTCTGGCCCTGCTTGGAAATGATGCAGTGGGTCATTTCCATGCCACGTGTCGCCATCCTCCATTGGCAGATGGAATGTGCTTCCTTGTCCATAGGCACTGATGTTGTCTCTGCATTGGAGGATAAGTCTGGAGCTGTCTGTATTGTCTGTTCTTGGTAGATATTGGAACCAAAACCATTCCAGCCTGAAGGAACCAGATGCAGTGTGGTAGGTCCAGACAAGCCAAGTGTTGAAGGCACTGGATGAGATGCACATATGCCTTTTTTGCCCTGGTGAAGATGAAAAGCTTGGCTGTGAGCATCACCAACTGATGCTAGAGTCCAACAGCCCTGGCTGGCCAGGCCACTTGGGGATATTGATGGCAACATCTGACCTGCTAATGTGGGAACACAAGAGCATCGCTTCCCAGGAGGTGGCCAGGCTCGACTTGAGGACCTCAGGGAATGAAGGAGTCTCTTGCTGATCCTATCACTTCTCTTGAGTGTGGAACTGGGTCATAGAATGGTTAGGGTTGGAAGGGGCATAAAGAATTGGCTTAAGGATGCTTTCCCTGGCATTGTTCATCCTTGATAGCATCAAGACAACAACACAGCATGTGCTGGCATCCTTTCTCCTGGCTGGATGTGCTTGTGCCAGAGGTGCTGCTTAGGAACTGCCCTGCTCAAGGACAGGTCTGGTATCTTCTCACATCTTGCCTTGGCCAAGTCCTTGGTGCCTCATCCATCCCCGTGTGCTCATCTCCCACCCAGCAGCAGATGCAGGGTCCTTGTTCGGAGATGCCTGGGTACCTCTGCGCTCCTCACCATGGTGTGAGCAGTGCTCACGTCCTGCCCAGCATCCCATCCACAGCCCCAGCTGCTTTGCACCTCAGAATTCCCACATGTCACCCTTTCCATGCCACCTCTGGGGCTCCCGTGTCCTGGGCTGTCCCCTCCTAGCTTCAGCAATGGAGCCTTTGCACCAAAGGGCCCCAGGATGCACTTTCCCAATCTCCTTCCTTCTTTCCTTCCCCTCCCAGCCCTAGAGGAAAGCCATCACTAGGGCAGGATGTCTTTTGACAGCCAGACCTAGACCGTGGTCACCATCAGTGGGGCACCACTGTGGCCCCCTGTGCTTCTCTCCACATAGTCTGCAGCTGAGGTTGTTGGGATGGGATGGAGGGCGGGAGCTGCCTTGTAAACAGCTCCGTTATTCCTGGAGCCTTGCTCTGGGGAAGGAGCCAAATGTGAGTAATGGAAGGAAGAGGAGAGATGCTCTGGCTGGCATCCCTGCTTCCCGACCGTGCTCCTGCACCGGCGAAGGACCAGAGCACAGGATGGGGCCAGGCTCCTGCGTATGGGGAAGACAATTCCCATTCCACGTTTTTGCTGTGTGGATGACCTGAATTCAGATGGGCAGCACATATGGGTGCAGGCAGCAGCTTTTCCCACCCCAGCTGTGCCCAGCTCCATCCCCTTCCCCTGGCCACGTAGCCCTTTTACCGATGGGAAGACTAAAGGATGCAACTGCTGGCAGGCAGAGCTCCGGGTTGATGGCCGGCATCCTTCTGGAGCATCCCATAGGCAGACATCACTGGGAAGGGGATGATGTGCAGTGGCTGCCTCCAAAAGCTTTGTGGCATGGTTTAACAATGGGGGGTAACTCAGAAACACACAGCCACTTGGTTGCCCCCCCCCAAAAAAGAGACTGGAATAAGGGGGCAGACACTTTATAAACCCCAAAGAAGCTTTACTGGGGGACCCAAGGCAGTGACACCTCAGTAGTGGGCTGCACATAGCACATGTGTTTAATAACATAGAACCATTCCTTAGCTGGGTTTTAACTGGGCATTTCAATCCCTGGTCCTGGAAGCAGGGGCTCAGAGAAAAGCCCTCCAGGGCAGAAAGCCAGGGAGAAGCACCATGGGGAGGACACGGATCCAGATCCTCCCTTGGGATCAGCCGGGCAGTTCCCAGCACATCCCTGCTGTGTGAGGGGTGATGCTTCACACACCAGTGTACAAAAGGGACCTTCAGGGACCCCCCAGTGCAGATGTTTGGCAGCACATGTGTCTGGCAGGAGGGCAAATACTGATTCCAGCAAGGCTTGAAACCCCCTATCCCGCAGTCCAGTCCCCCAAGTGACACCCACTGCACCCCAATCCTCACATGGCCTCAACCTGCACCCCACAGGGAGCAGCCCCACCGGCACCCCATGGCGTATGGGTGCAGGGTGGCCATAGGGCCGAGGGGTGCGGGGGGACCCCCGGCTGCTGCTGTCCCTGTTGGTTGCATAAACCCAGCCAGCGCGGGAGGTGAAATGGGATTTGGGGGATTACAAGGACCAGGCTGAGGCCGCTTGAGTCTTGTTTCTAAAAGGAGCTCTTAAGCCCTTGTTGTTTTCCTGGTGCTTCAGATTAGGGCTGAGACATGGGGGGGTGGGACCCCCCCCAGTGATCCCATAGCTCCCCACTTGCTGTGGGCTCTGCCGTTAGTGCCAAACATGAGATAGAAACGGGGCTGGGGGTGACCAAACCTCCCTGGGTACCCCAAACCCATCCCCATCTCCTAACATATCCCTAGGAAAGGTGCTGGGGAGTGGGGCTCACCATGGGTTGGGGTTCAGTGCCTCCCATGCTGCTGTCAGCGGGCCCTGGGGTGCTACAGGGAGGGGCCTGGGGTGCTCACCCTGCCCTGTGCTCCTTTCCTTGCAGAGATTATGCACGATGTGATCCGGAAAGTGAAGAAGAAGGGAGAATGGAAGGTGAGCATCAACCCCTGAGCGGGGGGGATAGGGGAGGAGGAGAAAGCAGGGGGTAGGTGCAGGCAGGGAGCGCCCAAGGATGGGGAAGGGATGAGGAAGGAATGGGAAAAAGATGGGGAAGGGATGGGAAAGGGGAGGTTGCGGCTGCCCCCTGTGCCCCAGCTCACAGCCCTCTCTGCAGGTGCTGGTGGTGGACCAGCTCAGCATGCGGATGCTCTCCTCTTGCTGCAAGATGACCGACATCATGACCGAGGGCATAACAAGTGAGTAACCAGCCCCAGCCCAGCAAACCTCACTGTGGGAAAGGCAAAACCTCCCTCTTGGGCCTGCAGAGACATCTCCAGGCTGGCACAAGCCAGTCTGTCCATCCCCATCCCACTTTGGATGGAGACACGCTACCTCCCGTTGCTCATGGACCACTGTCCTGATGCCAGGCTGATGGTTCACAGCCTCCCTCCTTACCTGCTGGGTCTGGAGGAGCCCAAACACCTCATTCCCTGGTGGTATCTCAATCTGAGGAGGAGACAAGGTGTTATCTTATGTCACCCCTCTAAATAGCTCCCTGCAGCACTCAGAAAGGAGCAGAACACCTTAGGCCGTGCACCGGGAGGTTTTGTGCCAGCCTGGGTACCACCAAAGCATCACCCACCTGGGGCGGGTGTGGAGGGATGCGAGAATAACCCAAAGCAACATCAGGATGGGGGCACACAGGCAAATCCACTCTTCCCCTGTGACCTTACCAATACCTGCGCACAGCCCCATGGGTTGGGACTCCTGGGTGGGCAGTGGTGAGGGGTCTGGCAGGGCCGGTGGGATGTCCAACAGCTCCCGCCCTCGCCTGTCTCTGCCATGGTCGTTCTTTTCCCCCTTTCCAGTTGTGGAAGACATCAACAAGCGCCGGGAGCCACTGCCCAGCCTGGAGGCCGTGTACCTCATCACCCCCTCTGAGAAGGTGAATACACAGCGTGGGGCTGGGGGAGGCAGTGGGTTGCCCATGCTGTGCCCATAGGGAACATCTTGGCTCCAGTGAGGCCAATGATGCAATGGAGCAGAGGCTTGGAGCATGCCTCATGCCAGGAGGGAGGATGCATGTGCCATCCCCGTGCCCAGCCCAGCCGGTCCCTTCTCTCTTGCAGTCCATCCACTCCCTCATCAATGACTTCAAGGATCCCCCCACTTCCAAGTACAGAGCTGCCCATGTCTTCTTCACTGACTGTGAGTACTGCGGGGAAGGGAAGGTCCCTGGCACTAAAGGCACGCAGGGATGCAGGGATGCTGAGCTCCTCCTCTCCCTCCCCTCAGCCTGCCCCGATGCCCTCTTCAATGAGCTGGTGAAGTCCCGTGCTGCCAAGGTCATCAAGACCCTGACGGAGATCAACATTGCCTTCCTCCCTTCCGAGTCCCAGGTGAGGCTGGGATAGGGCAGCCAGGGGATGCTCAGGGTCCTTCTCCAGCTCTCGGTCAGTGTCACAGCCTCGCACCCCAGGCTGGTGCCTCAGCCCCTGCTCAGCCCTTCCTCCCTGTCTCCTTTGGATACTTGTTGGGGCTGATCCGCTGCTGGGGATTTAGCAGGGAGCCAGCCTGCCTGGGTGAATGGATGCGATGAGGGGGACCGCAGGGACAGATGGTGCTGGACCTGATGGTGCCATTAACCCTTCAGTGTTTCTGGGGAGACAATGGGTGGAAGATGAGCTCTTGGCATGTCCAGTTCTGGGTCCCTCACTGCAAGAGAGGCATTGAGGTGCTGGAGCGGGGCCAGAGAAGGGCACTGGAGCTGGTGCAGGGCCTGGAGCACAGTGTGATGGGGAAGGGCTGAGGGACCTGTGGAGTTCAGATGGAGAAGAGAAGGCTCAGGGGGGGACCTGATCGCTCCCTACAACTGCCTGAGAGGAGGATGGAGCCAGGAGGGGGCTGGGCTCTGCTCCCAAGGAACAAGGGATGGGACAAGAGGAAACGGCCTCAAGCTGCACCAGGGCAGGTTTAGATGGAGCTGAGGAACAATTCCTGCCCCAAAGGGTGCTCAGCATTGGAACAGGCTGCCCAGGGCAGGGCTGGAGTCACCATCCCTGCAAGTGTTCACACACTGTGGAGACGAGGCCTCAGTGCCATGGGTCAGTGGTGGCCTTGGCAGTGCTGGGAGCAGTTGGCTTTGATGAGCTGAAAGGGCTTTTCCACCCCGCTTGGTTCTGTGACTGTGATCACCACACGCAGCCAAACTGGGTTCTGGTCTTTACCAGGGGGGCAGCGTGTCCCCAGGTCTCTGTCCCTGCTTGGGGCAAATGGCTGCTGTGGGACTGCCTCCTCTGCTCACCCTGTGTGTGGGTAAGGACCATGCCACAGAGCTGGGGAAGACACTGGGGTCCAGAGCTGGCAGCAGAAAGCCCAAAGGATGCTCCGAGCATCACTGAGCTCAGCTGGGGTTAAATCCAGTTCCCGAACCCACCAGGGCTGCTCCCCCCCTCTGACCCCGCTCCCGCCGCTCCTCCAGGTTTACTCCCTGGATTCAGCTGACTCCTTCCAGAGCTTCTACAGCCCACACAAGGCGCAGATGAAGAACCCGATCCTGGAGCGCCTGGCGGAGCAGATCGCCACGCTCTGCGCCACGCTGAAGGAGTACCCGGCCGTGCGGTACCGGGGGTAAGGACAGCACCCACTGCACCCCTGCACCCACTGCACCCACTGCACCCCTGCACCCACTGCACCCACTGCACCCCTGCACCCCTGCACCCCTGCACCCCTGCACTCACTGCACCCCTGCACCCCTGCACTCACTGCACCCCTGCACCCACTGCACCCCTGCACCCCTGCACCCCTGCACCCCTGCACTCACTGCACCCCTGCACCCCTGCACCCCTGCACTCACTGCACCCACTGCACCCCTGCACCCACTGCACCCACTGCACCCCTGCACCCCTGCACCCCTGCACCCCTGCACCCACTGCACCCCTGCACCCCTGCACCCCTGCACCCACTGCACCCCTGCACCCCTGCACCCACTGCACCCCTGCACCCACTGCACCCACTGCACTCCTGCACCCACTGCACCCACTGCACTCCTGCACCCCTGCACCCCTGCACCCCTGCACTCACTGCACCCCTGCACCCACTGCACCCACTGCACCCCTGCACCCACTGCACCCACTGCACTCCTGCACCCCTGCACCCCTGCACCCCTGCACTCACTGCACCCCTGCACCCCTGCACTCACTGCACCCCTGCACCCACTGCACCCCTGCACCCACTGCACCCCCTTCATCCCCTGCACCCACTGCACCCCTGCACCCCTGCACCCACTGCACCCCTGCACCCCTGCACTCACTGCACCCCTGCACCCACTGCACCCCTGCACCCCTTCATCCCCTGCACCCCCTATGGTCATGGGCACACGTTCTCATCCCCAGCACGGCGGAGCTGGGGCCACGCTGAGCATGGGGCATGGATGTGGCTGAGGACAGCATGGGGATGAAGGAGATGGGGATGGATGCAGTGCTCAGTGTAAAAGTGCCCCAGGCTCGAGGATGCTCTGGGAGATGGGTTGGGATCCTAAAATCCAAGTGGAGCGCTCCAAGGGGAAGTGGCAATAGGCAACAAAACTTGCTGGGGTGCCTTCTCTCCCAAGAGCAAAGGGAAACCAGCAGCTCCTCCCCATCCCATGCCACTGCCCCGGGGAGCTGACTCCTCCCTCTGCTTCCTGCAGGGATTACAAGGACAATGCCATGCTGGCACAGCTCATCCAGGACAAGCTGGATGCTTACAAAGCTGATGACCCCACCATGGGTGAGGTGAGCAGGAACGAGGGGGGGATGCTCGGGTGATGCTTCACTCCTTAAGTCCCACTGAGAGCTCTCAGTCACAGTCACAGACCCCAAGTGGGGACCCCAAACATCCCCGGTGTCCCCCAACTGCCTATGGGGCTGGGGGCGCCCCCGGCCCCACTGCTGATGGTTCCCCCCATTCTGCAGGGTCCAGACAAGGCTCGTTCCCAGCTTCTCATCCTGGACCGCGGCTTTGACCCTGCATCCCCGGTGCTCCATGAGCTGACTTTCCAAGCCATGAGCTACGACCTGCTGCCCATCGAGAACGATGTCTACAAGTGAGTGCAGTGCTGCTGGCCTCAAAGTCCCCGCGGTCCCCCCCAGGGCATGGGTGGCAGTGGGATGCTCGTCCTTCCATCCATCACAGGCCATTGGTTGGGAGAAACCATTCCCACCTGCAGTGTGGCAGGGCACGATGGGCAACTGTGATGCTAAAGGGGCTTTTCTTGCCTTCAACCCATGGCCTCTTCCCAACATTTAGCAGTTGAAGGGGAGATGTGAAACTGAGTTGAAGCAACTGCACCCGGCTTCTGGCAGAGCCAAGAAGAGCCCCCATGTCATGGAATCATAGAAACAGGGAATGGTTTGTGTTGGAAGGGACCTGGAAGCTCCTCCAGTTCCAACCCCTGCCATGGGCAGGGACACCTTCCATAGAGCAGCTTGCTCCAAGCCCCTGTGTCCAACCTGGCCTTGAACACTGCCAGGGATGGGGCAGCCACAGCTTCTCTGGGCACTCCGGTCCCCCACCTCCTTCGAACCCAGGCACCAAGGGGACATCACGTCCCTACAGGCCCCACTGTGATGCTCCCTGTCCTCTTCCCAGGTATGAGACCAGTGGCATTGGGGAAGCCCGGATTAAGGAGGTTCTCCTGGATGAGGATGACGACCTGTGGGTCACCCTGCGCCATAAGCACATCGCCGAGGTGTCCCAGTGAGTGTCCCTGCTTGCTGGCATTGCCGCACACCCCTCTTGGTGTCCCTGCTCCCTGACAGCGCTGTCCTCCTCTCCCCAGGGAGGTGACCCGGTCCCTGAAGGAGTTTTCTTCTAGCAAGAGGATGAACACAGGCGATAAGGTGATGACTGCATCCGCCAAGCTGGGGATGGGCCCGTGGGGGTCTCCTGGGGGACACCTGATGGGGACCTCCACAAAGGGTGCTCAGGTCTCCCGATGGGGGGCAGATGGCTCTGGGGTGCTGGACCCGTGTCCTGGGCTTGGAGAAAGGGGGAGACTTGGGGTCAGTTTGCCCCTGGTATGGGGTCCGTGGGGGCGCCTCTGTCCCCAGGCGGTTCCTTGAGCTGGTGGCAGTGAGGGGGCCTTGGTGAAAATGGGATGTGGAAGTGGCCAGAAGCTGAAGCACCATCTCAACCTCAACCAAGCACACCTGGGGGGCAGGGGAGGGTCCTCAGGGGGTTTCTCCCCCCATCACTGCAGTTTGCAGAGCCGCCCCTCAGCTGGCAATGCCAGGCCACCCCCTCCCTGCTCCTGGTCCCCCAGGGTGAGTGACCGTGGCTCCTTCCCTTGCAGACCACCATGAGGGACCTGTCCCAGATGCTGAAGAAGATGCCGCAGTACCAGAAGGAGCTCAGCAAGGTACGGGGAGGGTGGGATGTCCGTGCAGAGAGCCCGTCTATGGAGCAGGCTCTCCCCACGGGGTCCCTGGCCGTAGGCAGGGGCTTGGGGTGGTGACCGCACCACTCGTGTCTCCCCAGTACTCAACCCACCTTCACCTGGCTGAGGACTGCATGAAGCACTACCAGGGCACGGTGGACAAGCTGTGCCGAGTCGAACAGGTACCACCAGCCCCACATCCCCAGTGGGGACAACTGGAGCTGGCAGCTCCTGCCCCACAGCTCAGCACTGAGCCACGGGTTGAGGGATGATGCGTGTTATCTGCAGGACCTGGCCATGGGCACCGATGCTGAAGGAGAGAAGATCAAGGACCCCATGAGGGCCATTGTCCCCATCCTGCTGGATGGGAATGTTAGCACCTATGACAAGATCCGCATCATCTTGCTCTACATCTTCCTGAAGAATGGTGAGGAGGACACATGGGCAATGGTGGCAAACAGCTCAGGGTTCAGCCAACATAAGCCAGATGGAAGAGCTTCTGTCACCCATTAGAAGGCTCATGCTGGAGGGAGAAGCCCCATACCCGCAACCACCACTGGTCCCACTGTCCTGGGGTGGCAATGGAGGGGCTGTGTCCCTCCTGGGAGGCATTTCTCAGGAGGACACCATCTCCCTGTTCCATTTCCAGGTATCACTGAGGAGAACCTGAACAAGCTGATCCAGCACGCTCAGATCCCAGCCGAGGACAGCGAGATCATCACCAACATGGCCCACCTCGGGGTGCCCATCATCACAGACGTGAGTGTCCACCTCCCACTGCCCATGGTCCTCCTTGCGCCTCGGGAGGACGATGCGCGGCGCCCAGCGTGCTTTGGGACGTGCCTATGCTATGGGAGACCCCCAGCACCCCTGTGAGGTCCCGCACCAGTCTCAGGGTGTCTGTGTTCTCCCTCTGCCCAGTCCACCCTGCGCCGCCGGAGCAAGCCGGAGCGGAAGGAGCGGATCAGCGAGCAGACCTACCAGCTCTCCCGATGGACCCCGGTCATCAAGGACATCATGGAGGTGAGCGGCAAGGACAGGGATGGAGCAGGAACCTGAGCACCCGGGAAGGGGCTGCAGAGGACCATGACACCTCTCCATGGAGTCAGACTGGTTTGTGTTGGAAGGGACCTTAAAGCTCCCCCAGTTCCAACCCCTGCCTCGGGCAGGGACACCTTCCACTGGAGCAGCTTGCTCCAAGCCCCTGTGTCCAACCTGGCCTTGAACACTGCCAGGGATGGGGCAGCCACAGCTTCTCTGGGCACCCTGTTCCATGCCCTGTTTGCTCCTTGTGTGCCATGATGGGCACGGTTGGGTGGCCTTATCCCAGGAATGTCCCAGCCAAGCCAGGGGACAGGCGCAGCATCATCAGGAGCTACCCATGGACATGGCCAGGGGACCCCAGGCACCAGAACTGCTCTCCAACACTGGCTCAGGCACACAGACCCTGTAGCCGCATGTGGGGAGGGGGACATCCATGCCGTCAGTGCCACCTCTGCTCCCAGGCACCAGCAGCAAGCAGAGCTGCAGCTCCAGCAATTCCCGTAAGCCCATAAAAGCCCACCTGAAGCCCTTTGGGGGTGGCTTCTTGCCCAGGGAACCCCTGAACTTCATCCCCAGGGCCAGAGGGGGCTGCAGAAGGCAACAGCATCTCACCAGCTCCGTAATGTCCACCGCTGAGGAAAGCAGGAGCAGGGCCCTTGCTCTGGGGGGGATCATACCCTGTGCTGCAGCCCGTGCTGCCCCACAGCATCACGTCACCCTTCTTGCCCTAAACGCACCCTATGACAGGAGCACAGGCAAATGATTCCATTAATTCAGCCTATGCAAATATATGCAAATGAATCCTGACCTAAATGGGCCAATCTTATCGGCTGCAGCCCTATGGAGGGCCTCTTGGGTTTGTGCCTGCCCCTCGCTGACCCCATCTCTCTGCCCGCAGGATGCCATCGATGACAAGCTGGACACCAAGCACTACCCGTACATCTCCACCCGCTCCTCCGCCTCCTTCAGCACCACTGCTGTCAGGTGGGTACCAAACCCCCGGCTCCCATAGATTCCTGCATCACTGACAGCATCCAGCCCTCATCTGTGCATCTGTGAGCTGCTCTGCAGTCATTCAGCATCCTGTGCCTCAGTTTCCCTCTGCAACAGCACTCGTGGTTGGACTTGCACTGACAGCAGCTTGGGAGATATTCATAGAACCAGCCTGGTTTGTGTTGGAAAGGACCTCAAAGTTCCTCCAGCTCCAACCCCGGCCACGGGCAGGGACACCTTCCACTGGAGCAGCTTGCTCCAAGCCCCTGTGTCCAACCTGGCCTTGAACACTGCCAGGGATGGGGCAGCCACAGCTTCTCTGGGCACCCTGTGCCAGCGCCTCAGCACCCTCACAGGGAAGAGCTTCTGCCTAAGAGCTCATCTCAGTCTCCCCTCCGGCAGGTTAAAGCCATTCCCCTTGTCCTGTCCCTACAGGCCCTTGTCCAAAGCCCCTCTCCAGGTTTCCTGCAGCCCATTCAGGCACTGGAGCTGCTCTAAGGTCTCCCCTTCAGGAGCCTTCTCTTCTCCAGGCTGCCCCAGCCCAGCTCTCTCAGCCTGGCTCCAGAGCAGAGCTGCTCCAGCCCTCGCAGCATCTCCATGGCCTCCTCTGGACTCGCTCCAACAGCTCCACGTCCCTCTTGTGCTGCTGCCCCAGAGCTGGATCAGGACTGCAGGGGGGGTTTCCCCAGAGTGCAGCAGAGGGGCAGGATCCCCTCCCTGAGCTGCTGCTCACACTCTGGGGGTGCAGCCCAGCACACGGGGGGGTTCAGGGGTTCCGGGATGCTTTATACCCATCCTTCACCCTCCTCTTCCTCTCTTTAGTGCCCGCTATGGCCACTGGCACAAGAACAAGGCCCCTGGCGAGTACCGGAGCGGTCCCCGCCTCATCATCTTCATCCTGGGCGGTGTGAGCATGAACGAGATGCGCTGCGCCTACGAGGTGACACAAGCCAGCGGCAAGTGGGAAGTGCTAATAGGTGAGTGGGACCCTGTCCCCATCCCCACCGCGCTGGCTGCTCATCCCACCTCCTCCATCCCACCTGTTCCTGGCTCCACAGCACTGTGGGAGCTGGAATGCTGCGGAAAGGGTTCACCCCTCTGTCCCTCCTCCCCAGGGACAGCACATGTCCCTCACCCATCCCTGCCTTTGCTCCCAGTTTTCATCTCTGCAGCTGGTTTGGTTCAAGCAAAGCTGGGTGAATGGGAAGGGGGTTTTGCAGCTTGAGTTGCTCCTGTCACCCCCATTACGCCATTGGCACGGGGGTTGTTACAGGGAGGAAACATGGAACAGAGGCGTGCGACTGCACACAGTGACCGCGATGGGCACTGTGTGGGCAACAGGAGCTGCATTTTTGTGTTGCACACACGCTGCATGGGCAGTGCATCAGGAGGGGCATTTTCCCATTGCACGCATTGCAGCATGTGTGTGACAGGATGTGTGTTCAGCTCCTGGAGGAGCCGTGGGTCAGGCATGGAGGACACAGTGGAATTCCTGCCAGGTGTTAGCAAGGATCTTTAGGTCCCCTAAAATCCGCCAGGGAAGCACGGCTGGATACACATCTCGTAGGGCAGGAGCCCCTCACCATCTCATCTACCAGGTTTGCCTGGTAGAGCCTCTTGCCAGCATCTTATCCCGTTCCTTGTATTTCCTTGGGAGCAGCATCCACCTCTCCATTGCGTCCCATAGCCCCCGGGACCCCACCCCGCTGCCCATCTCATCCCACCTCTCTCTGGGGACCATCCCTTGCATGCGCCTGCGATGCTCCGGGTGGCAGCCGCGTCCTTCCTCTCCTCACGCCAGCACAGGGTGTGGGGGGAGCCGGGCGCAGCCGTCAGCCCCACTCTGTTCTCCTGCAGGTTCTACTCACATTCTCACTCCCACCAAATTTCTCATGGACCTGAGGCACCCCGACTTCAGGGACTCCACTAGGGTATCATTTGAGGATCAGGCTCCAGCAATGGAGTGAGCCAAAGAAACCAAGTAAAGGCAGCTTACTGATGAAAAAGAAACTCTTCCTCCCTGAAGGGTTTTCTTTGATTCTTCCTCCTTTCTTTAATTATCATTATTTGGGGGTTCATTTGTTCGGTTCTCCGATAGGAAAATGCTTGCAAGTTCCTCCTACCAGGTGGAAAAGCATCCAGCGCCTCTCCATCATCCCTCTGCCATGTGTCTTGGCCAGTCCTGGCCGGCTCCTTCATGCCATGAGCTCCCCCTTTGCCAGGGCTGGAGGGGCTGGGGGTGGTGGGTCAGGGTCCAGCAGCAGGATCCCAGGGTCAGGCAGCGGGATGGAGCATCCCGGGACGCTGCCCACAGCCCACATCCAGCAATGGGGCTGGAGGTTCAGTGCCCAGGGCAGAGCCCAGTGCTTGTCCTGGCTCCATCCCCTCTCATCCCTTCCAGCAACAACTGGGCGCTGCCATGACCCCCCTGCTCCCAGCTCCAGGGTGTGATGGGGCTGAAATCCCGATGGGAAAGTTCAGGTTTGCTCTCGTGGTCCCTTTTCCAAGGCTGCCGTTGAGGCCCATCGTGGCATTCGCATGAGCCCTGTGCTGGTGTGCACGGATCCAGGCAGGCTGCAGGGGCAGGGGAAGGCAAGAGCCCTTTTCCTCCTCCTCTCCCACCCATTCCCTTCCCAGCCACCCCTTTGACCCAAGGATGCTCTGTGCAGGCAGGGGAAGAGCCTGGGGGCTGGAGAAGATCTGTACACACTGCCTGCCCTCATCCCTTGTGGCTTTTTGGCATCCCCAAAGTATCCAGGAGTGTCCTCACTGACCATAGCCCTGCTTCACAGTCACCCCCAGCCCCTGCCTCATCCCACCCTGCTCCATACACCTCTTCCACGTCTCCTTTTCCATTCCTTCCCCATTATACCCCTCCCAAGACATGCATTTCCTCGCAAGCATTTCCACTGGCGTGCGGGGCTGTGGCCACCAGGTAAGGCCTCGCTGGGGGGGCCGGGGGGGCCGGGGACAGCGCGGACATGGACCGGGGCATCAATGGGGCATCCCAAAGCCATCACTGATGCTCCCGCTCCATTTCTTCTCCCCCACAGGGTCCACGCACATCCTCACCCCACAGAAGCTGCTGGACACGCTGAAGAAACTCAATAAGACAGAGGAGGAAAGCAGCAGTTAAAAGGAAGCGCCGCCGCCGCCGCCACCACTCGATGCCGAATCCAACCTTCCCCCTGGGTGCAAGCAGCACCCAGCCCCAGCCCCGGCCCGGCTTTCAATCCTGTTCTTGTGTTGATTCCCCCCCATTCCCCTCCCAGCGCTTTCCCAGTCTCATTTTATCCACAGGGAGGGGACAACAGCCAAAAAGAAACACATTAAACCCAATGCGTTGCGTTGAAAAGAGGAAGAGAACACAAATTCTCTCCCTGTTTGTAGCTGCAGCTATTGGAAGCACCCAGGAGCTCGTCACTGAGTGCCCCCTCAGCCCATTGCTGGCCTTTTTCCCAACGCTCCTCCAGGGAATGTGGTTCCATGCGGATGGATAATGGACGAACACCCCCCATGGCTCCAGGCTCTGTGCAAGGCTGGGCTCGGCTCTGCCTGTCCCGTCTTGTTGTGGGGTGGTGGGTGCTCCTGCCAGATGTGCACGCCAACATCTGGCACGGAGGGCGGGGGGGATCAGGCTGCACCCGAGATGCTTCACGCTGTGGCAATTCCCATGTGAAAAGGGACCAAAATGGTCAAAACCTGGAGATGGGGCCTGTTTGCTTGTATGGCTGCTCCTCTGCCCTGCTGCAGCCTCCCCTTCTCTGGGTCTCTTTATATATAGAGAAAGAGATACATATGAAAGAACCCCTGGATTTTTACATATGTATCTCCCTCTTCATCCATCCCCATGGAAGTCGGCGTTCCCGTGCCCGGCTCCTTGTGTCATCCCGTGGTGAAGCATCCCCGAGCGTGCCGTCACCCCGAGGCCACCCCCAGACTCTGTGTATATTAATGACTGTGTCTGTGATGTTCTTACAAGCTTGGTGTATAGTGATTTACCCAAACCTCGGGTTTTTAGTTGGTTTTTATTGCCCTCCCCGCCCCCCCTTTCCATTACGTGCACTGCAATATTTTGGGGTCCATTGTTTTGTTCTTGAAGGCTGTGACCCCCCCTTTTTCTTCCCTTAATTCTCTCTTTCTTGCCTCGTTGGTGGTCTCCCCCCCAAAAAAGTCCTTTCCTTCCCCATCTATTCCTTGCCCATAAAGTTAAATATATATTTTTAGGGCAAAGGCTGTATCATTGCACTGATCTTTGTTGGTTCCTCCTTGGTCCTCCCGCCCTGTTTGAGTTCCTTCCTTGGTTTTAGCAATGCAAATGCTTCAGGATCTCGTATGTTGGACATTATTATTATTATTATTTTTTCTGTTAACAGTTATTTATATAAAAAATAATTTATCAAAAAGGAAAACTTTAAAAAAAAATTAGTCTGTCTTGGACCTTGTTTACCTTGGAATTACTGGAATCTAAATGTTGGAAAGTGTTGAAGCACAAACATCTATCATCTCTGTATATCTGTTCTTCTGTACTACAGCACTCGAGTGACTCAATAAAAGCGATCTCCATCCCTAGTGCAACCTGCCTGTGCCGTGCCGCTTGCTCAGGGGACAGGGAAAGCTCCTCTCCCGACCCCAAATGCTTCCAAAGGGAAGATCCTGGTGCGGTGGTGCCGTAATTCACCCCAGAACCGGTTTTGGAAAGGAAGGCAAAGCCACAAAGCAACCAACTGCCTTTATTTTGTCCAAAAATAGGTGATTCTCAGTACAAAATAGCAGCCAAAGGGCTCTGCTTGGCCGTACAAAATCAGAGATACGGTAAAAAACATCATCTTTGCTCCTGGCTGGTGCATTTGGGAGAGCTGGACACGGCTGCATGGTCCCTGCGTGCTTCCCAGCTGTGCTGGGATGCTTCAGACACAGGGATGAGCAGATGCAACCAAAGACATAGAAATCCTCTTTAAAAGCCCCCTCTGTGGGCCCCAATTTGCACCCCCCCCCCAACCACAGTATTGGGACCCCCCATTCCCAGCCCATCACCACAGCCTGGGCTGGTTGCAAGGTCTGGGCTCAGTGGCTTTGGGAGGCTCTAAACCTGAGTAACTCATGGGGGGTGTTTGTGATCCCCCCGTCCAAAGGTGGGGCTTTGTACAGCCACAGTACAATACAAACATGGGCACTTCGGGTAGGTCCTACCTATAAACACAGCCAGGGGCTCCCGCAGGCTGGGATGCTCGGGATGGAGCAGGGGGTTTGGTGGGACCCATGGGCTGCTGACCCCCTCAGGGCTGGATCCTGCCCCTGCGTAGGTCCCGCAGGGTGGTTTTTAACTCTCGCAGCCCAGATCCCCTGGGAATGCCAAGGAAGAGCCCAAATCCGTCTCGGTTTCTGTCGGGGTGACACAGGGGGGCGGCCACATCCGGGAGCGGCCAAAAACCCCCCATAAAAATGCCCTAAGGATTATGCTTGAAATGAAAATCAGGACATATACATACGTATCTATATATAGATGCAGATCTATATATAATATAGCTTTAGATACATATCTATATATACTATACCTATATATAGAAACGTATCTGTATATACTATATAGACACATCTCTAGATGTATCTATAGACACATATCTAGATATGCCGTATCTATATATAGATACCTATACATACACACACACATGCTATACCATCAACCAACCCCTCCCGAGTGATTGACCTGTTTCTAGCTACCTTAAAGGAGAAAAATTCACATAAAATCACAAAAAGAAGCAGTTTTCCAGGGAAAATCCAGCCGGGTTCAAGTCCAAGGGCAGAGCAGAGGGTGGAAGGGAGCACCCGGATCAAAGCCTGGGCATGACACCCCCCCCCCCCCCCCAAAGAAGCCTAAAGCCTGGGAAAGGGGTTGAATTAGGGAGTGACATGGATTTCTGCCTATGCAGGCATGGAGGTAAACACAGGTGCCAAAGGGGGCTCTGTTGTGGTAGGACCCACACAACATCAGAGCAGCCCCAGAAGTGCTCAGCTCAGGGGGGCTGTCTGCCCTAGGGGACATGGAGTCACCCCGCTGGTGCCAGGGGATGGTGTGATCCCCATGGGGCTGTATCCCATGGGATGCTGCAGGTCTCAGGGAACCTCTGCCCCTGTCTCGCCCCAACTCTTGCAGCGTGGCTGGTCCTGAAAGGGCGCAGATGGACAAAGTGATGCAGGCAAGCAGGATGGAGATGAGAGCCAGGACCCCACGGCGCTGCCTCCTGTGCCCCCAGATGTGGCAGGGAGCAGTGCGGGGATGCCGATGCAGGGGGTCACCATCCTCCTCCTCCTCCTGCAGGGGCAGGAGGGGCTGCAGGATGCTCAGAAGAGGCAGGAGCGGCGCAGACCCCGTGCCCGGCTCAGCTCAGCTGCCAGCACCCGGCTCATGCGGGTGGTGGTGACCCTCACGCTCCGGGCAGCAGCCATGGCCCTGCTCAGGGACCAGTTCAGCTCCTCCAGCTCCAGTGGGAGGCAGCGGTGGGGACCAGTAACGGGGGAACGGGGGGGATGCTCTGCCCCACACTGCCCCACAGTGTGGGGTGAGGTAGGTACCACTGGGGCGCAGTAGCTGCAAAGAAGAAGGGGACAGGGGGTTGGCTTTGCTCCATGGGTTGTGCCCCCCCCGGGCTCTCTGTGCCCCCTCCCACCTTGTTTCTCATCCTTCTCCCCCATCTCATCCATCTTCAACCCCCAGCACCCATCTCCATACACTCAACCCCATGCAGCCCCCCGCCCCACCCCAAAAGGAGCCAGGGGCTGCATGACCCACTCCAAGCGGCTGCCTGGGTTCTATGGGCAAACCAGCAGCTCCCTGGGGGGACACAGCCCCTATGGGGTTCCCCCCCCTCCCCAGGAGATGCTGACCTCACCCCAGTGTGTCCCCCCCCCCCACCATAGAGCATCCTTACAGCACAGAGGGTGCATAAGGCACGATGGGGACTGACGCCAGGCAGCCGATGGCAGCGCTGGCACCGGGGCTGGCCAAGTACCAAAGTCCAGGTTGCTCCAGCTTCTGTGCTCGGGGACCAGTGTGGGAGCCTGGGGATGATGTGGCACCAGGGCCATGCTCTGCTGTGGGGAGAAGGTGGTTAAATGTCTCCAGGGGTGTTTGATATCCCCATGTGAGCCCCCCAAGTGCCACATTGGGTTGGGTGGGAGAAGAGAGCCCCATGGGGAGCACTTCTGTCCCCAGGCAATCTGCCAGCGCTGTGCCAAGGGTCTGAGGGGTGATCCCTGTTCCCCACACCCCATCCCTATTGCAGGGACAAGCCATGTGCCACCCCTGGCACCCACCGTGTGTGGCTCCATCAGACGAGGGGGCACCCATGGGTGCCCGGCAAGCAGGGCAGCATGTCCTCCTTGGGGTGCTGTGCTGGGGCTGCCTCGCAGCATCTCCCGCCTGCCCTGCTATGGAGAGAGGAGCCAGGGTGTCCAGGAATGGCCCCACAGACCAAGCAAGGGGGTTTGGGAAGAGCAGAACAGTTTGGAGGAGCAGTTGGGACCGGAGGTGGAGCCTTTCCCTGCAAGCCGCAATGCGGGCTGCAATGGGGGGGGTGTCTGCAAAATAAGGGGCTCAGCGAAGCCCTCTGCACGCATTGAGCTCAGCTCCAGGCAGCCACAGGACACAGCAATGCCCGGCTCTGTGCTGTCACCCACAACAGGCTGGGTTAACCTTTAGCTGCAGGACAGGGCTGGGGACAGGTTCTCACTGCTCCCAGTGCCTGCAGCAAGGAGTGGAGAGAGCCCCAGGCCATGGGGAGTGGGCTCATAGCTCCTGAACCTCAGTAATTAATGAATGAATGAATTTAATTAATGAATTGAGACCCCACTTGCAGCACTGTGTGCAGTTCTGGTGTCCCCAGCATGAGGACATGGAGCTGCTGGAGCAAGTCCAGAGGAGGCCACGAGGACACTGAGGGGCTGGAGCAGCTCCTGTATGGAGCCAGGCTGAGAACATTGGGGCTGTTGAGCCTGGAGAAGGGGAACTACTTGGAGACCTCAGAGCAGCTTCCAGTGTCTGAAGGGGGCTGCAAGGATGCTGGAGAGGGACTCTTCATCAGGGGTTGTAGCGATGGGACAAGGGGTGATGGGTTCAAACTGGAACAGGGGAAGTTCAGGTTGGAGATAAGGAAGATAAGGTTGGATAGAAGGCAGAGGCTGTTCCCTGTGAGGGTGCTGAGGCGCTGGCACAGGGTGCCCAGAGAAGCTGTGGCTGCCCCGTCCCTGGCAGTGTTCAAGGCCAGGTTGGACACAGGGGCTTGGAGCAAGCTGCTCCAGTGGAAGGTGTCCCTGCCCGTGGCAGGGGTTGGAGCTGATGAGCTTTGAGGTCCCTTCCAACCCAAACCAGGCTGGGATTTTCTGATTCTATGATTTAACATCATCAGCAGGGCAGAAAGCATTCAGGAAGGGCAGAAGGGGCTGGGGGCTGCCCCACGGTCACTTACCCGATGGAGTCCTGCTCTGGCGGCACCGGGGGCACTCGGGGGTGCGCGGCTCTTCCCGGTGTGCTGTGCTGGCACGTGGCACCCCTGCCTGGTACCGTGTCCCTGCCAAAACGCAGCGTGAGCACCCCAGTGTGGCAGTGAGCGGCCGTGTCCCCAGCACTGAGAGCAGTGACACCCACCTGTGTGCTGTCCCCAGAACGCCACCGCATCTGGGGGGCTCCCGGGGGTCTTCCATGGGGAGGGAGTGACCCGGGCTCCAGGGGGAGAGGGGTCCGACTCAGAGGCTGGGGTGAAGGAGAGGGAAGCAGGGTGGGATCCAGTGCCGCACATCTACCAGGTCCTAGGGGGCACCAGGACCTGCAGCCCCACCAGCACCACGCTCCCGTTGGGGCACTGTCCCCACCCTGGTGGGGTCCCACTTACTGAGGTCCAGCTCTGGCCTGTCCCGTGGCAGTGACACCGACCTCCCCCTCCTCGTGGGGGCCACCCTGGGGACCACCCTGCCCCGCACCGGGGGTCTTGGCTCCCTGCGGAGGGGACAGAGCTGCTGTTACCACATAGACAACACAGTGCACCCATAGGCATCATCCCCCCAGCCCATCACCCCCAGCTCAACCTCTCCATAGTCACAGCAGGGATGGGATGGGGTGGGATGGGATGGGATGGGATGGGGTGGGATGGGATGGGATGGGGTGGGATGGAATGGGATGGGATGGGATGGGGTGGGATGGAATGGGATGGGATGGGATGGGGTGGGATGGAATGGGATGGGATGGGGTGGGATGGGATGGGATGGGGTGGGATGGGATGGGATGGGGTGGGATGGGATGGGATGGGGTGGGATGGGATGGGGTGGGGTGGGATGGAATGGGATGGGATGGGATGGGAAGGGAGGGGAGGGGACGGGGGTGTTCCCACACCCATAGGATATGGTGCTGCCACCCTCCCACCCACCCCAGGGTCCCTTCAGCCACCTACCCCACGGGTGCTGCATCCTTGGGGGACAATGGTGCACTGGTCACCGGCTGCCTCCTGCCCAGGGTGACCCACGGGGTGGCTTTTCCCTTGGGATAGCTGTGGGAATGCCGCAGGCTCTCCTCCAGCCGCAGCCGCAGCCGCCACACCTCATCCTGCAGCTCCCGGATGGCCTGGCTGCCGTGGGACAGAGGCCACGGTGAAGGGCACCTCCAGCCAAGCAGTGCTGGGGAGCAGCTCCATGCTCCTCATCCCCACCGGCCAGGACATGCTGAGATGCTCCCCAAAACCAAGCTTAGGGCTTGACTGGGCTGGGGGGGTTCATTCTCAGTCAGCCCATGCACCATGAGCCCCATCGAGGTCCAGGCTCTCCAAGAAGGACAGAAGCATCTCCAGAAGATGCTGATGCCTTTGGGAACATTGCTCGGTGGGGTCCCTGCACAAGCCAGGGGGGTTCAGCTCAGTTTGGGGGTACGCAGGCACTCACTCGCGCTCCAAGCGAGAGCCCAGCAGGTCACAGTGAGCCAGGTCAAGGGATGGTGGGTCCAGGGACAGCGGGGTTGGGGACGGTGTTTTGGGGGATGCTGGGGTGCTCGCTGGGCCCCTGGTGGTGCCCGGGTGGCCACCGGGGCTGGCACAGCTCCTGCCTTCCACCTCCGAGTCCGTGTGAGCTGGAGAAGGGGGAATATCATGAGATGAGGTTGGTGGTGTTGGGGTGTCCCCCCCAAAGAACCCATGGAGAGCAATCAGCAGGGGGAAGACACCCTCAGGCCAGCACCCCAAGGGGGTGTCTGGGGCAACACCACAGAGCCAGAGCCCCCCAAATCCCAATCCTTTGGGACACACAGCACTTCCTACTCACTTCCAGCACCACCGCGGTCCTGTCCTGCCTCGCTGCCCGGGCTCCGAGTCCATTGTCGGGGGGAACTGCCATGCGAGGGGGTGCTGGGGGGCCGGCAGGTCCCTCCTGCGGTGCCCATCACTGTGGCCTCGGAGAGAAGCGGCGTTATCTCTCTCTTCCATGGAGGGTGGAGGGTTGCAGGGATGGGGATGGAAGGTCCCAGAGAGCCGGGGTTCCTGGGGATGGAATGGGTCATGGGGCAGCCCCCACTTCTTGTCCCCCAGCCGTGGGCCACCCTGCATATCTCCACCCCCCCAGCAACTCTCCCCTGCAGCACCCCAAATCGCCCCCAAGAGCCACAGCCCATGTCCCCAACCCCCCCCCGTGACAGTGGGGACCCTGAGCCATACCCGGTGCGGGGGGGGTGCTGCTCGGGGGTGTGCACAGGGGGTGACACCCTGCTGGCCTCCGAGCCCACGAAGCCACTGTCCGTCTCCGGTGACACAATGCGCTGCTCCTGCAGGAAGGGGAGGACAGGATTGGTGCTGAGCACCCCCCTGGCAGGGCCTGGGGCTACCCCAGCACATGGGGACTCACCTTGTGGGGCCGACGGTGGGTGCCAGCGTTGCCCACCTGGCAGGACAGGGGTGCCTGGGGTGCCTTGGGGAGCCCCAAGCGGGTCATGGCTGCAGATGGTGGCTCCTCAGGGCTGGGGAGGGGCTGGGGGCCCTGTGTCTCCCCCAGCCACGGGGGCTCCCTAGGGGACAGTGGCACCGCTCTTCTCTCCAGAGGGTGCCTGCAGGGAGAGGGCAGAGCAGGAGCGATGGGGCAGAGCAAGCCCAGACGTGGGGAACTGCCCCGCGGCAGCCTGGCTGTTCACTCTGAAGCCTATCAATAACGAGCCATGTAAAAGCGGACCGAAAACCTCCCACTCGCCCTGCCTGGGGGACCTGGCCCCCCCCAGCACTTACAAGGGAGAGGTCTCGAGGTCAGACCCCTCCTCCAGTGACCGTGTCCTGCAGGGGACCTTGCTGGGGCCACCATCCCGTGCCGCAGGTCCATCTGCCTCCTCTTGCGACCGGCTCTCTGCCAGGCTCAGCTGCTCCAGGCTTAGCGACTCCGGCAGGGACTTGAAGTGCTTGTACCTGGGGGGGGGACACCCACAGACAGGAGCTGGTGGCTCTGGGGCTCACTGCCCGCGTCCCTGACAGGGCACTCACTGCTCCAGCAGGTCACCAAAATCCTCCTCCACTTGTTGCTGCTTGTGCCACAGGGGCTGAGGCAACCCCTCTGCCACCACCTCAGTGTCCCCCACTGTCCCCTGGGGTCCATCCGTCACCATGGGGCTCTGCAGGGCACAGCAAAAGGGGGGGTCAAGAAGCATGTCCCCGTCCCCACCGCATCAGCTTTGCCCCCCCGGCCCTGCCCAGCTCACCTCGGGGTGGGGGCAGCGGGCGGCTGGGGATGGGGAAGGGGCTGGGGGGGGCTGGGGCTGGTCCAGGCGCTTGGAGGGGAGCTGCTGCCTGCCGCCAGGCTCCAGGCGCTCCTTCAGCTCCTCCAGGCGCAATCCCAGGTGGAAAATCTCCCCTTCCACAGCGCTGTAAGACACGGAGCATCAGTGCTGGGAGGCACCGGACCCACAGCCCCGGGGGAGGACCAAGCACTCACCGGTCAGGGTCGAAGTCCCCCAAGGCCCCCGGGTGCTGCCGCGCTCCCAGGTACGCCCGCTCCAGAGCATCCTGTGCTTCCTTCAGCTTCCCAAACCGCTGCCGCACAAGGGAGGAAACATCCCAGCCTGAAACTTGGTCCCTGCCACCCTCCTATTGCATGGGTGCATCCCCAGAGCGGGTGCTGGAAGGGGCTGATGTACCTGGAGCTGCTCCTGTGGGGTGAGCTTTCCTGCTTGGGTCCAGCCTTCGAAGGCATCCACCTGCAGGGAGGGACAGGGATGATATCAGCCCTGCTGCAGCCCCAGACCGCAGCACCCCAATGCAGGCGCCCCACCACTGCAGCCCCCATGGCAGCACCCAATGCAGCCCCGCATCACAGATCCCCCCCGCAGCCCCAATGCAAACCCCACCTCAGCCCCAATGCAAACCCCACCGCAGCCCCAATGCAAACCCCACCGCAGCCCCAATGCAAACCCCACCGCAGCCCCAATGAAAACCCCACCGCAGCCCCAATGCAAACCCCACCGCAGCCCCAATGCAAACCCCACCTCAGCCCCAGTGCAAACCCCACTGCAGCCCCAATGCAAACCCCACCTCAGCCCCAATGCAAACTCCACCTCAGCCCAATGCAAACCCCACCTCAGCCCAATGCAAACCCCACCTCAGCCCAATGCAAACCCCACCGCAGCCCAATGCAAACCCCACTGCAGCCCCCATCACTTCCCTGTGCCTGCAGCTTGTGGGCCTGCCCTGCCAGGGTCCGTGTCAGCCGGGTACCAGGGCAGCAGCAGGTCCCCAGGCAAGTGGGGCAGCCCCCCATGGGTGCTGAGCTGGGAGAGGGTTGGGGTGCTCCCCCCTGCTCAGAAGGTGCTGGAGCTGCATGAAAACACGAGGGCAAAGGGATGTGGGGTCCCTCCGCACCATGATGGATGGGGACACGGTCCAACCCACCTCCACCCGCCGAGGGCACCGTGGCTGTGCTGAACGCCGCCATCCTGGCCTGCGCCATGCTGAGGGCCAGCACCCGGCTGCCGGAGCCCATGGAGCCCATGGCCACGCTGCGGCTGGGCCGCGGTGGGTCCGAGTACAGGCTGACCTGGGAGAGGAGGACAGGGCTCAGATCCTGCCCTGCACCCGCACCCCGGCACCGCTGCCCGCCGTGCCCTCAGCACCCAGGAGCACCCACAGAGCAGCCCTGCCTCGGCTCCCCATCCACACAGGGCAGGGGGTGGCGATGGCGGCACGCTGCCCCCCGCCATTTTGGGGACGGCCCCTCCGCCATTTTGGGGTGGTGTTGGCCCTGCTATGGAGGGCAGCTGCGGGCAGGGGCACGGTGGCGGCCGCACAGCCCATCTCTGGGCTGGGCTTCTTCAACCGCAGCTCCCCGGGAGGAGGAAGAGAGCAAATAGAGAAGTGTGAGCAATGGGGATGGAGGGGACGGCCCTGCTTGGAGCTCTGTGTGCGGATGTGGGGCAGCAGCACAAGAGGGGCCTGGAGCTGTTGAGGGGAGCCCAGAGGAGGCCATGGAGATGCTGCGAGGGCTGGAGCAGCTCTGCTCTGGAGCCAGGCTGAGAGAGCTGGGCTGGGGCAGCCTGGAGAAGAGAAGGCTCCTGAAGGGGAGACCTTAGAGCAGCTCCAGTGCCTAAAGGGGCTGCAGGAAACCTGGAGAGGGGCTTTGGACAAGGGCCTGTAGGGACAGGACAAGGGAATGGCTTTAACCTGCCAGAGGGGAGACTGAGATGAGCTCTGAGGCAGAAGCTCTTCCCTGTGAGGGTGCTGAGGCGCTGGCACAGGGTGCCCAGAGAAGCTGTGGCTGCCCCATCCCTGGCAGTGTTCAAGGCCAGGTTGGACACAGGGGCTTGGAGCAAGCTGCTCCAGTGGAAGGTGTCCCTGCTCATGGCAGGGGGTGGAGCTGGAGGAGCTTTAAGGTCCCTTCCCACCCAATCCAGGCTGGGATTCCATAACCCTGGGGAGGGGAGAGCAGAGCAGGGACCCCCCCAGCCCTGGCACCCACCCTGGCACCCAGGCGCAGCCGATCAATGGTGTTCTCAGCCTCAGCATACTTGGTCAGCAGCTTGTGATAGTCATCCTGCAGGGAAGGGACACGTGTGACGGCATCCAGCATGGGGAGGGGGGCTCGGGGTGGCAAAGGGGGATGCGGCTCAGAGGGATCCATGTCGGGACAATGGGGGTGTCCATAGGGATGCAGAAACCCACCCCTAAAACCCCCAGCACATCTGGCGCAGATGTGGCCCCGATGAACTTCCATCCCCTCCCAGGGGCAGCAGCGTATCCCAGCAGCGAGCTGGGGCCAGCGAGCACCGGGATGGGGGTACAAAAGCATCCCTGTCCCCACCCCCCGGTGCTGCCCACATCCCTGCCTGCGTGATCAGCACCAAGCCAATTCCCCACCCCCCCCCCCCCCCATTAAGGCTGAACTGGGGGAGCCGGGCATTACCTGGAGCTGCTGCACCAGCTCGGTGGCTTGCTCGGGGGACCTGAACCCCTGCGGCAGCCCTGCGGTGGTGGGGGGCTGCGGGGGGGCCCCCTCCCCGCTGCTCAGCAGCACCTCCCGGACGATCTCAGCCGGGGACTTGAAGCCGATGGGGGGTCCCGGGGCGCTGGGCACGGCTCGGCCCCGCGGGGGCCGGTAGCTCCGGGTCACCTTCACCCGCGCCTCCACCTTGGAGAGGTCGGGCAGGGGGTGGTTGAGCTGCCCCCGGCCGTAGCGGGTGCCCGTTCCTGAGGGATTCTTTGCCTTCTTGCTGCCCATGTGCTGCCGCCGGGGGCCCAGGGGCTGCCTGGGGGGTAGCACCCTGGGTGCTGCCTTTTTGGGCACCCGCGGTGCAGGGGGGTCCGCAGTGCTCTGGGGGGCCCTGGTGGGTGCCAGGCTTGGCACGGGCTTGGTGCTGGTGGCATCGTGATGATCCTCAGTGGAGCAGCGCAGCAGGATGCTCTGTTTTGGGGTCCTGCGCCCCCCATCAGCATCCCCAGCCGTGCCCCAGCTCCAGGGAGAGGGGGTGGCAGGGCCAGGGCTGGCATCGGACAGCCCCGAGGTGTCCCCCCCATCCGTGCTGCAGCTATGGGGCTGGCAGAGAGCCCGGGGACCCCGCAACACCTCGGGGCTGCTGCTGAGCCCCGAGCCCCATTGGCCCTCATAGGACAGCTCGGGGTAGGGGTCCCCATCACTCTCTGCCCCCAAGGGCCCCTCATCCCCACCAGAGCTGCCCTGGTCCTCGTCCTCCTCCATCAGGTCCTGCTGTGGGTGCCAGCGACCCCCCTGCACTGAGGACCTCTCCTCCAGCTCCTCTCCATTGCCTGCAAAACACCAGCACCATGGGGCTGCTGCGTCACCCCGGGCCTCTTCCAGCCCCTCTCTGCTCCAGTGACACCCCATGAGGGTCTCTGGGGACAACTCACCCCACGGTGGGCTCCCGGCATCATCCCCCAGGCCGATGACCCCATACTCGTCCATTTGCCTTTGGAAGCCGTCGTCTTCCTCCTCCTCCTCCTCCTCCTCCTCCTCCTGCTCCTCCTCTCCCTGCCAGCGCCTCAGCTGTGTTTGTGTGCGGTGCAGCCATGGTGCTGGGCTGGCCATGGCCCGCGGGCACCGCGGCACCATCACTGGCGCTTCATGGCCCGGCGGTGGCAGGCTGGGCACATCCGTGCCATGAATGCAGGTCACGTCATCACAGCTGCATCCTGGCAGGGGTGAGGGACAGGGAGGGTGCTCAGCACGATACAGGGGGATGCTTGGGGTGACCCCCTGCTGCTGGCGCTTCCCCTGGGGACAAGAGCAACCCCAACAACAGGGGTGATGTCCAACTGCATCCCACTGTGAAGCTGGAGCTGCTGCATCTTCCATGGCCACAGTGGTACCCATGAGGAAGGAGGCCCCCAGGGGCAGCACCGAAAAGCTTTTGCCCCCCCATAGCCATGAGGGGTGACACCCAACTGCATCCCACCATGGCCTGGAGCTGCTGTATCTCTCACAGCCACAACGGTCCCCAGAGGTCCCCATGAAGAAGAAACCTCTCTGGACCACTCCAAAAGGTTTTCATCCCCCTTCCCCGAGGTGGGTATCAGGGGACACCCAGCCCATGCTATGACCCTATGAGCATCACCCACTGGGGCAGCCACTGCCTGGGGACCATCAGCAGGAGCAGAGGGCTGACACAAGAGGGATGACGGCAGAGGCCTGGCACGCTCACTCCACTGATGACCTAGAAGCAGGAGCTCCCCCTCATCCCACTCCTCCCTCTGCAGCTCGAGTGATGCCGGATGCCAAAACCCAGCCACGGGGCGGGCAGCAGGAAAGGCCCCGGGGTTTCCAACCATTCCCTTGGGTAGATCTGAGCCCCCCACAACCCAACTTTGCCCATAGGGGGGTGAAGGTGGGGCGCACTCACCTGCCCCAGCATCCATGAGACATGCTCATCACTGTGACCCCTTCGGGGGACCCCAAAGCAGCCTTGCTCCGAGCACCCCAAAACCTCAACTGCAGGGCTTTTGTAGAAGGAGGAAGCGAAGCTTCCTGTGAGCTCGCAGGTGGCTGCAAAGCTCTTAACCCCATCCGGCCCTGAGGGGGGATGAACCCTGCTCCCACAGCGCTTTCCATCGCAGCCTTCGGGGTTTTAAACCACTGTGAGCACAGTGCCAGAGCCTCGCCTGGAAAAGCGAGCCCCCCAACCCACCTCGCGCCCCACAGCACCCCAAGAGATGAGGAGCCAAAACACCCGCTCTGGGGGGGCCCCACGGGCGGGTGAAAGGAGCTGGTGGGTGCTGTTGTCTCAGGGCAAAGAGGGTTAAAGTGCTTCCTCCCTGGTTCTGGCAGGCTGGTGCCTGGACCGGGCCCTACCCACACACCAAGGGCTGTCACCCCCATTCTCCATCCCATCGCCAACCCATCCCCAGAGCTGCTCTGCCCGCACCAGCCACAGGCGGCAGGGGCTGCTGGCAAATCCAGCCACACTCATCACTATCCCAGGAAGCGCCTCCACCAATGGTCACAGCGGTAAGGGAGAAAACCCTTGGGATCCTGTGGGTCGCTGTTATGGTAACACAGAAAAGCTTGAGAAGTGGCGTGGCTGCATCGTCAGGAGCCACAGAGTGAATGCAAACAGTCCAAGTGTGTGTGTTTGTGTATCCTGCTCTGTGAAAGCCGGGATTTTGCAACAGGGTAAGCACAGGATCCCAGCCTGGTTTGTGCTGAAGGGACCTCAAAGCTCCTCCAGCTCCAACCCCTACCACGGGCAGGGACACCTTCCATAGAGCAGCTTGCTCCAAGCCCCTGTGTCCAACCTGGCCTTGAACACTGCCAGGGATGGGGCAGCCACAGCTTCTCTGGGCACCCTGTGCCAGCGCCTCAGCACCCTCACAGGGAAGAGCTTCTGCCTAAGAGCTCATCTCAGTCTCCCTCTGGCAGGTTAAAGCCATTCCCCCTGTCCTGTCCTGTCCCTACAGGCCCTTGTCCAAAGCCCCTCTCCAGCTTCCCTGTAGTCCCTTTAGGCACTGAAGAGCTGAGTGCTGCCAGGTCTCAGCACACCCAGCAGGCAGGAGGGGTTACCTCTGCCCATCCCTGCCCTCACCTCTGAATCCCTGCTCCTCTCTTTAGGCGTCTTCAACCTCCACCACTCCGATCCCATGGGACTGATGGAGGCTGAGACACCCCAACTCATTCTATGCATGATGCAGAGCACACAGCCCCATCAGGGCTCCTGGCTTCATTAGTGGTGACAAGCTGAGGAGACTGTCACATCCTCAGCCCCAGGGCTTGCCCGGTGCCATGGAAGGGGAAGACAGGGCTGTCACTCTGCCTTTGCTGCCTTGTCAACCCTAGGTAGTGCAGGTGGGTTGGGGGGTGCTAATGCCCACTCACGTCCACATGGCAATGGGGAATGATATTCCCTATGCCCTAAAATAGACATCCCTTGCTCTAGGAGGGGGGTTAAAGCCCCCCACTGAACCCCAAAACAGGCTTTACCCCCTTCCCCCAAGGCAAGCAATGGCTATGTTAGCCTCCTAAACCACCCATTCCAATCCAAAACTCAATTCCAGACAGCATCCGACCTCCCATGGGTCTCCTGCAGCACCTCCATGCTCCCCTTCCCCTCCTCAGCTCCCTTTTTATCTAAGCCACAGCCGCGCTGCCCCTCAAAGCATCTCTTTTGGTGGGTTGATGGAGGCCAGAACAGCCTCAGGATGAAGCTTGGCACTCCAGGAGGGAGGAATTCCTGTTTACAAACCCTTTCTTTCCAAGTTCAGTCCTGGTTTATGAGCATGAAAGAGGGCAGAGAAGTTGCTTGCTTAGTTTGTAGAAACCATCCTAGTGAGGAAGAGCCTCACGAACCCTCTCTGCCCTCTGAAAGCACATGTGCCTGTTACTGCACCATCACTCTAAACCCCATGGGTCACCCCATTCCTCTGCCTGGAGGGGCCATACCCCCCACAGCTCCTCCACACCAGCATATCCCCATGCAGAGGTACCAAACCCCTGTGGAAACAGCATCTCTCCATCACTTCCACAGAAGCAAAGCCCCACGGTTCTTCCCCACCTCCTGCCTGCTCCACGAGCCCTCCTGTCCCCAACACATGGTCCTGCCCTCAATAGGGACAGCCTTGTCCCCACGGCATAGCCGGGCAAGATCCAGGGCTGAACCTCTCCTTCCATCCAGGAGCTGGGGGCTGCTGATGGCAGTAATGCCGTGCAGAGGGCGGCCTTAATCCCTGTCTGGAAAGAGCCGGCAGCAGAGATCCCGTATTAGCTGGATTTGGGCGCTCTCCAAGGGGTCCTTTAAACATCCCTGCCCGCATGGCTGCTGCAGAGCGACAGAAACCCCGGCCCCGCTGCCGGCACCCGCCGGAACAGGGCTGCCCTTCAAGGAAAACAAGGAACTGAAGCAGGAGGCAGCAGCCACTTCCTCGGAGGAGCCGCAGGCAGCGGCACGGCCTCGCATCCCACAGCCTCCGTGCGAGCCCCGGCCATGGCTCCGTGCCGCCCTTCGCAGCCTGACGAAACCCTCTGCAAGCCTCCGGAACCCTGCGGGCAGATCCAGCCCTGGGCGGGGAGGAAGCACCGGAATAAGAAGAGTTGTGACAAGTTTCCCCGGGGCCACCAAGGCTCCGATGGCCTGGGGACAACGCGGGCAGAAGCGATGCAGCAGCACGGAAACCCAGCCCGGTTTGGGTGGGAAGGGACCCTAAAGCTCATCCAGTTCCAGCCCCTGCCATGGGCAGCGGCATCTTCCACTAGGCATGACCCGCACTCTCCCCGTGCATCCCCTCGCCTTGTGATCGCCCGCTCCGCCCAGGGACCCCGAGCAACCCCAGCTCCGAGCCGGGCTCAGCAGCGCCGGGGTCTGCAGGATGCGGCCCCCCGGCATGGGCCCATCCCCGCGGCCCCCAGCTGCGCATCCAGCTGTGTTCCCAGCGGTGCCAGGGGTCCTCTCCTCCCCTCCAGCGGCAGAAGGCGCCCTGCAGGGATCAGATCGAGCACATCGAGCAGCGGCGCCGGCCCCATCGCCCTGCCCCGGCCCCCCGGCACACATGTGCGGAGCACATCTGGGCACCGCTGGAGGAGCACCACCGCCCCGCGCACACAGCAGCTGTCCCGCGGCCGCTCACCTGCACGGAGGGCCCGGCCGGCTGCTCCTCGCCCGATGCGGGGCGGCTCCGCACCGCGATCGCGATCACGGCCCCGGCCCCGGTCCCGGCCCCGCCGCCGTTCACCCCAGCCCCGCCCCGCGGGACAATAGCGCGGGCCGCCGGCGGCGGGAGGGCGGGAATTCCTCCGTCATTAGCATACCCGCGGCTACCGGCCAATCGGAGCGCGCAGCGGAGCAGGGACCGGGAATTCGTTAGCATAAACCCCGCCCTCCCCTGTATTTGCATATCCCTCGATGGGAGGCCAATCACATGGGTTGTCATTATCATAATTTATGCAGCGCGGGCACCCCCTGGTGGGAAACTCCGGCACCCGCCCCCCCCCGGGACGGCGCTGGTGGGGATGGGATAGAGCATCCCCAATGCCTGGGATGGCCCTGGCAGGGGGTGGGATAAGTACAGGGATGGGACGGAGCATCCCCATTTCCCAGGACGGCCCTGATAGGGGATGAGATGGGATGGGAGCACCCCCAATCCCTGGGACAGCCTTTGGCAGGAGGCTGGGACGGAGCACCCCTTTCTGGGGATGGGCAGTTTTCCCTATGGCCGCCTCACTCCCACCTGTCCTTACCAGCACCCCATAGCCACCCCTGTCCATTCCCTTCCTGCCCCCCTATTCCAGCCCTGAGGAATCCCGCAATCCCAGCCTTTGCCTATCCTGATCGATTTATTGAAAAATTAAAGCACAAGCTCTGTCTATAGAAACACAAGGGCTCTGCCAGCGATTTACAAGGCCTCCGGTTGCTCCCTCTGCATCCCCACCTATGGCCGGGCCACCCGCCTGGGCCGGCACCCGAGGGAGCAGGGACCACCCAAACCCCCTCCAGCCTGAGCCACGGGCCCACCCTGTGCTTGTGTGGCACTCAGATGGCAGCGGGGACACCCGGACCTCCCCTGTCCTCCTGTCCCACTCCCACACTGGAGAACCAGAGGATATTCCCAAAGGGCAGTGCCCCCCCTGATCCAAGAGACGTTATGGGATGTGCACTGATTTCGGCCCGTTCTCAGCCTGCCCTACCCAGGCATGAGTCTGCAGCAGGCGAGGGGACACCGGGGGACAAGCTGCGGGGTGTCTGTGCGTGCGGGATGGCGCAGCGGGAGACGGCTCCGCGCGGTGGGAATGCGGCTTTCCCACCTCGGCGCTGCCCTTCGCTCCTATTCGGGATGCTTCCCCATCCCAAAGTCTGGATCCCTAAAGGGCGACATTGAATTCTGTGACCAAGAAATCGATGTAGTCCTTCTCCTTCAGCTTAAAGGCCTCGGCGATGATCCGGGCGGCTTCCCGGTGCTCCTTGCCCCGCAGCCCCGTGCCGTTCACCTCCAGGATGACGTGGCCCACCTTCAGCTTCCCGCAGTTGTGCGCTGAGCCCCCGCGCTGCAGGATAGAGGTGGTGAGATCCCGATCCCATCGCCCATCCCAGGGGTGTTTTGGGGGAAAATGAGAAACATTTCATGTTTCCGAAAGAAGGGATAAATTTGGCTCCCGTTTTGCTTGTCGCAGTGGAATGGTCAGGAAGAACCAAGGCTCTGCTTTGTTTTGCTGTCAATGACTTGACTTTTGCCCCAAGTAAGCAGCAGCGGAAGCTGCTGTTCCCAGCTATGCATCCACCCCACTTATCACCCACCATTCCCCCTCTCCCAGTCCTCCGAGCAGGAAAAGGGAGTTTCCAGCCAGCTGGAGACACCAGAGCCAAGCTTTCAGGGCTGCCAGAGCCCCTCTGGATCCACAGCAATTCCTCAGCTCCCAGGACATGCTCTATGGTATGGGATGCTCCATGGGACACCAAAGCAATCCTCAGCACGCCCCCCACAGCAGAATGATGCTGCTGATGTCAGGGGAGATGCTATGGGGGGAAGCACACCTCCAAAACCCCCTCTTCTCCCAGGGAACAAGGGACAGGACAAGGGGAAACGGCCTCAAACTGTGACAGGGAAGGTTTAGATGGAGATAAGGAACAATTCCTTCCCCAAAGGGTGCTCAGGAGGAGAGGGATGGGTGGGATGTGCAGGGAGTCCTACCTGGATGGTGACGATGCGGGGCAGTGGCTGCCGCGTGTTCGCTCCTCCCTCGATGGCGATGCCCAGAGTCGGAGCACTCTTGGATACACGGATCAGGCACGACGTGGGCTCCAGCAGCCCCGGCTGGGGAGAGATGGGCAGTGCTGCTGAGGGGGACCGGGACCCGTGGGATGGGATGGGATGGAATGGAGCACCCTGAATCCCAGGGTGGCCCTAGCAGGGGGTGGGATATGGATGGAATGGGGATGGGTTGGGGATGGGATGGAGCATCCCCAATCCCAGGGATGCCCCTGGTGGAGAATGGGGATGTGATGAGGACGGACGCTTCCATCCCAGGGATGGGGCACTTTTCCCCATGGCCGCTGCACTCCCACCTGCCCTTGCCAGCACCCCATAGGCACCCCTGTCCCTTCCCTTCCTGGCCAGGGTCACCCCATGGAAGGCTCACAGGGGAAGCACAGACACACCGCCTGCCGATGCATTCCATGTGCAGGTCTGTGCATGGAAGCACAGAAGAGGGGGTGCTGCCTATGGCAGGGGCAGCCCCGATGCCCACCTCCCACCACCAGCACCAGCATCCATGGGCACCCACCCTCACCGGCTTGGAGGCTCCTTCTGCCGCCCCATCACTGCTCCGGGCTTCCTGGAGGCTTCGGCTTTTCCCAGAGATCAGCTGCTGGCCCTTGTCCCTGCCGCTCAGCTCCACGTCACCGATGTCCACCCCACTGTCCTCGCTCAGCGTCTGCCCGCTGTCCGAGAGCTGCGACAGCGTGGAGGCTGCGGGACACCAGGCAGGTTGTGGGGTTAGGATGTCCCCAGGGCAGGGACATCCCCCCCCCCGCTCCCAGCGCTGGGCAGGGCCCTTGGGATTTAGACCTGGACTTTGGAGGGTGGTTCCCAAGCTTCCAGTGTCTGAAGGGGGCTGCAAGGATGCTGGAGAGGGGCTCTTCATCAGGGGCTGTAGTGATAGGAAGGGGTGATGGGTTCAGACTGAAACAGGGGAAGTTCTGGTTGGATATAAGGAAGAAGCTGTTCCCTGTGAGGGTGCTGAGGTGCTGGCACAGGGTGCCCAGAGAAGCTGTGGCTGCCCCATCCCTGGCAGTGTTCAAGGCCAGGCTGGACACAGGGGCTTGGAGCAAGCTGCTCAGTGGAAGGTGTCCCTGCCCATGGCAGGGGTTGGAGCTGGAGGAGCTTTAAGGTCCTTTTCAACCCAAACTGGGCTGGGATTCTATAACAGCAGCGCTGTGCAAAGGGAGTGCCAAGGAACAAAGGGCCTCAAGGATCCAACCCAGGTCCAGGATCCAACCCAAATGCTGAACTGGGATGGAATGAGGGGTGATGGGTTTAGGGATGCTGCTGGAGGCAGGTTTGAGGCAGCATCTGGGAGGAGATGAGGACAGGCCCGAGCAAAGAGGAGCTGCCAGGAAAGAGATTTCTCCCCTTTGAGGATGAAGACTGTGGGCGCAGATGGAGATGAGCACCAGGAAACACGGTCCGACAGCACTGCAGAGAGGGCAGCGGGTGCGGGACATCCCCCGGGGCTTGGCGGAGCTGGGGTCACACTGCTGACTCCCTGCGGGCGGAACCCGGCCCCGCTCAGCTCAGAGCGGGTCCTCAGCCCCATCCATAGCCCTGAGATGAATGAGCTGCAGTGGGGGGTCGCTGCCACAGGAGGGCGACAACGCCATTCGCACCGGCCCCAGAGCAGGGACGGGAACGGGGCACTCCCGGGGTACCGCAGCCCCGGCCTCAGCGGAGGCAGAGCCCACGGGGGCCAGGACCGGCTGATCCTGAAGATGCTGCGAGGGCCGGAGCAGCTCTGCTCTGGAGCCAGGCTGAGAGAGCTGGGCTGGGGCAGCCTGGAGAAGAGAAGGCTCCTGAAGGGGAGACCTTAGAGCAGCTCCAGTGCCTGAAGGGGCTGCAGGAAACCTGGAGAGGGGCTTTGGACAAGGGCCTGTAGGGACAGGCCAAGGGGAATGGCTTTAACCTGCCAGAGGGGAGACTGAGATGAGCTCTTAGGCAGAAGCTGTTCCCTGGGAGGGTGCTGAGGCGCTGGCACAGGGTGCCCAGAGAAGCTGTGGCTGCCCCATCCCTGGCAGTGCTCAAGGCCAGGTTGGACACAGGGGCTTGGAGCAAGCTGCTCCAGTGGAAGGTGTCCCTGCCCGAGGCAGGGGTTGGAGCTGGAGGAGCTTTGAGGTCCCTTCCAGCACAAACCAGTCTGGGATGCTGTGATTCTACAAACTGTTTTCTGAATGGAGACTCATCTATGACAAAGAGCAAACCAAAGACCAGGGCATGGCAGCACTGATCCAGGCTCTGAAGCTTTCCCCCCACCCTACTGATCATGAGTTCGGACCAAAATGGGAATGTTTTCCCCTATAGCTCTTCACCAGCATGCGCTGGAAGCTCCCATTCCCAGTGGGAATGGGGAAACCCTTCAACCAAGCCTCACGCTCCAGCAGTCTGGTGCAGGTCTCGCCCTCCAACCCCTTCCTGCCCTTTAGATCTGTCACCTCTCTTGAGGAGCACCCCAGAGAGGGTTTACTTTGTCACCCCATGGCTGATAATGCATCACCCACCTCTGGCCTGGGGCAAGGGCCTCACTTCATTGACGTCAGGCTCGCTGTTGGGCTGGTGCACCTCCACCATGATGAAGTGCTGGTTGGCCACAGCCTGGGGGCTGCCCTTGTCCGGAGGAGGGGGCGCCGGGTGCGATGGAGGAGGAGGCGGCGATGGGGAAGGGGGGCTCTGAAGCCCTCCAGATGCAGGCCCCTCCGGGGAGAGGCCCTTCAGCCTGGCTGGGGACTGCACCCTGGGGAAGGGCCCGATGTGGTGCTGGCTGACCAAGGAGAGCTGAGCATCCATCTGCCTCCTGGCGCTGTGCGGGGCTGGGGAGATGGTGGCATAGATGGGGCTTGCGGCTGACTCCTCGGTGGATGCGGTGGCTGCGGAGGCGATGCTGACCGTGTCCTTCTCGGGGTGGCTGGGGGGGGGCGTGGGGTGCCGGGGGGCCATGAAGAAGAGGCCTGACTGGGAGGACTCAGAGGAAGGGCGCTTGGGCTTGTCCTTCCCTGCGGTCCTGTGCTGGGCAGAGGAGGGGGCCTGAAGCATCTGCGGGGCTGAAGGAGGAGGTGGAGGCTTGAAGTTGGGTGGTTCATCCGGGAAGGAGGAGAGATCATCCTGCCAAAGCAAGGACACTGGTTAGGACATTCCCCAGGCTCAGAGCCACCTCCGTCTGCCTTCTCATGGTGATGATGGCAAAAATGAGCTGACTTCCCCAGAAACACCTTCCTGACCTCATTGACAAGAACAGAACTCACAAATGAGGACGATCTGAGGACAAAGTACCCAACTTCTGCTCTACACAGATGCTATCCAGCCAGAATCCTTCCGAACCAGTCTCATTAACTTGCTGCAATAACACCCATGGGGTGTTGATTAAGCAAAGAGCTACAGAAGTGGAGGCAAACCTCAGCACCACCATTTACCTCCAACTCCCATCTGATGTCTTACCAGGGAGACATCCGGCAGGGTGTTGATGCTGCTCTGGTGGCCATCTCCACCTCCCTCCAACTCCGACGTGTTCTGAGAGGGCAAAGGAAGAGAAAACCAGGTTGGAGCAGCGAGGAGCACCCAGCCCAGCGCCAGCACGATGGGGACCACGCAGAGTGCTCACCCAAACCCCCCCATGCAAGGCCAGCCTTCTACCCAAAGGGCTCTGTTTCCTTGGCGGTTCCCTGCAGAGCCACACATCACCTGAGCAAAGCAACTGGGCTGGGATCCAAAGCAAAGCAGCTTTGCTGGGATATAGGCTCTCCCAAGCTAAGAAGCGAGCTCAAAGCACGCTGTGAACCTGCAGTGGAGGATGTGCTCCTCTTAATCCAAACCTCAGCTCCTCCTGTTTGGTTTGGACCCGGCAGGTTCAATACCTGCATCCTTCCTGGGAGAAGGGCAGGAGACAAGTGTAAAACCTCCCTCCCCTGCAAACCAGAGCAGTGAGATGCGAACAGAACCTGCTGCCACTGCCTTCCCTTTAGGAGGCAATAGGAAATGTCCCAACACAGCTCCAAAGCCATCCCAGCTCCAGCAATCGAGGTGGGCTATGGGAATCTGTCAGCCTGTGCAGGGGCCGCTGTCAGCAGGATGGACCCAAGGAGAGGACATGGATGTGGTCAAGCAGAGGCAATGGGCACCTTGGCTACAGCAGGGATGGGAGGACACGGGGTGCACAGCCAGGGCTGAACCCAGCTCATCCTGACTTCAGCCCGGAGCCAGGCTCTGCTGCTGCCTTTGCCATCCCCAGCTCCATCTGGTTCCCCTGCAAGAGCAAATCCATGCTCAGCATCCTTCTCCCACAGCAATTCCCAATCCGGAGCGGCGCTGCGCATCATTCCTGTCATGTTCCCAGCGCTGTTTGCTCGCAGGCACTGGAATGGGACGGGTACAGTTTGTTTTCAACCGCGTGTTATTTACTGCAGGGTAAACAAGCGATCAGCTGAACCGCAGCTGCAGCTGCATCCCCCCATCTGCTGGAGCCTGCTGCTGCGCTGTGAGATGGCAGCATCCCAGAATAGACACGGGAGACAATGAAGAGCATTAGAGAAGCAGCAAAACCACCGATGGGAAGTACTTTGAGCTCCCTGGCTTCAGAGAGCCCTGGAGAGTGAGAACTGAAGGCAAAGGCTCGTTCAGAGAGCAAGAGGTAAAGCCTGAGCTTGGGAAAACTGCCCCTGGCCAAGGTGGATTCCATCCAGCATCCACCACGTGCTGTGCCCCAGCCCCGGCTCCGTGCTCCCTCAGCACCCTGGGACACTGACACTGACTGTGCAAGCAGGAGATTCTCCTCTCCCCACGCTGAGGACTTGGGGAGCAAAAGCAATTCAACAGCAACTGCTCCAGGCTATACAGTGCAGTGGCTTTTAAGCTGAGCACATTCGCTCTCATACGTTGGCTAGTTTAAGACAGCTTCCTTGGATTTCCCTTGGAAGAGCCATTGGAGCTACGGTGCCACTGCTCTGAGCGGTATTTATTGAGGCTGCTCCCTCCCACCGACCCTGCTCCTTTACCCGACCTGTTTTCCAGTTTCTTATGGAAACTGGAGGCAGACGAGGCTCTTCCAGCCCCTCAGATGGAAAACTGTGGCCCTTCGTATCCTGGAGCCCAGGGCAGGAGCGATGGAGCTGGAAAGCATCTTTCTTTCAGAGCATCTTTCATCCAGCCAGACAGTCTCCATTCACTGCTCAAGTGATGGAGGAGCTCCCACCTCCCAGTGGAATACAACCCAACCTCTCATTAACCTCCCAGCTCCGAAGGAGTCCCTTGTTTTCCAGTTACTGCCAATGAGACCTGTGCAGCATCACTCAGCCTGAACCCTGCAGGTTTACTTTGGAGCAACGGCACCATTCCATGCCCAGCTTTCCTCCGCTCTCCCCTTCCCTCTCCCACCCCAGAATGGATCCACAGGGCTGGAGGAGCCCCAGAGCCCCTTCCCTGTCCCAGCCTGAGCACAGACCTGACTCTGGGGGCTCTGAGGGTGACAACGGCACCCATGGGGTGGCTTCACCCTGTCTCACCTCACTGCCTGAGAGGGTCATGCCGAGCACATGAGAACCCTCCACATGGGATGTCTGTGCCTGTCCCGGAGGGGTCAGAGGACACTGGGAGCTGGAGCAGCAATAACAGGAGATATTGGTGAGGAAGATGTCCCCTGTTCCTCTGCTCTTGCTCTGCTCTCCCTATGGGGGCACAGAGATCATCTGCCAAAGAGGCTGTGGACTCCTGTGCTTGAGATCCACTGTGCAGAGAGAGGAACAGCTCAGCGCCAGCCTCTCCTTGCTTACACTTCTTGCGGAACAGAGACCAAAGAGACCACGCAGGGGTTTAGCAACAAAACCGGGTTACCTCCTGGGGCCCTGCAGCTTCAGGGAGCTGGAAGCAAGGCAGAGCCTGTGGGATCAGGCCCTTGGAGGAGAAGGCACCTCCAGATGGCAGCATCTTTGCTGGGGGTGACGCTGACAATGAGGGCTGGGCAGGAGGCAGTGCCAAAGGAAACGCTGCCTGGCCTGTGAGCAATGACAAACTCATCCTGCTCTCATCGATACCTTGCACCTGACCACTGCTGCTAATATTAAACTGTCAGGGAAGCAAAGAACTCTGTGTACCACAGTGCCTGGGATTAACTCCACCTGGGAACACTATAGCATCCCCTTGTAGAGCAGTGCTGCTTACAGAGCGGGTTGGAACTGGATGAGCTTTAAGGTCCCTCCCAACCCAAACCAGGCTGGGACTCTATGTGTGACAGGATGTGACCATCACGCTGGTATTTAGCCAGGGTGTTCACACAGCAAGGCAGCAGAGCAGCAGGCAGAGGCAGGCAGCAACAGGAGAGGCAGTGTGGGGTCCATCAACGCTGCTGGTCCTAAAAGCCCATCCCTGAGCTGCCAGTGACACACAGGGCTCCAGTGCAAGCAGAACACCGGGTCTGGCTCAAAGCTGAGTCTTGTCTGCTCTGCAGCACCACAGCCTTATGCTGTGCTGGAGCAAAGGGACTGGAATGGTTCAACAGGGCTAAGGGATGAATCCAGATGCTGTTCACGCGGTCCCTGTTGATGTGCTGGTCCCTGCACAGCCTGTTCCCTGCCTCCCTCCCAGCACCCATCCACACACACACTCATCCCCTCTGCTATGGCAACCGCAGCACTCCAGCAGCCCCTACCTCCATCAGGTCTATGAGCCACAAGAGCCGCTCCTGGGGACGTGCGGGGAAAAGCAGATTGAAACAAGCACAAAAGCAAAACAGACCATCAGGGGGGTGCAGGACGAGGGGGGAGACAAGCAAACCCAGCACAAGGCATCCCTCCTCCCTCCAAACCCATCCTGCAGGGTCCACATCCAGCTGCAGCCAGCGCTGGGCAGGGAGAGCAGCAAGAGCTCAGGGCAGAAGAAACCATTCGGGAGCTGAGCCCCTCTTATGTCTCCTGCTAGCTAAGATAAGCATCCATCCACCGTGATGCTCTCTGCCTGGCACTCGCTCCAGCAGCAGCGGTGATAACCACCTCATGTGTTAGCATCCCCAACACCCCAGGCAGAGCTTGGAGCAGGGCATGCTTCCACACCCATGGAAAGAGGTGCCCCGCTGCCAGGGAGGACCTGTAGAGACCAAGGGACACCCGTGCTGCTCTATGATCCTATTTGATGGATGACTGAAGGAAGCTCTTAGAGCAGTGTACACACTCTATGCCAGCACAGCATCCCAGTCTCCATCCCTGACCTCAGGGCTCATGTGCAGGTAGGGCTGGACCACGGCGCACACACCAGGCCGAGCAGGCACACTTGGTGTCAGGAAGCAGGAGCAAGACCTTTGTTTCTCTTGATCCAGAAAGCATCTCACTGTAACTCATTGTGAACAGAGCACATGGCTTTCCTATGGGGTTCGTGAAGTCAGTGGGACAAAAGCCCAGCTCGGAAGCTCTTCAAGGACTCTTGGGATGCTGGATTGACCTATGCAGGCAGGGACAGCCCAGGAATGCCCCCAGTTCCCACCCTACCTGCACCTTCTGCACCACATTCCCACTCTCCCTGGCCATGGGCTGGTTTCCTTGTACCCAATGAGCAGAAAGCCCCTTGGCATCCGCTCCTTTCATGAAGGTTTTTACTTCCAAGGTTGCTGATGCATTTACGGTGACACGCATTTGATGGGCAGGAGATTAACGTGCACTTGGAGGCGATTACAGGAACTTAGAGGGTGCATGCAGTGAAGGGAGATGTGGGAGAGCTGCCACTCAGCGCTGGAGAGTGGGCAGGGGCTTGCACAGGCCACCAAGGTCCCTGCTGGGATGCAGAGCAGGCAGCAAATGTCTTTAAGGAGGTGATTCAGGCACCAGAGCTGGTGAACAGCAGCAGGCGCAGAGGGACAAGTCACTGAGATCCCTGTGTGGATGCAGCTTGCACCAGGTCAAGCCCCCATGCAGAGGACAGTCACATCGCAGCCTCAGGAGCATGGAGATACCAAGCACATGTCCTGGCACCATTCAATGCACCTACAAATCACACTACTGCACCTGGATAAGCTCTGGGGAATGCATCAGGGAAGGAATCCATCACTTCTCCTGCAGGTGAAATGCCTTTACAGCACTGCGGGGATATGAGGGGGCTGTAGGGGCTCACCCGGGCTGAGCTGACGGTGGTGGCAGTGAAGTGGCTGCTGGAGGAGGAGACGGTGTCGCTGTAGGACGTCATGGAGTAGGAGTCGGTGGCCAGGGAGGGCCCCGAGGGCTGCCGGGCCTTCATGCACTCGATCTCCCTCTTCAGCACCAGGTTGTCGAAGCGGTCGAGGTCTTGCGGGGAGATGACGCCGCGCACGTCCGAGAGCAGCGAGAACTGCGCCAGGAGACATGCACCAAGGACAGGTTGGAGGAGGCCAGGACCCTGCCTCCCACACTGCCCAGCAGTGGGAATGGATGCACTGGCAGGGAACAGAGCCCTTGGTGAGGCGCTGGCACAGGGTGCCCAGAGAAGCTGTGGCTGCCCCATCCGTGGCAGTGTTCAAGGCCAGGTTGGACACAGGGGCTTGGAGCAAGCTGCTCCAGCGGAAGGTGTCCCTGCCCATGGCAGTGGTTGGAGCTGGAGGAGCTTTAAGGTCCCTTCCAACACACCACAACCCATTCTGCGTAGTGCATGAGGAGGTTTGATCCTAAACGTTACCAGAAGCTCCTCTGCTACTGAACACCAGCCCCTATCCCCCATAGTGTCCTACACCTGGGTTTTGCTTTCCATCCTCACCACTGCCCCGAGCAGATAACCCTGGAGACTTATCTGCTGTGCCGATGGCTCTGCTCAGTCCACCAGGTACAAGGAACCATCCCTGACCATGGTGTGGCCTCACCTTCGCATGTGTGTTGAGTAGCTCGAAGAGCGCCATGACCAGCGCATCCACGGAGATGTTGCCTTCCTTGTACTCATCGAGGTAGTAGCCCATGGTGGCCCGCTCCTGCTCGTTGAGGAGGTGCCGTGCCTGCTCCTCCAGCATGACACGGGTCTGGTTCACCATGGTGCTCAGTGTCACCTGCGAGCCGGCCAGGCCCCGATAGAACACGGGCTGCGGGAGACAGGAGAGAGGCTTTGGCTTGGGATGCCAAGGAACCGGCTGAAAGGAAGGAAGCGGGGATAGCCGGGCTGCACAAGAACTGCCCCTGGCCCTGGGCTCTGCTGCCAGCCCTATCCCAGCACTACAGGCTGCTGCTCTCACCCAAGTACCTGTGCCAAAGGGAATGGAAGGGGAATGCTTCCAAAATGACCAGAGGGAGGTGTCCACAAGGACTCACCAGCATAGCTGCTCGCTCAGTGTCACTTGTCCCTGTAACTCCAGAGCCAGTTCATGCAGGATAACCAAAGCAGCTTCAGGGCTCTGCTCACAAGCTGTCCCTTGGCCAGCTCTTGGTTTAATAGCAGGCTGCATTCCCTTCCTGGCAAAGCTGGGGAAACGGGGCCACAAGGAAAGGCAAGCTTCCTGTCTTGTGGAAGAGGCCACATTTGCCCCCTTAAAGCAGAGCCTGGTGAAGAGTGAGCTACTGGCAACCAAAGGAGTCCAGGGAGAGACAAGCCTGGCTGCAGATGAGAGGCTTCTGCCTCAGACAGGGATTTCTAAGGGGAGGTCCTTACTGCTCCCCTCCCAGGCAGTGCTGGCACAGCCCACAGAGGGACACGGAGCCAGACAAGACCCTGCCTATCCCGGAGACACTGCAAGGAGCAAACACGGCATGGAACAGCACAGAGCTGTTATCAGTGAGAGCCACCTGGGAAACCTCGCTGCTTCATTTCCATTTCAAAGCCAGGAGCTCAGCAAGGAGTGTTGAGAGGAGCCCTGCTGGCACTGCAGCTCTGCTTCCACTGGGAAAGACACCAGGAGACAGCAGGGCCCAGAGGCAGCCACCACGCAGAAGGCATCACGGTCACCTCTGTGGGGTGCAGGGGTCCTTGCCTGTCCAGGTGACCATTCCCAAGCTGGAGGCATCAGACATGCTGCAGACCCACCAGGGGCACAGGAGAGGGGGTCGTGTCACTGCTTGTAGAAACACAGCTGGCAACATGAGGTGGGAGGAGGAAGGCTTGAGCCAGTTAAACCTCACAGGACCAGCATCCCTTTCAAACCAGGAGCACAAATCCCTCCCTCCCATGGAAAACAGGGGACAAGAATGGTGATTGCTTTTCCCAAGGCACCAGGAAGGACTTGTATCTCTTACCCTGGCTGTCACCTCCGCAGCTCGGTCACCCAGCGCCCTGCAAGGAGGGAGAAGAGCAGTTAACACCGAGCACTGTGTGCCCATCACTCACTGCATCGAGCCTGGCTCCAGACCTGTGATGTTCTCCCCTCTCTGCGCCTGCAAGGAACAGGGAAGGGGCAGCAGCGTGCTCTAAAGCCCTGATCCACCTTCCAGGCCAGAGATGCTGTCTTCTAAGCCCCACATATAGGGACCACATGCCTGAGAAGCCAAAGTGTTCCCATGGACAGGGTGCCCATGCACATTGCATTGCATCAGGCTGCCACCATTCCAGGTCCTGGAGCTCCACAATGCTCAGTACATTCCAGGTCCTGGAGCTCCACGTCCCCCTCGGTGACCGTGTCCACCATACAGGAGCTCTGTGATGATAACAAACCCGCATGGGGTGCACCAAGCACGTACCCTGCTGAGGTGACGAGGGTGTCCCCAACCTGGGAGCTCGCTATCCACCTTGTCTCATCCACCGTGGTGCGGGCATGGGGCAGCCTCCCGATGTCCTTCACTGTCATGATGAGGTGGCGGGAAGACTTGAGCAGCTTCACAGCCTCGTCGTGGGGGATGCTGAGGAAGCTCCGGCCGTTCACCTCCAGGATCTGGTCTCCAACCTGCGGATGCAGTGAGGCTGCAATGTCCTGGGGGCTTTCCTGCTAGGGATACCTCTTCCGATCCCACCTCAAACTGGGGACCACAGCAACCGGGGGGACCAATGAGGGAGATGGGCCAAGTGCTGGTGGCAGGAGACCAAGCCCTTGAGCTGACCAGCTGTGAAGGACCAGTGGAGCCCGGAGGAGCCTGTCAAGGATCCCAATCCAGACCAGTCTGCCCAGCCTCCCCCACTAACTGGATCTACAGACCAGTCCGGTTATAACAGTCCCCAGAGAACACCTCGCCCCCAGCCCCAACCCCTCCTGTCGATGTGGGAGGCCAGGAATCACCTGTGGAAGCCCCAAACCCAGACCTCTGCATGCCGGAGGGAGGGCTCAACTCGAGTGTCCCACCTCAGTCTCCAAGAGGTTCTGTAGGAGCTGAGAGAGCCGCATTTCATCTCTCCTCTCCTCCTATTTCCTTCCCAGCTCCTTCCAAGAGCTTTCATGCTGTTGTGGGGCCATATCCAGGACACAGGACTCATAGAGCACCCCATGTCCTCTTCCCCTTTGTTTCTAAGGCTCTCAGTGCCAGCCCTCCTCGCTCCCGTAGCACAATTCAACCTGCTCCTGACAAGCCACCTCTTTGAAACTGCTCTTTCACATCTTTGCTCAAGCACAGGCTCTGTTCAGCTCTGTCAAAACTGTTTTATTCCCTTTATGCTGCAGCGCAAACACAATGAGACATCAGTTAAATAACTCGCCTCCCCGGAGGAGGAGACGAGAGGGAATGGGGAGAATTCCTAAGTCTAATATAACAACATGGAGAGTCAACAAGATCCTTTCGGCTCACTCCTGGACTGGGATTAGTTCTCTTACTCCATGGAGGAGCCAAGTCTATGGGGTGGCTGTGGCTCTGCTGCCACTCGGTTTACCCAAGACTTTGATGGGGTGAAAGTGAACACCAGGAGTACCACCAGCATAAAGCAACCTGGGATCCATCAACTACCCATGGCCGGGGGCTGGAAAACGACGATTTTAAGGTCCTTTCCAACCCAATAGAAAACCATTCTGGGATTCCAAGACTGCTCCAGCAAAGGTGGTGTCCTGGTGTTGGCTGGGATAGAGCTCATTTTCTTCCTGGTGGCTGCTGCACTGCTGCGTTGCGGCTGTAGTCTGAGTGCGACGCTGACGACACATTGATGGTCAACCGCTGCTTTGCAGTGCTTTCCCTGACCAAGCACTGTTCAGTCTGTCATGCTCTGCCAGTGCAGAAAGGGAGCCAAAGGCAGCCTGAGCTGGTAACAGAGACCAAGACATGGGAAGGAAGGGAGGGAGGGAGCCCAGGGAAAGGCAAGCGACCCAAATGACCGCATCCCCATCATCAGACTCTACAAACTCCTCATCTTCCCTTCGAGCTCTGCCAGCTCTAAGCTGACAACCTGAAAACTGCTGAGCACCAACACAACAGGCACAGGAAATGACCCACGTGCCCCAACTGCCAGGAGAAACACACATGCAGTGTAACAAGCATCATTCCTCAGGTCTTTCTGATGCACTGGGCAATCCGCTGGAGTGGGTTTTGCTGCTCAAATGAGGAGCACCAGGCTCACTGCAGCATCAAACAGTGAAAATCCAAATCCGATTCGATAGTGTTATTGTGATTATGGATCTTTAATAGTTTTCCAGATCAGGGATTACAATGTCCTTATTTATTCTGTTCATGTTATACAGATTTAACAGCCTTCCTTTAGTTTGTCCTTTCAGTAGAGGACCAAAAGGAACCTGACAAGCCATAACAGGGACAGCAGAGGGGCCCTGGACAAGCTACTTCATCCGTATCTGTCCCTCATGACTCCCAACATCAACCCCAACTGTGCTCAGCACAGTGCCCAGCACAAGACCACCTCTGCCTATCTTGATGAGAGGCTCCTATTTGAACTGGAAAGGATTGGTTTTGCTAATTGACATAGATGATAATTACTTCCCTCCTCCCTTACCCCCCCGAAGTCAAGGACAATTGGGAAGGTAACACAAAACTGCAAAGATGCAGAAGAACCATCTATGAAAGCGAATGTTGACCCTGGCACATTATTTGCTGTAGGCACATTACTATCCCTGAGCACCCAGCTCCGGATGGAATGTAACACAAGAGATGGAGAAACCGCCTAGATTCTATGATTCCACTCTATGATTCTAGGCAGCAGGGTCAGAGTCAGTCCTAGGACCTGTGTTTGAGTCGGGATGTGCAAAATAAGCATTATTGGGCTTTTCTGTGCCTTCCTTCAGCAGCAGCGAGAACCTTCCCTGCAGAAAACAGCCAGGAAAGGAAAGGGAACAGCATCAGCTCTGAAAACGGGATTATCCTCATTTCCTAAGGAAAAATCCACCCTGAAAGGCAAAGGCTGAACAAGACATGTGAAAGGTGGCAGGCAAGAACCAGAGAGCAGATACAACACAGCCCAGTGACAGCCTCGGCTCCTTCCCTTACTGGGGACAGAGAGAACAGGAGGTGCAATCAAGAGAAACATAATGGGCTCAAGGCAAGGGTTGTGAGCACCTGAAGTTGCTTAAAACTGATCAGAATTGGCTCTGGCAGGAATTCAGTCACACAGAGAAGAGGGCGAGAGCTTTTCAAAGTGAATTAATGCTAAATGACACCAAATTGAGCTGGGAATAACGGGGCTAATGGGATGCCAAATGGTTTGGCACTAGCACTAGTCTTATTAAATGCTACTAATGTGCTAGGAGAGGTTAAATTACTTATGGGTACTACTGAAGTGGAAGGAGTCTCCCTTCAGCACAGTGAATTACCAAAAGGAGACCTTAAGAAATTGAAACTACGGGCAAGAAAAAGTGGAAATGTCCAAACTGAGACTTGCAGAAAACTAAAGAGGTTATAATCAGCTTCCCCAGGGCTGGGGCAGATAACCCACATCCAATGAGGTCAAATACAGCCTTATGCAGGAGCAAGGCAAGGGAACAGTGGGTTCAGCGCTGTCTGAAACACGTTCTTCTCCCCAAACCTTGCGATACAAGGATGCGGAACAAAGCAGATGCAAACGCAAAATGGAAGCATAGAAGCAGAGGAGGCTGTCCCCTGGGGTAGGCACTGGTTTGTGCTGGCCTCCCAGTCTGTCCCCATAAGGGTGACACGGTTTGAAGGACCACTCCACACCGCCTCCAGGCTCCATCTGCGCACCACAACCACGCACATCCTCACTGCGTTGCTCCCTATTCAGCTTATTCCCCAGACTTGAAGCAGCCACAAGGCTTTTTATAGCTTCCTGCCTACCAGCAGACCTCTAAAGACGAGCCCCTTCTCAAGAGGCAGCTTTGTGACTAAAACCAATGACGTAAAATCATTCACCTCCTCCTATTTACAGTCCCTCTTTTACTCACTCGTGTATATATAGGCATAAACTGATTGCAGTGGCCTCTTTTTACCCCAGCCTTTGTGCTGGGATCTCAACACTGAGTTGTTTGTTCAAAGCAAGCCACCTGAAATCTGCTATTTCTGATGTAAAGGTCAAGAAGAGGCAAAACTGGCTTAAAGACCCACATCCTGACCAAATGGACCTCCAAAAGGAACAAAGGAGGAAGAAATGGGGATGAGCAGAACAAGATCAGCTCCTGCATTGGCATCGCTGTGAACGTCATGGGGGACAGAACCTGAAGTTTCATCATAGAATCATCATAGAGTCATAGAATAGTTGGGGTTGGAAAGGACCTCAAGATCATCCAGTTCCAACCCCCTGCCATGGGCAGGGACACCTCACATTAAACCATGCCACTCAAGGCTCTGTCCAACCCGGCCTTGGACACCACCAGCGATGGAGCATTCACAACTTCCCTGGGCAACCCATTCCAGTGCCTCACCACCCTTACAGTAAAGAATTTCTTCCTCATATCCAATCTAAACTTCCCTGTTTAAGTTTGAACCCATCACCCCTTGTCCTGTCACCACAGTCCCTCATGAAGAGTCCCTCCCCAGCATCCCTATAGGCCCCCTTCAGACACTGGAAGGTTGCTATGAGGTCTCCATGCAGCCTTCTCTCCTCCAGGCTGAATAAACAGAAGGAAGCCAAGGCCAAGAGTAGGAATATTTAATGCCTGACTGAGTGCAGAGATCAGCCTGCTCTCTGCTGGCACCTGAAGTGCTCTGCTCATGGCCATGGAGGGGCAGTGGTCCCCAAATGGGCATCGGCAGGGCTGGGTCTCCCCTGTGACACACTGCTCAGACCCTGGCTCTGTAGCAGACGGAAGCCAGCTGAGCTGCTGGCCTCAGAGAAGCTGCCTTGGTTTTGACCGGTTTCCAACACCACATCGACGGCCCTTAAATCAAAATTGAAGGGAAATGTGAAACATGTTATTAAAACATTCAAAATTCAGATTTGGTGCCATAGATGCAAGAAGGTTTTCACTAAAAGTCAGGCAGAATCAGAATGCCAGCCTGGTTGCTCCAAGCTCCATGAGGGGCTTTGGACCCTGCCATAGGAGAGGGTCACTTGGGCAGCAGGGACAAGGAGCATCCTATGGAGATGGCTGAGTGTTTCTGAGGGCACCAAGAAGTGAGAGCTGCTGCTGGAGACTCCCTGCAGAGCATCCTTCTCTCCCAGACTCTACGTTACCCCTTGCTGGCCACCTTGCACCAGTCTGCCTGCACCTCACAGGGTACACAGCATCTCCTGGGGATGTCAGCGCACGCATCAGCACAAGGTCGTGGTGAAAGGCGGCAGGGACAGTGCTCTGGGATGTGAGGATTTAAAGAGAGATGATAAAAGGCACAGAACAATTCGTTTCTGCCCAACAGAGCTGGGAACAGAGGGCCTGGCTGGAGCTGCTCTGTGTGTTGCATGGGTGACTTTGCAGAGCCAAAGGATGTTTGTCCCCAGCACAGACCCTGTGCCAGTGTCAGGCTCCATCTCCTACACCCAGAAGCCTGAAAAGGCAGGAAAAGAAGAAGTGCTTGCATTGTTTTCCTCCAGTTCTTTCTGTTCATTTCATGGTTACTGCTCCCATACGGATCCAAGCCCCGGTTTTGCTGCTTTTCCTGGTTCAATCCCCATGCCCAGGAGCTCAGCACAGCCAAGGTCTCACTGCAAACCAGCACGCACAGGAGTCGCAGCAGCAGAACATACAGCTTCATTCCTGGGGTGCGCGTGTGCACCGGCAGGATGGTGCTCTCCTGAATGCCAGCCTTGATGTGCTCTCACCAACATTTCCCACCCTGGTTTGTGTGTGCTATAGGCTCTCAGTTTAGAGCTGCTGGGAGGTTTGCAGGTAAAGAAAGGCCTTTTATCATAGACTCATAGAATCCCAGCCTGGTTTGGGCTGGAAGGGACCTTAAAGCTCATCCAGTTCCAACCCTTGCCATGTTCTACTGCTGGAGATGGCTGGGTGTAGGCTGCTGCTCCACGTGGTGGTGGAAGGGATGTGACACCACCAGGAGGGAAGAACTGGTGGGTAAATGTGGTTTCCAGGTCATTCACTGCACTCTAGAATGGAACAACTGTGGTACGGTTCAACGGGAGCTCAACCCAGCCTTGCTGGGTCATTGGGAAGTTCCTGTTGACTTCCCAAGCAGTGAATGCCTCTGTGGGTTTTACAGCTTCCACTGAATTTGTTACCAGAATTGTTTGAGTTGATTCCTTAGAGCAGCTCCAGTGCCTAAAGGGGTCCAGGAAAACTGGAGAGGGGCTTTGGACAAGGGCCTGTAGGGACAGGCCAAGGGGAATGGCTTTAACCTGCCAGAGGGGAGACTGAGATGAGCTCTTAGGCAGAAGCTGTTCCCTGTGAGGGTGCTGAGGCGCTGGCACAGGGTGCCCAGAGAAGCTGTGGCTGCCCCATCCCTGGCAGTGTTCAAGGCCAGGGTGCACACAGGGGCTTGGAGCAAGCTGCTCCAGTGGAAGGTGTCACTGCCCATGGCAGGGGTTGGAGCTGGAGGAGCTTTAAGGTTCCTTCCCACCCAAAGCATCCCATGATTTCCCTGCTAAGGACCTGAGAGAGAGGTTAAGACTTGGACTGATCCAAACCTCCAAGCTCAGCATTTCCCTTTGGTGTCAAAAAGAGTGAGGAGAAAGAAACAGGAGCCAGTAGAGGATGATTAAGTCCAGAACTGGTTGCATTACCCCCACCAATGGCTCCTTGTCTATAAAGCAAGCCCTGGCGATCTCAGTGCCCAGTCAGATGCAATGTTATGTGCCACAGCAACCTGAGGGACAAGACTGTGTCTGTTCCAGCCTAAATCACAGCCCTGCACCACATTGTACGCTATCAGCTCTGACAGCTTTAAGTGACTTTACGGGGCCACCGGAGCAAAGCTGAAGGCTGAGCCCTAAACCCTTCAGGGCTGATCAATGGAGAAGTGGACCACCACAATACAGAGAGGGGATCAGAGTGGATCAACACCAATACTCAGCAGCCCAGCACCATTTCAGAGGAGTTCAACATCTACTCAGTCTTGCCTGACACAAGCAGCAGGGAAAGAACCGTCTCTCAGAGCCCATAGGATTGCACTGGAGGACACAAAAAGGGCATGGGGGGGAATGTAGGGAATTGGATCATTTAGAGAGGAAAAAACACACGTGAAGACAAACCCCAAGTGATGAAATGCTGCAACCTGAGGCGTCCGAGTTTCAAATGTGCCCCATTCATGAGCAGCACAGACACACAAGTCCAACAGCTCCCTTCTCAACTTATTTTACTGGTGAACCCCCTAGAACATACATAAGTTTAACCCAAATGACCCTTAGGAACAGCTGGGGTCCCATCCTGTTCTGAGGCCTGGTACCGTGGGAAGGCTGGAGGAGCTTGGAGATGATGTGTGTACATGGTGGGATGAAGGAGATGCAAGATCGCGCTTTACAAGAGGTCTCTGTAGCCAGCTCTGGACCAGGGCAGCCTCAGAAGGACCCAGCCACCCCACAGACACCCTGTAGGAACCTATTAGACTATGGAGGTCACACCAAGCCAGGCTGCTGATAGACGAGCTTAGCTCCATCGCTGAAGGTGATCCTGCTGTTTCTGCCTTTTAAGACATGACGCTTGTGAATCCAGTGCTGTGGGAGGACGCTGGCACAGGAAACCTGGCCTCCTCTCAGCACAGCAGCTCAACACATGCTCGGCAGGCTGGCTAAGAGCACCCTGTGCTAAACACTAGCTTCGAACATCATGGCTTTGGATGCGAGATGCAGGAAGAGGGCACAGGACCAGGATCTTTAACAGCAAACTCTTCCCTGCCAGTGCAGGGAGGTCACAGTGACTTTCTGCACTTCCAGCCCAGGCTGCACTCAGGTGTCTACGTCAAAACCATCCCCAGGCTGTCTCAAAGCAGAGATATCAGGTGTGGGGTTGTGCTAAGGCAGACGACAAGGTACAACCTGCTCCAGAAGCTCCCTCTCTGCACAACCACCTTGCTCCCTAAAGGTTTAATATCCAGAACACCCTGAAAAGCCATCTCCAGGAAAGCAACTCTCACCTCTCCATCGAGACCCCTGTTTGGGTTGGGATAAGGGGTAGGAACTGCAGCTAACGTGGCCCTGCACCCTCAGTGTCTGAAGCTCAATCTCCATCTCCCACCCCAGCCCACCGTGGGGTTGTTTTACCTTTAAGCCGGTGCTCTCTGCTTCAGAGCCTTTATCCACACCGGTGATGTAGATGCCCAGGGAATACTCTGCCCCTCCTCGGATCATGAGGCCCAGGGATTTCCCTTCATTCAGGACCAGATTCACCTGCAGAGGATCAGGAACAGTCATTTACGTGCTGCCTCCCCTGCCACCACCAGCTCTCCACACGCTGGGACAAAGCCCTTCTGTAGGTACCTCCAGACAACCACAGCCCCAGATGGAGCTTGAAACCAGGGATATCCCCTCCCTGCTGCACTGCAGGGGAGGGAGAAGAGAAGGTTTATACAATCCCAGCCTGGTTTGTGTCGAAGGGACCTTAAAGCTCCTCCAGCTCCAACCCCTGCCACGGGCAGGGACACCTTCCACTGGAGCAGCTTGCTCCAAGCCCCTGTGTCCAACCTGGCCTTGAGCACTGCCAGGGATGGGGCAGCCACAGCTTCTCTGGGCACCCTGTGCCAGCGCCTCAGTACATCTCTTGTCCATCTCCCTGTGCCCAGACAAACACTCATGGCTCCCTGTGGCTGAAGGATGCTTTAGAGGTACATGACCTGAAGGTGGGCTCAGCTAAAGGCGCAGAAGGCAGCCAGGGCTCCTCCACGCAGCCAGGTGCTTTATGATCTCTATTTAATAATGCCAGGACAGTATTTCCACCCATCCTGCCCAGAAGAGCCAGCTCATACTGCAACACCTCACTGGAGTCAGCAGGATGAAGCCTTTACATTGCCCTTTAACACTATCCCAAGGCGCTGGTAAGCTGAGAAGCTGCTCTCCCCACGCCAACACCATGAGATGGAGTAAGAGATACTCCCCGCAAACCCGAGGTGCTGCTGCACGAGCTGGCTCATTTACACACACCCCAGGCAAACCCAGCCTGCGAGGAGCAGAAAGTGATGACCCAGCCCCAAAGACCAGAGGCTGAAAGCACCTTCCAGCAACCTAAAGCTGAGTGAATAAACCTAAGCACCAGTTAAACCCACATCGCTGCTGGCAATGCCACAACGCTGGGTTGTAGAGGCTTAATGGCAGTTCTTAATCAACTGATACCTGCGTCTCCTGGAATAAACCCTATGGAAACCACAACAGCAACTGAGGCTGTTGGGAAAAGAGTGGCAGCAGCAGCAGGGGCCAGGGAAAAAACAGCTCTGGGAGCATTTGGCTTCCTGACAAACTGCAGATTTAGGGAAGAGCTGAGGAATAAAGCGAGGGCTGCAGGCAGGGGGCTCAGCTTGAACAGGCTGCGGAGCAAGGAGGAGCAGAGAGAAAGCCTTAAGGAGCCAAAGCAGAGATAAGCTGCTTGCAGGATGAAGCAAAGGCTGAGTCACTCCATGTTAAGGGCTTAGGGATAAGAGGGGAGGCTGTTTTGCACTGTTTCCTAGGGAAGAGGCTGCTCCCACTGCTGGGGCCCAGGGCAGAGGTGGGGCTCAGTAGGGTTGGGACTGTGGTGCTAGCTGTCCCAAGCACAGCACTGTCTGCACCCTCTGCCATCCTTGAGGACCCCATTTAAGGTCCTCCCTGTACCCTGCCAAGAACGGAAGGTACTTCCAGGCTCATTGTAGCACCGATGCTGCCCATCCCCACCTCCTCCCCTACACAGTACCAGGGCTATGTCCAGCCTCAGGCTACAACAGACACATTGGGAAGATCAAGGTCATGCTTTTAATTTCAATTTCAACGCTGAAGCATCTGCCACCTCCTATAGCAGGGAATTGAGGGGAAATAAATGCCACCATCAAGAAGGCATTTGCTCCGAGCTGGTTTTAACATGGGATTTCATTTCTCTGGGTTTATGCAATTACCTGTTGATAGATGCAATTTTACCATTAGAAAAAGCACTTCCAGGCAAGAATGACTCTCCACCAGCGCACAGCTGCAGGAGCACATGGGAAGGTTCCGGCCATGCTGACAGCTCTTGCCATGCCATTAGTGCTACCACACAACAGAAACAACACTTCAGGAGGCTCGCAGGGCTCATCCTCCTCCTGCTCACCACGGAGACCCCACTGGTTTATGTCTAGACATCCTGCAGATGTGCAGGCACAGCTCACAGGAGCACAGAGCCAGCTCACAGCCTTCAACTGAGGCACTGGGAGCAGCAGTCGCGGCTGCTGGGGGTGCTGCATCCATCACTGCTGCCTCGACACCAACCCTCCCATCCAGGGCAGGATGTGTAAGGCCATGCTGGGGACTTGGCTGTCACAGTTCCACTGGCAGCAACCCCCAGGAGTGCAGACGCAGTACACAGAAACCCTACAGTAACAAGGAGATGCTCTGGTTGAGCTGAGCTCTGACCCAGGGAGCACGTTTTGGGCTAAGTCTGTTGGGACGCTGCTCCAGCCAGAGGACACCTTTAATCCCCAGTGAACTGGGGACCGGTGGCTCATGTCACGTACCCCAGTCACCACAGGGAACAAACCACATACCCCTGAGCACACTGAACATGCTTCTTGCTGTAAAGCACAGCAAACCCGGCCAGGTCAGAGCAAACAGTGAGAGATGTGGTGAGCTCTATCACTTCACTCTGCAAGTGTCATTAGGATCTAATAGAAAGAAATCCTTCCTTATCTCTCCTGCATCTCTTCTCCTTCATGCTCAAGTAGGCACCATTAGTGCCTCAAACACTGAAGCCATGCAGTGTTACCATAGATCAAATTTGTCTTCTGTCTTAATAACAACAGCTACTTGTGGAAACAGAACTGCCTGGAGGCAAGGGGATGCTCACACTCTCTTTGTGCATCTTTCCCTTCTTCTGCTGCACCAAAAGCTTAAAGGAATAAGCAGCTCCCTGGCAATAAGCACATTACAGCCACAATGCAGCTGATGAAATGGTGTTTCACAGAGAATTAGTGGCCCAAAGCTTGCAGAGCATTTTGCACAGTTCATTTTCCCCCCAGCTCGGCAGCACCTACAGGTTTCTGCTGGCTGACGGTCTCCAAAGTGCTTTTAATGGAATAAGCTCTTGATCCCAGAAGGACATCAAGGACAATTCACAGCACAAGTGGTCCCTGATGTGGTGAAAATATCAGAGGACTTCACTGGACAGATCACACAAATCATGCTCGTTACTGACCACCACCACTGGGTACTTCGCCTATGGGGAGATGGGCACTGAGGAAACTGCATCCACTGATTCCAGCTACAGGGAAGGCTGCCCTTAGTGAGGAAACTAAGCATAGCAAACCTGAGGGAACAGAGTCATCTGTTCAACCTGCCACAGCCAGCACATGGTGAATGCTCCATCCTTAGCAATGTTCAAGGCCAGGCTGGACAGAGCCTTGGGCAACATGGTCTAGTGTGAGATGTCCCTGCCCATGGCAGGGAGATGGAATTGGATGATCTTAAGGCCCCTTCCAACCCAAACCATTCTCTGAATCTATGCAAGAATTACAGGGAATGGAGTGATGAAGGAGGTAGGCAAGTTGTTGCACATTCCCATGCTTCCCATGATGAAAAATCCACCATGCAGCCCCTGGTGAAGAGTCCCTCTCCAGCACCCTTGTAGCCCCCTTCAGACACTGGAAGTCACTCTGAGGTCTCCACGCAGCTTCTGTTCTTCTCCAGGCTCAACAGCCCCAATGTTCCCAGCCTCTCTCCATACAGGAGCTGCTCCAGCCCCTGAGCATCCTTGTGCCCTCCTCTGGACTTGCTCCAACAGCTCCATGTCCTTCCTATGTTGGGGACACCAGGATAGTGAAACCAAAGCCAATGGGCTTTGCCAACTTCCCAAATCCCCATAATGGCTTCCACTCAACAGTGAAAGAATCCCAGCATTCCCAGTCGCAATGCAGTGTAAACCCATGGACCAGGTATGTGCCAGCCGTGGGGCAGGTACACAGATCCCTCCCCTACCAGGCGGATCGGTTACCCCGTCACACACACATCAGCAGCAGCAGTTTCCGTTTCAAGCCCTTTGATAATGAATGCTTCTGCCTACAGATAAGCAAACTTGTTTCACATACAGAACAGTTGTGTGGAGGAAAAGGTAGCCAGGCAGGATAGCTCTATTGCTTGATGCATGCAGGATGCCTCCACCAACCTTGAATCTAACCTTGGAAAAGCTGGAAACATCAGGTTAACTACAGCAGCATCTCAATGCATTAAAACCTACCTGGCTTACATCACTTCAGCTGCAGGGCTGAAGTCTGATCTCTGCTGTACTTTCCCTGTTTGAAAGCTTTTGCATATGTACTCTAGGGCAATCAGATCAATTAGAAATAGGGGGGGAAATAACCAACTAAACCCACCCCCTTGCTCACAGTGTAAAGCTATCCAGACACCAGTTGATCGCAGCAGTACCTGTCAATTGCAGTTGACTGGGCTGAATTCACCAGGGGTACGTGGCATTCATTTACATGGTATTTGTGAACAGAATGACCCCACTTGCAACAGTTAAATAGATACGACTCCACGCATACAAATAAAGAGGGGAAAAAACTAGAGACAGGCTGTTCCTATGCTCTGGGACACATCTGCATCTCTTGATGGTCCAACAGTACATCAGGACAAAGGAGCCCAGCTAATTCATGCCCTGAAGCAGGAGCTGAGCAAATGACATGGGCAGTCACAGCAAATAACCCCTCTCAAATCTACCAGCCAGGTCAGGCGCTCCTTAGTGCAGCAAGCCTGCCCATGGGGACCAAAGCAAGGCACCTGTGGGTACAGAAGGGTTTGGTGGCCGCGGTCCTCTTCCTCAGGAGCTACAGCAATAGGACAAGGGATGATGGGTTCAAACTGAAACAGGGGAAGTTCAGGTTGGAGACAGGGAAGAAGCTGTTCCCTGTGAGGGTGCTGAGGCGCTGGCACAGGGTGCCCAGAGAAGCTGTGACTGCCCCATCCCTGGCAGTGTTCAAGGCCAGGTTGGACACAGGGGCTTGGAGCAAGCTGCTCCAGTGGAAGGTGTCCCTGCCCGTGGCAGGGGATTGGAACTGGATGAGCTTTAAGGTCCCTCCCAACCCAACCCATTCCATGATTCTATGATTTAAGTTGTAGCATCCACTGTCTTTTGCAGGTCTCGCAGATGGGAATTCAGGAGTGGAGGTTATTGTCACCAAGCCTTGCACACTGACATCAGTGGGCAGGATTGTGAGGAGGAGCTGGGCTTGGAGGCAGGCTTAAGGCAGAGCAAGGAGTGGAAGAGTCAGTGAGCCAAGGGCCAGCAGCCTGGCTCAGCTAGAATGGGACCACTTGGAGCTGGGGACCCCTCACACCTTGGTTGTGAGTGCATCCAACAGAAGGCAAGCCCAGCACGGATGCTCTTCAAAGTTTAATGTGGCCTTCATTCAACTTGGCTTCATTTCCTTCCAAAGCAGATTAAGCTGCAGTAATTAAAGCTCTTTTAACTTGCAAAGATCTGGTGGATTCTTCCTGCGCATCCCCTGAGGAGCTCAGGAGCAGCCCAGAGGAGGGCGCTTTGGGGTGGTAACTGGTCCATACACAGCCAAGGTGCCCAGGGACAGCCAGGGCACGTGGAATCCCATCTCTGCAGGGACTGTCGGGAAGGGGCTGCCTGGGGCCACACAAGGCACAGGGCACACATACAGGCTTGTAAGCATTTCACATCGATACACAGCAAGGACTAAAGGAACAATGTGCAGATAAACAGCTTCAAAGAGCTGCTGCCTGCTGTATCGAGGTGACATGGAGGGGTAGGGGACACCAGCAAGCCAGCCACCAGCCACAGCTGCTTTTCTCTTCTCCTTAAAGTAATGGGGCCTTCTCCCTTGAGGACCACACAAATTTTGCATCAGAAACTGCCTCAGCCTGGCTTAGATTTGTTTCCTCTCTGGCCGAGGTGGAAGGCTCCAGCTTACAGACCCCACCAGGCAGAGATGAGGATGCTTTGGGCATACAGTCATAAGATCCCTGCCTGGTTTGGGTTGGAAGAGAGCTTAAAGCTCATCCAGTTCCAACCCCTGCCACGGGCAGGGACACCTTCCACTAGAGCAGCTTGCTCCAAGCCCCTGTGTTCAACCTGGCCTTGAACACTGCCAGGGATGGGGCAGCCACAGCTTCTCTGGGCACCCTGTGCCAGTGCCTCAGCACCCTCATATTGATCTCAGGGTAACAGGATGGAAATAGGCTCCAAGCAACATTGTGCCTTTGGGAAAAGCACAACTCTCACCCATACGCCAGTATCCCATGACCATCAGTGAGGCCACACCATGTCCTGGTCGGACAAGACAAACAAGCTCCCTATCTGTCATCACGGAGAGAGTCTGTCCCTCCAGCCTCTGCCTCCAGTGCAAGAGGCACTGTTGCTCTGCACCTACAAGGCTCTAGGTCTGTTAGGCACGGGAAGCACAAGGGGAAAGAAACACCAAATCTCTCAGGTCAGGACTGAAACTTGAAGCGCTGGCTTCACTTATAATAAAGCCAGTTTACACAGTAAGAGTGCTGGGAATTAGAAGGTGTCCCTGCCCGTGGCAGGGGCTGGAACTGGATGAGCTTTAAGGTCCCTTCCAACCCAAACCAGGCTGAGATTCTATGACTCCTTGTGGGAGACAGAGGGAAAGCTACAGACCAAGGGTAAAAACAGTACCCAGAATATCCAGAAGGAAAGACAGGTTACTGCCATGGAGGAATCACACGAATGAGCAGTATAAGGGTTGGCATCTACACGGTAACAACCACAGACAGACCCCCACGGCTGTGCCACATCCCTGTGCTCACCTTCTTCTCATCTCCCTCCTGCAGCAGCTGGAGGTGGCTCCTCTTCTCGCTGTCCTTGCGCAGGGAGCTGTGCTGGTGCTGCGCCAGACCCACCGGCGGGGACACGCTGCGGCCCTGCGGGTCCACCCATGTGTAGATGTGGTTGGTGACGTACCCCCCCGGGATGCGGCCCACCGAGTGCACGGACAGGTTCAGCTTCTTGCAGCCCTTCAGCACCTGGAAGGCAACCAAAGAGAGCAGAGGGTCAATGCCTTTGGAGGGCTCAGGACTGCAGGTTGGAGTGGTTTTGCTCTTCCTTGAGGTGAAAGATATCAAGCTACTGTGCACCCACCAGCTGAATGATTGAGCTACATAAGGAAGACAACATAAGGAGGACATGGAGCTGCTGGAGCAAGTCCAGAGGAGGCCATGAGGATGATCAGGAGCACCTCCCGTATGAAGACAGGCTGAGAACATTAGGGCTGTTGAGCCTGGAGCAGAGAAGCTGCGGAGACCTCAGAGCAGCTTCCAGCATCTGAAGGGGGCTACAAGGATGCTGGAGAGGGACTCTTCATCAGGGACTGTAGTGACAGGACAAGGGGTGATGGGTTCCGACTGAAACAGGGGAAGCTCAGGTTGGAGATAAGGAAGAAGCTCTTCCCTGTGAGGGTGCTGAGGCGCTGCCACTGCTGGCTCCCCCTCAACCCAAACTGCCACTGGAAGAGATCCTGATGCTTTAGGGAAATCCAGCCTCTGTTGCCACTCCATCACCAGCTGCCTTCCCCAGCACAAGCAACTAATGAGAACAACAGTTATTAAGTAGATATATCTATTTAAAGCAGCATGCACAGAGATGATGCTGGGACCCAGATAAGGTGATTCGCAACTGCTCCTCCAGCTTCCACTGTGAGGAGCTGCCACAGGGATTATGGTAAAGTTACATGAACAGGTAGGAGTTCCACCTGAGGACAAGTGTAAGTGCTCTGAGGCCTCTGGAACGTTACCACTCTGGATCTGCTCTCAGGCAGGGCTTTGGGGTTATTTTCCCACATATATACGTCCTTTTGATGAACTGATCCCACAAGGTCTCCTCTCCCCACTGAGCAGAGAGGCTGCTGAGCAAAGCTCGTGACCAGGAAGCACAAATCCCAGCAGCTCTTTGGTGAACAGTAATATCATCAGTTATACCGGGCTGGCTGGATCCCAGCTCTGCCCTGGCACCATTCCTGTCCCTCCCTGCCAGAGCCGGCAGGAATCCAGCTCGCCAATTCCCAGTTCAGCATCTCCATCGCAGATAGCGACTTGGCTGCAGGTCTGTCACGTGTTCCCAAGGTCACCACGTGCCTGGATTGCTTAAACAAGGTTTGTGAAGCCAGCAGCTCCATCAGAGCAAGCACAGAGCACTTCAGCATCCTGAGCTGCCCACTAAGGCCAAGCCCTGTCCCCTTGGTCCCTCAAACATCGCCAACCGGGAATCTCTTCTCACAGAGGTGCTCAGCACATCCAGGCTTGATGGCATCATTCCAAGTCTCACTGGATGATGGAGCTGTATCTGAGCCCATTGTCCACCCTGGGGTAACACAGTGCAGGGGCCCATCCATGCTTCAAGGCACAGCTGGGATTCCTTGACTCAAAGCTCCATCATGAGCTGCCCCATGGACAGGCTCAGGATGATCTGAACTCCATGGCAATGAGTTGGGATCAGGGAGGCTTCTCACCTACCCTCAAGCTACCAGTGCAAGAGTGACCCCTATGAAATGGGGTTCAGCTTCCCCCCGAAACATCCTCCATTCATTCAAACTGAGCCATCTCCATGAAAACCTGTTTTAAGCCTGAATAATGGCATTTGCTTCCCTAGGTACCAAGACAGCAAACAGCACTGACAGTCCCATGCACAGCCTCATCTCTGAATGGGGCTGCAGCTCCTCCTCAAGCACAGGCAAGTGATGAGGATATGCAGTGATTTGTCCAGCTGTACATGGTTAGTCCTCCTCCTGCCACAGAAACACCACAGCATCCTGACACTTGCACTCCCATCCTTTTCCCCTCCATTTGCACTGATCCCAGGCATTCTTCACCTGGACACGTTCATAGACTCCCTCAAAGCCAGCTGCTGAACAACACAACCTTAATAAGGAAGGAACAAAGCAGAGCTAAGGCTGGGTCAGGAGCACACATAGGCCCCTCCATGAGTTCCCTTTCCTCCTCCACATTCACTGCCACAACATTCCCTCACGGATCTGTTCGGGACTGATGCAGGGACCCTGTTCCTCCCTTCCACAGAGGATCCATCCTGGCAGGGCAGTGGGGACCAAAGAGAACCCACTGGGGTTTCAACCCCACCAGGCACAGGAGAGGTGACCAGTGCAGGCAGGGCTCCATGCTGGGCACCAGGAGGCTGATGAAGGTTGGCTCCATCCTGCCTCAGCACATCCCCATGGCTGATGCCTATTGAAGAGCTAGGGCAGGAAGGTAATGGAACCCCATCACAGGCCTTCCCTACACTTAGAGGAGCCTTTCAGGACATGGCTCTGCTGCTTTCCCAACCACATGCACCATTTGGAGGCCCTGTAGGTGATCACAGGTGGGGAGGACAGAGGCACCCACAAAGGACTTACTGCTGTGGGGCAGAGTGGGACCATCCGTACAGATGGCTTCATAGAACCCCAGCCTGGTCTGTGTTGGAAGGGACCTTAAAGCTCCTCCAGTTCCAAGCCTCTGCCACAAAGCTGCTGTGTTCTGCTCCAAACTCAGATGGAATTTGGCTTTCCCCATCAATAACGCATCTGAAGGCTGCCATGAAGGGTTTAACGCTGGCCCCACAGCGTGCAAGCGCGCTGCTACAAGGCAAGCTGAAGGAAAGAATTCAGTTGAATGTGGGGATCGGTGCCAAAGCATTCAGCAGGGACACAGCCCCCGATTGCCTAGAAACGTTATTAGAAGCAGCAAGTGCCAGAGAGAAGGGCAGGTTGGTTCCATGAGGCCACCCATCCCTAACACCACTATGGAATTAGCTAGCAAGAACTCTGGGAATGAAGTAGATGGCTTAAAGCGGTCTAAAAAGCAAACACACATCTCATGCACGCACAAAAACAGACCAACACACAACACAGCTTGTTCCTTCCTAACATGAAGCCTGGCAGCAGCTGCCCTTCCCAAACCCACCGGTGCCAAGCCATTCCTGCCCAGCATGTCCTGCGTTATTGAAGGCTTAACCCTCCCACCTTCATAATGCTCCCCTTGTTCTTGCCACTTTGAAGGTGCCAAAGGGTTGAACGCTGTGTAAAAGCATCTTCCGCGCCTTCCAAAATGCACCCAGTAGGAACACTGATGTCAGAAATCAGTGGCACTTAATCCCCACTATTCCTTTGGCAGCCTGAATTAAATGTGCCTCTGGTAGGGATGCAGCCCACTCATTTACCTTCAGCGCTAATGAAACGAGCAATCCATTCCAATTCGTGCCCTTAGTGGGTAGAGCACAGTTTGATGCAAGAAGCATTAACTCTGAGCCATCCTCCCCCTCGCTACAGACTCAAGCTGCTCTCTTCCGGCAGTAAGAGCCTCGCCAGAGCTCTTTGGCTTCTTGGGCTGCTCAGATAATGGGCATCCAAGCACTCGCTCCATTTGCGAGCTGCAAAGGTCAGTGTGGAGGTTATCAATCACCGAGCACTACGCAACCCGCACCAAGTGCCCACAAAGTGATGCTTTACAGAGTTCAAAAGCAAAAGCTGCAAAGGGGAGAGAAATGCAGAGATGCCACAGGAGGGAGGCAGAGGGAGCTTTTGCAGCACATTCCAGCACCATGGAGATGCAGAAGTTTCACCGCTCCTTCCTGCACTATCACAGAATCCCAGCCTGGTTTGTGCTGAAGGGACCTTAAAGCTCCTCCAGCTCCAACCCCTGCCAAGGGCAGGGACACCTTCCACTGGAGCAGCTTGCTCCAAGCCCCTGTGTCCAACCTGGCCTTGAGCACTGCCAGGGATGGGGCAGCCACAGCTTCTCTGGGCACCCTGTGCCAGCGCCTCAGCACCCTCACAGGGAACAGCTTCTGCCTAAGAGCTCATCTCAGTCTCCCCTCTGGCAGGTTAAAGCCATTCCCCTTGGCCTGTCCCTACAGGCCCTTGTCCAAGGCCCCTCTCCAGGGTTCCTGTAGCCCCTTCAGGCACTTGAAGACTTCTACTGGACCCAGGTAGCTCTAAGCTGGTGGGCTTTGCTACACCAAGCAAACCCATATCAGTGCCCATGGGAATGATGCCCGTGTCTACTACAGACAGTAGGGGCTGCAGGGGCACGACTGAGACCTTCTACAGGGAGCTGGATTGGACAACATGAGCTGAATGGTTCCTCTGCCAGCAGGAAGGATGGAGCACAAGACAGCAGGCAGCAGCACTACTTGCCCCAAAGGGGTCCTCTGCACGCAGGAGAAGTCCAAGGCTATTACAGCTCCCACTGCATACATGTTAAGGCCAAGTCTGCCAAGTGCTGTACAAATGCATAGGGAGAGTTTGTCCCCAGCCCATGACCACAGTCTGCTGCAGTGAATAAGATGCTCTGGATCAAGTGTACCCCCATCACCCTGCCTGGCAACGAGCAGGGAACTGCTTCTGTGCAGAGGAACCGGGAGACTGGTCTGCACTGATGCCAGCTAACAGCTCATCCCTGCATGGGGAGGACAGAGACAAGTGGAACAAGACAAAGGTGACACAGAGGCAGGTGGAGAGAGAAATCAGTAAGAGGAGGGATAACGGGAAGCGGCGACACTCCAGATGGGATGCTGGGTGACAGGAACCAGAGAGGGAAGCGGTGGGTGACACAGCACCACAGGGAATGCAGGGTGCAAGACGTCCTCCTTGTCAGGAAGACTAATGGGAATTATGGGAGGCACAGTCCAACCTCTCCCCCTCTCCCAAGGCAAAGGTGGCAGCAGTTTGGCTGTCAAGTAGTAGCACTTATGCAAATGAATGCAAATTGATGCATAATTATGGTGATTGCACATATTTAGCCCCAAGGCACCGGGAAGCCAGTGTCCCTTTTACCTGGAGAGGTTAAACGAAATCTTAGCTCCAAGGCTGCCTCCCTCCAATTGCTGACATCCCCCGTTCCCACTTCCAGACAAGAGCTCTGTAACCTCCCACCCCCCTCAAAGCTGGTCACTGCCCAGAATATCCATAAGCAAGCCCAGAACAATTTAAAACAGAGCAGGAAAGTCCACATCCCGTTATTCCAAGCTTGGAAAGCTGTTTAGGTGCTTTCAGAGGGGTGGTAGCGCATGAATGGAATCTCGACCAAAGCATGGCCCCTGCTTCCCCTGTTACCTTCTCTTTCCACTCCACATCAAACCATGCTGAAGACCATCACAAGAACCACCAACAAACCATAAAGAACCATAGGATGGTTCGTTAGTTGGTGGAAAAACCAACTTGGAAAGAATCAGTGGGGGGAAAGGAGCAAGACATTTGACTAAACACCAAGGACACAGGGCTTGGAGCAAGCTGCTCTAGTGGAAGGTGTCCCTGCCATGGCAGGGGGCTGGAACTGGATGAGCTTTGAGGTCCCTTCCAACCCAAACCATTCCATGATCCTGTGATACCCAGGCCCTGCCAGCACATCCCACCCTCAGAGGCTCAGCTGCAGCTCCTGAACAAGAAGCTGGCAGGAGCAGCTCTCCTCCAGGCTGCCCAGGTCCCTGTTTCACCTCCATTTACTGAGCGCTTGGTGGTCCACGACAGCGAGCATTCACAGAGCACCCAGTCAAAGGAAACGAAGCCAAATCCTTTTAGCAGATGTGCTGTCAGCTCAGGTGAGGGGATTTGGAGCTGAATGATTCTCCAAGCAGACGTGGCATTGAGGAAGGTGTCAACAAAATCCATCGCCCCTCCCCGAGGGCTGAGGAACTGAGTAAAAGATGCTTTGATTCCCCAGCTATGCTGCACGCTAACACTTCTGTTTTCTTCTAATAGATACTGGAAGGAAAGAGGGTTTTGTCCTGGGGGTTATCTTATCAATTGCTCTACTGAGGCAGAACTGTTTATCTACAAGGAGCCCAGTAAATAACATTAACACTAGAAGAACTCAAGGATGCCCTAACATGAAGAGCCGACACCAGTGCCAAGTACTATCGTCCCTGCATTATGAGCAGAGGAGAGATTAAGGACCTCATTCTCATCTTTCGCATCAGTATAATGTCATTTGATTTCATTAGGGCTGATTGTGATTTGCTGGTGTAATGAAGGGAAACAGATGACTGAGTAACTTGCCCACAGAGAGAAATGAGTGGCAGAGCAGCAAATACAACCTGCTCCCAACTCCAGTGCTAAACCTGCATTCTCACAGATGCTCTCCGTAGGTGCAAGTTCCCTCCACTCTAAGCTACACATGCTATTAACTTCATTAGCTCAGATTAGCTCTCAGTGAGGATGAAGCATCACTTCCCAGCCCTGCTGTGGGGCACCTGACATGCAGGTGAGGTCCAGCCTGCTCCACTGCATGTCATCAGATCTGCCTCTGTAACCATGAGCATCACTTATCCCATCTACACTGTCACTGCCGTGTGCCCTTCCCTTCAAGGAGCACTCAAACCAATTTAAAATGCAGATGCCTCCAGGTTCCAGAGTGACCTTTTTCCTCTCCTCTTTTTTTTCCTAGGAGATCATGATGACTTCCCACCTTCGAGCTCAGCTGGCTACAGAACTGGAAATGGGAACTGTCTGCAGGACAGAAAAGCAGAGCATCATGCACGGCATTGCACAGCACCTGCATCTGAAGCTGCACGGCCTTTTTTGTGTGCAGGTTTGGGGGGTTTTGTGTTTCTAAGCAGACCTGGAGACCAAGGAGTAGGTTACCACTGCATCTACCGAGGGAGATGCTAGTCACATCCTTCTTTTCCATGCTCCAGCCACCTGAGATCCCTTGGAAAGCAGACAGGTTTTTAGCCTCTGGATCAGTGACTTCTAAAAATACAGACACAAGCAAGCAGGCATTTAAAGGAATAAGCCTGGTATCCTTATGGAATCCAGGGACTGATGCATTGCTTTCACTCCTCGCTCATCCCATGACTATGTGTGATGGTCCACAATTCCAAGTACTTGGAAGGGTTAAAACCGGACCAAACCAAGCTGCATTTATTCCTACAGGCTGTTCCAATGCCTGTACAGAGCAGCAGTGATTACTGACTACAGCAAAGCAGCAGTCTCGGATGATGACAATCAATTCATTGGTCATCACAAGAAACAATGAAATGAGATTTGCCTTCTTTAAGCTGCCTGGAAAGTAAAATCCCTCTAAATACGCCTCCGAGGCTCAAGGCTGCACAGCTCCTGTGTTGTTTCTCACTGGTCTTTTAGCAGTACCACAAGCAGCTGGAGCTCTTTCAACAGCATATGGAATATAACCCCCTTGGAAGAGATCACCTTGTTTGCCACCATCAAAGTCCAAATGAATAGAAGGTAACAAGAAAAACTATTTTAACCTCCTTTTCATTATTTTTCAATGCCAACTTCAAGCAGGAGAGGGCAAGGCCAGTTTAGAAGGGGTGAAACCCCCTGAGCAAGGGCCTTAAAGCTCATCCAGTTCCAACCCCTGCCACAGCCAGGGACACCTTCCACTAGAGCAGGGTGCCGCGAGCCCCATCCAACCTCATCACAAGCTTCCCCCAGCCCCACCATGCACAAACCCTGCAGCTTCTCCCCATAGCCACTCTGAAGAGCCCCAGAGGGTGGGCTCAACCCACCTCACGTCCTTCAGAACAAACCCACTTCACCAAGCTACCACAGATTAACATCGAGATGAAAAGAACCACGCTCCCTGCCCAACACACACAAATGAGTCTAGTTTAGGGGATTTTGATCAAGCTCACCCAGATCTGCCCTGCTGCCAGCACAGAAAGACACAGCAGGGCGAACGATGGAGTCAGTGCAGCTCTTTTGAGGGCTGGTGGAGCTCATAAAGCCAAATCCTCAAGCAGGAACAACCCATCAGTCATGATACGCTAACACGTTCTCTTCTGCCCTTCCTCCCTAAATGATGTAAAGGACATAAAACCCTACTGCAAAGCCACAAAAGTCAGGGGAAAGGGAGCGTGAGCTTAATGCAAACCCCAGAGCAGAGGAGAAATACGCCCCTGTGTAGCGTTTCAATGGTCTGAACACACAAGCACCTCGATTTTAACTACTTTGGGCAAAATATTACAGCTTATCAAGGCAAACTTTCAGCACAGCTGCTGCAATATCAACCCTGCGCTACGCAGAAAGGCTGCTGAAAGCCAAGCAAGCTCTAAAAATATATGACAGCCAATACAAACTTCTCCACTTACCCCATAATTCAAATTAGAGTGATCTATTACTGAAGTGCACTCTCGAATGCTGGAATGATAGAGCTATAATTGTAATGGAGTCATTTCATTTTGATTTGGATGAAACAGCGAGCACGAAGCAGGCAAGGCATAAAACTGCACTACTCGCATAAAGGTTAAGAAGCTGGTCATTAAGTGAATGGGTTTGGAGTGCTTAGGTAATCTTCTCATTTAAGGCAGAACTCCACTTTTTAACTTATTTACACTAAAACATCCCCAAGCTCCACTGCAGGGGTGACAAAGCACACATCGGCTGTTGGCTGGGATGGGATGCAGCTCCCGACTTGCATCTTTGTACAGTGTTGTGGCAGTTGTCATCTAGTGCCAGGATTCCACTTTTGGTACATCACGGCTCCGAGCAATGCCTGAAGAGATAGAAATTGCTCCTGCTCCAGTAAGTGCCTCTCTCCTCCTCGACAGGAGTGCTGGGGTACTGCTGCATGGCCAGGCATGAGAAGGCAGCAAGTGAGCTACCACGACTTGTACAATGAACGCAATACCTAGCGTGAATGCTCTTAGATTGCACAAGCAAGCTAAGATGATGCGTTCATTCATGTTCCATCTGCAGAGCTGCCTCCTGCCTGCAGCTGAGCACCCCCGAGCACCCTGACAGGCACAAAGTTGATCTCCAGTTCAGTAAGTTTGTGGTGCTCATCCACCAAGTGCGATGTAGCCAGGAGCAGCCTAAGCCAAAGCCTTCCCCATCTCTGCAGTTGCCCTGAAGAGCAAGCTCTGACAACTCCTCTCACAGCAACACATTCTGCATATTATGAATAACAATGCTGCTCTGGACAGACAGCTTCTTGCTGCAGGTCAGGCAAGATGGAAGTGCAGCACAGGAACGTGCTCCTGCTCAGACAGATGGAGAGCCAGAGCATCCTCCACACACAGAAATGGGAGCTGCGCTTTAATCAGACAGCTTCTGACCGAGGGACAATTCACATCTCCCCATCTAAAGCAGGCAGACAGCATACGGGAGCTACGCAGCCATGGTTTTGTGTTAAGAAAGCCTCTGTTCACCTTTTTCTTTTCCTCATTTGAACCCAAGTACAGTGCCCATGGAAATTCCAGGACCAAACCCGGCTGTTTTCATCCTGTTTCTCTCTCCATCAATCCACTACAGAGCAGACCAACAGACATCAGTGAGGGTGTCAGGACATGGAGGGGTTTGCCCTGCTCGAGCAGTCCAGACCACAGCCAGCAGCCTTTGTGGTGCTGTTAACACTTACACTGAGACTGAGCTCCCAGGTTTGAAGGGGATGCAGAGAACCCGGGGTCAAACCACCCTGCACATCATCACCTCTCCTCCCTGCAGCTCTCTTAACCCCAGGGAAATCCTTCAAAGACCGCGCTTTAGCATCACTGAATGCAATCCACTCCTCAATGCAGCACGCAAGGACACTGGCTTTAGTCTAAACCCTAGGGAGGAACTATCAGTGCTGGCCTGTAAATTACTGCGACTCTTCCAAAGGAAAGTGTTTCTCCCACCACTATGTGGGTCATAAACCCTTCCCATAGGTTACAAGAGTGCAGGAGCTCTACAAGATGCCAGCACAACTGGGTGAGTGACAGAGCTGCCATTTAAAGAAGTTCAGCTCACAAGCAGACCATTTCTAAGCTTCTCTTTCCTGCAGTGCCACAGAGCAAGCCCTTGGCAACCCACATCCTAAAGGAATGATTTCTGTGCAGGAAGCACTTAGTTTCACTCAGTATTAATAGTGCCTAAAAGACATCATGTATATTGTAATAGAGAACAAACAAAGTGATGTGAATTACCCAGCAGACTGGGATGAATTAGAGATGAGGTCATTTAACAGACCAGAGCAATCCTGACACCTCATTTCTACCCATCCCAATGCCACAGCCAAAATACAGCAGCATGGGCTGTTTTTTGGCAATCTTCAGGACACAAAATTGCAGACAAACTTCTAAAAGCGCTTACACTGTCCTTGTCATAGCATTAGGAAGGAAAAATCAAAGGAATTCCTACAGATCAGGCCAGGTTGGATGGGGCTTGGAGCAACCTGCTCTAGTGGAAGGTGTCCCTGCCCACGGCAAGGGTTGGAATTGGATGAGCTTTAAGGTCCCTTCCAATACAAACCAGGCTGGGATTCTATGAAATCCTTTCTCTGGTCCCAGGATCACCAGGGACTCATTTCCAGCCTGGAAGACATGCCCTTGCCTGTGGTGCAGGTTTAAAGCCAGGGCAGGGACCACACAGGCTGGCTGTGAAGATGCTGATCAAAGCTGTGCAAGATGAATGCGCTGTCAGAGGAATGCACCACACGGAGCAGGCTGCAAACAGCAGTGCTTCAGCTTATGATGGGAAAATTACAGCACAAACAGCTGGAACACTCTGGTCAGCCCAGACCCTGGCTCACCACGCTCTGCCTCACAAACTGCTGCCCTACAAGTCGATTCTTCAGCTTAACAGGTTTGTGCCTGGCGCTGCTCTGCCATGGGAATGCCTCGAGCTGAGCCCACCAGGCACAACATGATCTCTGGGAATGGGATGGGTCACTCGGACATGAACTTCGGTTCAAAACACCGAGTTCCAGGGGAAAATCCCACAGTTAACGGCGCTCCCACACCTAGCCTCACAGGACAGCTTTTATCCATGGCACCCCGATGCAACGTACAGCAACAGGGCCACAGGGAAGGCAACAGGGGCACAGGGAAACGCTGCGCAGCTGGAAGACCACCTCGGCTGTGTAACTGTTCTCCCTCTCCCCAATACAGTTGGAAGGGGATCTAGGATCTGCTCCTGCTTCAGGCACTGTGTGGTCCTGGGGAGGCTGCTCCGCTCCTCCTTGCCTCAGTTTACCCACCTTTTGGAGGAGAAAACACGGTCTAGCAGCCCGAGCACCCGCCTTAAAACCTGGACCACGCGGGCTGCCAACTTCCACAAGCCTCCCGGACTGAAAGGGAAACGCAAGCAGCGCTGCTGCGCTCCAGAGATGCTGTGACAGAGGAGAATGCCTTAGCTCGGACAGGACGAGCTGCAGACGGTGCCCGGCCGGGCCCGGCAGCGCGTTACTGCCCGCACACACCGGTAGGCTCGGCTCCCCGCGCTGCTGCTGCCCCGTTCTCCGGCGGGACGGGCCCGATCCCACCGGCACGATGCGAACCGGGCGCCGCAGGGTTTCACCGCCGCGTCCCAGAGAGCAGAGCCGGGATAGGACGGGGCAGGAGAGCAGCCACGGAGGCCGAAAGGGGCGAAGCTGGACGGGGCGCCCGGCGGGGCTCGCACAGCCGCCAGACCCCGGGGGGGAGCAGAGCGGGACGGGGCGCACCGCGGAGGGGAAGAGGGCACGGCCGCCAGACCCGAGGCCGGAGCCGGCTTACCTTGACCGCCTCGGCGTGGGTCATCCTGTCCAGGGACCGCCCGTTGACACCCAGGATCTGGTCACCGACGCGCAGTCCCTCCCGCTCGGCCAAGGAGCCCGGTTCCACCAGGGACACGTAGATCCCGACGCCGTGCTCGGCCCCGCCGCGGATGCTGAAGCCCAGACCCTCGTGGGCTTTGCTCCGCCGCAGGGTGACCTGGCGCAGCTCGCCGGGGACCACCGGCGGCGGCGGGACGAGGGGCGGCAGGTAGGGCCCCTCGGCCGTGTACTGGTCGAAGAGGAGCTGGTCGGAGCGCGGCAGGACGAGCCGGAGCAGCGGCAGGAGCTGCCGGCGGCGGGGCCCGTCGAGGAGGGCTCGGAGGGAGCGCACCAGGTCGCAGACGTTGCGGCGGCCGTGGTAGGCATTGAGGCAGAGGATGAAGCGCTCCCGCTCCGCCTCGCTCAGCAGCGCCGTCAGCGCCTGGTGCAGCCGCCGCACGTTGGTCGACAGCGGGCGAGGCGCCGGCCCCGCCGCCGAGCCCAGAGAGCCCGAGGACGAGGAGGAAGAGTGCACGGAGACGCCGTCCAGCTCCGCGCTCATCGCGGCGGGACCCGAATGGACCCGAGCGGGACCGGCCGGACCCGAGCGGGACCCGACGAGACCCGAGCGGGATCGGCCGAGAACGAGAGGACCCGACTGGGACCCGAGCAGCGCCGAACGCGCTACTCCACCTGTCCGCGCGCTCGCCGGCGCCTCGCAGCGGCTCCCCAGGAAGTGACGTCCCCACCGTTGCCAGGAGACGGGTTATACAGAGCGGCCCGGGACTGTGCCCCCCCCCCCCCCCCGGGCCCCGCCCCTCATTAGCGGTCCCGCTCATTAACGCGGCTCCCCCCAGGTCTCGCCTCTCATTAGCGGTCCCGCTCATTAACGTGGCTCCCCCACGCGCCGCCCCTCATTACCCGCTCATTAATGCAGCTCCCCCCGGGCTGAGCCCTGCACGCAGCTCATCGCACCCCTGAGCCCCGCATGGGTCAATGGCAGCTCTAGCGCAGGCCTCATTTTAATCCCAATCAGGCAAGCTCGTTACTGACGGTGCTGAAGCAGTTCACGATGTCGGCCTTGGAGTCCAGCCCCAACTCACTGCCAGTTTACCCCCTTCACTCAGCAGATCCAGCCTGGAGAAGCCCTTCCTGTGAGGGACCCTGTGGATCCAGATCCAGTGATCAAACCCAGCATGGATCAGTAGCGTTCATTGGGCCACATTCCTGCCTGGGTCCTGCCATACGCCTTGACCCCCTCCATCCTGCTTCCACACCCCTAACCTGTGACATCCCGTCCGAAAGGGATCGGGATTAGGAGCCAGCACAGGAACCCAGGGGCTGCTTTTCTCATTGCTGGATGAATGATTTCCTACCACATGAGGTTTTAGTTTCTTTTACATCTCAGGAGCAAAGACCATTTTCCATCGCAGCCATTTGAAACCTGTCGTTGCTGAAGTGCCTTCCATGCGCTACAGCGCAGGAGGATTAAACCCAATTTATCAGGTAAATCTTGATAGCAATAGACTTCGTTCTGTTCGTGGGTACGATGTTAGAGCTTGAACAGCTGCATTACAAGTAGCTTTATGTACTAAAGCTTTGTCGGAGCTTTCAATGCGTTGCTGAAGACAAAGCTAAACAAAGCAGATTGCTAATTGAAATTCAGGTTCTAACTGGGGGTGATAAATAAGCAGATGGAGCAGTCAACATTGCTGCGGAAAAAGGGACAATATAGGAGAGAAAAGTGAGTAAAAACAAAAACACGCCTACGTCAGCCAAGCAAAACAAGGGCAAGCAAGGTACTGCCTGGCTTTGAATTGCACTCAAACGCAGTCTTCATGCTTAGCACCCTGCTCAAACACTCCTCCGAAGCACTACTGCTCCCACAAGCGCTGTATGTGAGCAGCTCCAGCCCTTTTTTATCCTATGAGAGGACACCAAGTGTGTTAACAGCACCAAGAGCTGCCCCTGCTCCGCACCCGCACCAGGCCGGAGCAGCACATCCAGTTCTCCCCGCTTAGCAGAGCACGGCATGGCTCAAACCACAGCCACAGCAGGTATTCAATGACCAGAGCTGCCCAGTGCTGCCTCTGGGTCCCTGGTATTTCAACCAGGAACCATCACAAAGCCAGTTTCTGAAGTCTAAGACAAGTTGAATCCAACACTACCCAGCAGAACCACAGACAACATTGACATGAGCAACCTGGCCTTGAACACTGCCAGGGATGGGGCAGCCACAGCTTCTCTGGGCACCCTGTGCCAACGCCTCGGCACCCTCACAGGGAAGAGCTTCTGCCTAAGAGCTCATCTCAGTCTCCCCTCTGGCAGCCTTAATGCCAGCAAGTGCAAAAAAGGTGGTTTTCCTTCTTTCTCTTAAACCATTTTTACAGCACGAAGTAATCCACTGCATTCTAAGCGCCACATGAATAAATTGCTCAACCTTTCTGCTTTAATCCATTGTAATCACGTTCCAGAGTGCTCATTGAAAAGTGAGCTCCATGTTTCCAGAGCAGCTGTGCTCCTAATTAAAAGGCACTGTACCAAGAAGACAACAAAATGTGATTCTGGTTGGAAACATCTTGCTGCAGAGCTGAAGGACTGAGCTGAACTGTGAGGAAGAGGAAGCAGCCTGTGCTGCTAGGTTCCGTAAGAGAGTATTAGGAGATGGCTGGCACACAGGGCTGCCTCTGGGCTAAATCCTTATTTAGCAGATTGGCTCCCTATCCTCTGTCCCTGGCTGGCTGGACTAGTTTGAATCCCAGCCTGGTTTGTGTTGGAAAGGACCTTAAACCTCCTCCAGTTCCAACCCCTGCCACGGGCAGGGACACCTTCCACTGGAGCAGCTTGCTCCAAGCCCCTGTGTCCAACCTGGCCTTGAGCACTGCCAGCAATGGGGCAGCCACAGCTTCTCTGGGCTCTCTGTGCCAGCGCCTCAGCACCCTCACAGGGAACAGCTTCTTCCTTATATCTAGCCTGAACTTCCCCTGTTTCAGTTTGAACCCATCACACCTTGTCCTGTCACTACAGTCCCTGATGAAGAGTCCCTCTCCAGCATCTTTGTAGCCCCCATCAGACACTGGAAGCTGCTCTGGGGCCTCCACGCAGCTTCTCTTCTCCAGGCTCAGCAGCCCCAATGTTCTCAGCCTGTCTCCATACATGTTTCCCTCAGCATTGGCAAGAATCAGCCGAGCGGTCTACAGAAATAGCCAATGCAAGGAAAAATGCACCCTGAGGGTTTTCTAAGAGACACCCTGGGTACAGTGAGTTCCAGCACCACCTCACCATTGTCCTGCCTTAAAGCTGAGTCCAGCACAATGCAACACAAGCTCCCCACTGCACTGGAAGCTGCACGCTCCATCTTTTCAGCCCCAGGTGGAACAGGCAGAAGGGGGCCTTAAAGAACAGCCCAAGTTGCAGTGACAAATCACTATTTAAAAAGTGATTCTCTAAACCCTGAGTTATGAGCACGAACGTAATCCACTCCCAATATAAATGTTCCAATTTATGGGTGCTGCCATGCTTAATCAAACCAAGTTCAGCCAACAGCCAGGAGAGATACTTATGAGCATGGTTCCAGAGGCAGCAAAGGGAGGGAATTCAGACACCTCTTAAATCCTCCTGTATCTGTGTATCTACAAATCTTCATGCTGATATTGCTCAGTGCCACACGGAGCCTGTTACTGAGCAAAGCCAGCCTGAAACAGGTTCAACTGGGTGAGAACATTGTCTTCTATTGTGCAAGAGACTATCAAAGCTGAGAATTTTCACTGCAAACTGGACTTTCCATAGGGTGAACACCACGGGATGTTTTCAGTCCTTTAGATACTGCCTGGATTAAAAAGTCAATCGAGTCAGAGAGCAGGAGTTTCACCTATCGTAACAGAAACACTTTGTTATAGTGCCATTGGAATGCTTTGACACTTCTTAAACCCCAAAGCCAAAGCAATTCAGATTAAAACAAACCCACATTTTAGGAAAGCATTTGCTTTAGATGGAGCTGTGTTTTCTGCTGAGAAAAACCCAACAACAAGTTTCCCTCAGGTTTGCCTGCAGTGATTTCTCCACAGCACAACCAACCCCACAGCGTAACCCTGCAGCAGTGCCAGGGGGTGTAAACGCTGCAGTCCTCCTCCCCTCTCCCTTTCTGAATGCCTGAACAAGCCACTTGCGTCACTGGCTCTTTTTTTATGCCCAGCACAAATCATCCATAAGGCACGATGTGGCCCTGGGTATTACAGCCAGGCAGAGCAGAGCCTTGCTGAGGATCAGCCTTTGCCACTGCCTGGGCTCCAACTTGGACACTGTGGTGGTACAACTCTGTGTATAAAGGACACAGAGCCTGCTCATGAGGGTCCTGAGGTGCAAGAGGCGAAGTCTCTAGAGCAGTGGCATAGGCAACACGTGTGGAAGGAGCCAACCTTAGGGGTGCAAGTTAACTCACTCCAAAAGACTGAACTTATTTGTATCAACTCTTAAGCAAATCTAACATTCTCCCAGTGATGAGCTGGGCAGCAGAAGAGGATGTGCTAGATTTGACTGTGATGCTGCAGGGTGCTTTGACAGAGGGGAGACCCAGACTCTACCCTTAGCATTGCCTTTACACATGTTCCAGGGTCTACCTCGCATGTGGTGGGTGCCTTCACTCCTGAATTCTCCTTCTCATGGGTACATCATTTCCCCTTTTGGTCAAGGGCTTTCACTTACCCCTCAGACAAGGACTGCCTTATACTGGGTGTCTGCACCTCAGAGCCTTAACCTCCCTTGGAGCTACAGGTGAGGCACCTAAGCCAGTGCAGCACATGGCACATACATCAATCCCTGTGGCTCAAGAGCACCTAAATGAATCTGTGGGAAGCACAGCCCCTTTGTAAAGAGCTCTCTCTATACCTGACAGCTTCCAAAGAGGCCTGAGCACTGCAGAGCTCATTTGCACAAGTTCAGCCTCCCAGCAGGCGAGAAGTTCCATGGCTTCACTCACACTGCGGATTGACAAGCTCACACAGAGCTAATCTAATTTGAAGCTATGTAATTTGAAGACCTTTATCTCATTCAAGTAAATGTATGTAAATCTGCTGTTGTGGAAGCCTGGCAGGATTTATGGGCTGTTCTCCCCACATTACTTTCTGCAGCAGTGGAATTCCAGCTGCTTGAGCACAGTGGCACATGCTATCCCTGCAGGTTCGCATCACAGCACAGCTCAGCAAGCAGGATAACTCAACTTCAAGGTCTGATGTGCAGGAATAAACACACCAGGAGAGAAAGGAGGGTTACTCCTTAGAGCTTCTCACTGAGACTCTCTCCTTCTGTGTGTATCATTGTAATGGAGACTGTCCCTTGTCCTATGGTGAGTACAACACAAACAACACAGCTCACTCCTGCTATGACAACCTCCAATGCCACCAGAACACCAGGCAGTCCTTTCTTCCTCAGCCATATTTACCACACCAGGGGTTTTGCACTGCTGAGATTTGTTCCTTATTCAACCATTGCCACAGTTACAGGGATGGGATCCCAGACTGGTTTGTATTGGAAGTGACCTCAGAGCTCACCCAGCTCCAACCCCTGCCACAGGCAGGGACACCTTCCACTGGAGCAGCTTGCTCCAAGCCCCTGTGTCCAACCTGGCCTTGAACACTGCCAGGGATGGGGCAGCCACAGCTTCTCTGGGCACCCTGTGCCAGCGCCTCAGCACCCTCACAGGGAAGAGCTTCTGCCTAAGAGCTCATCTCAGTCTCCCCTCTGGCAGGTTAAAGCCATTCCCCTTGGCCTGTCCCTACAGGCCCTTGTCCAAAGCCCCTCTCCAGGTTTCCTGCAGCCCCTTTAGGCACTGGAGCTGCTCTAAGGTCTCCCCTTCAGGAGCCTTCTCTTCTCCAGGCTGCCCCAGCCCAGCTCTCTCAGCCTGGCTCCAGAGCAGAGCTGCTCCAGCCCTCGCAGCATCTCCGTGGACTCCTCTGGCCTCACTCCAGCAGCTCCACGTCCCTCTTGTGCTGCTGCCCCAGAGCTGGATCAGGACTGCAGCGAGGGTCTCCCCTGAGCACAGCAGAGGGGCAGGATCCCCTCCCTGAGCTGCTGCTCACACTCTGGGGTGCAGCCCAGCAAATGGGGGATGGTTCTGGGCTCAAGCACACACTGAAGCCAGGTTATGGGGAGCTTCTGATTGACCAAAACCCCAAAGCCCTTCTCCTCATTAGTGCTCCATCCAATCTGCACCCAGCCTGTATGACACCTATGACATATATGCCTGTATGCCCTCACCAGCTCCTGCGGAGGGAACCTGGAGGTGAGTGAAACTTCCCACAAGCATCTCTCCTGGTAGGGGTGATTTACACCGTGTTTCCTCCACTTAAAGTAGTAATGGGGCTGCAGGGTCATGCTCCTCATTGAAAGATCAACACTCATGTTCTCCAGCCTACAAGCCCATCTCTGCCAGGCTGAAGAGGGATTATCTGTGAGTACAACACTGCAAGAAGACAATCAAAAGCAAAGGTTAATGGTGTACTAATCACTATTGATTCGTAGTATATAATGCAATAAATACCCACTGCCATTGACTAAACACAGCTGGGCAAAGTCATCTAATCAATCACATCAGCCATTTGATTTGCTTGTTCAGAATTGATTTCATAGCATCAGGGAGGTGCTGAGAGACGCCCGAGGAGCCCAGGGAGCAGGGCTGGCTGCCAGCCACAGCCTCGGCTCCCTCCCAGCAACCACACCACTGCTGATGGGGCTCTTCCTTCACTGGGAAGGCCACAGTGAGGAATCAGGAGCATGGAGGGATGGGAAGAGAAGCCAGGACAAGCTTGAATCCTGGATCCCTCCTCTGCTGGCTTTCACTTGTTCACCCAGCCCCGAACCCCCTTTCCTTGTAGAAATGAAGCATTTGGGAGAATAAATATAGGTTTTAGCACAAAAGCTGCTCAGAATGCAGAAAGTTCTCCTGAAGTGAAAAATGTCCAATAGAAAACAGATGGGGAAAAAAACTGTCTCAGAGTTATCATCACATTTCTGAAACTCCCAGCAGAGAAGAAACCACACTTGGGTTCCTCCTAAGGAGGCAAATAGGAGAAACCCTCTACAACCAGGCACAGGCACTGCCTGGTGTGGCCTGGAGAGCTGGGGCACAGCAGCACGATGGCATGCTGATGTCTGTGGAACACCAAAGCACTGGAGAGCATGCTACAGGCTGGGTGAAGTCATTCAGAGCAGCCCTGCAGAGGAGGACCTGGGGGTGCTGGTCAATGAGAAACTGAACATGACCCTGCTTCGGTGTGCCCTTGAGCCCAGAACCCCTGCATGTGCTGGGCTGCACCAGAAGGAGGGTGAGCAGCAGGTTGAAGGAGGTGATCCTGCCCCTCTGCTCTGCTCTGGTGAGACCCCACTGTGTGCAGTTCTGGTGTCCCCAGCATAAGGAGGACATGGAGCTTTTGGAGTAAGTCCAGAGCAGGCCACGAGGACGATCAGGAGGTGGAGCACCTCTTGTGTGGAGACAGGCTGAGAACATTGAGGCTGTTGAGCCTGGAGAAGAGAAGCTGTGTAGAGACCTCAGAGCAGCTTCCAGTGTCTGATGGGGGCTACAAGGATGCTGGAGAGGGACTCTTCATCAGAGGCTGTAGTGATAGGACAAGGGGTGATGGGTTCAAACCGAAACAAAGGAAGCTCAGGTTGGAGATAAGGAAGAAGTGCTTCCCTGTGAGGGTGCTGAGGCGCTGGCACAGGGTGCCCAGAGAAGCTGTGGCTGCCCCATCCCTGGCAGTGTTCAAGGCCAGGTTGGACACGGGCTTGGAGCAAGCTGCTCCAGTGGAAGGTGTCCCTGCCTGTGGCAGGGGTTGGAACTGGATGAGCTTTAAGGTCCCTTCCAACACAAACCATTCCATGGTTCTATGATTTGTGACTGCACTAGCCAGGCCAGTGCCTTGGCTGCCAGCAGAGATGAGACTAATTATGCCTGTGATCTCAACTCACACACACTAATGCACATGGATAGATCTCTAATGCTCTCAATACATGCTCATTAGCAGAGACAGCAGACACAAGCGTGTTATGTGTTTAAATCCTGTTGCATTTCCCCAGTGACTCTGATTACAATTTTAAAAGTATTTATTCTCCTCCAGAGCAGGCTTATCTTGCCCTGGAAGCCCTGAACCCAGCAGATTTGCTCCAAGCAAAGCTCCCACCCGTGAAGCAGTTAACTGATTCCCCGTATCCTAAGGAAAGCAGAGCTCCCCTGGTACAGGGGAGAGATCCCTGCAGGCAAATCTTTGAGGATAGAGACTGTGATAGCAGCACCTAAAAGTGGCCATGGCCCTTGCATCACTGATGCATGAGCAGCCTTGGAGCTGCCTGCAGAGGCACATGTGAATGGAGGGCTTGCAGGAGCTACTGCTGCACGTGGAACAATTCAGTGACTTGCTCCGAGAGAAGAGGGAAACGCTGCCATGTGGGAAGGGCAGAAAAGGAGGCTCAGGCTTGCTCCTAATACTGCATCTTCTCCCTCTCTGCCATCAAGAGGCAAACACTGAAGGTAGAAGCTGGTTTTAGTCCATGGGCACAGTTAGTGGCCATTCCTGAATCACCAGCCTGACCCTGAGCTAAAGGTGCCCATCCCATCCAGCTTCTGCCCCTAAATACTATTAATGAGATTCCCACCTAAATAAATCTGGTACATGCTAAATCAAAGCTAAGTGAGGAAAGGATCCCGCCACATTCAGTGGTAGAGCCAGCAACAGGTCTCAGCCCAGCATCCCAGCCCCTCACCTGGACTACCCTATCCTCTACCCTGGGCTGGGCAGGAGATCTCTGCTCCTGGCTACAGAGCACCTTTGAAAGGAGTCTCAGAGTAAGGTCACCATCACACTGCTCTGAAGACAGTCAGAGGGAAATGATTCCATCTCTCCAAGCACAGAGGCGCTGCTGCAGCAGGAGGTGGCAGCCAGATTACATGAGATAATTTAGTAGCTGACATTAAAAACATCTCATTTAGCCTGGAATAAAAACATCTCCATTCAGCCTAAGCTGTATTGAGATAGCTGAATACACAGGAAGTCCTGAATCGCTGCTCACCTGGGCAGTTGAATGAAGATTGCCTCCTCCATGCCAGCATCTTCCAGCCATCACACCCTTGCTGGATATCAGGACTGACAGCAGGGATGACTGCAGTAAATGGATTCTTATGTGGTCTAAATCTTCCTCTGCGGTACATTTCATTTCCCAGCTTTCGTTTATGAATTGCTTTTTACCTTCTTCCCCATGTGGGCCGCCAGCCTCCAGCTAATAGAAAGTGGAGATGAATTTTGCTGCATCTCAAGCAGCTGTTGCTATATTTTGACTTGATGATGTGCTGTAAAAGCAGAGCCTCCACTGAAGCAATTGAGTTAATAGTAGCCTGAATAAGACAAACAACAGGGAGAAGGGATGTAATGGGATGTAGCGAGGGGGCAGACTGTAAGCACTACTTTAGCTGACAAATCCTGCAGTTATACACTCTGTTCTCTGCTTTCCAGCCCAGCCTATCGCAGACAGAGGAAAACAAGTTTTACATGGCATAAGCAGAAGAGAAACAATCAGCTCCTCGCTCCCAGTGCAAGTGGTGCCATTTCTGTAACCTTTGGGACTTCCATAATAAAGGAAACACAAACAATGGAAGATGTAATACCTGTCCAGCCTCATTTTGGGGGCAGAAGCCCAGAAGAATCTCCCCAGGCAAAGCAGCTGAAGGGTTTCAGCAGCAGAACCCAGAGCTCGCTGCACAGTGGTGTTACCTGTGATCCCTCAGCTCAATGGGTTTCTATTGTAATATCTGGAGCTGAAGAACTGGAGTTTGCATCTTCTCCCCCCTCCATGGAGGCTGCACACAGAGGCAGGAGGTGCTGGGCTCTTCAGAGCATCTGGGTACCCAGCTCATGGTTAGGGTTGCTCTAATCGTTAACCATGTCTGAACATAACTCCTAGACCTCTTCCACAAGGATTTGCTCTCAGCTGATGCTTTATGGGTCACATGCTGCTGAAGGGGATGGACAGAAGGACTTGCAGCCATGAAGAAGTGTAGGATGATCTCACCTGGTATAAGCCACAACAGCACCCTTGGCTGCATCAGAGCTGCCTGATGATCAGCCTGAGGACCAGACCCCAAAGGATCGCAACAGTGCAACCCCAAAGGCCTCATGAAACCAAGCTCTGTAGGTCCATGGACTACACGCAATGCTGATGTACCAGAGCAAACCAGAGGGGACATAGTTATCCTTCTGGATCTGCTCTCTGGAGCTCTGTAAGAGAAATCAGAGGACATTTAGCATGTATAGCTGGATATTAAACTTACAATGAGGGCGTCTGGGCTTGTTTCCCAGCTTTGAGACTGACACACTTGGAGAATTCAGCCCATTCACCTTCTTTTCCAGGCCTGATTTCTCCCTGCTCTGCACCTTGCAGGGTCATTTTGTACCCGTACAAGGCATTAGCCCAAACAGAACATTGCGCTCCCTTACACAGCTGCCACATTTTAGCATCAACAGAGGAGCACTTTCAGCATCAATTAATGAGGCTTTTTTTACTTTGCATAAGAACTTGGCAATAAAACTTGCAAGGATGAGGAAGGAGAAGCGCTGCCAACTGACAGGCAGGGAGCAAGGCAGGAGGTGCCTGACATCCTCCCTTCCCTTGGGCGCGCACAGGAGGGTTGTAAAGGCAATCCCAGTGCTGCACTGGGGCTCCAGCAAAGGGACGAAGATAACAGAACATCTCTAGGCACATTTCCTCACTACTTTGAAAAGATGCTACCCTTAAAGAAGACCTCACTAGGAAACAAACTCTTCCAGCCAACAAAACCCAAGGCAGACACAGCCACCACACTCCTACTAGGAGTAGCTGAATGCTACTCTCCCCTTTTATAACCTCCAGCCTGTCTTCCTTCTCCCACTAAACACTCATCAGGATTTGGAGTCTCCCACCACCTGAGCTCCTTCTTGCTTCCCCTCACTGGATTTCCTTGGGAGAAGATGATGTGTCAAGAGGTCTGTTGAGCCTTTGAGTGTAACTGAGCTCTTGGTGCAGCTGGATGGCTCCATTGCTGTGTGAGTATATTCCTGTTCCCTTTGCTCCTTTAGCTCAGAAGCAACTCTTAGAGCTATAGGGGCACCTCAGACGGGGTGCTCCCCATCTGCAGCTCACAGATGGGCTTTCTGAACCATTACGGACACAGAAGAGCAGAGTGCCCAGTGCCACCTTGGCTTCCCACTCCTCCTGCTTGCTTCTTGTAGTGTCCTTGCTGGCTCAGGATATGCCTTCCCTTTCCTTGTATAAACGACAGCATTTAAGTGGTCACTAAGATCCCTTTGGGATACATCTAAAACCACAGACAGGCCAGGAGGATGTAGCATGTCAAGCTTGTACATCCTGAGCTGTTTTGCTGCAGGCACGGAACTTTGCAAGGATTATAACAAGAGATGCTGGAAACAGAAAGGCAAAGATAAACCTTTCATGCTGTCAGAGCTGTGTCTTGTTCTCACATGGGTGACTGTGAGCCAGCAGCAAGTTGTAGAGGAGTATTTTTGTCAAAACCATCATCGCAAACACCACTGAACTTCCTTTAGCCTTCCAAGAACCTGATTTGGGTCATATGGATCAGGAACACGTCCTCCAAATTAAGGATTAGCTGTAGCGTTGCACATTTAACTACCAACCTCCTGCACCACAGAGCTTCTGGTTTCCCAAAGCACCAGACTCTTTATCACCTCTTTCTCTTGGTGCTGCTATAATCAGCAATCCACAACAGACAGGAGCTCACCTCCAAGTTGTCCCTTTAGGACAGTGCAGCAGGGAATCTCTAGCACTGTGGCATCAGAACAGCAAAGAGGCTCTTTTATTTGCTATATAGCATCAAAATAGCATAAAAGTCAACATGGCCAATGATGTAACAAGGAACATGCAAGGCTGATTTAGTGCCGCTTTAAGGAGGATGCTTGGTTTAATAGGCACCAGAAAGGCATTAAATCACACAGGTGCTCTTTGGTAAAAGCATCTGCAGTGAGGCTGTGGTGGGAAATTGTCAGTGAAGTTGAAGAAAATAGAGACAAGGAAAAACTAAAGAGGATCTGGTGAAAGAGATGGCAATGGTCACTGTCAAGGGGTCACTGATGCTCTTCATTGCAAGGAGCACAGAGATGGGGTCCCTTTAAAGGCTGATTTTGCTTAATAACTCCTCCATTACTCCGGCAAAGTGTAGGACTGTGCAGACGAAGGATCTTCCCTTGCTGTGGTACTCTCTTCCCTGTGCTCCATGTGGCTCTGATTTGCCATGAGCAGCCCCATCTGGGCTCTCCACCCACTGCCTTTCACCCTTTGGCTCAGGACATGTATTTAAGCTCAGCCTTTTAATCAAGTTGGAGTTATGTGCCTTGGTTCCTTGACTGCCTTCTGGAGTGGTCTGGGGAGCTTTGGATCACTGGCCAGCCTGGAGCTCCTACTGTGCAGGTACTGTGTCCTCCTTGGTAAGGATGCTGCCTCTTCCCATGCTCAGCAGCTCTCCTTTGCTGCTCCCTGCAAGTTAGTACTATAGCAGCAGCCTTAATTCTGAGGTGCTGTGATACTGTGGGCAGTTTCCCTGGTCATGGATGCAATATGATGCAGCAAAGAAAGTAATGAGTTGTCACCAATGAACTGTAGTGTTGTGTGGAAGACTCTGGAGGCTGGGCTAGAATAATGGTAGTAGCTACTAGATAAGGAGAGCTAAAAGACTGTATAGAAGAAATGAGGTGATGCTCCATAAATTTCCTCTTATCCTAATGTGAAGTCTGTGTTCTCAGTGTTTGCCTGCAGTCAGTTCCACAGCCAGACTCAGTGTTGATGAAACTCTGTTCCTTTGAAACTGGATAAAATGCTACACAGCAACCTGTTAGCTGAGACTGGTGCTTTGTTGCACATCTACACAGGCATCAGAAGACACAGAATCCCAGCCTGGTTTGTGTTGAAGGGACCTTAAAGCTCCAACCCCTGCCATGGGCAGGGACACCTTCCATAGAGCAGCTTGCTCCAAGCCCCTGTGTCCAACCTGGCCTTGAACACTGCCAGGGACGGGGCAGCCACAGCTTCTCTGGGCACCCTGTGCCAGCGCCTCAGCACCCTCACAGGGAACAGCTTCTGCCTAAGAGCTCATCTCAGTCTCCTCTGCCTCCCTCCTGTTTCTAGGGGGAAGGATGTCCTTCCCCTTCTGTTTTTCCCTTCTTTTCCCGAAAGAGCTCTGCCTGGTGATGATAATGCCTGAAGCAGCACGTGGATTCTCCACTGCTCCAGTCTGTAGTCATGGGGTGGTGACAAAATCCTTCCCCAGCAGCACTTGTACTTGCTTTATTGCATTCAGGCGGTGCTGGATGCTCCTTTTGAATAGCCAGTATATGATGAATAACCTTGTGTTTTCACATGCGATTAGTCTTCATAGTCTCAATCAATAAACACCGTGAGCTTGAACAGGCCAGTGCTGCAAGTTCCTTAAAATCATATCCTCTATTAGAGACAACAATCAATAGTACTTATTCCAGTTTAACAGTGATTATCTGCCTGTTACTGCAGAACAGCACCAGCCACCCAGGAGGGCCTGTTCTTTTCTTTTGGTGTATAGCACATCTGCCTCGCTCTATAAATGTTAGGTTTTAATTAAAGTGGATAAAATGCTTTAGAAAACACTGTGTGCTTGTTTAAATGCCAGTCATTAGTCACGGGAAAGGGACTGAACCAGGGAAGCCTGACTCTGTTGTAGAGAGCAGAAGGCATCTTACTCTGCTGGATGCAGTTTGTTCAGTGTCAGCCCCAGATTACACTTGCCCTCTAAATTAGAGGGAGAGGAGGGAAGGGATATATGTGTATATGTATACATTATATATAGGAAATATTTGGGTTTGACAAGAATTTTTATTAAGGGTAAATTACCCAGAAAACACAATTGGGAGCTATCCCTCCACTTGGAATGATGGTCACCAGGGAGTTCAGGGTACCCTTGATTAAAGTGGATGTAGCAGATAGGGGTGTACCTGTCACTTCGAATCTTACCTGCTGGAGCACTGTGGACAGCCAGACTGCATTCCTCTGGTCAAAATCCCAGGATTCAGGCCTCCTATAGCAATAAACTTGGGCCAGAACTGAAGGGGTGGTTTTACCCAGGAGCAACACTGGGTATACGAGAGCTATGGACAGGCTGTCTGTGCGAGGAACAAGGAAAACACTGATCTAATCCCCCTTGCTGGCCCAGCTGAAATGGACCTGGAGTTTGGTCTTTGCCAGGAGCAGAATGAGATTGCAGAGAGAATCTCCTCATGGTTTGGAGGTTTTTCCTCCTTTTTATTGCAAATTCACGTTATTGCATTTCATTCTGGCTGGAACCACCAGCTGAGCAAGCAGTACTGTGCTGGTTGTGCCAGGTGTATGCTGCTCCAAAGGGACTCCTGTAAGCTACATAAAGAGATGGGTCATGAAATCAATGTGATTTGGATATAAAGAGGCAGAGCACAGGGTATTGATGGGCCTCTGTGTAGCACTAGGAGGCAATTCCAGGCTCCAACACCACCCAAGGCTTGCTTAGACTTTGGTCTGGGCTATGGTTCTGCAGTGAAGACCTGGCAGCATGGAATCTACTGCCCAGGCTGAATTGCCAAGTATGTGACCTGAGGAAGCAGAGTTTTGTCCACTGGTATCTGATGCCTGCTGCTCCCCAGCAATGTGGGGAGTAAGGACTGAAGGATGCAGCTGTATGGATCATTGGACATGGATCAGTCCAATGTTTAGTGTGTTGTGGGAATAGGAAAGGAAGTGGCATGGGCAGTTAGACCTAAAGGATGTCAGTTCTAGCAGTGTTAGATGCAATGAGCATTTTCTGTCTACACAAATGGATCCATGGAAGCCTTCTGAGAATTAGTGTGTAAAAGCTGCAGCCAAGTGCCACAAGTAACTACTTTACCTGTTAAAACTGCAGCAGCATCCAAATATCCTGGTGGGGGATTGGTCTGTGATGCTTCATGTATGCACTGAAAAACTCGGGAAGAAGTTCTGCTTTCACGTAGGTCTGACCTCCCCTGGGTTGTGCTGCTTTGGTACATACATCACCCAGAAGATCCCATTAAACCAGAAGTGGATAACTCCACCATCCATCCTTGCCTAACAATACAAGTCTTACCCATGCTGAGCCTTCTGCTTTGTCACACTGCCAACTTATCAGCATTGTCTGGGGCATAAAGGTTACTAAGCCCAGAAGTAAAAGGCTGCAAAGGCTGATTTTTGGCAAGGTACAAGGTGCTTCAGGCTTTGCTTGTATAGAGATGTCACCCTGCCGCATGTTAATCCATGCTCTAAGCAAGCTGTCACCACTTCACAATGCTGCAGGTGTCGTGCAAGTCTAAGAATGATGGATCCTTTCAGGAGGAGTGGCAAAGTTATCCCTGGATGAATCAACTGCACTTCCTTATGCCTGTCTCTGTGTGCTCAGGCACAACATCCTCACCTGTAGGCAGTTGATGGGCTGCGCATTGCTCCAGCTCTGCACCTCAAGATTCACTTCATGTGTCCACAACCTGATCGTTTTAGTGATGCTGATATAGGGTACAATTCCCAAGCGAATGCGGTTTTACTTGAATAAAGATGCCTTATTCCCTTCTCTGTGGCAGAATAAGCAACCTCAGCTGTGTCTGTACTACTAAGAGTGGGTGTTGATTTAGGCAGTCAAGTCTGCAGCTCTGGAATATGGGCAAGGCCAAAAGGGGTTTGGCTCTCACCTCTTTGTATGTGAATAGGAGTTAGGAACTTCATTCTGAGGATTCTCACCAAGTGGCACTTAGTGTCACTCACAGATGTACAAATGGTTTTAAAAGCCTGCTCTTGCATTGTTTGACTACTGCAGCACCTGCTTGTGAAGACAATGTGGGATTACCAAAGGCATCTAATACTGTTGAATCCCTTTGGTTTGTATCCACTTCTGCTTGTCAACAGATCCCAGGTGTTTGCAGGAGTGGGAGTTTCAATGGCTTTAAGAGGGTCTCCCACTCAAACAGCGGTATTCCAGCACTGTCATCATAGCTAGGCACTGAACCCCATCCCTAGCTTCTTTCTAAGCCTAGATGTACTGATTCCCAAAGGACTGACAACATCTGTCCAACAGAATGGCTTTACATGGGGTAAAAGCAAGCTCATGCACCCTGGCAAAAGCCAAGTGATGCTTTTAAAGCCCTCAGTAAGCAAAGAAGTCTTTATGTGAGCATTATTCTGCCTCGGGATTAGACATGAACCCCCCCAGAAATAAATTGGTTTTGTTGATCCATGCTGAGGGGGCTTGGATCAGATTGAGGTGAATACAGAGCTACTTTGCAGCTCCAAGGATTCCGCTTGTCATGCCAACGGCCTGATGTTGCTCTAACAGACTGCATCCTGCTCAAAGTAATTGCCTGTGTTCATATATCATGTTATCTGCAGGATGAATTTGGAGTGTCTCTCTTGGGCTCCTATGCCTCATCACTGGCAAACTAAAATAACAGGTCCCTCTTGAACCCTCTGTTCCCAGGGGCAAAGTGAGGAGCAGGGAGCCATGTCTCTTGGGAAGGGCTGCCAGGGTAGGGCTGGGTAAACTGGATCTAAGGTTATGGCCTTTACATTACGTGTGTCCAAGAAGCAGCAAGACATTCTGTCCATTCTATGATTCTATAACATTTTCCATGGAAAAAGGCAAGCAAACAACATTCTTAATGTTCTTATTAGCATACGCTTCTACAACCTTTCATGCCTTAAGTAGATGCTTGGAAGGGGCAGTGCAGCTGAAATACTTAGAGAAATATATCAGACAGGAAATAAATAACTGAAGAAGTCCTCATAGCAGCCTTCCAGTATCTGAAGGGGGCTTATGAGGATGCTGGGGAGGGACTCTTCATTAGGGACTGTAGCGATAGGACAAGGTCAAGGTCAAGTGATAGGATAAGTTCAAACTTAAACAGGGGAAGTTTAGATTGGATATAAGGAAGAAGTTCTTTACTGTAAGGGTGGTGAGGCACTGGAATGGGTTGCCCAGGGAAGTTGTGAATGCTCCATCCCTGGTGGTGTTCAAGGCCAGGTTGGACAGAGCCTTGAGTGGCATGGTTTAGTGGGAGGTGTCCCTGCCCATGGCAGGGGGTTGGAACTGGATGATCTTAAGATCCTTTCCAACCCCAACTATTCTATGATTTTATGTCCATATAACCTGCAAGCTCATTGATGGGGGAAGAGTGCTGCAGTGACTCAGTGCCTCTGGGGATGGCAGCAGAGCTGAATTGTTAAGGAACTGGAAGTAATTCCACTAGAAGATGCTTTGGGAAGGAGTGGTTGGTCCTTCCAGAGGTGAGTCTCACCTCTGGGAGCAGGGCAAGTTCTCCCAGATGCTGTCTCAGTCTTCCCATGTCCTGACTCCACCACCACAATGTGGGACAGGCTTTGAGATTCCCAATCTGCCAACCTCTGGATTCCTCCTGGCCCTGAACCGTCTCCTCTGGGAAGAAGGAGGTAGTGAATTGGGTGCAGGGAAGCCTTGTTGCAGTTCCCAATGGTTCTTAAAGCCCCAATAGGTCATAGGCTGTCTTTCCTCTGATGTCACTATTCATACAGGTCAACAGACAGCATGGTACCAACTTCCCCTGGCTCAACCCCTGGATGTCTTAGTGATCTCCTTGGCTTGGATCTGATTTTTGTCACTGGCTGTGTATTTCTCTCCATATAAAGCAATGAGCTGTGGCCCAGCCATTTGAATCGGATGGCAGACTTGCTTTGATTTATTGACAGCAGCACTTGGTACTTCTTGTCCCATCTGTCTATATAAAGACTCCTGCTCAACTCAGCCTCAGTACATGGAGCACAGAGAAGCTGTGCAGCTCCTTATGCTCTGAAGAACCAACCAGGGCAGAAGGGCTGCACAGGGGTCTGCAACCTGTTCCCAGTGCAGATTAGAGGTGATGGAAGGGGCATGGACAGGGGAGTTCTGAGCTATAGCAATACCTGAGCAACCTCCTACAAAGGTGCTACACTTAAGAGCATTCAGGAGATACCTGGAAGTGAAGTAAATCCTGGTCTGCCCAGGGGCTGGTGTCATGTAAGCCCTGCCAATGCCACCCTGCATGTGGATATGTCTGGGTGTCGCAGAGGTCTCTGGGTGCTAACCCCAAGCCAAAGGGCTGTTTCTGTGCTGCTGTTTCTGTGCTTGTGGACAGCACTTGCAAATTACCACCTGAAATGTTCCTTGATCAGAGGGAATGTAGCCTGGATCAGAGGCTGAGGCACACACTTGTTTCCCTCATAGCCATGCTCCTCTCTAGCTCCTAGGATGTGGGTATGAGCACTGTAATGCACCAGCAGATGGTTAATGAAGGTCTTTGGACAAAAGGTGCCATCACCAAAACAAGACAATAACTCATCCTCCCTGTGTGTGTCCAAAGAATTCTACTCGTATTCTATGCAAAGGAGTTATTTCCTTGTGCCTCCAAGGAAACGAGAGCTCGGTTTCCAGCTGTGGCTTACAGTGAGTGAGATTTGGTTATCTGATGCTTTACGGTTCTTCAAACCTGGTGATCCTTGTTGGACCCCTGTTTCTGCTGGTGGGAAGGCAGCTGGACACAGCTGGGTTGAGCCTTTAGCAATAGCCCAGAGTTTGCATTCAAAGGGCTGGATAGCAAAAACTGCATGAGCAAGTCCATGGAACTGGATGATCTTAACGTCCTTTCCAACCCTGACTATTCTGTGGTTCTATGATTTGGGGGCTTTGGGATGCAGGGAGCGCCCAGCCCATCACTCAGCAGCTCGGTGTATCTTGCAGGCTCTGGATTCCTCGGTGCTGGAGGAGCCACACTGCTGCCTATGTCCTTCCTGCCTACAGCAGCCACACCTCAGCCTGGCTCCAGGCCCTGTAAAGTCATTCCCAAAGCCTTCTAGAAAGGGCTGGCAAGTAAATGGAGGTGAGGAGGAGCAGGAAACTGGGGTGAAGGCTTTAAGATTTGGACACAAGCGACATTAGTTGTGTCCAAATCTGAAAGATGGAAAAGCCAGCAGCCTTTTCCCCCATCTTCTCCATTCCCACAATCAAGTGCTGTTTGGCTATTTCCCGGATACTACTCTGTGCTGGAAGTTCTTACGGTCCTGTAGACAGACTCATTGCTTTCCAATGCAAACCCCCCTCCCCAGGCTACCTCTGTAAGAAGGTGATTTATTGTTCTTGATAATCCATTTGTTACCGTGGTTGTTTCAGGTTAATCACACTATTAATGTTCTGAAACTTCCTGAACTTCCATCTCATTACATGGAGCCCACCCTTTGCTCCTGTAGCCCTGCCCAGAACACAGCCAGGCAGATGATTGCAGCCTCTGCTCTAGCAGCTGTGTATGGGACAAACCAAATGGCCCAGGGCTTGTTTGGTGGTGGCCAGCTGCTGGAGAACTCATCTTGGCAACAGAAGGCTTGATGCTGGGCAAAGCGTGAAGCTGATGGATGAGGTGGTGGAAAAAGAGATTGATTTGCTTTTCCCCTGCAGCTACAAGCTGTCTGGCAAATCACAGTGGAAACAAGCGGGAGGGAGCAGGGGTTTGATCTGGAGAGGGAAGAGCAGTGAGGGGGTAATTCAGGTAAACTGGGTACACTTGATTCTGCAGTGAATTGTGCCTTTGATAACTGAGTTAAAAATGGGCATAGGGCATTGCACAGCAGAGTAGCTGCCTTTGGGTCTTGTTTGTCAGAAGCATCAGGGTTGTGCTGGTTGTCAGTTTATTGCTGGCCTTTTCCCATAGCCCCACATGAGCGGCTGGGGCCAGGAACCACAGGGATGACAAGCTCAGATTTTCCAAAGGCATTTAGGCTAAGTATAGAACCAGTTATTAAGCTTTATCCATGCAAGCTGTAAACAAATTAGTTCCACTAGGTAGCTATTTGCATGTGTAGGTGCTTATGTACTTCTGAAACTTTACTGGAGGAGCTATTTGTTGCCTGACTTCAAACTCTGAGCTGGTGGTGAGGAAAACTTCCCCTTCCTGGTGGCGATTCAGAGCACTTGGTTGAGCCTTTGCAGCGAAGGCTCTGTTGCTCCACTGACTCTTTATGGAGAAACCAATTCATCTAGCAGGCAGGAACCTGCACATCAGCAACTCCTGTTGCACATCACACGGAGCCCCAGAGGTGAGCAGGATATTTTCTAGAGCCCCAGATGCTGTCACTTGAATGCTTTCAGCATTGCTTTTGTTTAAGTGAGTGCTTGAGAAGGATCCCCCAGCACCCACATCTTCCTTCATGGCCTAGGAACACATCAGCTCTTCACTGCTGGTTGGCAACACCGCTGCAGTGTTTTATTGTCCCATCTTTCCATTCCTCTAGAGCCCCTGATAAGCCTCCAAATGAACTGGAGGCCTCAGACAAGTTTTGATATCTCCAAGCAATATTAATGATGAGTCTGATCCTGCAGTGTATTATTTATTTAAACATCTTTCAAAGCACCGAACAGTCTATGTATGCAGGGATGATTTCATCACTGAAACTCAGACACAGGAAAACAGTGGCTGTACTGTGCCATTACACAGCGGTTTGGGGCAGAGAAAGATCAACTGAAAAGCCAAGAAATCTTTTATGCTAGGGAAAATAATGGGCTGTGTTTCTTCCTAGTAGAGCAGGAGTAATGTTCTTCTTGCAGAAGCTGATGGAAGAACTGGCAGCTGCCATCAGGAAAGCTTCGGTGAGACCCATTATAGGAGAAGCTACTTATTAGTGTATAACAGGACTTGCTTTCTTCTCCTGTTGTATCTGAAAGATACAGACAGGCCCAGACAGCCTGTATGCTGTGCAGCTGTGGCTGAGTCCATGACAGCTGTGTCCCCTAATGCAGGGTTCCCCAGTGGCTTAATGTTATTGGACATCCCAGCAGTGTTCAGTCACTTGTCAAACAAGGGATTAAACTTTCCAGGCATATCCCTTGCAAAGGACACTTGACCCCTGTTTGAGAATGGACACCAGTAGATGTTGAGGAAATAGGAATGGAGATTTCTTTTGGTACATGAGGAATTCAAAAGGTCCACTGGAATATCATCACAACAGAAGAATACATAAACAGCCATCTTCCCTGACTCCTATGGAAAATCATGGAACCCCAGACTGGTTTGTGTTGGAAGGGACCTTACAGCTCATCCAGTTCCAACCCCTGCCATGGGCAGGGACACCTTCCTCTAGAGCAGCTTGCTCCAAGCCCTGTGTCCAACCTGGCCTTGAACACTGCCCGGGATGGGGCAGCCACAGCTTCTCTGGGCACCCTGTGCCAGCGTCTCGGCACTGATTCATATGACAGTAAGATCTCTGTTTGCTGCTTTAGGTGGTGAGGGAAAGGTGTGATGGGTACCAGGGATGGGGCCCTACTGGAGAAGCCACCTTGCAGCAGGGCTCTGGCACAGCCCAGTGGCACAGCCATCACCTTGGTACCAAGCTCCAAAAGCAGCTCCTCAGTGCTGGAGGAACCTGTTCATCAGCTGTGTTGTTCTGTGGGAGCTCAGCAGAAAGGGCTGCAGCACAGCTCAGTGCGATGCAGATGTGGCTGTGGGAGGGAGGGGGTACCCTGCTCGGGGGGGAAGCTCAGGAAACCTCCAAGCTCTGAATACTAATTAACAATTATTCACTGGTAGTCTTTCAACGATCGTTTATCAATACCCAACATCTGCCTCATCTCAGTGCCTCAAAGTGATTTGTGTTAATGAATTAAACCTCGGAAGAGAGAAACCAGTCCGGGTCCAAGGCGTTCCACACACAAAACCTGCTTGAAAGAGTAGGTACTTGCACAGCACGACATTCTAAGTCAACAATAAAGATTAATAACGTACCCAACTGAGAGTGCAGAGGAATTTAGAGAGGAAAAACGTAATTACCTGACCTGAAAAGAAGCCAGGCACGATGTTTAAAATCTCATTCTTACAAGACGTGTCTTGGAATCCTTAATGACTGCAGGACCAGAAGACACGGCCTATGTTCTGTGCTTGGAACCTAAAGAAAAACCAGACAACCTGTATTTTTCCTTCCTGATTCTAGAAACACCTGATGTTTCAGACCAGTGTATCACAAGCTTAGAGCTATGACCCCGTGTAGAATAAAAACAGAGAGATGAAAGATACGACTCCAAAGTGAAAATCAGTGTTCAGTGCTTGCAAGGAGACAAAAAAGCCTTTGGGGAGGGGGAAAGGAAGAAAATGAAATCTGTTTCATTTCATTTTCATGAATGTGACCTGCGGAAGGAGCCAAAGACAATGGTTTATTCCCATCAAGCTCTGGAGGATGGCTGTTCCTTTCTGAAAAGGGAATTGAAATGAATTGAGAAGTTGATCAAAAAGCCTTTAGAGTCACATGTGCTTCATGTGACGCATGCCAGGAGGTTTCAATTAGCTTTTGAGCAATCTGAAGCTAAAAGGCAACACAACCAAACAAATGATTGCTTTAAATCATAGAATCCCAGAGTGGTTTGGGTTGGAAGGGACCTTAAAGCTCCTCCAGTTCCAACCCCTATGAAAAGGGCAGCATTATCAGCCAGAAGCAGTGAGTCTGAAAATCAGAATCACCCAGGAGGAAAATAACCCTCCTGGGGTTATTACATGGGAAAGCTGGGCCTGTTTCAGCCCCTCTGCTGCAAACTCTGCTTGATCTTCAGAGCATCCTGGGTTGTTCATGGGTTCAGCTCAAGTGCTTTATTTAGTAGCAGAAGCAAACCAGCAGCAGCTGATGAGGATGGTGGGATGATGATGACGACCGTGGGTTTCTAGATGGGAATGGAACCGAGGGCATCATTGAGGGCTGCAGGAGGCAGTGGGAAACTTGAATGCTGTGGCTTTTGCAGAGGTCTGAGGTGAGGATATGGGCTCCTTGGCTGTGGAGTGTGATGAGAAGATGCTCGTATCTGGGTGTCACTGCTGTAAAGGAGCCTGGATCTGGCCCAGCTGAGCCCCACTGGGTGTTTGTAGCTGCGGTGTACTCTGAAACAGAAACCTCATCCCCTTGGCTGAATGCGCCCCCTTTGTGCCCACACTTCAATCCCCAGATTCATGAGCTCTTCTCCCCACTTTCCTTCACTGAAGCAAATCTAACTGGAGGGACAGGCCTGCTAAGCCCATTTAGTAAATCACTGGGCCGGATGAAGGTCACCCTGACAAACACTCATAATTCCTATTCCGCACTATAAATACACATTTGAATCACTGTCTCCTCTGGAGCTTCCATCATGGGGGACAGAAGAAGTGTGACAGCAGCTTCCCCATCCCTCCCTGCAGCCATGTGAGTGCCTGTCCCAGCCCTGGTGCTTCATCAATAACTCCAATTTATATGCTTAAAATGTTGGGAGAGCCGAGTTCTGGGCCTTAAATCAGCTCCCTGGGATGTGATGGCCAGGGGCTGGGCTGGAGTGGGTCAGGGTGAAGTGGGGGGGGGGTGTGTGTGGAGCTGGGGGCTTGGGAGCCCCTGTATTGGGTAGTGCTGAACAATGATATATTCCTCTGTGCTTGGGGGCCAGACCCCATATCCTGGGCAGCTGGGAGGAGATGGTGCTGCCCAGAGGGGAGCAAAGCTTCCCATGGTGCCAGCAGCAGTGGGAGTTCTGTGCTTGCTGCGAGGCCCGCGACTGAAAACATGGAATGGATAAATTAATACAATACCAGCCTGGTTTGTGTTGAAGGGACCTTAAAGGTCACTCAGCTTCAATCCCAACACCTTCCACTGGAGCAGCTTCCTCCAAGCCCCTGTGTCCAACCTGGCCTTGAACACTGCCAGGGATGGGGCAGCCACAGCTTCTCTGGGCACCCTGTGCCAGCGCCTCAGCACCCTCACAGGGAACAGCTTCTGCCCAAGAGCTCATCTCAGTCTCCCCTCCGGCAGGTCAAAGCCATTCCCCTTGTCCTGTCCCTGCAGGCCCTTGTCCAAAGCCCCTCTCCAGGTTCCAGTCCCATTCCCGACTTCCACACTGCCTCCCTAAGGGATTTAGTGGATGTTCCCTGCATAGTTCCATCCCATTTTCCCCCCAGCGGGCACACACCCCCCCACGTACCCCACACCGAGCCGCAGCCAGGGAACACCCCACGCCCAGGCCGGCGGAGGCGGGGTCGGGGCGGGCCGAGCCCGTGCGGCGGAGGCGGGGCCGCGCCTGACGCAGCGCGGTTGCGGCGGGGAAGGCCGGGGTGGGCCGGTGCCGTCATGGCGAGCCAGTCCCAGGGCATCCAGCAGCTGCTGCAGGCCGAGAAACGCGCCGCGGAGAAGGTGGCCGAGGCCCGCAAGCGTGAGTACGGCCCTCCCCGGGCCCGGAGCTGCTGGGGGGGCCTGCCCGGGCCTGGCCCATTCCGGCGCGTCCGCCTCAGGCCTCTCGGGCCTGGGGCGGAGCGGGGAGGTCTCGTCGCGGCCTTGCCGGGGCGCGGTGGGTGCAGGACCGCTGTGGGGAGGGGGTGCGGCGGTGGAGCGGAGCCCGGGGGCAGCGCGGAGCCGTAGCTGGGGCCGCGGGCTCCTCGGGAGCCGAGCGCGGGTCGGCGTCTCCGAATGCTCGTCCTCTGTGTGAGGCACGAATCGGCAGCGGTGCGGAGCCTCCGTGCCGGGGGCTGGAGCGGTCCGTGGGGGCTCCCTCGGAGGAGACCACCATGGAAACCCGTCCTCCATGACAGCGAGGCCTTCCTTTTGGTGTGCTTGTGCTTATCGGTGGCTTCCCGTCCTTTGAACTGCTTTTTGTTTCTTCTTGATGAATACGGTGTATTTTCCTGTTGATAATTGGGGATTTTATGGAGCAGAGCGAGCTTCTCCATGGGGACCCGAGTTGGCTTTTTATGCTGAGTGAGAGAAATTCAGGTTACAAAGATCCCCATCTTTACAAATGTGTCCTGGTTCCAACACATGTTTGGTTTAATGAAGCTGTCTTGCAGCTCTATCCCTGGTAGCGTTGCAAGGAGTAGATTGTTGTAGCTTACCCTCACGATAGCTTTGAAGGGGACAATGGGGTGGAAAGTCCAAGGGGGGAAGTTGATGGGGCCAGTTCTGTGAGTTGCACAATTGACCTGAGGCCAAGCTTAAGGCTTAGTGTTCTTTCTGCTGTCCTCTTTGCAACTCAGAGGAGGTGCATGCTCACATGAGCAAGGCCAGACCTGCTGTTGTCCAATGCATCCACTGGCCCAGGGACCCTCACTGGCTGAAGCGTGTTGCATGGTGAGCTTGGAGATGGCTTGTTGGCATGTGGGGTGCTCCCGAGGTGGATAATGCCTCCTGCAGAAGGAGCAGTTGGAATAGCAAATGCTCTCATGGTTGCTGTTCATTGGGAGGAGGAATACGCTCGATACTTTCTCTTCTGTATTTCATTTGGCATGCTCTTTGCAAACAGGAAAGAATCGGAGGCTGAAGCAGGCCAAAGAAGAAGCCCAGGCAGAAATTGAGCAGTACCGCCTGCAGAGGGAGAAGGAGTTCAAGGCCAAGGAAGCAGCGGTTTGTTTTCTAGCTCATTCACTGTTACCTCCCCAGCCCCTTTAGTCTTGTGTGTGGGGTTACTTGCCCTGAGAGGAGTGCTCAGGGTGGAGCGTGTTGCTGGAGGAGTACTTCCCTAACTGCCTTCCTGTGATGCACTGCCACATGCCACGGAAAAACCAATGGGAATGAGTCAGAACATGGTGCATTACATCTCAACAGCCAGAACTAGGGACTGGCAGGGAATTAGCTTCATAACCTCATGTGCTGTCTGGTGCCCTGATGGGTGGCGGCCTCCCAAAACCTGCTGTATGTAGCAGTGTCAAAAAGGACCGAGTTCAGTTCCCCCTGTGACAGGCTGTTTTCTACAACACTGATGTGGTAGAGACAACTTGCCTTGCAGATGCTGCTCTCCTGCTGAAGCAGATGCAAAGCTTGTGTTCTGCTCAGCACAGTTCCCTGCTGTGTCTCAAGAGGTGTGTTTTCCTTCTAAGCAAGAGGAGGCATTCCTGGAAGGAATACCTGATACCCTTTACTAACCTGGGAGGTTTCCACTGCCTGTGTGCCCCTGTCAATATTGAAGTCATTGGAAAATGCTCTGACAGTGTCCCTCTGTCCATGTTCTGGTCAGCACAGTCCCACCTCCTCTGTTCTTCCGCCTTCATGCAGGAGGCCAAGATTAATCTTTCACAGTCCCTTGTTAGCTGGGTTCATTGTAGAATCATAGAATAGTTAGGGTTGGAAAGGACCTTAAGATCATCTAGTTCCAACCCCCTGCCTTGGGCAGGGGCACCTCACACTAAACCATGCCACCCAAGGCTCTGTCCAACCTGGCCTTGAACACCACCAGTGATGGAGCATTCACAACTTCCCTGGGCAACCCATTCCAGTGCCTCACCACCCTTACAGTAAAGAATTTCTTTCTCATATCCAGTCTAAACTTCCCCTATTTAAGTTTGAACCCGTTACCCCTTGTCCTCTCACTGCAGTCCCTAATGAAGAGTCCCTCCCCAGCATCCTTATAGGCCCAATAGTGCCCAATTAGGCATATGATACCAGGCAGTTCCAGGCTAATAATGTGGACTTCACTGCTTGTCAGCTGGTTTGGTTTTGAATTGCAGTCCCAGGGTGCTGGTCTCGGCGTTCTTCTTCTGTGCCTTTTTTTCCCCCCACTTACAAAGGGAATTTGCTTTTCTGCCCTTGCTTATGGGTCACGAAGAGCGCTGTAAGCTGTGAGAGTCTCCTTGCTGTGTGTATCACGTGACCCGCAGTCCTGTTAGGAAGGCAGAGCTTTTTATAATGATTATTTTGCGGTAGAAGCAATGGGATAATGTGAAGACCGCACCTAAATTAAATCATGGGTGTCACTTCGCTTGAGCTCTCCAGTACAGTAGTGCCCAGGGGTTCCTAGTTCAGGCACCACTACTGCAGGCCCTTTTATTTCAGGTATTCTACAGAAGCTCATGCTCTAAACTGACAGATAATGAATAAAAGAGGACAAAAGGCGTGGGCTGTGTGTAAAACGCCAACTTGGACAAGTTCAGTGGGAAACGTGTGCAGAGAATCCAACAGTACTTTTTTGGTTGCTGTTCCTTCAGTGCAATCCTTCCCTCAGCAAAGATGAATGGTTGAGGTGCACCACTGAGGCAGTCAGAAGAACAAAATAGAGAGCTAAGCGTAATATTCTCCTTGTTACATTAGTTGCATGTGAGCTTTCTCTTTGCTGTTTTGTAGGCACTTGGATCTCATGGCAGCTGCACCACCGAAGTTGAGAAGGAGACCCAGGAAAAGATGAGTGTCATCCAGCAGAACTTCCAGAAGAACCGGGAGGTGGTCCTCTCCCAGCTCTTGTCTCTTGTGTGTGACATCAAACCTGAAATCCATGTGAATTACCGCATCAACGGGTAGTCCTGGGGGAAGGAATAAGCATACTGGGAATGGCTGGTAGTGACAGCTGAGCTTCAGGTGGAATGTACAGCTTTTAGCCATACCGTAACTGTTCTTGTAAACGTGTTAAGTTATTTCAGTGCGTTGTTGGAGTTGTGTTAATTTCTCCCTTGACACTGATTTAGAGCTTAATCAAACATTAAATGGCCACGTCTCAAATCTGTGCTAAGTTATTATATATATATTTGAGTTGGCACATTAAAGCTCCCTTTGATCTGGATAACATTCAGTGAGAGGTTCTGTTCTGCAAACAGAAAGGGGAGAGAGACGCCGGCCAGGCTTAACTGGAGAGCCAGTGTCAGTAACCATTCGACCTGTGTAACTGTTTGCTTGTTGACCCAAATGCATTTCTCAGTGTGGTGTCAACCTTTGTAGAGGGGTTAAACCTTGTACAGAATAATTCTCTGGCTGTGCAGTGCTGGCTGATAATTTTCAGGTGCTTGAATTTCTCTGTCTTGACTGTCTGCTATATATTCTACTGTTAAGCTTGAGTTACAAGTCTGACACCATGACACTTGAAAGTAAAACCACTTACTTAACTCCAAAGTCTCTAGTCAGTCTTATTGTTCTGCTAACTTGTTTTGAGAGTCTCTGTGTTTCATTGGAGTGTGGACTCTGCAGAATGACTCTCAAGTATTGATAAAAGAAAGAGTAAGAGACACAGCAAATGTCTTTTGGTCGCAGCAGGTAAGTTAAAAACCCATTACAGAGCCTCCTCCTCTTGGCCTCAGTCTGATGCTTTACCTGCCAGCTCATTCTGAAAACCTTCAGGAACAAATGTTCTTGTGTCCATTAGGGGAAATAAAATGCTGCCAGTTCACTGAGATTGTTTGATAGCCAGGCGCTGTGCAGTAATTATCCTTCCATTGATCAAACACCGGTCATTGCTTGTTATACCAAGGTCATACCATACCCTGCAGCACCCTGCTATACAGCAGAAGTTTCATTTTTCAACAGTTTCATTCTCTCCCTCTCACCTGCAGAATATTAAATGCAAGTTTGCTGTTTTAAGTCCAGTTTAAGGTTTTTTGCAGGAAAGAGACCTCAGTCGGCACCTGATCAGCCCCAAGTTGTGCAGTTCAGGGTCTATGCAAGAAACCTTCCTGTTGCTGCTCCTTGGACAGGACATCCTGTATTCCCACAGGCTGGCAGGGTAGGGCCAAAAAGCCCCTGGATCTCCAGGGTTTAGTTGTGCTGGGGAGGGAGGAGAGCAGGATGGGTGAAAGTCATACCGCAGAAACCACTGTCTGCCTGCAGTCACACAGGGTGGTGGAAGAGCAGACTGCTGTGGTGTCTCCTGTTGTAATATGTTAGTCTAATGTAGTCCTGGAAGGATCACTTTAGGAGTTCAAACTATTAAATGGGTTGTAAAATCGAAGCAGAAGCCTCCTGCAAAGTCAAACGTTCCAGACCGGGGGAAAAAGCCAGGTCAGTACAAAGAGAACAGGATGAAAGCTGTTTTAATCAGTCTAATCTAATGGTGAGAGGTGATGTGGCCTCATGAAGGGTTGCAGCCCTGCTAAATCTAGTCCGTCCTTTGAAGAAGAAACATTGATTCCTGTTGAGAGCAGGTGCTCAGGCTCCAGCATGATGCTCCTCAAAAAGTCCTGGCTCCAGGCTGTAATTAGATTCATCCTGTCTGAAGACATAACTGTCCAGAAAGAGCACAGTGCGTGCCCCACTTTCTCATATTGGTTCCTAAGTTTGCATTTAATGAGGTCTTTCTATCCTTTAAGGAAAAAAACCCTTCCCTGATGCTTTCCTCTTGCGAAAGGTGGTATGAATGAAAACGCTCCCTTTAGAAGATGCACGTTTCAATGTGTTGCAAGAATATCAGTTCTCTGTAATACTTCCCTGAAACCGAACTGTTGAGAGCTGCCTGACTGTAAGTCTGAACTGAACTGTTTCAGGTCCTGCTGTCCGGGAAGGCTTTCTTTGGAGTGTGGATGTTTTAAGTCAACATTCTTTCATATTACACTGTGATGCTCTGGGAAAGGGAGACCTACTCCTACCTTCATGCATTAGCCAGACTAGGCCAGACAAACATGCTGCAGGGAATAGTTTTCTACTGACAGAGGTGTGGAGTTGGACATGGGGCTTTTTGCCTCTGAAATCTGATTTTTCTGCAGTAAGAGTAAAGCCTTGAGTAAGCCCCAAGTACAAATCTGTCTCTGAATTGTGCTGCTCCTGATCTGCTTCCATAATCCCTTGTAGATGTGGCCCATGTACGCAAGCCATAGCTTGCTCTGTACCTCCGAAAGGGCCAGAAGCTGCTTTGGGCACATGTACTGCTGTCTGATTCCCTGAATATGAGCTCTCATCTCTGGAAATGGCAGCTGACTGCCAGGACGCTCAGAGTCCTGGGGCTGTATGGAGGTACGAAGCACTCAGGACTTCTGGCTTGTCTCATTTATACCATGTCTAGTGAGTGGCTGCTAATTCTGATTTCTCCTGACTAAAACTGCTTATGAATAAGCACTTTCCTGGGGTCAGTGGGGGCAGATTGGGATTTGCACGGTGTAGTTCAGCTCCAGTCACATCCATGTTCAGCAGCAGCAGTTTGGACTTTGTTTCTGTGGAGTAAATATATGGATATAGACATTGCCTATGTATTTATAGAGTTAATACTGCTCTCTTTTAAATACTACCACTGGGCAGGTGTGTCATGTGTACCAGCACCAGATGGACAAATGGCTTACTGACACCAGAACATGAGTGTCATCTGGATGGCTTAACAGGCAGCACGGGGTACAATTAGGACACAGTTTTGTGCTGCTTGGAGCCACAGGTCAGTTCCTAAGGCTCCTCTCTGCTGACAGGGCTTGACCCTCACTTGCCTCTGGACTGAAGGTCAGCATCTCCTCACTGTTGTCTGTTGAATCAAGGAGGTGAAGAGCAGTTAAAGAGCACAGGACCCCTTTGGGAAGCAGGGTGAGGGGAAATCACAGCCTCTGATCCCCATTAAATCCAGCAGCTCTGCTCTGCCTGATGATGCTTGGTAACTTCCGGTCAGTTCAGAGCTAGTATGGGTTTGATCCCCTGAGCATTTGTTGTGTTTAATGGAAAAACATGAGAGAAAGGTCTGGTGATGAACAGCAGGGATGGAATGTGTGTGCAGTGATGGCAGGGAAGTCCCTTCCCAGTCACTCACAGCCTGGGTGCTCCTGTGAGGAGCAAGGCAGTGCTGCTGCTGGAAGGTTTATTCTGTGTGGGATGGCAAGGAAGTGTGCTTTCTTCTGCCTTTGATTCATGGGATTTCCTATGACATAGGAACAATCATTCATCAATTATTTTTATAGGAGCATTTTGTGTGATGTTTAACTTGGTGTTGTTTCTTTCAGAGACAGTAATTTTCCACTCTAAAGACACCCCTGTGCCCTTTTCCCTTCCTCTTTTCCAGAGAAATAAAGGTGGGGAATCACTCATAACCCCAGGTATGGAATCCAGGAGTTCGGAAAATCTTTCCTTAATTGGGGAGCAATTGTGACTGCAGGGCTTCATCAGGAACTCCCCTGGCAGCTCCATTTGGACAGTGTCAGGACCACATGGGGGGACCCTACATTTACCCAGGGCTGTGGCTGCTGCTGACGGTCAAGGAGCCATTCCTTGTTCTACCTTGTCGTGGCAGGCTGCTAGACCATACATAAATGAGACATTGAAGGTGTTCCAGTGTGTAAGTCCTAATTGGGCAACCTTACATTCCTCATTCTCCTGCCTTTGAGGTCCCTACACAATTCCTTATGATCTTTACTGGAGATGCTCTCTTGGCCGTTCTGCTGTACCATAGTGCAGTCCCATCTGTAGGTTACAGGTAACTATATAAAAAGATTCCTCTTCTTTCTCTCTGCCTGTATGAAACCTGCTCATTTTTAACTCTGTTTCTATTTTCCTCATCTGGAATCTTTTCCCCTTTTACCTGATGTTGCTGGTTCTTGCATTAATAAGAAAGACAAGGCTGGAATCCCCTGATCCCAGCTGAGATTTTGGCTTCAAAGTATTAAGAGATGATCCGAACCCCTCAAAATCAGTGTTTTGTTGAACACGTTCCCCAAACTAATCCAAGAAAGGTGCAGTGTAATCTTTCTTGGAGGTTGAAAGGAGAAGGTATTAATTTCATGCAGAAAAGATTGTAGCTCTGACTGACATAGGAATAGAAAATAAATAGCTATTAAATTACATTTGGCTGTCTCAATCTAATAAAGCATCTTCTGGATCAATAGCTGAATCATTATCCAAGGCACATAGCAAGCTTCCCCTCTTCTCATTTGAGATGCCAGAAAGAGCTTTTTACATTACCATAATAAAAAGAGTACTTTAAATCTTCACAGCAAAAGGGCAGAAGTAGGGGAAAAAAATACCCCCAAACCCACACTTTGTGTCTTAAGCAAATGTCATTTTTCATTTGAAATGTGTAATTTAGGGATATTGGGAAATGAAGGTTTTATATTTAACGACTGTCAATCTGTCAGCATTGCTGAGCTGTCTGACAAACCCTAACCCGTAGTGTGTGACAGGAGACTTGCAGTGCAGGAAGAGATGGGAAGGGCAAGACAAGGCTTTCACCCACTCTGTTCTCCTAATTAAAGCTCACTGGGGAAGGATGTATAAAAGATGATGGAGCAGTTCCCCACTGAAAATGCAGTTTCATCAAAACAAAAGGAGATCTGCCTGTGCTGGCTGCTGCTGAGCTGCAGACGGGACGTGAGCAGGGAGAAACTGCAACCACGTGCAGAATAAAGCAGGACTAAGGGATGTGTCATCAGCCTTTGCAGTGCTGCAAGCCAGTGAAGTCTGTCAAGCCACGTAGTGTGTACAGAGAGAATATGGTCTTAGGAGTTGGATAGCAAAAAGCAGGCTAGAGAGGATACATGGCAGTATGCATGGTTCGGGTTGGAAAAGACCTTAAGATCACCCAGTTCCAACCCCCTTGATAATGTGATAGAGGACGAGGTTATCCCTGAGGACAGGAGGCATCGGGGGTTACTGTCACTCTTGGAAAGCAATTGTATTTTTCCTTGGAATCAGGTTCTGTGTAATATATTAATTAATGCAGCAGGATGGAATGGGGAGTACAGTTACAGTGTGTGTCCAGAGCAGCAAGCTGGGAAGGGGTACAAACAGTACAGAGGACTGAATCACAATTCAAAATGGTCTCGATAAATGGGGGAAGAAATGATCTGAAACCAGCAGCAGAAGACTCCCTGAAGAGAAGTGTGACAATGAACTGAGAAAGGTGAAACCAAACCCAAGGAATCAATATCCAATGCAGAAACTCTGAAACAAGGGTGAACTCCCCCAGGCTCAAGGTGTTTTGGGTTGGAAATGAAGTCACCTCTGTACAATGTATTGGTACAAGGGCCCTGCATGAGGTGGAGCTGGGAATGAGGGCCGTGTGGTTGGGTTTTGTCCCTGGCAGCTGAGTGGTGGTGGAGGGAAGGGGAAGTTCTCATTTGATAGGAAGGTGGAAGTGTCCCCTCATGAGAAGGCTGTGGTGGGAGCTCATCACTTTGTTATCCGAGGGTTAAGCAGAAAATAGGCCAGCAAGGAAAGGTAGGGAGACTTTGCAAACAGCTTTGCCATGTGTTAATGTAAGTCAGGACATGCTTCTTCATAGGAACCAGTGAGTGAAGCTCAGTGTGAACCTCAAGCTGCCTTGACTCTGATTTGTATAACACAAATCCCCAGCCAGCACAAGCTGAATGTGCAGCTCACACAGTGCTTCCTGCAGCGCAGATGTCTGCGTTTTCATTCACGTTCATTTAACTGATTCTCATTTTGGTTTTGGGAAGACCTCATTCGCAGACCATCTTTTTTGAACAGGGTGTCAGTTCGAAGACCTCAGCAGCCTTCTAGTACCTAAAGGGGCTGAGAAGAAGCCTGGAGAGGGCCTTTGGCCAAGGGCCTATAGGGACAGGACAAGGGCAATGGCTTTAACCTGCCAGAGGGGAGATTGAGATGAGCTCTTAGGCAGAAGCTGTTCCCTGTGAGGGTGCTGAGGCGCTGGCACAGGGTGCCCAGAGGAGCTGTGGCTGCCCCATCCCTGGCAGTGCTCAAGGCCAGGTTGGACACAGGGGCTTGGAGCAAGCTGCTCCAGTGGAAGGTGTCCCTGCCCGTGGCAGGGGTTGGAGCTGGAGGAGCTTTAAGGTCCCTTCCAACACAAACCAGGCTGATTCAGTGGGCTCTATCAAACAAGCATTTCCAGTCTATGCTGGGATCCTGCCAGCATCATCCGTCTGTTTTGCCATCAAATCGATCCTTATTCTTGAGAGCCTTTACCAACTTCTCGTTTACTGCTTGACTTCGTATTTGCTGTTAATTACAGTTCTGTCTCTTGGCTTTACGAGGGTTAAATTTCTCATGCTGAAGTCTTGGTAGGGCAATTAACAGGTGGCATAGGAGTGTTACAGACACAGCTTTCCATTTCAGAAGTGCAAGAGGCGTATGTGCAAATGCAATAGCAGCTTATTGTCCAGCCAAAATCCAAAATGTGGTGTTTATTGTTATATGTCAACCAATGGATATCTTATAGACCGTTCTGTGGGACCTGTGGCTACCGGATACCGGCTTGGATTGAGAAGGAACCTGGTAGGATCTCTCCTAACAGAAAAAAGCATCAGGTTTATGCCCCAAATAAGATGATCAGGAAACACGTGGTGGAGGTTTCTGAGCACGCGGCTTGGTGACTGCTGGGGTCAGGAAGCGTCAGGCTGGGAGACCTTGGCTCCTTAGAGCCCAACCTGCAGATCCATCATCTCCTTTGGGCCAGAGCTGCAAGTTCAGGGATGTGCTTAGGTGGAAATCCATCTCAGAACAACTGGAAACCCTTGCTGTCCATGGAGGTTGGGTTAAGCTGCTGTGGAGCTTCCTCCTTTGCTACATGGATAGGTGTGAAGCAGATGCTTTGAAAACCTTCAGAGAGAAAGACTGTCAGTCTAAAGGTTCTAAAGCTTTAATAGTGTGGACTTTTTGGTGCTTCAGAGCAGCAAAACAGGGATTGCTTTGAACTTGGAATGAGTTTTCCCCCCCACCACCCATCTCGATTGAGCAGGATCGTTCTGCCTACACTATGAGATGAGGTGTGGATGCCAAGATCAGCCCATCCACGCATGTCTTGCTGAATCAGAGGCGTGCACTGTATGTGCTGCAGGTGGTTATGAGTGTGGCTTTCAAGTTTATTGCCACCACAGAGCTTTGCCTCAGGCCTTTCCTTGCAGGGAGCTGACGGGGCCCTTTCGAAGCACTTTGGTCCTCACATTCTCTCTCCGTCAGGATCTTTGTGTGGGTGAGAAAGGGAGGAACCGAAGCCAAAGCTTTTCATGAGGAGCGTTTGCAGCAGGACCTGTAGTTTTGCATGGCCCGGTCTTGGGTGGGGATTTGAGCTGGAGACAGCAGCAAGAAGCTTTATCTGATTTTCTCAATTCCTGAACCATGTTATGATGCAAGGTGCCAGTTTCCAGTGTAACAAGATCCCATGTGGGTTAAATGGCTTTGGAGCCAGTTCTGTTCCCATCCCTGGTGCAAGGAACGCATGGGTCAGCAGCATCTGAAATCCATCCCTGCGGGAGGAGAACTGTGCTTCCTCTGGGAAGTGAACGCAGGCACTGCAAGAGCTGCTTTCTTTCCTTGTTAAGCCATTGGCCAAGAGCAGCAGTCACTGAGATCATCAGTTCACTCCGTTCCAGCCTCCATGGATCCTCTGGCTTTTGGCAAGCCATGAAACCATAATTCCCAGGCTGGTGAGCCCTTTTCCCTGCGGTGTCTCTCAGTATTGCCTCTTCATATGAGCACAAATGACTTCTCCGGCACGTGAAGCTGTCCTGGTGGCTCTGTCTGACCCTGCTGCTTTTATTCTGAGTCCAGCATCCAGAGGGGAAACTCGCACCCATCCTCTGTACCAGCACAGCCTCCTGTTGAGGAGAGTGCAGCTCCTACCCTGTGTGCTGTTCCTGCTTCTTTGTGCTTTAACATCACTTATTGCTGGATATGCAGTGACCTGTTCTCAGCCGTGAGATCTTTGTGCACCTCCTCTCATTTCTCCAGCCCTCACACTGATGCTTGGCTTTGACTCTATTGGCAGTAACTAATCTGATGCAACCTTGAGAGTCCTGCCCAGCTGTTGGAGGAGGAGGAGAAGAGCCTTCTCCCTGTGCCGCTTCAGCTCTTCATTGCCTTTCGGGTGCAGCTCTGGACCCCAACCCTGCGGACGTGAGGATAACTGCTGTGGCGGGCCCTGCTCCCATGGCCGTGGCTTTGGTGGGGAAGCACTTTAAAGCGTTAAACCACACTTGTGAAACCAGCCCAGGGCAGAAGTCACATGCACGAGGGAGACGTTGCAAGCTGGTGCTTGCAGCTCCGCAGGCAGTGCAGAGGTGCAGGCTCCATGCCTTGGCTGAGCCGTGCCTGGTTAGCCCATGGTGCCCAGGAGATGCAGAGAGGAGACTGACCCAGAGCACAGCCTGGGGCTGTGGGGCTGGAGACCCCTCATGGGGTACAGGGGGATGGCAGCAGATAAAGGGCAGTGAGGAGGAGGAGGGAGCTGAGCTGGCTCCCCAGCAGCAGGAGCTGAGCTGGATCAGGTAAGCCTCCACCGGTGAAATGGAGCAGGACTCGCTGAATGCTTCTCTGCTGTTTAGCTGGGGCTTGGAGGGGTCCTATAGAGAAGATCCATGGCCTGAAGGAGGCAAAGTCACCAGAGGTGTTGGCATTGCATAAAGAACAACAAGAGGTATAGAAACAGAGTGGAGGAGATGAGAGGATGCCCCTCGCATCAGCACAGGAGGCAGCAGAGGAGGCTTTGGGGCAGACCGGTTTCCAAACACGGGCGGTTGTTCTGCAGTAAAAGGCCAATCGAGGTCTGTGCTGCACCAAGAGGTGAAAGCAAAGCTGCTTTTCCTGATGAGCTTGTCCTGGCTGGGGAAGGCTGCTCCCCTCCTGTGGGCTGGGGAGGGCTGAGCCCTGCCCCTGCTGCATCCTTCACGTTGAGCCCCGATCCCGCTCTTGCTCCCTGGGATTGCCTTCCAGAGCCTCAAAACTTCCAACATCTAAGCCCGAGTGCCTTGATTCATCTCAAGTGTAACCTGACGGCAGCACACGGTGGTAGGTTTAATTAGCTTTTCCTTTGTCTCCCTTGTTTTTTCGCTCTCTGCTGCTTTGTATGGGGATTTCTGCCCTGGTTTGCATTTTCCCTTCTGATTGATGCTAACCTGAGGGGATTGAAGGTAAAAAGGGGAGAGGAATGAGAAAATTCGCTGTCTGAACCCCCCTTTTGATGCTCTGTTACGTGGCTGCCCATGCTTTGCAAGGAAAATCTGCCTCTTTGGTGAAGAGTGGGAGCTGTGCCCATCCCGTGTGCACACACTCACTCTTCACACCCCCTGTGCAATGTGCACCATGGTTGATTGCTTTCAGTGTGTTTCCAGCCCTCTGCAGGGTTTTTCTACAATCAGAGGGACCTTTTGTGTTGTCAAGCCGCTCTAGTGGAAGGTGTCCTTGCCCATGGCAAGGGGTTGGAACTGGATGAACTTTAAGGTCCCTTCCAACACAAACCAGTCGATGGTTCCCTTCCCTCAATTTCCCTTCTGACAGTCTTTCGACCAGTGCCTATCCTGATTTAAGCCAACCAAGACAACCAGTAGCCGAAACCAAAGCAATCCTCTTTGGAAGGAGAGTGGATGACCACTGTGAGGGACCTTTGCACCAAGAGACAGCAACAGGCTCCTGGTGCTAAAGTAAGGGTGAGCGGAGGTTGGAAAGTAAGTGTTAGTTTTGGAGAGCCATGGGAATGGAAGGTAATTGAAGAATAGACCTCAGAGTCCTCCAAGCATTTGCCTTAATAACCACCCACAGGTGGTTATTAAAGGAGGTTCCAGGCTGCGTCAGCAGCCTTTGCCTGGAAAGCCCATGGGCACTGTGCCTGCTCTATGTGCCCATCAGCTCCTGGCACTGCCCGTGGTGGAGAGGAGAGGGGAAAGGAAAGCAGAGACCTTCAAGGGCCTTGCTGCTAATGGGTAAGAGCTCCTGCTTGCCTCTGCCTTCACTGGGTGTGTTTATCTTCCTTGTCTGCACTGTGCCCTTGGTGTGGTGGGGAATCATCCACCAAGGTCTGTGTATGGGGCATTTACATTGGCTCTGCTTCTTCTGAAAGCGCTTGCTGAAAGCAAAAGCAAAAAGCCTCTTGGCTTCATCACTATGCCCCATCCCTGGCAGTGTTCAGGGCCAGGTTGGACAGGGCTTGGAGCAGCCTGCTCTAGTGGAAGGTGTCCCTGTCCGTGGAACTGGATTGAAACTGGATCAGCTTTAAGATGCCTTCCAACACAAACCAGTCTGGGATTCTGCGATTCACAAGGAGAAATCCTGCCTATTCCTTGTCTGTTTACAAAATAGGAATATTTAAGGATGTTGAGATAACTTAAGCAATTCTTAAGGGTAACATTTCTACCCATTCAAAAACATAAAGGTAATTGCAGTGAAAGGTGGGGCTGTGCGTATCGCACTCATGGCTGGCCAACACCTCCCTGGTGATAACATCCGGTGGGAGCGGTGTCCAAAGAGCAGAGTACACCCCAGCGGTGTGTGCGGTTACCCTTTCCCTGCTGTCTCTGCAAGGTTTGGGATGTTCTTTTTCCCTTTTCCAGGGCTGGAAGATGCCTTCTTGCCCATGGAAAGCGGGATCTCAAGGAAGCCGTCAGTGGGAGAGCGAATGAGGATTTCACAGTCTGCTCCCCAGCCAGGAGAACAAGCCACCTGCCCTGGGGCTGAAGCCGTGTTCCTTGGCCGTGGAAGATAAGGCAGACATACAAAGTGCTGGGTTTGTGACAATACAGCACAGTCGTCCCAGGAGAGACACCTTCAGCATGGCCCATACAAACCAAACTGGTGGAACTGAGAAGAACGGGTCACTGTCCTCCATCCTCTACTGTACGAGCGATTTAAAGGAAGGATCCCTGCAGTGGGTGAAAGGTAAGTGAGGAACTTGATATGCAGGAACAAATGGACATCCACTAGGGAAAACCAGGATCCTGGAAGGCCTCTTCTCTGGAAATCTTTGGGAAGCATCACTCGTGCTTTCCAAGTGACTCCTTTTCCCAGTAGCAAGTTGCTCTTTCCCTGCAGCACTGCTTCCGAAGCTGCCTGAGGCAGGAGGCAGCGCTGTGAGTGCCTGTTCTCACAGACACCTCCATGCACCACTCAGGGCATCCTTTCTGCTTGCGGAGTGCATGGCACCTCCTTAGTGCTCAGGTTTGCAGGGGTGAAGCAGCTTTTGTCGCTCCAGCAGAGGCCAAAGTGCTGAACCCCTCTTCAGAACTGGGGTATCTCGGCTTGGCACCCAACTTGCTAGGCTTTGTGCTGAGCTTCTTGACCAAAGGAGGACAGGACAGCCAAGCACAAGGCTGAGGCCATTTGGTTTTATTCTTGCTTTATACTCACTGCCTCCACTGCTCGGATGAAATAAACCTCAGCAGACACACAGGACCTTGTTATCCTGGAGGTGTCAGATGCATCTGCCTGCTCATCTTGACTCGATGCAGTCACACCCCTACTGTAATGTAATTGCCTTGTTTCACTTGGCATCTCCTGCTCCTGAGCAGCGAAGAAAGGATGAGAATGAAGGACATAAGAGGGAGAGAAAGGAAAGGTGAGCACACACCGTTTCAGCCAGCACAGCACCTGGGAGAGCAGCAGGAGCAGCCCCAGGGGACACATTGTGGATCTGACCCCGGATCTGCAAAGGGGAAGTGAAGCTGGGTGAAACGTCAGTGAAACAGGAGCTCCGTTGGGCAAGCGCTTCCTTAGCCCTCATCCCTTCCTCTTGGTGCAGCACCGCCTGTGCAAGCCCTCCTGCATGCCACATGGGATGCCCAGAGATCACAGTGCCGCTCCGAGGTGGCTCCGTATCAGCTCTCAGCAGCCTGCTCTTCGAATCTAGGACGGGTTGTCCTCATCTTCCCAGGCTCCTGAGTGCGCCCTGGGTCTCTGGAGCATATCCCTGACCCCAGCTCTGGCTGAGAGCAGAGCTGAGAGCCTTGGGCAAAGCCAGGCTGCCCAGGAGCACTGCTGGGACAGGGAGCTGGATGTTGGAGGAGCTCAGCATGAGCCACATCCCTGCCAATGTGATTGCTAAGAAGCACTTTGATTGCTCAGGCTTTGTTCAGTCCTGTGGTGAATGGGGTGGGTGGGCAATGGGGGACCTCTCTAAGAGGCAGGGAGCTCAGAACACCCAGCAGCTTGTGTCCATTGTGCTTTCAGTTAGGGATCAGTGAGGCAAGGTGTTATCCTGCTGAAGATCAGAGTGTTGTGTTGTCTCCTCGCTCCTGGAATGGGTTCAAGGTTTCCCCCCTTTCTGTAGGTTGTTTCCTTACAGGGGACATGAGGCTGCTTCCAAAGCTCCTCGTGATGTCCTTAGAAATGTCCGAGGGGCAATCTGGGCCTGTTTAAAACACATCAGGGTGGTCTGCATGGCCCAGCCTTCCCTTTGTCTTGTGCTCCTTAGCTGATGGGAACAAAACCCATGCCAGAGCTGTGCTCATGCCTCCTTTGGGCTCTTGCAGAACCCCTCAATGGGCAGGTGCTCATGGTGCTCAGCATGGACAACAACTGCTCAGCCGCCTCCTTTGATATGGAGCTTTGTGCAGAGAAACTCCAGTCCCTTGGGGTTCAGGTAAGCTCCTCACGTGTTATCCCCCCCGGGGGGATCGTTTGCATCTGCACCCACATCACAGGCAGCTCTGCTTTAGTTCTTGTTCTGACAGTCACTTGTTTCAGTTCCACTTCAGTCTATTCCCCATGGGCTGCTAATCAGCTGTAATCTCTGCTTAAACCACCATGAAGAAACCCATTCAACGCAGTGAGCTGCTTGAAAGTCACTCTGAGGGGTTGGATCATCCCTGGGACAATCCGTCCTTCACCATGAAAAGCTGGTTTACTTTTGTGACCTTCCCTGCACTTGGCAGGGAGATAATGCTGCAAATGAGGCAAGAACACAAGGTTTTGGTCTGTGGTAGCTGTATGGATGAGATTGGAGGTGTGCTCTGGGACACAGTTGGAGCTGCAACGAAGCCTGGCCCATAATGACTGCCCAGGCTAGGATGTGATGGGATCTGGAGCCCAAAACTGTGGGGTGGCTCCAGCTTCCTGCTTGCTCCCTGAGCAGGTGGCAGCGGAGCAGTGGAGAAGGTTGATCCAGGATGCTGTTCTGAAGCCTGAAGTGAGACGGTACATGTTCTACAACTCCAGGGCATTCCAGATAGCCATCGCTGTGGTAAGTACAAGGGGGGATGTGTCTCAAGACCTTCAGCTGGGGTTCTTGTACCCAAGGAAGGAGAGAGGCTTAGGTGCAGAGGAGATGCTGCTATTCACATAATAGTGGACTCCTTGGGAAACCTCGGTGCATGGATTCTCTGTGGATGGAGGTTAAGGCACTGTCCTCAGCCCCTTGCTGGTAGCACCGAAGCATGGCTGACCAAGCAGCCTATACCGAGGTAGTTGTACCCACAACAGGCTACTTTTGAACTTGATTTTAAACATGGGTAGAGATTCTGGTCCTGACGCTAATTCAGACCAAAGGACAGTCAGCTTTTTGATTACTGAGGTGTTCGTCTAGTCTTCTTCCTCTTTGGCTGAGAAAAGCTCCTCCCGAGACACCAACCATTAGCATCTGCTGGAAGGCTGATACTTCGCAGCGTGCTGAGAACGTGATAAAGCCTGACTCCTTCATTTAGCTGCACTGATTTTTTGGGATAGCCATTATACACTTCTTCTCCTCCATTCCCTAATATTGTAGGAGCCTGTGCTCAGTGTTTTGATGGGTTTGGTACCCGTTTAGTGTAAATAAGTTACATTAGTGCAAGATGATGCTGTAACACAGTGATGCTGTGGCATGCTGTGTTGTGTATGTCATATTTGCTTGTAGGCAATCTCCTGCCCAAATGCATGTTCTCTGAAGTAAAGGCCAATTGAATTCAATTTTGCCTGTCTTTGTGCAAAGGCCAAGTTTGTCAGACCTTAACATAGTCCTTGACCCCAGTGTGAGCATCACCATTTACTGTGATTGAGTAGTGTCTGCACATCCTAGAGTGTTTTGACACAGGAGCTTTCTAAATGAAGGGACTGTTAGAAGTGTTATCAATATGCCTTGGTGAGTGCAAGTCATATCTAAATGGAAGAACTCAGTTTAAATCCTTCCTAGGTATGAATCATCCTTAACAATTCACTCTGTGATGGCTGGTAATTCTTTATAATAAACTAGGGCTCAGAGCCCTTCCAGTCTTTTCTTTTCCCTATTTATTAATGGAAGAAACCCCCGTCTGTTCTTTTCACCCTCTGAAAATCCCATGTGACAGTTTATGGAAGTTGTTACCCTATGAGAAGGGCCTGGTGGATTTTTATTCTTCCCATGAGGAGGGAAGAGAGCCCCAGAGGAGGCCACGGAGATGCTGCGAGGGCTGGAGCAGCTCTGCTCTGGAGCCAGGCTGAGAGAGCTGGGCTGGGGCAGCCTGGAGAAGAGAAGGCTCCTGAAGGGGAGACCTTAGAGCAGCTCCAGTGCCTAAAGGGGCTGCAGGAAACCTGGAGAGGGGCTTTGGACAAGGGATGGAGGGACAGGCCAAGGGAATGGCTTTAACCTGCCAGAGGGGAGACTGAGATGAGCCCTTAGGCAGAAGCTGTTCCCTGAGAGGGTGCTGAGGCACTGGCACAGGGTGCCCAGAGAAGCTGTGGCTGCCCCATCCCTGGCAGTGTTCAAGGCCAGGTTGGACACAGGGGCTTGGAGCAAGCTGCTCCAGTGGAAGGTGTCCCTGCCTGTGGCAGGGGTTGGAGCTGGAGGAGCCTTAAGATCCCTTCCAGTACAAACCAGGTTGGGATGCTGTGACTTCTCTCACTTTCATGGTTCGTGTCTGTGTCTCTGGGTTTTCACAGGTTTTCTACATGTCTCTCTGGACAAACATTTACTCCACAGTCCAGCTGTGTTCCTTCGGACGCTACTGGGAAGCCAGCGTGCTGGTGACCCTGGCTGCTGTAGCAGTCACTGTCATTGTGATACTGGTTATTGACCATCGCCAGAGGAAGGTAAGAGGGTGCTGCTTGTGTACAGGCACAATGAGAAGGACTTCCTCCCACCAGAGTGCTGGGACATGGGTTGTCATCTAGATATGTACTAAGAACATAGTTGTCTGGGGAAGGAAGGAATGACTTTACAGCAGACTCGGAGATCAGGTTATGCAGCCACGATAGGTGTTGTAATACCTAAACGTAGGTGTGGGGGCTGGGCAGGATGGCCTAAATCACTTCTTCTTGGAGATAAAGCATCCCTTGCAGGGCATGGCTCATGCTCACACAGCTGGTGGGAAGCCACGGGATCTCACCAGCAGAGCTGGCTCCTGCCCTGCTTCTCATGGTGGTCCTTGGCTACCTGTTGCCATTAAGAGCTTCGTTCACTTGCGCTGCTGGAGCCATGGGATCATGGTCCAGGCCCCACCACACCTGCCTTGCAACAGGTCCAGAACAAACAGGCAGCTCCTAACCCATAGGAGTTGCAATGAAGTCATAAACCCAAGGTAGACTGGGCAGCAGAAGGGAAAGGGGAGATGCTGTTATCATGACAGGCACCCAGCCTGCAGCATCTACTGCTGGGTCAATACCAACTTCTGTTCATAGAAATCACAGGAGTACGGAGATTTCTAAGGAGTGAACTGAAGAATGATGTTGGAAAGGCTCGATTCAAAACCCAGAGGGGTCTCTGCACTGATCTGGATGGATTTTGAAGCAAGCCTGTAACAACAGCTCTGCAACGATTCCTCTAAGGGGAAACCTGGCAAACGCGTGGGTGCACAGAGGTGCAGGACAGGAGTCCTTTACCTGGGAGCTGATGTGGGATGGAAGAGAGAACATGGCTCTGGAGGTTAGAACTACTGGCCCAACTTCTGCTGCAGAGCATGTTAACTTCTCTTGCACTGTTTAACAGATAAACATGAACACAGACGTGAGGCTGGCTGCTGTCAATGAAATCTTTATCAAACACCGTTTAATTCTGGGCATCACCGATGTCCTGGATGGGCCACACAACATCCTGCAAGTATCCTTTCTCTAGGGAATTGTTTGTGTCCCTGCTGGGTAGCTGACGATATGGAGCTGTTTGTTGTTATTATGATCCATGAGGATTTCCAGGGGCTGGGATGTCTAGGATTTGTTCTCCCATCGGATGACATGAGGGATTGGGTTTTTTCTGTTCTATAAATGGGGATTAAGCTATGCCCAGGGGTAATTGAAAATAATAGGATTAAAAGATTGAAGTGGGATTAATCCTTTGGGCAAGGCAATTATTCCTGAAAGTGTATTGTATTTACATGACAGTGATGATTCTTAAGATGAGCAGAGTGACAGCAACGTGTCTATGGCAAAAAGTCCCCAACAACAAGAAACCAACATAGAGCAAACAGAAGTCCCCATCCCTGGGCTCATTTGGTGCTTTTCAGAGATGCCTTTTCTGCCCTAGGCAAAGATTTAGGGGAAAGAAGAGTGTTTCAATACAGCATGGAAGTGTTAAAGGAAAGTGAGGGATGCTCTCCCAGATTTGCTGGTAGACTTCACACCACCCCATGTATACAGAGAGGCATGAATGGAGGGGGGACCAAGGCTGAAACACGGGGTCAGAAATGGGGACAGGGAATACTGCAGGAGGGCTGGTGGGAGAGAAGTTGTGCAGAATGGGGAAGAAACACTGCAAGAACCTGAATTACATGGTTTTTATAGACCACCATAGTTTTACGCTGCAGTGAGGACTAATCCAATGAGCCTTCACCTACCAGTCCCAGAACTGCCTGAAAGCAGAAAACAACCCAAGGATTCAGTTGATTTTGTAAAAAATAAATGGAATTGATCCCTAGAACAAAAGGAAAGATATCAGGAAGGGGTTAGGGGAGCTAAGTCAACATGACCCTATATTTAGATGCAAGGCCTCTGAGATGAGTGATGGGCAATGCCCTGGCTTACCCCAGTGCCTGCACTGGGCTGCAGGTGTGTAAGGACTGGCTGCCATGTGGGGCAATGTTCCCCCTTCTCTGCCACCCCTCTGCCCTTTCCCTTTAGCTTGGCTTAAAATTGGCCCTGTGATGTTATGTAGTTCCTGAGTGCACCCTGGGCATCCCTCAAGCACCAGCTGCCCCAGTTCTATGCATACCATGATCCACAGGGAGGGCTGCAGAGGGGGAAGCATAGAAAGACTCCTTCCTTAACCAACCCATCCCAGCTGTGGTTTGTGCACTTCAGCCCGGAGCGCTGCCTTCAGTCGTTATCAGCCCACATCACGGACCTGCAGAGGACACGGGAGGTAAATGATGCTCGAGCTGTCATGGTAACGTGTGCAGGGCACCCTGATGCCCCAGCTTGGGTGGGATGGAGTTGTGCAGAGCGAGCCAGGTGTCTGAGTGTCCTCCTGGACATCCCCTGCTGTGAACTGGGAGCTGGACAGACTGGGAGCTGGATCAGCTGCGTCTGTTGGTGCTCAGCTCAGCAGGGATTTGTTGAGGTGCTGTGCGCATGGGTAATGAACTGTGTGACTTTAATGAAGGGAAGGCATCAAGAACCTAGGGCCAATCTGGAAAGCATATGTCACAACTTGAAATAAGTAATGCCTTGAGCTGTCCTCCTGAAATGGATGAGATAGCCTGAGGTGTAAGCAAGCGCAGGGTTTACTGTAGGAAAATGCTGTCTTCTTGGTCTTCAGGAAGTGTTTCCTCTATTTGGTTGTATAAATACACAAACCCCATATTCTCCTGCACTGGAGGGTTGTGGGATGAGAGGTGAAGGGGCCACAACAGCCTGAGAATCTCAAGGCTGCTCATCCATCACTGTGGATGGCTGCAGATGCAGGTTGGGGGTGGGCAATCACACACCACGTCACATACTGGCTGATGCAACTCATCCAGCTTTTAAAGACTATTTTAAAGACAGGTTTTTCCATGCCAGGCTGTGACTATCGTGCTGGGAGAAGTCACTGGAGAGGCAGCTGATGGCAGCAGGGATGTGGGATGAAGGCGCCCAGCTCCAAGCGCTGCACATGGCTTTTGAGCAGCTCTGTGTTTTACTCTTGGGGTAACTCCTAGGAGTTAAGAGCATGCAGGAGCAAATCCAGGCTCTCCTCGAGACACCGCTGCCTTCCCGGCTCTGGAAGCCCCCAAAATCTGTTTCTCTTCCAGCCAGCCCTGCGGCACAGCCTGGATGAGCTCTGTGTGGTTATGGAAGCAGTGGTTTCCCCTGACCCGGGCACGGAGGAGGAGGCTTCGCGTGAGGAGTCCCCTCTATTATCCAGTGGGATGAACCTAAATAAAGAGCCTGTGACGTGCAATGAGCTGCTCCACCTCATTCCTGAGGGCCCACCAGAGGTAAGGAGGAGTAATATCCCTCCCTGATGAGCAAAGGTACCAGATCGCATCTCCAGACACCTTGTCTCCAAAACCCATCCCAGCAGCCCCCGGCCATGGGGGACACCTCCTTTATCACTAATAGAAGCCCCTGGAAGCTTGGAGGTCCACACACACACCACCTCCAGCCCCAACAGTGCTGAGTAGTTAATGAGTACTGATCAGCTAGTGCTTAATCCTTGAGGAATTAGAGGGTTGGGCTTCCCCTTGCTGGTGGCCAGGGGTCCCTGTCTGGAAGGCAAGGGGTCTGTGAGAGACCCAGCACCTCTGTTCTGGTTGGGGATGAGGCCTGGATGTGCCCAGCCTTTGTCTCCTCCATGAGTGTGCTTTCAAAGACTTGTGCCACGCTGAGCAGCAAACGTGGCCTCATTCCTGCTCAGCAAGAAGCTTCAAATGGGACGATTTTGATTCATTTCACAGTTTTCCAATCACTGTTACTAAGCGAATTTGGTGCAGGTGACATCCCTGCAGGTTGAAGCTCTAGAGGCAAAACAAGGCAATTGGCGGCGGGGACAGAGCAGGCAGGTCCCCAAGCAGCCTGGCTGCCTGGCCACCCACTGGTGGGGTCATGTCACACCCCCATGGGGACAGTGTGCCAGCACTGCTGACCAGACGGGGATCTGGGGCAGTTATATATGCCATTGGCTTCGGTCCTGTTTCCTTCAGAGAAGGACAGTCCTTGAATGAGGGAGCAAATGGCATTTTATGTGTCATCACTTGTCCTGCCCTGATCTGACTCCTTCATTGCTTGTTCCAGGCAATGGCCCAGCAGCTCCTAGTGATCTTCAGTGGGTGCTATGTCCGGCTCCTGGTGACTGGGCGGCTGCCCCAGGCTGTGGCAGCGGGGCACCTGGAGCAGAGCAACGTGCCCTGTCTGTGCCAGTTCATCCAGAGCTCTGTGCTCAATGCACACCGGAGCTGGTTCGTGGCACGGTGACCGGAGGGGGCTGGAACATGCAGAAAGGCAAGCTGTCCGTACACAGCAGTGTGAAGATGTCATGGGGCAGAGCGAAGGGCTGCGATTGCTCATCCTGGACTCAGCTGGATGAACAAGGGGAAGTAGGACTCCAATAAACCGAATGAGACCCTCGCTGCCTGCTATGGTCCTGTAGAGCTCAAAGGGCTTCACTTTGGACCACTGTTAACAGGGTCACAAGGTGATTGATTTTAGTCATTAATCTCCATCCTGGCCACAACTTGAGTTAATAATTACTAGAAATGTCTCAAAACTCAGTACCAATGGTACTGTTCCAGTTGGGTTATGATCAAAGGAAGGCTCTCAAGGGGCAACTGATTGTCCCAGCTCTCGCTTCCCACCTTACTCAGGGACCAGGAGTGCTTGGATTGGTCAGTTCCTCCTCCTTAGCCTCCTTAGCTCCTGGTATGGTCAGGGATGCTTCACCATCCAGCTCATTACACAGAGGCCAAAGCCTGACAGGAATTCCTGAGATCGTGGAGCAGTCCAGAGGATGCAACGGGGGATGCACTGCTACAACATTCCTCCATTGCGTGCATCCCATCCTGCCACCGAGTGTCTACCTCTTGTGTGATGTGGTACCAGAAAGGTTTTGGTACCGAAGGCCAAGCATCGCTCAAGGCAGCAGCAGGGGACCCAGGAGCACCACCACTGCCCTTCGCACTGGTGCAGCCCCTGCATCTAACACAGTTCAGGGGCCGGTGTCCCCAAGCTGTCTGGTGGTCAGAACCTCTGCTGGTGCCAATGGGGCAGCTCCCTTTATTGCAATGAGCACCCACCAACTAACTACAGAGAAAGAGCTCAATTGCTTTGCTCAAAGGAGGAGCTGATTCCTCTCCCTAATACAAACAAGTGTCTGCCCTGATCTTTCCATGTGGGGCCTCTGAAAGTTTGGTCTTCTGTTGCAGTCCAGTGACTATGGTTCTGCTTTGCCTTCATCAGCACTTGACTAAGGCATTGGTGAAGGGAGACATCCATTTTTTCCTCACGACATCCCCCCATTAAGGAGCCAGATCCTGTTATTTTAGGGGAAAGGTGATACTCCAGAGATTTTATAGGACCCCCTAGGGATGCAGTTCCCTTTCCTCCCTTTGCACACAGCACATATGAACAGAAGGGAATGGCTCAGCCCTACATCTGCCCTGCAGGTGCCCTGGCAGAGGTAGGAGACCACAGGGCATGACTCGAGCATCGTGCTCGTGCCAGGGTGCAGCTCTGGGCATGTTTGCAGCAGAGCATCCAGGAGTGACTCAGCTGAGCCAGCCAAACGTGTTGATGGGGTAGATGTTCCCCAAGCTGAGGTTCCTTTGTCTGCTCTTCAAAATGATTCCATTTTGGCAATTTCAACACCTGAGCAGCACGGATGGGTGATGCCAGAGCAGCCTGATGCAGGGATGAGGAGCAGAAAGGTCTGGAGGAACAGCAGCTCTTGAGGGTATCACATGAGTGTTCTGCAAACTCGCAGTGATTTGTGTGCTTAAAATGGGCCAGGAAAAGGTTGGCAGCAGGGAGAGCAATCCCTCATTGCCAGCTGCGTGCATGGTGATGCAGTTTGGTGTTTAGCAGGGTGCTGAAATAAAGAGGAGTGTCCCAGTGAGGCATAGCTCTGGTGGAGTGGTGCTTTAGGAGGAGGCATTAACTCACCCCTCTGCCTGCCCCGAGTCAGTCTGGCCTCCCTCCCTGGGATGCAGCCACAGCATTTGAAGGCAAAACCCAGCAAGGGAAGGTAAAGCAGATTCTACCGTTACAGTCTCTTTGTAAGGAGCCCGGCTCCAAGGGTGACTGTGGATGCTGGAGCCCAGGCAGGGCGGGATGGGGACCAGTGCATCTCCCCTGAAGGAAGGGAGATGTGATGTGATCCCTGTGATCCCTCTCAGAGGAGGATCAGCCAGGGATTACGCTGGACACAGGGCAGGTTATGTCCAAAAGTAACAGAGGAAACAGAGGGCTCTGGATTTAACAGGCTAAAAAGGAGCTAGTTACCATGTCTGGTGTCCTGGCTGTGTTTCAGACCACTCCATCACCAGCCTTTCTTCCCCTTCACATGCCAGGCCATACAACAGGCTGGGTACCTACTGTGCAGAAATCCCTCCAAGATCTCTTGCCCCAAACCAGAGGTTTCCTTACTGCTGGTAACCACTCAAACCATTTTCTCCCCAGCTCAGCAAATCCGTTCTCTCCTGTCAGCCCATCCCTCACTCTTACAGCTGCAGTGGTTTTACTTCTTCACAGCTGGCTTCCTCTTTCCTTCCCTCCCATAGGCATGTTGCTCCAGTAGCTCTCAGACACACATGGGGAAGCAGGAGGCTCTTGGAATGGAGAAAAGCTCTGAGCATTGGTTTTGGGCAGCAGCACCGAGGGCTGAGCCCACCATGCCATTATGTGACTTGGGCTTGGCTGGAGGAGCTGCTGTTGGTGCTTTGTGGCTGATGGAGAACCTGGGTTTGCAGTGTTGGGGCTTCAACCTCCAGCTGAGCTGGAGAAGGTCACTGCAGCGTGAACTTTGATTGTGTGGAGCAGGGGAAGAAAAGGACATTGCCTCTCCTTTCCTGCTTCTGCCTGGGCTTTGCAGGGATGAGAACATCCTTCCGTACCCAGCCAGACCTTCAAACCTTCTTGTGCCACGTCCCGTTGTACGCAGGGTGACATCCCTGGCAGACAAGATGTAGGCAGTAGTGCTGCCCTTGGTTTCTCCAGGGTCCTTCCACCATTCCATCTCCAGAGCACTGCTTGCTTTTGTCCTCAGGGTCACTGCAGCCATTTACTCACAAAACGCAGATTTTTGTGCAAAACCTTGCTGTGGTTTGTGCTTGTTGATTCCACTGATCTTGATGTTAGGTGGATTCTGAAAGCTGCTGCTTTGAGAAGGACAACGTGCTTCTTGTCTCCAAACCCAACACTATCTGATTCAAGCAAATCAGGCTTTGGTTTTGATGGCCTTGCCATGGGGTTATAAAAGGGTGGTCAGCTGTGGTTGATGGAGGGCATGTACTGCGTCTCCTGGTGCTGAAACGCAGCAGCCTGGTTTGCTGCAGAAGAAAGAGAAGGATCAGTGTATGATGCAGAGAGGAGCCCTTGGTGTTGTTCTGCTCTTCCACATCAAGAGATCTGAGTGAGCTCTGATGCACTGGGCTGAAAACGGTGAAATGCAGCATAGAAACCTTTGGTTGTGCTGGTGCCCTGTCATGCTGCTTGTGGTGGGGGTGAAAGGCAAAGTTTTGTGTGCACATGGAGAATGATGTCTGTTCTAAAGCACAGAGGACTCGCCATCACATCATCGTTTGTCACTGCAGCCTGCAGGAGCGTGTGACATAAGATGTGCAGGTGCTAAGAAAGAATTAAGTTCAAGAAAATAAACCCAAACCCGGAGCATCCCCCTCTAGAACTCATCCCCAAACCCCCTTCCAATCCTGTCTGGAGGACCCCATCTTTCCATTTCACAGAATTGCTCACCAAGACAAGAGCAATGATTCCACTACAGCCTTGTGCTTTAACAGATAGCGAAGGCATCTGGAGGAGTAAACTGCTCTTTGGAGGCTTTGCTTCCAGTTGTTTGGTTCCCCCTGACTCCAGACCCGGTGTTCCAGATGGGTGCCATCCTTTGCCAATGTAGAGCTGATGCCTTGGGTTTACAGAGGGAACCCTCTAGATGGTGCTAAGCTAAAGAGGAAAGTCAGTGGCAAGAGGGAGAGGTTGTCCTGTGGTCACAGTCTGCAGATCTTGCACTGTCTGAGGCCTCCTGGGCTAGGACAGCATCTCTGCTTGCTCTCAGTGATGCACCCATGCATCTACACTTGCTCTTCTATGGAGCTCCCTGTGTCTTATTTGCAGCAAATACTTCTCAGGCCCTTCTTCCACTTCATATTCCCAATGCTGGAGTGTGAGATTCCACAACCACATCATGATTTTAACCCATGCACCTGCCACTATCCATGCACTACATCAGACAAGTTGTTTTTTAATGGCAAAATGTCAATCTCAGCTATTCTTTCAGCTTCAGTTTTACTGCACAGAACAACTACAGCTTCTGCATCAGCTGAGTCCTCTCCTATCTCATGCATCATTACGCGGAATCTACACCAAATTCAAGCACAAATAATGCATGATTTGTTGATGTGACCAACCAGAGAGAGAATCCAGGCACAGAATGGCAGGAATCATTGAGGATGAGCTGTGAAGTCTGTTACATCAACAGCTGAACAGATTTTACTTTGGAGTCACAGATGGGCAGTAAATAAACTATTGAAATTGAGCTGTTGTTAGGAGAGCATTTTCAAGAACAGCCATGTTCAGGTCTGGTTTTCTTTCAGCTAAATACACATAGGGAGAGAGCAGCTCTGTTCATCTCAGTAGCATGATACTGATGCAATGCTGCTGGGAGACAGCTAGATTCCTCTCGCTGTGCCTTGTCTGCAGAGGGAAAGGTGCTCATAGCACTGATAGTATTAAGGCACAACCTGCTGCTTTACATCGGGCTGCAGGAGGCAGCTCTTTGGCACAATCAGCCTTGGTTCAACTGGAGCCAAGCAGTGTTTGGTTCCCATCCGGGTGCCTGACCTAGAGAGCAAGCTGACGAGTGAGTTTTGATGTCTGTGCCATTCTGGCTGCCCTGATATCGCCCTTCCCTCAGTCCGGACAGAGGCTGTTGCAGGTTTTAGTTACTCTCCAATGCAGGTTTGTTGGCCTGAGCTTTGAACACAGTCTCTACTGATGGAGCGGTGAAAGACTGCTTTTGTCAAGCTTTCCTTCCAAGAATGGCTCAGGTGTATTCATGAGGAGCCTATAAACTACATTAAGAGCTCAGGGACAGATTCTCTACCGTTTGAAGCCCCAAATCTGGGCTGAGCAGACTGAACAGCTCAGTCCCTTTTAAGCAGCAAATTATGGTCCTAAGTGCTCAGCACTTTGCAGTTTATATGAGCCCGTTTGGTGACGTGTGTTCTGCGAAGCGCAGCACCCAGTGCTCAGGGATATTGGGAAGATCAGGGCAGGTACCTCAGTGCTGATGTGAGACTTGAGCCTTTCTGAAGATGAGACTCCTCAGGTTCCTGCTTCTCCTTCTCAAGAAATGTAAACACCTCTTGAAAATGAGTTGTAAACCCATGGGCTGCAGGCAACTTATCATCCATTGAAACCTCTGATACAGCCCATAACCACACCACACTGACTTGTGAAGCTCTTGAGGGGCCTCATGTCATCAGAGTCCATTTCAGTGCTGCTGCAGACACATCCATGACTGTGTGTTCTGCAGGTAGACCTGAAGATACCTTTAGGGTGAATGAAAGTAGAGCTGTCACAAGGAGAACCTCGTTGGTAAAAGGAGTAGTAAAGATGTAAGCAAAATGTGAGCAAGCCCAAACATGGCTTTCCTCCAGATGTCTGTGAGCCAGGGATGGAGGGGTCTTGGTGTGCTGATTCTCTTGCAATGGCAATTATGTTTGACTATAAATAACACAAGGAAGAGCTTTTATTGGAACCAAAACAGTCCTCATGTTTTCCGGAGGCTTTATTTTTGTCATGAATGGTGGGGAAGTCCTGTTGAATCAGGCATTCCTCAGGTGGGAATGTTCTTGTCACTTTCCTGACCTCTTTGCTGCGGCGTGATGCTCTTTTTTCTGTTTTGCTCTTCCTTGTAAGAATCCTATTTCTGAATAACTGCTTGTGGTATTTGCAAGTCTGAGGATAGATGGAGGTGTTTGCAAGCATTTCATGGCAAAACACCCCCCAAGTGTTCTGCTGTGCCATTCCCAACCCCTGGCAAGTGATACCCTTGCTGAGAGGGAAAAGCCTCATCTCATAAGTCAACAACCATGACATGGGAAGGGCCAGCCATGATGGGGATGGCTTCAGGAGGATAGGATGGGGAACTTGTAAGAGCCCAGGGAGAGAGCAGTGGTTGGTTTGTCCCAGGGCAGATGGGTGCCGGTGGTGCCTGCCTGGCTTGGCTCATCCCCAGGTACTGTGGGCAAATACCAGCAGCAGAGCCAACAGAGGAGACCCCTCGGGGTGTATTTCATCTCCTGTTGTTTGATAATTACTAGCAAGGAAATGTATTTTGAGGTACTTTGCCTGCAGGATCAGGGTCACTGTCCCCAGCATCGCCTCTGGATGCACATAAATGAGTGAACACGTAAGTCAGAGCTGCAGAGACCCATCTGCATCTTCTTCAGCAGCCTGCTGTCACATAGGGCAGCCTTAAAAACCTGTGCAAAATAGGCAACTGTATAAAACAGTGCTCAAACCCTGCTCAGACTGGATGTATCTGCTTCCTTCATGCCCACACAGGTGCCTGTTCTTATGTGACCCAGTTTGCTCTTGGCAAATGCTATTTGGCTGTCTCTTGTAATTGAGTTGTCATCAGAGGGCTCATGTAGGTTTTAACATTGCGTCCATGCTCCACTTTTCCTTTCTGACCCCTGTATCATGGTCTCTTCAAGGAGATTTTGGGGTGGCTGCTGGAACTCCAGAGTCTTTCACCCAGTAGATACCGGTGTTTTCAATACTGCCAAATATTTGATGCATTTTGCTTTCATGTATACAGTCCTCATGTTTTGCTGTATTCCTGCTGCTGTGCTGGTTGTTCTTAACAATATCCATTCTTCTGGATGGGAAGGGTTTGCTTAGTGTCTTTTCTTTGCCGAGCTGCCCACTCTTCTGCTTCTCTTTGCTTGCTTTCTGATTTCAGATTTTCAGCCAGTTCACATTATGAACTAAAACTAAAACTGCCCCTTCACGTGATCTAGAACAGTTTTAGAAGCAGAAATTTGCCTTCTCTTTGGAAGCTGTGGTTTTGTTTTTCACCCACTGTGGATATCAGCGCAACCACAGCAGTGTGCAGCAATCCCTAGGCTGGATTTAGTGTTGGCAGGGGCTGCCTGGAGCATGCCATGGCAGAGCCCAATGCAGATGCTCTTCCTCCCCCTCCTTCCAGCATCCGGATTCGTTTGTCACCAAGAGCTAGAGCTCCTGACTTCTAAAGAGAAACTGGTTTTGACTGAAACCAGTTTGGGGATCCTTAAAAAGCCCAACAGAAAGTATTTATCCACAGTCCCTGGCTGTTACCACTATGTTTGCAACCCATCTCCTGTGGTGCACTTCTACTAGGAAAGAAGCGCCTCTGTGGTTCAATCATGTTACAGTGCTGTAGGGCAGCCAAATGAGCGCAGGACTTTTGGCTCAACACTGAGTATTCCGGGGGGTTTTGTGATGGCGGATTCTTTTCCCATGATGAACCATGGCTTCTAAAGCACGGCAGAGCTTCCAGTAATGAGAGACTACAGTAGCAGGATGGAAAGGGAGGTGTCTCTTGTTATGCTCCTCCACAAGAGGGACATGGAGGTGCTGGAGCGAGTCCAGAGGAGGGCATGGAGATGCTGCGAGGGCTGGAGCAGCTCTGCTCTGGAGCCAGGCTGAGAGAGCTGGGCTGGGGCAGCCTGGAGAAGAGAAGGCTCCTGAAGGGGAGATCTTAGAGCAGCTCCAGTGCCTAAAGGGGCTGCAGGAAACCTGGAGAGGGGCTTTGGACAAGGGATGTAGGGACAGGACAAGGAGAATGGCTTTAACCTGCCAGAGGGGAGACTGAGATGAGCTCTTAGGCAGAAGCTCTTCCCTGTGAGGGTGCTGAGGCGCTGGCACAGGGTGCCCAGAGAAGGTTTGGGATGTGTTTAATAGGGAACTGGAGAAGGTTTTAGCTTGCTGAGCTCTGGTTCGCCATCAGAAGGAGCTATGGGAAATCGATGCCAAAGGATTTATTATGTGCAGGATGGGCCAGGGCTGTGCTTGGCAGTTGGCTCAGTTGCTGATTTTAGCTCAGTCATAAGCCACCCATCGCGTGAATGTTGCCCAGCATCTCTCATGTACTGGGCATAATCCAAGGACTGATGCTTCAGCTTCAGGGTGCATTTTACTTAAAGGCTTTCCTTAAGTGGCTCCCACCACTTTCTTGTGGTGGGAGAATACCTAGAAAGCCGCGAAAGTAATTTCTTGCAGGAGGAAATAACCCATCAGAATTCACACTCATGGGGAATTTTCCACTAAGTGAACTTTTACTGGGTGAAAAATCGAGGTAGAATTCATAGAACTGAAATCTTTGGTGGTTTCTGATCAGATTTTGTCCTGATGTTCGAAAGAAGAAAGTGAAATAATGATCCTTTGCCAGAGTTCTGTCTAGACCCCTGCTAGTGATGATTCCATATTTGATCGACTTCAAGGGAACTACATCAGCTTGCAAGCTCTGATGGTGTGGTCCATCAGCTTTGAGAGCAAATGAAGTAAGAACGGTTGATACTGCCTTAAATGGGGCTGAGTTGTTTAGAGCAGGCCAGGAATGTGGTTGTTAATGGAACGCTAAGGGAAAAACGTCTCTGGGCTGCTGTACAAACCCCATGGTGGCTGTGGGCCAGGCTGTTTACTGCATAGGCCTCATGTGACTTATACTCAGTCATTTTCAGTCCCCAGAGTCAGCTCCCTTGACCTTAATATGCTTAGCCTGGTTTTATAGCTTTGTAAATGGGGCTAAAATCAAGTTTTCCTATGAGAGGGTGAAACCGATGGCTTTGTGAAGAGCCCAGCCAGCCGAAGCCTCTGCAATGCCGACATCTCAGAGCAGGGTGACAGTGGGGTTCTCAGAACCACCAGACAGACCCCCATTGTTCCCATGTTGTGGGTTGTGAGCCTTCGAAAACACCAGCAAAGGCCTGACTCAGGCAAGCTGCTTTCAAGTGACTCCCTTAGATGAGGAGGTTAAGGTCATTCTCACACAAGGACATGGCAATAGGAAGCGGGTCCATGAGTAAAGTGGTCCATGGAGCAGATGCTGCACCCAACTCAATGCCTGTTGTGTCACTGAGAAACATCAGTGTCATTACCCCCATCAGCTGCTTCTCATCACATAATTCTACCCAACCACACTTGGAAGTGCAGAAAATCTGTGAGAAGCTTGGAGGCTTTGCAGATATTTCAGGTAGACCCCAGGTAAGCAGCGATGATGCTGAGCGTGACCGTGGAGATGAGACCTGGTGCTTGCCTGCTGCATGCAGTCACTTGTCTCTTGGTGTACACGAGGAGTGCAGTGCTGTACAATGGAGGTGATGATGGGGCTTGCAAAAAGGGGTGGTCAGAACCATAGAATGACAGAATGGTTTGGGTTGTAAAGGACTTTAAGATCACCTAGTTCCAACCCCCTGCCATGGGCAGGGAAAGCAGCTTGTGATGCTTGACTCAGCTGAAGCTTTGTGAAGTGAAGTGCCTGAGAAAGCATGCCCTTTCATTCGTATGTGAGAAAAACTGGGAAAATAGGAAATTCGGCAGGAAATCAGGATTAAGTGCAACCCCGAGACATGCACAGGGCATGCTTGCTGAAGGGTACAGGGAACACAGGGATGCTGCTCAAGATCACTGAGAAACAGATGCCGAGCCAAAGCTGCTGTTGCTGCATGGGCCAGCTCGAACTCTTGCTCTTGCTCTGCCTATGCAAAGTTCCTGTGCAGGTAGCAGCACTTGATGATGCCTGTCCTGCTTCTGCAGCAGTTTCTGGCAGGGTGATAGAGCCAGGACTGTCTGCCTGATCCTGAAATGTACCCCCAGCGTCGCTGAGCCAAGTGTTCCTAGGAAAAATGGATTAATAGCTATTAATGTTAATAACTATTACTCAAGAAGAAATCAAGCAGATGCCCACACTGCACAGCAGATGCTGTATCTGTAAGTGCAATCCAGGAAAGTCTCACCACTGGAGTTAACTGTGGTAGATGAGTGAAAAACTGAGATCTGTGTTGTGAGAGGCGTCTGTGCTGTTCAGTTTGAGGCTGGGATGCACTTGGTCTGCCCCGAGTCTGCATTTTGTCATCACTAGGTAACACCTCTTGCTGCCTACACATTTAGCTTCTCAACCAAGGTTTTACACCCAGCCTCTCCTCTCTGCTATCTGATTTCCACCTCATAGAATCATAGAATGATTGAATGGTTTGGAACCAATTCAAAATACCATATAGCTCACCCATTTCCAACCCCTGGCACAGGAAGGGCCACCTTCCACTAGAGCAGGTTGCTTCAAGCCCTGTCCAACTGGCCTTATGTCAAAGATAATGTCTCTAGGACCAGTTTCCCCCTCCCAGGAGTGAGAGAACTCAGGGATAACAACTCTTTAGGAGATCTGCTGTCCCCAAATTTGGGAAGACCTTCAGATCTTCCCTCAAAGGAACAGCTGATGTCTCCTGGGGTATAGAAATCCCCAAAGGCCTCTTCTATTTGGCACGGTCTAGTGATGCACAAATCGGTGCAGGATCGATGCTCTTCCAGTACCCTGAGGGCACTGTGCCAAACGTGCTCAGCTCTTCCATGTGGATCCACGCAGCACGCTGCAGCCACAGCCCTCCTTTCTAATCCTCGCTCTTCTCCTTCCTCATGAGGCAAACCAGACCTGGAGGATGTGGCAGATCATGTGGAAGGTTTCCTAAATAGGCACAACAGTTGGGTTCCTGGAGCAGGGCAAGAGACACCATCTCCCCTCCTGGCTCTGCTCTCGCTGTGCTCTTATGCAAGCAGCTTCACTTCCCCATTTCCTCCACATCTGAGGAGCTAAGAGGTTTTTCTGAGCAGGAGCAGTGCTCTGTTTTGTTTGGGTGAAGCATTGCCTGTGAGAGAAACTGATGGGGTAAAATACCCACATCACGTTGTGCAAGAAGCAGCTCACTCCCAGGACTCACACTACCCAATGGCATGGACCCTGCTGGAGGTCTCCAGCCCTATCCATGCAGGATCCCCAGCACCAGTGGCTCAAAGGCCCTAAAGTGCTGCTGCTGCAGCACCTTGCCCTGGTCCTAGGTGTCAGCAGGACTTGGATGGGAGAGGGAAAAAGGGCCCAGCTGGGAGTTAATTTGTGTTGGTACAGATTTTGTCAACAGAGAGATCTCAAAGGTTATGATTTTCATTAATTTTTTAATACTAGTAGAGAAACATCGATTCCAGGAGGATATTATTTCCTCCTTGGTATAAATCTTGATAAATAATTCCCTACAAAGGCAAATAATCATCTCCCAGTAGACTTTGGATTATTAAATCTATAGCTGTTAAGAATTGTGGTGTCATCTGCTTTCACTCTATGTTCAAGCCCATTACTATAGCTGTTCATAGAAATAACCCCAGCTACCTTTTTTTTGTCCTTGGCCACCTTATTATCATTCTTATTATGTAAGAACACCACAGCAAACAAATTGAGAAAAGGGATAAAAGAAATGACAAAGTACCAAGGAGATTAAATGCTATTCTGAAGAGTTTTGCCAATGCTGTTGTTTGCTGAAGGATGCTTAGAATTCATTTCCTATGACAAGCTGCTGGATAGAGGGGTTTTGTACATTTGCATTCTTCCATATGTCTGTGGGCAAAAACTTCTGTACCTAATCCATCCATCCCAGCAGTTCTGCTGTATCGTGTCCACTGGCACTGGAGACGGGGTCGAATTAACTCCAAGATAGAATTGGAACCTGTATTACAAATTACTGAGGCAAGAAGCTACTGCACAGGCTTGAAAGGCAAAAAGAACTCATCAATGTGGTTCCTCTGCAGATCTCAAGCTGCTGATGTCAGGGAGTGCAGAGTCTTGAGGCTTACAGGGATTTCGTTGGGAAAGCTGGGCTCCATCCAGGCTTTGGCACTTGACTGTGAACCAGTTACAAAACCCACCCTGTGTTTTGGGACTGTATGGGAGCTGGGGGCTTGGGGATTCTGCCCATGATGATTACAGCGACATGAGTACAATTGCTTGTTCTCCACTTACTGTCTCTGAATGGAAGCATGGCCTCTGCCTCCACCAATATATCCCACCCATAAAGCATTTATGGCTGTGACTAGGATGAGGTTTGAATGTATTACCCACATCAAGAAGAGGACTGGAAACACATGTCCACATAGCTTGGCACTCTCGCTGGGTGCCAAGGCCTGTGCTTACAACAAAGTCTGCTCCATTTCTGCTGCAGGCTTCTAGATGTGAGGAAGAAATTGATTTGCCCAGAGAAGTGGTGGATGCACGTTCCTGGAGACATTCAAGTCCAGGCTGGATGTGGTTCTGGGCAACCTGATCCAGTTGAAGATGTCCCTGCTCATTGCAGGGGATTGGACTGGATGAGCTTCGAAGCTGCCTTCCAACCCAAACCATTCCATGATTCTATGTTTTTTCTATATCTCAATGAAAGGCACTGGGCACCTCTGGGTGCTGAAAGTCCCCAAGCCACGGATGCACAGAGAAAAGTGTGGGAGGAAAAGAAGGAAATCCAAAACCTAATGCCAAGCACAGGGGAGGAAAACATTGTATTATTTTGAACTACTTCTTAACTGCATCTTCTGAAAACCGAACAAGCTTGCAGCAGAAACGGAGCAAACTTTGGGGTAAGCATGGGCCTTTTCTCTCCAAAGAGGGTACCAAACTATGTGCAGGATGAGTTTCCAATCCTCTTTCTGGTCTGCTCAAAATATTTTCCCCTTATAAACAGGTAACCATCACAGTTGGCTTGCTTAGCAGTTGGTCACTTTAGCCATGCTATTCAGGCCCTTTCCTCCTGGCTAGCTCCTTGTCCGGGTTCCAGTAAATAGCTGGAACCAAGCATCTCAAACTGGTTTGTTTTTGCAGCTAGATTAGTTTCTATTTATACCCCAGACCTAGCACTGTGTTTCTGGGCTAACATGGAAATTCAGCTGCGTTAGTTAAAACAAAGACTTGAAAATAGCCCGGGCTACCGGATCTGACCTCGCCACTCTTGGAATGGTTTATTCAAGAGCTTCATGTTTTCAGACAATCATAGTACTGTTCAAACAGCAGCTTCCACTTGGCAAATCAAAGCAGCAGTCTCAGAAAAGAGGTTCATTTATTAAGCTGGAAAGCAAACAATCTGGTTTTGTATAGCTCTATGCTTTAGTGGAAATCTCAAATTAACAGCACAACCAGGGGAGAGAGCTGAAGAAGGCAAACTGAGTGCTGTGGGAGCAGAGGTCTGCCCCAGATCTGCTCCTTTAAGCATGTCCTGCTTTAAGGACTGCTTTAAGCCAGTGCTGATAAAGCTGAGATTGGAGAACTACACAATCACAGCACGGCTAGGGTTGGAAGGGACCTTAAAGCTCACCCAGTTCCAACCCCCTGCCATGGGCAGCAACACCTTCCACTAGAGCAGGTCATTCCAAGGTATTCTTGGTGCAGCATGAGAATGGCATCAGCTCTGCGCAAAGGTTTCACACAATTGATCACCAGTACAGGGTGTCGATGGATCATGTCAAACCTTCAGACTGCTGCTGCAAAGCACTCCTAGCAAAGTGGCCAGATGTGTACCTGGAAGGGTACAGTTAAGAGCAGAGGCTTGCCTCCATTCCAGGGGCTTACTTTTGAATTTCAGCACAAGGGCTGCCTGGTGGTGCTGGTGATATTTGCTTCATAACTGACCAGCACCTCCAAACAGCCATCTGAAACCCTCTTGGTTAGGTATAACTGCTGGAATGTAATACATGCTTGGATATAAGGAAGTAGTTCTTTACTGTAAGGGTGGTGAGGCACTGGAATGGGTTGCCCAGGGAAGTTGTGAATACTCCATCCCTGGCAGTGTTTAAGGCCAGGTTGGACATAGCCTTGGGTGGCATGGTTTAGTGGGAGGTGTCCCGGCCCATGGCAGGGGGGTTGGAACTGGATGATCTTAAGGTCCTTTCCAACCCTAACTATTCTATTTTTTTTTTTTTTTTTTTTTTGATATTAGTGCCAGCAAGGTGATAACAAGATTGTCATGGCAGAGCAGTGACAGGAAGGAGCACAAGAACTCAAAGAAAACTTCATCCCAGCTCTTTTTAAATGGATACGAGTAATTTACATCATTGGATGATTTAAAGGTCCTTTTCAACCCAAACTATTCTATGATTCTATGATTAATGGAGTTGGTTAAATGGTATCTATTACTCACCTTCTAGGACCAAAGATGCCTGCTGGAAGCATTCCTGGGTCATGCAGAAGAGAGGTGTCAGGAGAAAGAGAAGGTCTCTAGGGATAGGCCAGCAGAGCACAGACTGTACCAGAGCAAGGCTCAGCACTGCAGTCTCCTGTGGTGATGCAGCTTGGTGGGAGGAGGCTCCTTTGTCCCTGTCAAGCTGGAGATAACCATGCACCGGAGCTCTGAGGTTCCCAGTTGCATGAGAGCAACATCTGTGTCAAAATCCAGTTGTGCAAACAGTTGTGGGTACACTTCAAACTGCAGTAGGAATACTCCCTGCAGAGTCATTGTGGGTCCCAGGCATGATCTATGAAATGCTTTTGGGTCAATGCCATGATGGTCTGGATGGCAAACCTGGTAAAATGCTTATTTCTGCTCTTTGAGACCCTGGCACTTTACAGAGGTGTAGAAGAGACAAATTGAGTAGCAGTTGGATTTATGGGAAAGGACGAATGGGTGCAAATTGCTAAGGATAGCCAGAAAAACACAGCATCATTAAAGAAAACCCCTGTATGAGCAAAAGCACTCTGGGGTGCACAAATCTGTCCTGCAGAGCCTTGAGCTTAATCCTTTCTGTACCTGAGTGATTAACATGCCCTTTGAGCAGATAGCAGCACGATGGCATTGAAGATGGGCCTGACTCAGAGGTGCCTTCCAGTGTCACTCTGCAGAGAGACTGCAAAGAAACCAGAAGGAGTGACGAGTGATGTGCCCAGGAGGCTGCTTCTGCGTAGGCAGTCAGCCACTTCAGGATTCGGAGTGCTGAAAAGCCCTTTCTCGTGTGGTTGTCTTGAAGGTCACAATGGCACAATGTACTGGGAAGTGGTACCAAGGCTTGGTGATGAACCTAACCTCAGAGCAGACCTTGTTTGTTGCATTTCCCTTCCACCCAATCTGTGATTTCCTGATTAAGCTTTGGCCCCTCTACTTGCTCTCTGGGAACTTGCAACCGAAGACATGATAGGGGACTTTTGCCAGGAGCGCAAAGGTACAAATGATGTTCAGCCCCAAATATGTTTATCTATGTTTATTTATGTATGTGGAATGCTTTTTGCTTGCTTAATATTTCCATGTGTTTCTGATATGATTTAATAGGTGGCTGCTGAAGTTGTTTGCAGTAAACAAGAAAGAACCACCAGACCCAGAAACTATCCCTTCATGTCCCAAGGTCCTGATGCTAAAGTTTGGGATGCATAAATGGTGTCCTTCTGATGTCTTGCTGATGGAGTGTCCACTGATATCTGTGGTGCAACTTAGAAAGCATTGCCCAGTTTAAGTGTGTGGAGCTATCTGCTGGAAAGTGCACAAGGACAAGATCATATCCAAGAATTTCTGCTTTTACTTTGGAATTTCTCCCAACCATGGTTTCAATGGATTGTTTTTTATTTATTATAATTTTCAGGTTTTATTTGTCTGGCTCAGAACTGTTTAGACAAACAGGTAAAATATGGAGATATTTCAGCTCCTGCATGCATTCTAAACTGGTATTTTCTCTTCCTGCTGATCAGCACATCCTTTCCCAGGGGAATGCACAGCTCCTTATTCACCCTGTCAGAGAAACTAGGAGATATTGCAGGATATTTTCTATTCATCCAAGGTGTGAAATGTAATTACTGCTGCTAGACATTGCTGGGGTTTAAAATTACCAATTCTCATGAAATCCCTGCACGAAGGAGCTGAGCCTTATCTCCTACCAGTGTGCTGACAGCACAGCCCACATAGACTTATTCCCATTCATTTGTTAGGAATTTGCTTGCCACTTAATTGACTCAGTTCTTGCTCTGCGGTCACAGTGAGCACTGCAATAAACTCCTGGCAAAATGCTTGTTAAAAAGTGAAAGGTCAGTCCTGTTTCAGCACATCTCTCTTGCTTGGTCTAAGCTTAGAGCAGAAAGTCCACATCCGAAAGAGAAATTAGGGTATGTTGAGTCATAGTGATAGAATGGTTTGAGTTGGAGGGGAACTTTAAGCTCTTCCAGTTCCAACCCCTGCCATGGGCAAGGACACCTTCCACTGGAGCAGCTTGCTCCAAGCCCCTGTGTCCAACCTGGCCTTGAGCACTGCCAGGGATGGGGCAGCCACAGCTTCTCTGGGCACCCTGTGCCAGCGCCTCAGCACCCTCACAGGGAAGAACTTCCAAATACCTCATCTAAATCTGGGCTGGTGGGACTACTCTTATTTCTGAGCTCGACTGTCCCTTTTGAACCAGACAAACTGTTAAAAACGTTGTCTGAAGCTCTGAGCTCCAGTTCCAGAAATTGGTGGTTTCACCTTGTTTTAAAAGCAGAAGGAAAACAGTTGCCTCTACCAAGCTGGATAAGATTTAGGTGGCAATTATTTAAGGATTGCAGCAATAGGTTCCATTGGGTTAGAAACTGTCAACTGCTGATTTCTTCTGCTTGACTAATTCATGTTAGAATTTTGCCCTTGGCCACAGGGAAAGGCTCAGCATGCAGTTTTCCTGTGCAGGTCCATGCTGATATGGACAGCTGGGAAAGGGAGACCGAAACCACCTCCATGTGGCTGATGCCATCCCTCACCTGGTGGAGAGTGGTGAGGATTGGGTTCAAAACAGGCTGGAGTGCTATTTATGCTGGTAGAGGCTTCGCTTTTGTCTTGCTCAAAGTTGTCTCTGTGAGTGGTGATGTGCTGTGGATGTCAAATGAGGCTGGAGTGGTGTGGCTTCTCCATGGGATCATCTTCTCCTGCATGCAAGAAGGCTCCAAAGGGTGTGTTTTGAAGTATCTCTGTAATGGTTTGTGTTTGAGTGTAGCTCTCTGACATCCCTCAAGTGTACAGGAAGATGCCTGAAGGATGGGGAGGCAGTGCGGGGTTAGGAAGGAGTTCACCGAATGCTCCTGATGAAAAGTCATATCTTGGATTCTGTCCGTACCCAAGCAGTTCAGCAAGATGCTTGACTCATTGACTTCTAAAACCCCCAAGCTGGGACTTGTTGCTTTCTCCTCTTCCATCAGTGATGCAGCAAGCTCTCAGCAAAACAGAAACCTCTTTTAGGAGGTACTTGAGGGCCTCTTGTGGCTTCTGTAATATACACAGCTTCCACACTGGAGAGTTAATCTTTCCCTATGCTGTTTGTGTTAGAAGGTAGTGTTGAAGGTCTTTTTCCTATCACTGTTTGCTGCATCAAAACATCCTCATGCTGCGGGTTTTGCCTTTCCCCTGAGCTCTGCTGGGGGAAGTGACTGGGATGGGTACCATAGATGCTAAAAATACCACTGTGGGGAGCTCATTTTATTGGAATGGAGAAATACCTGGAAAAAGATCATCCAGACTGAAGCCCTGCAGCACATGCCCCATTTCCAAGAGAAACTCATAATGTCCAAGCAAACAAAAGCAGAATAATATGCCGATTTTGTAGAAGACAAGGGAAAGACAGAACAGAGCCATTCAAAACCAAGACGGCTTGAAACCTCCTTAAGCTGCATCCAGCCCCTGCCTAAAGAGAAAGCTGGGACCTTCTAGGAATGGGGTTGAGCTGGGTCTTGCTAATAGCTGCTTTGGAGATACCTTGGAATTGATGCTGAGACAGGGTGAGTTTTGGGAACATGGAGACCTGGAAGTGAGGAGCACGATAGAGTAATGCTGGTTTCCATTTCCATCCATTTCCCTCTTCTGCTTGTAACTGGAAGTTGTGCTGCTGAAAACCAGCATGGTAATGGCCCATCCTTGCCCCCATTTAACTGTGATGAAACGAGCGCAGTTGCAGCAGAAAGGAGTCTGTCACACGACTTTAATTTTAGCCTGACTGGAAGTAGAAAGCAAGAAGAAATGTTGTAATTGAGCAATTTCTGGATTCAGAAGGTCTGGAAGATTCTGCTGCTCAAGTAAACATGCAACTGCCCCAAACTTAGCACCTCTTTATTATTTCCCATCACTTCTGTCTACCTTAAACCACAACAAATAGACTTGAAAAGCTAAGGCAGTCATTTGGGATTTAGGTGGCTGGCATGAAAGAACTAATTTACTACGGTCGGGACAAGGGGTTAACCACATTGCGTTGTCCCTCCATCCCTGATGGAGGATGTAGGAGCAGGCACTCTGGGAGTGGTGCTGTGTGAATGCCAGCTAGAAATAGCTGTCAATCTTACTGTGCAAAGACAAGTTTGAGCCTTTACAACAAACGTGCAGCTTGACAGTAAAGCTGACACATTGAGAAATACTTCTCTCAGTAACATGAAAGCCAGGAAACTCAATTAGAGAAGTATACTTTCCATTACAAGATGCATCCACCATTCACTTGACTCAGAACGCTCTTACTGGCCGTGCCCCAAGTCGCACTTCCACTGAGCTGTTTAACTTTGGAGCTAAGATGCCCAGAGGCTGCGAGCAGTGAAATGTCAGTTCAGATCATCTGTGCAGGTGAGCATCCCTACAAACGACTGCCTCTTTAGCTCTGATGATCCAGGTGGTACCACACAGCAGGATGAAAATTGAAAAGCTCATCCTAATGAGTCTGAAAATATTTTGTTAAGCTTTTGTGTTATTTTTTCTTCATCTATGTTTTCATGATGTTCACCATGATTCAGAGCTCGTTGATCTGCTGCTCTTGCACCATGAACCTGGCCCTCATTTAAACCAAAACCATCAGAAGCAGACTCAAACCTGCAGTTCTCTTGGTTTCTTTCCCCCTACCGTGAATGACTCTGCAAGATTAACAGCTTCTTCCATCTTCAGTGCTGACTGTCCTGTGGACACCCCCTCCACATGCTGGTGGAGCTTCCAGAGGGCAAGATGCTGCTTTTTTGCTCTATGGCTCCACAGTGACCAGTTATGTTCCTGCATTACCTCTGTCATGGCCATCAGAAAGGGTACTGGGGTTGTGCTGGGATAAAGGTCCCAATCCAACATTCAGCTTCTTTAGTTTGAACTTCGGGTAACCTTTTTTCTGAGGGTTCCTCTTCTGACAACCTTTTCAGCTGTAAAGCCCAGTGTGGCTGCTGCCTTCAGCCATCCAGCCCTGCCTGTTTTCTTCCCATATTTTAACCATTTGAGAATGCAGTTTTCAGTGGAAGCAAAATATAAAACTACAAAACCTGAGGCTGCATTCATAGAATCATAGAAAGATTAGGATTGGAAGATCACCTGGTTCCAACCCCTGCTTTCGCAAGATTCTCTGTTCTTATTGTTTCAGTTCCCTGGAATATACCTATATACCTCCAAGGAAAGCCATCTTTCTCTGTTTCCCCTCACTGGTTTTTCTTTCTCTCAGGGGTATTTAGAAATACATTCCAATTTTCTTCTGAAGGGAAGAAAACTCCTTCAAAGAGTTACAGGGAATAGCTCACACCTTGCCATGCCCAAGCTGTTGACCAGTAGGGTGGAGGGAAAGTTTGCTAGAGCTTTCCCTTGAAATACACAGAATAATGTAGATTCAAGAACAGTGATTTTTCTTGTGTCTCACACCTGTCTCCTGTGATTAGAAGGAAAATGCAATACTCAAACTGCACAAACTAAACCAGCATTTTTCTGTGATAAGCAGTATGTATTTCTGCAGCACAGCAATGTGCTCTTGCAGATTGGAAATACTTCACAAATATTAGCATAAATTACCATTCATCTATTTCAGTGTAGCTTCCTTACACGGTTTCCATCACATATTCAGGGAGCAGAAACACTTATTCATATACAGTCATCCACACAACCCAAATAGTAGGTATCCATTTGGAATAGGCTAACTGAGATCTAGACAGATTTGGAGGTGAATTAGTGATACCAAAATGAAAATTAAGCCTGAATTAAGTTCTTGTCTGCTGTGAATGACACTGACAGAAAGTGAATGCACTCCCACCAGTGGAAGCAGAAAGATCTAATTTGGTATCAATTCACACTGGTTTTTCAAAGATGCATTTCTTCCAAAGGATATGCAGAGGTGCTAAACCAACTCTTGAAAGGAAAATATTGAGGCAGCCCTGCTTCCAAAATCCCATAGTTGGAACAGAAATACCATCACCGTCTCCTCACACAGTTTCTTCTGGTGCTGTGTAGATAGAGTGAAGCTTTCAGGACTGGATCTCTGTTTCTGTAATTCACCTTCAGCATCTTGCCTTCCTTTCTGACGATGTTATCTCCATTTCTCTCTTCAGGCTGGTAAATGAGCTGAGCTGTCTTCTGATGGAGCATCCCAACACCTTACGACTCAACCAGCTGTACATGAAACAATGGCAGGAAACCAAGCAAGGCTCTTGAACAGGCTTGGAAGAGGTTTGCACTGTGATTTCTTGCTCTGTGGATATTACTCACGCAGCAGCAGGTGCCTGAGCATGAGCTCCTGAGGCCACTGCTTGGTCGCTTTCGTTAACAGCCTTGTTTTCCCTTCTCAGGCAGTGTGAGCACCAATTCTGGGTGCTCTGGGTTTGGGTTTGTCATCCGGAACAAAGGTGTGAAGATAATTTTCCAGGGTATCTGGTCAGTATTTGATCCCTGCAAGCTGGTCTTTGCATCCAAGTTTTGGCGTTGGACTGTGAGCCAGATTTCTGTGATTGTCTAAGCAGGAGCAGGAAGGGTTTTCGTCCACCAAGGAACTGGGGAGCTGAGCAAATAATAAATCATATTCTTTCTAGAAAGACGTTTTAGGGTGAGCTTGTGAGACGTGTCATGCTGGAAAGTTAAAGTTAGTACTAGAACTGTCAAGATAAGAGAGACACCGTTGCTGATAACAATATGGAAGTTTCAAGTAAGAGCACAGACTTACTCTCAAAGTAGATGGCAGTTAGCTGAGGGTATTTACCTCCTTTATGACATATGATGCATTTAATTTATATTGTAAATAGATGTAATATCCAAAGCTAAGTTGGAAAAAATCAGATTGAATGGCTTGTGAATGGTTGGCAAGGATCACTGGGGTTTCTTCACGCAGCACACTGTCCTGCATTAAACAGACCTGTCCAAACAGCTGCCCCTAGAATGTTTGCAGAGAGTAAAACTGGTGTAAATTCAGGCATATTTCACCTGAACACATTCCTCATGTCTGCAAACATCCACCTTAACAATGTGGATGGAATGTGCTCAAGCTATCCCCGCTCTTCCCTGGAGAAAATCGGGCACTGGTTCGTTTCCTATCTGTTATCAGACATCCTGGCAATAAGGATCAGCCTTTCATCTAAGATCATGCTTTTAGCAGGAGGCTGAGCAGATGCAAGGCCTGGAGCACTCCTATTGGTGTCATGTCTTGAGCAACTTCAGGAAAGCTTGGCAATGGCTTGGGTTAAAAAAGAGGGATATTTGGACTGGCACAGGTCTGATCTAACAAACTTCATCTCACAGTAGCCAGGAGCAAGCACCAGAAACACCACTGCGAATCATTTGGGAAGTAATCACCCTATGTAGCTGGCAGAGTGCATCTGTGTTCAGATAAATTTCTTTAAAGGTGGGAATGGAAACTGGACAGCATCACTTTGGTAAGGAACATTTACTCCTTTTCCCCTGGGACAATCCTGTAGTTGTCCTGCACACCTAGTGTGGGATTTCACTCAGCAGTTGCTATTGCCTTCTCATGAATCCCACTCAGCCTGTCCCTGTTAACTGCTTTAGATAAACACTGTTAACCAGCCCCCAAAGCCACCTTTATTGGTGGTCTGAAAGTTTCCAGACATCTGCAATTTCCAGCTGCTTCTCCAGAGTCAGTTCCCACCTCCCATTTTGAACTGGCTTATAGCTTCCTTGGTTTTGATTTGTTTAACTGAGGTTCAATGACATTCACTTAAACTAAGGCAAAAGAAGGGCGATGCAAGTCAAACAGGGATCATCCTTGTTTTGTGACTGTCTTTCAACTGATGACCAACTATGAAGTGAGAGCAGTGCAGCCCTTGGTACCTCAGCAAGCCCAAATGCTCTGCGGCAAGGGACTGCATCTTTCACAGTTTGCCCAGGGAAGTGGTAAACACATCATCCTCAGCAGTGTTCAAAGCCAGGCTGGACAGAGCCTGGCAGCAGGTTGGAAATGGATGACCTGAAGGTGCTTTCAAACCCTCAGGCTATGTTCTGTGTTCAGTTCTGGGCCCCTTACCACTATAGGTGCTGGAGCGGGGCCAGAGAAGGGCAATGGAGCTGGTGCAGGGCCTGGAGCACAGTGTGATGGGGAACGGCTGAGGGAGCTGGGGGGTTCAGATGGAGAAAGGAGGCTCAGGGGGACCTGATTGCTGCCTACAACTGCCTGAGAGGAGGATGGAGCCAGGAGGGGGCTGAGCTCTGCTCCCAAGGAACAAGGGATGGGACAAGAGGAAATGGCCCCAAGCTGCACCAGGGCAGGTTTAGATGGAGCTGAGGAACAATTCCTTCCCCAAAGGGTGCTCAGCATTGGAACAGGCTGCCCAGGGCAGGGCTGCAGTCACCGTCCCTGCAAGTGTTCACACACCGTGGAGATGAGGCCTCAGTGCCATGGGTCAGTGGTGGCCTTGGCAGTGCTGGGAACGGTTGGACTGGATGAACTTAAAGGGCTTCTCCAGCCTGGTTGAGTCTGTGATTCTGAGGTTCTTCCAAGCCTGTCACAGCATGCAGAGACAGTTCTGGCAAAGACGGCTGTGACTCAGCTTCACATCTTCCCCCTCTCTGCAGTGCTTCTGATTTTGCCAGGTTCCTCTTTCCGTGCCAGCTCCCTGGCGGATGCATTCAGGAAGTGAGCAGTTCAGAGGGTTTGCAAAGCTGACTCCTTACAGCTGCTCCAGTTGCATCTTTAATTTCCTTGCAGTGGACTTGGACACGGTACAGCTGCTGTGACATCACTGGCCACAAGCATGGCTGCCACCCATCCCTGGCTGTAACCGTTTATTTATAAGGATTTTATAGCTCTTGTTCACAAACCATTGCTATCCCGAGCTGCAGAAAACACACCTGTGGCTTGCATGAAGATGTATGTAGTGCTAGAAGACATTCTCTGTTTCCATCCTTTTTTTGATACAGACGTTTAGCAAAGTCAAAGTGAAGCCCTGGAGCTCTTTGGAGCTTTTGTGCTTTTGGTGTCAGTTAAGGGGAGCTTTGAGGAAATTCCATCCTGCCTGCCCTGTGTCACCACACTCCAGTTCTCCCAGGATTGTTCCAGTCCTGAAGGCACAGGAACTCAGACTTCAGATTCCTTAATCCATTGTCATATATTTGTGACAAGAAATACTAATACCTGCCAAGATACTCCGGACTGCTCTCCCATGCCTTCTGCCATGGCGTTCCCCCAGAGCCTGCATAGTGATGGAGCACGTCCTCACTTGCATGTTGCCCATCATGCCAGAGCAGGCCTGGGAAATTCACCCCCTTTTCAATCTGTAAGCCTGGCCCAATGTCAGTTATTTTACATGTCTTGGTTTAACAAACACACTCATGTTTTCCCAGCCTGAGAGAACTTGCTAACACGGCTGTGGATGCCTGCATTTGCCAAGTATGCAAAACCAGCACCCGAAAATGCCACTGTACTTCTAAATCTAACATTGCCAAGCCAAGGCAAGGTGGTGTCTCCATTTGCCTCCATTTTGGGGATTAATCACATCAAAGCTTGAGGACCTTTCCGGCCTCAGCTTTGTGTTAGAGAGCAGCAATTCACCACAGGGTCTGCTGTGAGCTGGATGCCAGCCTGGGTACCCATGTGCTGAGGGAGGGTGGGCTGTGGCCAGCCATGCATCTTCTAGCACGTCTCTTCCCAGATGGCAGGACCTTAGCACAGACCCAGAACATGCACGGCTGCAGGCAAACATCATGTCTGTCTTCCTCCTTCAGCTAGGATTAAAGGTTATGATCTCCAGATGGGGCGTGTTGTAATCTTGTTGCAGTAATGACCCCATTACAAGAATTATTACTTCTGTCATGCTGTGCTTCCTCCTTTCCTAAGATCCTTCCCCAAAACCTCTGTTGTGTCCAGATGTTGTGTCTGGGACATGTAGAATTGCAGCTTGTATAACTCAGTGATGTTGCAACTGCTGGATGGCTGTTAAAGCAGTCCCACCTAAGCTCCAAAACCAGCCCATGGGTATAAGGATTAAGATCATGCTACAACGTAGATCCATATCACAGTTTCCTAACTCCTGCTTTCCTCTGTGGTCAGCATATGATGACCTTCTTATGTGAGGAGCACAGCTACATCTCCATGATTGCATTTCCCTTGGGATAACTCACAGGAAACCTGAGGGGTCTTTGATCAATGGCTCACGCATGTTCTTCTTCTGCCAATTGTTTATTCAAAATCCAGAAACCACACAGTTATTTTGAGTGAAAGGGAAAGAAATCTGATGATTTTTGTTGGGACATTCCGTGTCATTGCATGTTTACTGGAAGCTCTTTGGTGGTGTTTCCTTCAAGGATGACATGATACTTCATTCACTTGTCTGGACCCTGCATACGGCTACTTGTAGAAGGCACATTTGATGTACTGGCACACATCCTTGGTAAAGGACCATCTCAGGTCCTGCAGCGCTGGGAGTGCAGAGACCAGCATCCATGGTGCCTGCCAAGCAATCTTCCCAGACTATGTGTAGAAGTAGATGTTTGACTACATGATAAGGATGATGCCAGTGTTGTCACACACTTGAACATATTTAAATGGCACAGTAGAAAGCCTCCTTGCTTAAAATGTATCAGTTCCCTTCAGATTACCTTCTGTTTTTCCTGTTTGTGAAGCTCCAAAAACTACTTTACGTATTCACTTATTACATTCCCATCCTCCTTTGCTAAAGAAGTCTAGTATTTAATTTAGAACAAGAACTTAAAATATCCCATGAACTTCTTCCTGCAACCTGGACCCTGGGGATCTCACTCAGTGCTTGATTTCAAAGGAACATGGAAATTACGCATCAGGATACAGATGTCACTGGGACAAGGCAGCTTTTTAATTAGAACGCAGTCAGCTCTTACTTATGGAAGCTTCCTCACCATTTGTATCCTTCTTTCTTTCCTGGACCTTTCACTTTGCTTCTTGCTCCCCTCCATGTCCCTCCGTTGAAAGTGTTTCTGGGAAGGTGTATCTGGCTTCCTATCAACTGAAAGGCACATGTCCCTTCTTCCTTCCTACATTTCCTCTCTGCTGGTGACGAGCCACTGGGCTTCATCTTTCAGGGGGATTCCCATTGCTGCTGGTCTCATATCCGAATTCCTTCCAGAAGCTATTTACAAAGGGAACCCAAAGGAAGCTTTTCATTGACATCTGTTAGCATTTGTAAAGCATTTAGAGAACAGCAACTGAGTGGAGGTTGGCTTCCTTTTTACTACAGGGCTGTAACCGGGACAGCTGTCTTAATGATAAAAGGATAGAAACAAGACACATGCTTGGTTATTTGGTACTTCTTTTCATTTCATTATGGGTAAGTTCCCTAAGGCATGCAAGAAATGTGATTTTCCACCTTTATGCCAAAGCAGAACTGAGCTTGAGCCCGTAACCTGCACAGGAAGGAGCAACCACAGAGCAATGCTCCAAGGAATGGAGTCCATGAGCCAGTGGTCCTCTGCCTGCTCCATCCTGGGTTGGGTGTTAGACTTCTTGGCAGTGTATTTCACTTACTGCATGCAGAGTTTTCCCAGGTTCTGGTGAAGGAAACCAACTGATGCAAGTTTTCACAGAAGAATAGCACATTTCTTGGAAATCCTGCAGCGGGATGGACTTAACACAAGATTTTAATCTAACAAAGGTTGAACAAAGACAGCAATTCTAAACCAAGACTTGATCCATTGGATTTTCAAAGCTTTTTAGGAGAGTAGAAAATTGTTGCAATTCATCTGTCATTGGAAATCATTATCCCTTTAAAAAATAAAGTGCATGTCTTTAATAATGTTGGAACAATTAAGGCTGCAACATACAATGGGGTGCATCTTAATCGCTCATTTGTTGCAGTCAGCCATTACATCATTGTAGGCAATTTTAACCTCTGTGATTGTAATGAGTAGCTTTATGAAACTAATATCTGCCTTTGGCATTGAATTTAAAATGAAGTGTGTAGCACAGAGTGTCTGATGTTAGACCCTTCGGCATATATAGGGTAGAAATCCTCTGCTCCCATAAACTGACATCCTTTTTTTGGTTACTACATGTGTGAAACCACCCCTTACTGGTGATACAATTACTGGTAAGTAAACCACAAAGCCTCTCAGCTTGGGCTTGGAAAACTGCGTGTACTGGTCTTCTGACACATCCTCACCCTAAACCACGGCAGATTCCAGCACTGCTGCAGGGCTCCGCTTAGAATCACAGAGTTAAGCAAATGATTGGACTTTGCGCAGGCAAGAATAAATGGGAATCCTCATATATGGATAATGGAAACCTTATCATCCGTACATTATGAGATCACATATGCTCCTGAACTGCAGACATATGCTTTGAAAGAAAAGTCTTTATTACTTCGGAATGATAAACTTTGGATAGTGTGTTCTGGGCTAGATCACAAGCATTTCTCCACACTTGGTAGAAACATACTCAAGTTGATCAGAAGTTTCTTCTACCCATCTCTCTTCCTTCTCTGCATGTCAGTAAAGAGCTTCAAGTTGCTGCAGGTATAATAAAACCTGAATCTTTTGTTTCAGTATTGGTAGAAATTTCATTATGCACAGCTAATTTTATCTGGAAGTTATTCAAACTATTGCCTCATGAGTAACAGCAGTAATGCAAGAGTCAGACCGAGCCAAGGGAAACTGATCACTTACTGTGAGTCAACACTAGAGACGAGTAGACACAAACTTGTTTTGAGACATTCTTGCTTGTACAATTTAGTGTTTAAAATTACCGCTTCTCATGGAAATTCAAAACAGTACCAATGAAAGCTTTCTTTGTGAGAAATCCTGATTTAGGTTATGGATGTGAGCAGGACTTATCTTTGAGTCCCTGACTTGAATCCAAGGTCTTTGTGCTTTGGACTCCCTTGTAGAGGTGACTCATTGATGGATTTTTTTTGAGGACTGCATTAAAATTTGCTTTCTTACCTTAGCTTCATGTTCATAGGCGCCCAGGATCTAATTTCAACTGTGCAGTCGCTTTTACTTAACCCTGATAGAAAAGTCCAACGTTTTTTGTAGAGCAATTGACACAAAGACTTGTAAAAGCAATTCACTTGCTGCAAGAGATTGTCGGGTATACCTAGTTTGTGTCAGGCTGGGGTATAAGTTACTGAGAAAAGCTGCATCCATCTGCTCATCTGTCGTAATTTTTTGAGTAGGACATCCAACTCTTTGACATTTCGGTTCAGACTAGGTTTAGAGCCAAGTTCCTTCTTTGATTTAGCTCAGAGGAGCATAAGCTTGACAAAAACTGTGAGGAAGATGACTCAAGCTATATCAGGAGTTCCGTGGTTCTGGATGGGATGGGAAACATGCCAATGATTCTGCAATCAGTTACACTCTTTGTGAGGAATGAGTAATCCCTTTGTGGAACGCAACAGGAAGGGAGAGGCTATGAAGTCTACTGACTACTGATATTTTACTGTGGAGTTGGGAATCTTTCATTTTAAGGTTCTTGTGCGTAATTTTCCTGACATTTATACTCTTGAGGAAACAGGATAGCCAACAGGGCAAGCTGGGCTTGCTGCTGCCTACACAGCAATATTTATAGTGGGGTCATTTGAATAAGCAACGCATAAGTAACAGAACAAAGAACATCCTAAAGACTGAAGATCTGGAAAGTGGCACTGGAAACAGAACCTGCAAGTCACGAGCCCCCATTGTTAATCCACTTTTGGCATGGATGACTTCTGTAACCCTCTGCTTTTGTTCCTTACCTTTATTACTTCCTAGGCTGTAAGACACCAGCAGTTAATGAAAGACCTCACCAGGCCTTCCAGATGAGGCTGAAGGTAAGCAAGGGTTAGATGTTTGACTTAAAACCAGATATCTACAGAGGTGCCATAGATTTGGCATGCAGCATTGGCTGAATCTGAAGTTATGGGTTGGTTTCCAAAGTCTAAAGGGTAATTACCTTGTTTGTGTTGTGACATTTCAATCAATGAAAACCTGCAAGAACTGCTGTAAATAAAAATAATGATAACAAAAGATAACACCATTCCTCTGTTTTGCACACAGTGAAATAATGTGCTCAGACTCCAGTGATTCCCCTCAAGGCACAGCAAGCAGGTCCTATCCTCAGCCTTCTTTAGCGTTCTAAGAGGCACGGAGTGGACACGTCTATTCTTCTGGCCACTGCTCCTGAGCAATGCAACAACCTCAAGGTGCATCAGGGGAAGTTTAGGCTGGAGATTAGAAACAATTTCTTCACTGAAAGGGTTTTCAAGCATTGGAACAGGCTGCCCAGGACTGTGGTGGAGTCACCGTCCCTACAGCTGTTCACGGACCATATAAATGAGGTATTTAAAAGATGTGGCGTTTAGGGACATGGTTTATTAGTAGCCTTGGCACTATTAGATTAATAGTTTGACTTGATGACCTTAAAGTTCTTTTCCACCCTAAAGAATTTTATGATCTATGAATTCCTTGGTGTGTTCTGACTTTGTGTGACACCCAGCACTGGCTGTGGAATTCTGCTAGACTACTGTGTGCCTGCTAGGCAAACCCACTGAGGAAAGCCATCTGAGAGGTGTTTCCTTATCATCATACACCATCCTGCTCCATTAGATTCATGAGATGAATAAGGATAAGAGTAAACAGTAAAAACACATGAAGTTTCCAGGCTTCCCCTAATGTTCCTTCTCCTACAGTGGTGTTTCCACTGAAACATCTCGCAGCAACACATTAAGACAAAAAACCTCAGGAATAATTAAACAAACATCTAGTCCTTTGCAAGGTGAAGGCAACCAGATTTGGCAAATGCAACATGAGAGTGGAATAATTTATGGCTGTGTAGAGGCTTCAGTCCAGGGAGGAGCTCTATCTTACAGCCTTCAAATGAACACAGTGAAAGAAAGAAGAAAAAATCTGGTTGTGAAGCTTGGTGGTCCCTGCACTTGAGCAGGCTGCTGGAGAAGTTATTTGTTATAGGTCAAAGCAGATCCTAATATTGCTATTAAAAGAGTAGGGGAAAAAACTTCCAGCTTCACAGCCTACGTCAATACTTTGCTGCGATTGGAATCAATCGAATTGTCAGGCTCTATTTGGGTCATGCTTTTCTCATTGCTTTAACCAGTATTTCAACTGTGTACAGTTGTGTTGTCCTCAACATAAGAAGGACATGGAGCTGCTGGAGCAAGTCGAGAGAAGGGCCACGCAGATGGTAACAGGCTGCAGCACCTCTTGTATGAAGACAGGCTAAGAAAGATGGGGCTGTTCATCCTAGAGCAGAGAAGGCTGTGTGGAGATCTCAGAACAACTTCCAGTGTCTGAAGGAGGCTACAGGGATGCTGGAGAGGGGCTCTTCATCAGGGACTGTAGCGATAGGACAAGGGGTGATGGGTTCAAACTGTAACAGGGGAAGTTCAGGTTGGATATAAGGAAGTTCTTTACTGTGAGGGTGGTGAGGCGCTGTCACAGGTTGTCCAGAGAAATGATAAATGGTCCATCCCTGGAAGTGTTCAAGGCCAGTTTGGACAGAATCTTGGTTGACATGGTCTACCCCCGCTCATGGTAGGGGATTGGATGATGACCTTACGTCTCTTTCCAACCCAAATTATTCTATGATTCTATGATTTATAGTTGTGACTATGTATGTTGCTTAACACAAAACAAGCAGAGGAAGAAGGGTAATTTTGTGGGTGGGTTTCCCTTCATTTCACTTTTGCTTTTCCAAAGGTTTCTCTCTATTTTTCTCTTTTGGATGACCTACAAGATATTTTGGTGGAAACCACTTCGTAAAAATCAGAAGTTTAGGGATTTTTTAAGGTTTGTGTGATGCCTGCTGACAGTTTCCCAATTCTTCATCATAACTTTTCTCATCTCACTTTTCAGATGTTCAGGCTCTCAGTTGTAAGCTTCTGTCTGTGACAAAAAACATGCGTCATCGTTTGGCATGTGATCAATGACAAAGATGTGTAAAGCTAACAAAGACCTCCTCCACAACGTAACCTTTGAGGTTTGCAATATTTGTCCATTGTCATTCAGTATGAACTGGATGCTGCGGTATCAAAATACATTTTGAGCATTCCCAACACATTATACTTATAAATCTTATTTCTCTGTGGCATGCTAGGTGCTTCTGTGCAGTGATTTGAAAATGTTTATTAAAAGAAAGCCATTAATGACTATTCAGCATCTGATGTGGAACTCTAGGTTGAATAAATGCTGACTAAAACCTTTTCACCCAGAACAATAAATGAAATATTGTGGTTCATTGAATAGGGTATTTTTCATGGGAGCATCATGTTTTAGAGTAAGATTTCTGCTTTTAAGTTAAGGAAATACCTGTGGGAGAGGCACTTTCAATCATCAACATTGCAAAGGAAATGTTCCACCTTTTTCAAAGAAAAATTCTTGGGTGTCTTTATGCAGTGAACTTCTGTATTTTTGGTTTTCATCTCACTTGAAGATAGAAAACCCAAATGTTAGAAATTGCCCTAATGTGCAAGTTCAAATGTGGTTGACCAAGACTTTGAGACCACAAGTCCCTCAGTGCTCCCATCATTAAGCTTGCTTAGGAAAAACCCTTATATTGGAAGAATTCAACCCGTCATTCGCTCCTTGCTTAAATAGCTTTTCATGTTCGGAGGTTAAATGTTTCAAAGCTCTGAGAACATTTACATGAGGAGCAAATACGGAAAGATGTAGGGTTTGTTTTCTTTTTTTCCTAGCAGTCTTGGAAGTTGGGTTTGAAAAAGGAAAAACAAATGGTGTAAGCTGCAGATGGAGATTGCCTGGTGCTTTCAGAGGTGGGGAAAAGATTCCTGAACTCCAGCACTGTGATGGTTTTGGTACCTGTTCATGTACATGACATTTTCCTAAAGCCTCAAACTTTGAAATGTCAGGTTGAAACTAAACCAAAACAGAATCAGCCCTGAGCATGTCAGGGAGATTCAGAGGTAACTTCCCATGGAAAAAAGCTCTTCAGTAACTTTGGCTACAGAATTCACCAGGATCTCACTTTTTCTGCCACCAGAGATGGGGAAAACCAGGACCCAGCTGCCTGGGAATCAGTGGGTGGCTTTTAGGCTGCTCTCTGCTTCTCTCTTCCAGCTCTCTGCTCAGTTGAGCAAGTGATCTTCACATCAATGTTGCCACACAGGTTCCCAGAGCCAATTGCTTTTGAGTGCATGAGAAATCATGGGCTTTTGCCTTTCCACCTGTCCTGCAATCCAGTAGGATGAGGAGAAGTTGAGTTTTGGAAGCTTGATGCAATTGCTAACCGCTTGTTCTTTGCTGAATGAAATTGCCCATCTCAAAAAACCAAAAGAAAAAACCCCAGCAAACTCACCAAAATTAAAATCGCCTTTCGCTCATGGGTGCTGGTCTCAAAGGAGAAGCATGAACTCACATTTAACTCTTGGTTTCACTTCATGTTTATGTTGTAAAGTGGAAGAAGCTTTCGAATCTCTGTGCTTCAGCTGCCAGGTCTTGCCTACAGTGACACATTTCCTTTCTTCCACCCATTTCCAGGCATTTCTCTACTGTGCTTAACCTCCTCCATCTTTGCCATGGAGAGTAAGCAGAGTTTCTTGGCCTCAGCTTTAATAGAAGTCCTTAATTTCGCCTAGAAAGTATAGGGAAAGGTGCTTGATAGAACACACTGAAGTAGAAGATGAGAGGTTCTGGTAGCATCCACAGCTCTCAGGGTAACTGCAGGGAGTTGTCTGTCCGTGCATAGGAGATGGACAGAGCGGGTTCCAAAGTTTTCATGTCCTTGCATTTTCTCAGCAAGCATTGTTTATTTAGTGACTTTGGATCAAACCCCAGACATTCTAGGGATGCATTCCTTGAAGTGTTTTATCCTTAAAAAGAACCCGCATTCGAGTTCAAAATTGATAACAAGGAAGTAGTCAAGGAGGGATCTTAGATAAGAACTTTCGTGTGTGAACAGTTTGTCAGTTTAAGCTAAAACCAGGCAGAAAATGGGAATACTTCCCACATCCTCATGTCTGTTCCAGCTCCATCTGCTGAGCCTCTAAATTGCCTCCCACTTTGCTCATGTCATTCTGACAGCTGGGGCTCAGCAGAGTTCTCCTTAGAGCTGTGTTCAGCAGCTAGACCTTCTCTGTCTGCATCTCCTCCAGCTGCAAGCGGTGCAGTGGTCAGGGCAGATGCTGCAGTGCAGGTGGCTTTTTTCATGGTCCAGAGCCAGCATCCACACATTCTGCAGCCACCATCCAAGCTTTCCTCAGTTCATTAAACAGTCTGTTCTGACACAAATCTTGCCAAAAATAGATCTTCAGTCTAATATCCAATACTCCCAAAAGAATAACAGTCCTAATATAATCCTGAATATGTGCAGGATTTATGGTTCTGTCAGGCATTGTTCAGATAGTTTCTATTTTAAGGGAGATTGGTCAAATAAAAGAAAACCACCAAGGAATAAAAAATACTTCCAACACTTGATCCTGAACCTTCCTATTAAAGAGAAAAGAAATATTACTTGGAAAATTCAGAGCACAGTCTTCATATGCCCCTGCCAGGGGACAGAAGGTGACTCTGTCCTGCCACAAGCCTGAGGTCAGGCTCCTTTGTAATGATTTTCCCTCTCTGATTATGTTCTGAAGAGGCAAATGTGTTCTTCTGTCCATGGTGTATCAGGAGCAGAGGTGCTGCAGGGGCTGGTCCCCTGGGAGCAAAAGCACATTGTTTATGAGGAAGCCCAGTTAAACACTGATTATTTCTGTTTGCTTTGGCAGATTGCAGAAGCTGGGTCACTAATGCAGTTCTTTTCCTGAATCATTTAAATGAAGAAGTTTCCAAGTCTTCCCTTGCCTCCACATAATCACAGGAGGTCATTTTTGCTGCGTGGCAGCATTTCTTGCCCCATACGCTGTGTCTATGAATGGTTCTAAGGGTGTAACTCAATCTTGCCTCGAGATAATACTCTGGTGAAGTCCATATAGAACTAAATACTGTCTCTAAACCACTGTGGTTTCATCAGATGGGTGTCAGGATGTTCGTGACAGACACAACAGCAGCTGGAGTTTGTGGAGTGAGGGGAGCTACGAGCTGAATGAAGTCATCTGCATCAGTGTGAACAACTCCTCTGACGCCAGTAGGATTGCATGAGGTCTGGGAGAGGATTAGGGATACTCTCTGCATGACAGTCACATACGTGCTCCGGCAGCCTGTCCCCTCGGGGTAAGGATAGGTGATGTGCAGGCACTCATCATGCTAATAGGAACGTTATTTAGGGGAATTCTTGCAGCTTTATTGAACAGCCACTGGTAATTATCCACTGGCACACATCACTCCTACTTGTTAGAACAGTTGTTGAAGGTAGCTCATGCTGAAGGTAGTTTTCTCCTTGGAAGTCCTGACATGGCCTTGAGGACCAGCAATGGGTAACCAGAATGCAAGATGAGTTATTAAAAGTAAATCAAGCCACTTTAAAGATAATGAATGGTTCTTAAAAGTTCGCTTGCGCCACCACAGATCTCGAAGCTGGGACAGATGTTTGTTGCTAAGGAAGTGGAATTTATTGCTGCCCTTGTGACTCCAGAGGTTTTATGGAAGCCCAGGGGAAATGCTGGGGAAGCCCTGACCTCTGAAAGGTTGCTTCTCTCCAAAGGGAGCACCAAAGCTTCTGCTTTGGGTGCCTGCCTGGCTCCACATGCCTCTTACTCAAACACACTGCAGCTAGCTGACATGCTGATGACCTCCTTGCTGGTGACTGGAGTAAGACTATAAATTGCAGTGCCTAATTAGGGACTTTTGCCTTGCATGGATGATAAGAAGTCCAGACACAAAGGCAGATGCCAGTAACCAAGGGCTGGATCAATAACTAATCCTATAGCAGAAACACCCTATACTTGTCCGAAGTAAAACCTTCTAGACTGAGACTTAAGCAGCTAAAAAACCTGCTTTTGTAAACTCATTAATTTTCTTTCCTTCCCCGCTCACCAATGCAATGTTTCCAGCAGGAGACACATTCCTTCCTCCAGTGAGGAACGCTGCCAACATTGTCTCATTTCCCTCTGGAGACAGCCAACAAGCTGGGCAGAAGCGTGGAGACATGCATGACAGCATTCCTGAGTGGAGTGAATTTCCCCCCAGCAGTGAGCATTTTCCAGTGCCAACAGGCAGTCCTAAGGTATTTGGGCACTGTGTATGCTGCAGAGCCAGCGAGTTCCATTCCCATTCTGGAACCTGCGAGCAGGGCTAGAGATTTCCCACTCCATATCTCCAAATGGGTGTCAACTGCTGATGACAAACAGGAAACGGGTATGCGAGACTCCATAATCTTAAAGGTTTCCAACCTAGTTGGTGCTATGATTCTAACCCAAGTGATGGCCCAGGCTCTGTGCTGGCCCCATATGACACGGAACTCGCACCCATGCTGCAGAGCAGGGTGGCTCCGGTGTCCACCCCTCAGCCACTGTAGGAGGGGGAAGTCCACTCTCTGAGACAGTTGAGGGCTCCCACTGTCCCCTGACCAATAACCCCTCCGTGGGTGCCGGAGGGCAGGGAGGAGGCTAGGGGACAAGTGGGGGACTTTGGAAGAGCTGTCTGATCTCCTTTCCTTTCCCCACCACAGGTTTCCTGTGTGACTCCGGATGAGTCATTTAGTGTTTCCATGGTTCCCTATTTGCAAAACCGGACTTTCCCTATCTCATTGGAATGATATGAGAATAAATATGCTAATGAGCCTCGGATACTCTCTTGAAGTGGATTGAATCCAGTTAAATCAGTACCTCCTCTTACTAAAGAGCCAGAAATATCCTGATTTTCTGGGAATACCTGAGTTATTCCTAAGAAAACAAGTAAGATTTTGGGTGGCTGCATCAGAGCACACATGGTGTTTGGAAGTCCTTCCTGATAACTAATTCTCTTTGTCATGTATAAGTCATTGTAGTTTGGCTCTGTTGCTCCTTTAGGTCATTCCCTGTGTAGACAGGGAAAACAAAGACTTAATTACAAGTAATATATTCTCCAATGTAAGTAGTAAATGAGAGCACAGAGCTCACTTGTGAAGGGGAAGACATTTGACATCTGTGGATGGGGATAATGCCATAATTTGCAAGGAAGTTGCAGAAGCCTAATGGCTGGTTCTTTTTCACCCATCCAAATCAGAGCAAAAGTGCAGGTAGAAAAAGAATTACAGAAATGGGAATCTACCCATGGCTTGGAGGCTGAGGAGAGCGACCCAAGACATCTCAGAAGAACAGAAAAGCACCAAGAGAGTGCTTATGCATTTTGGTGTTGTTTTGTTGATTGAGGTGCAGCGTAGAGAGATGCAGACAGAGCTTGTGTTGAGTTGGGAAGGTCATCCCAAGGCAAGAAGGCTGATGTCTGCCATAGGGAGGAAGGTGCTAATGAGAGCTAATTGTCGCCATTAGCCCTGCCTGCAGGTGTGAGAATGGGAGAGGAAGACAAAAGGGGGAGTGGGGAAAGGAGTGGTTTTCTTGGGAGTGGGTTGCTGCAGGCTGGGAGCGGAGGCTGCAGTCGGTGCTTTGGTGTGCAGTGAGCTTCAAGCATCTGGATGCGCTGATTCCTGAAGGTACGGGAAGAAACTGAGGCATGTTCTGTGGGGTGGCTATAGGGGAAACTGAGGGAGCCTGACTGCTCATGGTCATGTTTTAATCTGTTTTTTCATTTTCTCAGTTCTGGCTCCCTTTAGTGCCCCAGTAAAAAACACTCGAGCAGCAAGTAATGCTTATGAGGTATTTCCTGTTGCGTGCAACTCTCAGTTGACTTAGTGCTTTGGCTTCAGCCAAATGCTTCCTCTAGACCCTATCCACATAAGCAATCACTAGTGATGACTACAGAGTGAGTGGGAGATGTTGCTCTGCTCCCTGAGCCTATTGTTGTGATTCCTGGAATTCCTTGTAGGTCCCTGTTGAGGGAAGGCTGTGCTGTGGCCTTCTGCCACACTCCTCCTTGATTCATGGAGCATGGCTCCTAAAGAACTGCAGTGTGGGAGTCTGGTTCTGTGGCTGTCACAAAGGGAACAGGGAAGAAGGGAAGGAAAAGAAGAAACACTTACTTTTGATGAAGACTCAGGTGGAAAAGCCCACAAAAGACACAATAGCAACAGGGAAGCAACGTCCTGTCTGATGGATACTTTCTCTCTGTTTCACAGACCTGAGATTAATGGCAGTGGGGCTTGGAGAGAGCTGCTCTAGCGCAAGGTGTACCTGCCCGTAGCAGGGGGTTGGAACTGGTTGAGCCTTAAGGTCCCTTCCAACCCAAACCAGTCTAGGATTTTATGATGACATATAAGAATGGGAAGGCGGCAGGATAAAGAGAAGTAACATTTGTTCAGTACTATTTATTATGCTAGCACTTAACTGATGAACTTTTTGAACAAAGATGTTCCTTTGTCACAGGGCGCACCCTGCTCACTGCAGGATGGCCTCATGTGGTGTAGTAAGCTAATCAGTCTGTGGATTAGCATCTATGCTAATTCCTGTGGCTTCTGGTAGCCAAGAAGACACAGGTTGTGTCCTCCCACATGGATATGTGAACAGAGAGTGTGAGTGTGGCTTCTGATGTGGTTCCTTTCATGTGGTGCACGTTGCTGAGTGATAAACAACAAGAAACACAAGTACTGAAGGGCAACTGTCATGTTCAGAAAGGAGAACCTGTCCTAAACAAACCTGTGCTCCAGGTTATTGCTGCAGCCCCAGGCTCAACAGCTGTTCTCATCTTCAGGTTGAATCAGGTGAAGATTCTCTTGCACAGCAGGGAAAGTATTTTAGGAATCTTCCTCAGGAAACTGAAGGAACAAACAGCACTGGCTTGTTCAGAATGTCATTAGTCATTTTGTGGACCTGATACCGATGACTTTATTACTAAAGGGAACAGGAATGGATGTACCCTCTGAAAACCCTGCTATGGCAGAGGTAAGCATGGTTGCAGTAGGATGGGAGATAAACGAATCAAATAGTTGTCAGAACTCTGTTCTCTCTAAACAGTATCTTCTGCCACTTTTGTTCAAGTGTTGGCTGCAATAGACCATTGGACTGATATTTTGGAGTGTTGCCTATATCTTCAAGTATCTTCAGTCTTTGATTAGTTGTGAGAACAAATCTTCTGTCTCTTCACCACTTGTTTTGCCAATGTTGTGTTTCTGGAGCTGAATCCTGGTCTGAATGTGCTGCTTGCTGCCAGTACTGTACTTGTAATGCATTAAAATATGGCAGAGTTTTGCTTCTGAGCTGTAGATGGTTGCTTACTTGACAGTTTGGGGAAAACTACTGAACATGAAATATTCCCAGATGGTGGGGTGGTGATTTCTAGCGCCACTAAAGGCTATAAGATACCTGCTTTGTGAAGCATGAGCTGAAGTTATTCATTTTCTGCTGATTTTTAAGCTGTGTGAACATAAACCTGAATGAATGAGCCTTGATTTGTTTGCACCAAATTTGGCATTAGACTGGCCTTAATGTGCGATGAAGGTGAAATAGTCCCATTTGTATCCTCTGCTGCAAAGGGAAAGGTGTCCTGTGTGTCAGCAGAGGGACCTTGTGAACTTCTGGAGTTAGGGGATGCAGCTACATCTGAAGGGATAATAAAGAAAGTAGACAGCAGCTTTAGTGTTTGAAGCTTTGCATCCTGGTAATGGACATGCTTAAAGTCAGGGTGGAGCAACTACAAAGCTCACACCCACTGGGGTGGCCTAGGAACCTGCCTGGTGTCCCCTTATCACTGCTGCTCTGCAACAGTGGGTTCTGCAACATCTTGGGTTATAGAAAGTAAAGGAGAATGGAGTGTAGCTCAATACTTTGAGTTTTCCCAGAGAGTGTACAGCAGGTGCTGGTAGCAGGATAGTTTGCCTTATCCCTTTGGAGATTAACCCTGTGGTGGTGTAAGGCTTTTCTGGGAAGAAGGGCCATAAATATCTTCTTGAATTTGTGATTGTAATTTAGCAGCTGGGGTAAGGAATAACAGATGTGCATATGTGAGAATTAGCTGCAGTTGATGGGTAAATATCCTGGGTTCAGCTGTAACAGACATTTTTCTCCTTTGTAGGAGCTGGTGCAGTGCTGTGTTTTCAACTTTAGTCTAAGAACAATGCTGGTAGCACACAGATAAGGCAGTGTCTGGTTTCAATGGACCTAGAGATCTGCATGCAGATATTGGAGTTTTCCACATGCTGTAATATCTTTCTTACCTTCCCACTAGATAACTCAATAGGAAAGAGGAACAGTCCCACTGCTATAGAAAAATCTTGTTTCATATCTCCTTGGTTTTGTCTTAAAGAATCCCCTGATTTACATCCAGAAGTCCCACTTTCTTTTCTTCACGAAGCGAAGTCACCTTACTCAGGGGTCAGGGCATGGGCAGCAATTGCTGCTCATCATCTCTTAGAAAGGATGCCATTTTTGACCATTTGCTCTCAGGCACTGATGAGAGAAAGGAAGTGTAGTGAGCAAACCTTTGCTTTGTGTGGGTTTTGTTGTTTTATTTTTCCACATTAAAGTGCCCTGGCAGCTTTTTGCTCGGTAATGCCTTCATAGATTCCTTCCACTTTGTTCTGTGCATGCAGTTTTACTTTTTCCTTTGGTATTTTTACAGAAATAACACGCTGTGGGGTTGGTGAATTGAATCCAGTTGTGAGAATTAGGAACTGAATACTTAAGTATTTTCTGAATCTATTTTGAATATATTCTGATTCTATTGTTGTGCTCCAGTGTGGAATGCTAAAAAAGTGTCAAAACACGGTGAGGTTTTACTGAATAATCTTCTTGTTGCTGAGCAGAAAGGAGTTAAATGGGAGGATTTTATTCTAAAGCAAGGTGAAACATTTTTGGGACGCACCGAGAGAGTTTCTTTGGAGAGAGACGGATGTTGTTTAATGGTGTTTGGCATCCTTAGAAAGGAAGGTGAGTTTCATCTATTTCTTAGAGAAAAAGATTTAAATCATAGAGAACTGAGAACCATAGAATCACAGAATGGTTTGGGTTGGAAAGGGCCTTAAGATCATCCAGTTCCAGCTCCCTGCCATGGGCAGGGACACCTCACATTAGGCCATGTTGCCCAAGGCTCTATTCAATTTGGCCTTGAACACTGCCAGGGGTGGAGCATTCACAACTTCTTTGGGCAGCCTGTTCTGGTGCCTCAGCACTCTCACAGTAAAGGACTTCCTTACATCTAACCCAAACATCCCATGTTTAATTTTAAACCCATTCCCCTAGTGCTCAGTCTTATGCCATTGCCCAAACTTCTCTCTTTAAAGCCTTTAAAATGAAGGTTTGTGAAAATGCCTGAAACTTGTCCTCAGATGAATTTGGCTTATTTGGATTAGGATAAATTAATCTGTGTGTGTATTCTGTATGTGATTAATACCTTACACAAAAAATACCCAAACCCTACACATCTGAGAAGCTCTGTAACATGCATTACACAGCGTATTTCAACCACTCTGGCACGAGTAAATGCCTGCCCTTCCAAACTGTAAATATGAGCACTCGGTGGGTGTTCATTAGAATAAAGACAGACTCAGGAATAAATACAAATCAAATAAAATCCTTTTATTTTTTTGCTTTAAGACAAAATTCTTCTTTAAAGATCTATTTGGAAACTTCATTGCCAGAAAGCATCAAAATCATTCTCTAAAATAAATAGCTATTAAGTATGACACAGCTAAACTTTATACCATAATTTTTACAGTTTCTCTCACATAAAATTAAAACAACCATATGTACAGTATCAATAAATATGCAGCAATCACTTTCAGTGCCTTTTTGATGTTTCAATATGAAACTGTACAATCAATGAAAGAATGTATATTTGTGCAAGAATGAGAGCATCTGGAAAGCTAGTTCAGTTCCTCATTAAGCAAAAAACCCAAGCAGTCCTGACTTATGGTGCTAAATAGACCAGGTTGTAACTTCTTGGGCAATGCCTTTCATGTTGTTCTGAAGGATTTAGCAATAATACTTCTAAGGAAAAATGAGTTTGGAACTGTCACTGTTGACAAACGTGGCTCCTGTTTGTGCAATTCTGAACCTAGCTTTGGCACCAGGCCTCGGGAACAAACCCGAGAGTGGAGTCCTCATTTCCTTCGAGAACTGACAGATGCTGAGCGTGTTAGGAAACACGTCACTTATGCAGCTGCCTGGCCAAGAGCTGAGATTTTAATAGCATAGGACTTCCTGTGGGAGCAGATCACTTCCATTTCATCTCATCTTATGCTCCATCCTGCGGGATGCTTAGGGGACAAAGTCTCCATGCCTTGCCAGAGCTCTTCCTAAAAGCTGGACACATTAATGGTGACACTGAAATTGTCCCCAGCTGGGAAAAAGGGTCTTCATATAAGAACAAAGCTGGCAAGTAGCACATCCAGCTGTGGTTGGGCATCTTGGCCAAAAGAGGAGAGCTAGGAACTCTCATGGGTAGTGTTCTACTCTGCAGGATGAATTTCATGGAGCAACAACTTAATCATATGAAAGTGAGGTTCTCACTTCCCTCAGGATTCATGTCCACATGTATATTTGTTAATGCTACACCCCACAGAGATTCAGCCTTGCCAGTAGCTGGCCAGCTTTATCCAGCTGAATGAGCGCAGTGCAATGCATTGCAGTGATTACATTCACTGAGTGCTGCTATTATCTTACTTGCATTTAGCTAAGAAAAGACTACGCATATCCCTCTGCAGCCCTGGGAGAGAAGCACCTCTGTTATCCCTACCTTTCCTAGCTTATGTAGCCTTACAGGAATGTGCATCTCTCCACACTACCTGGCTAGAGAGGGAGCCTAGAAAACTGTTGAGAATAGACACCTTCTATATGGTTAAAGGTAGGCAAAATGAAGCACAATGCTCAATGGAGGAAGCTGTATGTGCCAGTTTATTTAGACCACAAAGATGATGCTAAGCTATTATCCTGGATGTGCAAAGCAGAGAATAAAACGGCAATAAACCAAATGAATTCTGCTTAGCTAAGCTAAAACAAAATAATAGGAAAATGAGATTTTTTTTTTTTTTTTTGCTGTTCTTTCAAATGAGAGGTAGCAGTTGGATAAAAAAACCCCAAACCCCCAATCTTTTTGGTGTTCCAGGAGAAAACAGTTTGATTCCTATTCTCTAATGAAATCTGGGCTCACCTACAGAGGCTGCATTTACAGGTGGATGGAAACCAGTGTAAACACGTCCTCCGTCAGAGTTCTCGAGTAAAAACCTGCCTTAAGCCTTTAATCAGAAACCCCTTCTGAAGCAATGCAAATGCAACACTCTCAGTTCCAGCCAAGAAAACAAGAAATTTTGAAAATACAAAATAATCTGGGTGAAAACGTCTCAATTTTGCCATTGTAATGAAAGAAGTTGCATCCTTGGCAGCAGAGAATTGAAGATGAAACATCCAGGATAAGAAATACATAACCAGTGGATGCTGCTATTATGCTGAAAGTGTAAGGACAGCAAAGTTTGAGCTAGAACAAGGCCAAGGATATCCATAGCTCGGCTGCCTTCATTTGACCCTCATTTGGCCAAGATTTCCTAGCTTCGTTATGTCTGGAGCCGAACAACTGGAAGCATTCAATTGCTAAGCTGCCAAGGAGCTGTTATGCATGGTTATAGATGGGGCAAACCTGGCTTTTTGGCAGGGTGACAATACTGTGGCTCCTGTCCCCCATGGGTGCTCAGTGTTGCAGCTATGATCCAGTTTCTGATGATCATTGCTTTTCATTAGGACTTGCTTTTTGAAAATAGACTAAGAAATAGCAAAAAGAAGGAATCAGCTTTTCCCCACCCTGCAAAGGGACTGGAGAAGGAAATCTGCTCATTCTTTATGGCTTTGCCGTCTGTCTCTACAAACCCTGGGGGAAAGACTGGCTTGGAGTTCACTCTAGTATGGGACCTCTAGCAGTGCACAAAATAAGCATTGTTCACACATTAACACACAAGAAATAAGTTTTATATCAGCATTATCTGGCTCTACTGGCTCACTCCTCTTAGTTGTGCCATTCGGTTAGAGTTTTTGAAACCAGGATCAGAAGTTGCTACATTAATTAACTTGCATTTTTATTATCATAAAGCTTGGAAACATGAGGCTAAGTCAGTTCTACTGGTGAAAACACATCAGTGCTGAAACACAAGGCATTAATACAATCACTCACATAAAATTCTTTACAATAGCAAAATGCTATACTGGTATCTAATACCCACATCTGGGCAAAGATGCTTGACATTTCCTGATTCTTCTAAAGAATGAACTTTCTCCTCATTTCTCGTCTGAAATGATGGGCCATTTAGGAGATAAATAAAATACAGCACAGCGTGGTCAGTCATACCATACAGAGGTGAAAAATAAGATTCCCTCAACTTCCCTTTCTGCTGGTGCGCTCAGCCTAAGAGCTGCTGCCGTGTTATGTCCAAACTCATCTCAGCAGCATCCTTTTTATCATTTGGGTTATGTTTTGCTAAGGAACATGACCTTCAACTTTACACCTCTACACCCTAATCCTGCCAACATACATGTGCTGGAGATGGTCCATGTAAGTGCTCCTTGATTTGGAGGGCTGCTCCTACAATGGTGTAGTTGGTGGTGGCACAGGTAAAACATTTTATCCCCTTTTCATTTGAGCAATGTAGAGTTTAAGCCTTCCCATACACCAAACAGGAAAACTGAGCTTGCTTTGACAATGATACCCCTCTAGCCACATGCTCAGGACTAAGTACAGCACAAGTGTATGTTGGTAAGATTGAAGCTGTGATCTTATTGCTCGATTCAAATTGACTTCTTTATGTCTATGGAGAGAAAGTTAATGCTTATATAGCAATGATTTTTAAGGGGAAAGAGAATGGTAGGTAAGTGAAACTAAAAATGAATCTGGGTTATATTTAGTGTTAGGTTTCTGGGGATCAAGGAGATTAAGGGAGAAGAAAGTTCCTAAGAATGGAAGTAATTTGAGCAGGCTTCACATAGATCAATAATAATAATAATGTCTTGCAATGGTTTTGTTGTTTCCTAAAAATACATAAAGGGTCAAACCCTGAAATCGTGTGTTTTTAACCTATTTAGCATGAGCTGCCTCTTTTTTTCCAGTTCAGATTTTTTTTCTTGCAACTGTTTAAGTTTCACATCCGCCCAAACCAAAACATGTTTTCAGTTTGGCCACAGACAGAAAGGCCACTTGTTCACATGGCCAGACTGAATCGTCCTCTCATTCAATTGAAAGTGCTGATGCATCTGCATTTTTGCTTCTCTATAACTGATTTGCATTAAAGATGATTTTCTAATTCACTGAACGCAAACTTCTCAGAACGCTTCAGTCCTTATTTAGCTTTGGGAAAAATCTCAGCATCCACTTCATGGATTCAGCCTGAGATATTTCCATTTAAGCTTGTTCTCTGCCTCATTTAATTGGCTTTACTCTGACTTTATGCCATTGACTTCTGTGGAGGAGGACCTGATGTAACACAGGGTCAAAATCAACCCCTGTATATTTATTCTATTTGTTGGTCACTATTACAGAAACGTAATTAGCACTCAGAGGGAGGGGAAAAAAGGAGAAAGAGAGGATTTCCACTAGGGTAGATGTGTGGGTTAATATGTTTGCACCACTTTAAAACAAGTAATGCCAAATATATTACTATATGTAACTTAAAATGTGCTAGTGTGCTAAATGTGCTAAAAGCTGAGGTGGGTGCAAAAGCCAGATCTAACAGGACTACAATAAATATCTTGGTGCCACGGATAATGGATCAAGAAAGTCCCACCTGTAATGGGGTTGCAGCAGGCACCATTTTGTGAAATGCGCTGTTAGTGTACAGTGGACACAAATGATGTACCTTGTGGTAGAAAAGGCTTGTTATTGTCAATAGGCTTCCTGGAACTTCTATGGAATATATACACATGCGTCTATTCCATATATATGTCTATGTGTGTGTATATACCCCATAGAAGTCTCTTTTATTCTTTGCAGAACACTGCATTCACCACTTCTCTCCCCCAGGTTATTTACCATCATTCAGAGCATGAGGCATTAAGGGATGATGACTTTAGAAACAGTTTTTGTGGTAACCTGCTGTACAAGCATTACAGCCTCAGGAGGATGCTGTATCATCTCATTTGTAAAGATACAGAGATTTCTGAATTCCCATAACTGTCTCAAACCAGCTGGAATTTGCACCCCAGCTTTTCCCGAGGATAAACCAAACCCATCCTATGTAACACTTCACAGAAGCCTCCCTATCTAGTTGCTGAGAATCACCTGTCCCGGACAGGTCACTTTTAAATCCTCCATGTATGAGACTTACCACATGGCTCTGTGGTCGCTCACAGCTCCTCCCTAGCTTACAGAGTTTTAAAGAGCTCTTACTTTCTTTCAAAAACGCATTTTCCCTTCCCCCTTCATTGTCATTTCCCTCTGCTTCGTCTCTGCTACTGACTTTGCCTTGTCTGCTCAAGCAGGTCTTTCTATAGCAATACATTATCTCCTGCTAGGAAGAGGCTCACTGTGGGCAAAGAAGCCTGGTCCCTCTGCTGTTTCGGCTGTGCACGGTCTTTTCTGTAGCTGGGGTCTCTCCATCACAGAACTTCTTTGCCCACTTGGGCTCTTCAGCTCCAATTCCTATCCCCAGTGCTATGTATTCCCCAACCTCAGTGACTCCCTGACATTAACAGTGGCCTTCTGGGCACTACCATGGCTTTGAGTGGAAATGTTAAGGAGGCAACCAAACCGTGCTGTCACTTCTGGCCAAAAAGTGGGAAATCGAGGAAATCCAATGAGGTGAGGAAGAAAAAAGATGCAGAAGTGCATCTGGTCATTGCAAGACTGACTGGGTTATAGCTGCTCACGTGTGAGACCTCCTTGGCAGATCAGAGTGTAAAGTCCAAGTCTATGAGAACATGACTTGAGCCTCTGTCAGTGATCTATTTATTGCGGAAGGAGAAAACAAGCTGGGGAATTTCCCTGAGAGACAGTAAGGTCTATGAAAATAAGTGTGAGGTGAGGAGCTGAATGTCCTTGAGCTCCACACCAGGCCATGGCATGCATGATGGCGTCTTTGGATCTAACCTTGTGTAAGGAATGTTGGTTGCCAGCCTTTACCCAGGGAAAGGCTGGGGAGTCTCTTGTGGTTAGGGGGCTGCTGCAGCGTTGGCAGTGGTTGCAAGGGGGAGCACCAAGTCAGTGATTTCTTTAGCTGCACTTGCGTTGAATTAAAACATAATGGAAAGCAAAATGTTGCAGAGGTTTTCTCTCAGAATTTCAATGGTTGGTTTAAAAAGTGGGGGTAATTTTGCTACGTGTCTCCCTGTGCCTTGTCTATTCTGTTTTCCTAATGACAGGACCTAGCAGGGATAAGTTTCATGCTGAAACAGAAAGTGTTTGGGGGGGGGGGGGGGGGATCAAAAGTAGCTTCTGCAAAGCACAAGATATAGTTTAAATCCACTTTAGAGGGACACTGGAGGGATTAATGAAGCAGTTGATGACCTGAGCTTTGTTAGTGTGAAGTACTGAGCAAATCCTTTTCCAAATACCAACCCGTTTCTATGATTCTAGAAGGAAATGATGGAAAGGACTTCTCTTTTAGAACTGAGAATCTGCAGAAGGGTCATGCAAAACTATACTGGAAGTGCTGGAGAAAGCTCAAAACCACTTTTTTGTGGTTTTAATTTACACATTGAAGGTGGAATTAGTGATGTAGCCTAGCTGCAATATTCCAGATCAGTAATCCCACCCACAAATACAGACTGCTCCTCCCTATCTTACAAAGTTTGGAGGAGCTCTCAGTTTTCACTTTCAAAAACCTATTTTTCCTCCAATCCTACTTTCATTTTTTCTGTTTGGTTGGTTGCTGGGTTTTTTTGGGGGTTGTTTTGGCTTTTTCTGGGGGGGGATTTTCAGTCATTTTTGCTTGTTTCAATTCAGCCTCCAGCTTCAGCTTTCCCTACCCCTTAACCAGAGAGCTGCAGAGAAGTGACAGCACAGAAGGATAACAGCACAGAGTTCGCACCCCAACATACACCCACAAAGCCAAGATCCAGTGAGGTCACACCAGGACGCTGATGGGAAGACCCCTACCAGCTACTGCCAGCGACTACAGTAAAAAAGCACCAAAGAAAGTTATGTGCTCTTTGGTGTAATCCACCAGCTTGATGTCGCTGACGTTGACCATCAGCCTGTCTCCTACTTCTAAGGAGACCACAGCACCCAGATAAATGGGTTGGCACCACTTATTTTCATTTTCACTGAGGGTCTTGGTGCCAGTCAGCAGCTCAGTGGGCATAGGGTAACTGTCAGTGACTTTGGTGATGATCTCAGTGACAGAATTTGATATACTGTGACTTTCAATTGGCCCTCGGAAAGTGACCTGAGCATAGACATAGTAGTCCCCAGACACAGGTATCACCAGTGAGTTGCTGGAGTAACTCAGGTTGTTCTTGGTAAAGGCCAGGCCTCGCTTGTCTTCCCACTGCAGGATGGGCATATGGTTTCCCACGGTGTTGGTGAGGTCTTGTTTCTTCACTGTGGGAGGAAGAAAGAGGGAGAAGGGGGGCGTTAGTCTGCTTTAGCCAGGGATATGTTGCAGGATGCAATCTGAGATCTCTACTTCAAAGGGTGAACTATTTAAATAGGGTAATAAAAATGCTAGGACAGAAACGCTCTTATTTTACAGCTTGAAAACTAATATGAAGTGGCGGCAGGCCAACTGTCCAGTGGTGGTCTTGGAGGGTGTTCATAAGGCATCCAGACTGAGCAATCTGGCGTTAAAGTCACGGATGCTTTTGGAAGACCTTGGGCAGTACAGGCTGCCTGAAGGAGTATGCTGCGACTGGATGTCCTGGTTGTGGGCAGATCCTGAATGATGAGACTGTCTTTTCTAAAGGCTGAGTCTCATGGCACAGTGGAGCAATACCCTATGCATCTGAGGTGCTATCTTACCTATTTACAGAGTAAAAACCTTGTCTTCAAGTGAAACCAGTGCTGGCGCAGCTGTATACACAGTTGCCATGCCCATAGCTAATGGTTCAGGACAGTAATAAATATTAAAGCATCATTTTCTTCAGTAGCTATGGATTGCAGTTATATTTCCTACACACTACTGTGCATGCAAATATTTCCCCATGATCAGCACAATCTATCACCAAACCCTCAGGCACTTCTATTCCTGCCATTTTGCTTCTGAAGGATGTTAGGTTTTGTTAGCCCTTGTGCCAAGCTTCATGAACGCTCCCAATGAAATATATTGCTTAGAATTGCCTTTGGTTTACCAGTGTCATTCGATTTTATCAAGCACTTGTAAGACGCCACTGTGCTTCAAGAGGCCCAAATCCAAAGCAGCACATTACAATTAAAACCATTTTCATCTCTTTCTTTCTTTTCCTTTTCTTTTCTTTGATGCTTTGCTGGAACAAAACCCTAAGCTGGTGTCAGCTTCAGCTTTCTCCAGAGTTTTTCCCAGTCTTATGGTTAGCTGATCACAAGCAGAGCTCCAAGCCAGACATCAGCATCAGTCTGATCCAGGCTGAGGATGCTCCCCTGGCTGCAAGGGTCTCAGGGGATGAATCGGGAACTGCTGCCCTATTTCCTTTGCCTCTCTTCTGCTCTTTCAGTTTCTCTCACACAACAGCCAGGAGATTAAGTCCTAGACTTATTCTCATTCATTTTTTAATGCAGGGAAGCAAAAGAACTTTCTCTTCTCTTTATTGTTTGCCACATGAAATTATTGTGGCAAAACAGCAGCTGAAGCAGTGGCAAGGAAGAGGATAAAACCATTCAGGTTCTGCCAGGTATTAAAATGAACCTGAAAAGTTAATCTTAAATGCTGAGAAAGACTGAGGCAACTGATCTCCAGCAAATGAGACATATTTCATGAGCTTGAGTTAATGTTTAAAGTTTATTTTGATGCAGTATTTTGGGAAGGGGCACATTTGCACGGGCAGGGATGCAAATGGAAGGCAGGTAAGGGAAAGCTCTGATACTCTCTTGACAATAACCATTAGGTTTATCCTGGGTGAAATGAGATTCAGAAAAAGCAATGTGCTCATCTCCCAGTGGCATCTATTTCCCTCTCTTTTCTAGAAATCAATAATCCCTAAAGAGACACGAAGGTGTTAGGAATGTGATTTCTTGCATATTCTCTGTGTAGCACAACAAAATAATGGGTGTTTTTCAGCCTGCCTGTCAGTGCTGCTGAAGTATCAAATCTTTCTGGTCTTTCCCCAGCAGGCAAAGTACATGAGGGGAGTATTTCTGTGCAGGAGAGATTGTGGTAGCAAGCCAAGGTAAATTATAGCAGTATTATAAGAACTACGAGGCTTAGAGCCAATGGAGCTTTTCCTGATACAGAGAGAGAGGAATAAAAGAAAGTGGAAGTGCTCCTGCTCTGCCTCCATCCTCATCTACTTCTCATGGTGTCTAAAGACAGGTCTGAGTCCTGGCAAAAGCTTAAGTAGCTTTTGGGTCACTCTGAGGTTTACAAGAGGTTGGAGTAACATGTCTCAGAGATCTGTTGGTAGATGATGAAATATTGTTTGAGATGTGAAGGATCAGAAAAGATCAGAATATTCCCAGAACACGTCCTGGGCTCTTTTCCATCTTGGAAATTTTTGGGGGAAATTGAAGAGAAGCTGCATGTGAAATATTCTTTTCCATGCAGAATGACGCATTGGGTGTCAGTGACATCCAATTCTTCAATGTCTTGTATAATGAACAGGCAGCTTAAGTGAAGTACGTGATTTCATAACTTCTAGAATTAGGGAACTGTAAGTTTTGCAGCTACAACCTCCCTTTTAGGATAAACCTCACTCTATTGATGCTCTCTATTTTCAAGTTAATTTTTCCCATGCTTTCAATCCTGATCAAGGGGAAAAATTCCTATTCAAATGCTTTGAATACAGCACATTTCCTTTTCTAGCAGCATTTGTACTTCGTAGCTTCTGTTTACTTCTTTTTGTAAATAGATGGAGCTATACTTCCTATCATGCTAACTCTTGAAGTCAATGAAATCTGCTTTAAATAAGGGTTTCATTGCTACACTTCCTTCAACTTTCCTGTCTGCTATAAACTTTTGGCATCTTTTACATGTGAAATTACTTCTCTGTTCCCCAAATCCCCTCTGGCTTAGTCCCTTGCTGAAGAATCCCAGTCGCTTGGCAGCATTTGTGTACATTTTTAGGCATATTGTTGAACTTGTGGGGAATCTAAGCTCTCACTGGTGTGAAAACCTGATACTGGACACTGGACTCTGAGGCCAGACTCTGGGTATCAGTGAGTGGTTAGAGTTTGAGTCTCCTGTTGTAGTAAAGCCCAGCATGTACTGCAAAGTCCTGTGGCTGCAGGGTCTCAGTTACTCAAGAGTGTGCCCTGGGAGTTTAATAACTGCCCTTAGAAAAGTCATTACTTCCAACAGTCAAGTGGAACCAGAAAGTAATGCTCTACCCAGATTAAGGGGAGCACCTGGGGGCCATTGGCAGCATAGTAAGTGTGAGCCAGGTACTTCGATGAGGTTTCTGCACCGTGTCACAGGCTGGTGACAAGAAGGAATAGGCACTGGTCTGTGTGATTCAAAGTGCAACCAAACAAGTCAGACAGAGGATGATGGCATGGCATAGTCAGCACTAAATACATCTTACCATGCAAGACAGAATGGGGATGAGAGAAGTTCTAGCTAGGTATTCTTCAGTAGCTATAGCCACCGAGGAAGAAGAGATCTTGATGCCAGTTTGGGTAAGTTCAAAATGCTCCGTATGTGTTAAAAAGACCAAAAGCAGGTGGAAAATTCATAATAAAGGAACAGAAATGAAAACACTGAGTCACTCTGCTATTGCTAATTCAATGGTACATTGCTGTGAAAGTACTGTGTCTAGTCCTTGTTCCTCTCACTCCTTTTCTCATCTTCAGGTTATATGTGTCTAAAAGGCTATATGTGTCAGAATATATGTGTCAGAATAGAGAGCTGGAAGAGATTTCCTACAAGTGAGAGTTTGTAGTCTAGCACCTTCATTTTGCAAAATACGCCTGCAGTGGGGGAATGTCCCATAGACTTGAAGAATAATTACTCCTTTTTCACTTTCTATGCATGAGCCATGGTTTCTGAGAAGACAAGCGGGCACCCAAGAAATCATCATCAGCAAGTTGGAAATAACAGGAAACACTTCCCGACTGCGATGCGCTGCTAAGCTTGGGAAACTCATTGCCACAGGGTTCAGCACCAGAAATAAGCTTGGGCTGAAAAAAAGGGTCAAAGATAAGCTCATGGGAATTAGGTTCTCTGATGGCTACATAGAACTGAGCCTCTTTGTGCAGAATCCCCTTAGCTTTTTCTTTTCATGCTTGCTGTGGCCAAATGTGACTGCCCCCTCTCTCTAGCATGGGGAGGACCTGGGAAACGAGGAGACACTAGCAGACATGGTCCTTTTGCTCTTTCAAACGTGCACTTAAGCAAAGATACGATGCTGAATAAGGACAGGTCAGTTTTGGAGCTCTAGCAACCTGCATGCGAAAGCGGACGGGACCAAGGAAGGAGCTTGTGGATTAGGGAAAGTAAACTACGCTGAGAAAGAAATCACCTCTGGAATACAGATGGGTTTAACCTGTAGGTGAATTTGTGTGAAGTGCCATGCCACTTCTTGCATGTTTCAAGTTACTAACATGCACCCCTGGTACAATACACAGGGCATTGGGGTCACCTCTGCAGTGAGGTTTTGAGAGCTGTAAGTTGCTTTGGGTCAGAGCATCTGGAGAGCCTTTCAGCATTCCACTCCATCCACACGGGAACCAGCCATGAGTTTTTCCTCTTTCCTGGAAATACCTGTATTTTCCAGGTGGGGAGAGCTGGCGAGGATGGGGGAGGGCTCAGAACAGTGTCCTTGGTGTGGTGACAGCTACACCTTCAATGCTGAGGTGGTGAGACGGTGGCCTTGCAGATGCTAGTAGCCCCTTAGAAACATATTGCAACCTACCCTGCAATACAGCTTCATGGCAGCACCTTCCTCATATAGGATAAGGGCTTGGAGGGGTTCAGCTGGGCATTACCCTTTCTTTGCTTGCTCTGATGTGTTAGAGTTGATCTCATGGAAAACAGGAGCAGTTTGATGGCAATATGGTGTGTGTGAGCTGCGCCAGATCTTACAGAAAAATAAGGTCTAACACTGGTCTTATTTTACCTGATTTTCTCCCCAAAACGGTAGTTCTTCCCTTTTCACTGCTCCATGTGGGCTCCTTTCCTTGCCTTTTCTAAGGGATTCAGCAGATCACTAAGATACCAGGTGTCTATCTAAGTACAGTTGCAAGAGCTGCTCTTTCAGTGGAAGAAACATAGGATCACAGAATCCTAGAATGGTTTGTGCTGGAAGGGACCTTGAGATCATCTAGTTCCAAACCCTCTGCCATGGGCAGGGATGCCTCATTCCATCTTGGAGACATGGCAACACTTCTGTCAACTACCTCTTTTTCAGGGCCTTTCCTACAACCTGTTGTGCTCAGCAAGGCAAAGGTGATGATTACTTTCCTTGCAACACGTGATCCTGTCAGATCCGTATAAACTGAGATTACATCTGCTGGAATATTCATGGGAAACACTTCAGTTTTGAACAAGCATTACCTGTCAGGTGAGCTCTTGGCTTTTCAGCACTGGAAAGTGTATCTGTAACTGAGGAAAAAAAGGGAAAAGTAGTGAGTAAGCACGTTTGCTGCTATTCAAGTCAATGAGATGTGAGTGGTGATCAGTGCTGCTGAGGAAAGCTCTGCAGCCCCCTTCCATTTCTGCATATGAGCCAGGAGTTACTTGCTGAGATTGCTTATTGACACCATTAAGGTAATAAAATCCCTTCACATATGGATGAGCTCGTTATTTCTGGAGGGTGAACTGAGGGGAGCTGCGGTGCACATGGATCAGAGGGCTGTGTGCATGGGCTCCCGAATTCCTGTTTTTGCATGTTATGCTGACCACAGAGAGCTGCCGGGGATGTCTGTGCCTGCATTAGAAAGAGCCTACCCAGTCCTGGCATTAGGAGCGGCTTGCACTTTCACTATGGCCCTAGTTATCTCCTCGCGTCTTGTCACCAAGGTTTGTCTCTGTCTGCCCTGGCTTGTTTGGCCTGGGAGGGGTTTGGGTGCTGCAGCAGCGATTGCTAAACGTCAGCACATGAAGGTGCTGGGGATGGGGGGTGAAGAACAGGCAAACTTACCGGTATCTACTGCTCGTTGCTTCAGAAAGCGAGAGCCCCCCTGCTCTGTGACCTGCAGGAAAGATTCCAACCAGTTAGCTCCGGGCTCCTGGGTGTACAGCACCGACATAGAGGGTCCTGTTTGTGTTATCCCAGAAAATGGAATGTGCTACAGTAACATGATCGGGTTCAGCTAGAGTTCTTGTGTAAAAGGACAAGCCCTGACAAGGCTTTGCTTCACTGCAAGAGCTTCCTGCTGTTTGAAACTGCCTGCGTCTCTGAAAGGGTGCCAGGGACAGGACCTGGGCTCTTGTAGTGGTGGTTGTGTTCAACTCCAGTCTTCTTTAGAGGCTGGACAAGCCCTTGGCACAACTGGGAGAGGACTGGCAGAGTGGCTGGTGTGAATTAGTGATCGCTAGCCCTCCGCTGGGATGGTGACTCCATCCAGCACTGCTGGATCACCTCTGCTGCTTAGAGACTCTCCTGTTCCTCAGTCTTTGCAGAGCAATGTGAGCATTCCTCCCTGTCTCAAGGCTGTCTGGAATGTTAGGCAGCCTTCTTGGAGGATGGAAAGGAGCTGAGCCTATTGAAGAGTGCGGGAGGCAGAGGGTGAGCTCTGCAGCTAACTGATGCTCCACCAAGGCATGGGAAGGTGATTCCCAGTTCCTTGCCTCTTACATTTTGGTCTAGAGCTGAACCCCAGCATGCTCACAACCCTTCCCTGTGCCGACATGCATCTGCACAGCAGCAGTACATGGCCCTGGACTGCACCCAGTGGTTCTGATGTTTAAGTCAAGCAGTTCAAAGGGAAGCTGCTCTCTGTCTGCTGCATGCCTAACAGGGCTGGTCCTTCTAAATAATGCTTGGGCACAGCCAGTGACTTCTTGCCAAGTGCCAGTTCTGTAATGACTCCTAACTGCAGGATGCTGTGTAATGCTGCCTCTGGATCTGGCCTCCCTGTGGTGTGAGGTGCGTCCCTTATGCTTTCCCCAGAGCACAGTTCATTGCAGTTCTATGCCAACAGTGTGGTTGCAGAAAGAATACAGTCTGGGATATGCAGCCAGCTCAAGACTGGCTGTCAGGAACCCCATTACTCAATGTTTGTCAGGAGCACATTAGTCTGATATAGTGTGTTTTATGAGCAGCTGCAATAAATACATCAAATAGAGCAAACTGCCACTGAACAGCTTACAGGTAATGATTTGATTCATATTACTTCATAAACAGGCTGAAATAGTATTGACACATGGATGCTGAAGCTGTCTCCTGGTGCCTGTGTCTTGCGCAACTTCGAATACTGCAGGAGAAGCAGGAAATAGATAACATATAGTGGCTGGGGGAAGAAGACTGGTTTTGGGGGAAGAATCAGGCTGCCTGGGTTTGAAGGCTGCCAGCTACACTAGTAAGGTCAGAGATATTTTAATGTTTTACTAGGAGGGAACATCCATGTGCTCCTGCAGAAAAGCGTGATTTCTTACACAGTTATTCCAGTGTGTTGGAATAAAACGGAGAAGGAAAACTGCAGGGAAAATCCTCTTTTTTAAACCCCTTCACCACCTGTACACACATATATAGCCCAGCCACAGCAGTCTGCTGCTCTGCAGGAAGCACTGTTCAGACTGTGTGGCTGACAGAAATGGTGTTGCATTGCCAGTGAGATGTCTGGGCCTTTCATTATGACTAATGACTTTCTTAAGGGTCCTGTCTGCTTGCTGTGGCATCTAAACATGACTGTACTTCTGATGTGACACAATCGTAGCCAGGTGATGGGACATTGTCACAGCCAGGTGACTTTGTCCTTCCCTTGGTGGGAAGCACAAGATGCGTGGAGGATTTCCCTCAAGCATTCCTCCCTTGCTTTTGGCCAGATGTGGATGAGTTGATTTACACCATTATTTATGAGGCACTTCCTACATATTTATGAAGTGACATACTTTCTAACGATGCTCAGTACTGCACTGAGCTGCAAATCAATCACAAACCTACATTTAATCATGTAGCCTCAGTGGGACTGTTCAAATGCGTAAAGCCTGGCTTCCGCTGAAGTACTGTAAATAAGCTCGGATGTTGCAGTGCAAACAGAGATGATGGGAAAGTGGGAAGGATAGCAAGAATAATTCTGGGTTATTTTGGGTTTTTTCTTGGTTTTGGGTTGTTTTTATTTTTAATAAGGAAAAAGGTTTTGACTGAAAGCTGAGGAGAAAACATTCGGAGATGCTAAAGAAGAGTATGATGCGGTAGATAGAGCAGGGTGTTGAGAGGTGTGGAGTTATCCTGCTACTTGGTAGAATTAGGGTTCTTACTTTTCCTAATTGTGCTATTTGATAAGAATACATACTGCTAAAGCCAAAAAGAAGGGCTGAACGTCCTCACTCACACCCTTTGCCTCTTGCACCTCCAGGAAGTGCTGGGGTTATATGGTGGAGAACTGCATGGGAAAAGCAGCTTGGCATTGCAGGCAGAGAGATTAATAAGCAAAATATCCCCAGCACCTCCATCCTATCTGTTTTTAGGATAAAGTACTGTTTTACAGACAGGGTCTATACAGATCATACATGGTACGTGCACACACAGCTTTGCTAGCTCCAGAGATGCTGCATAGCCTGGGCTGGGCAGTTTTGGCAGGGACCTGTCCTGTGCCACTAAAAATTGGCTTTGATGCCCTTCAAGGGCCTTTAGGTTTAGGACAAGGGGAATGGCTTTAACCTGCCAGAGGAGAGACTGAGATGAGCTCTTAGGCAGAAGCTGTTCCCTGTGAGGGTGCTGAGGCGCTGGCACAGGGTGCCCAGAGAAGCTGTGGCTGCCCCATCCCTGGCAGTGTTCAGGCCAGGTTGGACACAGGGGCTTGGAGCAAGCTGCTCCAGTGGAAGGTGTCCCTGACCGTGGCAGGGGTTGGAGCTGGAGGAGCTTTAAGGTCCCTTCCAGCACAAACCATTCCATGATTTTATGATTCTATGATTCTATGACTTTTAAGTCCCTGCTGTACTGCAACAGCTCCCTTCTCCAAGGGAGACAAGCAAGGCTGACATGGCACACAGGTCCATGTCAACCCTTTGAACAGGTTTTGGAATTTCCCTTTACACTGCTTGTGATCCTGGCATGCCAAGGATGCCACGAAAATCCAAGTGCCAACATCTCCTGAGCATAGGACTTGATGCTCTGCTTTGTTGGCTAGCTGAGCAGGTTGCTAAGGCAGCCAGAAGATGCTCTCCTGGCTGCTGTGCCATTCCCATGGTTGACCTGTGCACTCAGACTGAAACTTGGCTTCCCTTTGGGGAAGGATGCACACTGTTCCTGGGCCTTCTTCTGGAAAGGCATCATTAATGCCTTTTATAGATTTTTCTGCTGGTAACACCAGCCATGTGTCATTGCTTAAAGATCCTTAGAATCCTATTTCCTGACCTTGCTCTGCCTTGAGGAACAAAATAAGGTGATTAATGTTTTCCAAAAGGGAAGCACTGTAGTGAGCCTGGAAGGTGTCCAGGGAGGAAACTCACCATCAGACTTCAATCATTCATGCAAGATGCTTTATACCATGAGAAAGAGAGAACCGGTGGCTCACACTTGTTCTGTGATGACATAACTTGCCCTACTTTTTTCTGGAAGGGACATTTCCAGAGGAAAGGGTGAGTTTGTATCCCTCTGGAAGCAGAATGGGACACCATGTGCACCCGCAAGGAGACAGAGATGGATGAAGTGCCTCACCCTGCAGGCGAATGTAAGAGGCAGAGCCCCATTGTACAAGCCTTCCCCAGCTGCATTTCCACTCCTCATTGCACCAGGGAGGATGGGCTTCTGCTTTTTACCTGCTGCTGAGTTCCCCCCTTCCCACTGCACATGAAGCTGATAATCTGGCATGTGTGAGCCCAGCTCTGGATCTGGGCAAGAAGAGGACTCTTGTGAGCTCGCTGATGCAAGGGTCAATGGGCAAACATGCATCTGGTGCAAACTTGGGTCTGCTCACTTGCTCCCAGTATGCGCAGGGCATCCACACCCCAAAACCTGTGTCACAGAGAGCTCTGACACATTCACTTGGTCTCAACCTTGTCCTTCCAGGTAGGGTTAGGTTGGAATAATTAGATATTAGGTCAAATATTAATATTAGATTAAATATTAGAGATTAGAGAGGAGACTGAGATGAGCTCTTAGGCAGAAGCTCTTCCCTGTGAGGGTGCTGAGGCGCTGGCACAGGGTGCCCAGAGAAGCTGTGGCTGCCCCATCCCTGGCAGTGTTCAAGGCCAGGCTGGACACAGGGGCTTGGAGCAAGCTGCTCCAGTGGAAGGTGTCCCTGCCCATGGCAGGGGTTGGAGCTGGATGAGCTTTAAGGTCCCTTCCAGCACAAAGCAGTCTGTGATGCTACCATAGGATTCTACCATTCTGATTTGGGTTATCAAAGGGCACATGAGGAAAACGCATCCTTTAACAATCCAGTTGTAACACTTAAGATGCATTAGGAAATGCAAAAAGTCATCTTCCTGGGAGCCTTTATGCCTGGAAATGTTCCCATAGGCTGAAACACCCTGCAGCCACGCTGAGCTGCAGGACTGAGTGCCTGGGCTCAGCGCGACACAGCGCTATGGGGAATTAACAGAAAGTCCCATAGGCAGACAGAGCGCTCTGCTGCTGGACCACACTGGTGGCAGTCACCAGCAGTGAATGGAAAGCAGGATCCAGCTGAACTGCAGTTCCACCTTTGGCCTTGACACAAAGGCAGCGGGCAGCCAGCCAGCCCCAGTGATTATTCTCTTCCTCACTGGGACTCCCAAGCTGCTGTAAGTCATCTGATCACCTCATTGCATCACTGTGGGAGTACTATGCACTAACAATCTGCGCATATGCATGGAAAAACACACTAGTGCAGCCCAGGCTAGAGCAAATAATGGCTTAAATTGTGCTCTTCCTCTTCAGGAGCCAAACCCACTCACAGAAGTACTTCGCTAGTTCTGCCAACAATGTCAAGAGCCAAGAACACATTAGTCCAATCAGACAGGCTAACATTTCATTACTATTTCACTCTAAGATTATTTCAAGAACTAAACCATTCTGCTCTGTACAACCTCACAGGGCAATGCAGCTGAGACTGCCCAAAGCACCTCTTCACTCTGTGTGCATCTGCTCTAGCTCGCCTGAATCAGAGTCACACATTGGTTTGGTTTGGAAAGGACCTTAAGATCACCCAGCTCCAACCCCTGCCACAGGCAGTGACACCTTCCACTAGAGCAGCTTGCTCCAAGCCCCATCCAACTTGGCCTTGAACACTGCCAGGAATGGGGCATTTGCCACTTCTTTGGGCAACCTGTGCCAGGGCCTCCCCACCCTCACATTAAAGAACTTCTTCATTACATCCAACCTGAACTTCTGTTTACATCTGAGCCCATCACCTCTATCACTACAGTCCCTGATGAAGAGCCCCTCTCCAGCATCCTTGTGATAGCAGTAAGAGGGTCAATGCAGTAACATGCTCTTTCATGTATGCATGAAATACATAGGCAGATTTAACAGCCCTAGGTACTGCCCAGGCCTGATGCATCTCCTCTGAACTCTGCACAAAGGTTTAATAATAACACAGAAGATGTTGCACCCTAAGGCCCGCATCACTTGGGCGCAAGACGCAAGCTGTGCAGACTCGTGCCAGCCCCAGTTTGACTTTGTGCAGCCCAGAGAGCATGCGTGCAGCCATGGGTACGGCTGCAACGTTCTCCAAACATCCTTAGGCTAAATGTGTGTGAGGTTAGAAAGCTGCCTTCAAGGCCACTTACTAACACTGCTTTCTCTTTTGCGGTTCCTAAGTGAGCCTAAAACAAGCAGGATAATTACTGGGGGAATTTCAGACCGGAAGCTAAAATTCAAACCTTAATTCTTCTGACCTGTAGGTGTATATACATCATTCTAGCATGGAGCATTCCTCCTGAATTCATAGTCTACTGTGGAAACAGGCACTTGTTTGCAGTCTGGCACAAGAAGGAGTGGGGCGGCATAGAAAAGCATTAGAAGTAACCATAGCAGCAAGCTCATATTGCTAGGAGCAAAGTGAGTTTAGCTGTTTGTCAAAGGAGATGAGCAGAATAGATCCCTAGATCTTGAGAAAGTTTTGATGGGGAGTAAAATTGGGATGTGAAATTTAAGGTCAGACTCCTTAATTGTCTCAAATCATGCCTCTGTAGGAGTTTGTATTAATAATAAGCAAGAGCTGTCGCTCTCTGCCCAGTGATGGATGATGGGCACTGATCCATTGACATCACCAACACAGTCAGCAGATGTTTCTTGAAATAGGACACTGGGAAGGGAATTCTCATTCCTTAACATGAAAGAAGGGAGGAAAACGAATCATAGTGTCAAAATCTGGCTGAGATCAGTGGAGAGGCACTGATTTCCATCAACTAGCCATTTTTCTCAAGGGTTTCATACAGTACATCACTGAAAGTTTTAAGGTTGTGCCTTGTACTGTGACCTGAATGAAATGAAGAGGAACAGAAACCGTTGCCTACAAAGACCAAACCAAAGTAACATTTATCCCAGGCAGATTTGCTCTGAGTAAGAGAGAAGGAATGTAACGGTGAGTTTCCTGCATTCCCTTAAACATGAGAAACTCATGAAGAGAATAAAAGAACCAAAGCAACCCAACCCTGGAGACGCGGGACGTAGCACGGCAAGAGAGAAATCAGCCATCAGTCTCTTACCTGTCCAGCACAGGAGCTGGGTGCTCTGAGGTGTCCAACCAGCAGGTAGGCAATGGGCAGCACGAGGACCAGCACAGAGAGCAGGCACAGCAGCACTGCGCACTGTATCCTCTTCAAATCCTCCCTGAGGTGCATCCTAGCAGCTGAGTTGGTCCCAGGAGCCACGTCTTCCATGGTTATCTCAGCCACACGGCCCATGCCAGCGCCTGGTGTGCAAGCTGCTCCTGATCCTGGATGAGAACTGGGAATAGCAAAATCTCTTCTGGTGTCTGCCCTGCATGGAGGCCCCCATTAAATAAGGGCTGCCCAGAGTGTGGGAAGGCACCGACACACACACCCTCCCTCCCAAGGAATGCACCGCCTACAATAGAAACCTAGCTCAGGGAAAGAGAGCACTGCGGCTCCCTGAGCTCCCCGAGGTGCCTGCTGCTGGCCTCCCTCTGGCTTTTTTTCCCCCTTCTGTACAGAAGGAAGCGAGGAAAGTCCCAGTGGGTGGAACCAGGATAAACCCTGCTGCTGGGCTGGATAAGCCTGAAAGCTTTTCCGCATGGCAAAGGGAACATGAAACCAATAGGAGTGAAAGTGAGAAGTAGGGGGAGAGCAAGAGCCAATTGCAAGCGTTTGGTGTCACGGAGCCCAGCAGTTTCAGCACAGCCCCAAGAAGAGAAAGGAAGAGGCTTACAGAGAGTGTGAGGGTATCGCAGGGCACCCCAAAGAAGGAGTCTGGTTCTCTGGAAAGTTGCTTCATTCCTATAGTAGCAGAATTCACAGCAGGCTGCAGTCAATGTACCTTTTGCACCAAACAATCCAGGGTCAGGCCTAAAATAGGGTGTCATGGGGTTCATCATCTCCCAACTCATTGTAATTGTGCTTTCAAAGAAGCCTGTTATCATATCTTGGAAAAGCTGTGACTTTATTGCACTTGGGAAAACAGTGATGTCATCTGTATTGTTAACTGTTATCTGTGATTGAAGGACCCGCTGCTCATCGGCAACCTCAGGAGCTGCTCAGCAGCAGGTTTAGGGGAACCAAGCTCCAGCAGCAGCCGATGTCCAGCAGAAAGGGGCTCCATTCTGCCCCTAAAGACTGGTTGCATGCTCGCACCCTGGCACACAGCAGTAGCCCACCCTCTATCCCCTGGCCTTGGTAGGGTTTAGGAAGGGCTTGGCAGGAGCTGTCTAGGAGATGGTGACATACAGACTTACCCGGATTGTTGAAATGGGATTTTTTTTTTCCCTAAGAAAACATGGTTCTTGCTAAAACTGAAACTTTCTTCGGTTTATACATGCACACACACACTGCTGTGCAGAAACTTCTCCTTTCTCCCTGCGTAGAGAAACAGGGTGGAAACTTACGTGTTTTTTAGTGAAAGAGCAGCAAGGTTTCCCCCACCTCCCTATGAGAAACATTTCAGATTCATGTTTTTGCAAAATAATATCAAAGAAAGAAAAATACTTTCTCATATCCCATTCTGTCTGCACCAACCCCCAATGAAATTCCAGCCAGCTGTTATCACTCGCACTTCGATAACACTGCTGGAAATCATCCTGTTACAGTAGTCCAGGGCTGCTCTTGATGCGCTAGAAAGCTAAAAGTCATGCGCTGAGTAATGTGCAATTTAGTGATGATGGCTGAGGCTGCCAGCAGTGGGGATGGGAATTCTTGCCATCAGACTGGGCTGAGAATAGGTCAAGGGAAATGGGAAAGCGGGGAAAAAGAAAGCATGAAATAATGAAACCCTGGATGGTTTAGGGAGACAGGACAAGAGAGCTGGTAAAGCACCAAAGGACTTGTGCTCTAATCCGAGCCAAGACACAGAACTCCTTTGGGACCTTAGGCTAGTGACTGACTTCTTCTTTAATTCCGTCTTTGTTTTTATTGAGGCTGTAAAACTTCCAGGACAAGGACTGCTGTGTGGTTTTACAGTGCCAGAGCTGACTTCAGGGCAGCCATGGCTATGTTCATCATCAGTTTAAAACCCATAATGAGCAGGAAGGTGCTGCTAAGATGAGCAGAAAGAACACTCATATTTCTGTGGAAGAGCTGTGTAGAGATGTAATTTATTCCCCCCCCCTCTGGGGTCCCAGTTGTTTATTCTAGGGCAGAGACCTAATAACCTAATACTAATATTTTGGCCATAAATGTCAAAGTTAATTTTCTCTTCATTGTGAGTGCCACTAAATGTTTAATTTGCTTACGAGCAGCCAGACACACATCTCCAATCTGTAAACTAGCAACCCCCTGTGGTTTATTGGGTTTTATTTTCCAGGGAATTGCAGTGGAATCCTGAGTTAAAACCGCTCAAGAGCTCTTAAAAAGCTTTTATTGGCCTGAGATTTCCTGCAGTGGTGTGTGACCTGCAAACCATTGGCTGGAAGAGAGGATGGGTAGCTGGAGCCTTGGGGAGTGAGGGCTGGACATTGAAGTGAGATGGGAACAGATCCATGTGCCTGGTTGTGAAGCCAAACTAAGAATTTGCTCCTAAAAATCACAAGAAAGGAAGGAAAAAAACCTTGGTTTTCCTCTGCAGCGTGCATCTAGTACACAGCCTGCCTTTTGTTTGCCAGGAGGTGACTTGCTCAAGACAGCTCAGCAGAATAAATCAGAACAGCCAGAATAAAGCCAGGTCTGCAGACCAGCGCCGGGCTTCTGTTGCCCTTGGTTGCGCTGTACCACACAGGATGCTTCTGCCTGGAGTGTTTCCATCCCCTGGGTGCAGAACAGGGAATGACCTTTGGTGTCCACAACGGTCTCATCTTCCCCTTGAAGGGAGCTGTCAGTCATGGTGCTTTCAGATGTCTCCTGGGCTCCCTGGTGTTCTCAGCCCTGACTGGTGGGTACAGTCTTCTGCTCGCATTAGATGTGTTCCAGCTTGTGATCCTTGGCTAGTTTCTATTTATTAGAGACATCTGCAGGGGTTACCAACCCAGCTCACCTCTGTACTTTAGCAAGCTTTAAAGAGGGGAGATGATTTACTGTGAAGTTAAATATGTGGGACTTTGAGATGTTTTTACAGAGAAGAAAAAACATGAAAGGAATTAGGCATCTAAAGAAGCAGGTTGTCTCTGGGGCATGCCACCTCTGTGCTGCTGAGGTTTCTCTTCTTTCTGCAGTTATCTTTCTTTCTCTGCTTTCTTCTTTCTGCATGCTTGTGTATGATGTGTATGAAGGCATTTTGTCTGAGGACAAGTAAGATGAATCACATATATAGTGAGGATCAAGTACACAAGGATGGTATTACAGGCATTTCTGTCTTCAGCATGGAAGATGCTTAGCATATTGCGTTTTTATTCATTCCTTGTCTACATCAGGCTATGGCTGTGATTTTAGATTTTAAGCTTGCAGTGAGTATGGAGAAAAAGTAATTGAGCATTGAAAGACCATTTCACACATTTCTGAGGAGTTTCCGAAGTGATTTTTGTTGACTTTGTTCAGGATGGGTGATGTTTCATCTTCACGGTTTCCCCTTAGAAAGACAAAGCACAGAGCATCCTTCTGCTGGGAGGAGAGAGGGATTTAGCAAGTTGATCCTCGTGATCTTGTCATATCCGTCCTGCTTGGTATTTCGCTAGGTTGTCTGGAGTCTGATGTGTTTACAGGTGTGGCATGGATAGACTGTAGCTGGTGCTAGTGGCATGGGAATTTCTACTCCACCAGGGTCAGCTCATGGATATCCAATAAATTTACATGCTGATGGATGTGATTGCTGACAGCAACAGGCCTGGAGGGAAGGCAGAGGGGTGAGTGGCTCATCTTAGCATGACTAGAACCACCTTGGAAAACGAACCATTCCCTCCCTTGTGTACAAGAACTGTGGGAGGGTTTTGCCTTAGGCACAGTCGGTATGGATATGTGTCAGGAGGGGCTTTTCAGGTCAGTCATGACTCTTACTCAACTCCTGACCACCAATAAGCAGAAATAGGACATAGCTGATTGCTGTGCGAAAATGTTACCCACTTGGACTGAGTTTGTCAGGAGATGGGGACCAGCTCCTCAAGTTGCCATTTGCCAGGGGTTGATGTGTGTTCGGAAGGAGTGGGAGTGTGCAGGATGGTTCTCACCTCCAGCCGCTGTGTCCCTGCTGTGACCTCACACATCTCTGCTACTGAAATCCTCCTTTGGCTGTGTCCCGTAAGCACATTTCCTTCCTCCACATACTGAGTGAGACAATCAGCTGGGCGGTACTCCCAGACGATGGTGTCAGAAGCTGAAGGAATGTCATGGCCCAAAGGGATGCTGCTCCCATGTCCTTGGCTCCAGCCCATGGCTGTGGAGGAGGCAGGGATTATGGGATGGGAGCTGCACCATGCTAGGGATTTCAGGAGAGCCTTCCAGGGCAAATCCTGGTGTATCCCCTTGTGTGTGCTGTTGCAAACCATGGTGCTTTTCAGCATGACATAGACAACCTGGAATTTCTTGAATTTTGAGGTGCACTGGGCACATATTTGTTGCTGTGCTGAGCTGCTTCTCCTTCTGCTACTGCTGCCAGGAGACTTTTCCCAGCAGCAAGACTCAAGGTGAGACACAGAGAGACCAGAGCTTTGGTCTCTTGTGGTGTCCAAGTAACCTTTCCTCACCCCTCTGTCTTTACTTTAAGGATAGAAAGGCAAATGATACACAGGATGCTTTACATTATACCAGGCTTCTTGTATGGAGTGCACTGGGGCAAAGTGGCATGGCATAAGGGGAGTGTAAGGGTACAAAATCTCCTAGAAGAACTTTTATGCAATGTATTGAGCAAAGAGACTAAAATCCAGCATGGTCCCTGCTGGATGTATTCCCTGGAAGAACTCATCTTCTGCTCTGTGGATAGATTTCTCACCAGGGAGACTACCTGGCTTGCCCAAGACAAGCCCAGGATGGGGTAACACGGACAGCTTGTAGAAGACTGAGGGATAAGATTGCAGCACTTGACAAGGGAAGATCACCTTAGTCTCTACGTTAGTCTTCAAGAGGCTAAGAACACCTTAGTCTCTCTCTTCAAATCTCTCTTGAAGCCAGAAGAGGTTATGTGTAGGGCTCCTTAGTTCTCATCTAGAACTCTCTGCATTTGACCAGATGTGCTTTCAGCCTTTACTTACGAGCTGTTGCAGCTCAGCAACGCAATGTAGTTTGTTCTCTTGGAAATTAATTCCTGGTGACCTGAAATCCTCACTGTCTTCACTCCTTCCTAGGCGTAACGCTCTCTGCTTTTCCTCATCTGTTTTCTTCCAGTGAATTTCCCAGGATCAGGAAGTAGTCAGAGATTGGGAGGGAAGCTCAAACAAAGAAATCGTTTACCATTCCCATTTGCAATAGCCCAACCCAGGCCCATCTGATTACAGAGCTGAGAAAAGTATTCTTCGCCAAAGTCCAAACAAGATACTGTGGGAGAGATGCTTTACTTTTGGCTGCACTGGCACAGGTAAGTTGAAATCTGTGAGTGAAACCAGCGCACATCAGCTGAGGTTGGGCTTCCTTGCCGAGATTCAAACGACACACCTGTGCATGGGTGCAGAGTCTGAACTCTGCTCCTCACTCATGGGGATGTTTAGGGAACAGGTGATATCAGTAGGAAATAATTACAGTCAGATCAGATGTCTAAGGTTTTTCTCCTGGACTAGTACAAGATGTATTTTTAGCGACACTGCTCATTCCCAATGTTTCCAGAGAGGCATCTTGCTCAAGGTTTGCAAGAACACATTTGTGGTGTGAGAACAGGTTAGCTGGACATTTTCCCATCTGTTTCAGTGCTTACAAGGGAGCTGGCTCTGTAAAGTATTCCATTCATGATCCAGGGCTTTGTTTTTCATGTTGTTGAGAATGATCCAATGAAGCAGTTAACTCTGCTCTGCACCAACCTCCCTGCTCTACCTGTTACATTAAGATGTTAAGGATACATGCAGCAGCATCAGTGATGCCTGTTTCTATGTGGCAAAGAAAACAAATGAAGAAAATCTGGTTATAAAGTGCAGTTCATGGTTATTTTGTGGAAAGGATTATGTAGCATGGATTGGGGCAAGAGTGACTATGTCATTACCTTTCCGCATCACAGCTGATCTTTCCCTTTCTTGTTGCCTTGTCTGGGAACAATGCAGCCTAGAAGCTGTCAAATGTGAGCAATGGGATCTGGAGACCTTGCAGCTTACTTGCTCCAGACTCCAGATTTCTCCCAGCATAGGTGAAATAGTTTCAGCTCAAGATCTTGGCCTGTGTTGCCTTAAAATGCTCTCAGACCCTCGAGACTCAGTCTTGCCAAGGCATGCTTGTCAGTGATACCTCTTTCTTGTTTAAGAGAGGGCTTCAAGTTTAAGGGTGCCACTGACAGATGAAGTGCATGCCATAGAAACCTGGGGGTAGGAGTTGTCTTCTTCCCCTATAGGGATACCCCATGTTTCTTCAGACAAGGTTTGCTGCTCCCATAGACAATGAGTCTGCCAAAATAGCCCCAGCCATGGCTGAACTGATGGGGCAGGATGCTGCTGGTGTGCCAGCAGGGCAAAGGGAGCCAGGGCTGTGCAGAACCAGGGTGCCACTTCCAATGCTGCCCTTGCTCCTGCTCCCCCCAGCCACAATGGCATTGCCAAAGGGTGCAAGAACACTTTCACAGGAGAGAAAAATGAATTTCAGGAAAGCTCAGTGGGAAAGAGTTGTTTGCATCATGAAGCAGGATTTTAGGGAGATCTCTTACAGATGCGCTCTAAGGAAGTTTATGAGCAGGTCCAGAGATGGACAATGGAGCTGTTGCAGGGCCTGGAGCACAAATGTGATGGGGAATGGCTGAGGGACCTGGGGGGTTCAGATGGAGAAGAGAAGGCTCAGGGGGGACCTGATCGCTCCCTACAACTGCCTGAGAGGAGGATGGAGCCAGGAGGGGGCTGGGCTCTGCTCCCAAGGAACAAGGGATGGGACAAGAGGAAATGGCCTCAAGCTGCACCAGGGCAGGTTTAGATGGAGCTGAGGAACAATTCCTGCCCCAAAGGGTGCTCAGCATTGGAACAGGCTGCCCAGGACAGGGCTGGAGTCACCGTCCCTGCAAGTGTTCACACACCGTGGAGACGAGGCCCTCAGTGCCATGGGTTAGTGGTGGCCTTGGCAGTGCTGGGGAATGGTGGGACTGGATGAGCTTAAAGGTCTTCTCCAACCCGGTTGATGATTCTGTGATGGAAGGCTTGTGTTAGATCTAAACCTTTTCCACTGTATTTCTGATTTAGCTGCAGCCTTTCCCCAGTGCTAAAAAACCTATTCACAAAGAAAAGGCTCTATATCAGACTCGGCTCAGTGGTCTAGCAGCAGAGGGATGGCTGTGGAGCCACAGAGGGAGTAACTCTGCAAAAGGAAGAGCAGAGAAAATTAAATCCATGCTTTTAATCCTGGTGCTTTATGGAACAGAACATTATCTGTGATGAAAAGGAAGGATCACCCTACTTGTTTCACATTGCGTGAGTATGGTCACACTTAACCACATCCCAGCTGTCAGGTCCTGGCCAAGGGCAGAGACAGACAAGAGATGTCAGCACAAACTGACATCAGGATCTCTGTGTCCTTTTGTACGTGTGGTGGATAGTGAACTTTTGCTTTTGCATCTGGCAGTAACCAGTGTCTGCCCATGAGCTGACAATTTCCTGGTGCTGATTAGGCCCTGCTCTTCTCTGGAAATGAGCAGTGGGATGTATTTATCCCTCATTTACAACACTTTCTCCCACACTTATGTTGCCAAATATTTTGTCCTTCCTGCCATTCTCTAGTAGCTTTATGGTTCACTTTGGAAGCGTCTTTATGGACTATGTCCCATCAGGTAAATAAACCGCAGGGACAATACCCTTCACTTGCACTTATTTCATATCTCTCCTTCCGCAGCCAATGAGCCAGACTGCTCTCCTAGGATAAATGTAAGAGCAAAAGAGAAGCATTTGGAGTCTCGTGTTGCACATGTGATGGAGCCATGACTCCTTAGCATGGACCTTGGTGGCAGGACTTGCCTTTGGCACTGCTTGGCCACCTTGGATCCGCACTGGAGAGGTGCTGAGAGCTCAGCTGCAAAAGCACTTGTTTAGATGGCGAGAAGGTAATTAGAGATTGTACAGGAAGAAACCCCAGTGAGGTCCCTTCTCTCTGATTTTGGGCAGGATGCCCAATCTTCAGCAGCTCAGGTTTTACAAGTGGCATTACTGGTGTGAACCTCTACACCTTGGTTCACAACGGGTGCTGTGAACATCACAGGAACCAGCACATACAATTTGATTAGCTTTCACTGCCAGGTCTTTATGGCCACCATCACCTGAACCAATTAAATTAGCGGTAGGATAGGTTCTATCACTTGCCGAAAAGCTAAAACAGCGAGAGAAAGGTCCAAAGAAACCAGCACCTCTCCACCCCATTTAGGCTGTAGAATTCCTTTCTTTAGGATACTGTGGATGCTGAAAACTTCCATGGGTCCAAGCACATGGTAGATATGTTTATAGGAGAGGAGTTCTACGTGGGATCTAAATACTCAGGATCTTTGTGTCTCGGGAAGTCCTGAGTCCCAATTGCTGGAAACTGAGGGAATGTTTTCAGATGCATTGTATACATTTGCCCTGTACATTGGCACCAGGGTTAGGGAGATTTGGGGCATGCCTGTGGAAAAGGCCTCATGGTAGATCTTCAGCTGCAGGCAGTGCTGGGACACTTCTGGAAATACTGCACCATCACTTCCTGATACTGGTGACTTGTCATGGCTCCAACGGGAGGAAATAGGTGGAGTCACTGTGCGAGGTCTGGAGGCTATAGCGGCAGGGTGGTGTGGATACACCTTTATGACCAGCAGAGGAAGGGTGCCCACATCAAATGAGGCCACGCTGAGCCTGCTTCCTTATTTTGATTGGTATTAATTGCACAGTTCCTGATGTGAGTCTTTCAGCTCACATCTCTTCATTTGAGTAACACCTCTATGGTTTCCCTAGGTGGGTTGTGGAAGAATATCCTCAAATGGATTGCTGGCAGCCGTCTCGTGCGCTTGGCGTGGGAGACTCCTCACTTGTATCGCTCTTCCCCTCCCTCCGACGCACCCTTTCTGTTGGCTGCAGTTCTGAAGAACCTGCTTGCCCACACAAAACTCTTATCTTACCTGAAATGAAATTAGGGATTAAGAAATAAATGTACTTTTCCATGTCTGTTCTTTGGGAGCTGATCTTCAAATTGATATTCTCAGAAATCGGATGTATGGTGAGAAATTTCAGGGTGGAAATAGCATGGGAAGTTCTCCCGGATGAGTTTTACATTTCTAAACCTGTGATTAAATGCGTGTTTCAGGATGGAAGCAGGCTGAAAAAGGCATAAAGATTATACATGACATTGGGTTTAGGGTGCTCTTAACATTTTAACCCCACTCTTTCAGCAGCCCTATGTGAGACTGCATGATCTTATTGGTCTTTTCTTTAATCCAAAGGGATTTTCCTTCTATTGACACGGAGATTACAAACCCACTACAAGTACTTTTTTGTTGAATATGAAGTACAGACCAGCAATTGCAGCTTATTATTCTGACACTGCGAAAAGATGCAGGCACAAATATCGTCCATGATTGAGTTTATAGTCTTTGCCTTACAGTGGGGTAATTCCTTATTGTTTATGGATTCTCCTCCTATAAAAACATTTGTCAATGAAAGCAAATATTTCATGGCACTGGAGCCCAAATATAGCTTTGTAAAGATGAGAATGCTAAATATGCAGCAAACACAGTAAATTTCTTTGTGTTTCAAAGCTTTCTGTCTGTCCCCTTTTTAACTGAATGGCAATCAAAAAGCACTAGGGCTATTTCCAGGCATACAGGAGATGTTCAGATCTTGCTGGGTGTACAGTGACCGCTCAGGGTCAGCCTTTTGGTTGGTATGTAGAGATGTATTTGGATGCATGGAAGATGGTGTTTCTCTTTTGCAAAACTCTTCTTTAGTTTAGCCTAGATGACCTGGTGGGGCATTTGAGACTAGTTGTCAGCCAGCATTAAGGTGGTTTTCCACCTATCCATAAAGTGCTGACCTTGTTTTTTGTCCCTGGAAATTGCAATATATAAGCTGCTTTGCTGAATTAATATATAATAGATTTCATTGTGATTCATAAGGGTGGTTCAGCCTAGAACTCAAGATGCAAATCAAAACCAGAGACACTATGTAAGGTCTGTACGGACTCATGAGCCTGTGCTGGCAGTGGATGAATGATACTTATACCACAACCTCATAGTAGGATGAGAGCTGAGGTGGGAGAAGGGAAAGGAAATTACAGAGGGAGAGAGAATATTAGTTTCATGTTGTGCAAAGTGCTGTCATGGCTTCGAAAGCAGAAGTGATACAAATGTGAATGAGGAGGGACTGATACAACCTTCACTTGTTTTGTTGCGTTTGATGGTGAACAGTTTCATGTTCCAGGGATAACATAAACATCTGTGAAAATCTGAACAGAAGAGCAAAATCATCTCAGTTTTATAGAATTATCATAAGACTCAGATTAGCTTTATGCAGCATTTATGATTTATGCAACAAGGATGCTCAGGGGTCTGGAGCATCTTTCAGATGAGGAGAGATTGCGGGAGCTGGGCCTGGTTAGTCTGGAGAGGAGCAGCCTGAGAGGGGATCCCATCGATGCAGATCAGTGTCTCAGAGGTGGGTGCCAGCAGGATGGTGCCAGACTCTTTCCAGTGGTGCCCCGTGACAGGATGAGGAGCAATGGCTGTGAACTAAAACGCAAGTTTGACCTCAACATGAGCAAGAACTTGTTTCCGTTGAGAGTATCAGAGCCCTGGCACAGGCTGCCCAGGGGGGTTGTGGAGTCTTCCTCTCTGGAGGCATCCCAAACCCACCATGGACATGTTCCTGTGCGCCCTGCTCTGGGTGGGGGCTGCCCTGGATGATCCTCAGAGGTCCCTTCAACCCTGGTGATTCTGGGATCTATCTTGAGTGTTTATTCGGCTTCTCATTATGAAGGGCTACTAAGTGCTCTGTCAATATTAACTCACTGGACCTGTTAACACCTGTGAAACACAAGTATCATAGGAGCAGTTCCTGAGATCTATTTTTCTTGTACAGATTAGGCCTATTTTTCTTGGAATGATGCCCCAAAAAGTGGACCAAAGCTGTAGCTTCCCCGAAGGAAAAAACGGTGCATTCCTGAGTAAAGCTGTGAAATTCCCCCTGTTTTTTTGAGGTGTCATTTGTACAGAGGAAAGTCTCCTATCAGGACAGTTATGTGTTTGCGTGCCGGTCCTGCGACGCAATTGCTTTCAGTTGTTTGCTCTGAGATTTGTAATTTGATTTCAGGTTTTGATTTGAGACTCATCATTGGAATTTTCTGGGGAACTGGTAATTAGTTCTGTCCATGACTGGTTGGAAAAGTATATCAAACAGCAAGAGTATGCCTGCATCTTACACTGGCTAGATACGTTAAGCTAGGACTACATACAGTCATCCCGTAATGGCTCTTACAGAGGGTTGACCACCCAAATACTGACCAGGGAGAAAATAACTGTCTGCTCCAAAACCTAACTGCAGACTATCAAAGTGAGCAATAATAAGATGGGACCTCTCTTTCAGAACCACCTGACTTTCAGGTCACTATGTGGAGGGGTTATATGAGCCTCGTGCTGGTACGAACTGAGGAGTGAGGTTCCCATCACAAGAGGAGAGTGCTTAAGGTAGACACTAGACAGTCTTGGACTATGGACACATTTGGCTTTGTGGGTAGATGTGGCAGGAGGACAAAAGCTGCCTGGGAAGACTAGGTCTGTGGGAGACCCTATGGCCAAATCTCATCTCATGGTCAGTCTGCAGAATGGCCTGGCAGAGGCTGGTAGTTGGTTAGCCATGAAGATGTAGGTTTAGGGGGCCTGAGGTGGAAAAGTAGGTCTGTCACATCCAAGAAACCAGCTTACAGCAGGCTTAAATGCACCAGACAAAATGTGCTTTGATACTGGGCAGGTTTTAGGAAAAGTAGTGATGCAATTAAGATGAATTTGCCTCTGAAGCCTGAAGCCTGTTTGGGATGGTGGAAGAACATTGAGAGGAGTCATCTCAGCACAAGCAAAGGCTATCGGGGTGGGGTTAATGAGGCAATTCACTGAAAGACATTATTGCTCTGTCAGCTTCATAGGTTGAATTGCATCTTGAGTGGGTGAGGAAGGAGACTTGTTGGAACAGCCCAGCCTCATGCGCAGGCTCCAGCTAGGAGTCTCTGTAAGGCTAATGTTTCTGGCTGCTTTCTGAGGTCAGAAGTTTGCTGCCTTTCTCAGGTACCAAGGGAATTAATGAGTCAATTCCTGAAACTTGTCAACAGATCCATATCCCTCATCACTTCTCCTTGAATCTCCTGGCAGAATCTCACTTGTGGAATGAGGAGCCCTCTGCTATACACACCATTCCGGGTTTGTGGGTGTGTTCTCAGTCCATGACCATGCAGGCCAGAGCAAGAGCTGGGACCACACTATCCTCTGATGGGACGTTCAAGTGTGGGCATGCAAATGGGGAGATAGAGCCATCATATGCGCCAGTATGTCCGTGAGCCTGGAAGAGTGATTCAACAGACCTCGTGTCCCAGTCCTGTTGTGTGGGCAAAGCCAGTGAGTCAATGACCTCTGGGAAAGAGTTGACATGATTTGCACTGAGCATTGGAGCTGAGATTTCCGGTGGATGAAATAATGGGTTTACTGGACTACAGCAGTGGCTTTTAGAAGGATCCCGATCTCTTCACACAGGATATGACTACACCGTAGTCAACACTTTGACTCCTTGACTACCTGATAAGACTGACTGGATCTAATTATAAGCTCACTGCTTTTGTAGAGACGAACTCAAATCTATTGTTGTTAAAAGCTGTTCTATGTTAACCTATACAGAAATTAAGCAGCAAAAGTTACATTTTTTAAAAGACTGGCATCAAAGAATTACCTGAAAAGCAAAATTCACTCACAGCTTGCTGGTTTTTCCCACTTGCAGCCTCTCTGACACAGTTGGACAGAGCCTTTGGCAGCATGGTCTAGTGTGAAGCATCCCAACCCATGGCAAGGGGGTTGGAAATAAGGACCTTAAGGTCCTTTCCAACCCTAACTATTCTGATTCTATAAGGGGATTATGTGGGGAATATGCTGAGAAGCAACTAAATGACACAGTCTGTGTCTTGTCACAAAATTATATCTAGTCATACATCTCCTCTCTGTAAGTGCATCTCATTTCCCAGCTTGTTTTTATACTTTCATCAAAAGTCATTGTTACTTGCATATCAATATCATGACATAATTCTTGCCAGAATGTTCAGCCTCCAGAATGTTTTGTTAGCTCATCTTGTGGAATTTGAGCTCTATAAGTCAATATACTGCACTGACAATAGGAGGAATCTTATTTCTGAGTCTCGTAAGTGTAGAGAAAGTAGGCTTGCAGGAGGCGTGCCAGAGTGGAGGTGGATATCACATGGGTTCATGTAGGTCTCTTATAAAGAAAGGCTGTTTCCTGATACTCCCTCCCATTCTATTGTTAAAAGCAAATCACTTCTGGTTTTATATTGATCGATTAAGTTCTGGCTTTGGTAATCTGAAAATAGAAACAAGGTAAGATTATGGGCTTGGGGAAATAATTGTATTCACCAAAATATCCCAGGGTGTGAGGGAAGAAACGCGACTGTAATATTTTATGTTATTCATCTAATTACCCCTTGCCTTGCTACATATGACTATGGCAGGGGGATTGAAACTAGATGATCTTAAGGTCCTTTCCTACCCTAACTATTCTATGATTCCAACTTACACACTGACACAAGTATACTGGCCATAGTATAAGACTGCAGTGGTGCGGCCTTCTTTCTAGAAGGCACCCGAGGCCCAAGCATGTCCTGCTCCTCCAGGCACAGAAGTGACTTCCTAGAGACATGTATTTCCCTTTCAGTTGTGTGGTGGACCCTATTGCACTCAACTCCGCAAGCGGGAAGGGGACAGGTCCAGGGAATGTTGGAGGGAAGTGCAAACGGACTACAAATGGGCTGTAGCGCTGCCATGGTAAATTAAACAGGGTGAGGGCAGAAGGAGTTTAGCTTCTCTTCCTCAGCCTCCTCTTTTCTCTCCTTCAGTCTCAAACAACCAAGTTGAAGAATGTGGACCAGGACTTTCAGAAATACCTGGAGAACATGATCAACATAGGCTTTGGGAGTCAGTTTGAAGCACTTCGAAAGGATTTGTTGTGTAAGACTTTGAGAACAACTTTGAATAAGAGAACTGGCACAAAACACACCTTCTCTCCATCCTTTATGCTATCATAGGTGGATAAAGCAAGAATGCCATAGCTCTCCAAAATTTTCAATCGAATCATGCCCCTGTGTCCTAGTCTCTTTGTCATGTACAAGTTGCATGATACTGGTTATAGCTGATGGACTAATGGTAATTTATTTGTAATTAGAAGTCTTTAAACTCTCCTCTTTAGTTGCTAGTAGGTGCATTATTATGGAAAGCTTTGACATCTTCCATAGAATCATAGAATTGTTAGGGTTGGAAAGGACTGTAAGATCATCCAGTTACAAGCCCCTGCCATGGGCAGGGACATCACACACTACACCATGACACCCAAGGCTCTGTCCAATCTGTCCTTGGACAATATTGTCTGCTGTGTCCAAATTTATAAGTATAAATACCATGCAAGCTGCCATGTCATTCCCAGAAACTTTACCTGTTATCTGAAATTATGAAGTATAGCAAGTGTGGAGAACATCCTAAATCATCTTGTCTGCTGGGAAAAGCGATGATCTTAAGGTAATGAAAGCTGTACAAAACAATAGGAGGGTCATCGTAGTGACTTCCAGAGCTTTCAGCAAAACAACCTTGATAGAAATAATTTGTCTCTGTATGTTCATATCGGGCAGATGCTGGATGAAAAATACCCTTGTGCTTCCTTCATCCTGTTCCACTGAGCTTTTAGCACAGCAGCCCTACCCACCTTGTGGGAAGAAAGAAATCAGCTTGCATCATGAAGCTATTCTTGCCTCCCTGCCTAAGCTACCAGGCTCCTCTATTTTGTTTTTTCCATGGAACTTTCCACCAGGTTTTTAAGTCACACCATTTCCCTTGTCTTCCCAAATTCCTCACTTTCCGCCTCCTCCCTCCTATCCTCTGGGTCATTACAGGAACATGTTTTAGGCCACTGAATGTTCCTCCACTATCCTTCAGTTCTGAATCCCAAACTCCCAGTGTGATGTCTCACCACTGAGCCCTCTGGATTTTGCAGGAGCTACCTAGTCTTGGGGATTCAAGGGAAAAACCTCCGTTCATGAATCATTTAGCACTGGTTTTTAGAATGGGTAATGAAAGGGCATTTGGATTCAAATTATATCAGTATAAGGAATGAGTAACTATTGTCTTTAATGTAAATTACATATCTTTGATAGAGAGAAAATTAGTGAACTAAGGCGGAAGGACTTCTCTCACATCTCGGTCTGCTTTGTTCTTTCATTTTCCTCCATGTTTTTCTCAAATGGTGTTGCCACAGGTATGATCCAAGAGGCTACAGCACCTCTGTTCTGCCTCATGCCTCAACTGTGGTACAAAAAGGACTTCTTGCAGGTGCCAAGCCATCCATCTCTTTCCTCATTCATAGGTTTGAACTCTGCTGGACTGCTCACAGCATCCTGCTAATAGAAACAGGATGAATAGCTCTAATTGCAGTGGCTGTTCTCATAGCAGGGAAGTCAATCTTGCTCCTGGAAATCAGCATCAATGAGGTTGCACAATCCCTGGCACCCATAGCACATAGTGATATGCCATGATCCACCTCTTGCTGAAGTGCCAAGGGCACAGCTATGCAGCAAGCCTGGAAGCCAAGGGCATCCCTCCCATGCTGGGATAACTATGGTTCCCCAGCAGGCCCAATACTGACTTGTGCACTTAGGGTTCACAATTCACCTCCGTGCTGGGGCATGGTCATTTAGGGCACCATGGTCTTTGGAAAAGGCTTTCAGAAACAGCTAGACACCTCTTTGTGCTTCAAGGCTGCTGGGCACTTGATCTTGAAGGGCTTTTATTCCCCCTCCCTAGTGAAAAGACTGTACGAAATAACAGCATAAAGTGCTGTCATGTATGTATACCTCCAGCACCTCTGTAGCAGCATGTCCATTTGGAGGTTTTCTAGGAAAACTCAGTGAGGATTACAAGAGGTGTGGAGAATGCAAACAGCATAAGACATAAACACAGATGAAGTGCATAGTTGAAAGAAAATTATAGGCTTCTTTGAGAGCTTGCTACTGATACTACAAAAAAATGCCCTCGAGAGGAGGAAAAGGACAGAGGAATGAACTGCAGCTTAAAAATGTGCATTAGGCTTATTTGTGAAGCACTTGAGGAATCCATCAAAAATTATTATTACTACAATTATCACAGAATCATAGAAACAGACTGCTTTGTGTTAGAAGGTACCTTAAAGCTCCTCCAGCTCCAACCCCTGCCACAGGCAGGGACACCTTCCACTAGAGCAGCTTGCTCCAAGTCCCTGTGTCCAACCTGGCCTTGAACACTGCCAGGGATGGGGCAGCCACAGCTTCTCTGGGCACCCTGTGCCAGCGCCTCAGCACCCTCACAGGGAACAGCTTCTGCCTAAGAGCTCATCTCAGTCTCCCCTCTGGCAGGTTACAGCCATTCCCCTTGTCCTGTCCCTACAGGCCCTTGACCAAAGCCCCTCTTCAGGTTTCCTGCAGCCCCTTTAGGCACTGGAGCTGCTCTAAAGTCTCCCCTTCTCTTCTCCAGGCTGAACCAGCTCAGCTCTCTCAGCCTGTTTAGTATTTCTATCACTGCTAATGTTACTATCATTATTACTAAAGTAGTTTTTTTTCAGTAATAAGCATTTCTTAAATGCTAATACTGTTTTCATCTATGATATCAGTGTTGTTTAGATTAATCTCTGCACTGATAATGTTGCTGCTGTAATGTGGAAATACTTTCCAAGTCTTCCTAGGTCATATAATAAAACTTACACTGTCCACCATGATTGGAGAGAAGGGAACCAGCACAACTTTTTTAGAGTACTCTTCTTTTTTATGGCTGTTTTACATTATTGGGAAACCAGCCATGTTAATGTGACGCTGTTCCTTGGTGCTAATGCAATGACACTCATGTAAAATGGTTCTTAAGTTGCATATTTAGTTGCTTTTGGAAACTGCTTGACCCCTGTCAGTGAAATAGGTGCTGAAATGCTGTTTAAAATCTGTTTGCCACACACTGGTCTCTGCCTCAATACCCAGCTTCAAAAAATGGACATTTCAAGTATCATCTCAGCAGTGATGAAATAAAAGGTAAGGCTGTCTTAGCATGAGATAAATCCCCATGAGAAAAAGAACATTTGATGTAATACAAAAAGTATGCTGTTCACAACATGCACAAGCACATTTCCGGAGTTGTCTACTCCGGCTTGATTTCACTAGTCACAAAGAGTTGTTGCACTACTTTCCTGTGCAGTATCTTCATTTATTTAATTCTTTTAGAAAATGGATGTGCCAAAAATTGAAGCAGAATTTTAGGCTTTCCCATGATAAATTTAGAATGAATATGGTGCAACCAACAGAATGTTTGTGAGATGAACCCAATGGTAGGGTCGTATCTATGCTCCTGTGATGTTCTTTTCTGTGGACCTTAATTCCTATTTGTAATTTTGATCTATTCTGAATATTCTCGAAGGTTGCCAGACAGAACTGGGCTAGACCTCAGTGAACGCCCTGACTTCTAATCCTTAACCTCTCCTCTGGCCTTCCATCACTTTTTCCAGAAAAGCCTAAATTAGAAATTACTAAATATTAACATGTGAAAGCTGAGGTCTGAGATCATCCTTACCCGTCAGATTTTGCAGAGGTAGATTGCTTAACCTTTTGACACGTCCCCCTACACCATTTGGAGCAGATCTGCTCCCCTTGACAAGCTACAACAGCATGAAGGCTCCTCCAGTACGTGCTTGCAGCAAGCAAAGCTGGGGACAACCTCTTGACCTGAGGTCTACACCCTGAGAGCTACACAGCTTGCTGTCTCAGTACGTCTACTGATGCCAGTAAGTGTTGGTTGTTGTGTAGTGGTCCTCAATAGGGCTTTTATTGAGAAAGCTGAGAAAAAACTGTCCTTTTGTGCCTCTTGCATGGTGTTGGCTCCCTTCTTTCATAGCTGCAGCCTGCACTGCTTTTAAGGTAGCCCAGGAATGACAAGACCTCTTGGTTGCCATCTTGTGTTGAAGCAAGTTGCATCTGGTCACTCTAGCTTTGAGACCATTGGAGACTATGGTATGATGTCTCAGGTCAGTGTCACAGCACCCTTCAACTGCCTTCATAGAGGTGCCATGAGTCCACGTCAACACTCGTCGCCCACCATTCAGCACCCTCTAAGGGGTCGGTTATGTCTGAACTCAATCAGAAGCTTTAGTGCCTCAGAAATGTCCCTGTGAACAACCTGAACGTTACAGGGAGGACACCTCACGACAGCTGCTCATTCACATTTCCTGAGGGCAATGCTGTGGAGACAAAACTGATGAGCACAGTATGCGAGGACATTGGTGTCCAGCGAGGATGCAGTCCATGATTAACACTTATCAGAGCATTGACAGTCAGAAGATGTGTGAGAAAAATTGCGATTTCATCTTTTCTTTTGGTCGAAATACTACTTTCAGTTTGCTTGTGTTGTTGATGGAGCAGAGCCTAGGAAGGAGGAGCAGCCCTGTTTGATTCATTCAGGTCTTTAGCCATGATGCAAAAATTCTCAAGGAGGACAGTAATGTTCCAGAAATATGGAAAATCTTTGTGTTCCTTCACTATTATTCACATTTCCAGTGAAAAATTCCTGCTTCTATCTATGTATGTTGTTTGTGTAAAGAGGAAGCTGGGGGAAACAAAAAGCAGCAACAAAACATAAAATGATTTCCTGCTGCATTCCTTTCAAGTACAGGTATGTAGAAAGAATCTGATTTCACATTCCTTTCTCCTTTGGTAGCTACAAAGCTGCCAAAAAGAACAAAACCAAGAGTGAAAGCCTGGAATCCCACGCGTGTGACCACGCAGGATGAAAGTCCCATGGCCTGCCTCAACACACCCTCTGCAAAGTGTTTCCTCTCCTCCTCCGCTGTGTCCGGAGGCGGCCAAGGAGGCCACCTCCACTCAGAGAAACTCCTCTGCATCTCCTTGGCAAATGATGTGGTTTTTGCAGCTGCAGGGAGCTCTGTAGCTGCCAAAGGAGAAAGGAATGTAAAATAAGCTTCTTTTTACATACCTGCACTGGAAAGGAATGCAGTGGGAGATAATGTTCTCCATAGTCCCCGTAGGGTGGCTCTCTTCATTTGTCTTAAGGAGAGGAAATCACCAGAATCCAGAGAAGACAAATTCAGACCCATGCTCTGTGGGCAGCTGGTGGTGCTGGCAGGCGTGTGGCAATGCTGATAAAATAGGAGTACCCAATCCAGTGAAATAAATGAAGAGTGTTCTATGGCTTTTGATGAAGATTTGACTCATCAGATTAGGTACGGATGGCAAAGCAAAATGGTTTCTTTATATCTTGATAAATGTCAGGAAGAAAGTGGCCAGCAGACCAAGAGGCATTATGAGACTGCATCTGGAATATGGTGTCCATTTTTGGCTCAGGAGGATGGATAGATTAGACTAAAATAGAACAGACATTTCATTTGGAAGGGACCTCCAAGGATCATCTAGTCCAACTGCATGACCACTTCAGGACTAACCAAAAAGTAAAGCAAATTATTATTAGGGGCATTGTCCAAACGCCTCTTAACCACTGACGGGTATGGGGCATTGACCACCTTCTAGGAAGCCTGTTCAGTGCTCACAGTCTCTGTAAAGAGATGCTTCTTAATGTCAAGTCTAAACCTCCCCTGGTGTAACTTTGAGCCATTCCCATGTGTCCTATCACTGGATACCAGAGAGAAGGGATCATCGCCTCCTTCTTCACTTCTTATTGGGGCCACAAAGATGCTTAGGGTCCTGAGCAGCATGACCTCTGAGGAGAGGCTTTCAGCCTGTTTTGGTTTATTTTATCAAAGGGGCGATAAAAAGTCTTGGTAATGCCAGATAATAAGCAAAGGTGTGATAATAATTCACAGCCATCAGCTGTATTTTAGGAACTCGTTCCTGGATGTTTGGATGACCTTTTTCACTTAGTGTTTGACACCGCACAGGAATGGGCCATCGGAGAGGTGCCTGAATCCCTTCCCTGGCAAGCTGTCAAAGCTTGGCTAGAGAGAGCCATGGCCTGCCTGGTCTAGTGCTAGTGACAGTCTTGATTTGAGCAGGCCAGTGCTGGAGTTCCCCAAAGATCCAGTTCAGCCAGTAAACACACATATATGTATATTGCTCTTTCAGCCAAGGACTTGGATTAATTAAGAAGGATGTCTCATGTTAATAATCATGAGACATTCCCCCCCCCTCCCAACAGTCATGCATCCAGAAACACAAGAGGGACGTGGAGCTGTTGGAGTACGTCCAGAGGAGGCCACAGAGATGCTGCAAGGGCTGGAGCAGCTCTGCTCTGGAGCCAGGCTGAGAGAGCTGGGCTGGATCAACATGGAGAAGAGAAGGCTCCTGAAGGGAGACCCGAGAGCAGCTCCAGTGCCTGAAGGGGCTCTGGGAAACCTGGAGAGGGGCTTTGGACAAGGGCCTGTAGGGACAGGACAGGGGGAATGGCTTTAACCTGCCAGAGGGGAGACTGAGATGAACTCTTAGGCAGAAGCTGTTCCCTGTAAGGGTGCTGAGGCATTGGCACAGGGTGCCCAGAGAAGCTGTGGCTGCCCCATCCCTGGCAGTGTTCAAGGCCAGGTTGGACACAGGGGCTTGGAGCAAGCTGCTCCAGTGGAAGGTGTCCCTGCCTGTGGCAGGGGTTGGAACTTCAACTGAAACCAGTCTGTGATTCTATAATTTAAATAGCAGAATCGTAGTATCAAGTTTCTCTTTCCTCAGATATTGTGCAAGGGAAATGTGCTAAATTCCTATTTCCTGAGTTAATTTCCTCCAGTTTTGCTTTGTTTAACCACGAGAAGTGACCAGCAAAACTCACTTTTCAACACATAGTTGTGTTTATTGGTTAGTGATGGGTCTGGTTATCATTGCACAGGAGTTTATGTACCAGATAACTTGCTTTAGCTGAGATTTTCTGGGGAGATGTTTTGGTGTCCTTTTGAGATAAAGATGCAGTGATTAACTCTGGCTCAGTGTAGGAAGAGAGATGGCCACATGCCATAAAGAGAGAGCAAGGATGACAATGAAGCAATACCGATTGCAGGGTAGGCAGCAACACGCAACATTATACACGTCATCATTTCGTTTTTCTAATTATGTTATGGCAAGCATGAGAAGAAATGGAGAAAGCAGAAGGAGGAGTAACAGCAGCTGTTGTGAGTCACCTGAAACACAGGTTTAGTGGAGCCTTGTCTGCATAGTTCGCTAGCAGAGACCCATGGGCACACACAGAGGACCCCCACAGACAAAGTGAGGTTTCTCTGCCTTTGGTATTGTGTGCTGGGCAGAGCTGCTGGGAAGGCTGGAGATACCTACCCCTCTTTTAGGTCAAGGGAGTTACTCACACATAAAGGGCACTCAGCCTCCCACAAGGGTGGTACAGGCCCAGGGATGCAGGAGGCTTCAGCTAACATGCAGGCCGTGTGATGGCAACTGGACTTCCTTGCCATAGGAGCCCACATACTAGATAAGGCTGGCAGCAGCCCAGGCACATGAGAGTGAGGACCTGGAAGGCTTCCAGGAAAGATGTGGGAATGGATTGTCACCAACAGCACAGTGGAGCTGGGGTGGGGGGATGTTCACTGGGGCAGGGGAAGCCCAGTCCTTCCTGCAGTGCTTCCAGATCCATGGTTGCCCACAAATCAAACTCCCTTCAGCAGGAAAGCAAGCGTGGAAAAGGCTGGCCACTTCTGGCAGCTCAGCAGGGCACTAGGAGCAGGTAAGGCAGCAAGCCCATGTCTCCAGAGCTGAAATACCCTTTTGCTTTTCCACCCTCCCTTTTGGTATGTGCAGTGTGGTGGCATGCTGAGCTATGTTCATCTGCTTAGGATAGATCTGGACTCAAGGACTGTGCTATATAATTTATTTTACTATATTTATTCTTTCTTTTCTTGAAGTTTTTTTCTCTCAAAGCCAATCTTCCCTTTCTGCCAAAGCAAGGCTGGATTAGTCCAAGACCTGGATCATTCAGATCCCTGGCAAGATCCCGTTCATGTTGCAGTGTCTGGTAGTGCTTTGTCAAATGTTCTTTTTCTGATTAAGGAGCCCAAGCACTTATGTGTTGCAGAAAAAGAGCAAGAGTAGCAGGAAATATGTGCAGGGCTCTTTAATGTTCACAGTGCAGGCACAAATGAAAGGAACTATGATGGGAAACGTAATAGGTTTTGCACAGACAGTTAATGTATTAATGAAAAGCAATGTCAAGTGGGTTGTTGTCTATTCCTCTGAATCTTCAGTAAAAGTAAAGATTCTTCTTGATTTAATATATCAGGCCCCTTGAAAAGGGAAGAAGCTGTTTCACAGCACTGTGGCCATGGTGGAATGCAGCAGACATTCCATGCTGTACAGGCATGTCTAAACACATGTGAACTGGGAATAAGCAACATCAGCACCATGAGGACGTCACTGTGCTGCTAAGAGATTATGCAAGCTGTTTTGATCTATCCTGAGCAAGAAGCCAAAGCATAAGAAAGGGGAGTGAAAGTGTAACACAAATTGATTTAGCTCCTGGGCTTGTGATACTTCTTACTCCACTTTCTTCATAATGGGCTCCATGCTCAGTTTCAGAAGAAATGGGTAAAGATTATATCATTGCCTCTTCCGTTACAAAATACAGCCTGAAAAACAGTGACGCATCTATCAGCAGCGTAAATAGCAATTGCTGGCTCGTGTCTTATAAGATGAAGTCATTGTCTCGTCACTTTTTGCTTTAGAGTAGTACCTGGTAGTGTCAAATGTTACTACACGGCTCTTCATCTTCCATTTGCACAAGACTTGGTCATAGGCCTCTTTCCATCACAGATTCACAGAATCACACAGAATCACAGAATAGTAAGGGCTGGAAAGGACCTCAAGATCATCGAGTTCCAACCCCCCCGCCATGGGCAGGGACACCTCCCACTAAACCATGCCATCCAAGGCTCTGTCCAACCCCACCTTGAACGCCGCCAGGGATGAAGCATTCACAACTTCCCTGGGCAACCCATTCCAGGGCCCCACCACCCTCACAGTATAGAACTTCTTCCTCAGATCCAATCTAAACCTCCCCTGTTTAAGTTTAAACCCATTACCCCTTGTCCTCTCACCACAGTCCCTAATGAAGAGTCCCTCCCCAGCATCCCTATAGGCCCCCTTCAGGTATTGGAAGGCTGCTATGAGGTCTCCACGCAGCCTTCTCTTCTCCAGGCTGAAGAGCCCCAATTTTCTCAGCCTATCTTCATACGAGAGGTGCTCCAGTCCCCTGATCATCTTCGTGGCCCTCCTCTGGACTTGTTCTAACACTTCCATGTCCTTTTTATGTTGAGGACACCAGAACTGCACACAATACTCCAAGTGAGGTCTCACGAGAGCAGAGTAGAGGGGCAGGATCACCTCCCTCGACCTGCTGGTCACACTCCTTTTGATGCAGCCCAGGATACGGTTGGCCTTCTGGGCTGCAAGCGCACACTGCCGGCTCATGTTCATTTTTTCATCAACCCACACCCCCAAGTCCTTCTCCGCAGGGCTGCTCTCAATCTCCTCCCTGCCCAACCTGTAGCTGTGCCTGGCATTGCTCCGACCCAGGTGGAGGACTTTGCACTTAGCATGGTTGAACTTCATCAGGTTGGCATCAGCCCACCTCACAAGCGTGTCAAGGTCCCTCTGGATGGCATTCCTTCCCTCCAATGTATCAACCGAACCACACAGCTTGGTGTCATCGGCAAACTTGCTGAGGGCGCACTCAATCCCACTGTCCATGTCACCCACAAAGATGTTGAACAAGACCGGTCCCAACACCGATCCCTGGGGGACACCACTCGTTACTGGTCTCCAGCTGGACACTGAGCCACTGAGCACTACTCTTTGCGTGCGGCCATCCAGCCAGTTCTTTATCCACCGAGTGGTCCACCTATCAAATTGATGTCTCTCCAACTTAGAGAGAAGGATGTCATGGGAGACAGTGTCAAAGGCTTTACACAAGTCCAGGTAGATGACATCAACTGCTCTGCCCCTGTCCATCAGTTCCGTAGCCCCTTCATAAAAGGTCACCAGATTGGTTAGGCAGGATTTCCCCTTAGTGAAGCCATGCTGGCTGTCACCAACAACCTTGTTGGTTTTCATGTGCCTTAGCATGGCTTCCAGGATAATCCGCTCCAAGATTTTGCCAGGCACAGAGGTGAGACTGACTGGTCTGTAATTCCCTGGCTCATCCATTTTTCCCTTCTTAAAAATGGGGGTTATATTTCCCTTTTTCCAGTCATCGGGAACTTCACCTGACTGCCATGATTTTTCAAATATGATGGACAGTGGCTTAGCAACTTCATTTGCCAGCTCCTTCAGGACCCTTGGATGGATTTCATCCGGTCCCATGGACTTGTATACATTCAGGTTCCTAAGGTGGTCCCGAACAATATCCTCCCCCACAGTGGGCCCAGGGTCCCCACCCTCACCGTCCCCGCGTCTGCCTTCCAAGACTTGGGTGGTGTGGTCAGAGCATTTGCCCGTAAAGACTGAGGCAAAGAAGTCATTAAGAACCTCAGCCTTCTCCAAATCCAGGGTAGCCAATTCTCCCGATAGCTTCTGGAGAGGGCCCACGGTGTCCCTAACCTGTCTCTTATCGGCAATGTACCTATAAAATCCCTTCCTGTTATCCTTAACATCCCTAGCCAAGTTTAATTCTAAATGGGCCTTAGCTTTCCTAACCTGGTCCCTAGCTTCCCGGACAACATCCCTGTATTCTCCCCAGGCCGCCTGACCTTGCTTCCACCTTTTATAAGCCTCTTTTTTCTTTCGAATTTTGCTCAGCAGCTCCTTATCCATCCAAGGAGGTCTCCTGGCCCTCCTGCTGAACTTCCTTCTAGTTTGGATGCATCGCTCCTGAGCTTGCAGCAGGTGAGCCTTGAATATCAACCAACAGTCTTGGGCCCTCCTGCCCTCTAGGGCTGTATCCCATGGAACCTTACTGAGCAGGTTCCTGAAGAGGCCAAAGTCTGCTCTCTTGAAGTCCAGGGCAGTGAGCTTGCTGCACGCTCTTCTCACTGTCCTGAGGATCTCAAACTCAACCATCTCATGATCGCTGCAATCAAGGCTGCCCTGGAGCGTTACATTCCCAACCAGCCCTTCCCTGTTGGTGAGGACGAGGTCAAGTTCACAGTATCCTCTCCTGCATGGTGTTTAAGTTGGCACGAAAGCCTTGCTGTTCAATTGTGATAGGCTTCAACACCTTGATGCCTGATAAAATGTCTATAAAATCACCGCTCACTGGTCTGCCTTGAGGGATTTCCTCCCATTCCTCACTGAAATGATTTGCTGTATGAACCTGGTTTTTGTTTGGTGTATCAGGAAACCTACAGGGTCTCTTTTTGAGACTTGCATTGCTATATTAAGATTTGCCACTTAAACTTCTGGCTTCAGATGATTCACTTGTGTCAGCATGTACAGGCAACAGGGTGCAAAATGTTCTTTCCTCGCCACTGTGAAAAGCCACAAACATTATTAATAACAGAAATGCCAGCTGTCCCAGAGAAATTCCCTGGGTGGTGGCATCTGGCTCATCAGGTAAAGGGAAAGGCACAGATTTAGGGGTTTTCCTCTCCTTTCCATGTCTTTGCTATGTCCAGGCCTGACTGTAATGAAAATCAGACTGTATGAGTTCATTAGTGCCTTGCCACAAACTAGAGATGTGCTGAGCTTGTGTCACAGCCAAGAACTGTCTGGGAAAGAATTGCTTTCTAGATTCTATTATGTGTTGCATTGGGATGGTTTCACACAGCGCTGTGGCACTCTGGGAGGCTGGGGACTTTTGTGTGAGGGTGTAAGACCAAAGTGGTTCTTGAGCTGGGAATCATTAAGAAGGATTACAGATCCCTGGGAGAGGTGGTTAAGATATCTGGAGCTCAGAGGGCTGGTACCATAGTCAGGGGTTTGGTTACTTTAAACATGGAACTCACTTTGGGAGGCCAGGTCTACTGGAGGCTGGTGGGGCCAGTCTGACATAGAAGAGGAAAAACTCCTTTGGTAGGAGGCTTGCCAGGCTGATCAAAGCAGCTTTAAACTAGATGTGTTGGGAAAGGGAGGTGTCTATCCATCCCAACACTCCCAGTCAGTTGCCAGCACCTGTAATAAATGCTTGTAGTAATGCAGAGCTACTTCAGCTGCACCAGCCAATGAGTTGGCTTTATTTGGAGCTCGGTTCAGATGCCACTAGACAAATGCCTGTAGTATGGGGAATAAACAAGAGGAATTAGAGGTGTGTGCATGGCTCAATATGACATTGCTGGAATCACAGAAACATAGTGGGATGGCTTCTGTGACTGGAGTGTTGGAATGGAAGGTTACAGGCTCTTTAGAAAAGACAGGCAGATGGGGAGGGGGAGTTGCTATTTATGTTAGGGATAGGCTGGAGAGTATGGAACTCTGTCTGGGGACAGGTGAGCAGTCAGTAGAGAGTTTGTGGGTCAGGGTCCAAGGGAGAACAGCTATGGGGGACATTACTGTGGGGATCTGTTACAGACCACAGGAGGACTCTGTGGATGAAGCACTGTATAGGCAGATAGGAACAGCCTCATGCTCTCAGGCCTTTGTCCTCATGGGGGACTTCAACCACCCTGATACTGATTGGAGGGATGGTACGGCCCGGTACAAGCAATCCAGGAGGTTTCTCGATTGTGTGGAAGACAACTTCCTTCTGCAAGTAATAGAGGAGCCGACAAGGAGAGGTGCCATGCTTGACCTCACCAACAGGGAGGGGATGGTTGGGAATGTGACGCTCCAGGGCAGCCTTGGTTGTAGTGATCATGAGATGGTTGAGTTTGAGATCCTCAGGACAGTGAGAAGAGCGTGCAGCAAGCTCACTGCCCTGGACTTCAAGAGAGCAGACTTTGGCCTCTTCAGGAACCTGCTCAGTAAGGTTCCATGGGATAGAGCCCTACAGGGCAGCCTTACAGGACAGCCCTCCTGTCACAGGCAGCACCTCCTGTATGGAGACAGGTGGAGAACATTGGGGCTGTTTAGCTGGAGAAGAGAAGCTGTGTGGAGACCTCAGAGAAGCTTCAAGTATCTGAAGGGGGCTAGAAGGATGCTGGAGAGGGACTCTTCATTGGGGACTTGTAGCAATAGGACAAGGGGTGATGGGTTCAAACTGAAACAGGGGAAGTTCAGGTTAGATCTAAGGAGGAAGTTCTTTACTGTAAGGGTGGTGAGGCACTGGAATGGGTTGCCCAAGGAGGTTGTGAATGCTCCATCCCTGGCTGTGCTCAAGGCCAGGTTGGATGGAATCTTGAGTGACGTGGTTTAGTGGGAGGTGTCCCTGCCCATGGCAGTGGGGTTGGAACTGGATGATCTTGAGGTCCTTTTCAACCCTAACTAGTCTATGAGTCTATGATTCTATGAGCTGGGCAACTTTGCCTGATGTTTGGTAACTGAGAAGAAAAAGGGAAACCAAAGGGCAAGGAGAGTACTGTTTGTAATGAGAATGTGAATAAATGTGTAAATGTTGTTTGCAAGGCTTAGGACATTCAGCAGTTCCAAGGGAAGCTGATGAATTTTTTCACTGTTTCTGATTGCTTAAAACCTGTTTTTTCTTGTTATTTCCTAGAAAATAACAAGAAGAGAGTTTAAAGACTTTCCATTATATGATACAGATAATTATTTCCCAGCATAAAGTTAGATTTTTTTTTGACCATTCCTTCTATCTCATTGTAGAGTCCTAACTTCTGATACCCCACATGTCCAGACTGAATTATTTCAAGTAAACGGAAATATTCTGCACATCAGAAATCCTGTTTAAATAGCATCACTCTGGGCAGAGGAATACACTGCTGTGTAACTTTCAGCCTAAGAAGAATAGTAGAGATTAGCAGAATTTAATGTCTTTCTTTTCAAAACTTTTCCTTATGATTTGGTCCTCTGAAGACATCTCTGTATTTGTGGTTGAAGGGCATAATCTGATACGCGATGTTTAAAATTTCTAAAACTATTTAAAGTTTAAGCTACCGTGCTGAACTGGTTCTGCTTTTGTACTGTAGTATTTGGATCCTGATCAATGCTACTGTGGGAACTACCTTATACCACTTTAGTCCCAGGGGCTGTGTCCCATAGGGGTGGTTCATACATATGCAGTAGTGGAAACTTGCCTTTTAAAGCCTTCTGTGTCTTCTACAAATTCATCTGTCATTGTCATACATTCCTCTGTTGACATCATGGCTGTGATTTTGGAGCATCTATCTGATGATGTGGAACTAAAGTAACATTAGGTACAATTTATTGTGGATCAGGAAACATAAACGTCAGATAGAATATGCACAAATGTTCTCATAGATGGTAGTTCATTTTGTGCAGTGCTTTTGGAGGATGGTGAGGGCAAGGTCATTCTTCAAGCAGGGCTTGTGAAAATGGAGACAGCCTAAAATGGTTGCCCTTGACTCGCCAGAGATTGCAGGGGATGCATTTACAAGCTGAAGGTGGATTTCACTTGGATCCCGAGTCCAGCTTTGCTGTCCTGTGCTGTCAGTGCATGGACTGAGAAAACCCAGAAATGAGCAGCAGCATACAGTGTGAGATTTGCTAAGGGGTGGGAAGGAAATGTGAGCCTTAACATGGGCCAAGAAAGCATCAGCCTACAGGTGAGCCTGACCGGCCAGCCTACCTGCCTTGTAGCAGCATCACTGGTCCCAGAGTCCTTCCTGGGATGACCCCAGCCTTGTGCGGGGTGTGGGATCTGTCATACCCTGACCCTTCCACAAAGTTGTATTACCAGCATCCAACACTGTGATTGCTCAATGTTATCACCATGCCCAAAACAAACCCTGCCCTCAGGTCAGTGTAGGCATAGCTATGCTGAGTCATTGGCAGAGCTGGGAACAAACAGGAATGTGATGTTTTTAAAAAGCTCCTATTCAAATGTCAGCGAATTTCTAAGCAAGCTGTACATTCACTTTTTCGCACTCCTTGGAAAACCCCAGCCGGATTCCATCCTGAACTCTGGCAAGTGAAAAGGTTATTCTCAACTCACAAAATTATTTCCTTCCTCAACTCCCAGAAGAGTTTCTCCTATTAGGAAGGAGGCAGCTGTGTCTCAGTGCTCTTCTACAGAAGGGATTTCTGTCTACCTACGTTGTCGAGACAGGATACCTCTCAGTTGCATGACATAAGAAGCTGGAGAGGAAGGTAGCAGAGGCTGTGACTGACACAAAGCAAATCAGCATAGGAGAGAAATGTACTTGAGGACATGTAAAGAGGAAGTGCTGGATAGTACCTCGTACTTCCTGCCTTTCTGTGTGGTGAAAGAAAACAGCAAAGAAAAGGCCTAGCATGTATTTTCCAGGGATTTCTTTGTTTTTAAGAGAGGAGTAAGAGCCTGTTGTCAAGAAGACAGTGAGGCATAGCTGAAAAATAAGCATTTGAATGAGGGTGGGTACACTCAGTGCTGTTCCAGGTGCTCTTCCAAGGGGATGATACTCAAAATCCATAAGGGATGGGTACTGCCTTTTCTGGAGACTTACAAAGTGATGGATTTTCCAGAAGACACAGCAACCGTAGACTCTAAATGCTGAATCTGGATTGAAAATTGCTCCAGTGTGTTGCAAGTATTTGTAGTTCTCCAGGACCCTAATGAGAGCTTCTCTCATCAACTTCAAAATCGCAAACCAAATAGCTGAAACCCATTTACTAGACCTTTGATACAGGGGTAAGGCATTCTTGTTGCTTTGGGTAAAAATAGTACTTTTTGCGCCCCCAACCCTTCCACCAGAGGAGTTGTGTTAGGCCATCCTAAGCAGCGGCTCTCAGATTCCACCTTCAGTACTTGGCTCTTTGTTTAATGCTTTGGGGATTTTCAGACATAATTTGCCATTAGCAAGGAACCAGATGCTCTGCAGCCAAGGGATACCACAACAGGATATTATGAGCCACAATCAATTTCATATGTTAACTAACAGAAATACATGTTGGTGGTGGTAATGGGGAGCATAGCAGTGGGGATTGGGGCTGTCTGCTTGGCAGTCCTCCATCAGAGGGACCTGGTGTAAGGCTTTGCTATGACATCCTCCTGCCTCTGGGATGAGCCAGATCCCCTGGATATTTTGTGTGAGTGTCTTGGTCTTTCTGTGGTTTTGACCAGAAATTCCAACATGGTTTTAGCAACTTCTGCTTATAGATGATTCATTGAGACTGGTACATCACAGAGTAAAAAAGAGAGAAAAAATATGGCTTTGTTAAAAAAAGTATGCCTTGTACTTTCTGGGACACTGGTTTTCCTTGTGGAGCTGAGCTCTGCAAGCTTTGGGGAAGAAAGGGAGAAGATGACATGTACTACAGTTTCTTTAATGTGGTATTCCCTTTGCCTTTAACATAATCTATTCATTTTGATTCTCTGGTGGGCAATTGCTAATGCAGGGTTGCAAAACAGACTTCTCCTTTCCCAAAACCAATAGCATCCTAAATGATGTGAGCTTACGTGATACAGGTCCCCATTAAATAGGGATGCATATTCAATCTGAGAAGGCTCAGAATATTTAGAATCTTGAAGGATAAATCAACTGTAGCGTGTGAATTTCTAAAAGCCATTAAGGCAAAAACGTCTTTGCTGTTAGAAGCTAGAATTTTTGTTAATGAACAGGCGTGGATTTATTTTTATTTCTTGGATTATGTGTTGCTGTTACTGTTGCTCAATGCTTTCATTGTGTCCATTCGACAGGATTTGGGTTGTGTGGTAAAACCAGATAGTTTCTATGAAAGCTTTAAGGTGTATAAAAGCAGATTTCCTGAATTAGCTCACAAGTTAAGTAGGGGAGTGTACTACTTGTGTGTTTCCCCCCGCCCCAGTTGCATTGTATTCTCTTTCATTCTTTAGTTTCCTCTGTGTACAGTTTAGTTAAACATCCCTGTATTTACCCACTTTGCTCTTGTGGATGGCTCTGATTGATAGCAACAGGAGAGAAAACATGTGAAATGGACTGTAGATCGAACAAAATCAGCTGTGACACCTCAAGTGAGGGGATGTGTAAGCCATTTCTACTTTGGCAACACATTAAGGAAAACCAGTCAGTAGTGCCTTACCCTGATGTAAAGGGCATAAATTAAAAAACCCTGGTTTTTTTCCCCTCATATTTCTGAATAATCAGTCTGTGGTTATTGCACTTGATGGAGGTTTGTGAGTTGCAAGGTGTTAATGTGATCTTTAAGAGCAGTGGAATGTTAATATACATACAGCATGTTAAGAATAACTGAAAAATCCCATGTCAGAGATCCGGGTGATGTCCATGAATTCCTGGTGGGATGGGATGGTGCATGATATGGACCACATAGCAGCCTTCCAAAACCTGAAGGGGGCCTACAAGGATGCCAGAGAAGGTCTCTTCATCAGGGACTGTAGTGATAAAACAAGGGGTGATGGGTTCAGATTGAAACAGGGCAAAGTTCAGGTTGGATATAAGGAGGAAGTTCTTTACTGTGAGGGTGCTGAGGTGCTGGAACAGAATGCCCAGAGAAGTGGTAAATGCTCCATCCCTGGCAGTGTTCAATGCCAGGTTGGACAGGGCCTTAGGTGACATGGTCTAGTGTGAGGCATCCCTGCCCATGGCAGGGGGTTGTAATTGGATCGTCTTAAGGTCCTTTTCAACCCTAACTTATTCTGCGATTCTATGGGGACAGATATTGCCCTTTTACCTGGCATAGCCATGCTGGTCACTGTGGATATCAGGATAGTGGCTCTTAGTTTTGCTTTCCTCTGCAATACATACACTGGCTTTACTTTACCTTTTCAAAAGGATCAGTCCTCTAGTTGGCAGTGTTGCTAATGAAAATCCTTGACAATTAACAACATCCTAGTGAATCTGCTACGATAAACCATCCTTTTGCTTCATTAGGGTCCTACTGCTGGCAAATCTCGGACTCAGTAAAGCAAGAAAAATGACCTTCAGAGTTGTATATGTACCTCATGGGGTGGATTATTTATAAGCTATTTTCTAATTTATCTTTCACAATAAGGAAGTGACTTTGTCTTATCTGCATATAATATAACAGAGGGAAACTTGTAGAATGAGTCATATCTGTTGTGTTTTCTTATGCAAACTTACAGTTACTATAGTTTCCTTTATTAGTTTTATTTAAAATATGGGGGAAAAAATTCAGCTTAAGAATTTTTTGATCTTTGCCTTTTCAATTCCTGTTACGCTTTTGGTGACTTTATGCAATACCTAAACAAAACGCACACCAAAGTCCTTGGTGCTTATTGCGTTTTACAGCCTCTAAGTTCAACTGAAGTTATCCGAAGCTTCAAAAGCCTCTAATCTGTGAGGTAATGAAGGATCAAAGTCTAAGGAAAAGCAGGTAAGCTCAAGTGACTTGTTAAAAATAGACACTAGACAAACGTGCATTACTGGTAGTTCATATAATGCCATGACCCAGAATTACCGAGGCACCTAAACTCATTCATTATGACTGCTCCTGCTTACAAACACTCAAGTACTGAAGTGGCCATGTATTTTTAGAGCCTCTTGGTTGCAATCAAATACCTGTTGAAGTGAAGTCTACCCTGAAGTGTTCCTCTGAGTCAGAGCAAAAGTACTGAGCACATTACAGGACTGAATTCCAAAATTTGAATGAGGCTTTAACTTAAATGTTGAAATTCCGAAATCTCTGTACAGACATTTCATTCTCATCTGAGGAAAAAAAAAAAAAAAAAAAGGCAACAAAGAAAATCCCCAAAAAACTCCAGCCAAATTTCATAACCACTCCTCTAACCTGAGGATGTCAGTCAGAAAAAGGCCAACTAGATCCATGCATTCATGCTGCTACAGCTGCTAGGGGGTTCCATGCTACTGGAGAAGATGCTCTCTGCAGACCTCTGTCTTGAGCGCACAGTCCAAAGGGCTGTTGGGGTCCAGCACCAGGTGAACTCACCCATAAAGGATAGGTTTAGATTTGGTGAGGCTGCAGGATCAGTTCTGTACGCATGTACCTGGAGACATGCTTTGTGGTGCTCTGAAGATGATACGAGACACACTCCCCACTGTGTTATGAACTAGATGAGTTTATTGAGGAAAACCAATACCCCCCATACTTAAACTGCAATAATTAACACACAACCATTCCATATTACATGACATAATTATTTTAACCTTTCATTGTCTATTGCTAAACCCCCGATGAATTGTCTCACAACACAGTTGGGTTTATAAGTGAAAGAAATACCCTTTAAATATAAAGGTTCTGCTATACTGCACACAATTCTGCTTGCCAGAGGCAAAAGTTATGTTCTTCTACCACTGTCAAGCTTCAGGAGCTTGGTTGAAGCCCCTGGAATTACATTCACAGAAAGTATTAAGAAATTGCACGAAATTCTTATTTTTAAGCATTAAACTTATTCTTCCTCTAAAGCATCAGCTGTAGAAATACCTATTTTCAGGTTGCTGCATATGCCAATCATCACTAACACCCTTTGAGTTAGAGTTTCTGTAGAGCTCGTTTAACTCTTTAACAGGTTCAGTTTTTTTTCCAATTCTTCATGCTGCTTCGGTTTCCTCCCTTTTCCTTCCTTTACTTTATAATTTAGTTGCTTTTTCTTATCCACTTTTATACAGAAATAGAGACTGAAAAATAGACACAGAGAGGAAGAAGCAGAATCGTAGAAACCCAAGGACATTAAAAATACATAAGCTGAAGGAATTAAATCGTGAAATATTGAAACAGGTTTGGGTGAGAAAACAGTCACTTCAAACCCAAAGTACTGAACTGGTGCCTAATTCCAAAATCTTGCTTTCCCTGTATTGGCTCTAGACATGTCCAAGAAAAGCAACAGATGCTGGTGGGAACGAAAATAACCTAAGGAAACAAATCTTATTCTTTTGCATCCATAAATCTATCAGTTTTTTACTTGCCATTTGTGTTTTACCTTACAAATTCTGCTGGAGAAGCTGTAGACAGGGCCCATAAAGTAGAGAGTGTCCATAAATTATCAATCCACAGATTAAATGGTCTTTTATTTATCTTGAATTCATCATCTTTGCTTGACCAATCTGATAGCCTTCTATGATGGAGTGACTGGCTGGCTAGATGAGAGAGAGCAGGGGATGTTGTCTACCTCGACTTCAGCAAGGATTTTGACACTGTGTCCCATAACATCCTCATGGATGTAAGCTCAGGAAGTGTGAGTTAAATGAGTGAACAACAAGGCGGATTGAGAACTGGCTGAATGGCAGAGCTCAGAGGGCTGTGATCAGTGATGCAGAGTCTCATTGGAGCCCAGTGTTCCCCTGGGCTCAGTACTGGGTCCTGTCTTGTTCAATCCTCACCCTCTACTCTGCCCTGGTGAGGCCACATCTGGAGCACTGTGTCCAGGTCTAGGCTCCACAGGACAAGAGAGACAAGGAGAAGGTCCGTTGGAGGGCCAGAAAGATAATCAGGGAACTAGAGCATCCCAGGCTGCACAGAGAGGTTGTGGAAATATTCAAAACCCACCTGGACATGATCTGTGCAACCTACTCTAGATGTACCTGCTTTAACAAGGGGGTTGGACTACATGATCGGCAGAGGTCACATCCAACCCCAACCATTCTGGGGTTTTGTGTTAACTGAATGAAAACTGAGGACTCCAAGGACAGGTCTGTGTAAAGACTCAGCAGTTCACTGTGTTTTATCTAGACAGCTATTTGTGGCTCTCTGACTCACCTCCTGGAAGCTCTTGCATCACACAGGCTATAGAGAGAAATAGGGATACTAAATTTAGACTCTGTTGACACGGTTGAAAGGAAATGGTGTGTGCCAATACTGTGGAATACAGCATCTCAGCAAGAACTGATGACATTACCCATGGTGTACAGCAGCTTCGCCTTACAACAGAGGAGGGTGGTTGCTGCCTGCAGTGAGCTCTTTTCAGCCCAGAAGGGATGCTGAGCATGGAGGGGTTGCATCTGGCCCTGATGCAAATGTTGGGCTCTGGGGGCTCACCACCTCCATTCTGCTTGGAAGCACCTGAATCACTTCTTTGGTCTCTACCTTCCTCCACCCCAAATCTTCAGCCTCCTGGGATCAGTACTGAAAAGGAAAACTGGGAATTTAAACTGCTTTAGCTGAGCTCCTGGGCTGGGGGCTGGCTGCAGAATGCTGTCTTCCAAAACATATTTCGCAGTATCTTCACAATCTATAATTCTGTCCTGAAATTGAGCCTATTATAAGCATAAAAAGCCGAGGCTGGATGACATTTTGAGGTCACTGAGAGCAGCTCTTGGCATCACAAGTGTTGCTTGTTAGACTTTCCATATTCACAGTTACTCCTCTGACAGAAGCTGCATTTGCTTTGAGTTTTTTTCCTTGCTATTCACACCAAACACAAGTTGTATCATTTCCAGGCTTTGAAGACCAGAGAGTAAGGCCCAGCTAAAGGTCCCAAAAAGCAAAGGCTTCTTATTTATTTCACTTTCTGGTTGGTTAGTTGAGCTGTGTAGTCTCTTTCTTACTTTCACTTCAGGAAAAATATAGCTGCTTGTAATTTTTGTGTCTTTGTAATGTCATTACATTACAAAGAATAATAATAGTAATTTAAGAGCATGAGCAAGTGGCAAAGGTTTTGCAGAATGCTGTTTGCTCTCCAAAGGAATCTGAGTGCAGAAGAGGACAGCAGGTGGCTGCTTTGCAGAAGAAGGTTGATACACTATTGATCCGAGTGGGATCTTTAAAATAGGACTGCTGTGCATTTTTAGGCAGCACAGAGCCCCTGGTTAGCCCATGGCACAGTGAAGGATTCCTCAGTGACTGTGATATTTCCTGCCTGTAGGAAGGCTGAGGAGAGCGAAATGAAACTAAGCCAGGCTTGAACTGAATGCAAAACTCCCGAGTCCCTCAGCAAGCAGTTGCACAGCCTAAATAATGAATCTGTGTCAGATAAGCCGTGACCTGGTTTTCAGATCTGAGCTTTGAGGAGTCTGTAGTCAGATTAATTTCATAGGAGGTGTCACTGAGCCTTGTGAAGTTTGTGATATTTAATTGCAATCCTGGTTTCAAAGTCTTCACAGTTTGGGTGAACTTTGGATCCGACTCAGTCATCTAAGCTAAACTTGATCTGATTTTGGTTTGCTGCCCCCGGGTGAGCTTGGCTGGAAGTGAACTATGTTGACTTCTATTTAGGTCCCTACAAAAATATTCTATAGCAAGTAACAATAGCCAGAATTAAGCCAATAACACACATTCTTTCCTACCCACCAAGAATATGAATAATAGCATATATTAACACCTACAGATTCTCCTTACCCAAGCAGAAAACGGTTTAACAATACAGCTTTTTTTGTGTCTGCAACGGGCTGAGAAACCTCAGCAGAGCAAACTTGCTGGTGAGATTGCTGATGCTTCCTGTTTCTGGTCAAGTTAGCAATAGAGCATACGCACAGAAAGCCGCACGTTTGCCACATCTGAGGGCAAGGGGAGGGGTTTTCAGAGTTTCTCCATGACTTCAGGGCTTTCGGTAGTGCCCCATTTCTCATGGGCTGAGCCCTGTGGTGGGAAACCAGAGCAGGGTTTCTAGGGCTGAGGCACTCCTCAGAAGAGTGAGGGACCCTCCTGTAGAAAAGCCCATCAGCTGCACATGGTGAAGCTAAGACTGTGGAAATGGGTTGTTCCCCAAAGTGAATTGCCACTGATGCTGCTGAAAGGACCACACTGTGTGAAGGGTCAGCCTGGACTTCTTTGTAGTACAAGATTTTTTGTCCAAAATGTCCTGCTTCAAAACACTAGGAAATAAGAGAAGGCAAAAGGATGAAAGAGTGAAGTGTCTTGGAGTTTGGAGGAAGCATGGAGGCTGCTGCCGGCGCAAGGTCTTGTTTCACTGGAAGATATTTAACATTGTCTAACTGATGGCAAAATTGCACACTATTAATGGGTTCTCTTTATGGCTATAATTTATTCTTCTTTCTCAGAGACAACAGAGTAGAGGCCAGATTGCTTTATCCTGTGGTATTAAAAAGCCTGGGGCTGAGACGCTTAGCACTGCTTTGTTAGGATTTTCTCCATCTGGTAAAATAATAGAATAAAGTCATCCTATGCAGAGCACTGATTTATTTTCATTTTTTTAAAGGAATGGTCTTTCTCTTTCAATTCAAAGCCGTTAGGAAAAGGGAGTGGGTTGTTATGTGTGAGTAAATGTATATTTTCATTCTTTAGCTGCCTTTTCTATATTCAGGAGCTATGATTCCTGACTGTTGGGCTTGCTTATACTTCTCTGGGCACCCGTTGTATGCATTGAGGTGAAAGCATATAGAGGTTAAAAACCCTGTTCAGAGACTTGAGAGATTTATAGGGCCTAGAGAGGTGAGAAGATATCAGTGGAGGTTATCATGTCATAGGCAAGATAAGCCTTTTCTCTGAGGGGAAAAGAAAGAAAGAAAACATGGATTTAGTTTTGTTTCCTTTTTTCGACACATTAACAGCAAAAGGAATTTTTGTCCTTTCCAACCCTAGCCATTCTATGATTCTATGTGTACCAAAACAGTGTCTCTAGAAATGAATTCTACCAATTGCTCATGAACCCTTTGGAAGTTTCTTGCACACTTTGAAGTCAACTGGTCAATGGGATGAAACCTCACCACTCTGTACCATCAGTTTCTGGTCACAGAGCACAATTAACAAATTACTACTATTAGGAGTATTTTTGAGTGTGCTCATGCAAACTAAACTACCTCAGTTGACAACATCAACTAAGATTGAAGAAGACGACACTGCATTTCTGAAGCTAGAAACTTAATCTGTGACTAAATGTTTTGAAGTGAACAGTCCACTGAGCTATAGACATGTAAAGGAAAGAAGATACAGGAACACAAGGGGAAAAACTTGAATACTAGTGAAAACAGACCTTAGAAGGATCTCAGGGATGAAGGGAAAAGAGAAGAGAGTGAACTGGTATCCGCTTTTGTAACTTTTTGGTCCTATCTTCACGCTGTAAAAATTAAATCTCAAATACATGACTGTGTTACTGCAATTCATAAACTCAGTCTGAGATTGCTCTTTAATCCTTCATCATCTAAGGATTCCACTAAGCCAAAGAAGCTCAGATAATATCTGTCCTCTGGACTGTGCAAACTCCACAGCTCCTGGCTGAGGGCCAGGCCTGAAATTGTTTCTGGGAAAGTCTGGACCTCAGATCTAAACCTTGGCTTTTCAGAAGGTGAAAGCGTTAGAGGTGTATTTCCACACCAGTGTGGCCTGGTGTCATGCAGGGTACTGTCAAACAGGCAGGACAGGATTCAAGGAAAACATACAGTAATGAGCTTGGCTACGTGGCTAGATCTGTAACTAGATTACTGTTTTAATATTTGTTATGAAAAGCTCTGGCAACCCCAGGTGAGACCAGAGGCTGAGCATTGCGCATACACAAAGTCTCTGCCCCAAAGAGCTTAATATTTAAACAGAAAAGATGGATAAATAGTGAAAAAGAAGACACCTGGAAGTAAATTGCACAAAATCCACAGCAGGATGCAGCACAGAAATATCCTGTAAATCCCCTATCTTTTGTGTCCTGTCCCAGAATTTTAGCTTGAAAGTCAATAATATCATTGTCTTTGCCTTCATACATTCTATCCATAAACCTACTCCAGAGTTATGGTTGCATGGTCATTGTAAAGAAAACCCAGATTACAAGCTTTGACTGTCAGTTTTTTGGTAAGTCCATGTCAAAATACTACTCCATAAAATTCAGTTACAAAGATTCCCCCATCTCCTGAGCACAGGCACCTTGTCAATGGTCCACTAGCTAACAAGTCTCAATATTGTGTGTTCTTCCCATAATCTAGTTATGTTTTAATCTGAGTTTACATAGTATTGTTTTGAGGAACCATTGGCAGATAATGTGGGTTATATGCTGGGTAGTCCAACAACAATCCAACCCCAAATCACACCAGAGGAATCTGTCAGGTGTGGGCTTTGCAGTGTGTTAGGTTTTGTTCTGGGATACTCACAAAAGTTCCTAAAGGTGTTGCCTAGTAAAAGCAGACTACTGTTGTTCAGGGAAAGATCAACCTGGGCAGCAGTGGGAAGTCAGAGAGCTGCTCACATTTCATCACTGTACCTCAAGACTCCAAGAACATTTTCATTGGGAAGAAAAATTTCATCCAAGAATTTAGGATGGTTGAGTGTTACTGATACTCGGTCCTTCACATTCAGGGGTGTCATATGGAGCTGGAACAAGGTCTTCAAAGTCTTTTCGTGGCATGTTTTGCAGGCACACCACGTGGATAATGTTTGCCTGTTGACTTGGTCATTCACAAGGAGCTCTATCTTGAGGTCAGTGGGTCTGTTTGAACAGCTGGGGAAATGAAAGTTCAAGTGGCAATAGATCAAGTAGAGGCCTTGTTTCTTTATCACCAGCTCTTCTTTCTTGCACTGGATGTCTTCGCAAATGCCCTTCTCAACCAAGCTCAGTTTTGAACTGTTCACTGGATTGGACACTAGAAAAGAAAGCAAGCAAACTTTAAAATGAGCTGCTGAGCTCTACTGACTGGAATTCAGCCTTAGGTGACCTGCAGCAGTGTGTTTCCTGATAAACAGATACCTATTCAGTGGTTTTCCCATAGGAAGCTCCAAAAAAAGGCCCTGGCCAGATGACTGGGAATTCACACTTGGAAGTGGGGTGATAGGGAGTTCCAAGGACCTACACAGCCCTTGGGAAACCCAGGGAGATGCAGTAAAAATGGCCTTCTGCAGTACTTGAATGGAAATAATGGAGGTGTATAATCATGTGTTTGTGTGCAGAAGGTGTCCACTTATTGATTTTTCCTTATCAAGTTAAAAACCAGAGTTTATGTGGCCAGAGAGGGACTTTACCCAAGACACCCACATTTCAGGAAAGCTATGAATGTTTTTACTTATGAAATACCCATTTGGTCAAAAGCTGCTTGCCACAAAACCCAGTTTGAATAACAAACAGCCTGCTCTTCAACCACCGCTGCAACCTCTCCTTGCCAACACTGCACTCCCCACTGACCTCTCATGTACGCAGCTGCTCCCTTGGTCGGGACATTCTGTAGGATTCTTAAATAGTCTTCAGAGGTGTTTCCTGAGGGAAACAACAGATTAAGTGACCACTCCTGCTGGTTTTGTTCTGTAAAATGCTGTCAGCATTTGGCATCTCATGTATTTGCTATAACTGTGCTATGGACAAACCCCACAGCAGCAGCTCCAAAGCAACAAGCAACAGCAGCTTGAATAGCATGCAGGAGAGCTGATTATTCCTCTGTTATTTTGTAGTTGTATAGGGCAGTTTGCACCTCCTGTGCAGCCCATGGGCACATGGATACAGGGACAAGATACAGGCTCAGAAAAACAGTGTATATCCCAGTGTTTGCAACCAGAGAGGGTGGACGGTTATTTCTCATTGCTCTGGCTCTTTACATCTGCTGGCTGTGTTTGCAGCTCCCTCTCCCAGGGTATACAACGACTGTGGAGATCCTGCAACTCAGTTTATAACATCAGTATTAGAGTCACCCGTCCTCAGGGTCTCTGAAGGATGGGTTAATACACCAAACTAAGTTCTAGTACATCTTGGTGCTACTCCATGACATCCGATACATATTTCATGTGCCTTACATGAATAAGAAGGAGTCAACTAAATGCAGTGAGACAAGGATCTTAAGTCTCATAGGATTCCTGAAACTAGGGGTCAAAAAAAGAATTCGGATCTCCAGACCCTTGCATTGTCTGCATGGCCTGATTTCTAAGAGGCGCTTGGTCAGGAGGGATAGATCAGGGAGAAGCTGGTCCCCTCAAGTCCCCCTTGTTGGTGATTTGTGAAGTTGCACCCTCTGCACTCACTGTTGGAGAAGGAGGCTGGGGATGTCTTGAAAGAATTGCAATCTCTCTCTGTTTTCAGCATGTTAAACACTTTTGAGGGAAACAGGTTCTCACTGCACTCCAAGATTGAGCAAGTCACATATCAAAGTCCCTTGGCTGTGCTGGAAATCCCCAAAGAAAAACCAAAGCCTACTTTCCTGGTGTTAGTCATTTCAATGTAGTGAATGTGGAGTTATGTCATAGGGTAGGAGAAAACCCTTCTGGCCCTTATTTCCAACTGAAGATGTTAGGGTGGCAACAGCAATCTCTACTCATGCATAGTCAGCACCCTGAGCCCGCTCACACTACAAGTGTACTGCAAGGAGGGAGAGTACTTTGACAGAAACTCGGTGGCATTTGGAGAGTTTACCCTATAAAGCAGAAAATCCCCTGCTGCTCAAGCAGCCTTGGGGAGTTGCAGCCTTGCAATGTCTCCTGAAGCAAGCAAAGTGCTGTGCCTACAAACAGCTTGGTGCAACCAGGAGCCCCATCAGCCATAAGCTGTCTCGAGATAGTCTTGGCATCACTCAAGACTCACTCTTCACTGAGCTAGCTGCACTTTGCATTTCCAAAGCTGTACTTACATTTACTGATATCAGCAAGTTTTGTGTGTGCGTGTTTAAAGGATTTATTTGGTGACATCAGCTGTGTTTCTGAAAAGGCAAGTTATGGGAAAAAATGGGTTTATAGCGACATTTCCGGCTCTCGCTTTGCTAAGGCAGCTAATAGCTATTTTCTTGTTTTATTTCCCAAGTAGCAAAATAGCATTTCAGCACAAGCCAGGAGAGACTGAAATTACTGATAGATGCATATATTCAATCACATAGATGCATATATTCAATCACATCCTCTAATTCGCTTTGCACTAGTAATTGTAAATCAGAAGTAATCCCACTGAAGTTAATAGGATTATATGACTTTAAAAAAAACAAGAGAAAGAGGAAAAGTAAAGCCACATTTAGGATGAAACACCAAGGAGACCTCACTGGTTTTGTTGTCTGACAGTGTAGACCAGGCTGCTTTAAGGAAGCCCGCTAGTAAGGAAGGAGTCTTAGTAGGAAGCCATTTGGACTATTTTGCCCTAAAGAAGGCACCAGAAGATAATTCACTCTTGTCTTCCTGACCCCTTTACATAGGATGAGCATCCAGAGGGTGCAACTATGAGGAAAAGGCACAGACTATTTCTGTGAGCTTAATGCAGCTTTTCCCCACTGAGACAAAGGAGATTTTGAAATGGGACTCAAAGGTGCTGCAGCCTCACCTGCAGTGCAAAACGGAAGGAGCCTCATCATAGAATCATGGAATGGATGGGGTTGAAGGGAGCTTAAAGCTCACCCAGTTCCAACCCCTGCCATGGGCAGGGACACCTTCCACTAGAGCAGCTTGCTCCAAGCCCCCGTGTCCAACCTGGCCTTGAACACTGCCAGGGATGGGGCAGCCACAGCTTCTCTGGGCACCCTGTGCCAGCGCCTCAGCACCCTCACAGGGAACAGCTTCTGCCTAAGAGCTCATCTCAGTCTCCCCTCTGGCAGGTTAAAGCCATTCCCCATGTCCTGTCCCTACAGGCCCTTGGCCAAAGCCCCTCTCCGGGTCTCTTGTAGACAAATAAGAAACATCAAAACACAGCAGGACCCTGTTCAGCCAGGAGGAGCCCAGTGTCTGTGGGACGCGTGGACATATGGGCTGCTGCCAGCCAGGTCCAAAGAGATGTTGTTCTTCTGATGCCTGATGCCTCCATCCCCGTGATGCCTGGGGAACTTCCCTTGCTGCTGGTTGTCTCAGTTTTCCCAATTTTGAGTTGAGTGTAATGGGAGCACATACAAAGGGCAGCAAAACCAGGAGCTGAAAGTGGCATGCCAGAGTGCAAAATCTTGCTACCCTGACGTGGAAAGCCCCTCTAACGCTATTTCTGAAGCTGGTCCTAGTAGCTGCCATCTCTTACTATGACATTCCTCTGCAGTGTCTGTGGCATTACAACTAGCTGGAGGCTGAGTGTGAGCAGGCACAAAAACAGGACAAGAACCAGAACTTATTTTAAGAAGTAAAGAATTATGGGCTGGCAACAAACAGCTTTCAATTCCCCCATACCCCCCATTGATCTAAGTGCTTGTAAAATTAGGCAAGATGATTTCATACATCTCTGTCAGCACGCTAGAGCTAGCAGAACTTGCCTAATGTTATGTCTTAGCAGCTGCTGTAAGAAGACCCCATAGTTATCTTAAGCTCTCTCCTTCCAGTTCAGTGTCCTGCAAACAGCTGCTTGTTGGCACTGATGGGCTGTGCCAGCTGAGTGATGCTCTCACTCAGGTACAAAGTGCCTTCGATTCTTGAGAGCCCAAGGACTTTCACTCTGATCCTGTGCACAGAAATGGGGCTGAACTCACTGCCAATTTTACCTTCTTCCAAAACCATAAACTTTAGAAGTATCCCTTTCTGTCCTCCAAATTTAGGAAGCACTCAGTACAATCTCATCACTGCACACCTGATACTACAAAACATGTAGAGTTAAAGGCCAAAACTCTTCAGGATTCTGTAGCCTAAGGCCACATAATTTCATGAGCTGTTCATCTCTCCATATTTATATTAATCTCTAACTTGCATTTTAGGTATTGGAGAGATGGAAGATCTAACATTCTGCATCTTGTAGCAATACTGATAATCTCATTATGAATTAAGGAAGCAAACGGCCCCCTTTATGACTACCTGGAATCTGCCTGGTAGCTGCGGTTTGCTCTGGATGCTGGCCTCAGTGGTTGCCTGTGTATTCTTTCTAGCATTTGCAAGCCCAGGCTTGGCAAATTGTTTCAAACTGAGAAACAGCTCTTCTGCCCTCACCTCAGAGCAGGCAGAACCTCATACAGTTATATACGCACACAAACACATACGCGTACTGAAACTGAGAAAGCAAAAATCTCTACAGTCTTAACATGCAATATCTGTTTCTGAAGAACCCACCATCATGGCACTTGTGACTAACAGCACATGGTTTCATTAGTGTTGCACTAGGGCAATTCCAAGCTGGAAGAGATCAGATTTAGCTGCAGAAGGCCAAACTGCACTCAGGTAGTGCTGCAAATCTGGAAGGGCTTGTTTGCTTCACCGGCTTTAGCCTGGTTTACCCCAGGGTAGCAAGGATGGGAATAGCACCTGTATTACAGTAATTTCTAGAGCCAGAGTTTTATTTGGGAACCTATTTCCCATTGAAACTGTGAATGGGATGTGGGGTTTCCTTTCCTGCTCTGTCCGCCAATGGATCCACTAGTGGATCCTACCATCAGAAAAAGAGACCTATAAACAGTGAGTCTGCGTGTGCCTGTGTAGCTGCAGGGTTTTCCTTTTATAAATAAGAAGATGTTTTGGTATTCTGTCTTTGCAGCTCAAAATAACAAGAAAAGCCATCAGGCCAGGATTACGTTTATAGGCATATGAGGCTTGGAGAAGACAGCAAGGAGCTGATGAAGGCTGAACCTCTCCAGATATTGTCAGGTCATAAATTTCTCTGTGATTCAGGTTTCCCTCTAAAAAATTAACCTAACAATAATACTTGTCTCGCCCATATTAATGTGTGATTTGATATTTATGAAATGTGGATGAGTTCCATCTCTCATCCAAATGTGGATGACAGATATATTTTCCACGGGAAGAACATTTCACAAAAGAAATTCATGATGGATTTCAGTCTTTCCCCCTGTTGCTCAGGTACTCCACTGACAGCAGCACAGAGGATTGGGGGAAACTGGTGCCATTTTTCACATAGACATTTAATTAGGTGATACCACATCGTGCTTGGGGATAACTTCAAACCCATCTATTGAGGACTAACAGATGAGTCAGGAACTTAAACCTGTAAATCTGCTTTAGTGCCCACTGTTATTTAGCTATTCTTATAAAATAATCTAATTGGGGATTTAAATGAAACCATTGTGGGTTTCCTGCTTCAGTATTACAGAATTAACTCCAAGATGTAGCTGTGTTTGGACCACAGTCCCTTTGGGTTACAAAGCAATCTCTGCCTTAGTGAACCCCGGCTGTTCCCACTAGCAGAGTCCTGCATCCCCTACTAGCATCTCTGAGATGTTTTACACCAGTAGGTACCAACACAGGGCTGGAGCAAGGCTGAGCACCCAGCTGGCAACTCAGCAACACTAACCTTTTAAAGCTTGTCCGTTTTTACAATGCCGGGCTTGGAAGCCCTGGTTTGAATAGGGTAGGTACAAAATACATCCAAACCACACTCCAAGCATCTGGGCTGCCTGAAAGGCAGACCCAAATCCAAATTTAAATCCACAGCAACTTCAGCCTCACCACAGTCCCCTGCAATATTTCTTATGCTTCTGTTTCTTCCTATTCCACAACTGCTGGTTGGGACTCTACAATGGTCACCGCAGCTCCTTGCTTAGAAATCAGCAAGCAGTGCCTAGCAGCACACGGTAGAGCTCCCTGCCGAGGGACCTCAGTAAAGTACCCACTGGCATATATTAATCCATTAGCCCAGCTCGATACATTTTAAAAGGAAAATTAAAGTCCATTGTAATTCCCTCACTCTTCAGTGCTCTATTACCCTGCCAAAGACATACAGTAAAGACTGATAGGCAGTGAGGGGGAGGCTGATAGAGCCGTTATGCACATTGCAAATGGCTTTCAACTGTTCCTGCAACTCTTCCTGTCTTGTGGGGTTTCTCTATTGTTCCCTCCTTTGTCTCTCACTAATGGCATAATCTCAGATTTAACAGCTGCTTTCAGAGCAAGAGGGTGTCTGTACTGATATTAACTCGAAGACAGAAAGGTTTCTGGCTAATGAAAACAGCATCTTGTACATTCCTGGGAAAAACACATTCCTCCTGCCTGGCACCTGCCTGTTAGTGATGAGGAGAAAAAGCAATTGGCATAGGTTGCCTGGTATAAAATACATACATATATACATATATATATATATGTATGTATATTGCAATGCACTTCTGGATTAGCGAGATCATTCCTCCCTGCCCTGGGAATACCAGTATCGCTGGTCAGTGCTTTGCTTTGAAAACCACTGACCTACAGATATAGCATCAGTGGCTCCTCCTCTGTCACTGAGTGCAGTCCACACCCATGGCTTTCACTATCTCCTCCTAACTGGTGGTAAAACAGCCATGAAAACCAGCACAGTTCTGCTGACATCTCTGAGTTTATGCTGGCTTAAAGAGAGAGGCTCTGCTCTGGGCTCCGTACCACCTTGCAGTGCTGGGACTTTCCATTGTCTGGGGGGACCAAGGGCAAAGAGGATGGTGCCTTACAGCCCACTGGGTTTGCAAAGCTCCTTTTTGGGCACCTTTTGGGATGCATTGGAGTGGGGCTGTGATTTATCTAAATGCTCTTATTCAAATCTGCCTTGTGCGCTCAGAAGCCGCTTTATTTCTGAGGAACTTTGCATACAAAATAAACCACTAAAAAACTCAAGAAAGATTGACAAAGTTGTAAGGAGCTACGTTGGTTGATAGAGGGAAAGCAATATGTGCTTAGGATGTCCTAGGGAAAAGAAAACTCCTCCAGGTTACAGGAATTTTAAAACAGAAAGAATGATGATCAGGCACGATGTGAAGCTCTCAGGAAGGACATGCAGGGACTACCTTGAGACTTGTGGGCTATGAAACAAGCCCAATGCAGAAGAGTCTCAGATTAAAAAATTATCCAAGGCTGAAACGTTGAGATGTGAGCAATTGGCTTATTTGGGATGCTGGGCAGTATTTGCATTACGGATGAGACAGATCACATGTACTGTTTAGGTGTCTTACCTGTCCTGAATGGTTTTGCGATACCCTCTGTGGCAGGATCAGCTGCCTGAAAGACAAGCAAAGAAGGGGTGGTTATTCCATGAGTTACATCCATCTTCAAGTACAATCTTGCTTTAGAAGTGGATTGTAATAGTTTCTATTGCATGCCATGAAGGCAATACAGAGCCTGATGCGCAGGGAGCCAGCACCAGCTGCTACAGAGCTTATAGCTCCTATAGAGCCTCACAGGTTGAGTGAAAGATTGCTGTGGAGCAAACAGCTCTGGGAAGCTCTCTGATGATCCTCCAAAGATCACCCTCAGGTGTACCTCATCACAGCCCTCTTTTTCTAATGTAGAAAATCTGCATTCCTGACACAGAAAGCAGTTCTCTCAGTGCAGTAAGAAATGTGTGTGGCTTTTTGAAGCCCTGAAAACCTCGCTCTGTGGCTTGCAAAGCTTGGAGAGAGCCAGACAGAATGGGACTTGTTACCCTAGAAAACCAATATGTGCCCCTGGGAAGCCAGTAGCTGGATGAAAGTTAAAGATGTAGAGCCCAAGGTGGGAGAGTGATGATGTTGTCCTGCTTCACCTCCCTTTTACTTCTTGCTGGGATGCAAACCCAATGGTCAGAATGGGCAGCTGTCCTCGGTCAGCATGGCCTGAGAATATCTCAGGAAACAAGCTGCAAGTGAGAAATGTGGTTTCATCTGTGGTCTTGCTTCTACTTCATCACACCTCTCTGCCATCCAAACCTACAACCCTGAAACCTGCGCTCGCTTGCGTATTACCACCACACAAGTGAAGTCACTGACGGCTTGTAAACATCCAGCAATGCCCTCAAGGAGCAAAGAAGTTCTTCCAACAGGAAGAAAAGATACTGAGGAAAGATACTGAGAGTGCCTCAGTGCTTGAAACTCTGTCATATTCCTTCACTCACTAACGCGGGCAGTCTCATGGTGATTTCAGTATCAGGGAGAGGTTTTTCCTCAGGCTAGCCTAAACCAGTTCCTCTTATCTGGATACCAATTACCTGGGCTAGTTGTGCAATCTAATGAGACAGGCCATATTTAGCATTGGATCATAGAATCGTACGATATCTGGAGTTGGAAGGGGCCCTGAAGGATCACCGAGTCCAACTTTCTGCTCCTCACAGGACTACCTAAAATTCAATGACTAAAAGCATTGTACAGATGTTCCCTGAGCTCTGACAAGCTTGGTGCTGTGAGCACTTTCCTGGGGAGCCTGTTTCAGTGACTGAACAGATGCCCAAGAAGAAGAAATTTGGGAAGCTGGTACCAGATTTAGCAGAACATAGATATCTCCTTAGAGAAATGAGGCACACCATGTATGTGGTGGAAGACAAACTCATAGTGGTTCATAAGCACTATTTCTGTGTGTAAATAGGATAACACATGGAGAAGGAAGATGGTTGGACAGTGAGAGAAGTCAGATTGTGCATATTTGTGGTATTTAATGTTTTAGCTTTCAGTATTTAAGAATACTTTCAATTAGACATTGGCCCAATGCAGCCATGTTTTCAATCATGGCTGAAGTGTCAAGCTGCATTTGCTTCCAGCAAAGCAACTTTATCTTTCAGTCTAATACCAAAATGCTGTGTCCTGCAGACAGATGGCATAGGTGCTTCGTGATTTGGGTATCTGTAATACATGATTTGTTCATTTTCTCTCCCCACACCCATGTACGACAGCGGAGAAGTTATTTGTTGAGACAACAATTCTCCAGGTTATCTCCCTAAACTGTGCAGGAAGGCCTTTGGGTTAGAATAGGAACCTAAAGCTGCGGTTTGGAAAACCAGGCATTTCCAAGGTTTTTGGTCCTTTACCTGCCATCCTCCCTCACAAACTCTTATGGATCCTATGCACACATATCATCAAATGTGAGACTGAGAATAGACTCTGCTGAAAATGCTCCCAGGGAGCATCTCAGCTCCTGTCTTGGACTCTTGCACTGGGATGTCCCTCCCACATGCACTCCCGGCTAAGAGAAGCTTTGCTTCTCAATGCTATGTGTGAGCATGTCTGCCCTCTGCAGAGAGCTAAAGGCATTTCTGCGTGGAGACGCTCGGTCCGCAAGTAGATTATGCTAAATGAAAGCAGGCAGCAGAGAAGTGTTTAGTAAACTGATTGAGCCATTATCATCAATGAGGTGTCCACCATCCCTTGGAGGTGGCCTGCAGGACAAGGCTAATGGCTCGCAGCTTGCTTTGGAGTCAGGACAACAGAAAGTACTAATGAATTGTGTTCTCACCTGGGAAGTCTCGCAGTGGGTGGAAACAGCAGATACTAATGCAATTCATTTCAGTGATAATAGAATAAATATTCAAATAGAGCTTTACAGATTGCTTTGAAATATTATTGGCACTACTTCTTCCTTTTCTGACAGCAAAAATGTTGCATGTAATGCTGAGATTTGGAATGCAAAGCGGCACGCAGCAGGAACCCAGAGAAATTCAATTCTACAGTGCCAGCTCAGGCAGGATGCGTGACAATGAATTTCACCCTATCTGGAGTGAGCTGGGTGCTGCTGCTGAAGGATCTCAGTCTTTTCTCAGTAAGTAGCCTAGTTTGAGTTTGTTTCATTAGAGAAAATGATAATCAGGTGGCAGTGAAAGTTATTTCTTTCTTCTTTTGCCTTATTTTACAAGATCTTTCCCCAGGCTGAGCCAGATTGGTGCTGCTAAAGGGATATGTCCTGTGTGAGAACCCTGAATAAAATTTAACCATCTAACATACTGGAGTATGTATCTGCTTCTAGAAAGCCCAAGAAAGCACACCTCCGAATCACAGCCCCCCAAAAACTGGCCTGGGTTCAGCTGAACAAGATCCAGTGCTCTCCCAAGAGCATGTCCACTCGGTGGCTCTGTGAGAACAAGCTTTTAGGGCTGCTGCCCTCCAAGGAAGTTTTACCACTTGAAGAAGAGCCTCAAGGATCTCCTGTGTCTTTGCTCAGCTTCCAACCTTCATTACACATCTCTGGCTGAGGGGGAAGGCAGGAGGTGGCGCTTCAGGTGGTTGGCCAAGAGGCAAAGGTAGAAACTTGACATTGAAAATGCCAGAAAGTGGAGCACTGTCCCCACAGCTGATCTCGTAATGAGTATCACATCACAGGAGGATGGAGACAGGAGGTGGCTGGTATGTTTTCCCTAGGAACAAGGGATGGGACAAGAGGAAATGGCCCCAGGCTGTACCAGGGGAGGTTTAGATGGAGATGAGGAACAACTCCTCCTCCAAAGGGTGCTCAGGCATTGGAACAGGCTGCCCAGGGCAGTGCTGGGGTCACCGTCCCTGCAAGGGCTCAACACCGTGTAGACCAGGCATTTAGTGCCATGGGTTAGTGGTGGCAGTACTGGGAAACGGTTGGACTTGATAATCTTAAAGGTCTTTTCCAACCTCATTGATTCTATGAAACAGAGCCCTGTGTGAAATGCGTTTTTTCCAGTCCTGACAAACGCTATTAAAGTCACCCCTCCATGCAGCAGGTGACTGTCACTGTACACAACACTGAGAGCAAGCGTTGGAACAACGCATTTTCTTATCTAAAATGCCTCAGTGGTTTTCCTGTGGTGTTGAGAGTGGAAATCTGCTTTCGGAGCAATAGTTGGTGTTTGGGGTTTTTACCTTTTCGTTTATGTCAGGGTTGCTCGCCAGAGAGGGCCAAGAGGCCCCGAGTGGGGCAGTGCGTGACAAGGTTACCTTTAAGCAGACATAAAACGCTGGTATCATTGCTGTCACAATAGGTTCCATAGGCTGTACCGTGCAAGGTGCTGTAGGAGCAATTTCTGGTTACAACAGTCCCATTGCTAGAGGGGTTTGACATTTTTAACTCCAGCAGCCTCGAAAACTAGATCAGCAAATAGAAGTAACTGCACTGACTCTTGGCATTTGCCATGCTGGTGCCTTAATGGTGCTGAAAAGATTTGCCCATTCAGTTTGGAGGTTAAAAATATGAAGTCTACAAGATCCAGAGCAGTGATGGACTGTCCCAGATTACAGACCTTGGATATTGACACAGAATTTGTCCATAGAGGTAGGTGGCCTGAGTGTCTGATGCAGCATTCCTTGCAGTACAGTGTAAGATTTGCTGAGGTCTGTGGGTCTTAAAACGGCATTTCTCTAGCCCTTTCTGTCCCATACTTATTCACTGATTTTGCATATATCTCTCTATATACACAAACATCTATATAGGTGTATGTCCTCAACATAAAAAGGACATGGAACTGTTGGAACAAGTGCAGAGGAGGACATGAGGATGAGCAGGGGACTGGAGCACCTCCCATATGAAGATAGGATGAGAAAGTCGGGGCTGTTCAGTCTGGAGAAGAGAAGGCTGCATGGAGACCTCATAGCAGCCTTGCAGTATCTGAAGGGGGCCTATAGGGATGCTGGGGAGGGACTCTTCATGAGGGACTGTAGTGATAGGACAAGGGGTAACGGGTTCAAACTTAAACAGGGAAGTTTAGATTGGATATGAGGAAGAAATTCTTTACTGTAAGGGTGGTGAGGCCCTGGAATGGGTTGCCCAGGGAAGTTGTGAATGCTCCATCGCTGGCGGTGTTCAAGGCTGGGTTGGACAGAGCCCTGGGTGGCATGGTTTAGTGTGAGGTGTCCCTGCCCATGGCATGGGGATTGGAACTGGATGATCTCAAGGTCCTTTCCAACCCTAACTATTCTATGATTCTATGATTCTATATATAAATACATAGATGTGTATATATGCATACACGTATATGTATTTACACATACATAGATGTGTATATATATATACATAGATGCGTATATATACCTATATCCAGCAGCAGTGAAATGCAGCAGGCAGAAGGGTGGATGTATTAGCATTCTCATAACAGTGTTAAGAATACAAATGAAGGCTACTGACCACCATAGAGCAGCTATTCTTATTCCAGAGAAAAATAGTCGCTTGAGAAAGATCTAGACAAGTGAATGGGCCGAGACCAAGGATTTCTGCAGGTGAAAGCTGAAGAAATGGACTGATTTAAGCACTGCACGTAGTTTCAAGAAACACTGGTTGCTTCCCCAAAATGGCGCTTCCCAGGACTGACACCAACGTGCTCTGCTACCTTTCTGGAAAACAAGGTGTAAAGGAAAGTTCTTCGGCTGTTGGAAAATGGGGGGGTTTGTGAGGGCACTAATGCGTATTTTCAGTGCTGCTCAATTCAGAGAAGCAGCTCTGGAATCACAGTTGCTTATTTTGTTTTGGTCTTTCATGTTGGGTTTCCTTTTATTCAGAGCGCCCAGATTTTGGATGAGGCCATTACCTTTTTTCTACATGGTTTGATTTTCCCTTTCTAATGCATCATCCTTCGTCTTAAACCAGGCAAGTGTAAATTCATCAAAAGGAACACAAGCAGTGACTTGCATGTACCTGCAGTGGGGGTAGGAGACTGTATGAACTGCTTGCCACCCAAAGAAGCCTTCTCTTACTGCAGTGGTACCTGAGGCATGGGTCACAAGGACCTGCAGTGCCTCTAAGACCCATTAACCTAACACTCCTTTGAGCAGAAGAAGAGTTGCTAGCTCAGCACTGCATAGGGAGGGCATGAAGTTGCCATCGTTGCCCCTGTGGTCAAGGACCACTCACATAATCCAGCTGACAACATCTGGAGAGAAAAATAGATCTTCCCATGAGGCTGATCACACAAAATGTTGGTTCTCTTTTTAGAAGTTACAAAGGAAATTAAGCCAATTGATGATGTTCTAATACATCAATAAACCTCAATGTCTACAGAGCTCCAGGTACAAGAACCATCCAGACTCCATGTCCTCGAGCTGCTGAAGACAATACTACACAATGCTCAGCCTAGCCACAACTGTATTTACCAAAGGAGTTTGTGCCTAGCCTTATACTGACATTGTGACCATGAGCTAAAGTAGTGTTGGGAGTAAGCCCTAGAGTTTCTTGAGGAGCCTGTCTCACAGAAGCAACACTTGCTCCCAGTTGAGGAAGTTTAAAACCAGTCACGGATGGAGAATGACTATGCTGCTTCAGAGCCTGGGGGTCCTTCAGCTCCCTGAGAGCAAGAATACAAGTTATGCTTTTACTGCCAAATTCCTCTCACAGTGTAAAATTGATGCTTGATTTTATTTGTGTTCCTCACACACCTCAGCTTCCTGCTTTCTTCTTCAGCCAAACTCATTACCAAAGCAGCTGCAATAATGTCATTACTCTTTTAAATGAAAAGCTTGACTCTTTCAGTAATATTGTTCCTCTGGCAGCTATAGTGTAACTGCATTTACCCTGATGGAGAGATAATTTAATGCTTACTTTCATAATAAGTACAAATGAAAGTCTCATTATATAGGGAAACTTTGGCAATTCTTTAATTATCCAGCCTGTTATTTTAAGTATCTCCCTTAACGTCCCACTATCTGTCACTTGAAAACCCCCACATCTCATTTTAACTGTGCCCAAACTGCTTCTCTTTTGGAAGAATGCTGATTTCAAGTAAATGTCTCCTCTCAGGTGCAACAAAGGAATATCAGTCAGGCCTTCATGGTTTCATTTCTGGGTAATGTGCATACAGAGGCACACAAATTACAGAAAGTTAATTTAGGAAGAGAAAACACCGAGCTGAAAGATCATATTTTGTTTTCTGTGGCCAACTTCCTCCAGCAGCCCCACACTGGTGCTTTTACTCAATGAATAGTTGTGGTACTTTAGCACTTAGATATTTGCAGTAAGATTTCAATCCTGCAAAATGCCTAACCTGGCATTTCATCCTTGTAAAGTTCATGGCAACGTTCCTGGTAAGATTAGAAATGAGCTTTTTATATTCACAACCACCTGTGCCTCTTCCCTGGCTGTAACTTCTCACTGATTTCTCATTCAACCCCAGGTGCACTTAAGAGCCATTCTCTTCTTTTTAAGAAGGAAAAAATGTCTGTAGGCAGAGGGAACAGCTGTCTTTGTGAGACCTTGTGAGATCTTCCCTCACTTATATCCTCAGTCATCCTTGCTATAGCATTAAAAATCCCACCCAAGAATGAGACTGACAAAAAAAGAGAGCAAAAGTGAGCTACTTTGCCCACATCTACTGCTCTGGGTAGCTCAAGAGAGTTCTGCCACACCACAGCATGGCGCATCCACGCAGTGTTACACACAGAGATGTTTCTTGTTATATCCATTACTGAAATTCATCAGTATTTCAAAGGAAAGCAGGTAGACTCTAGAAACCAGATCAGACCATGTCAGAAAGTGGTCATTCGCCAAAGAAGTGAACTGAGACACATGTAAAAAGAGGTAGCAAACATGGAGGCACTACATCTTCTCTCCATCTCTTGTCCTAACTAGGCAGGATAGAGGGTGACTTGCATCTCAGACTATGAGTTTTCCACTTCCATTTACAGAGTAGGAATTGCATGCTACAAATTGATGCTGCCCATGGAGAAAGGTTAAAAGTTCTTTTCTTTCCCTCTTTGTTTTATCTTTCCCTCTCCTAATTCATGTGGGCGCATTTATATGAAGAGGTAGTGTCTGTTTTTCTGGCCACAGGATAATTTTGGGAAAGCACTATGGGTGAGGGGGGAAAAAGAGAAAGGGGGAGAAAGGGAGAAAGAATAAAGTAAGAAATTTCTTACCATCTTCTGAACGACTAAGACCATGATGGTGGCTAATGCAAAGATGAGTAACGCAACAAGAGTAGCAATGATGAAATACAAACATGTTCTGTTAGTGGCTCCAAGCCTCCTTGAAACGTTGTCTTCCTTCACATGCATGGCTGACTCATGCAAGTCCTTCATCTGAAAAAGTGTTCGCTCTTGTGCCGAGCACATTCTTATATAGCTCTCAGGGTACTGCTCTGTATCTCCCCTTGATCAGGTTCAAGTTGCAGCCCATCTCTTTTCCTGGCAGGATTTTTCCCCTTCATCCTGGCTCATGTGATCTGGAAAAAAACCTTCATCACTCGTAGTACAAAAAAAGAGGGACCTGGGGGCGTGAAGCAGGATGCAGCTGTGAAGAGGGGAAGGAACTTCATGTTCTTGATCAGGGATTTCGCAGCAGCATTCTCGGGTGCTGCATCGGAGGTTTCTGATGTCAGAGGGTGGGCAGTTACCCAGACCTGCCATCCCCCGCGCCACCAACTGGCTTTCTGTGAAACAGAGAGCTGTGCAAATCCTGTTTCATTTTCTACCCAGTGCAGCTACAATTCAGTACCCTGAACCACCCTGCAGCTCTGCCCTTCTGTTGCACTGGGTAATCTCTTCTTGTTCCCAGCAGCATCCCAGAGCCGTGATCTCCAGATCTCTGTGCTCAGAGGTAACCCAGGCTTTGAGTTTGGTGACTGGTGCTCTCCCATCTGTGAAGGTCTGGAGATGTTGGGTGGGATTTTCCTTGAAGAATTTCATAGAAGTGTGTCAGGAAGATGTTTTTGAAGCAGGAAGCATGTTCTAGGCAGAGGCATAGAAAGAAAGCGGTCACACCAAAGTGGCCGAAAGTGTGATGTTAGGATGTGTGTGCGGATGATCGCTGTATTCACCTTCCTCCCCTGGCTTATTTGCAGCTAGCGAATTAATGTTCATTTCTATACTGCCCACAAGCCTCTCCTCTCTCCTAGCCTGGGACTATCACCCAGCCACTGGACTTCTCATAGAACTGAAATGAGATTGCTTTAACTGGAAACATTCCTACTTGTTTCCGGTATGGAAGGAGCAGTCATTCCTAACCCTGCATTTTTGATGTGAGATGACTCCTTGTCTTCGGGCTAGTCAAACTTGAAAGACACTTCTGGTGTTTCTGAAAACTTCCACAGTTAGATGTGTGTCCTCTTTTGATTCATATCTATGCAAACCGGTTTACTTGTATAACATGATCAAAATGACTGGGAGTATCATTTGTCTCAGCTATTCCTGGTTTGGTAATAAAAGGGCATCAGGGAGGCCAAACAGGATTTTAGCAAAATTTCACCTAGCTCAACATCTTACCTTCAGTAGAGAGTAACAAGAGATGCCTTGGGAAGAACATCAGAACAGAAAAATAGGTATTTATTGGTACAATTCTCCAGTTTCCTCTGATTTAGGCTTGTGGACTTGAAAACCAGAGGTAGTACCTTTCTATTTCGATCCAATTCATCTTTACACCTCTGGCATTGCAGAGTCCTGGGATTTTATTGTTATTACTGCTATCTTTAATAAAATCACAGCACTACAAAGGCTTCTATAGGTTTTCAAAGTAGTGTTTTTCAGAGCATCTCTCATCACTGTGGAATCAGGCAAAATACATTCTGTGCCAGTGCCTCACCACTCTCACAGTAAAGAACTTCTTCCTTACACCTAACCTGAACTTATAAAATCATAGAATAGTTAGGGTTGGAAAGGACCTCAAGATCATCAAGTTCCAACCCCCCTGCCATGGGAAGGGACACCTCCCACTAAACCATGTCACCCAAGGCTCTGTCCAACCCAGCCTTGAACACTGCCAAGGATAGAGCAACCACAACTTCCCTGGGCAACCCATTCCAGTGCCTCACCACCCTTACAGTAAAGAATTTCTTCCTCATATCCAATCTAAACTTCCCCTGTTTAAGTTTGAACCCATTACCCCTTGTCCTATCACTACAGTCCCTAATGAAAAGTCCCTCTCCAGCATCCTTGTAGGCCCCCTTCAGGTATTGGAAGGCTGCTATGAGGTCTTCTCGCAGCTTCTCCAGGCTGAGCAGCCCCAATGTTCTCAGCCTGTCTTCATACGGCAGGTGCTCCATCCCCTGCTCATCCTCGTGGCCCTCCTCTGGACTTGTTTCAACAGTTCCATGTCCTTTTTATGTTGAGGACACCAGAACTGCACACAGTGCTGCAAGTGAGGTTTTACGAGAGCAGAGTAGAGGGGCAGGGTCACCTTCTTCAACCTGCGGGTCACGCTCCTTTTGATGCAGCCCAGGATATGGTTGGCTTTCTGGGCTGCAAGCACATACTGCTGGGTCATGTTCAGTTTCTCATCAACCAACACCCTCACGTCCTTCTCCACAGGGCTGCTCTGAATAAACTTGGTGAGAATTGAAAACCTATCCACATAGTCAATGGAAATTCATCCTTGACTGAAGTGTGTGAGAACTGAAGACCTTTCTGAAAGACCTTACTGGCCAGTTCTTCAGAGATGTGTAGGTACCAGCTGCCACCGGGGTGTGAAACGCAGAAATGAAGTTTTGGAAGATTCTGGTTTTATCCTTGATGGAAACTGGGTCCACTTCTCATCAAAACCATCGTTCACGTTTGCATCCATTAGTTTGCTACCAGAACCTCATCCTTAGCTTTCCAAGGCTAAGCGAGCTCAAAGGAGATGCATCATTATGTTTTATTACCCCAGGTGATTTGTCGTCCCCTCCTGCTTAAGGGTCTTATCTAGAAAGATGCCTTGAGCTTATCTTCAGAGAAACACCATTAAATAGAGGCTTATTTAACTTCAGCTGAGTCACACCTGACTACCCATGTATAAACATGTGAGCTCATGCAGATGCTTGTCAATCATTTGATATGGAAGTTGATATGGAAATGCAAAATCAGTAAAATGAAGTTACTGCAAACCACCATTAGCACTCAAAGCATGAATCACCTTGTTGTCGGAGGCTTTTAAGTTCCCTCAGTTGAATCACTCTCCTATTGCACTTCAGCATGATATTGGTGCTCCACATCTCAGCCCAAGCCAAGGGAGGTGGGTGCCTGTGACAGAGCTGACAACATTGTTTGTTTTGAATTACATTTATTAGAATGCCTTCTATGTGGTGCTAATCCAAGGTTGGTCACAGAAGGAAGTAAATGACACTCCAATATCATGCTCCTAACACTGTTGTGATGATGTCTGCCACCCAAAAACGGTCTTTTGAGAGAGATGCTGCATATCTCCCATCGAAGCCTTCTGCTTCTGCAACATATTGGAAAGGTTCCACAAACAGCAATGTTCTTTTCTCATTTTGTTTCTCAAATAAAATTATTGAATAAAAGTAGATATCATGCAGGTGCAAAATAAGAAAAGAAAGAAAGATTATGGCTGCTGCTGCACTGTATTATCTCCTTGGGAAGCTAATAGCATTTATTCATGCTGTGCAACCATCTTCCTTGTTCAAAAGAATTGTATCAGTCAGCCTTGTAAGTCAATAGAAAAACAGGTATATTAAATTAGCTGAAAATTTGCTATAGGGGGAAAACCACCTTTTGTTACTGTAGATGATATGCACCATCCATCTCTTTTGAAGAGTAGGTAGAAACCAGAGATATTAGGATAGATAATAAAAAGCAGTATTAAAGCAGTACAAATAGAACAGTTATAAAAGTGCAGTTACTTCCACAGATGTGTCAGAGAGTTCTTTTTCTTAGTAGGAGTTGTCTGCCCAAACAGTAACACTTCTGCCCATGCAGCACCCTTCTCAAAGCAGGGAGCTTTACTAGTAAGAGTCAATCCAAATAGAAAAGCTCTTTTCTGGGTATTAAAGCCCTTTGTATTCTGATTAATGACTTGGGAGTAAGCTGAAGAAGACGATGCATGAATCACAAAGCTGGAAGAAATGGGATAATTAAATAGCTTTAATAATAATAAAGTAGTTATTCATATGATTTTTTTAGGCACATCTAGAGATTCCAGATATCTGAAATTCCAGTTATTCTATTTTCATAATATTCTCATAATTTCTTGAAAACCAGGCTGTTTCTGTGAGACTCAAGCAGCATAATAAAAAATTGAGCCACCCAGAAGCATATCCAGACTCTGATGCCTATATTGGAGTCTACAATCAAAAGAAAGAGGATTGTATCAATTTCAACTCATTAAGAGAGAGAAAAAGGGCATTTGCTCATCTGAATATGGTTCTTGAAGTCTCTGGACAACCCTGAATATCTTGGCAAATCCGTGAGGTGGTTTTGGGTGAGCAGGAGCAAGTTCTAATTAATGGATTTGGGCAGCAGGAAAAAATAACCATGAGCATTGAAACCCAGTCAAAGAAGGGAATGAATGGCTCCATTTCATTGTGCTGGACTTAGGATGAACATTGCAGAGAACACACCAGGACCATGTGTTTTGTGGAGGGGAAGACACACCGAATCCAGGTGTATCAAGGTATAGCCAGGGTTGGCAGAGAAATGCAGCAGGGTGAGCAAGGCATCATAGAAAAGGATCTTACACTTAACATGTGCAGGAGATTTGCATGTTGTAAGTCTGAAAGGGGCCTTCAGATCATATGATCTGACTTGCTATGCAGGAAAAGGGCCTATGGTTTGACCCAGAAAACCTGGAAAATTGTAATGGTGACGAGCCAGGCAAAGAAACATCAGGTGGGTTCTGAGTTGTGGGACAGGATCAGACCCAAGCAGTATTCCGTATCTGTGTGTGGCTCTCCCACCGCACCTAAGGAAGAGTGTGAGGCATGTGGCGATGCAGGCGAGCAATAGTGTTGGAAAGGATGACAGTGTCTCTTAAATGGAAAGGCGAACTCAATTGTCTTTGGGGACATAGATGTAAGGCTCTAGTTAGGGCATTGCTCTGAAAATGTTAGGCTGTAATAATAAGGGTTTTCCTGTGTGTGAATATGAAACCTTAAATAACTGGCCATAATAAGAAGTGAAATCCTGAACTAAAGACTAGTTGGGCTGATTTATGTCAAAAGCTTCAACATTATTTGTGTTCCCTGTGCATAAGAAGTGTGTTGAAAGCTTCTGGTTGAAGAGAGATGAGTGATCTGGAGGTCAGATCGAAAGTAATGAAGAGGTCCCCAAGGCAATACAGAGCTGATGTGAAATGGTTCAGGAGCCTGAGCACCCATGGCAAAGCTGTAGCCAGAAGTATCTTGGCTTAAGTGATTTGTCAAAATCTGCACAAAAGTATGATGGTAAAAGGAAATAAACTTAATCTCAGGGAGATAGGAGCTATCTCTCTAGATATGGAATTAGTAGAAATCCTAAGAATGAGGCAAGAAAGATTTTTCAACAAGCCTTTAAGATGAAAGTCATCTGGAGTGTTTTATTCATGGCCATTGGCACAAGTTCAGCTTGAAGCTGCCATATCTTTTAGCTACGAGCTTGGGTTTGGGACACCTTCAAGCAGTAGCTTCTTTCTAGTCTCCCACAGCCATAGTTAAAGACAAAAACCACCATAAAAATACTGCAAGTTCCCTCATTGGAGCTGTGTAGCACTTGGCTGCAATCAGCATCTCCAAACACAGCTGTTTAGATCCCAGCCCTGTGCAATTTATGGCTACACCGACCTACAGTTGTGTGAACGTACAGCTCAGGATGGGCATTTTTCTGCTGTGAATTTTCAGAGCTGCTTGGCTTCTCACAAGCTTTACTCACTGAAAAGGGGCAAGATCTTCATAAGTGTATCTGATGAAATGTTTCTCAGCTCCCCAGACCAATTCTGAAGGCAGGCGTCACTGTTAGCTAGACCGTGCTTTCTTGGTAAGTGATTCAGTCTAGCTTAAAATAGTTGAGTCAAGTAGGGTGAATGAGTTTGGTAATGTTTGTGTCCCCAGCCTTTATTATGAAAACAGACAAGTTGCTTGGTCTAGATATCTTTCAGATAGCTGAAGGCAGGGAAGTGACTGGGCGTGCTTGTGATTTATGACCCTTATTAGCAGGCAGAAGGCTGGGAGGTTGATCACTGTGGTTCATGTGAAGAATCACACCCACCTTTTATAACACCCTTTTAAGGGTAGCAGCCACCAAATAACCATAATGCACCATGTCTGTGAGTGAAACTACACAAGGCCATCATCAAGCAGAGATCATAGAATCATAGAATCATAGAATAGTTAGGGTTGGAAAGGACCTTAAGATCATCTAGTTTCAAGGGACCCAGGGATTGAGAGCTGTCTTATTTTGGTACATCCAGGGGGAGTGGTAACAGTGGGATAAGGAAATCAAGGCATCACTGCATCACAACAGCTGTGACTGCCAGGTCATGACCACCTCTGGAAAAACTGGCTACTCATTTACATGAGGCAGATAAGATGTAGAAGCGACAGAAGAATGAAAAAGCAAAATCAATACAATCAGGCTTGAGTGACAGTTCTTCTTTGTCCTTATGAATGAAACTGTCTGGAAAAATACTGTACCTGCCAGCATTTTCATTAGAACAGGTGCCCTAAAAATGCACAAAGCTGGATTTCTTATCCACAAGAAGGACTTGTCCACCATGGATCCTGTTTTGTTTGCTCTCTGTGGAATTAAATTGGATGTTTCTGTCTTGAATTCCAATCAGAGTGTTCCCATTGATATTCATATAATTTCTGCTTCAGCTTCACTTGAATTAATGCAACCCAGGAATCTTAGCAATGTCATTCTCAATTTATGCAGATTGATAAATTTTATCTTGTCTGTTCTTAAATCCTACCCCCACAATTTCCTTTATGTCTTTCTTTGATGCCTTTGTGCAAATGTCTTAGTACTTTCATGGGCATACAACACACAGCAGGTTTTCCTGATGGAAAAGCAGGCTTTTCACCCTACATAGAAGAGTTGGACACTGAGATGCCCAAATGACAATCAAAAGAAACCATCAACGTGAACCACCATAGCAAATAGCAAGGGGTTTTCTAGCAATACTACTTCTCCGCAGTTTTTCCTTAGATTTTTCCATGCCGGAGGCCTGCCAGCCTGCATGTGGATTTCTAGCTGATTTGGGCAAAGCAGAAAGAATGCCACAAGGCAAGCATTAGCCATGCCTTCAAAGATGGGTACCTGTACAAGAACTTGACAATTCACAAGTAGCCGAAGAGTCATGGGATCTATAGTTTAACGAGTCGGCAGCCAACACTATGCAAGGCAACTCAAAGTGGTGCTAAACTCAGCAAACCTGACCTGTGGTTTCACCCTTTTTCCTTCTTTTAAGCTATATGGATTCATGCCCCCTACATTTCACTCTCAGTTTCAGGTATGAATGAATTCAAAATCTTTAGGTGAAATTCAGCTAGAAGAAACTACCTACTTTGGGCTAGTTTCAGTCCAAACCTAAGCAAAACCACAGAATTGCTCATGGTTTCCAGACGAAACCATACATTTCCCCTTGTTTTTTGGGGTTTCATTATGAAAGTTTCATGGAGTCTGAAAAAAAGATAAGCATGAAGTTTAAGCACTGTGAATTGCTATCTATGCACTTTCACCTACTGGGAATATAATGGTTGACAACACCAGCCTTGGCTATCAGGTACTTGGTTGCACTGAGGCAGTTCTCCGCACTGTGTGAATCCCCAATCTAAGTGAAAATAGATTGGTTTATTGCCCTTGAGCTTTGGGCTTGGTTTTGGCCTTTGTATTGGTTGTGTTAGTATGGTTTCAGCCCTGAATATATACCCAGAAGATGAAAAACAAGGATTTTCTGTGTCATGGGGGGAAATTGTGGTGCAGGCACAGCATACCCAAGTCTACTTCTTTTATTTCTCAGGGTTTAAAGAGATTGGGAAAATACTGAGACTCCAGGCTTGTTCTCATTGATTAAAGGTGGCTTATTCCTGAGAGAATAAAGTTTGGATCATTTCTAAGTCAGGACAGGGAGCTCATCAAGCACTTGGTAGCTCATGCTGTGTAAGGGCTGTGCTCATAAAAGATAGCTTCAGCCTTGAATTCATGCCAGTCAAATAGTAGATAAATTAAAATAGGAGTGAGATGAAGAATGGGTAGCACTACAGACATATTATACTGAGGCCATTTTGTCTTGAATCTTCATGCATTTTTAGTGATATATAAGCAAATATGTGTATTTATGCTGGATACATTACCGAAGGCTGTGTCTCACCTACTGAGCCAATTCTGTCACCCAGGATACATCAGTACTGATTCTTCTGCTGAATTCCTTAGAAACTACCTTATAGAGCGCTACTGAAGCAAGAAATTCAAATAGACTGGAAGATTTCATTTTAAAAGACAGCTAGCTTTCATTTCGAAGACTTCAAGTCGTGATGGACCTGCCATTTCCTTCAAGGTGTCATGGCAATGTTTAACTAACTTCAGTCTCACGGATTAGCTTCTCTTTTCTATTGGACTTACAGGGAATCAGAGAGAAAGACAGAAAAGTGGAAAGCTCTGTGTTGGGTTTCTTTCTTTCACCTCATCTGTCATTAACTCATTTCCACTAGTCAGAACTTTTCTTTCCTTAAATCCGTATGGAGCCAGGTTCAAATTTTCTTCTTTCCTGAGTTTGGATGAATAAATAACTAAAATAATAATGATAAATAAACAAAATCACTCAGATCTCTCATGGAAAAGTTATTTTCTAGAGCCCAAATAATTTCCTTACTCTGACACTTCCACGGTTTAACAGGGAAATGTTCAACAGAGGATGTTTCTCAGAACATGCAGGATGGGAAACTGCAAAGTGCAGCCTCAAACAGCGCTTCGAATGAATAGAAACACAGAAAACAATTGAAAGTTAGAGGCACCCACTCAGATGCAAAAATGTCCTATTGCTCTGCGGCCTCTGTCAAACGTATTGAGGCAGTTTCAGGATGTGTCTCAACACGCTGGTTTGTTTTGTTTTGCTTTGCCTGTTTTCTGGAGGAGGTTGGCCTGTGGGTAAAACTCAGACTGAAACGAAACCAGGTTTCCGCTCTGGTCTCTGCCACAGCCATCCTGCCTGACCAGTGCCATGGCACCTGCTGTGTCCCACTTTCCCAGCAGCTCCATGAGGGAAGCAGCACACTCACCTGGGTGGGAGCTGCGTGAACATATGTCCTCACCTTCTGTCAGCATCCCTTGAAAGGGGAGGGTGATTTTAGATGAGGCAATAATGATTTTGCCTGGAGTTTCTTGGGCCAAAGCTCAAGAGAAGAGGGTGGGAGGGGAGCGGTTGACTGCTCTGCAAGGGAAGCCAGCAACCCTTGCTCTGCTCTTGTTTGCTGCTTCTGTGAATGCTTTGGGAAGAGAAATGTTTGAAGCCAGCACTGAGCAAAAGGACCTGCTAATGCCTTTGGATCTATTGCGAAATACTTGAACCTCAGAGCTCAATATACTTCTTCCACCCCAGAGCTCAAATCCTTTTGCGAGAATGGTCTACCTGATTTCTACCATTTTACAGACAAAGTGAGGCAGAGGATAGAGAAGTGACTAATGGAGCAAAGAGACCCTGCTTCTTTCCAAAGCCTTTGCCAGATGCACTAGACAAGTGAGATCCATGCAGCTGCAGGAGGTTTCTGCCATGAACTTCAACAGTTCGCAGAAGCATCATGGGCCAACGAAAAGCTCCACAAGCCCTTGTGTCAGTGGGTTTTTGCTATCATGCTGGCTGAGCCTGAGTAGTCCTTTCACATGTAGCCAGGCAAGGCAAGGAGTGAGGGAAGGAGTGAGGTGAAGATAATGAGAAAGAGGAGGTGGTGGTGTAGGTTGTGAGCAAAGATGAAACAACTCTGATACAAGCAAAGGAAACTTCACATTTGGAATTTCAAAAAACCAACTCAACATTTCTGACGTAGCAGATAAACATCTGTCTGTTTTATTACTAGGAATCATGCTTTTTTCTGCTTATAAATAGAAAAAGCCTGTTAGTTCATGTTATTTCCTCCGGGGCTTTTTAGGGGGGATTGATACCTGTGGGTGGTAAACAGCTCACAAGGTAGTTTTTGTTATTATTAGTCAATATGAAGTGCAGGAGAGCAGGGGCTGGGCTGTGACGCACCAGGTATTGGTTAGCCACAGCCCAAATATAGGTCTTCCACTCATCTAGGGTGAAGGAGGGACAGTACAGCCAAGCCGCTATTCTGTGGCTGTGTTTATTGTTGCTTTGCTATATTATTAACACTCCTATAAGTGTTTTGGTTGCCAAAAAGCAGATTAGGCAAAGACACAAAGACCTTAAAGTCTAAAAGCTAGCAACGAGACATAAAAGCAGCAATAAGCAGCTAGACAGGCTTCTCAGTGCACTTATTTAAGGAAGCCTTTTAGCCTTGACAGAGCCTTACTTGTGTCGTGGTAACAGCTAGCAGTTGAAACACACAGTATTGGTTGCTCTACATATTACAAAGCAGTCTTGTGCAGCCTGAATAGAAGATGCAAAGTCTGATAGGAAGCGAAAGCTCGGAGCACTGGTTTTCTCATCTTTAAGGCTCTGCCTTCCAGCCTAAAAGTGCATGAACTGCCCTTGCCTGGAGCAGCCCAAAGGTGGGCAGCAAAGCTCTTAAATGCTGATGTATCAAGGATGGTTCTGCAGGGAGCAGGTCTGGCTTTGATCAGATGGAAAGGGAGGACCATCAGGAGCAGAGACTCTGAAATGGGGCGTTTCTGCATCCCCATGTGTGCTCCAGGCATGGGAGAGAGTCTCAGCAAGTGATTGCTGGTAGATATATGCCAGTATGTTCACCAAACACAAGGTAACCTTAATCCTATGGGTGCCATGGCATATTTGGTGTTTTCTGTGGATATTCTTCAAGGCCAGGTTAGACAGAGCCTTGGGTGACACAGTGTAGTGTGAGGTGTCCCTGCCTGTGGCAGGGGGTTGGAACTGGATGATCTTCAGGTCCTTTCCAATCCAAACCATTCTATGATTCTACGAATCTGTGATATCTGACCAGCGCAGGCTTTAGAGTCACCTTCAGAGCAACCTGAACTGTCAGGGCAACTCTAGCCTGAAGGAAGGGCTGTGAAAGTCAAACTGCAGGTTTGTGTCAGTTCCCACCTTGGGGCTCTGGTCTCCCGAGTCCAAAATGGCATGCAGATAGTTGGAAATATCCCAGTGGATTCCCCACCTCTCAAAACCACTGTTTCTTTGAAAGCAAAGCCATTTTTTCAGAAAGATGGCCATTCTGATACAACTTCCCAGAAAATGAAAACAATCCTTACACTTCAATAAGATTGAAAGCCTCAAATTCAGCAATTTGGTACTATTTTTCTATTAAAATGGTATTTTGTTTTGGAACACTCTACTCAGTATGATTTTATTTATTCAGGGTATTTATTCAACTTGAAACTATGGGAAAAATAGCCTTTTGATCTCCATTTGAGACACTTTGGGGTGGAGAAGGGGACTTTCTAGGATTATTTTTGTTTCCTAATAGAAGTTAGTATTAAACGGCAGCATTACAACTCAAACACAGAAGCTAGTTCCTGACGCAATATTTGCATGACCGGTGATTCTCTAGTGATAGAAAACTGTCAGCACTTTCATTCGGTAATTCAGGAAGGTTTCCCTTGCTACCAATCTAATGAATTTCATAATGCTTTGAAAAATGATTGATTTACTTTGCTTCCCAAAGAGACACCTCTGCAATAAGGATTGGATGGTAGTGCATAAAGACTTGGGAAGAGGAGTCAGGGCCTTGCAGGAAGGTAACGTAGATAGAATATAGGAAAGCTGGAGAAGTAAGGAGCTGTAGATAGGTGAGGGATTAGGTGGCTGAAAGATTGTGTGTCCATGGGAATAGAGAGGATGCTCTTCATGAAGTCAAGTCTGCCATGGCATAGCTTAGAGCCAGGGCTCCATACTTCTGCCATGACTACATCTCACTCGAGAACTTCTCAAATGCCCTGGAAAAGCAGTATAGGACCACCCAACGGTCATGAATATTCACAATGCAGGCACACAGATGAGCTGCTGCGATGTCAGTGACTGTATTAGAGCAACAAAGGACTGTACTGCCTTGTTAGCAAGGGAGAAGCTTCAGTCCTTGATGAAGCACTTGAGGGTTACAGAGGGCTGGAGGAGGTTGCTGGGGAGATAGGATAGCCATGAGCTGCAGTGATGAATATAAGGGAGTGGAGGGCTGGACTAGATGGCTGTTGTAGGTCCCTTGCAACCCAAACTATTCTATGATTCTAAGAAGAGACTGTGTGGATATGGTCCAGAACTGGGTAGGATATTCACACATATGACTGCAGGACTGAAGAGGAACTGAGAATAAGAAATTAATGGGGTAAAGGCAGCGCAGTGGGGACAGAAGAGCCTGTGCTAGGGTGATGCACAGGCATTGGACAGTGAAACCTGTGGTGAGTCAGTGTGGGCAGAGGATGTGGTACATGGCTCGGAGGAGAGGGGAACACACAGTCCCAGTGCTGTTGCTCACCCCTCCTCTTTGGAGAAGACTAAGCAGCAGTGTGGGGAGATGGCTGAGGGCACATCTTGGGTAGGCTTCATGGGATACGGGTACAAGGAGCAGCCCATCTGCAGGCAACTGGGGATGAAGGCAGGCAGAAGTCAGGCAGCTCGTCCAGTGAGCTCTCCACCAGAGCTGCAGACAGACACAGGTGACTGTGCTTTATTTCATTGGGAAATTTTGGGTTTGGGAACCACTTTTCTTATTAAAACAAGATGTTTGGACACTGGTTCTCCACACAATGGGAAGACTTATTACCTCTTTTATAATGTTAAAGTCTGAATGTTTGTCCTGACAGCTGTGTAACAGATGAAGTAAGGCATGTGGAAAGCAAAATGACAAAGCACATGATGGACCCACAAATCAAAGCATATCCTAATCATAAGGCGACTGCAACATCTGGTAAATTTAACCCTGGGAAATAGTTTGCTGAATGCAGCCTTTGAATGGTAATAAATCTGCTGAATTAATTGAAAGAGGATAGAGGAGGAGGTACCACAATTGCTAAAGTTACCACAGAATATAGTCCTAGACAGTTGCACAGCCCACAGCCTGCTCTTTCAACACTCCTATGGCATAGTCAGATGTGATAGCCATCTCTCTGAGCAAAGAACCCACTTCCATGAAATGCTGTGCCTCTAAAGGTGGGAGAAAATTGTTCAGTGAGTCATCAGTTCATTGGAAAAGGTACTTTTGGGTTGGCCAAGCCAGTTTATGGATTTGAGTTGAATTTTCTCCAAAATCACAAATGCTGAAAGTTTTTGGAGTGCTGAAACAATGGAATTAGACAAGGGTAAACAGTGGTTTAGACAGCTCAAGAGTAGTTGCACTTCTGACGGGTTCTGTTCATGCCAAAACTTGAGCTAGGTGATGGAGACGTTGTTCCTCCTCCATTAACTGGATGATTAACGTAACAATGCACACCATAATAAGTGTAGATATGATCTCCCTCTCTGAGTAATTCAGACCACAGATTTGAGCAACCTTCTCCCATACTCAAGAAATCATTATTATTAAATAGTATGCACAAACCAGAATACTATAAAATGAATGAAAGGGTAGGAAAATACCTGATAACCATTTCCTGAAAACTGCAAGTTAAGATTCCCTCCCTGGGACTCACTTTTACAGGATAAGTACCCATCAGATATTCAACCACTTATGACCTTGGCTCCTTAGGAGCTCAACAGCCCTTTCCATATTAGCTGGAGGAGGAGAGAGCTGTAGTTTTATTTATATGCTGGAAACAGCAGCAGCAGAATTAGACACTAGAAAGGTGTAAAATAAAACCATTCTGGAGCTGGTGGATGCAGATTGTCAAGAGCAGCTTCATGAATAAGCAGGTATGTTACCACCCACTGCCTTTGGTCACTGCAGTGAGTGAGAGAGCTGTCCTGAGTCAGAGCAAATCCCATCCAGCCCAACACTCCCCCTGCAAGCACAGTAATTAACTCAAAGATGCTTTGGGAGAAAGTATAAGCAACAGGCAAGATAGAGTAGGCATTACCCAAGTTATCATCTAATTCCTATCTGAGTCCACTTAGGCACTGTGACAATGAGATCCATAATTTCATCACACTATGTATAAAGCAAATGTTCTTTTTATTGATCTTAAATGCTTTGAAGGGTTTATTTTCCTGAGGTGCCCCTTAGACTTGTTAGATAAAGAGGTGTAGCCATCTCTGCCTTGCTGCCTCCAAGCATTCATTATTTCATAGAGCTCTTTCCTGCCTCTTTACTTTGCAATCGAGAGGGAGAAATGGACACTTTTCTGCCTTCTTATATGTATCTGTTTCAGGAGTTCGTGGGAGGAAGTAGTGTAGGACTCCCTGCCTGTCCCCATGGTGAACCAAAGCTGCACACCCCATCTTCTGCATGGAGAGCTGGGGAGGATGCAGCCCTCCACACCCTGTAGGAGACATTGAGCACCCCTGCTTTGCTTTAAGAGGCTTATTCAAGAGTAGGAAACCCCAAGGTGTCTTTGAATGCAGTCTTTGAATGGCAGTAAATCTGCTGGATTAATTGAAATTTCAGCAAATTATGAAGCAAAATTAAAATGAAACAATATTTACTGGTTAAAAGAGCTGAGGCATCTTTTTTGGTTTCATTTCAGCTCATGCCAGGTCAGTTTTTCTTTTGATCTGCATTAGTGCCCCAATCCCCGTAGAGGCAGACGCAGTGAGAGCACACTTCAGACTAGCTGACAGACTCCTGATGTGGTTTTCTCTGGTTTTCTATGTTTTTCTGAGAATCGAGGGGCAGTTCTTGTTTTGCACTATTACAGAAACCCACCAGGGCTTTAAAGAGTTAATAAACAGGTAGGTGCTGTGAAAGGTTAGGGAAGGGCAAACACTTGTAGCACTGCCATGGTCAGCTTGTCTGCGTGTAGCAGCAGTGAGCATGCTACACCGAGGGGTCTGACACACTGATAAGGTGGATGGTTATGGAGCTGCATGATAAATGCAGTTAGTTTCACCTGCGGCAAATTCCTCTCATAGGTCCTCCCACCAGGCTGCATGTGTCGTACAAGATGATGCAGAAAGAGCAGGAGGAGGGAGATGGTTGTGTCATATGTTCCCCTGGGGCCCGCTATTTTATGTATTTTTTGGGGAAAAAAAGCAAGCTTTAAAGTTCTTGTTCTTTTTTCACAGAGGAAAATATTACAGCAGCATCATAGGAAGGATCCAGGCAGTCCCCTGTCTGTGTGCTGAGCTCATTCCAATCCCTATGCTTCAAGGAGGAGAGAGCTAAGGACGACAGCAGATTCTCGCGTGGCTGAACTAACGGGGATGGCAGTCAAGGGAAGAAGGTGATGATGCTTTTGGCTCTGGCAGTGATTTGCTGTATGCATTGAACTGAGTGTTTCATGCCTCTGTGGTGGGGTTTTGACACAGATAAAGTGGAAATCCCCAGGAGTGAGGAGATCTGTTTTTGGGGTGCTATCTCAGTGTGTTTGAGAGGTTCCTATAGAAAGTGTTTAATAGCACATTTCTCTGTAAGAAAATTTAATAGAAAAAGAAGAAAGACTAGGAAAACATGTGAAGTACAGAATGGCAGTAATCAGCTCTTATTTTGCCCTCTCCCCTGTCCTCACGTGTCTCCAGAGAACACCTATATCTGGCTATGCTTTCTTCCAATTATAGAAACAAAGGAAATTATAGAAGCAAAAGAAAGTCTTCTTCCATAAGTCTTTCCCCTAAGAAACCAAGAAAGTCATAGAATCAGTGATAATCCATGGTTAATGAAACAAAACATCTCTTTTCCCCAACCACAATGGGGATTTACTTTCTCTCAGTGGTCTTGAAAACATCCTCATTCTGAGGAGCAGGCTGTTTGATATTTGGGTACCTCAGTCAATAGAAAAGCACTTGGGGCTCTCAAAAAGGGAAGGCACTTCTGTGTAATTTCTGGTATGCTTATTTCTTAATAAGAAGCAGTGAAACACTACGATATCTCTTACACTACAACGTATGAAGCATCTCTTGAAAGGATAGTAACATGAAAAATAATCTTGTGACTCTTATGAGGACTGTGTAGCCTTCAACTTAGTAAATTAGAAATAACATCATTTATTGTTGTACGCACAGCTAGAACCAATGTAAGCAGTGAAATAAGTGCTACCAGATGGGAGAAGTGGCCCCAAATGATCAGATTTGGGCAACAGCTCTGGGTTTCCTACTTTCTGATGTCCAGACTTTATAAACTTTCTAATAATTTGCTGAGCACCTTCCACCCCACTGGAAGTCAAAGGGAAGGTCCCTGCAAGTAAGCCTGACTGAAGAAAGAAGCCTTGAAACATCTCACACTGGCCAAGGGGAAATGAAGGCTTCTAAAGTCATGGGTGGCTTCAAGAGAGTAGGCACCCTGGCTGATGTAAGAGTCCTTTCTGCCCCACTTGGACCTACCCACGCAGGTTGTAGGCTTAAGGCTTAAACCGTAAAGAAAAAGAGAGTATGGTGCCAAGGCTGCACTCCAGACCACTTGTACCGACATGTGGCTCAAAGGGATGTGTGTTTGCAGACACTCCATTAAAATAAGCTGTGGTAACTTGAGGGGAGGACTTTTCCTTTCCCTTGAAGTTCATCTGGCAGTTTAGCCGCAAGTGGGCAAGCGCAGCAATGTCTTTGGGTTCACGGTGCCAACTCACACCACTGCTGAGGTGCAAAGCTTTTGTTAGAAATGGAGGGGGAGTGGATTAATGCTTTTTGAAGAGTGTTTGTTTTCTGTGCTTTATTTCTTTCCAGGAAGAGACAACTGAATCTCAGAACTGATGCACTCCAAACTCTTAAATGCTGGCACTGCTTACTAACTGCTTGCTCAGTGGAGAATATTCTTCCTTATATAGGCCTTTCAGAAACTAGGTCAGAGTATTAACATGAATACTGGTTGCTAAAAATCCTCTTTGACAGCCTGCCTGCCCTTATTATTTTCTCTCTTTGCCCATTGCAGACACCAATGTCTTCCAACTTCTCTATTGATTTCTCCTGGGGTAAGCTGTGAAGACCACAAAAGGGAGCTCCACTCCTGCCACCTTCAGCTGGTTGATCTATCCAACTCTAAGCCCCAACATCAGTTGTCTTCCCAGGAAGGAGAGGTTGTTTTTCACAGAAATGTGGCAGCCTACGCGTTCAGTTGATTTGTCAGTGGAAAAACATCTGCAAGCAGATGCCCTCGTACGCTAAGGGATGGTGTGACCAGGGCGTGCTGCCTTCATTGTCCCAAGGTCTTATTCCAGCAAGTGGGATGCTCACACAATGGTCCCCCCTAAAAAGCTCCATCTTCTCAACCAGAGGGTCTAGGAAGTACTGCATAGCAAATGATTAATGGGTTTAAACTTGAACAAGGGAAGCTCAGGTTGGAGATAAGGCAGAAGTTCTTCCCTTTGAGGGTGCTGAGGCGCTGGCACAGGGTGCCCAGAGAAGCTGTGGCTGCCCCATCCCTGGCAGTGTTCAAGGCCAGGTTGAACCAGGCTTGAAGCAAGCTGCTCAGTGGAAGGTGTCCCTGCCCATGGCAGGGGTTGGAACTGGATGAGCTTTAAGGTCCCTTCACACCCAGGCCAGTCTGTGATTCTATGAAATAACACCAATAGTAACTGAGTCTCCTGTGAAAAGTTTGCACTGAAACACCAAATTCCACAGAGTTTGCTTTTAGACACTGTTGTGAACTCTGAAAATCACACATGCAGTACATTTGTGCTGATGGGACATTTCTCGCCTTGCTGTTTACAGGAGATAGGTAACATCTTTCTGTGATATATGTACATTAAGAAAAAGATACACCCACACATTCACATATGCAGATCATCAATAAAAGACTTCAAAGCTATCACTGTACATCAACTTATCTGAAAAAGAAGTGATTTCCTAGCAGAAATAGCACACACTATAATAGTCACGTATTCACTTTCACACTATCAGCATATATTCACTTTACATACACTCTTCATTTGATTCCTAATCTGTATGCATATAGATACTTAGTTCAGGACCAAGCTACCATAAAATAAGATTCTCAGTGAGGGTTTTAACATCTCTAGATGGCCAGGGCAAGGTGACCTTTGTTCCAGAACACTAAGTGCAGCTCAGTCCCCCAAAACCTGCTATACCTGCATCCCTTTGGAAAACGTGACCTTCACAAGAGCTGGTTTGCAGCTGATCATGAAGCCTTTAACTGGAAAATATAGCAGCTGATGTTTCTTTGGCCAATAACATATGCAAAGCTCAGAGGTTTCTTTGACACAGAAACCTTAAACTCTCATCACGTGTTGTTTGCTTTGCAGTTGGAATAAAAGGCGCCTGACGGCCAAGTGTATCCCTTCTGCTATTTCTCCTCCAGATCCATGGTCTGATGGAATATACACACAAGTTACCACTTCTCACTTGGGCACTAACTGTGCAGGTAGCTGAGCATGCCAACTCTTGCCATGTTCTAAGTCCAGGAAGCCCATCGGTTGCAGGTGGCTTTGGGTTTGTTGCCTTTGTGATAGAGTTGAGGGGATAGACTCATTTTTACTGCCTCCCATTTAGATGTGAAGTTGGTCTCTCATCTCCTTTTTTGCGTACCCACATAGGTAACATGATCAGGTGGTGTTGGTTCAGTGTCCAACTAAGACAAAGCAAGAGGCTTCTCCAGAAGCCACTGTGTGGCAAAGCCTCCCAGATCAATGCTTCGTTGAGGTGGGAAGTTTGATGAGAATTGCTGAACTGTAGCAAGGAGAGAAGCTGTAAAGGCACGGATTGTTCAAATCCTTCCCTGGGAGAGGTGAAACTTCCCTGCTAGGAGCATTAAACAAAGCTGCAAGTACACACTTACTGTTCCTTTGCTTTGATTACCTCCCCACCTGCTTGGGCCTGAGGCACATGAAGCAAGCTTTGGTTAGGGATGAATCCCTCCCAGACACCCCTTTCATTCTTTCTTTAGCTCTTTCTCTGTAACGTGCTTTGAAGCATGAACGTAAGTGAATGAACAAATTGCTGCAGGAATCAGGGCACTCCTACTCATAAACATGCTGTAACAGGAACAACAACTGTGTGTGTATCACACCCTAACAGAGGAGTGGAAAGGGAAATCTGTCAAAATGGTCTGGAGCATTGGAGTTTTCCTGTAGCATGGGGCTGGTGGAACTTGGCTGCAACAGGCAGTTGCTGGCAGCTCACCAGGGCTGATGTTGAGATCCTGATACCTGCAGACAGCTGAAAACTCAGTGGTTTCTGTTCCCTTTGTAAACTGCAAGTGCTGACAATTACGCTGAGCTGATAGCGCTTCGGGGGCTCTGGACCAGTGGTGCTCCCAGCCTTTAAACAACTGTAATCTGTACCTATACCTATATATCTATATCTATCTATATCTAAATCTTAATCTATAACTACATCTACCTATATCTATATCTAAATCTGTATCTATATCTATACCCGTATCTATACCTATATCTATATATCTGTCTAATCTGTGTGTTTGTGTGTGTGTGCATGCTGTCATGTGTACACACACTCTTTCTTGCTCTATTTTTAATATGCAATGACTAGGTCTTAGTACAGATGGATATTTGTGGGCAAATGCATATACAGACATGGATATTTTCTACATATTCTTAGTTATACCCGTAAATGCATGCATATCATAGAATCCTAGAATGTTGTGTGTTGGAAGGGACCTCAAAGCTCCTCCAGTTCTAGCCCCTGCCATGAGCAGGGACACCTGCCATTAGAGCAGCTTGCTCCAAGCCCCTGTGTCCAACCTGGCCTTGAACACTGCCAGGGATGGGGCAGCCACAGCTTCTCTGGGCACCCTGTGCCAGCGCCTCAGCGCCCTCACAGGGAAACATTTCTTCTGCATATCTCATCTCAATCTACCTACTTTCTATAGGAGCACAGCTGACTCACTGAAGGATGAAACTATCTGGCAGCTCCCATGCTGGCAGGGTGCAGGATGTTAACCCAGCCCCAGCAGTGGTGGGAAGAGCCTTCTCCCTTGCAGAGCCATAGCCCAAGGGCCTCTACAAACCCACATCAGCCCACGCGAGCCTGTGCAAGGCAAACAGGAAGAAAACAAGCTAAAGGGACTGCACCCTGTAGCACCGCAGTGTGGGAGGTGCAGAAGTGACCAGCGATGTGTCACCTAAATTGACTTATTACATCCTCCAGCACATGGGATTTTACAAGGGGAGTTTCTTGTCTGAATTCTTCCCTTGGTCTGATGGCAGTTGTCAGGCAGCACAGCTAAAGGTCACTTGCACTTACAAAACCACACAGACACACCTCTGTCTGCACCGGTATCATCACAGAGCTGTTTTTCAGCTCCCTAGCCAAGTGAGGTGACAAAGGTTTGCAACACAGGAGATGGTTTGGAGTGCAGCAGGGCTTAGAACTGAAGTTTTGCCCAAGGGCACTGAGGCTTTTGTAGCAAAGAGGCCTTAATCCATTATTTCAGTGAGAAGATTTCAAAGCAGTGGCTGGAGCTGTGAGTGCTTGAAAAGCCTTTTGGAAAGCAAAGATCAGGCTGGTCAGACGCAATCACAAATGTGAAAGCTATTCCTTTCTCTAAGCCACCCCAGGTATCCACATATAACCGTGGCTGGAATAAATTCACACACCAGGCTCCAGAGGAGACTCCTTTGGGCTAGTGGGAGACTGTCAAAACACAGAGCTGCTGCCTGTGTCATTAGTCTGATGAACTGATTAAAAAGGCATCTGCAATTGGTGTGCCAGCAGTGAATTGGGGTGTGTTATTTCCAGGTAGTCTGGTTACTAAAAGGTAGAGGGTGCACAGAGCTTGTATTTAAAGTACATAAAAACTGGCATCTGGGGGGGATCTATCTCATTTTTACTGGTTCAGGGTATACACATAGCCGGAATATGATGGATTTTGTTGTTTTGTTGGGGTTTTTATTTCAGTTTATCTCAGCTTGTTACACTTCTTTGGTCTCTCACACTTGAAACATCTCCATGGGAGCTGCTTAGAAATTCCCCATCCAAACCTTTTTCTAGGGAAAATAGCTTCTTTTTTGGCGAAACACCTTCTTTACAAGCAGCATCCTATTGGCATGGAAACCTAGAACATCTTGTTCATAAAAAAGTCCCAACTCTTCCTAACACTGAGACTTTTACAATTGATTTGATGAAAGAGTGGAAATTATCTTTGAGAACAAATCTGAACAGTTGTGCTCTCTGGTGATATAGCCAGGATATTTTTGTGTTCCATTTGGAGAAAGGACAAACAGACAAACAATCTTTTCCACATTATTCCTCCTCTCTCTCAGTTACAGAAATAGAAGGACAAGGCACTGAGTAAAGTAAAAGTAAAGAGGCAGGGGGAGGGTAGGGAGGAAATGGGCACTTTGGGTCCTTAAAGTAGTTCCAGTTTAAGCAGTAGACAAACTTCCAGCTGTTGGGTTTAACCTTTTCTGTAGGTTAAAAGGGGGGTGCCATAGGCAGAGGGAGCCACGAAAGTGGCAGTGAAAGGGGTTATCTGTACTGAAACCCCCGTCTGTTGGTTTTTTTCCCTCCTAATCTGTCTTTCCTCTTTGCAACACATAATTTACAGTAAAAACACAGGAAGCTGAATGATTTCCTCTGAGGAAAGTACCTGACAAAGAGGTGAAGGAGTGAAATCATCAGGCCCTTTGACTTCATCGCTATGCATGCATCCTCAGAGGTGTCAGGCAGAGACAGTATCGTGCGATGAGACACCTTTGAAGTGGCTTTGCCAGTGCTGGAGGGACACAAGGCTTGAATCTTTCCCTCTGGCAATCCAACCACAGGAAGTCCTGAAGCTATTAGTTATGTTGCATATTGTACACCAAAAAAACACTGTGACTAGTGTTCATTCTGTACACAGCACCTGGGCTTTGGAGGCTCCTTTCAGTATCCAGAGATGGAAAAAAGTGTGAGGTTGAGTCTTGGGAGCTGCAATGAGGAGAGCAGGAGCGGCGAGGCAGTTTGCAAGCTCTGCTGTATGGCATAGCCATAGCTCCTGTTCCAGATCTGCTCTATTCCTCTTCTGAAGCCAAGCTGGGGAAGCAAAATATCAGCACTAAGGAATGTGACTTGGCCCTCCTACTTTGCAAGACCCCTTTGTAAAGCTCAGCCCAAACACTTGCAGTTTCAGAGGTCCTGAAGAGGGGCTTCTACCCTAAGGAAAATTTACCCTCAATGTCAGCTAAAAGGGCACAAGTGAGTAACTTATCAGATATCATCAGATATCTCAATGAGACCATGAGTTCCCCACACTTTAAAGGTGACTAAAATGGCAGTGGGTTTTTCAGTGTGCATGTGTCTCAATGTAGGAGTAGAAGGGATGAAAAACAGACAGAGATCATCTACTTGGGCAGAACATCAGCCTCATTTTTAACTATAATGCAATAACTTCCTCTGCCTTTCCTTTTCAACTCCTACTACTATTAGAAAACCTTCCTTTAAATTGCAGGGGTGTTGAAATGCTTGCATGTGGTTGTATTACAGCTCCATCCTCCACTTGGGATGTCATTTCCACTGCAAAATGAAATAGGACTGATTCATTTTGCTGAAGGAGCATGATTGATACGAGCCCGGATGGAGACTCATTCTCAATCAAGTGGAAATTCCTCACCAAGGTTGCCAGTCAAGTGAAAACCACAAAATCATCAGTGTTGATGATTGTAACTCCTAAACTTCTTGGGCTGGAGCCAGGAACAGTTTGTGAGCAGCTGAGGATGACCTAGAAAACCAGAGGTGTTCTTACATCATTGTACCATTCAATTATCTTTCCCTCTCACCTAAACCAGCTTCTCCACAGAGAGATCATGTTATTCTCTAGATCGGAGGTCTGATTAAGATGCGCTTTTTCACAGTGAGGCTGTCAGCCTTCCATGAGCAAAGATCATATGTGCAGCTTTTGCTGATATTTGCTTGCAGTCTCTTGGGGCAAACCACACTTTGTTTATCAAGGCAAACAGATGTTTTACCCACACAAAGTTCCTAAGATACTCCAGGTTGAGATTTCTTTACATGGTGCTGGGGAAATACCCAGGAAAAAAAGGCATAAAACAAAGACTGTAGTCAGGAGGGTTTCTAAGGAGACTTTTTCCCAAGAAAATGCTAAGGCAATACAGGGGAATAGGGGATAGCCCCAACTGGAGCATTAAAGCTGCTGGAGGGCTCATGTCTCCTGTTTTTTTTTAAGAAGAAAAGATGAAGGAGAAAGGAGAAAGAAGAAGGAAGGAAAGAAGAAGGAAAAAGGAAAAAGAAAGCAGGCAGCTTGAGAAGGTTTTTTAAGGCTGCAAGTTTGGATTCAGGTATTGAAGACTGAGTCCAAATGGGATTGGGGCAGCCACTGGATCGCTTTATGCAGGATTCTTGGTTTTACATGCTCTTTAACCCCACTTATAACAACTCCTCTTAAAGCAAAGCAAGTTAAACTTGTGATTTTGAATGAAGTGACATCCTTGTGCAGGAAAGATGGGAAATAGAAAGTGTTTTCCGTCACTTCAATCACTGCAGCAGTTTGGGATGCTTACTTATTCACTAATGCTCAGGCAAGATGCTCTGGTATTGTGGTTCCATTTAGGCTCTTGATTAATGAACAAAACAGAATAGAATCAGGAGAAGAGGTAATAGAGCTGCACCCAGAGATGGTGCAGCAGAGGAGGGTGCTAACCTGTGGTCAAACTGAGCCCACATCAAGGTCTTGCTCTGGTTCAGGCAGATGGAGGAATTTGAAGCACCTCTCACATCACACCAAAGTGATCCACTTGGTCAGTGTGGCTGCACACTCAAGCCTGGATTCAGAAATAAACTTCATTTAGTGCTCCAAATCCCACAAAAAGGCAGAGGATTTAATAAGCTAAAAGCAATAGACTTAAACCTCAGTGCTCCAAAACTATCTATCCAGCTGTCTTTTGCCCAACTGGCTTGAAGCACTCACTTCACCCCAACTTAAGTAAGAAGTCCAAGTCTGAGATCTTGCTAGGACTGCAGTATGAGTAAGGGTCTGCAGGGCTTGGCTTGTGCATTGACAAAAGGAAGGAGAATGGGTACTGTGGCACTAGAAAAGATGCTTTCCATGTACATGTCTAAAAAATACCCCTTATGGATACAGTCATAAATCCCACTCTCCCAAATACCTTCTTTAGTGCCTTTGAGATCTCGAATCTTACTGCTTGAACAGTTTGGAAACCCTTCCTCTTCTAAACTGCTTCATCATGTTAAGTATTAGCACCAGCACTAAGGTGGCTTCTGGGGTTTTAAGTTGAATAACCAACCAGTCAGCAGTTTTGGTTCACCCTTGGCAGGCTTATAAATAGATGTCAAAATTGAGGGTGCTTTTAAGCTATTCTCACAAGTCACGATCAGGAAAGGGAGGAAAGAAAAAACAGAAAGCGAATATCCCTTACAATGGCCCATGGTGGAGATGCTTGGTACTGAACCAAGCTTGTGTCAGCTCCCAAGGGTTGGCGTGTGTTACTTCAAGGAGTTGCCAGTTTCTCTTCCGCAGCAGTAATCATGAAAGATACCAATCAGGCATCTGTCAGTGAGTAATTACAGGAAATAGCATCTTCTGTGCAGTGCGCTTGCATCCTTTCTGGAGAGAGGTACCAAGCTGAGCCCTTCTCCAGCAGCCCTCTTTGGTTCTGCCAAGCTAAATGGCATCACAGACAGATAAAGTCAGCCTGGTGAAGTTATTGGAATGGGGAAATGATTTCATAAATGTCAATTCTTTCTCTGAAAGTCTGCAAACAGAGTCTAAGAGCTTTCAAGCTTCCAGTTATACAGATTTAGTGCCATTTCCTAGTAACTTAAAAAGCATCTGGAGAGTGGAGCATGTGTCTCCATTACTGGATTTTCTCTCTTTTATACTGCCAAACACCAAAGAAGGGCTATTAATTACAGAGAATGAATTTTACTACAGTGCTACAGCTCAGCCTCTTGCCAATGCTGTGGAAGGTCAAAGACATTTGTGTTCCCTGTGCAAAACACATAATATTTGCTAGTATAACTTCCATTTGGAAGGGTGGCAAGGGAGAAGGAAACTCAAAGTACATGGTATAATATTAATGAAATAAGTTCCGCTTTGACGTATGCTTTTGTCGTGACCTATTCCTGCTCTTGCAAGCCAAAAGTAAGCTTCTTCTCACAGTGTCCTTGCAAAGTTCCGGCTGTGAGGCCACAGGCTGGTGCTTTACTACCTGCAGTTAGTTTTCCTAACAAAGACCACTGCTGCGGGGACACCAACAGTAGCTGGGAAGCTCAGAGTGCTGGATGTCACTACACAAGAAGACCACGGTGAAGAATGGCAGATGCTGGATATCCACAGGACTTCCAAGAGCTGCCGAACGGAGCAGGCACTGACCAAGGCAGACTCCTTGTGCCATCTGCCGGCAGCCCGGCTTGTGATGGATAAGGAGAGAGAGCAGGACTGCCAAGAGACGCTGGAATAGAAACTGCATGAACAGAAGACCTCTGATGCTTTACTCATGCTGAAGAGGAATTTCTTCCACTTCCCCAGCATGGCCTTCTCTCTTCCCAGACAGTAAATCCTCTGCACCTTCCCTGAACATTCACTCTGTGGTCCTAAAGTCTGCCTAGTGATGAAAGCTGCGCACTGTGTGAGATGGTTCCTGGAGATGCTTAATAAGTACCTGCAGAAATAGGACATGAAATGTATCTGCTGAGACTGATTATTAACAAAGCAGAGCACAGGACTATTAATAAAGCAGTGCACAGGATTATTAATAAAGCCGTGCAGGTTTTGGTGCTCCTGCCTGCAGCACATTCTCTGCTTCCATACAGAAACTCCTGTTGTGCTGGGGCTCTCTCACAGTAAAGCTGGTCCCAGAGCACAGCTGAGTCAAGACTACGGACAAGGTGGCCCTGGGACATAATGATTCCCAAGGGCCATTGCTCAGCTAATGCTCAGAATTGCACTAATGGAAGGATGACAATTAAAAATAATAACAAGAAATAATTAGGAAGAGAGGAGCTAAGGGTGAAGGGAAATGATTCCCTCCCTCTTTCCTTTCATCCCTGCCCATGGCAGGGGGATTGGAACTAGATGATCTTAAGGTCCTTTCCAACCGTAGCTATTCTATGATCCTTCATGATTTTGATGGGTTTTAGTGATGTTTCCCATGCACACACACCTTTTACACCCTGTGTCAAATCAGCATTATCTGACCTTACCTCATTGCTGCCACTTCACAGTAAGTCTTATCCACAGAGCTGATCACATCTGCTCTTGCTGACAGCATCCTCTTTCCCAGCCACCTCCCAGCGACTGCCAAGGAGGAGGTGGAAACATTTGTTCTGCTTGAAAAGTGCAAGCTTGAAGTAGGGCAGAGAGACCGGATTAAAACAACAGATCTTTTATTGTCTTCAACTGAAGCGTATGATACAGAGGAACTACACATAGGTTTCATTCATATAAAAAAAAAGCCCTTTATTTACACATGTTCGAAGTTGCCACTGGTACCTAACAACATCTGGATTTTCTTTGTATTCTTGTTAGTTATTCCCACCTAGATGGAGCAAGCACTGGTCAGTAATGCTTAAAAAATACATGTAAGAAGCTTTTGGGCAGGAAAAATAAGAAATATATTCTCTAAGAAACCAACTCCTTACAGGCATTTCACTGTAACAAACCCAGCAGAATAATTACAACCAGTCAGTCACAAAAGGGACAGATTTCAGTAGGGGCGCAGCAGCCTCATCACTCTCAGCCTTCCTTTTATTTCTCCATCTAAGTAAATATACCCCGGCCATGCACAAACGCAACATGTATGACAAAAAGGTAGAAATTTATTTAGAAGTAATTGTGCTTTTATTTATAAAAACAAAAAAATTTACAATCAGACACTGTCCTGCTGTGTTTCCCAAGCATGGTTCTCTTCAAAATGACCAAAACTTAGCTTATTATTATCATTATTATTATTACTTTGTCATTATATTAATAATATTAATCTTATGCTTAAGTTTAAAACCATACTGCTTTCCCCTTCCCACCCCCTCCTTCTCTCTAGCACTTGATATATATATAAAACCAGGCTTTCCGATGACCAACAAATTTCGATTCTAGCTAATAATAATAATGATAATGAATCGTACACATTTCTGTGTGTAAAGTATGGCTGGTTCTAAAACAAACTACCAATGTACAAAGCTGTTCTCCCTCCCCTCCCCTGGGCCACCCAAGAGACAGTCAGACTGTGGAAGAACCTTATCCCAAAGGCTTTCTGAGAAAATAAGAATTAGGAACCCGACAACCCTTGAGATTGTTGTCTTTGGTGTGGAGGATGTTACTGGTGGGCAACTGGAGCTGCTCTGCTGGAAAAGCTGGGATGCTTAAGGCTTATTGTTTGGAATGCTGCCGAAGCCTCTGTTGGGCCAAAGGGCACTGATGCTTTGGTACAAGTACCAGCTCCTCACACCCCGCCACCCAGTGATGCTAGAGGATCTCCCCACACCTCTCCCCACACCCACACTCAATATCCCTCCCCCCATCACCGTGCCCATAGCCCCATTGCACCCTCCAGGGTTTTATGCTCTCTTTCTCCTTCCTTCCAGGTTCCGGAAGCTGGAGGGTCTCAGCTTCATCTCTGCAAACTGGATGGAATATTCGTGGCCCTTCCAGTGGAACCAGTTAACACCCTGCAGAGAAAAAGACGAAGTGTGGGAGATTATACATCCACTTCTGTTGTCAGCCTTTACTGCTCTCGTTTCAGACTGCAGGCTGTTTTGTAACTCACTTGGGAACAGAAGCACACAAATTGAAAGGGCTTAGGGAAGCACAAGGCTCTGGCCTCCAGCATGCACAACCTGGATGAACAAACCATGTGCTGTCCCTCAGAGCTGTAACTGTTTGTATGGCTTTCATGGCAGGAAGAACATTCTGTTTCACGTGTTGAAAAGTACAATTATTCCCTCCATACTTGGGATGTTCCCTTGGAAAATCATACAGAAACATCCCATGTTTCACCAGCTGACATTAAATTCCTCTTTTGGGAGTAACTGCTCATATCTTTCCCTATGATCCTTGGGTCTAGAGGGTAGGCTTGGTTGGTGCTCTGATGTCCTGCTAGCTGAATCACAAGACATATCCATAACTGCAGTTCCCCTTAATGCATTATGGAAGACTTTAAACACCAAACTCACCTGACTGTGGCTGTTGTCACCATATCTGCCCATCAGATTGACTCGGTGACAATTCTTGTACCAGAACGCCCCCTTGTATGATAAAGCACAATTGGTGATGGCAGAATCATTGTCCTTGTCAAAAGTGGAGAAGGACCTCCCATTGTGGTACGTCATGGAGTCACCTGGATGGGGAAGATGAAAGAAAACAAGGTCAGTGTTTTGCCTACTTTAGATAACATGAGAGGGACAATTCTGAGCAAATGTTCCTCAATTTATGAGGAGTATTTTATGCAGCTCAATTTCTGCACTTCTTGCTGAGAGGTGGATTTTGGCTCTGTGCGGAAGGCAGTGAGGGCCAAAGAGACCTCCAGAAGGACTGAATCCACAAGACCGAAGAAGCCTCCTCACTTAACTGGTCCATGCAGTAAAATGACACATCTTCTTTACTTGGAAACACAGCCAGAGAGCAGTTTGCCTACCACTGACTTCCCACTCCCAGGGTCTGGGTGCCTGTTTACAGATAGGTGCCATAGGAACAGCTTTCAGTGCATGCCTGAAGCAGAGCTCTCATTCATACTTTAGTATCTGTGCTGCTCTATCCATAAATCTTAGACCTGAATGCTCAGGAAGAGGAAGTAGTAAGACTGAATCCTACTAGATGTAACAGCTACTACTGCTCTGCACCAATGTGTTTGCCTCAAATAGACATTAATACTACTACTGCTGCATATCCTTTGTCTGTATCCCTATAGGCTGTGCATAAAGTCTGTGTGATGGTCACAGGGCCGAGTCCATGCACACATATCTCTGTGGAGTTTTATGCCCCTAGCAGCATGAAATTATCTCCTATTAAGACATCCTGTGAAGCTGAATTTATCTCTTAATCCTTTGAAGCCCTGATAAGGGCTGCAGGGTTTGCCCCAGCATGATGACAAAGGCATACAATTTGACTACAAATCATGTTATAGCAGGACATTTCTGCGCATTCCAGTGACAAGACAGGAGTCTGTGCCAAGCTATTATTAGCTGTATAAATGACAGTCAAGCATTGACCAAATGAGATAGATGGCTGTTTAATACCCTAGTTTACATTCCGCTACAAGCATGCCGTAAAATGTGCCACCTAAATGACTGGAGGATTTAAAATGGAAACATAAAATATAATGATATGTTCCTATTTTCAAGCATCTAACATACATAAAGTACCTGCTGTGGTGCTGATCTGCAACATTCGGTTATCTTGAGGCAAGTGGGAGGAAATTGGAAATCAGAAGGCAAAAATATTCCCCTCACCTGCTGTGCCACTGTAGCCATCCACTCGTAGGCGGTATCTGGTCTTGGAGTCTCCAACGCTGAACCTGTCGTAGACAGCATAAGCCGTCTCACCTTTGTCCTGCAGATCCACACGCAGCTCATACTGGCCCTGAGAAGTGATTTTGTGGAGGTTCTCCAGACCTGTGGACATAAAAGGACAATTCATTTGCCTCCCCATGTTTACTTCTGCACCGTCATGTTATCCCACAGAACGGTTGTACCGGTCTGTTACACCCGAGCATAAACACTAATAAGGGAAAGCTATTTTTGCTACAGGGTAATGTCAGCACAAAACCTAACAGGTAAAAACAGGCTGGCTGATCACAGCAGCAGGTAGCCCTTTGGGAAAAGCAAAGTAGTGCTGTGTGACCATTACTGGCATTCATTTACAACCTCAAACAATGTAGCACTAGCTCTGAAACATCGCTTTTTACTGCCATTTTGCCCACTTTGCTTCTTCAAGTTGTATGTTTTTGCTGCTGGGGTGTCCTAGGAGTACCGGAAGAAGCAGGTTTGCAGTTACTTCTCAGCTTAGCTTCTGACTTCTTATAGAAAGCACCAGTGAGCACTGATTTGGTATGTATGGTGAGCCAAGAAGCATGACATCTATGGGCTGCGACTAGAGGGACTGGCATGGACAATTTCAGTCTCTCTCAGAGCATGCTCTCCCTAACCTCCTTTGCCCAAACTTTGCCAACTAAATGGAGGGTTCAAAGTGGCTTCTAGTCTTTTGGGCTGTGTTTGTTTTCTTTTTAAAAAAGACAAATTCTTGCCACTTACCTATCCAGAATTCATCCTTAGGATCTCCAAAACCAGCCACGTAAGTCTTCCAGTTCCTGTAGAAATCTTCCTTTCCGTTTTGACGCCTCAGGAACACCTACAACCACCACATGCAAGAAGTGTTATGGACACACTGCCTTTGACAGAAAGGGGCTAGCAACGTGGCTTTGCAAATGCAGAACTTGGCATTGCTGCTCCCCTGCCTTTACCAGCCAAAGCAGCAGTCTCACAGCAACTACTGAATGGTACCAAGACTGCTTTGCTCTTTCAAAATCTCTAGTTTCTCTGTTGGGTTCCCAGGCTCCATCATATGGCCTTTCTGCTTTTTTTAACAGCCATTGCAACTCTATATCTCTCAGGCAAGGCTTTCTACACGCCCTAGTTCCCTAGCCATGCGTTTCTCCATCTCCTTCTTCCGTTCTGGTCCTCAGGTCCCCCTGGCACGTTCTGATTTGAGGGTGTCGATACAGAGAGCTGACACTTTTATCTCCATTCATTTGTTGACTGGATGGGTTGTGTTCCTTGTATAATGGCCTGGGAAGACTGGTTGGCCATCATACCACATGGCTGCTGAAGAAATATTACTCTGGCCTGTGCTTTAACTTTCTCCACTGCTTCCCTCATTCAAATAGAGTCAGTCCATCCTCCTCTCAGCTAATTAGCTCTTTAGAAGGCATGTATCTGATCTAAGCTGGTCATTTCAGCACCCCTTATAGCCAATGGAGAGAGATCAGTGCTTTTCCTAGTACTGAAACCACTGACGTGACTCATCCTGTGGAGACACCTCTCTTTCCTCCAACTACAGGAACATCTGGTAACCTTGTTCTAGGCACTCACATGTCCTACCCAAGATTAAATTCCCCAAATTTATAGACAAGTCAGCCCTACTCTGACAATAGAGCACTATGAGGGATCCCATAGACGAGCAGGTATGAGATCTGCTAGCCATGCTCATAGCACAGGCAGATGTGGGCCCTCTCCCTGTTACTCACAATCCATCCACCACCGTCCTCGCCCATGTCACAGAAGACTTGCAGAGGCTGAGCCTTGTCCCCATTCAGGTAAATTGTGTAGAGCCCAGAGGTGGTTTCTCCATTCAGGAGAGCCTGGGAGCAGTCTTTAGGGTAAGGATAGAGAAGACCAGCTGCACACACACAGAAAGAGAGAAAGCAGTCCTTAGGAAATCAGCAGTTACAAGGAACTTGTTGAATACAGATGACTCATGAAAATCTGTTATAGGTCAATGGCACAGCCAGGTATAGAGCCCAGGAATGGGCTTGCAATTCCCCTCCTACATACAAAAGATTCACAGTCAACAGCAGATGATGCAAATTTTTCTTTTGAATATGCTTTTGCACATCTGCCTACACTTCTGGAAGTGCTGTGAAAGCAGGTAACTACTTCTGCCATGATGGGAGTGCATCCTCCAGCTAAGTACTTGAATGGCATGAACAAGTTTTGGATAAAATCAAATCTACCAACATCTCATTATATGACAGAAATGGGAAGGGAAAAACCAAACACAGGACCACAACCTAAAAGAAACTGGGAATATTTTGCTAACAAGTACAATATTAAATGTTATAAATCGAGGCTTTTAAAAATGAAAGCAAACAATGACAGTTGAAAGTACAGGGAAATGTTGTTAAGCATTCCTTTTTGACAACAATATAGTGGGACCATCGCAGTCAGAACAATTTCAACCCCAAAAAAACCTTTCTTCTTTTATTTTTAAGTTCACTTAGGCAAGTAACTATTTCAGCCAATGGTCTAATTAAGTGAGGTTCTAGATGTATCCACAGTGGAGTGTTTGACTGTGGCTGCTCACAGAGGGCTGTTGCTCCCTTTCCAGTGTGATGCACATCCCTGCCTGTGCCTCAGCTACAGAGAATTTGAATCAGCTTTGGGATTAGGAGAAAAGCATCCCTCTGCAGGGAGCTATTTCAGTGTTTCCTCTTACTAAATAGCACACAAATGTATGTTTAGAATTAAGGCAAGACTTCAATATCCGCTTGACTGAGGCTGCCTTTGTGTTCATATGGGTGAAGCCACCCCATTCAGTCCTGCTTACAGCCAATTTGCTAAATATCACTTAAATAAACCCAGATTCAATTCTTCTCTTATTTCTGGATGTGGATTGTCACCTATTGGTGGAGTTCATCCTGCTCCAACAAGGGAGTGATTGTGAGCAAACTTGGAGCTGTGTGATCTTTGTTAGCACTTCCGTGCATCCTTGGGATGAAGTTGGTACAAGCAGCAGAAGGGAGAATGGAAACAGCTGAAGGTCCTTCCTGAAAGGCTGCAAACTGTGAAGAGTGTGACTAATGACAGGCAAAGTTTCACAGTTAATACTGAACAACCTCTTTTTGAAAGTCAGCTGTAAAGTGACCTTCAGAGAACCCAATCTATTCTTGCATTCAGCTCACTGCAGAGCTGTCCTGCCAGAGCTGGAACAGACATGCCATGTGGCTTTGCGAAAACTGATCTTGGAAAAAGGAGAAGAAAATCTGCCCTAGAATTCATCTCCTTGGACTGAACTGACCTGTGTGTGTCTGTGCGCGTGGCTTGCTTCATTTCAGCTCAAAACACTGATATTTTAACAGCTTGCTATACATCAATACAGAGGTAAATCAGGGCATCAGTTTGGGTTTTAGTGCAATGGTCCTTTTGATATTTTACCCAGGATGTTTCCTTAGAGAGAGGACAATAGAGGTGATGTGGATGGATGTAAAGAAAAGAATTGTTCCTGCCAGTCTGGGGAAAGCAGACGACAGCCTGGGAGGAACAGGGACTTTTGCACTGACACTACAAGCAAATGAAGTGCATACTGACAATTGGATTGAAAATCTTCTATGAGGGCTATGTCACCTCATTGCAGAGCTCAGCTTATGTATTATTTCTACTGTGCATGCGCTCTAATGTCCTTACTTGTGGTGAAAATCGTCTGGATCGTTTTGCTCTTCAGGGATCCACTCAGTGCCTGGAGTCTTACTGTATACTGGGTAGATGGGTTTAGCTCTGTCAGGCTGTAGGAAGTAGTCTCAGGGCTTAGGATGACTTCCTGTGGGGAGGAGAAACAATGCAGGAAAACCTCAGTGAGAAAACCATAATGACTGGTACTGTTATATATTTTAGTCTGTCACATTATTTTTTGTGGTAGTTATTTAGGGCCATTTTAACCATCTGAATTATTTAATGCAGAAGTTCTATTTCTCTAAGATTTGCATTAAGCTCAATTTTTTCAGTAGTTGACTTGAAATGAATGTTTACCATCAGAATGTGTAAGCTGTGTGGTTTAAAAGTGAGTTAGCATGAATGTCTGCATGCCTTGAACTACACATTGTATACATGTCTATGAAACTCATACAAAATAGAGAAGAACCACCCTTTACAACAAAGAAATATAATGCTCCAGTCTTTGAACGGCTGTTTCTGTGTAGCCTTTAAAGTCTTTAAGCCTGCTTAAGGAATTTGCATTCTTGAATACTGGAACCCTTCTTCATGTACCAGGCTGGGCATCCAAACTTGCCTGTCAATTTTGGTGGGATTCACCTCATTTCTATTTAAGCATCTGCTGTAATCTAGTTATATACGAACATAATACAAATATTGGAGAGCAAAAAGCACTTTCAAAGGTGATTCATCCTGCCTTAGAGATCTCACTTGCACGGGGATGGATTTTCCTGAGATTAGAGAGAGGAATCACATTCCTTGGGGGGTATGAGTTTATTCCATGATGCTGGTTTGGAATGAGGCAAAATGGTTGCTTGTGCTTTTATCTGTATTGTGGAGAGATAACTGTCAAAACTCAGGCTGCAATTGAGCTTCTGTTTCAGGATATAATACAGGAAAGTACTTAAGCAGGTTTTAAATATATTTGTGTTCAAGCTAGCACTGAAGCAGGTACTTAGCATTTTACCATGTTTAGCTTAAGGCACATGACTATGTTCTATTGCTGGACACTTCAGAGCAGCCTTACTGCCCTGTTTTGAGGCACAGCTGTCCTGGTTTGGCTACAAATGCTATACCTTGACTCTGCCATCAATGGACTCGTAGATCAGGAGATAACCAGTGACAGGAGCACGTGGAGGCCTCCAAGTTATCACAGCTGTTTCTGACTGGACCTCAGAAGTACTTAAATCTCTTGGAACATCCAGTCCTGAAGGAGACAACAGATCAATTGCAATCACATCTATGTGGAGTTTAGTACACAGGCTATCTTATGGGCAGTATATTAAAACAGGCCAGGAAAGCAAACTTTTTCCCTACAGAAATTTAAAGTTGAAAAATACCACAACCTAAATTTTGTGATAAAAAAGTAATTTCCCCATTGAAGGAACTCGATGATCTTGAGGTCCTTTCCAACCCTTACTATTCTATGATTCTATGATTCTATGATTCTATTTACTTTACCCAAGCTAAAATATTGGCTTGCCTCAGGCACTTCAGTTTGTAAGCAGCTGCGCTGAAATGTCTTTCAAAACAATATTGTGCCTTTTATTATTTCCTACAGGACAGATCAATATTTACATATTCTCAGGAAAAAACTCTAGTTCTGATGGTGCCTCTTTTGAATAGGATAACTTTTCGTGCTTGGTTGGGCTACAGCTTCCCTTTTCCGCTGTAATTATAACACTGAATTTGTATGGCTTAGCTCTTGGCTCTCTAGTTAACACCCTGCAACCAGTCACGAAAATGAGACATCGCCATGATTTCATTGATGCTCATGGAAAACCACAGTATGAAACCAACTGGATATCTTCAGCATTGGTACCCCAACATCTGGATCCCCCAAGAAGCCCTGCTTTGTGTGACTGTAGAACTGATGACAGAAAACCACCATCTGGATCACACCAGCCTTCCACCAGAGAAAAGCTGCTGAAAATCCTATTGAAATCCAGGTTTCTAACAAAAAAAAGCACAATGTGCTGGTTGACTTTCAGGTATTCGAGGAATGTAAGCCCAGCGGGTCTAGAAGAGGTGGCAGGTCTCCCTGCAATGAGGTGGGACACAGCACCTGTAGTGAACCTGGTGGAGAGGGTCTCACTCTTCTGTGTGTCCTTCAGCGCATGGACACTCAGCGTATACTCAGTTGCAGGTTGAAGGCCCTTCAGGTCATACTCCACAGTGTTTCCTGATACCATCCGAGTAACTTCTGGTTCTAAGAAAAGAATGCAAAAGAGAAGATGTCCCAGCATTGCTCACTCATGTCATGATGTATTCAACCCCCTGCTCCACTCTGATATTTTTCTTACTAGCTGCAAGCAAGGTCAAAACTGTAAAGGCCCAGAGCACACCTCTCTGGTCGTATCTATACTGAACAGGAATTAACACTGGAGTCCTTTATCTAAAAGTACTAGCACTCTCTAGTGTTCATATGAATAATAACACCAGCTTTTCTTTCCAAGATTCACTTATCTCTGTTCATGCCTGAACTGGGGATGTTTAACTGACAGCATCATTATTAAACTGCTTCCAGCAAGGAAGCATCTCCTTCAAGTTACATCCCTGGCATCTTCCTGGTGTCACACTGCTGCACCCACTTCTGAGAAGGTCTCAAGGCTGGAATGCTGTTCGCTCCGTGACCCATCACTAACTCTTCTTACCATCCTCAGAAGCATAGGAGACAATGTAATTATCCACAGCAGCAATTGCTGGCTGCCAGGTTGCCAGAGCCTCAGAGTCTGTGATGTTCACCACTATTAGGCCTGATGGGCTGTCCAGAGCTGCAAGAAAGAGAATAACAGATTCAGGGAATTTGACAAACACTTTTCAGCTCTGTGCAATGCTCTGTTGAAAATATATGGTATAAAATGTGCAAACAGTGCTGCTTAATGCAGCTTTTATGACCCCCTTCAGAATAGTGGAGCTCCACAGAAAAGACTTCAGTGCCTATAAAGAGACATCATATGCCTCCACTGGAAAGGGAGGTCAATGCGTGAAAAGATTCAGTGCTGGGAACAGACATCACTATGTTCTCAGATCAGTCCTGATATGACCAATCTTAATGGCTCTGTCAGAGGTGACATATTTCTCTCAGCACCCTCCAATCTGACTGCTTTTTGGAGCAAACGCAGGAGACAGAGCTGGGAAAAATAACTAACGTGGCAACTGATAGCCACGGTGACCTTCCACCAGCTTGCCCTGCATGCTTAAGAATAAACCAATCAAACAGCTAGCAACCATCCAAAATCCCCACACATCCTCCCTTGCTTCCTCATGGGACTCATTTTGCACACAGGTTTATGCTTTTACTGAGTTGGGATAGATATCTGCCTCCAATACGGCTGGAATGGGCTATAAATTTCATGATATCAAGGACTGTAGGGACATAATAAGGGGTGATGGGTTTAAACAGGGGAGGTTCAGGATAAATATAAGGAAGGAGTTCTTTACTTTGAGGATGGTGAGGCACTGGAACAGATTGCCCATAAGAAGTGACAAATGCTCCATTCCTGGCAGTGTTCAAGGCCAGCGTGAATGGAGTCTTGGGTGACATGATCTAGAGCGAGGCATCCCTGCCTATGGCAGGGGCTTGGAACTTAAGGATCTTAAGGTTCTTCCCATCCCAAATCATTCTATGATTCTATGATTCTATATTATCCAATACTCAGCATCTTGTTCCTTGCCTTAGTTCTGTGCGTACCTATTATCCCCCACAAAAAGAGAATGAATAAGACAGCAGGATGAGGTCAGCAGGACCATGGTGGACCCACATTTCCCACATGGATGTTTAAAGCTGTATTGAAGAAAAACTAGTTTTGGCTTAGAACAGTCTGGAACCTTGGAGATGTGGAGTTTGAGTGCATAACGAAACTGGTCTGAACTGCTCAGCTGAGCTGGCCCTTCGCTACCTCATCTGCAAAATGGTGTTATTTAAACTGCTTCTTTTTTTCTGATGTATCAGGACTGCAACTATGTGAATGGTCTCTGTCTCACTGCAAGTTGGTTCAGCCATTAGCAAATGGGAGCCTGACCAAACTTACAAGTTCCGGACTCAGAGAAAGCCTGGCTACAAACCTTCCTACAGTTTGTGTGGACAGCAAAAATGGGATCTCAGTGGGACTACAGCTCCAGTTTCTGAGTCTTTCCTACAGCACAGACAATGCATTTGAAAACCTTCCATTTCCTCTTTATATATTACCTGTTTTCAGAATGCCAGAGATGGGTTCACTCTCTTCAAAGCCTTTCACAGAGATGATACTAACATTGTAGTCTACACCTGGGACTAACTTCACCAACTTGGTCCTTGTCTTGCTTCCGTCGACTGTAACAACATTTGGAGTACCTAGGGGGGAGCCAAATGCCAAGGCATTAGTGACACAATACTCCAATAAATGCTAGAAGGATGTGTTCCAAGTTAAAGACATTATGACCACCATGGATGTACTTGTGCAGGAGGAGGTGAATTTTCTCCAGTTAGTTACAACCACCAATGTCAAAGTGCAGCCTCAGGGAAAAATATTGCTGCCATGACACCTACCTCTAAGGCACTGGTTTGGTTCATTCCTGGAGTATGCCAACAGTGAGAAAAAATCATAATTTCTGCTCAGAAAAATCTCATTTTACAAATGAGATGCAAGGTGAAAACACCGCACTTTGTACGTGGAAGGACTTGAAGTTTAGATTTGCTTTGTTTCTGGCAAGGGCTGGAAGTTTCTTCTTCACCCATCTCATTTCAAACCAAGATATAGTATATGTTATTCTAAGAGGTGCTGCATATCTGGGTGAAAACACAATATATATTTGTTTCATATTCTCAGTTTATTCCAGGAAGGCACTTAGACAAGTGCCTAACTTTATGTCTGTGGATTGCTCCTTTTTCTTTGTGGTGGTACCGCTGTACATTTTAAGTTACATGAGTGCTTACATACTGCATTGTCTAAAGACCTATGTGTTTTCTTGTCTGAGTCAACAGCAACTCTTTCTTTTATGGTCCTGATGTCTGCAGTGTTTGCTCCTTAGCTATTTCCTTTCAGAGATGCCCCTAAGTTATGCTAAGAATATGTTTAAGTACAGGAAGTTTTTTAAGCTGAACACTAAAACAGCAATGTAATGGCTGGAACGAAACAACATTGGGGAGTACTAAGAAAAATCACTTCCTTGGAAAACTATTATAGCCATGGATCATGATTATTATTTCCAAGGGCCATCTTTTCAGATATGCTTAGCTCATGAAGTGCATGCAAAATAATGAGACAATTTGGAAATAAAGCTTTACTTAGGAGGCTCAGCAGGAATACAGAGTTTCGTGAATGTGGCTCTAGTAGGGATATAACCACCCAACATCAAGCTCTGAGCAGACTTACAAGTCTTGCCCATGGGATGTGGGGCTATGTTCAGGCAGAGGTTGACTACTGGGACCGTGTATGCACACCCATGGTCCTGGTCAGCAGGTTGAAGAATAAAGGGATTTAAGATCATCTGGAGCTGCTCTGAGAGATATCAACAGAAGAAACCCTTTCTGCTCTCACTTTACCATTTCCCTCTCTGTCCCTGCTCCCAGTTCTTACCTCCTGTGACAGGGACATAGGAGATACGGTAGCTCTCCACGCGGGTGCGAGGGGGTGTCCAGCTGACTGTAGCAGAGTTTTCCGTGATGTCAGAGAAAGAAATTCCCTTGGGAGAGCCAACAACTGAAAATGGAGTAGAGAGAACAAACACACCACATAGAAAGAAAAGTTAAATCATTTGCTTATCAGTCCTTAGTGCTGGAGCACTGGTTCGTCTTAGCCCTCTATCCCAAGAGGTGATGCTATCAATATTCTGTCCTGAACAACACTAATGCAGGGAGTACCAAACAGCTAGTGGTTTTATCACACACTGAAAGCAACTATCCACGTGGTCTAAGTTCTCCTTTTTCGGTAACATTACAGTAGCGCATAGCTTAAAAATACCCCAGACATATGCCTACATATCATGTACATAAGAAGTAACAGAGATTTCAGTGTGATAGAAGAGTATGAAAGAATACTTACAACAATGCCATTCTATTACCCAGGAGTCATTGTACTTATATTTTTTCCACCCCAGTTTCCTTGAATGATTTTTAGACTTTCCATTGGGTCTCAGAGCCCTGTATGTGACACACAGCCATGGCAGCCCTTAGCAGTGGAGAGATCTCTCTGCTTGAGCATAAAGTTTCTACTATATGATGCCTAAAAAAGACCAGGACTCAGGTGCAGTAGTTCATCAAGGGTCCATTCTCTCCAGCACTGACTGGCTGTAGTTTCTGTTGTCTACAAACTAGAAGTGACAAGATTTTCTTCTTGGAATCTCTATCTGAGACCATGATTTTCTTAGGTGCATTCAAGCACATCCATCCAGAGGACATCCAAGTACAACCACCATGAGGACGGCACTTTGTGGTTCCACTGCAGCTCTTTGTCATACAACACAGCCTCTCCCTGTATAAACCTGAGCACTATATTGACCATCCAGATTGGATCAGCAAGCTGGGTAAACAAGCCTAAGTTCTGCCAAAATGACCAACACCTAATATGCAAATCAACACTTAATGTGAAACATCCCAGTTTAAGGCTTAATTCAGCTACTATAAAACAAGCATGGAAAGGGCTTCTGGAAGGACATGGTAAAAAGCCCTGCCACTTCAAAGTTCACCATGGGCATCTCACTTCCAATCTGCTCTTTTGACTGTAACCAAAACAACCCTGACAGTTGTGAAAAAAATTAAACAGCCCCCACAGTAGGCCATTAAGCACAGAGGGGATATCGAGCCACATTAAGAGCAGTGGAGACAGGTTGAGGGCAGGGGCAGGGGATAAGAGTGACTGGGCTTGAAATAGCTTGGAAAGAACGTGTCTGTGGGCAAGAAGTCAAAAAGCTGTTTGTTCCATGTGTCCCCAAAGCTGTAGCTGCAAGGCACTAAATCAAGTGAAAGGCAAGGAAAGAAAAACAACGGAGCTCTCAAGAGAAATGTAAATTACTCATCTGGAGCTCATGAGACATGTTGAGTTTGAGGGGTTTGCTCTCATGGGAAAGCCAGAGAAAGGAAGGAATTAAAGGTAACTAAGAAAGTAGGGTGGGGTTGGTAAAAGTACACGGCACATGAAATTGCTGCTGATTTAGGTACAGTCTGAAGAAAACAGAGGAGCATAAAGAGAAACTGGTAAAGAGAGAAGTGGATATCGCATTGATTTTGCTTCACATTGTAGGTGCACTTTGTGACTGGTGAAAAGTGCTAGTGATGACTCTGGAGACAGAAGAGATGAATCAGGACTCAATTTTCACAGACATGGCAAATTCCAGCTTTTCCCAGAAAGTAAAGTACCCAACCCATCCACTTGGATTCTGCTGTGCGCACTTCTTTGGGCTTAACACTTGTTTTCCGTAGCAGGTAAACTGTATAACAAACAGTAGTAAGAAAAGCCTTGACTATTTGAGAGTTCCACATCCCCAGGTGCCACAACTGCAGGTCTTTTTCTGGAAGCAAACCTGGCAAAGGAAGTACAGTGGACAATGACAACAAGCATCTGTCCTGGCATGAGTCCCAGAGATGCATGAGTGGTACCTTTGAGCACAGGGAAATTAAAAAGCAGCAAATGAAACCATCTTCTGGAAGTACCTGAAAGCCAAAATTAAGCAGGCATAAAAATGGCTGACATGCTTCTGTCTTGTCACTCACAAAACCCCAGTTCATCTGTTGGGCAGATACAAGTAATGGGCATTATCCTCCAGTGTCGTTCTCCATGAGCTGTATAAGAGACAGAGGACTTCCTCATGAGGTTGCTGAAGCACCCATGAAATCTGAGTAGCTGCTATTCTTTGGGGATTTTTTTCCAGGAGCTTGTTCTTCCATTCCTAATAGGCTATAGGAGTATGTTCTTCTCCTAGGCAACAGGAAGCATCAGATGTCTTTTATCATGTATAAAGAGCATGTGAAGTATTTGGTGATCCTCTCAGCTGAAAAATGCTTCATGGTGTGGCAGAACACCAGCAGAAGAAGAGAAAAGCAGCAGCATAAGACCCACATTTCCTACCAAGGACATGAAGTGGCACATAGCCAGGCTGTGGTCCCCAGTGAGAGCTGAACTGCATCTTAACAAACATTATACAAATGAATTTCCTAAAGACACCAACTGTCCCTCTGAAAGCAGCAGTGGACAAACTCCCTTGCTCCAGCTTGATTAGACTGCAGATCTGCATGATGCTGCCTTGCACTACAGTGTTTTTATAATTAATGATTTCTATCACAGCAGAAGTGATGAGGGTAAAATAACAGATAAATGCAGAGTAGGGTACCACCATCACCCCAAAGAAGGTAACCTTTCAACAATGTGATTATCAAGATCTGGGGGAAAACTGCTGTTCACTTGTATGTGTATTCACATAGAAGTAAACAATGGAGGAAGAACTACTTGTGATGGGTGTGAGAAGATTGCTTGGACCTGATCCCTGAAGACATCATCTGTGTGTGCAAGGGCACATGCCCAGGTGGGGAAAAAGGGAGAAGCTGGGAGTAGTAAGTACAGAGGATGATTTTCAATCTACTTTCTTCTTCTGCCTTCATTTCCAGGTAGTGTTTGGTTTAGGTTTGCTGCTCTGTTTGCTAGCTTTGTTCCAACTGTTATTTTACTATCTTCTCCTCTACTAAACCTAAGGACTTTCTAGCTAATTTATTACTTGTAACTTGTACACAGGCCAGAATAAAGCAAGGCTGAATATAAGCCTGTGTGAGCTACACCTTTCAGAGACAGAAATATTTCTTTGCCACCAGACTGGACATGCTATAAATATACATACGTTTGTGTAATAATCCACTCCAAAGAACAGAAATTACTTAGATGTCCCGGTGGCCCAGCTTCCCAATGTGGTGTAACCTGCAGTTCACATTATTTAGCTGGATTTTTGTGGCTCCAGCTCTATTACCAATTATCCACAGGCTATTTATATCTGACAAACATCTTCTGGGCTACTGGTTTTAGTAGGTGACATGTGCTAAATCTCCCTGAAAGAAGTGAAGAATGTAGTCATGAGGAAAATGGGAACTCTTCGTGGTTTACTATAAATATTCTGGAAGTCAGTAAAGATGGGGGCATGTTGCTAACAAGTGCAGCTGACTTTAAACATTCTTCTCCATTATGAGACAACCCACATGAGCCTGGATAATGGTGGCTTGTGACGGATGCATGTTCTGCTTCATGTAAATGCCGGGGTGAGGGTAAACATACCCTTGTTGTTTATTCAAGGGATGTGATGGCAATCAGTAGAGCTGGTCAGAAATGCTCTTTTCCATGCTAACAGCTGGCACCACAGACATCAGGGTGAATCATGAGTCCATGGTGTTTCAGGAGAAGCTGTTCAGCGCTGAGTTACTGTTGTCTGGAGTGCACTGCTACATCTGGGGAAATGCCTCTTTTATGCATTTCCCTTGGCTTCCTCACACACTGAAGTCACCTGGTCCCTTCTCATTTCCCTCATGAAATTAGGTTGACTTGAAATTACTGTGTTTTCATAGCAGAAGAACATTTTTAAGAGAGTGAATGTGGGTCATTGCTTCATTTGCTCTGGATTTAAAAGCTTCCAAATGAAACCATGATTTTGGTTGGAAAAAAAAGGAAAAGCTTCATTCAAAAGTACCAAAGAGCAATCCCAGGCACAGCTACAGGTTGAGCAGAGAAGAGATTGAGAGCAGCCCTGCGGAGAACGACTTGGGGGTGTTGGTCGATGGAAAAATGAACATGAGCCAGCAGTGTGCGCTCGCAGCCCAGAAAGCCAACCGTATCCTGGGCTGCATCAAAAGGAGTGTGACCAGCAGGTCGAGGGAGGTGATCCTGCCCCTTTACTCTGCTCTCGTGAGACCTCACTTGGAGTATTGTGTGCAGTTCTGGTGTCCTCAACATAAAAAGGACATGGAACTGTTAGAACAAGTCCAGAGGAGGGCCGCAAAGATGATCAGGGGACTGGAGCACCTCTCGTATGAAGATAGGCTGAGAAAGTTGGGGCTGTTCAGTCTGGAGAAGAGAAGGCTGCATGGAGACCTCATAGCAGCCTTCCAATACCTGAAGGGGGCCTATAGGGATGCTGGGGAGGGACTCTTCATTAGGGACTGTGGTGAGAGGAGAAGGGGTAAAGGGTTCAAACTTAAACAGGGGAAGTTGAGATTGGATATGAGGAAGAAATTCTTTACTGTAAGGGTGGTGAGGCACTGGAATGGGTTGCCCAGGGAAGTTGTGAATGCTCCATCCCTAGCGGCGTTCAAGGCTGGGTTGGACATAGCCTTGGATGGCATGGCTTAGTGGGAGGTGTCCCTTCCCATGGCAGGGGGTTGGAACTGGATGATCTTAAGGTCCTTTCCAACCCTAACTATTCTATGATTCTATGATTCTATGAACTTTTTTTTTGTTTAAATTAAGCTAAAGAATTCAACCTAAGCCTCGAGAACTTTGTAGTTCCTTAGTATCTGCATATATTCATAGAAAATAAAGGAAGAAGAAAATATTCCCGTTACAAAAGCAAAAATGTCCTTCTCCCTGACACTGAGAATATGAAGCTCTGTTCTGGTGGAGGCTATTCAGGAACACAAATAGGCTTAAGCCAACTTCAAACAGAAGCCATTTACAGTTATGTTTACAATGTTTCTTCATTCCCATCGGGGTATCTGACACACAAGAAGGAGAATATATGGCAGTGTCTGCTGAGGAATTTCAAAGCTTTGATTCTGTAAGAAACTCAATTTGATCCTGGAATGGGTTGCCCGGGGAAGTTGTGAATGCTTCATCCCTGGCGGCGTTCAAGGTAGGGTTGGACATAGCCTTGGATGGCATGGTTTAGTGGGAGGTGTCCCTGCCCATGGCAGGGGGGTTGGAACTCGATGATCTTGAGGTCCTTTCCAACCCCAACTATTCTATGATTCTATGATTCTATCAAGCACATTTTCCTCCTTGTAAGATCTGTGTAAGTTAATGGTGCTTAGTCCTTTGCTGATCAAGCCATAAATAAGCTTCTCAATAGCTCTGGTATATTCATTTTGTCATACCTCTTTTCTAAGGAGGTGAAGTGTTGTGCAGTGCCGAAACGTAATTAGTGTCAGAAATCACAGAAAAAGGCTGATACAGAGACAATATTTCTGTCCCTCAGAGCCTGTGCTTTAATTGCTATAATCTGATACCTAATTCCAGATCATAAAAGTAATTAAATCAAACCATATTAAAAAGTAATTAAATCAAACCATATTAAATAGGCAGTGATGAAGCTAAGGAATCTGGGATGACTGATTATAAGTAACTACACCACACCGAACCAGTAACTTGGATAAAGGACATGCAGGAGACAGTTTGTAACAGTTCAAGCAGGCTATGAAAAGGAGAGATGCTGAAAAAAACCAGGCATGAACATGTTATGCTTTTCCTACTGCAAAGACAATACCTGTGGTTGCTACTGCATTTATGGGTTGGGAACGTCGTCCACTGCTAAGTCCATAGAGCTCAATCTCATATTCAGTACCCTCTTTCAGCCCTGTTATATCCTGGGTGCGCTCATGGCCTGGTACTATTAGTTCCAATGGATCAGATTTCCTTTTGGTATCCCTGATTTTGAGAACAAAACTGGTGAAAACCCCATCATCTGCAGTCCAAGACAGACGGAAGCCATCTGGAGTAGCATCTGAAACCAGAAGGTTGTCGACCTCGGGTTCTGCTTCTAAAAAAGGAGAAGATAACAGTAGGGAAAAGAAATGACTTTTTAATCAGTTCATTAGAGACCTGTTTAAGGTCTGGCTGTAGCACACTGCAAGAATCCAACCACAGTTCAAACAAAGGGAAACAATCTGCCAGCTATCGAAAAAAAAGAACCAAGTAAAAAGACTGTTAGCATTACACACATACTGGAGAAGATACATGTGAGTGTGTGCAGGCTCATTCAAACTTCCACCCTAATAGCAAATCCACTGCATTGGCATACACCATTTGCCTCTGACATGCAAAGTTACACATGCTAATAGTAAGTTTCAGGTGCATTTCTCTCTTGCTATCTCTTTGAAACCTTCATGTATAATAAACCCAAGCTCTAGTTATAGAAGGCATGCCTGAATATTGTCAGGTCTCCCTCTGTTAGGAGGACAATACAGAAGCCACTTCAAAGAGTCTTTTCCTTCATGCAAACCCCTTATTTCATGCACTTCTGGCATCTGTGATGCTTCAGATCAGATGGACCCTTTGCTTCAATATTAAACAAATACTGAAGCAGCAAGGGAAATCATGAAAACTCATATCCCCTAAACCACACACTTAAATCCAAATGCAAGACTGTCTTTAATGAAAGAACCCATTCAAGAGGATCCCAGGAGCTCTAAGTTCTTTATTACCTGCAAAATATCTTTAGCGCAGTATGGTCAAGCATCATTACCTAGAGAAATGCTACTGGAGTGGTTACTGTCTTACAACATCTCCAAAGCACTTCTTTCTTCCACAGAAGAACCTCCAATGACGTAACCCCCAGCTTTACTACTGCCTAGACAGTGTCATGCAGATGAGACTGGATGGTTATGGGGCTAGAGAATAGGTCTGTAATGATTGGTCAAGAAAGCTCAAATGCTTCTGGAAAACAGCAGCTATGATGAGGGTGAACACATGAGCTTCCAGAGAGAGATGCCAGCCAATTTTACAGGTGGCACTGATCACACTCACTGGTCTTTGGATGGAACCCACATAGAGAGTGATAGAAAGGAGGCCATGGGCAAGAAATCCATGACTCTTTCTGAAGGTCCTGATGGTTGCAAGTTGGAGAATGCTGATGTGCCCAGCAGCTATTAACAAGATGAGCTCCCACATGCAGCCCTCTGTCTTTAAAGACTTCAGTTAGAAGAACCTGCATGACCACACCAGAGACTTTCACCCTTCAACCCATGTCATGCCCCTCTACAGGATCACTCATAAAGGGAAAAAGGAAACATCAAGTTAAAAGGAACAGAGTTTCATCGGTGAACCTATCAATCACAAGGAGTTATGTGTAGCCATGATGCAGAAAAGGATGCAAAAGCCAAGGTTTGCTTTGCAAATGGATTGCATGAGACATCTTCCATGTGAGAAGAAAAGCAAGAAAAAGAGGGTGGAAGAGAACAATTTGTTTACATTAAAATACCTGTAACAGCCACAGTGCTTAGGGGCTTTGTTTGGTGCCCCTTGGCAAAACCATAAAGCATAACCTCATAGCCAATGCCAGTTATAAGGCCTTTAAGCTTCAGTTGCCGCTGGGCTCCCGTAAGGAGGAACTCCTGTGGGTCCAGCAGCTTGCCAGAATCCACCACGACTACTAGAAAGTTGTCAAAGGCATTCTCCGATGCCATCCACGACACTGTGAACCCATGAGGGTTAATATCAGAGACAGTTAGGTTTTCCACTTGGGGCATGGCCTCTGAAAGAAGGGAAGGTGCAAAAACACACACAAAAAAGAAGCGAAAAACATTGCAAATTAGAAAGTGTCACAGATTTCACCAAACATAAATCACATTTTCCCCCAAAGTATGGATTTAGTGCATAGCCAGGACCACAAGACCAGGATTTTCAATGGAGCCTCCAGACGTTAAATGATAAATTTTCATCAAGGGTGTCTCAGCACCATCAATTCACAAGCTCTATTGAAATTCCCTCCAAGCTCACTGTATAAGCACATTTCTTCTGACACACATGCACTGCAAGACAGTTATAACCAAAACTGGCTTAGAAATGCTATGCATAAAGCTTTCATTTCCTTCCACTTGTCTCTACCGTTGGTGTTTTAGGGACAAAGCCTCAACTTCGGCATTCACAGTTCCTGTATTTTGCTTCTTTATCTCTCTATTTCACATGAATTCTCTCCAGCTTTTCATTTCAGTGGTGGAGGGGTCAGAGTTGCCAGAAGCAGGACATTAATCAGTCAGGGTCACAGCCAGTGCAAGCGCTAAATATTTTGGGTTTTGCTGGGTATGGGAGAGAAGCCAGAGTCTGCACTGGCTAAGGGCAGGGGCTAACGATGGCAGAACAGAGCTAACGTATCCAATGAGCTTCACAGGCAGATGCTAATGTGGTCTGTTGACAACTTGAAGAAATTCCAGTGAACGGTCTTTTTGTGTTCCCCATCAGCATGACGTTTGTCAAAGGTGGGGATCAGCTCCTCAAAACTTTCCCCCCAAGTTACTGCAAAATCAGGTTAAATAAAGAGGCCAAATTCTCACGATATATATTTTGCTCACTCAAAATCTGACAAGTCAGATAGATAGGAAGAACACCTGGCTCTGCTAAGCCCTGGTCATGATCCCGAATGCAAGGCATTACTAGTATTTCTCTACACTATTAATCAAACCTTGATGTGTTGGCGTGGGAGCTAAACTCATCCCATCTTCCAATCGTTCACACTCCACTCACTTAAGAAAATACCAGTTCGTTAAACACTGAGCTTTCTCTGGGAAAGGGTTTTGGGTTTGGTTTTGACATTTCATAGCAGCTGAAATCAATGCTCTGTTAGAACTTGGCATGAAAATTCCCTCCTGAAGCTTTATAATTTGAAAGTCCTTATGTTTTGATGTTTACACATTTGGGTGCCAGAGATTCAGCTCAAATTTACTCAATTTGGAGTCATTTGTGCAGTTTACTTACTTCTAATCAAGCAATCCCAAAGATTCACATTTTGGTTAGGTCTTTGGGAGGGTGAGTAAACAAATAATGAGCTGAAACTACTTTCCTGGGATAGGTGTTGAGTGACACCAACACTCTAAGCCCAGCAGATTTATGTGAACTTCTGCCACATCCTTCTGCTGTTTACCTAACTGTGGGAACTTTCCTCTCCAAATACCAATGTCCATGGCTTATTTTCAGCAAGGAAGGATTTGGGTTCTGGTGGAGCAAAAGAGCAGGGGATTGGAAGCAGTTGCTCACTTCTGGCTATGCGACCGACTGTCAGGAGGGGGCAGATCAGAGCTGGTGCAAAACAATCATTTGCCTTAAGGAAGATGATCATGGATATTGCCTTTCACAGAAAGCCACAACCCAGATGCTGTGAGGATGCTGCTGCTGCAACTGGTGTTTCCACTGCATGTTAGTGAAGAGAGGAGAATAAGGCCTCAGTTTCTCCATTAATCCTATTTAGGGCATCCATATGTCTATGTGACAAGCCCTAGTAGCACATACTGGCCACATAATACATATAGAAGATTAACTCTGTGGCATTTATTTGGTCATCTAGGAGGCATGTGATGTACAACCAATCCCACTCAAATCTGACCAAAATATTCAGACATAAAGGATGTGTTGAGGGGACTCTTCATCAGGGACTGTAGTGATAGGACAAGGGGTGATGGGTTCAAACTGAAACAGGGGAAATTCAGGTTAGATAAAAGGAAGTTCTTCACCATGAGGGTGGTGAGGCTGTGGCACAGGCTGCCCAAAGCAGTGGTAAATGCTCCATCCCTGGCAGTGTTCAAGGCCAGGTTGAACAGAGGCTTGGGCAACACGGTCTAGTGTGAGGTGTCCCTACCTGTGGCAGGAAGTTGGAACTGGATGACCTTAAGGTGCTTTCCAACCCAAAGCATTCTATGATTCTGGAACACCACAGGGCAGGAGCTGTTCTAAAATCCAGTCCCCTCTGGATCCTTCAGATGCAAATACTGCGTATTAGGTAAACTGCCCTCTCAAACTTCAGGAGTTAAAAAGGTTATTAGGCATGGGGAAAGGTTATTAGACATAGCAGGGGGTTGGAACTAGGTGATCTTACGGTCCTTTCCAACCCAAACCATTCTATGATTCTATGGTTCCATGACTGCAGAGGGCTCTTTAACCTCTTTAAACTTGTATTCCTCCTGGATATTTTTTCTAAGGTGAACATGACTGGTCCGACCCATCCTCGTAGAAGTTTGCAAACAAAACCATTGTTGCTGGACAAGATATTCAGTGCTGTAGAGAGCCTTTCTTTTTATCCATGCTGGAATATCTATTTTTATGAGCCAATGAATAGACTCCAAACCTTTAAGCAGGTACCTGTCATGACAAAAGCAGTGAGGGGCTCTGTGTGGACACCTGCACTGGTGGTCCCCTTAATGTTAATGTCATAGCCAGTGTAATCTAGCAGGCCTGAGATGTGAGCGCTGCGAGCACCTCCTGACACCGTGAGCTCCTGGGGTTCATGTGCTGCATAGGAATCTCTAATGTGTATAACAAACTTGGCAAAAGGCCCATCTCTCGTGGTCCATGAGAGGTTGAAGCTGTCGGGGGTAACGTTTGTGAGGGTGAGTGTGCCCAGCTGTGGCTCAGCCTCTAAAGGAGAAAGGAACATAGGTGAAGACACAGCGTTACTCCGCGGGGCTGGGGGATAGCAGTGGGTGGCTATAGAAGCTTAAATCTAAGGCTGAATATATCAGCTTTGTTTTGCAGTGGTTGAAGAATTAAAAAAGGAGCATTGCAAGAGCTATTTTGTGAAGGTTTTGGAAAGAAACTGCTGAAATTAGTGCTGACTTTGATTTTTTTCATTCCATTTTCTTAAATAAACTCAATTTTCCTAATAAAGTGTGGGCTTGATTTACAGAAGCACCAGGAGTGTACAATCCTGTGGTAAAATGGTGAAACTATAGAAGTTTCAGGAACTCCACACTGGGAATTTGATGGGAATACAAACCCGCAGCAATTCCAAAGTAGATACAATAGGATTCAGGCAGGAATTAGGTGAGTCCAAATCAGACATCCTTGAAATCCCAGTACAGCTTCTGTTTAGCATTTCTGTTGCCTGGAGTTGTAGATGCATTTTCTATTTGGACCCTGAAGTTTATGAGGGCTTTTAATCCTAACAGTTATTATCTCAGCACTAATCTCAGGCCAAAACCTCCCTGGACTCCACAGATAAGGTGTTGCTCATCCTCTGATTAGGCACAATCAGAGAATATCTAATAGACTGACCAAAAATAACTCCACAACTCTGCTGTTGCCCTCCTTCCTGACTATTCAGTGGTCAGAGTACTTCTTTAAGAAGCAAAGACTTTCTTTTTCTGCTGCAGGAGATTCTGAATCACATATCCCCCCTGCCAGGAGAGAAACTGGGCCTTCAGGCTATAGGAGAGGGAGAGTTCCTTGCCCATCCTTTTTAAAGCTATTCCATTCAGCATAAAATCATCAAAGATTCATTAAAGCACAGAGAGAGCACAAACATGACCCAGCAGTCAGGGGTCTGAGAATCCCATGTCTGCTCTCTGGGCTGATGTTCTCTTTTTCCTGTTGCCAATCGAGTATGAACCAAGAACACCTTGGGAAATGCAGTGAGATACAGGAAAATATTGATGCAAGTGATTCATGCTGGGAGAAAAGTAAGAAAGCTGTATCCCACTGACAGAGAGAACAGTGACAGAATGAAATCCTTTTCTTAACTAAAACATGAACTGCTGCGAGATGTTCCAACTTTTACTCCTGTCCCTCATTGCAAGACTTTCAAGTAATAGTCCACCTTCTTCTCTGGGATTGTCTAGGAACAGGTGAATCCAAGTGGCCCCAGTTAAGGACACATGCTGTCATCATGCTATCAACCAGTGACCATCAATGCCTTCATGGCCAACAGTGAGGATGTCACCATGTAAGCATGTAAACATGGTACTTCTGAAGACAGGAGAGGAGATGAGAAAATATCCCCAAAGCAAACAGGCTTGGGTGCAAAACCCAGTGAAACCAAGCATGGAGCCATCAGCCCTGCATGCAGGTCAGAGAAGGCAAACCAGTCCTTTCTAATCTCATCCTGAAATGGCCACATTCCTTCACATGCTGCTTACATCCAGTCAGGCACGTTCACACCAAGACACCCAGACTCCAAAGAACACTACATGCAAAAGGCAAGTCCTAGTGATCTCCTGCCATCCTGGAATCACCATCACTCCAGGAAAAGCTCTGACATCCAGCGAAACAGGACAGGTCTTAGAGACTCAAAGGCAGCAATGCAAGTGACATAGTGGTGGACTGACCATCAAGAAAGGGTGAAGTTGCTTCTTGAGCCCTGATCTCTGCTGGGAACACATGAAAATACCAGGCAGAGAAGAACATCAGAACATCAGACCACTCCATGCAGTTCTGGTTGGTCATTTAGCATGCTGCATGAAACTCCAACAAGAGATGCAAATGTCATGGAAGACATTTGGGTTTAAGAATGAAGAACAAAAATGGCATGCAGGTGCCTCTCCAGGCTGACAAAGACATGAAGGCCTCCCATCCACAACAAAGCATGTGAGGATAGGATGAGCAAGAACCGTATTCCAGATTAAGTGCAAAGATACTCTGTGAAAAACATTGACCTTCAGGGGCAAGTCAATTATATATACACCAAACTTGCAGATTAAGTGTATATATAAGGAAACCAATCATGGTTTACTACTATCTCCCTTAATGCTGGGTGCACTTCTTCAGCCTTTTCCATTGTCTCAGATCTCTCTTTTTCCAAGCACCCTCAAGTGCAGCATTTTTCAGCTTCCCCTCATGGTGATCTCCCTATAATTTACCAAAGGCAGGATGATGAGTTGGAGCCATGTTTTAGAGCAGTTCGATGGACAGCAAAAGAAAGAAGAGCAAAAAGCAAACCTGGAAGGTGAAATACCTGTGGTTGCCAGTGCTGTCAAGGTCTGACCACCTTGCCCATCAATTACACCATGGAGTTGGACAGTGTAATTAGTGGCAGCCTTGAGGTTGGTGACTACATAGCGCTGGGAGTCCCCTGGCACTGTGTGCACCAGGGAGTCCAAAGGGAAGTCAGAGTTTCTGACTTCTAGAATAAAATGGTCAAAGGCATTGTCCTGCGCTTCCCACGTCAGTGACATGCTGTCTGAGGTAGCATTTGATACACTGAGTTTGCTAAGGAGAGGTTCCTCTACTATGGAAAGAAAAACAAACGGAAATGTATTGCAATCATTAAAACCCAAAGCAACAACATAAGATAATATAGAAGTTTGAATACACATGAGCCACGGGTCACAAAGATCATCTAGCTTTGTGTTTCTCAGTGCTGTTCATACCATTACCCTGGCAGCCCTGCCCATGTAACCCATCTGCTGATGCTGGAAACTGGAAGTCTGTATTATCTGATCACTGAAATTTGCTATTCTGCTAAACATCACTGGCCGTGTTCATCTATTGCTATGATACATTGACATGATCTTAGGAAAAGCTGTCATAAGAGCAAGCAAAACTTCAATGATCAGAACATGAACTACCATCTGCCTACTATGAGAATGCACCTTCTGTTTCTGTAGTCTACTGCTCTCCTTCCACTTTCATACTCTTACTGCCTAGAGCACATTGACCATTTGACTTCCCTGTCTTTTCTGGAAAAACTGCCAACTGTAAAACCTGAAGATGTGCAATGTGCCAAGAGCTAAATGCCTTCCTGTTTCATTCACCAACATCAAGACAAATGAGCTCTTTCAATCTCTCACCCAATGCAACCTGAATTCTGAGGCTGAATTCAGGCAATGAATCTACCTCATAAGACTCTGCTGCCACAGACTGAAATACGCCTGAAATCTATTTAAAGAATCAGGATAAGAGCTGTATCTAGAAATCAGCTTATCTGAGAGGAATAGTGTCTCCTGTATGTGGGTGACAGATGCAAACACATGGTGCAAGGCTAACACAATGCATCACCTCCCACTTGGCTCTTGGGAAATGTATTTTGCTGAGGCAGAGGTTGCCGCAACCTAATGTCTGAACAAGAGCAAACTTATTGTGTGAATGAAATTGCATCATAATGAGATTGACTGACATTTCTAGATGGGATGGTGGATTAACACTGACAATTCAAAATGTCTCCGGCAGGTCTTCCTTAGAAGGTTTCAAACAGTGAGGTAGAGGATTTGGTAATGGGTAGGCTGATGGGGTAGTTGAGGGCAGGGAAAGGGGCACAACCTGTAAGGAAGAGTTAGAAGAAAGGAGAGTTAGCATTGAGGTAGTTTTATATACCTGTTGTAGCTGCAGCACTTATTGCCTGTGTGCGGAAATCATGAGAGATCCCATAGAGGTAGACAATAAAATCAGTGCTGGGGGAAAGCCCTGAGATATGAGCAGTTCTTGAGTTGCCTGAGGTGTTGAACTCCATGGGCTCCAGCAACCTGTTAGAATCAATAATTTCAATAGTAAAGACGTCGAAGTCCCCATGGGTGGTTGTCCAGGAAAGGTTGAAGCTTTCAGGAGTAATGTCGGAAACTGTTAGCTCACCAACTTCTGGGTGCGCTCCTGAGAAGGGAAACAACATTGGTCAGAAAGGAACAGCCCTGGACCTCCTCCTGCTCAGAAACACCGTACTTCTCTGTGCTCATGCTGGCAGCACTCCCAACTGCCGCTGGAGAAGAGGGTTTGGGTAAAAGCTTGCTACAAGCAGACAGTTACTAAGGGTAAGAAATCAAATAAAAGCATCTCAACATGTTAAATAAGGAAATAGCTATGGCTATTTCCCTTTTCCTCCAGGCACAGGCGTGTGTCTTCGAGGTCTGAGCATGCAAGCAGATGCAGAGGAACTTTTCTCAATGCCCCCAGGGTAACTGGAAAAGTCAGCTTCCAGTTTCAGAAGCTAAACCTAGAGCTCTTTCTTTATCCAAAGCAAAAGGTTGTGTTTTGTTTGCTTTCTTACTTTCCCTTTTAGCTTAAGCCCATGAAAGCTGGCATGCAATTTTGGAGCTGGAGCCAAAATGCAGAGCAGTGATTGCAGCCTTGGGGTTTCTTCCTCTCTGCAGACATCCCTCGGATGTTACAGGAAGACTCTGAAATTTCTGACAATTGGAAGTCCCCAGAAGGGAAAGTTTTGAAAAGCCGGGTGCTGAGCGTGACCCAGAAAGGGAAGGGAAAACATCAGCAGGGCATCTTCTGCTGCTTCTATGGAGCTAATGAAAGGAGAGCACATTGCGTAGTTAGGCAGGACACCCATGATGTCTGTTTTCTTGTTTGTCCTTACACAGCCTCCTTTGTCTAGCCACGTTTGTCAGTTTTCAATGGGCAATCTGCTACCAGCTCACACTCAGGACTCTCAAAGCACAGGACTTCTGCAGCAGGACACAGCCCAAGGCGAGTGCCTTGTGCCAGGCACATTTCTACCTAAGCCAGGCTGCTTAAAGCATTATTGAAACAAGCAAGCTCTACTGTGTTTCATGTTTAACTCTGTTTAGTTCTTATTGTGTACTTTTGTTCCCTTCTGTGCTGGGGGAAATCAAATATGATTCAGCTCTGGCTCACAGGAGGTTGTAAAGGTCTGTGAGGAAGCCCAGATGCAGCAGATGCTGTCCAGCAAAAGTTACCCGAAGGAAGAGCCACTGAGCCATACAGGATAGACAGAGGTATGTTTTTACCTCTCACAAAGCTCAAGATAAGCTCTCATCTCAAACTGACATCTCTCACAAGATCAGACAGAAAATTATTATTGTGGATTATGATTATTTCCGTGCAACCTTCTGATAATGTGGGGCTTACCTTCCTTCTTTCACTTTCATGCCAAGGCAGCTCTGCTGAAGTTGGTCTTCTTGCATTGTGTCTTTTTCAGACCAACCAGGCTGTTTAATAACCTTACATGGCTTATTATATGAAAATACTCTTGGTAGGACTTAATTTATATTCTCTTCTATATGAGAACATATAGAAGGTGTCTGGCCTTGCACTGAGTTAGATGCGCACACTATATACCTAAGTGTTTCTTAACATGGAAGCTAATACATCATTTCACGGATAGTTTTCAGAGGGTAAAAACTAAACCTGTTATTAGTTTTTAATTATCTGGCCTATAATTAATGGATTTTTTTGTAATTTTAAAAGGCAACCTGGGCTTTCCCAAGCATGTACAACAGTGAGTTGGGGTTTGCTGTTAGTGTCCACCAGCAAAAAGCAAGTAAAGGGAACAAAATGAGCCATTCAAAGCCGGGGGGGAGGGAGAGAAAGCATTCCTAAAAGTGAAAGGCTCCATGGGTGCACTGAGACTCTTATTGGAAAGTCTGGTCAAGAGACATTTCCATGCCAGAGATGTTCAGCCAAGCTTTAACGAGTTCAGTGAGCCCCATGCAAAGCCGAGCAAGTGAGCAAGCACTGCTGAGCAGTTGCAATAGCTCTGGCTCCCATTCCTGTCTGCAAAGAAAGGGAGCCACCAGGCTGGGTGAGTGACTTGAAAAGATACCTGTCATGGTTTCAACAGAAAGGGGTTTGGTCCTGTAGCCTCGAATCACACCGTAAAGCGTGATGTTATAAGGCGTGTTGGCCTTGAGGCCTGTAACATTCATAAAGCGCAGTCCGCCTGGGACTGTGATATTCCGGGTTTCTTCGGGGTTCTCAGACTCCTGCACCTGAATGATAAAGTTCTCATATGCCCCATCAGCTGCTGTCCACGTGAGCTGGAAACCATCCCAGCCAGTCTCTGGTACTGATAGTTTTCCAAGCTCAGGCTCCTCCTCTGAATAAGGACAGAGAGTCAATCAGTTACTCACATTACAGACTAGTCGTGATGACATATTAGTTAATGATGCTCCATGTTAAAGAATGTCACTTATAGTCAGTGGCACAAAGACGCACCCGCACATACACATTTACATTCTCAGCTGCCCCAGATAACTTGTAAAGTCTCTTCAGAGACATGGCATAACAGAACAGCAAGAGAAGAATTGTAATAACACATAATAACCACATGAATGGTAGAAGACTGCTTACAGAAAGCAGCTTTTAGATCATCTTACAGCTGCAAAAGTCTCACCAACATTAATTACAACTCACTATGAGACAGGTAAGTATTACTATAACCACTGTACTGTACTGGTAACAACACAGTGTTTGCCATTATGAAGTGAATACTGCACCCTGTTGAAAGGGTAGAAAGATACTGAGTCTAGCAGTTGGAATTCAGATGTTTATGATTTTAATTGTGTCCACATGAAGGGTGTTATTTACTCTTCCAAACTATTTCTAATACAAAAAAATAAAGATGGAGAAAATTCTTCCATGTCTGCATATATTTTGTTTAATGGATTTGTCTTCTTTTTATTACAGTATTCTGTCCACAAAACCTTCCTGGGGAAGAGTGCTTTGGATTTTCAGTGTTACTGATTAACCTAAATACTGATTAACCTAAAACTGACATCTGCGTTCAAAGAATGAACATTCTCATAAGCCACTACAACGGTGGCAGAGGAAGTTGGGAACCTTCAGAGCTAACTCTGATGTTGTTAAAGCTGAACATTCAAGTCATTTTCTCAACAAGAATAGAAAGTCCTTGTTAGAGAGAAAATACAGTTGATTTCTTCAAATTAGCAGTCATACGGGGAAATGACAAAGTAACACCTGGATTTTCCTGCATGGAAAAACTTCCTATATGATCTAGCATTGGCCTTTGGACTTTGATGACATTTTAGCACTTACTTATTTGCACTGTCAAGACATCAGCACTATAACAAGAACAGAATTCATCTGAATAATCCCAATCTGAATGCCCAACAATTTATAAGATGATGTACGAAGGGAAATGGATCTGATTCGTCAGTTATAAACTTCAGCATTAAGCTTCATGCCTATTTTAAGGCAGAAGATAAAGTGGCCCTGAAATAAGTGAAATCGAGACTCAGCAACATTACTCATATAAACTACCCCCCTGGAAAAAAACAATGCTTATCGTATGACTGCTGCATAGCCTTATATATGCAGCTGGGGTTGTATTTTCAGAGGTGGAGCACTCACAGATCACAGTCAGTTATCTGCAGTGAGATTCACTAATGCATAGTAAATTGCTATTGTAAATAGCTACTCAGGAACACAGAAGTTTTTATGAGCTTTTCCCATCCTGTTGGAAAGAAGAGATTGTTTATGAAATAACAGTGACATTCAACCAAAAAAAAAAGAAAACATGAATTCAGAGCTGGTTTGCTTTATCAGGAACAGAAATTAGACTCATTGAAGTGAAATATGAATCCTGTTGAAATAGCACTGTTGAGCTGGAAAAGGGAAAGCAGGACAGAAAAAAACTGTATCAGAAATAATGATCTTTTGATGGCAACAGAAACAAATCAAGCAAACACATTACCTTCAAATGAAAATGAAAAGTAAAAGCTTGATTACAATAAGTAAAGCAGAAATCATCACAACCTAAAAGCAATTCATATTATTCTGAATTTCAGTTTCATACACCTCCAAGATGCAGAGTCCCTTTTCCTCCTGTTCTTTTCTCATGCATGTCTACAATGGAAGTGCACACAACCCCATCATGCTTTTTAGGGAACAAGAGATTCTCATACAAGATCATGCACCAACTTGGACTGCTGGAAACCTCCAAATACCTCATCCGTAAAGCATCCAACATAGATGACACAATAATGACAATTTCATGGCAAATAATATCAAGGGATGATGTTTCTTACTTAAACGAGAAAAAAAGAGAGAACCAACCATGAGAAATTAGATGCCCTAGCCTTGCAGTAAGTGTGAAATAATCTGTGTGTTTCTATGTACATATTTTATCTCATGCTGTGAATTTGGATTTGGTGATGGGCAGGTAAAGTCATTAATATCCAGATAGGTTGTCTAGATATGACCTTACTCACTGGTACTTTGATTATTATCGAACTGAGCCCTGTAGCTGTAGGCCTGTTTCCTCATGAAATTCATGTAACAGATAAAAGGTAAAATGAATGCTCCCAACCTGTTACAGGCTTTTTCTTCTCTGACATGACCACTTCCATGCCAATGTTGCAACCCACAACATCCTTGCAATCTTTCTTGTGCTTGAACCACAATCCAGATAAATACGTGCAGCATCTTGCTATTTTCATGTGCCTTGTAAATAGCAGATGCATCAACATCTCTCATTACATGCAATTTGAAAGAGAATTGATGCTACATCACCTTAAAAGCTTAAAAGGCATTTTCCATGCTGCACCACTCAAGGCTGTCATTCCATAGCAGTAAGATGCTTATCCCATGCAAAAGTAAGAAAGAGAAGGCCAACTAAGGAAGGATGCATTGCTCCCAAAGCCCAGCATTTCTGCAGTGGGACAGCAGTAAGAAATGAAGTTCTGCATTTCAAAGCAGAAAGAGCTAAAGAATCCATAGAAAATACCTGTAGTAGCTAGGGCTTCCAGGGACCAAGAGAGCTGACTTTGAGTGCTTCCAAGGAGGATAATCTAGTATTGTGTGCTTGTTCTGAGATTGGTAAATTCTGTTTTAAGATGGTTTCCCAGCAAAAAGATTCCCTGTGTTCTGTTTAAATGGAGCAGGTCTTTCCAAGTGATAAAGAACTGATCCAAACCTCATCCTTTGCTGCCCAAGACAGAGTGAGACTACTGAGAGTCTTGCGTATTATGTTAAGGTCATGAAGAGCACCAGTAGCTTCTGAGATGGGCCCAAAAAGCGGGCACCAAAAGCAGAGCATGGGAATCAGTGCTGGGGTTTATTAAATAGCTTAGCTCTGTAGGTGCAGGACTGGTGGGATTAAATGGTGTTACACTGATCGATTCTCCAGGTGTTGTGATTAGAAGTGCTAAACCGAGGTAAATGGAAAGTTAAAATTTCCTGATAATAAACTCCTAAATACACCAAAAGCCAGCTAATACCTGCTACAAACAATTTGTGTGCTTTGCATTAAAGAGCTCTAAGAACACAGATGGGTATGTCTTTTTTGGAGGCTGAATCCAAGCCACAAGGAAAGGTAGCAGCACCAGCCACAGTGCAATCCTCATGCAGCAATGCCAACAAGTAGATCCAGAGCAACAACCATTAAACGCAGAGTGGCTGAAATGGTCCCAGCAGAGAAACAGGCACGCCCTCAGCTGGTGTAAATCAGTACACTTTGGTTACTTCCAAAGAACTTTGCTAATTCGCACTGGTGAGGATTTGAACCCTAAGTCTCTCAAACATGACTTTTCTCTTTACTACAGCACGTAAGTTACTACTTCGGATACAAAACATAAGTGGAATGCATGCCAAATCCTGCAAACAGATCCAAATCCAGATTGAGAAATCAGCCACAGCACAAGCATACTTAATCTTATCCTACCCAAGCAGAAACAGGCTTGGAGGAGTGGTTCATCGGAATACATGCAGGATTTGCACAAACGGGAGGGGGATGCACATCCTTACCTAAAAACTAGGACAGAAAGAACCTGAGGAATCTTTCTTTAAAGAGATCCAAAGGAATGGAAGAGAAAAAGATTTGGCCTTCAGCATGCTGAATGATCTGTGAATACATCCTGGAGCACAGTTGGGTTCTGAGAATCTGAGTAGTGTAGAGATGACAGAGAATGTGCTCCTGATCACAGCTGCAAGGCAAGAGGTAGGTGATTTCTCTGACATGCAGAATTACCTCCTCATTAGTGGCAAACCACATCGTTTCACACCTCAGTGACTTCCTTGCTTACATGCTCCACTTGCATTCAATTAAGAGAGAACAAGTCATCTTCCACCATCAATCAAATCAGCACAAATACATGCTCAGGGTTCAATATCTGTCTCCAAATTCACACATGTATCAGAAAAAGAAATTTTCAGAGGAGGAAAATCAATGAAAAATGAATATCAATGTGAATACAGAAATGTTATCATGAAAATATACTCTCAGGTCAAATGCAGATGTAAAAACGTTGTTTTCTGCTCACCTCCAAGAAGGTGAGCAGAAGCGGGTGAGGCAAACAGTGATTTATGTTTGCATATATCATTGATATTCTTGACTTAGGTGAGGGCTTGCCTTAAATTACCTCAGCACCTGATCTGAACCAGTCCCTATCTGCACTGTAACCTGAAGAAACCACCACCCCAGCTTACCTTCAATATAACCACTAGTATAATTCCCACTTCCTGGGTAAACCAGCTGTCAGAACTGACTGCACCAAGGTTACTATGCTTATGTAATGAAGTAGGAAGACATGCAGTGAGGAACCATTAGCCTTCTGGGACTCTCAGCTCCTTGTGCACAATTAGATGTCAACCAGCTCTTTCCTATTCTGGGAACAGGCAATAAACCATCAAGCATCAAGCAAGTGCATTGGTACTTGTTCAGCCTTGAGGCTGTCTACTTGACATGCATAGCGGTAGCTGGGCTTTACTGTGGAGTGTTTCTGCAGAAGACATGCATAGGTAGAGTGAACAGACCAGTGGGGAGGACAGGGCAGGAGAGCCGCTTACAGATAGAGCTCCATGCTCTGGATGGTCCCACTGGGAAACTGGCATGCACCCTGAATTGGAAACAGAGGGAAAAGATCCAAAAATACAAGGGAAAAAGTAAAAAAAGTATAAAAGACTGATATTACAGTCCTGATATACTGAGGATTTATGAGAAAACACTGTATAATGAGAGCCAAAACTGGCTTCCCATTTTCCCTCATTTTACTGATCATCCTACCGACATTCTCCCAGATCCAGTTGTAATATAACCACACAAGAACTTGGTTGCTCTAATGTAAATGGGAAATAGAGCAGCTGTTCAACTGTATTATACAAAAACTGGGGTACCAACTACCTAAATGGCGCTTTAATTCAGAAGTTTGCTGTCATAAGTGGATTAATTTTATTCTGCCAACTTTGCCAACTACATGGCAGGTTGCCATGTACAGCTTGTCTCACGGAGCATATCTAATTATATGTAATTACATTACCTCTGATTATTTTTCAGACCTAATTCTGAATATTACCTTGGGTTTAATGACTCTACAAATGAATCTGTGGATGAGAAAATGTGGTCTACCCTCTACACACATGTATTAACATTCATATATGCCACAGAAAGTTAATGTGCAATAGAGGAATATGAGGCTTTTTGTAGAAACAACAGATAGGAAAATGAAAATTATAGGAATACATAGAAAATTCTCTGATACCACAGACAGTATCAGTGTTCATTGTTTAGTGCCTGGATACTATAGCAGATAACAGAAAATCTGGAAAACCATTGAACTGTAGGATAACAAGACCAATGGAGTTCAAACACTTGACTTGGCAACCAGAGGAATATGTGAGGAGAAGAGAAACTGAGCTCTAGGAGCCCTAGGTGGGTGGATGAGAGCCAGATAGAGTGATTCATGGTGGCAACATGAATGAATAGTTGATGCCAAAGAGCTGAATGCAATGCAGAGGGGAAACTGTATGGACAACAAACATGTGTTCTTTCTCAGACTGGAATACTTCTTAATTTAATTCTCTTAGTAAAATCTCCAAGCTGAATATGGCCTAAATACGTCTATACTGCGGTTGCTAGCCTTTTGAGGAATTCCGCTGTAATTCTTTACTGGCAATTTTACTAAAAAGAATGCTAATGTCCTGCCAGGACATTTCCCCAGTTCCTTGGGATTCAGAATTCATAATACAGTATTCTGTTTTATTTCTTGCTTCTTGGATTTTATATTATTTGCCAAGAGGAGCTGTCAGCCAGTTTCATTGCAGAGTCTCTCATAAGCTCAAGCACACTGTAAGATATGGTGGTTTATCAAGGCTTTTTGGTTCTTTTCAGATCTCTCTGGCCAAATAGCTTTCCCCTCTCCCAAGTAGCTGATTAAACTGGGCTTAGAGTGCCTCTGCCCCTCTGAATTCCATAAAGAAAGCATTGCAGTAAGTAATAAGCTAGAAACATTACAGCAGCTCCCACTAAAGTTAGGTTCCAGGTGTTCTCAGCAGAGGAATCAGCTGAATAAATGGACAATCTTTACTGGCAAATTTAGTTTGCCGGTCACCAGCACTGCAGTTTCACATTGAACTACCTCATCTCATCATTCTTCCTAATGTTTGAGCTTGCATAAGAACGGGTGGCGCAATATATGGTGAGTAGAAGCCAGGAGAGGAAGAGGGACTGACGCACAGCACAGACAACAGTCTTTGGTAAACAGCATAAATTGTCTTAAAAACATTCAACAGAATGGAAAAGATACTTCTCCAAGGCATGCTTCTATGTGCAACTCACTTCCAGATGCAAGACAGTATCACAACCACAGTTCATCAGCAGTTGCTGCACAATCTGGGTCCTTCAGCAGAGAAATTTGAGGTTGGCACTTGGTTTCTCTAATGTCCAGTCATTTATTTCCACACGCCTCTCATGGCTGATGTATTACCATCCATCCTTCTCCAGGACTCACATTGTGCTATGCAGGCAGGGTTCCAAACCAGAGCAAGAACAAAGCTGGACTCTGGCTGCTCAGCTTCCTCTGAGCAGGATTACGTGCTCACCCTACAGATTAGTTGTTAATCTGATGAAACATTCTCAAGATATGCTGCCAGGAAGGTCCCTCCAACTAGCAAAATGGCTCATGTTCTTTGATATCAGAAGTAGTTCTAAACCAAAACCTTAGTGTCATGCTGGGTGGGACCTCTAACAAACAGGTAGTACCCTAGTTTGTGACACCTTTGTTAATAACAGAAAGGAGGTATCTGTTGTAGCCACAGCTTCCAGAGAAGAGCGCTGTTCTCCAGCCAATCCATACACCTTGATTTTATAGGAAGTGTTAGCTTGGAGGCCATCAATCACAGCACCTAGAGATTCTTTGGGCAGGGAGGATTCTGCAGGGGGCTCAGCTGCCAATGGCACATCATTGTACTCCACCACAGAACTATTGTAGACTCCTGTATTTGCATACCAGGAGACATGAAAGCTGTGATCTGTGATCCTCGAGACCACAAGGTCCCTCAGTGCATCCTCTTGCATCCCTGAGGCCTCTGGAGCATGAAAGCTCCCAGAGCCAGGAAGCTTCTCTGGGTAGGGACCCATTGACTGCATTAGGATTTGACTATATAAAGCTACAAAGAAATAGACAAGCAAATGGCACTGCTGAATATTCAGTCTTCCCTTTTCAGTACAGTGAAATGACATTTAGCGAACTGTTCAATTTATAATCTTTATCATCCCCTAAATACAGAATTGTTGACATCAGTTAAAAAAACGTGTCACTTGAGCTGCATTTCATCTATATGAAGAGACAGAAACATCAGAAAGCTGTCATCCTGTACTATGGAAGGTTTTGGAACATGTTCTTTGTTCATGAGCTCTGAATATTTCAGCTCTCTGTGTGCAGAGCTGGTATACATAAAAAGATAGTAAGAAGAATGCAAGAGGGTAGAGAAGGTACCAACAGAAGATCTTCAGCTCTGGGACTGAAAGAAGCTTTACACTCAGCAATAGAAAATCCACTATACAAATAAATAATACCATGTGGGAAGCTCCTGAATAGCAGCTATCAGAGATGCCTGACTGATCAAGAGGCTGGGAAGAATGCAAGATGAAAAACTGGCAATGTGGAGAAGCAAAGGAAACTATGAGAAGAAAAGCTCTCATCCTTTTTGCGGTCCCTGGCCTCCCTTGTTCAGCAAGGGTGGCATATGCCCCTCCAAACAGCAGGACTGTCTCCTCCACCCTCTGAGAAGAGCTAGTCCAGTCCTAGCTGTGCTACTGGCATTTTCCACCTCAGTCATTCCTCTCTCTCCCTTGTTGCTCCAAGTATTTACCCCAGCAGCGCAATGGACCTGAGATCCCCCATAGCTTTGCAAGAGAGGGTAAACCAAGTTTGCTTGGCTTAGCTTGAGGACTTCAGGACCTTCCAAATACTGGGAACACAGATAAAGAGCATGGAAGTGAGGGTGGATAAAAAAGCAAACTGAATGAAATACCTTATCTCTTATAACCCACAGGCTTATAGAGCATTTCTGCCTCCCCTTGCCCATGTGTTTGGGTTTGTCCATTCCTACACAGGAGGAAGGTCACAGAAACAGGTTATGTTAACCATTGCTGATGCTTCTAAGAAGCGCACTACAAAGAACTCTACTGGCTGCTCTGAGTAAAGATGTAAAACAAATACACTGGCCTGATGAATGGATTTATAAGAACTCCAAAACCAAATCAGGAAAAAGGAGCTACCTTGTGAGACTTGGGAAGCTGGTGCTGAAAATGCCACACTGTGAAATTTCACAACGTGTTATTTCTGCCGTTTCACCATCTACACACACTCCTTTTGAGACCACTCAGTCTTCAGAGAGATGGGGAGACACTTGAGAGACGCTTCTGACACTTGGGAAAGTAACTTGGGAAGAATCAAAGCCTGCTCACTCTTGCCACATAAACCTTCAGCTTCCTTCTCTATGTGCGTGCCTCAAGGCTTCCTATTATTTCTCAACACTGGACACAGGCCTTGCATGAAACAAGTAATTCAGTATTGATGGTTTTCTGTAGTTTACATCATACCATAAACCTCTCTGCAGTATTGGATAAGTGGACTCTATAAAGGACTCAGAGGTCCTTGCATGGACACTACCAGTGAATATAAAACCAGTTTTAATTGGTTAAGCTGTTATTAATTTGTAAAATCCATAACTTCTGTCACATGTTTACCTCATAGATGGTCTTTGGGGAGAAAAAGAGAAACACTTTGATACCTGCTAAGGACAGTAATTGTCAGCTAATTCTGATTTCACTGTCTTTGCTCACTTAACACACTATAGGCTTTGTCTTACAGGATTTAGCCCGAATGCATGCAAAGATTCAGGACTTTTTTATGCTCTGTACCAAGATACAATTCTGCGTGCAACAAACTTTGGGTTAAAATGTTTCATAAAGAATAAAACCCAAATATCCACTGATACTGGTTAGTTGGAGTGGTTTGTACAAACGAAGATGACAGAATGGCAACCTTCTTTGCAGACAAATGAAGATGGCACCCTTCTTTGCAGACAAATGTAACAGCCATGGTCTCCATGGAAATGGTGACTGTGACCAGATTTGTAGACCCTTCCAGCTTTTGGATGACAAAACTGAAAAAAGGCAACATCAGAGCCCTGTTGACCCTGCTGAAGCATGATGGGTGGAGGCATGCTGTGAAGAGAATTCATTAGGCAGAAACAAGTAATGTTAAATACTTTCTGGTTGCTCTTCCTCTTTGTTTTTAGCTGTAGAAAACAAAACAAGTTACAAGACATAATACACAAAGAACGGCCTAATTTAAAACAAAGGATGAGGTCTGCATTTCATGCAAGACAAAGAGCTGGGTTCTTTGCAAGTCTTCTCAAAGGTTAAGCAAGAAATCATGGAGAACATGGAGCTAGACATGGTAGACAGGGAAATGCAGAGCTATCCCTCAGTTAAGCCTATCATGCTAGACAGAGCTAAGTCAGCTCTGTAGACAGTTGATGTTTCTAAGCAGTTCCCCAGGCATGGCTTACAAAATCAGGTGAAGAAGACTTGGGCTAGTCGTTGCCCGATGACCTGGTGCACAGCACTCATCAGAAGCTATCACTCACCAGTAGAACCCTTGACAGTTGTGGGTTTGCTTTTGTGTCTGCCTTTCTCTGCCACCAGACTGATGGTGTATTCTGTCCCTGCATCCAACCCTCGCAGGATAAAAGAGGTGCTGTCCACTGGGATCTCTACTTCACTCTTCTTTCCAGAGGGGTTAACAGAAATTAGGCGATAATGATCAAACTTGGCCACTGGTCTTCTCCAGCGAAGGGATAAGGTGGTTTCAGTGGGGTCACTGACTTCCAAGTCCTTGGGGTTATCAAGATCTACAGGTTAAAAAGCAAAGTTAACAGATTAACATCTATACTGGGTATCTAGCAATAACTCAGAGCCTTATCCACCTGATTTGCTGCGTCCTCCAGAGCAAAAGGGAGATCAAGATACTCACCAGTGCCAGCATTAATAGTAGCAGGAGCGCTTTCCCTGTCCTGTCTCACTGCTGTCACACCAATGCCATATTCAGTTCCAGGCCTCAACCCTAAGTGAAGAGAAATAGAAGTATGCATTTCTGTCTATGGAATATGCTTACAGGCATTTATTTAAATAAAGAAGCCTGCACGTATCCAAGTTAAGATATACGCTTTCCTGTGCATGCAGAGAGTTGAGGTTTCAGTTGACACTCCAGCTGACCTGATGTTAATAAATCTTTTTCCATGTGCATGCTTAAATAAAAAGATTATGACTGAGATCACATTTTGGACACAGTGCAAATGCATAATCAGAGATAGCTTCTATTTTCAAGAGCTTGCAGTACACGTACTTTTGCCAAAGAAAAGCACATAGACGTCCATGTGATATTTGCCTGTACTCAAAATGCATAACTTCTGCTTTTACCTCTTATGTATAGCGACCAAAAAGGTATTTTTGCACTACACTACTGTGCCCTAGGTGATGGCAGTGGCATGACATTAATGACTAGCTCACCATTCCCCTACCTGTGAGTGTAGCTCTGGTTGTTGCTTGGTTGCCCTTTGGCACTGTGATCTCAGCATGGTCTCCACCAGAGATGGGAGCAAACTTAATGCGGTAGTTATCAATATTTGCATGGCTGTTCTTCCACTCCAAAGTAATGCTACTGTCTGTCTGTGACACCCGCTTCAGGTTTTTTGGAGCATCCAAGTCTGTAATCAATAAACCAATAAATAAATAAATACGAATAATTCTTTAATGACAGAAGTCCCTTATAGCAGTACTTTTAAGAAGGTGAAATGATCCGTCAAGCTGCAGTTAAGTTCCCTCTCACATGATACCACTATGTACTTTACTACATCAACTAGATTTCTTTTAGCATGAAATGGAGAGTTCACTGATGAGAGTTCATCAGTGGAAGAAATTAAACTTTTGTCTCCTAAGACAAAACTAACAATTTCAACTTTAGCAATTAATTTCTTTACAAAATAAGCCTGTGGAAAAACACATTTGGATGAAAATACTACTCTTCCTCTATAAATACATCAGCTTTCAAGAGGATCAAGGCTGCTGATCATCTCTAGTATTTCTTCTCTGTAATTATATTGCATTCGTAGCTGAAAGGAGCTCTAAGGCTTGAAAGAAAAGGTGAATATTATGCAGAAGGTCAACGGGCTTTCGCTGTTCACACCTATAGCAGACTCAAATCCTGCTCTGAAAGAACGACTGTATTTCAGGGTGAAAAGGGAAGTTATTTTCTATGTACCATTTACTCAGCTCCCTTGATGCATCAGATCTTGATGACATGCTAAAGGACTCACACTTTCATAAAGCATTCCCAGGATCACTAAAAAGCAAAGTAAATTTATAAAAGCTTGACAGAAAACATTTGAAGAACTACAGTATGAGAACAAAGCAGTTTTCTGCTAGTCTGTTATGCTTTAGACAAACAGAAATCAGATCTTAGGTGGAATAGAAACCATAGAAGATAAGTAACCCAGAGTAATTTGTTTCCTGAAGTGGAGATTCAGCATATGATGAGCAAAAGCTTTTAAGAGACTTAATAGCATAATTCTCATTTTCAAAATACATTTAGATACCCAAGGAGTGTATTTTATTGAGCCAGTAGGGTATATAAGGCACAGAAAAACATTCTCCACTTTCATGTACCTCTATAATAGTGCTGCTGATTCTGTGTTGATGAAGTAACTCATTAACTCAAGCAACACAACAAAAATAGCACAGGAAGATTGATGGTGATTGCATTACCTTCCCAGAGGTTGGAATTGGTATCCAAGCCTCTTACCTGTGACAAAGACTTCTTTCACGGGATCGCTTTCCATGTCCCCTCGACGAGAGATGAGAGTTACTTCATACTCTGTGTGTGGCCTCAAGTTTCCAATAGAATATTGGTTTTCATCTTCAGAGAGGTCAATGGTTGTCCTGTCCCCTGGAATATCTTTGGGGCCATAAGTGAGCTCTATGCCTTCAATTTCAGCCAAAGGTTTGGACCATGTGATAAGAGCTGTGGTGTCTGTGACATCTTTTGCCTCGATCTGGCTGGGGGCATCGAGCTCTGTTACAAAGAGAGAAAAGTAGTTTTTAGAGAAATCTTGCCATAAAAATCATACACATTCTTGTGCTTTCAATTTGTGATTCAAAATTAAAATGAGCGGCTTCTACCAACTGAAGCTTATCTTCATTTACTTTGTCACTTTACTTTCTATAGCTGCGGAAGAAAATGCAAAATGGAGTCAATTCATCAGAAGCAGTTTCATCAAAATTCAATAACATCAGAAGCTGCCAAGCAAAGACAAGCAGGAACCCTAAATGGTTCTCCCCCTGCGCAACAGAGACTCTCCTTTAACCAATTTCTTCATGCAAATAATACTAGGATGAAAGAAATTGTATTTGCTGTTGATGTACAATGGGAAATAGAATAAAAATGCTCCTTGCTACCTTCTAGCTAAAAAAATTTCATTTCCTCTTCAAAGCAGGTAATTTAGAAAGGAATTAATTTCTTTTCATGTATCCTTCATTAGCAACTCCACTACTACCTCTTTCCCCTCTATTTACAGTATAGAGAACTTGGCATTCTCTTTGTTTAAAAACTCCCTACACCAAACAGCAGTTGTTTTATAGTGACCCTACAACAAGTACAGGTTGTGCTTACTTGTGGTTATCACTTTGGATAGTCCTGGTCCCCTGGTATTGTTTTTCACTATATGAAGGGACACATTATATTGTTGTCCAGGTGCCAAACCTGGCTGCATATAAGATGTCTCTGGCCTTTTTAAGCTGCTGGTTATATCTCCATTATCATCCTTTTTCTGTAACACATGGAACAATCAGTTAGTATTAACATAAAAAATCCAGACCCTTCCACTTGCATATGGCCTCTTTCCATATGCTCCCTTACCATATTGCGGAAAACCAACTCCCAGCCATCAAATGAGAAGTTTAGAGGATCCCACTCCACCTGGACGGATGTTTCTCTAACAGACTTGAATTTCAGACCTTCTGGAGCAGGCAGATCTGTGACAGAAAAGAAAGATATCATTACTTGGTGACAAGTTCTCCTAAAGAGGACCCTGGGAGCGGGACATATTCCCACCACTAGAACTATCTGCCTTGTAGTCATCTGCATCTGAGATGTTTAAACCCTCTTCGCAGCCAGTTGTTCTGTCTTTGGAGAGATATTCCTCTGAGCTGGTTTAGATGTCAGTGTAAAACGAATTTTAACCTAAAAGTCTCTTTTTCTGCTCTCCTAAAAGAAGCCTAGTATGGATATTTAAACACAGGTGACATGAATCCTGCCCCAGGTCTCTAGAAATGAGCACAGTGACAGAAGTTGAAGAGTATCTTTTGAGGCTGAGGTGGGAGGTGTCCCTGCCCGTGGCAGGGGGGTTGGAACTAGATGATCTTAAGGTCCTTTCCAACTCTAACTATTCTATGATTCTATGATTCTATGTTTAGCTATGACTGTGATGTGCACAATAGAAAAAGGAAGATGAACAACAAATGAACAGACAGGTAGATAGTAAGTTGTGGTAAACCACACAGAAGATATAAAACAAATAAAACCTACATTTCAGCCAAAACAGTTTGCACCAAGTGATTTCACATTCCTCTTTTATACACTCTTATATTTTCCTATTTATAAAGGAAGCATTACCAGATTTTAAAATGGACCTAATTATGAAGGAGCCAAAGGTCTTAATTTACAAAGACCTCCTAATATTCATTAGGAGGCACCGCAGAGAGTGAAAGAGTGAGAGAGCTGTAACTTTGAATGCAGTCATTGGTGCTGGAAAATAATAGAAAATGAAAGTGCTGAAGGCTGGCTTTGTCCAGAACAGAAGATTAATTGAAAACGGAAATTACAAAAGAAATAATACCCCCCAAAAGGGACGAAAATAAATACATACTACATTATAGACAAAAGAATGAATACAGGGAGTATAAAACTCACATGTTGCTACCCTGGCACTGACTGGAATACTCTTCTTGTTTTTAAGGATTGCAAAGACACGGATAAAGTATTCCACACCCGGCTCCAGTTCATGAATAGTGGCAGCTGTCTGGTTTCCTGGCACAGCGAACTGCATATCTAAGCCACCACTGCCAGTAGGGACATAGGTGATGAGGTACTCATTGACAACATTCTCATGCTTCCATTCCAGATTGACGGTTTTATCTGTTACATCTGTCACAGTCAGCTCAGTTGGAGGAGACACTAAGGAGGGGAAAAACCAAAACAAACGTATAAGAAGTTTTCAAGGCTCAGAAAAAAATGACTTACGCACTTTCCCATTTTCCCAGGAGCAGTTTGTAAGAATCATCTAACAACAGAGAATGAGGAAGCCATGTCCCACAAATTAGCCGCTTGAAGAAAGGAATGTTCAGCTGATGAAGTCTACAGACATTTCCAAATGGCCAATTTCTACGTTCACACTTGCACACAGCCTATGGCTGACTGTGTTCCAGCTCCTCCTCTCATAGCTACTGCACAAGACTATAGCTGGGTCCCTAGGGATTCAGACATTCAATTCAACTGCCAGCAACACATGGTTTTATAGCTGTAAGTTCTGGGGTTTGCATGGATTTTCCAAAGTAAAATAAAACATTATCATTTTTGTAAATACTTTCAATAGATTACTCCACGTTTGCAAGTGCAAGAGCACAAAATGGGGCTTAGGAGTCTTCCAGAAGGAGGAGATGAAAAATGGGGATTTCTTTTCAAGGGTATTCATTGTCTTTTATAATGTTCCCAACCCCAAAGTACTCTTTGATTACTCTACAAAGATCTTAGTTCTAAAATTTCTCCCCTGGGCTCTACTCAAGAAAACTACCTCATTTATAGCATAATGCCTGTCATTATCTAGCTGCCAAAATTTTCTATCAATTTCCATAAAGCCAGCAGTATTGGGAAACTAAACATGTGGCTTCATAGCTAACTTTCCACTCCAGCTGATTCTATGATTTTACTCTAAGATTTTGCCAGGTCTAACATTCACACACATATATATATTTATATATTTATGCATAAAATAAAGATTTACTTAGTTATAAAGATCTATCTGACCAAAATGAGAGGTAGCCAAGGCCCCTGTGATAATCCTGAGAGCTTGAACTGCAATATTTGCGCCATCTGGCAATCCCATTATGATAGTTGTCCCATAGAGTTCACTCAGATGAGAAAACATTATTCCCCATGTGTGCCCAGTCTCCACTAACTACACTCTCTGCCTCCACCAGGGCTCCAGCTCAGAGACCTGTCTTCAAAGCAAAGTCACTGAGCCCCTGGGGTGCGTCTGTTAATGTTGTCAGGGCTGTGTGTTTCACTTTCAGCTGCCTACAGTAGCGATGGCATTATAAATGCAAACCCCTTTCTTATCCATCCAGCATGAGGCTGAGAACAAGAACCTGGCTGTAAGAAATGTTTGATATCCAGGCTCCTTTTTCACTGGCATCCATTGTCTACATTCTCTCATTCCTGCAAAGCCTTATTCTTCAGTCAATATTCAGCCCATATTCTTTTGACTAATCCTGCTGAATTCGTAGTAAGATGACTCTGGATACATCTTCCTTTTCTCCACATCTAGAACAGTTTTTCAGGTGCATTTTGCTTTTTAAGCATCAAGAGGTACTATGAGGAACTGAAGGTCATGGTGACAAGTCTCAACCAGTACTGGCTCCAGTGACATTGCTGTGGGAGCAAACTGCATCACCATCATCAGCCCTTTGGCTTGCTGACCACCATAATTCACCAGTAACCTCTAGACTGTATAGCCCTGAAAGGCTAGGGAGCTCAAAAGCTTGCTACTGTTGTTGTTACTTCTCCAATTCAGCTGTCTGGGTGATGATGAATAAGAGTGGCAACAGGGCCTGACTATATGCAAAAGGTTCACAGAGCTTCCAAAGCTGCTGGAAGGGCACAGGGAATTACCATGGGGAAGCAGTTCAAAAGAGACATTGCAACCTACCATCGGAGCAGTCATCCCCCATGTAACCATCCTCACAGACACACCGTCCGTCGACGCAGCGGCCCACATTGTTGCAGTCATTGGGGCAAGACTGTTCCCGGCAGTCCTCCCCCCTGAAGCCCTCATGGCACACGCAGCGCCCATTGATGCAGCGCCCGCGCTGGTGGCAGTCACTGGGACAGGACAGCTCGCCACAGTCCTCCCCTGTGAAGCCATTGTCACACTCACAGCGCCCCTCCACGCAGCGCCCACGGTTGTGGCAGTCCTCGGGGCATCGCAGCTCCCCACAGTCCTCGCCTGTGTAACCTTCATCGCACACACACTGCCCATTAACACAGAGACCACGTTTGTGGCAGTCGTTGGGGCACCTCAGCTGGCCACAGTCATCCCCGATGAACCCTTCATGGCACGCACACTGCCCATTGATGCAGCGTCCACGGTTGTTGCAGTCGTTGGGGCATCGCAGCTCACCACAATCCTCCCCAATGAACCCTTCATTGCACACACACTGCCCGTTGACGCAGCGCCCGCGGTTGTGACAGTCGTTGGGACACCGCAGCTCACCGCAGTCCTCACCCAGGTACCCCTCATGGCACACACAGCGCCCATTGACACAGCGCCCGCGGTTGTGGCAGTCATTGGGGCACCTCTTCTCACTGCAGTCATCCCCCACGAAGCCCTCATAGCAGACGCAAAGCCCATTCTCACAGCGCCCATTGCCGTTGCAGTTGTTGGGGCAGGTCAGCTCACCACAGTCCTCCCCGGTGAAGCCCTCCTCGCAGAAGCAGGTCCCATTGACACAGCGGCCACGGTCGAAGCAGTCGTTGGGGCAGATGAGCTCGTTGCAGTCCTCGCCAGTGTAACCCTCGTCGCAGACGCATTCATTATCCACACAGCGCCCACGGTTGTGGCAGTTGTTGGGGCAGAGGGGCTCACTGCAGTCATCGCCTGCGAAGCCCTCGTGGCACACGCATTGCCTGTTCACGCACCTCCCATGCACACTGCACCCCTGGGAGCAGAGCTCTTCGCTGCAGTCTGTGCCTGTGTACCCCTCAAAGCACACACAAACGCCATCGATGCACTTGCCTTGGTCATTACAGTCGGCTGGGCAGGAGACCTGGCTGCAGTCCTCACCCGTGAAGCCTTCATTGCAGATACATCTGCCCTGGATGCAGAGGCCGTGGTTGAAGCAGTTGTGTGGACAGGCTGGTTCAGAGCAGTTGGGACCTTTCCAGCCAGGCTCACAAATGCAGCCGCAGATCTCAATGCTGTAGTTGCCGTGTCCACTGCAATAGGGTGTTGTGTCCAGGCGACCTGTACCAATGATCCAGAAAACCAGTTACTCCCTTTGGCTCTGGGATGCATTAGGCCGGTGTGGCACAGACAACCTGAAAGTGGCCTAATGCTCCTAGCTCCCTACAGGATATAATTTCCAGAATCACCAAAGCTTTTAAATGACAATAAAACCTTCTTTTTCAGTGAGATTCACTTTACCAGGGATGTTTTAATTCACACTGATGCCAGGGAAGAGCCCCTGCTAACTATTTGGTTAAAGGAGGATGGTGGATTCCTCTGCCCTTCTCCAAATCACTCTTCCACTAACTGAGCAGCTTTCCTGACTCCTTCATTAGGGCTTGCACCATGAACCATTATTCCCCAGCTCACTCCTGAACATAAAAAGCCAGGCAACAATTGCATCATCAACTGTGAGAACAGCTCTGTGCTCTGAGGGACAAATTATTACTGAGAAGACCCATGTTTCTCTCTTGCATGACCAAGCCCTTACATTTTTTCCCCCTTCCTTTACTATTTGTTCTTGTCTATTGCCTTATGTCCAGCTGTATTTTTATCAGTCTCTCTTAAAGAAAACTTGGAAACGAGAACAGTTACCTTGGCAGCTTGCTCAAGGGGACAAAATGTGGAGCCAAGAGCTTGGACTGCATTAGTTTTAATCTCAACTCTGACACAGACTGTCACCATGCCCAAGTGCTGTACATGTTCAATGCCACAGCTACAAAGCAGCCCAGGCAGACTTCTGACCCACAGATTCATAAATCAGCAAAACTGTGAATGAATGGATCTTGCAAGCTGGCCAACTACATTCCCAGTTTTGATTACGTTTCAAATTCAACAGGTTGACTTTTGCTCATTCTTGAAACAGATTTGAGTATCTACTCTAAACCAGATCCACAGCCAGCACAAGAATTTCCCCATGAGCAGCTCCCCGCAGTCTGCCTTACCTTCTACTGCCTGGGAATTGGGACAGCATCCAGCCCCGCTGGCACACTGCTCTCGCAGGGAGGATACCAGCCCCTCCAGCTCCTCGAGTCTGCTCAGCAGATCCTTAATGTCTGGGGCAGCTGCACAGCCGCAGGCTCGGCGGGGAATGTTAATCCGGTGCGTGAAGACAATCTGGTTCTCCTCATTCACCGTGTGCTCCTCGTAATTCTTGACGGGCTCAATTTCCGCCTTCAGGTCTGCATCACCACTCGCTGCATCCAGGTCCACAGAGCAAAGGGAGCCAACAGGCAGCTTAATGTTGTAGACGTGGTTAAAAACCACAGGCTGATTATCCTCTGGCAAGGTCACGTTTAGACCAGTCTCCCGCTTCTGCCGGATTATTCGCTTGATGAGTCCACCACTGACATGCTGGTAGAGCAAAGCCAAGATTGCACAGGCCAAAACCTGGGTGAGGAGCCCCATCGCGGTGTTTAGCTCCTTTTCAAAGTTGATGGAGTGTTATATACCTTTGGCCTTTTTATTCTGGAGCAGGAATAGGAAAGCCAGTTCAAACCAAGTTGGATATCCTTTCCTTTCCTGTCAGACTTGGTCCCTAGAAAAAGAAGGAACAGTGTAAGGGATGAACCACAGTTACACCCTGCAGTGAAAGGCCTATGACACTGAATGTGTGCTGGTGTCCTTAAAGAGCACCTCTAAGGACTGGGGTGCTACTCAATGTACCATCTCACTTCACCCAAGCTGCTCAACTTGCTCTCATATATAACAAGACATTACCTTGTTTTCCAGGATCTCAGTGTGCTTGTGAACAAAATGCCACAAGACATTAATCTTGAAGGAAGCTACTATTATTTCAAATTTAGAGCAAGTACAGTGCAATATGGAAGGTTTAACTGCCTCAAGCAGAAGACTAGGGAATGGGAGCTTGCTGAGCCCTCAGCAAGTTTGCCAATGACACCAAGCTGTGTGGTTCGGTTGATATGTTGGAGGGAAGGAATGCCATCCAGAGGGACCTTGACACGCTTGTGAGGTGGGCTGATGCCAACCTAATGAAGTTTAACCATGCTAAGTGCAAAGTCCTCCACCTGGGTCGGAGCAATGCCAGGCACAGCTACAGGTTGGGCGGGGAGGAGATTCAGGGCAGCCCTGCGGAGAAGGACTTGGGGGCGTGGGTTGATGAAAAAATGAACATGAGCCGGCAGTGTGCGCTTGCAGCCCAGAAGGCCAACCGTATCCTGGGCTGCATCAAAAGGAGTGTGACCAGCAGGTCGAGGGAGGTGCTCCTGCCCCTCTACTCTGCTCTCGTGAGACCTCACTTGGAGTATTGTGTGCAGTTCTGGTGTCCTCAACATAAAAAGGACATGGAACTGTTGGAACAAGTGCAGAGGAGGGCCACGAGGACGATCAGGGGACTGGAGCACCTCTCGTATGAAGATAGGCTACGAAAATTGGGACTGTTCAGTCTGGAGAAGAGAAGGCTGTGTGGAGACCTCAGAGCAGCCTTCCAATACCTGAAGGGGGCCTATAGGGATGCTGGGCAGGGACTCTTCATGAGGGACTGTGGTGGGAGGACAAGGGGTAATGGGTTTAAACTTAAACAGAGGAAGTTTAGATTGGATCTGAGGAAGAAATTCTTTACTGTGAGGGTGGTGAGGCCCTGGAATGGGTTGCCCAGGGAAGTTGTGAATGCTTCATCCCTGGCGGCGTTCAAGGTGGGGTTGGACATAGCCTTGGATGGCATGGTTTAGTGGGAGGTGTCCCTGCCAAGGCAGGGGGGTTGGAACTCGATGATCTTGAGGTCCTTTCCAACCCTAACTTTTCTATGATTTCTATGATTCTATGATCTCAAATAAAAATCACTATTTTTAGACAGAGGCAGGTAAAATAAATGTGTTCTGTCATAATTCAGATATATAACATTAAAAGTCTGTATTTCCTTCACCCCTTAGTTCACTGCTTGAAGATTACTGAAAGCTAGATCACAAAAGAAGCTCAAGACATTGTCAACAGATATATCAACCCTATGAAGCTCATTGCAGCCCTTTTCCATATGCTTTAAATTACTCCAGTTGCTTGGGAATCTGAGCTCCAGGGCTTATAGCCCAGTAGTAAGTTTCACTATACTGATGATTTGTCTACAGCATGTTGATAAATGGAGTTCTCTGGAGAACACTGCCGGTTGAAGGTTCGACAGTCAGTGCTTGTATCATAGCTACCAGCGTTTTAGCATAGAAGTAGTGAGACACAACAGGAGACTCCAATACAGGAGATAGACTATAAGAAACAGCAGTGTGTACACAGACACATAGAAAGGGAGAGGAAGAGAAGAAAAAGAAATTGTTTGATCATCTAAGTCCTTCAAGAGGACAGGTGTAAAAACACCTTTTAGCAACCTTTTCACTAGGCAGCATTTCCCACTGTCTGATATTTCATCAGCTATAATACGATAGTTTGCTTATGGTTACAACCACCTAGCTATGCTATAGTAGCTCTTCCAGAAACTCTTTCTTTCCACTTCGCTACAATACTTCCTCTTCCTCCTCAGTCTGTATACGTTCCTTTCAAATATGGGCCAGGGGAGCTGAAGGACAGCTATTGACTTGTGTGCAGAGTCAACCCTTCAGCAGGTAGAGAACCAGAAATAGCAAATGGGCTGACTAAACAAGCACACCTTATAAATGTCACCTTAGCATTTGTTTTCCCTTGTACTTCCAGAACAGCTTAGTTAAACAGTTAGCTCAGTGACTGTACTTTCACTACTTGTAAGTTAGTGATATGTCAGTTCTCTAAACTACACTCTTGGTGATAATCCATTTGTCAGATGAGAAACCAGCTTCTTTCACCCTTCTGCTTCCCCCAAAGCACAGAGGTAGTATTTTCCCATGCTATCCCAGCTGCTTTTGTGAAAGGATGACAATAATACATCAGATGCCTCACTGAAGTTAATGTTTTTTTTAGAAAATGCTGAGCTCATAAAAAGTGAACTTCATGTCTATTTATTGGGGAATAAATCAGAAGCAAACAAGCAGCAGTGGAGGTTTTTTCTTGCCATAGAAAAGTGTTCAGCTTTAAGCCATTTCTAACACCACATTTGATCAAATATGTCTGCAACAACCCCATCTGCACCAAAAGAGATCACAAGGTCACTAATAAAGAATAGCAGAGACAGACATGGTCCAGCTCTCATCTGTGACTCAGGCCAACCGCTAAATTGGGTTGCAAGTCCATGAAATACATTCAGGACAGCATCTGAAGTAGGATTTTACACTCGAGAACTCCACATGGGGTTTGCTCATTGCTGTTCACTTCTTTCTCTGAGACAAGGTCACATTGCTAAAATTGGTGCCTAATCCACAAGTAGTTATTTAGGGGACAGGCTGCTTGACAGATGCACCACTAAGTGAAAATGGAACAAACTGGAAGCAGGTCTGCATCTAATTCTCACTGAATTTTAGTGAAAGTCGAGCATCGACTTCCTTATGGCTTTTTTAAATCCCAGCCTACAAGAACTTGGACCTTGACCAAACCAAGAAAATTGATTGTAGTTTTTCTGCTGACTGGTGGGAGTTAACACATCGTTTCATGACAGTACAAACTGTCGCTGTGTTAGTATGCCAGGAAAATGAAAAACCTACTTCTGACAAGAGCTGCTGTCACTGTTGCCTTCACTACTGGTGAAAGGAATATGAACACCATTACTTCTACTGGAAACTCATTGCATTAGAGTCAGCCAAACCTCTCAGCCTGCAGATGATACTAGAAGACTTAATGTACCTTGGCTGAAATTTATGAAGAAGCACTCCCCAGTATTTGATCTGACCTCTGTGTTTTGAAACCTAGTGTGATATCAGAGCTAAATCAGATCAGATTCTCATCTGATCTGCCAAGGACCCATCCGATCAGCTGAGCTCCATTGCTAGATCTGTTATTTACAAAATGAGACACCTTCATTTAATTATTTACATTTATTATTAACCATATTTTTGTCTGTAAGAACAAAGGTGACATCCTTCTCTCCAACTCTCATTCCTCAAACATATCCAAACAACAGCTCAGACCACAGGGGAGCACTCAGGAGAGGCTGCTAGAGAGAAAAATTGAAGCCACAGCAACTGTTCCTTCATTTACTTTCCTTCAGAATGGCTCATGGAGGTTGTATTTGAAACCTGCCAATTGGAGACATCCTCTCAATATTTGCTTTGCAGAATTAGCTGCTGGATTCTTTACAAGCACCTAAAAGTCTTGCAGCAGGAGTCTGCAAAAGAAGATGATCCTTATCATGAGTTTAACTTTGCTGTAATGCATACAAAAGGAGACGGGTGATGTTCGTAGCATATCTCTCAGGTACGTTGGGAACCTTGTATAACCCAGAATGTGCCCAGTTTTGACAAGCAGTTTGCATAATACAGAATATTACTCATCGTAATGGACTGTGCTCCTCTGCTGTCCTGACTACAACCCGACTGCTCTAAAGATCTTGCAGTGATTAGGTGGTTGATCTGCAAAATATTCTCCTTGTCATGCAAAACAATAAAGTCAAGAACTCATGTTCTCCCAGTCTAATCACTGGCATCTTGACCAGCAGGTCGAGGGAGGTGCTCCTGTCCCTTTACTCTGCTCTCGTGAGACCTCACTTGGAGTATTGTGTGCAGTTCTGGTGTCCTCAACATAAAAAGGACGTGGAAGTGTTAGAACAAGTGCAGAGGAGGGCCACGAAGATGATCAGGGGACTGGAGCACCTCTCGTATGAAGATAGGCTGAGAAAATTGGGGCTGTTTAGCCTGGAGAAGAGAAGGCTGCGTGGAGACCTCATAGCAGCCTTCCAGTATCTGAAGGGGGCCTATAGGGATGCTGGGCAGGGACTCTTCATTAGGGACTGTGGTGAGAGGACAAGGGGTAATGGGTTTAAACTTAAACAGGGGAGGTTTAGATTGGATCTGAGGAAGAAATTCTTTACTGTGAGGGTGGTGGGGCCCTGGAATGGGTTGCCCAAGGAAGTTGTGAATGCTTCATCCCTGGCGGCGTTCAAGGTGGGGTTGGACATAGCCTTGGATGGCATGGTTTAGTGGGAGGTGTCCCTGCCCATGACGAGGGGGTTGGAACTCGATGATCTTGAGGTCCTTTCCAACCCTTACTATTCTATGATTCTATGATCTTCCCACAGCCATCACCCTCACTGGGCAAGAGTTATCTTTTACTTCTCTCCTGTTCCTATATAATCCCTGCTATTATATAAATGATAACAGAAGGTGCTAGGGGCTCACACACGTCTTAAACTTCCTTGATCAGCAATGACTGAATTTTGCAGTTCCGTCACTTACTGAGTTGCGTGCTGGCACCAGATAAAAACCAGATCCTGAAGTATATCCCCTGGAGTCATCTGAGGTCTGCTTTGCATTGCCTTTGTTTTCAAGAACACTTAGGTAGCCTTACCCATCTGAGTAGAACCTGAATACAGCTTGTGTAGGTACAGGCCGAGTAATGAAACCTTGGACCACTAACACTGGATGCACCAGCTATCACCCTAAGAACATTTTTTGTTGGTTTAATTGTGGAAGATCTTCTTTACAGCACATTAACTTCATGAGTGATGTATCTCAAGTGACTGGTCTAGTTGCCCAGGATAGAGATGTCGGTCCCCTTCTGACACATCTGCTTTCTGTATCACTGCGATGTGGGAAGAGGGCATTTGGCAATGGCTCAGCCACTGTGGCAGCAGTGGTGTTGAAAGTCTGGGATCTTTGCTAGGACAGTTGAGTTCAAGTCAGAAGAGTATGAAGATAGTCCATATTTTTTCATCCCAGCACAGGCTGAACTGTTTTATCCTCACTACTCCTGTCTCGGAGCATGAAACTATTCACTTTAGAGGTTTTTTTGCCTATTACAAGAATTAGAGACTATCACTTCAGAAGCTAATTATAACACCTATGCAGCACCAGCTGATGCAGAATCAGGAAAACAAACATTTTCCTTCTCTTGCAAAAACACTTCTCCAAAGAGAGAAAAAAGAGACCATTTCTAGAAAAAGCTCTTTAAAACCCTGATCACTAGCTACTAATGCTCTTGGTAGTATCTGAAGGAAATAAGAAAGGACTCATTTTCACTTCCATTGCAGCCCTTTCATCCTAGGACCTGAAAGCACATCACAATCTGGCTGTCAAAAGCTGGAAAAGTATTACAGGTATTTTTTTGTTTAGATATCACCTCCCCCTCCCCCCGACATCAGAAATTTTTCGGGACATTTCCATTAAATTAGAAATGTGTTTCTTAATAGGAAATTTCCAATCCATCTTGAAACCCCCAGGAATCCTGACTCCTGGGGAATACTGAGCAAAGGTAATACAGGAATATTTCCCCGCCCCCCAAAGACGCATTTGTTGTAAAGCAGCAGGTGTGAGAAACTAAATTAATATTTGCACAGTTCAAATTCCTAGTGAACCACTGGAGTCTCTGCCGCAAATTCAGGAGTGGCAGAGCTGTGAGATGATTTGTAGGTATGTGGAGTGATAAATATGCAGATAGGAACCCTGTGATTTTAATCAAAGCAGATTGCAGCAATGGAGCAATGGAGGTGTTAAAAAGTGTCTCAGCTGTCCTTCTTAAAGCAGGCAGAAGGCTGATGAGAGTTGTTCAGACACTCCATACATGTCATGACTTGGAAATTAGACTTCAAAACGGCAGAGAAAGAAAAACAGGAGATAAAAAAAGGAAACAATTCCTCTCCAAACAGGTACTTCCAATGTTACAGGAGGGAATCAACTATTGTCAGCACCTATTGGATTCAAGCACCTCGTGTTAAAATCTGCATTAAAGCAGCAGGTACTGCCAGAGAGCCGCAGCCCTCTACAGGAACCACAGAAAAGTGCCTTTTGAGGTTTGCTAGTTGCTAACCCCGGAAGAGTTTTGCATGATCTGTAAAGTGAAGAAACTTCATGGTTCAAGAATTCCCACCAAGACATGACCTGGCCATCTGTTCCCTCAAGACCATAGTATCCAGCAACACACGTGTGTAGGCACTGGCATCATGGTGCTCTTCTCTTTATCTATTGCCACACAGACAAAAGATGTTAGGAATGTGCTCTGACCTGGAATATTCCCTCTTTGCAGATATGGAGAACATGTGCATTTTCTACAGGGAATACAAGCAGTGCTTTTACAGAGGATTACTAAAATGAAACTGTCACAGTGCATTTTTACAATGCTTTTCAAAAGATGCAACCTTTTAAAGGAAAAGCGCAATGTAGCTTTGCCAAGAGCATGCGACTCTCGAGGCTCCAAGCATCTTCTCAAACACAAATGGTTTAAGACTGAAGTAAATTGAAATGTTCTTAAAGACTGAAAGAGTGTGAAAGTTTAGACATGACAAATGAAAACACAAACAGTTCTGACCTCTTCATCTTTCACTGCTGTTTCCAGACACTCTTAACTACAGAAAACCATTTTCTTTCCATTCCGAATTCCAACAGGGAAAAGGAATCAGCAGGGATGCTCAGTGTAGGTCAAACTAGATTAAATCACAGTGGAGAGCAAAAATTCATAACAGTCCTAAATCATCAGCACTGAATCTTTCCAGCAGAAATAATCAAAGCCAACTTGCTGCTATTTTTTGTCTTCTTCTCTATTTACATTGTATTCATCCTAAGGAGAAGAATTTCAAGGCAGCCAAATCTGGAGTATTTCCAAAAAATCCGTTGTGTTCCCCAAGGTTCACAGAGGACATGTGCACAAAGAAACGTGATTCTTTCAACACCCCTTAGACACCACAGATGCAAACAGGTCCTGGGGTTGTGAACTCCAAAGGGAAATACGCATAATTCAGAATTTTTCTTCATAGAAAATTGACCTCATGAACAGAGGAAAAGAGGATTGTAACTGTCAAAGAAGAAAGAAAGAAATCGATTCCCTCATTCTAACAGCTAACATGCAGTGTGACAAGCTGCAATACATCCAGCTTCCAAGTTACACTGTGAAGACTTACCTCTAGTCTATATTCAAACAACTTTTTTTCTACCTCCATGGCCAGTTGATGAAGAAAAAGCATCCTGCATGTACGCTGCAGTTTTCTATATCAGAAATCCCACATCTGGAAAACCCACAAACAGCAACGGATCCAGACATAATGACACCCCCACTTAATAAACATCAAAATGCAAAGGCACTGATTTGAAGGCCTTTGCCACCCCGCCCTGATCCGGATTTGCCAACTGAACATCTTGCTGCAAGTTAAAAAGAAAGAAAAGAATTAACTGAAAAAGATATTGCTGTCTGCAGATATCCAACAGCAGTGAAAAACAGGGAGAAAGCACCCCCTTGGAATAAATGCATGGAGAAAGAGATGGAGAGGAACCAACTGGGAATGAAGTTCTAAATCATGTTTGCTTAACTAGAGTAGTATGATGTCTAAGGATACAAGTTGGTACAGATACTAAAATACGCTTTCTGTTACAGAAGTGATTTGGTGATGTCCATAGCCCCAGACCAAGGGCCCCATGACATCCATGTGTGGTGTAGGTGTGGCAGAAAGCATTTGCTCCAAAGAGATTTTGTAATTATAATGGACAAATGCCATTCCTCCAATTTAAATATGGAAAATTGAGAGACAGAGAGCTGGCATGGAAACCCAGTCTCCTAGAAGCCTCTGCTGCTGGACCTAAGTTTTTCACCCTCTGCAAGACTGATTAAGCTGATCACCTCTGTTGAGTCCCATCACAAACACCTCTCACAGGCATTTTAGCACCTTCCATGACCAGGCCCTGACACCATACTGTCCTTTTCATGAGTCTGCCTTTAACTCTTCTTATTTAAGGGCAAACCGGCAGTGTATGTTTGATGTGGATAAGCACCCATAACTCAGAGCTCTGCATACACCCTGAAGCCACCTGTGTTTCATCTAGTGCTGGCCCTGCATGTTTAAGAGCAGCCCCCTTCACAGGAGGGAGAGCACTTACAACTAAGGGCACCCTAATGCAGAGAAAGGCACAGATTTGCATGGCTAATTCACAGTTGATTTCTGAGCTCTCATAAATCAGGGTTTTCATACGCAGAATGCATCCATCACACATTCTGAGGGCCTTGCCCACATCACTGGAATTACCAATAAAAACAAAACAACTTTTAGATGACCATAGATACACCCTACAGCATCCTGGTGATCACTAGAATAGCAATGACATTTGTACCTCAGATTGGTGCAAAGAACAGCAATTAAAACAAACACATAGATGCTTTTTGCCCCATCCAGCCCCTGAGTTCCTGCATTAAACATCCCTCAGCTAACAGTGAACTCTTCACTCCAGTTAATTTATCATCTTTGGCTTCAGCTCTTAGATGATGTTTCCATTTCACGGAAGATGTCTAGTTACTGGTTCACAAGATCCTACTGCACATCATCTTTAAATAAAACCTTTTGGTTTCATTTTAGCCTCTGCCCATTCTACCTTGGCTGAAAAACTGAATGTACCAAAGCTTTACCAAGGCTGTTTGGAAAGAATTTTAATTAATTGCTTTGTGTACAATTTTGAATTTAGCAAAGGCTCATATTTCAAAGCCATCAGCATGACAGTGCCACAAAAGGAGAAGGAAAAATAACCCACTGAAGCCAACATCCATAAAAATGTGAAAGAGCTATGGTAAATTCTGAATGATAAGCATAAAAAGAAGCCCCATGAGAGACAAAACCTTCTGTCGTACAGTGACTATTTCAAGTTAAATTAGCATAATTATTCCATTATAAACGACTTTGTCTCAAAAGTTTTGCACTCTTACCCATGGCAAATCCCTATAGGTCTATCCTTGTTCAGGATCTCGGAGCGAGAACAGACCTTTCCTAACTGAACAGGAAGCTTGGCTGCTTTTCCAAAGCAGAGCAAAAGTTCAGAGATCAGAAGAGGTGTTCTTCTGGTATCAGTAACACCTTTGATCAATAAAGTATGAAATATAAAGGGCAAATCTCATGAATTAAAGGAAAAATTAAGTCAGCTAGGAGAAAACCGCTGCTGAACACGTGCAATAATTAACCAGAAGTGCCAAACAGATTATGTTTGAGGTGTCTGCAATGACAGGATATTGAACTCAACAACCAAGATGTGCCTTCCAGTTTCACAGTCCTAAAGACATTTTTGATTCATGTTTCTTAGTAGTTACCTGGCTGCTGAGGAGGAAAGTAAAGGAATTCTGCCTGAACACACTGCTGCTGCTATTGTGATTTCATCAAAAGCAAAGGAGCAGGAACTCAGAGGAGAGCCAGGTGTGTGGAAATGACACTGTGCTGGGACTTGGGAGAGCTGGGATCATTCCCAATTCCTGGCATAACTTCAGCCAAGACAATTATCATCCTGATTTCTAATAGGCAGATTTGCACCATAAACAGAGTGCAAGTAAATAAACTTAATTACTTCATGCTTTTTATGTTTCCAATTGCTCTTGAAGAGAGATTCTTAAGTTTCCCCCTATGAAGACCTTCCCTGCCATCAATTTTTCTGCCTAACTTCATGCTAGAGGTTGTCTCTGAATGCTTTTATATACTACCTACATTAGAGGAAGCCCTAATCGTGTTAAATAGTAGTAGCCGAGTGGCTACAGTTCTTAACAAGGTTTAATCACAGCCACCTTCTAAATAGGCCACAGATAGACAGGAGACAAGATTGATGGTGAAAAGGACAAGTGAGATGCCTTTGGAAATTATACAATCTGGCTAGCGCAGAGCTGCTCTGCAACAGCTACCACGCTGTTTAGGGCTGCTGGGTATAAGATACTTCTGTTAAGGCCATGCCTACATAATTATTTATAGAATAAACTCAATGCTTCCTTTGGAGCTGTTCCAGAGCCCAACCACCATCAGAGGAAATTAAAAACCAAACCCCTCCACGTGGCTTCCTGCAGCAAAGTTCTCAAGCTGTACATTCAGGCTGTCACGCTATAAGCAGCCTTCTGTCCCTTGAAGAAATGTAACGGCACAGCAGGTGTTGTTGCATGATACACTCAGAATGCCTGAACCCTCAAAGTGAATACAAATATCAACTGGGAAACCTCAGAAAAAAATGGGTTTGCAACATCAGTTGTCCCACCAACAGGTATCACATGTGTTACACAGAATTCACATGTATGGAATCAGACCTGAAGGAAATGGCGTCTGCTGAATCCTAGAATATCTCAGCTTCCCTTGGCTTGTGCCAGAGCTTAAAGGCTATTTAAACACAGTTGTTTATAGGAAAAGCATCCAATGTGGCACAACGTTAACAGTTATATAGAGCCAATCAGGCTCAGGAAGAGACCCCTACTAAACACAGAAATCAAAAGCTCTGAATAACCCATTTTTGGTACTGCCAGAATTAATAAAATGATCTGAGTTCAAAATGAATTGAGATAATTGCTGAGAGCATTGATGTGTAATGCAGAATTAATCAGACTGTGCTCATAACTGAGTGTTTAATCTCTCATGTAATATACTGTTAAATGTGCATAATTGGAAACAAATGATACATCTCAGCCTGAGTTGCAGATGTGTTGCCCTCCAGCATGCCTGTGGGCTCCTGCCTATGGATAATGTGGCTGATACCAAATATGCCTCCAGCTTGTGACTTGGCAGGATCTTGCCTTTATAGTTTATTTCACTTCAACAAGCTTCATCAGCCTTTCCTGTCTTTTCTGCCTTTTCTTGGACACCCTACAGTCTTTGTTGCTATACCTTGCCCAGCAAAAGCGTGCCAGGGTGGGAAGCTGCACTGCTCTTGATGTCCTCCTCTTCATTCACAGAGAATACAAGCTGTTATTATACCCAGACTAAGATTTCAAAGCACCTGGCTAGAAATTCACACACTTCCCGAAAAGTGCCTACAAAAATGGTATCTTAAGGATGTTGATGCCGCCCATTATTAGGTGCTAGAGACTCTGACAACATAGAGGCAATACATTAGTGACACTTCATATGTATTAGGGGGCTGCGTGCCACCTTCTGGCAAAGGGTTAGTTTGGGGAGCGCTGTGTGTGAGCCCACAAGCATTCCCAGAGGCAGCTCCTGGCTGCCAAGGCTCTCAGCACCCAACAAAACCAAGACAGACAATAGGAGCTGTGAGTGAAAACCAGACTTGCTCCACGACTGCAAACCTGTGCCAGAGCTTGCTGGTTCCAGAAGGGCAACGGACCAAAGACACCGTCCAGCCAGCAGCTTTTGAGTGCACAGCAGGCTATTTGTGACCAGGAAAATCTGCCTCTTGTGCTGTATTTCCATACACGTTTAATCCCAATGACTGAAGAAGACATTGGCAAAGCATATGCCCTGCGAATGGAGGTGAATGAAGCACTTCACTGCAAATGGAGCCTAACATTTATTTTGGGTGTGCGGTGGAGTCTGAATTCATGTGATAGAGTAATCCTGGGTGAGGTCATGTGTTCCTCTGAAGGGGCTTTTTGTACCCCGGGTTAGTTAGCAACGCTTTTTCTGTTATCAAGCATCTGATTAAACTCACAAAAGAAGGGGCTTTAAAAAACAGTCTGAGGCAGAACTGAGAAGTGAATAAATAAATTGGGGTTTGGGGTTTTTTTTTCTTTTCATTTTATCCGACAGGAAAAGGAGATTGGAATAAGATGGAAAAGGGGCACAAGAATGGGATTCATTGTTCTCGGATGACAGGACAAAGTTTCTTGATCTATTTCCAAATTTTCTACAGAGCCCAGCACCATGGCAGATGCTGGTTAGATAGATACATCCATGGGGCAAATTTCACCTTGAGGGATCACAGTGTACTGTCCCAGTGGCACACAGTGCACTGTCCCAATGGCACAAGCCTTCTAGAAGCCATCCTCTGCCTCACCGCACAGCACCTACCTTCTGCAGGAGTGAAATCCACCACCAAAACACTGGGCTTTTGTGCCATTACAGGGGAGGTAAACTGTGCCCCCTGCTTGTATCTGACTTAGCCCTTAGGCTGAGAACATTTATCACCCTGGAGCTCAAGCAACTTTGGTAGTGTTTTACAGTACCCCTTATGATGTGGCAGGAACACTGCAGGGAAAGAGTGAGTTATAACTACATCATTACTAATTTCCCCTGCAGGACACACACCCAAGGTCACCTTACACTGGGAAGTCTGAGAGCAGCAAAGCCTGAGTTGGTTTGCACTGATTTATCTGTAAGCACTCGGAGATGTTTATAAACATTAAGATATCTGTTGTTAAATACTTATACTCATCAGAATTACGTTATTTCACATTAGTTACTTGGTGGTGTCAGTGATCTTCTATAGTAGAAAAAACAATCAACTCATTTTCTCTCATTCTGCGTAGTTTCATTCAGTGTTTCTCTGTCCTCTCCACTGGACACCCAAGCAACCAGGCAGACATACAAGGGCTGGCTCCATAAAAAGAGCTCAAAAGAACTGTGACTGATTGATTATAAATTAACAGATAACAACTGGCTGAAAGTTTTTTTCCCAACACGTTTTGCCATTGAAAGATGCCATTCTTCGCTCAAGTTTGAAAACTCAGCAAGAAGAAAACTAAAATACGGTCAGCAGCATTTCAGGAGTTCTTTTGCTCAAGAAAAAAATCCATCCTGCCCCAAAAGACCTTCTGAGGAAAACCCCTTTGAAACCAGTGATTTCTCTGCTAGGAGAGAAATTTTTCCTGCTGTGAACAAAATGGCCTTTTTGAAAACACACCCCACTCAATCATTTCTTCAAACTCCTTTTCCTGATAAAAGACAGACCAGCCTGGACTTCCATTTATGAAAGTGAAACGACAGTGCTTATGCTGTCCTTCATCCCAGGACAGGAGAAGGAAGAGAATGACTCTTACGATCATTTACACCTTTAAGAGTGTAGAGATGTGTCCATGAGAAAGACATGCCAATGCATTTTAAAACACTGTTATACACCAAACTCAATTTTCAGGTAGCAAAATACTTCAAAACAGAAGTCCAAGAGGCAAAGAGGGTTTTATTGAGGTTTGAATCCTTGTCCATTTACCTTCCTGTTTCTTACCTGTTTCTTTGCGAACACTGATTCTTCCGTTTGCAAGGCAAGTTCTGGTTATAACACAAAAAAGTATAGTAACTACAGATAAGTAACACTTCCCCTACACCCTCCAGGCATGTTTGGCTGGAAATCATCTTGGCAAGGAAATAAACAGCTCGAAAGACTGGGAAAAGAGAAGAGAGAAGAGCTGAGGAGGGCCCGGGAGGGGGAGCAGAGACGATAGATACTGAGTACTGCTGATTGTAGTGCTCTGGTGCGTTAGCCAACTCCACATTCTCTTTTCCTACAAAGCACATTAGACCAGCTGGTGAATTTGACCTGGGGCACTCCAGTGATTCACAGCAGCTAAAAATATGTGTCTGTATTACTTTTTCAGAAATACAGTTTTTGGGTGAGGCAAAATAAGGATAAGAAAATGCAAGAAGGATGCTGCTGAATGAGTTCAAGGGAATGATGCAAGCGGTAGTAGGCTGGCTGAAGTAATGTCTCACATGGGTTATGCTGCTGCTTCTTTTGAGGTGCAAAGCCTGGGAAATTAAAATGCTGCATAAAATGCACAGGGTTTTTTGCATATTAGGTTTATTCCCTCCCTTCTATGAATGTTGAGTTGAAAAAGCCAAATAAATGTTTGTTTGAGTCTGGTTTTGAAAATATATTTGAGACGACGTTTACAAGAATGCCTTGCATGTCGGTTTGATTTGGATCTTCCTACTCACACAGTATAAGAGAATGAGTAACATCCTCCAGATTTGTCCTGCAAAGACATGTGGAAGATGATGGCAGGCAAAGGAGCAACACAGCTCACTTCTGTTCTACCAGAGCCTTGGGTTGTGGTGCTGTGAGGATGGATCTTTCTGAAGAGCAGAGAATCCTTTATAAAGACTGTGAATACAAACTGCCAGATGGACTTAGTAGGGAGTCAGTCTGCTGCTGAGTGATAGGAAAATCAAAATGAAGTTTGATATATAGGGCAGACAAAGAATACGTTCATCTGTTCAATGGAACGGTGAGGCACAGACCATAAGATACCTTATAGGAAGTGAGAAATGAAGAGGTCTCCCACTAAATGGATTCCCCAGGCCCAGAACAACTACATCATAGCAGTAATTAACACAAAAGCTTCCCAACCAAGAGTCTGCCATCTCTGAGTCTTCTGAACCATAATCATAGAATCACAGAATAGTTAGGGTTGGAAAGGACCTCAAGATCATCGAGTTTCAACCCCCCTGCCATGGGCAGGGACACCTCCCACTAAACCATGCCATCCAAGGCTATGTCCAACCCCACCTTGAATGCCGCCAGGGATGAAGCATTCACAACTTCCTTGGGCAACCCATTCCAGGGCCTCACCACCCTCACAGTAAAGAATTTCTTCCTCAGATCCAATCTAAACTTCCCCTGTTTAAGTTTAAACCCATTACCCCTTGTCCTCTCACCACAGTCCCTAATGAAGAGTCCCTCCCCAGCATCCCTATAGACCCCCTTCAGGTATTGGAAGGCTGCTCTGAGGTCTCCACGCAGCCTTCTCTTCTCCAGGCTGAACAGCCCCAATTTTCTCAGCCTATCTTCATACGAGAGGTGCTCCAGTCCCCTGATCATCCTCGTGGCCCTCCTCTGCACTTGTTCTAACAGTTCCATGTCCTTTTTATGTTGAGGAATGAGAGAAATGAAACTAAATAGAGCTGGGTTGCTAGGGCTGGACTCGTGACTTTCCCACAGAAACTCTCAACAGGGACTCCAGAAAGTGATTACAACTTCAGGATTAATCGTGTGCTCTCATGGTTAGAACTGAAGCCTGAAAGTCAGGCATCCTGCACTGAAATGATTTTATAAATCACCTGGTGTGTCTCAGTTTATCCACTGGTAAAACCTCACAGGGAGAATGTATGTCTCAGGGAATTCAGTATTCCAAGGAGCTCACAGGAAATGTATTGTCAAATCCTCATTTCCATGATTAAATGTCTTCCCGAAGGGTGCTAGAAAATTGGTAGGAAATACATAAGTAAAAAGCAAAGAACTGAAGTGGTATCTCCTGCAATGTAAGGGAGAATGAATCACCAGCAGGGGAATGTCTTTTGCACTGCAGAAGACAGTCTGACCAGAGATGTGTAGCCAATGCGCAGATAGCTACAGGACTGCTTGAAATGCTAGGGTAACTCTAGAAAATTGAAGACTTATTCTGAAACCAAAGCACAGCCAAGCCAATCACCAGAATATGGAGCTGAATCCATGGAAATAAATGATAAGGTTAACAAAACCCACAGAGAAACACAGCAGAAAACTGGAGAAAAATGTGCAACTGAAACAAAATTCCTGGGTGCAGCTAAGGGTCTTCAATCTACAGAATGCTCTTTCATCTCTAACAGTCTCCAGACATTTTATGAACTCAGAGGGATCATTCATACACACAGTCTTCCTCCATGATGAGCTGTATCCACCGTTGTGTAGCAACATCTTCTGCTGTTATACAATTGAAATGATTCATGCTTTCAGACAGGATGTAAAGAAGAATATTACATCCAGCTCAAACCACGGATGGAGTTTTATAGGAGCCACAAGATAGAAGCTAGTTATTTTATGGGGCACATTATTCAAATGTGTTACATATAAACTAGAAAAGCGAAACAGAATTAGAAGAGGTAACTATGAGAGATCTAGCACCAATCCTATCTGGTCCAGCTCCCAGTGACTGAGATGAGGCACAAGTGAACAGGGGATTCAATCTGTCCTTGGAGCTTGTTTTTTTTTGTTAAGAGCTCTGACACTTGAGCATCAATTTCTGGAAATGGGAACTCAGAAAAAAGAAACAAAACAAGCAGGTCAGTGGGGTGCTTTTGAGCTGCATTCAGACTAATGGCAGGGTGCACAGCAACCAGCCAAGTAGAGCAATTTGCTACAAACTTGAGAAAAAGAAAGAGGACTATGCATCTACTAAGTGCTTTTTTTCCTCCCATCTGCAAAGCAACCTCTGTACTTACTGTAGCTTTCAGAGCTGTAAGAGGAAAAGCCACTAGTAGATACAGCCTAGACAGAAATTCTGGATTACAAACAGCCGGGTACAAGTGGAGTGAACAGCAACAAAGACAATGGATTCAGAAAAATCATCATGTTCCAAAACCAGAAGCTGGACTGTAGAAATGGTCATCTCAGAAGGACTCCATGGAAAGCAGAAGGGTTCACGCTTTCCTTCTGCTTCGTTTCCCACCAAAACCCCTGCTCACATTTACAGCTCAGAAGTGAGTTTTACCCATTAGTCTCTGAAGACACATACAGAACTCTGGGCTGTGAAATGCAGAATTGAATCAGGTCCATCGCAGAGCTACCACAGACACAGAAACCTACATCAGTGCCTTCTCCAATATAAAAATCCCCTTTCACAGCAAAAGCAACTTTTGCACATAATCTCTCAGCAGAAATCATTCTTGCCTCCTACGTACATACTGTCCCTTTTAATAAAGCCTTTCCTAATAGCAAAAGCATTCGCCTGGTCTCTTGGCTTTTTCCTCCTCATAGCAAAGACTGGAAAAGCTCTACAGAGCTTCTATAGCTGGAAAGGAGCTACAGTTTTCTAAACTTGTCTTTGGAAAGTTTCTTTGCCAAGTTACACTTTGTCAGGAGCTCATTATTTTCTGGGTAGGCACTGGAGACTTCACTTTGAATTAGTTTGAGGGATTTGCTGATGCAGTTTCAAACTATGAGGTTTGGGTGCTTTTTTGCATGTATCACAGCAACTTACGTTCAAGCCACAAAGCAAGCTCTGCTTCATTTCCAGACCCTTCACCACAGTGCTTCTTCCAAAACCACCTATAGGTTTTCCAAGGCCTATTTCATAATCTCCTAGATAGGTTTGTGCTGAGATGGGGAGAGCAGAAATTCAGGAGCTCTGAATTTGCTTCCCACTCCCTTCATGCTGAACAAGAGTTTCTGAGAGCAAAGCAGCAGCCAGTTCTGGAAATAGGAGCTTAGCCTCACTTGTCCCTAAAATTCACAACTGATTCACAAACCCCAGCTATTTTACAGATAATGAGACGTAAGAAAAGAATCACCAACACTCTTACTAAATGCAATATGGATAGGTGAATAAGTGATCTGCTATAAAAAGGCAGATGCCAAATCAGTAATTTTAACCAAAATATTGGTGAAAACTATGCATTAGAAAATATGATCTTTGCATTTGAAGAACCATGAACCACTGACATATTAAACAAGTACATAGTGTACAAGTGAATAGGCTAAACAGAGGCCACATTGCTTTGTACAACATTTCTCATGAAGCTGTTTTTCACATTTCCTCCTGAAGGTCAGAAGGAATTGGTGAGCCAAAACCCTGCTCCATACATCCAGCATCACGTTTTTCCATATTTAAAGTTATTTTAGCTGAATGAGAGCCACATACAGAGAAAAGTGATGTGGAATTCTTCTGTTTTAATGACTTTGCTGCAACTAAGAGCACAAGTAATTTACATGTATATTCATCTGAAATGAGAGTGCTTAAGTAGCATGAATTGCTACAGATTATGTTGGTCAGCAGGATGCTTTCAGAACTCACAGCGGCTATTTACACATGGTCTGTAATTTTAGTTTCATTTAACTATGTATCTGTTCAAGCACTGAAAATGACATCTCTAAAAACATCTCAGAACTCAGGCATAAAAGCCTGTGCTATTCTTGACAACCAGAAATATTACTACTTGCCTCCTGTCATTAGCAGCCTTTGGTCATCATCTTAAAAGAAGCTGGGGAAGCACACGGGTAACCCTTCACCAGGCAATTCTCTGTTTTTAAAACAACTATTAGTTTACTTGGGTGGCTTTTCCTCCCCTCCGGAGCTCCTCTGTCCTTGGTACTAGTATTGGGAGTGTGCTGGAATCTGCACGTTCTTCCAACTCCCCACACCACAGAAGTTGTTCCTTGAAATCCGGCTTCCAGTAATAGCCCCCTGGCCAGATATGTGCTTGGCCTGGTTCTGTCAGATGTGGTAGCATCAGTATGCATCTTTGGCAACCTAGGGTAGGGTTGCAAACTCATAGTAGAACAATATACCTAATGAAGAGTGAAGATGGAGTGAAATCAACCACAGCTTGGCAAGACAAAGGAAAAGATAGATTAGATCCACAAAATATGAAACAAATTGAGTGCAAGGCATGTGGAAAAAGAGAGAAGAGTGTTCCTAAAAAGTGTTTCTCAGTGCTCTGATGTAAAGCAGAAGCACTTATGTAATGGAATGGAAAATACAGGCATATACACAGCCCTGAGCAAGTGATTAGTTGTGATGGTGACTGAACTCGGACAAAAATCTGCACTGCTGCTTCAAATGTCAACAAATTGGGCACTGTTACACTAATGGGAGACTTGAGAGACCTCCACCAACAATGCTGTGACCTCCTTCTCTTAACCCACAGTGACTTGAGACCTGTCTGAGCTAAAGTCTTAGCTGGCAGCAATTTGAGCTGTGGAATACAAGAAGGGATGTGGAGCTCAATTATCCAGCAACAGATCTCCAGTGAAATCAATTCAATCGTGTCACATGAGAATTTGGCTGGCAGCCTTTGCAATCTGCATAGGAGAAACCATCCCCTTAGAAATGCAAGCTGGAGTGAAGCGGACAGGGGATAATGCAGACAATGAAGTGCTGCTCCATGCATGAAAAGTGCTCGATGGATTCTAATTTCCTCTCTGCCAATCTGGTTTTATCCTCATGTTACTCCATGAGCAGTGCTCCTGACCAATATGAGTGCAAACCAAATTGGATCTGGACAAGGCATCCTCTACAAAAAGGAATTTCTCTCCTATATAATTAAGACAACATCAAGCAGCTCTACTATACGCATGTTCAACACCCTGTATCAAAGTGAAATAATTGCTCATGTTAGCAGAAAAAGCTCTTTGCGCATGTGAAACCACTGAAGTTAGATTATATAGACTCAATGTTTATTTACACTAAGGCTCCCTTTAGCCAGTGTAGTAGGGCAAATTCATAGGATTATAGGATTTACAGGGCATATTTCTGTTGATAGAAATTGCACTTTTCTTACATCGAGTGCGAAGTTTATGTATACATACAGAAACAAACATCATTTAAGGGTCCCTGCACATGTTCTGAGCAACATAAACAGTAAGATTGAGAGTCAGGCCACAACCTGGAAAGCACTGTATTAATTCAGGATCAGTTCCCTGTTCTTACAGCTAAGACTTCACCCATTTGAATGGTGCCAGAGGGACCATTAATAATGTGAAAATGTAACCCCCTACAAATCAGAGGGATCCAATCCAAAGCAAATGAACTCTGTGTCCAAAGTCACCTTCCTCAGTGCTGACATGGCATCACAGTACCAAAAGCATGGGGCTTCTGCAGGCACAGATGGGGCAGTGGCTCTGAGCACCTTGAGATGCAAGAGCCTACAGAACAGTGTTGGAGAAAGCATGGAAGAGGGGACACATGGCTGGCTGGTAGTAAACTGCAATGTACTTACTTCTTCCAGCAATCCAGACAAATCCCAGTGTGGTACTGCTAAGGTAGATAAACAGTGTATGAAAGTACCACCTGAGAATGACGAAGTACAAATCACGTTAATGAATTTGAGAATAGTGCTCACTCTCGGTCCTGTACTCTTTCCATCAAACATGGAACTGCAGCACTGGTAGTGCTGGATCCCTGTGACTGACTTGCTAACCCATAAAGTGTATAAGCCGACATCATAATTAACACTTGGCAGTGGAAATATAAATCCCCTGGCTTGTAGGTGGTATATCCTCCTATAAACATTGCACTTGGCCACCAAACTGGAAAAATAGATAGGACATTTATAAGGAGTGCTCACCATGGGAAATGCCAGTATTTTTTCCTGGAAGCTATTTACATTGCCAAAATAATTCAGTAAGAAAAATTACCCGAGACCTTTCCTTTAATATGCATCCTGTTCTCTTTTGACTTGTAGGCTACAGTGTGCAGCATTCATTCTGAGTCAGATGTAAATTACAGTAGTACAAGCAATGCAGAAGGGAGGTGTAAGCCACAAGTAAAGGAAAAACATGCATTACACTATCTCACTAAGAGGAATGGATTGCCTACACATTGTAAGCTACCTTTATATCTTTCTTGGCATAGACTTTGTCACACAGCACAGGAAAACTATTTAGGAGGATTCAGCACATCCAAAAGAAGCTGGCTTTCCAAAAGGACCAGTAAAAACAAAGAACCAGTGCAAAGTGGACACTGAGCTCCTTTTGAAAGCCTAACAAACTGACTTCTGACTAAATGCGATCATGCCAGGCCAAGAACGAGGATACCCACTAAGGACTTGTACTGAAGTGTACAACACATACTGAAAGTGAAACTTTCCTGTCTGACTAAAGGCTTTTCATCAAACCAAAGAGGCAGAAAACCACGGTCACAATAGCATTGAGCTTGCAATTGGCACTTACCTGCTCACTCTGCATCCTGCCTTTGAGGCAAGCCCGAAACTGATGAACAAAATCTGTTTCCAGTTCTTTTGATTTCTCGGGAATGAAAAGTGAAAACTCCTTTCCTGGAAATAAACTTCTGGTTTTTTTTTAATCCCTTCCTAGCAGGAGTTCCTTAATGGTGGAAATAACTGTTCAGCCTGTTCTGATGGGCCAGCAGGGAAACAATCTCAATTCAACTTTTACGTATACTCCGAAGAAGACATTTATGTCCCTTTTTAGGTTTGTGCTGACTGAATGGTATGAAAGAGCACAAAATTAGAGAAGAATCAAGACAGTTTACATTAAATTATGGTTAATATCCCAATCCCATCAGAAAATAAGCTTTTGTAATTTCAGATTTCTGAGCTTATCATGTTCTAGTGCATCTGAGGATAAGGCCCAGGCAAATGCTCAAGCGGGCAGTTGAAGGAAAATCATTTCAGTGGAATTTCCCCAGGCACCAATTTCAGCCAGCATCTATACACATATGGTCAATGCCACAGCCTGGCATGGGGATGAGGCAGACTACTACAACAACCCTTTGTTGTGCCTATGATTCAAGCAATTGTTTTTAAAATCTGTATTAAAGATTTCTGTTCCACCATCCTGCACTTTCAACTCAATTACTAAAAAGAATATGTTTTCTAGGCATGAAACAATATCATTTTTGTGGAGAGTTTGGAAACCGAGCGCTTCTGTGAACTGAAGAAAGCTTCCTTTCTCTTCCCTGTGCGGTTCTGCTTATGGGGAAAGAGCTTTCTGTGTGAGTAATCTTTCTAAGTAGGAAGCAGAGCTCCCCTATTGCTAGGGAAGAATGGACCTCCAGTAGGCTAATATGTGATGGATGACTGAATGCAAACTTGGCAACTTTGTTCTCTGCTACCCAAAGAATACAAAATGCCAGAGGCTATTCGCATACAGGCACTCTCTAGTTGGAGGTTTTGAAAACTTGGCACCATCCCACCTTAGTTTAATTGAAACTACAGTGGCAAGACAATTAAGGATGCGAATTTGGAGACATTTCTTGCAACAAGAGCTACTCAGGATGAATTTATCTTTGATGACTGACTCATGCATAAGCCAAACAAAAACAGAAATGGAAAGTTATTCTCATTGACCCCTGAGTAGCAAAATCTGATCTTTGTTTGTGAAGGGCACTTTATGGGATATAATGTGTATTAACTAGTACTTTATAAAGTTTACATTCAGATATACTCATTGAAGCTATAGTGTTGTTTTTTTTTTTTCTGTTGATGATGTTTTGTCAGCAACAGGATGTGCAGTATACAGGAGAGATAAATGATGCCTATAAAAATCCAGTAAAATATTACATTGAGGCCATATCTAGTTATAAAGGCATGCATTTCATTCCAGTCAATGTTAGAAGGAGACACTAAGTTATTCAAACTTTGTCCTTTTGGCAGAAAAGGAAGAAGACTCCGTATTATATTCTTTCTTGCAATGCCCAAACACTTTCTGCTGGACCAAGAGGCATCTCTCATCAGGCAGTTCCCTCTCTAGCCTGACTCCTCCTCCCCACTCTGCCCATTCCACACAGTAAGTTACATCATACAGAGAAAGATTTCACTACCTGGAAGAATGCCCAGGTTTTAACTTTTCCCACATGTGGAAGGCATTTAACTTCAGCTCAGCTTGGACAAAGGGTCAAATGCATGAGTGGACAGTAAGTGCCGAGTTAGGGAAAGTTTCACACTGGTATAAACCCCACAGCTCAGTGAAAATGGAGATGGCTCAAGATTGTCTCTTGGGGTTGCTCATTTTCCTTCTCTCCGGTAGTCTTGTTCCTCAAAGAGCTTCCTTCCTCCTCCTTTTTTCCCTTCACTATACAAAGAACTGTTTTGAACGGCTAATAATAGCAATTGCAAGTTGTTTGTGGCAGAGAGCATCACTTATGATGTCTATTCACTCTTTCTAATACAATGAGGCCCTAAAATGCTGTTGCAATAGTAACAACAGCAGCAGCTTCTAATAAACTCCTACACAAACCTAATAGAAGACATGGCCAGCAAGTCCACTTTGATATCAAACATTTTAATGAATTAAATTACATCTTGTGTAAATTCACTCAAGTTACTTAACAATATCCCTTATTTCTCAGCTCTTGGCTTCAAGTTATAATGTTCCCTGTCCAGAACGTACCAGACCTACAGCTGCTTGCACTGGTTTTTGCGTATCTCTGAGCCTGGGTGATGACAAAATCTACTAGACTTAATTTACTGAGACTGCTACGTTCTATAGTTCCCTTCTTTAATAACAAAGATTCCTCCACAATATTACATCAGCAACTTCCTTGAAACTACTAAGGGTAGCTGTTACCTTCTACAGCAGTTTCAGGCTTCTGTAGTTTATAACCATGGGGGTTGATAACAGAGAGCAGCTTTTGAGAAGGGTATGCTAAATTCATGCCAGAAATTCAGTCTGAGGAAGTGCACATTGGTAAACCAGAGCACAGATTTAAAGCCCAATATCTCAAACTGCCACAATTCAAAACAAATACCTTGTTATTATTGGAAAGCTGAGGTTTCTTACGTTCCAGTGATGTAAATCATCCATTCCTAAGGCTAGAGCTTTATGAGAAACTGGACCCTAAAACTGTCAATGGCCCTTCAGCTTAGCAGGCTGTGATGGCATGTGTCCAAGGATGAATATATCAAGTCATAAGCTTCAAATTAGAGTAATTTTTAACCACTCTCATTTCTCATGTTTCAGTAGATAAGGGTAGGACAGACGTGTGTGCCACTGCTGATGAAGCAGACACCACCCTCTGCATTTACACTTACTTCCAAATGCTAGGTACAAGCTAGATTCCAAATTCAAGCTAGAAGGTACCAGGGTTCAATAATGGAAATGGCCAACTGAATAAACACTGTTTCTCCCTTACAGATTTGCTAATATGGGACATCATTTAAAGCAGACAAGCATTATACACCCCAGTACACTTCACTGCCAGTTAGCACCACCCAAACCTCTGAACACAGCCTACAAAGCTGGGTGAACAGATATACTGTTGTGTTGTACCAGGAAAGGGGCAGAGAACTGCACATGCAAGTTCAGTGTTTCAAATGGTGCCACCAGAAAGGATGAAAGGGTTAAAGGCAAGGCTTCAAAGCAACATCACTTCTCAAGTGTTTCAAATGCACACCTCTCAGTTCTACTTCAATCTTAAAAAGGACAGAAAAGTCCCAAGAAGCACAGACTCAGCCATTAGTCTCATTTTCTTATCAAAAAGTGAAACAATAGGAACAGATTCTGACAGTCCCTTTACAGCAGAGCATGTCAGAATGTCTTCATACCTGAGTAGGCTTTGGGGTTTTTTTAGATATTTTATAATAAGTAGTAATATGAAAAATAAGCCACCTGACCTTCAAACACCTTCAGAAATGCTGTTCTAGCAACATAATAGTGAAGTTTAAGTGAACACTGATGAGAAATGATCCAATGTTAAAGAGCTGGGAATATATATATATAATTTGCATTAACGAAAGTCTCCAGCTAACACAGTTACTAATAATTTTGTGGACTTTGAATCTGAGTTTAGGGATATTCCTAGTAAGTTCTAAGCACCATTAACCATCATTATCTCAAAAGGAGGATTGGATCTGGCTGGTTCTGTTTTCACATGCCTGTTGCCACCAATGTACCTGGATGAGATTTCTTTAGCAGAAAATCAGCTTCCCTTCCAAATGAGACAAGACATTCTCATCTGCAGGCTGTATGCATTTCAGCAGATCCTTTGGCTCTTTTACAGCTTTGGAAACACTGATAAAGTAATTGTAGGCACAGGATTAAGGGCTGGAACTTGCACAGAATTTTCCCTGGGCTGAAAGGAGCCAGAGGTTAAAATTGATGACCAAAAAGTATGGGAAACAAGTAGCAATTTGCTGAGGATAGTGGCTGTGACGGGGTCAGTGAGGCTGGGGCAAGCAGCTTCCTATACAGCATCCCCTGTACAGCAGCCCCCTTACTCTGCCCCTTTCCAGCTGGCAATGGTCCTGCTCAGCCTAGGTGTGTATCCTCTCCTGAGTAAAGGTGCAGAGGTGCAATAGCTGTAAGGGAATACCCTGAGAACTCTTCCAAGTACCTTCAAAATTCACTGCCAGAGAAGGTGAACTGCACAGAGATGGATTCACTTTTGGCTGAACACTTGCATTTGCTCAAACATTTGCTCCCAAGTTCCCAATAGCAGTAAAAAAAATAAACCAAAAACGCATCACAACACTTTTCTGCCAGTCTTCCTGGGATTCAGAGGCTGTCAGGAGCCCCCACTGTCCCTGAACCATTAAGAAAAGTCATTCTCAGACTAGAGCACCCTGAAGATTTCCCAGCTTTGAAAGGCAAATGCACAACCCAAGCATAATAAAGAACACCAACACAAACAATGATAATTAGGAAGAGTGCAAAATGAATTCCCATTACTTACTATGATTTTAAAAGAAAAAATAAACCCTGGAGACAAAACCAAAGCATCTTGACAACAAGGCTTTACCCAGTTCATAGTTACATGAACCTCACTGGTTTCTATGTTGTACATGAAGGAAAATCTGATAGATATCTTTATTATGCTTTTTTATTTCATAAGGTCTCCACTGTACAGGAGGACAGGTCCCCATCACTTCAATCTGAACACAACCTTCTCTTGCATAGGATGACACATACTTTTCCGAAGTTTAGAATAACTGCCCAGACCTCTGTCTTCTAGGGAGCCAGAGAGCAAATTAGACAGGGAAAACTCTGCGGAGGTGATGTAACATCAAGTTTTGAGTAAGTGGGCTTAACTCCTAAACGAAGCTGAGGGCGATCACCTTGTCCCCGTCCGCTTCTTTATTTTAAGCCAATTTGAGCCTAACTGGTAAGTGCAGACACAGTCATGCGGAAAAGCTCCGTGCACAAGGCAGCAAGCAGTTAAGACACACCATAAAGCGTCTCCGTTTTTCCAAGAGGATGGAGAATCTCACCCCCCCGGCGCCCAGAACCCTCCCGTTTTAGCACTGGTAATTAGATACCAGTTAAATCTTCCTTTGTTTTCCGCTCCCCACTACACACTGGTGTTGTCACACTTCTAAAAGAAACTGGAGCCCAGTGGGGGGCAGGGAGGAAGGTGACAAAGGCTCCAGCGCAAACAAGTGTGCAGACAGCAGACTGCAAAGGGGCCTGACTTCTCAGGTCACACACAATAGCAAAGGAAGAGAGTTTACCTGGGAGGTTTAAGAACTGCAAGTGAATTTAGTCTGGCACACGGGGTGAGGATGAGGGAAACGTTTACATTACTTCAGTAGCCAAGAGGAAATCCCAAATCTGATTTTCTACCTTTCCTGTCAATTAGGTTTCTGCCTCTATTTCTGTAGATGTCCAGCATTCAACTAACTCGTCCTTCATTCATTCATTGGATCAGATTGATATCACTGAGGCATTTCTCATTCCACCAGACAATAAAAACAGCCGTGCTCCAATTCAAAACTAGCCCCTAATAGGACCCCTGCCTATCCAGACTGACAGTGTCTATGAAGGTCATGACAGAGTACTCTGGCATTGCAAACCTGTGTGGGAGACGAGGTTTGAATTCAAGAGGGTCTTACCTTACAGACTGACAGAGCTCAGATCCCGCTGCGAGCAGTCTCCATGAAATAAATAGGACGTTGAAGTCAGCTGCTGGCTTCTGACTTCGCTGCCGTCCTGTCAAAAACTCAGCGAAGTTGCGTGCTCTGATTCTGCAGGTGAGTGTGTGAGAGGCAGAAACGTTTGACAGTGAAGCAAACTGGTCACATCAGCCAGATTCTGCTGGGTTTATATAGCTGAGCTGCAAATCCTGATCCCTGGCTCATTCCACTGTAATAGGACGCCTGAAGGCATTTTTTTTTCCCCCAGTTTTGCTTTAAAGGAACAGCCCCTCTCTTTGGCTTCGCTTCTGAAAGGCACACAGGCGCACTCACATGCACACACTGTCATCCCCAGGCACACACATATACTAAGAATTTGCATGCAATTTATGGCTAAAGAAGGAAACCCCTGAACCATTCAAGAAGAAAGTCAGCTCAGGGCAAATGACTCAGAAAGCAAAATATTTTCCTTACAGCATCAGCAAGTAAATTATCGGAGTTTTAATCCCCTCATCCCCTTTATTTCAACATTGCGAAAGAGTAGCAAACTTCGATAAAATCAGAGGAATCACCAGCAGGATTGCAACTCCTATGAAACATAATGGGGCTGAAATGCAGTTGGCGCAAATCAACCCCATTCCACTGGATCAGCTGGAGGATTCTGATGTACACAAGATGAGGAGCTGGCAAATCCCCATATTTTCAAACCTGTGATCTCCTTCACCTCCTTTAGTACTCCTGCTGTCTCAAAAGCCATAGGCAGAAGAGTGGAGAAATCAAGAGGAAAGTCTAATGAGCAGAGCCCTAGCCTGATTCTTTGTTAAGAAACAGAGGAGATAAAAGCCCAAGCAAATGACACAGGAGGGATTCCTTTTCTTCTCAGATCTGATAAAAAGAGATTGTGTGGCTGCGTGTGTGCCAAGATAATCCAACCACTTTTGTGAGCCTTGTGGTCTCTCCTTCATCCCATTCTCCCTGCTTCCCAGGCCAGAGCTATCTGTGACACCCAGAGTGCTAATCTGGGACCTTTACAGGGTGTTTGTTATCTCTGACTTCCCTTGAACCTCAGGCTTGTGGCAAAAAGTAAAGATCACAGTTAAAGGATGCTCATTAACACTCATTTCCCTCCTACCTGGTACTAAAAGCCTACCTGTCTCTTGTCTGCACCCCAGCCCACTATTGATTTGGGTTTAATTTGGTTTATTTTGCTGGGGGTGTTGGTGGCACAGGGGAAGAGAGGAAAATCAATCTTTGACTTTCAGGTCTATCTTCTCGGATAAGGGACAAAATCACTCTTCCGTTTGAAGATTTAGAAAGCAGGACTTACCCAAACACTTCTGAAGGCAGTGAACACAAAACGCTTCTCACCAATTCCAAGGGGCGGTGATGCAGCCTGGTAAGAAAGAAAAGGGATCTTGCTCAGGAGCAAGGATGCTCATAAAGATAAAAACTGATTGCTCAGGCCTTGCTGCTGATGTTTCTTTCTGAATGTCTCTGCACCCAGCTGGCCTTTCCCAGGCTCCGGGACTCACACACATCATTTTGCTGCTTCATAGGCACAGCGCTGCCAGGAACACACTTGGGCAACGATGGGAGAATTCCTGACCCTGAAATTCTGAATCACCATTTGAGAATCATTATTTTTGAGACCATAAAAAGTGGAGTTGCTCTGTTCACTGAGCTACTTCAGCTTTCTTTGCTGTGGCTTTCATACATAACATGTATTCTTTCATGTCTAGTAATATCACTGAGCTCACACTGAGCTCTCTTCCACAGCACATGACACAGATTTTAGTTGTTTTCAAATAGCTGCTGCTGACAAAACAAGCAAAAAACAAACAAAAACTCTTTGAAGTTTTAACAAATTATTTTTCAAACAGATACAACTGATTACAGAAGGGTTCAAAAAACACTGAGAGCAGGAGGTCCATTAAGACCAGTGGTGCAACTGCATCAGCCATTGATGAACACCCATTTCCAATTTCTGCTTTTATTTTTTATGTGATGTGTTTCATAACAGGCATGTCCTAGGACAAGAAATGGGCCTCTGTTGGAGAGAGGGTCAGAAATGTTAACTAATCCCTGATAAAGGCATCGGATCCTCTCTGATCCATGATTTCTTCAAACAAATCTTGTTCTGTATATGGAATGTCTTGGGTGGGAAGGGCCCTTAAAGCTCCTCCAGCTCCAACCCCTGCCATGGGCAGGGACACCTTCCACTGGAGCACCCTGCTCCAAGCCCCTGTGCTCACCTTGAGCTCTGCCAGGGATGGGGAGCCACAGCTTCTCTGGGCACCCTGTGCCAGTGCCTCAGCACCCTCACAGGGAAGGGCTTCTGCCTAAGAGCTCATCTCAGTCTCCTCTTTTTCAGCTTAATTTCATTCCCCTTGTCCCATCATTACATGCATCTCCACCAACCTCAAAGTCAATGAGGTTACCGTATGCAGCCAGTTGTAAGTCTCCAATTTGTATGTATAAGTCTCAGAATACTCTTGAGATGGTTCTGGTACCAGCCTGGGTGAGCTCTGCCCCAATTATATAGCCCTGGTAAACTCAATTAGAACATGAACTCAAAGACATAAATTTAATGTGAGGTATAACACAAGTTTTCCAACAAAATCTGCCTCAGAAAAAGCTCTTCCCCGTGCACTGAGTCATTCACTGTGTCTTACTTCAGCAGCCCTTCCACATACATTTGCAAGACACTATTTCATTGTCCATGCCTACAAGTTTAAAACAAGATTGTGTGTGAACTGTGGAAAGCCACTTGCAGGATTGGGTTTTGGAGCTTTTCTGCCAACATTTGTTGAATCAAAATTTAAGCTAACTTTTTTCTCCAACAATTCTCATCCTTCTTACCTGACTTAAATGAAGTGAGCTTCAGATAAGAGTTCAGGCCTGTTCTTGTTTTATCTTTTTGGGCTCACCCATCTTCAATTACACTCTGTAGCAACTGAATGAAACACTGAGTCAGAAGCAAATGATAACATGAAAGAACAAGGAAAATGTATTTTAATCAGAAAGATAGCTTTAGGTTGTGATCTCTAACAAGCTGGATTCTGTGCCCTGTGGTATCATCTTTCATTAGCTAAAGGTGGGGAGCAATTGATTTGTTTATATGAAAGGAACAGGGAGAAATTAAATGAACACCAAACTTCATGCTCTTGAGTTTATTGCTGTGGTTTTATGCACTTTTAAGATAATATTAGAGATAAAATTCAAACATGTATGGAAGATGAGAGCAGATGGACAAATCTAGGAGAATCTTGCTGTTCATGGAAGTATAAAAGAGACCAACTCTGGAAAATAGTAGTGAATAGGGAAAGTTCTGCTCATTATTATCTTGGGACAAAATTGTACAACACAGGTAATCAGACTTAGTTCCCGTTTCATACCTGTGTTGATTCACCAGGTCCTAGGAATAACCTGCTTCATAGTAGCATATTTGAGAGGGTGGAATCTGTCCTGAATGTGAAGATGTGAAACCCAGGGGGAATTCACACCACTGGTAGTGTAGCCTGAGAAGTCCTTGGTACACACAGAATGCAGCTGATTTCAATAACATGCAGCTGGGAATGAAGTGAGCCACTGGAATATAGCATATGAGACATAAATGGCCCACCAGATGATACTGCCTTAGGGCAGGGAAACAGATACTTGATTTGGACAGTTTTAGGAGCCAGAAGTATTCAGTGCCTGTGGCTGGAAGGAAAAGAATTTCTCATAGAAAAATAATATTGAGTATGACAATGCTCAAAAGCAGCACAGAGTGGAGGCAAGCAAGCCAGCCAGCTTCAGAAACAGTACCAATTTAGACCCAGCGAAATGCATCCTGCTGAGGACAGCTTCTCTTACTTAACGTTGAGAGGAAGATGAAAAATCAAGATTTAAACAGTGGCTACAATATCACAGCATTGATTCTTAAAGAGACATGACTTTAAGAATCCTTTCCATGCTCCATTCTTACAACTGATGCTTTTGGCTCAAGTAATTTCCAGAGACATTTGATCCTTCTTCACTACATCATTTGATCCTTTCCCTACTGTCCTGGGTTCAGCAGTAGCAGTCATTTTTCTCCTTCTTAGTAGCTGGTGCAGTGCTGTGTTTTTGACTTTAGCCTGAGAACAATATTGATAACACTGATGTTTTTAGGTGTTGCTAAGTAATGTTTACTCCAATCAAGGACTTTTCAGTCTCATGCTCTGCCAGTGAGGAGGGGCACGGGAAACCAGGAGGAAGCAGAGATAGGACACCTGGGTCACCTAACCAAAGGGGTACTCCGTACCACAGCACATCATGCTCAGGATAGAAACTGGGGGGAGTTATCCTGAATGCCCAGATCACTGCTTGGTCGGGCTGGATATCGGTCGGTGGGTGGTGAGCGGTTGTATTCTCTTCCCTTGTTATTTCCCTTATCATTATAATTATTGGTGGTAGCAGCAGTGGTTTGTGTTATACCTTAGTTACTGGACTGTTCTTATCTCAACCCCTGAGAATTACATCCTCTCCATTCTCCTCCCCATCCCTCTGGGAGCGGGAATAGGAAGAAAGGAAGTGAATGAGCGGCTGCGTGGTTCTGAGTTACCTGCTGGGCTTAAACCACAACACTTCCATCTGCTGTCTTTTGAGACCACTGTATTCAAAAGATTTCACTGGCACAGAATCGAGTTCAAGTACTTTTGTCTTTACATCTGCATTGCCGTGATTCCTTTACATCTGTATCCAAATACAGGTCAGTTAAGTTTAGTTCACATTGAGTATTCTGGCAACCTGTCTAAAACTTTGGCTCTTGGGCTACAATTTTATCTGCTGCTTTTCAGTTGATTTCCCATTAATTTGCAGCAAATCACTGTCCCAGTGCATTCACTGCTTCTTACCTGACAAGCATTTGCAAACAGACTTTGATTTCTAAGAGAGCATTTATTTAGAATCACTCAATGCTAATATACAAGAGGACACTTCAGCTTCCCCAGAAAATATCTACATATCTTAACTATTGCTTCAAGTATCTGCTATTTGCAGCAATTCATGTTGCCTCTACACTAATACCCTCCATTTCCTGATGTGATAACTCTCAAATAGAATAAGGGCTTTCAAGCAGCTTAGACTTACAGCTACTTGTCCAGTGCTTCTATTTAGATCTAATTTATACAGTCATACATTGACCATCCTTTCCCAAACTTTATGAGCAGTGGTATGACCATGTTCAACCATGGTGAAGACATGCTTTGAGGCTGGATTGATCCTGATAATTGCAACCCATGTTAAAAGGCAGGAAGAGTGTCCAGTGTTTTGGTATCAGAGAATGCAGAAGCTCGCTCTTAACTCAGGGGAAGTCTGACCTAAATAGACCAATGCTTGTAGCAGAAGGTACAAGTTTGCAATTGCTGCACAGATCAGCACCACTGAGTATTTCAGTTGAATCAACTGCACCTGTAAAGATAGTAAAGTTGAAGCCCCATAATGCCCATTAAGTATGTTCATTAAATGCCACACCAAACACTAAATTACAAAAACATACTTGTCAATTTTGGAATTTTTAAGAGATGATCTCCAAAAAGAAGATTTCATCTATTATTTGAACTTATTATTGTTATCAGACCATTTCCCCAGGGTCGCATTCATTCCCTAAATAAAGAAAAAGGAAGCAGCTGTTTGAGAGCAAACCCATTGACTTTGCGTACAGCCTGTACACAGGAAGACACTTGTGACAGATATCATTTAGCCCTTCTTTAACTGTTCTTTTAAGAGCTAAGTGTACCCTGGCAGTATCTGTATGACGTGGACACGCCACAGGCTTAATCACAAACAAGAGGTAATGGAGCAGATGTTGGTGCTTAATAAAGTTATTTCAAAGTCTCTTATCACATTGATGAAAAGAAGCGATGTGCCTGTTGAGGGATATCTGAGAGTGGAGCCAGATGAACTGGGTGGTAATGCAAGGTCTGCCTTGCTCTGAAGAGATGAACATGATCATGTCCCTCCCTGATGTATGAAATAAATGTCCTTTGCAAGATAGATTTCAACTCACTGATAAGACACACTAGACAAGAATTTGTTAATGATATCACAAATAAAGATAATCTAGATTCAAAATTCACTCCAGAAATATCAATGCTTCACTGAAAAAGAAATTAATAAATAGGCAATAATACCTATATAGGACATAAGTATGTTCCATTCAAACCGCTGATGTGAATGGCTGCGACACAGAGTGACTTGTAATGTTGATAAATACCTTCATCTTTTATTATACTTGCAGTAGAATTTGCTAAAAGTTTATGAGACAAAACATAGCTTTCACTATGTAGGAAGAGTGACAAGGAAGACTATACCAAATTGCTGAGGAGTAAGAAAGTCAAGGTCCCTATGTGGGATAGCATAAAGCATTTATCAGCATATTACCGTTAATCATAAGTTGCTAATACATAGATGACACAGGGAAAGTAACTGCTGTAAAGGTTTTATGCTGTACCACATCAATTTGTATCCTCTAAGTGCTTCAATGCATGAATATACTTAAGCACATGCTTCTATCCATCCCTAAATACTTCCATACATTTTACTGTAATCGTGTTTTTAAGATTATTAATGTCAAAATTACAGCTAATCATGTTAAACACATCCTTAAATGTCTGGCAGGAATAGTTTCCCTACTGAAGCTTAAGTAATGAAAACAGCCAAGCAAAAGTCGTTAGCGCTCATCTATTATATAGGAAACCCGTTCAAATATAATAATAGCCATTGTCTGTATATGCCCTACACTGATGAGGGTTCCTAATGCTAATATGCCCTACACTGATGAGGGTTCTTAATGCTCATAAAGACTGAAGGGTGGGTGGTTACACAGCACAGAGATGAGCACACCTAAGTAACCTTTTGCTGGAAAACATGATACAATTCCAACCAACCATCGTCACAAGGGGGGAAGGCAGCCTCCATTACCCACAAGACTGCTCTACCTCACTCCCTTAGAGGGGGATGGGGGCATCTAATGAATGTGGTAACTGAAGAAGGCAGCAATCCACAGAGTGATAGCAATGTTCCCTTGGTCTCTAGCTTGGTCCATCAAGAATGGTTTGTTTAATAAGAATGTGTCTTAATTTGGGTTAGGAATTTGAGGGCACTTACTACCCAAATGTCATCACTTATGCCACATTAACACCTTGCATGCACCTCCTGCACATCCCCAGAGAAGCTGTGGACAGTTCCTAATCTTCAATGCCCTCCTGGACTAAGCGATGACCCTGAAGGGCCCTGTAGTAACAAGTGCCTGGAAGAAGCACTACCAGAAGTGAGATGCTGCTCCCTGAAAACATGATCAATCATTAAAAGAGGTGCCAATTGGCCACCAGAAATGGACCATTCACCTCACATAAGCATTAGGCTACCCCTGTGCAGGAATGTACAACTGTCACATCAACATTTCTGCTGCTACTAAGCATGAAAGCTGTTTTCTTAGGAAAAAGGAGAATGAAGATGCAACCAGAAGATCTTGTGGAAGCTAAGTACTTCCTCAAATGACTCTATTCAGTGTGAGCCATGCCGTGTTGCAACTAAAAGCCAGCAAAATAGTTGCGTGAGTTCAAGCAATCATTAGTCCCAACTACAAGTTTCATCCAAAAATGTCAAAGCACTTACACAGAAAGAGAATGAGATGGGACCTTGAAACTAATAAAATCTTTCCCCAGGGCACAATAAGTTGCACCAAACCCAATTCAGTTTATAAAACAAGATTGGCACAGAGTATAGCACTTGTTTTGAGAGGGAACTACACCAAAATTAAACATGGCAGTAGCAGAATGAGAAAGCAAACACAAGGGTCAAGCCTTTCTAATACCCAACCAGAAGCTTACATGACAAATGTGGTATTTTTCAGCTATCAATACACAGTACACAACACCCAGGTTCTGCTGTAATATGTCTCTATTCTGAGGAAAGCAGTGGAAAGTTCATTTCTAAGGAGAGAAAACAATCAAAGAAAGAAGATTGCAGCTCAGTTTAGTCACTCATGCTTCAGGCAATGCAGTCATTCTGAAAGCTGTACCCAGGCTGTTTGGTTGTTTAACAGGTAACCCATAGCAAATGTACACATGCAAACACACACATACACCCCCACAAAACAAAAGAGAAACTTTACATGGATATGGATCCATGGAGTTGAAGGTGGTGGGTTTGATAATCACTGTGCAGTGATTAGCATTTGCTAATTGGAGAGACAAGACTCACTGGCTATCCAGGTAACCATGCCTGACCTTCAGTCAGAAAGCTGGTCACAATGGCTGTCTTCATGATGAAGTAAATCGCTGACAAAGGAAGACACTGTAGGAAAATGTAGCAGAAGGACCTTCGATGATGCACCCTCTGGACATGAAATAAAACCTGCTGTTTAGCCACATTTATAAACATTGTATCATGCATATCATCACTGGCATTCCTCTGACTGAAGGCAAGCAAGCATATAGACAGATTAGTGTTTATGATAAGTATTGCAATCAATGTTCTATCAAGAGCATCCATAAAAGGCCCACTTGAGGATAAGCAGATGGACTGAGTCCATCTTGCACAGTTTGTCTGTTTTTTTTGAAGACAGTCCTGTTCCATTGACATAAAAGAGAGAGGGGGGAAACCCATTTCTATCCAAAGCACCCCCATAAGAGAGGAAGAGACCTGTGTGACTGTCCTTTGAGTCAAAACCAAAAATACCCCCCAAACCTCAGAGAAAAACTGTCTGTCCAAGTACTAGAAATCTCAAGCTGTGGTGGAGGAGACAGGATGTATCCCAAAAATCTTAAAGCTACCTGTTTGTGTTGGTTCTCCATCCTTATGTCTCTATAACCTTCAAAGCATATCCTAAAATCATTTTAAACTAATAAATCATGGTCACAGCTTAACAAATAGGGCTGTTTAACTTCTCCATCCAGCTTTTGGGAAAGAGCAGCAGATAAAGTCATTAAAGAAAGTCAGGAATGTGGCTGATGGAGAACCCATCATTTGCTTTGTGATTCCCAGCCTCTGCAATCAGCTGAAGAGGTGAAAGGTTCACTGGAACAGTACAGACAGAAGCCAGACAGCAGAGCTGCGTTTGTACAGACCAGCCAAGTGTTTGAGTGTGAGAGTTGGAAGAATCTGCTCATTTTCAAGGAAGAACGAACTTTAGATGTTGAACCTCAGGTTCAAGAACAATATCCCAGGAGCAGAGGGGAGAGGGGCTGGTAGGCACGATAAATGCACATACTTGAAATAGAATTCTGGCTTTCTTGAGTACTCATGAAGTGCTTTTTACAGGTACATTTATGTAATTATTCCCTCACTTCTGGATAGGTCAAGGAAAAGCAGACTTGTGAGAATTTCCTCTTCACTCCCCAGCCCCAGTCTTGTTGGTTTTTAGTGAAAAGTGCTAGTTAGCATGTTCCTTTCCTCTGTTTTTAATCAGAATTGCCCCCGATCAGCTGGGGTATCATATAGTTGTAAAGACTGCCAGGGACCACATGCATGTTTAACCCTACTTCACACACAAGAGTCCTCAGAGTTGTCCGGCCTGATGTAGCTGTTCATCTTCAGTTTGCACCCAATCACAAGAGACAGGAGCATTGTCCTACCAGCCCAGTTCCTGGCACTGCCCATTCTGAAATGTCTGTGGTTATGGTGCAGCAATGGGAGAAAGGAGAGGTGATGATGGCTCTTCACAGAGCTCATCATTCAGGAAGAATATAAGGAAGAATTCTTTACTGCGAGGGTGGTGAGGCACTGGAACAGATTGTCCAAAGAAGTGGTGAAATCTCCATCCCTAGCAGTGTTCAAGGCCAGGTTGGACGGGGTTTGCAGCAACCTGCTCTAGTGGAAGGTGTTCCTGCCTGTGGCAAGGGGTTGGCACTAGGCGATCTTACCGTTCTTTCCAACCCTAACTATTCTATGATTCTATGATCTCATTTAGATGGCACTGAGGGAAACACAGGCTCTTCCTGCTCTCTCTTTGTGTGTTGCTCAACACACTGCACTATGTCACTAGTGAGTTCACGTCATAAAAGCAGACCAAAGGAGCAGGGGAGGCCTTTTTTCCTTGCCTTTTTCCCAGCATTTCCGGTAGGAGCCTATACACCTCTCCTCATATCCTGCATTTGGCTTCTTCTGGGACCAAAGGGAAACCTCAAAGCAGATGGGATTTAGCTTACTGACATTCTCTTGAGCTAGCTCAGATTTTATTAAACACAGCTGGAAATCCAGGCTTCTTCAAATGGGTTAGCTCGCTTCTTACGCTGCTTCTATGTCTTTAGAAATCCAGCTTTGCAATCAGTTGGAGCCAAAAGACAGAGTGAATTTTTGTCAGCAGCATCCAAGTCATAAATTTAACAAAAAAATGCAAGTCTGTAACTGAGCTCACACCAATCCTTTCTTATTTACCAGTTCTTCACTTCTTCAATAGGTCAGCATAGTCCACCCTAGCCTGAGACTGAGGCCACAACAGAAGCAAAATAGAGTTAGACAGGAGAATGCATAACTGACTAGTCATTGCACCCAATGCTTTTCCTGCATTCTCTAAAGCACAGGAGCACCCTGTTTTCTCCTCAGGAGTTTGGGGGCCGCTTAACATCAGCAACAGAAGAGTAAAATCGGTTTGAACCTCCTCTCTTGCTTGCAAACATCTTTCCCAGCTCAGATTTAAGATTACTTCCCTTTCAGAGCTAGCAAACAAGGCAAACCTTCCACAGCAGAATAATACAAATCATCCCACATTGAAATAAGGCTGCTTGCAAGCTATTTATGTGACAACACAACAATAGAAATCAAATATACTGTTTTTGTTCTGAATAAAATTCTTTTATCACCGTATCTTTGGAGTATTCTATGACAGTATTGTGCAAACACTTCTCCAAAACTTAATTTACGAAATTGAAGAGAACTGAATATACAATTCACAAAACCCAGACATTTCAGCGGTTTTGCACCATCAGTATCAATAATTTAGCACCTGTTTTCAAAACAACCATGGCACAAAAGCCTCATTCCTGCTGAAGATCTCTGCTTTAATCTGTCATCTCCAAACAGCCCTGATTTAGTTAGAGTGTAGTTAGGTTTCTCTCGACTAAAGCAATTTTTAGGGCAAACATTTGCATTATGAGAGGGTTTTTCCTACTGTTGTTGTTTTAAACTGCATTTATTCTGGCAAAGGCAATGCCTCCCACAAGGCTGAATTCTGAAACTGATGCCTGGAGAACAGCAAGAGGACTCAGAACCTCTATACGTATCAAATTCTAAATATTTTATTCCTTCTGTAAAAGCTTTTTACAGCCACCATTATGCAATGAGGATCAGCAGTACTCATGTAACAGCCAGTGCTTTAGTGTCCCAAAACACTCATGTCCAAGACTTCTCATTACAGTTGGGAAGTGATTCCATTTTGTAAAGCCAACAAAAGATACTCCGCGTCATGAATTCCAGTCAATTATAGCTAAATTCAGCCCATGTCCTCCTTCTGTAGTTTTCCACAACCTCAACGTGGTAACTGCTACACAATAAAGTTTGTATCTATCTCACTGCCAGTTGCTAAATAAAAATGAAATATATATGCATATAAAAGCCATCGTGGTGGGAAACCCAGAATTCAACACATCAAGTATCTTAGGTTTCAACTTGGCAGTTGGCCACAGTGCAGAAGTACTTAGGGACTTCACACATATTTCTCTGATAGTGTTATGACTCCTCTTTTTCTTTCCTTTTGTTTCCTTCTGCCTCCGTTACCAGTGTCTGTTCCCAATTTGCTGCGTAATGAAGTGACACAGGGCTTAGGAATATCGCCTGGAACAAACCACCAACCCCATCGCCTACAGGGATGGAGAGCCTCGTGGCTCTGACTTCATGGCACCCGGGACTCACCAGCACAAAGCTACTGAAGCAGCCTTGGCAAGAATCACAAAGCAACCAGACTCTATACGTCCGCCCAGTACTGAGGGGGAAGTGAGTGAGGACACATTTTCCATTCTATAGCCAGAGGCCCATCTTACGGGAAATTTCAGTCAGTAAAAGCAAAATGTTACTGGAATGTTGCCTTCCTGAGCTTGCATGGATTTTTTTATTATTATTGAAGTTGGAGAAACAAGTGTGAAAAATTCATCTCTTTCCCAACTGGGCTTGTTCAGAGTTTGCAGATTGTGTGGACTCTGAGAGATGCAAAAGGGTTTCTGTCTGGCAGTGGTACCTGAGGACAAATACTGGTTTCTAATCAGCTGCAGGTGTTCCCCCATCTGCCCACTCTAAGGCAAGCCAGAAGGAAAACATTTGTCAATAACAGTGATATTGTCTGCTGAAACAAGCTATCAAGTAACTTCCTTTGCATTTAGAGTATCCCTTAGGAAAGCTGAATTATCTCAATTCTTTGTAAGCAGCCACAAACAAACTGCCTGCTGTAGGCAGAGGATGCTCAGCCCCTACTGAGATACTACCAGAGAATGACACTAAGACCCTGTTAAAACACTGACTGCTCTTCCTTTAGGTGAGGCTGCAAAGAAAAAGGCTTTATGGAGGCAGGAATCTTCTTTCCCCTTTGTGCTACCTCTGTGTCCATGCTCCCAGACCTCAGGTGCTCAAGACAGGGCTGCAAGGGAGATGTTAACCCTTGTTGCATGGATTCTCCTATTAACACAGAACACCATGCTAACAGTGTGAGTGCAACATGACTCATTTCAATATTCAGTTTAGGTGGCTTAACAGGCATTTCTAACCAGTCCGGAGTGTGAGTAGGTATAAGCAACCCTATGTCCTATTTGGCAGAAGTGTCACAGTCCTATAATGCTGAAAAACATTAAGGTAAGAAGTCCTTGAGCAGGCAGCCAGATAGTGACAGTAAGAGAACTAGGGAGAACTGGGGAGAAAGGCCCTTTTTATTCTATGGGGCCCTCTTATGAGCTGTATACGTTTAAAGACACGCTACAGTTCAGGAAGGAGAGTACAATATTTGACTCCATTTTCAGCAGCTGGCTCAGACAGCAGAGACATAGATTGAGGGGATCTCAATTGCAGAAAAGAAAGAAGTAGTACAGAGAGAATACCAAGCGATGCCTCAGTAAATCCATTTGCATCTCCAGGCTAACGGACGCTTGAGGAAGTCACTGAGATATAATACTGGAAGCAACTCTTGATGCCTGTGCCTGTTCCAACACTGTGGTACAAATGAATAAATTAATCTCCGTAAAAGAGAAAAAGAAATTCTTATACATGTGTGCAGTTCTGGTGTTCTCAACATAAAAAGGACATGGAACTGTTGGAACAAGTCCAGAGGAGGGCCACGAGGATGATCAGGGGACTGGAGCACCTCCCGTATGAAGATAGGCTGAGAAAATTGGGGCTGTTCAGCCTGGAGAAGAGAAGGCTGCGTGGAGACCTCAGAGCAGGCTTCCGGTATCTGTAGGGGGCCTGTAGGGATGCTGGGGAGGGACTCTTCATGAGGGACTGTAGTGAGAGGACAAGGGGTAAAGGGTTCAAACTGAAACAGGGGAAGTTTAGATTGGATATGGGGAAGAAATTCTTTACTATAAGGGTGGTGAGGCCCTGGAATGGGTTGCCCAGGGAAGTTGTGAATGCTTCATGGCTGGAGGTGTTCAAGGCCAGGTTGGACAGAGCCTTGGGTGACATGGGTTAGTGGGAGGTGTCCCTGCCCATGGCAGGGGGGTTGGAACTTGATGCTCTTGAGGTCCTTTCCAACCCTAACTATTCTATGGTTCTGTGATTCTATGAGTTTTTACGTCCCCTCACAGACAAAATCAAACATCCCAGTAATGAAGGCAGGGAACATACAAAGCGTTCGAGTTTTCTAATTCCACTCATGTCCTTTCCAGAAACTGGCTGCAAAGGATTCAGTGGGTATAAAACTATATTGAGGGGACCAACAGATCACAGATGCCTTTTGTGTTTCTCTTGTGAAAGCAGCTGCGGGAATTAATACTTCTTGCATTATGTTTAAAAACCAAAGCAAAACAAACCACCGGAGACTCTTGTGGACCAAGATGATTAAAAGCTACAGGGTTTGCTCACAGAGGCCTGGGAGTCCCTGAAAAGCATTTTCTAGGGTCAGATTCAGCCTCTCTGCACTGTGGCCATCACAGCTTGGTACGCAGCAGGTATTATCCTTCTGCATGTCCTAGTGGTGATTCAGGCTTACACACACGTATGTGTGTATTTGATTAGGGCGCACAGAGACATCTGTTCTCCCCTTTCCCTTTTTGCTTCTAGTTCTTATGTTTCATTTAAGTGCAATGCACTTTGCCAAGGTGAGAATGTATGTGATGCGCTTACTATGAAGTGGATTTTCTCTCCAGGTTCTGGACTATGTGCTCGTCAGCCTTTTCTCAAGGAAGCATTGAAAGTGAGCTGTCTGTTCCGTAATTAACCATTTCAGGGACTGCTGTCTAGATCTGGTCTGAAAATTCCCATTCCTGCAGAGTCTAATGGCATTGCTCCTGTATGATGTCATTCATTTCATTTTGATTTTTTAACCATGAAATTAAATCTCTTCCCTCATTAAAGAAGAATCTGATTAAAGACATATCTATTTCAGAGTGAGTTGATGCATTTACCACAATGGCACAGGACTGCCTGCCCTCCAGGTGGATACAGATTTAATGTGGGAGCCCACAAAAACTTCCATGTTTTAGCCAGGCAGGAAGAGATTGAGAGGAAGGAGAGCACTGAAGAGCAAATTCTGCTCTCAAAGGGGTATAAATCCAAAATAGCTTTTTCAGGTTTTGACTGGTGTAAATGATCATGTCTCCTAACTGACAGGTGAGAAGTTTGATGTTCTGGACTGGAGAAGTGGAAGAGGTTAACGTTTCACCACACTGCAAAAAGCCAACTGTGCCAATAGAGTGTATTCCACCTGGAGAAAGAAAGCTGCTAAAAGCGGTCGAATGTGTCATCAGAAATATATCGGTGCAGCCTCCTATAAGGTACCAGGAAACACAATGCGAGATGCTGCATGTCAATGGAGTATGTTTTACCTCAAGGACATGAATAATGTGATCATTGAAAACACGCCTCAGGGACCCTCTTAGCTCAGGGTGTGCAAAGCTCAAATTCCTTCACAGGTTAATAGGTCTGTTTGGAGAAAACAGCAACAAACTGGACTCTTCTACAAAGCTTTCTCTACATGCCCCCATGTCAATTTGCCTTGGAAACCAGGCTGAGCACAGCAGGAGACCCAGCCCTCCTCAGAGAACTATGGGCCTCGCTAAGCATGATTTGAAGGGTTTTATTTGCTTCTAAATTCAAGCTGCACAGGAGGTTTTGAGGACATAGTAAAAATGACTGTAATGTGTTTAGTTTTACAACTGATGAAAGTTCCTGATACAGACCCATTGCAAAGACAATTACAACAACCAGGCAAACCTCATTATTTCTCCAGACGAGGTGGTTAGAGGATATGAAATGACAGCACCTATGCCATGCAAGTCTTAGAGCATGAACACCACCACATTAGAAAGCCACTTGGCTCTTACTATGAGTTTCCAGTCCTGGATAGGCTGAGAAAATTGGGGCTGTTCAGCCTGGAGAAGAGAAGGCTGCGTGGAGACCTCCTAGCAGCCTTCCAGTATCTGAAGGGGGCCTATAGGGATGCTGGGGAGGGACTCTTCATTAGGGACTGTGGTGAGAGGACAAGGGGTAATGGGTTTAAACTTAAACAGGGGAGGTTTAGATTGGATCTGAGGAAGAAATTCTTTACTGTGAGGGTGGTGGGGCCCTGGAATGGGTTGCCCAGGGAAGTTGTGAATGCTTCATCCCTGGCGGCGTTCAAGGTGGGGTTGGACATAGCCTTGGATGGCATGGTTTAGTGGGAGGTGTCCCTGCCCATGGCGGGGGGGTTGGAACTCGATGATCTTGAGGTCCTTTCCAACCCTTACTATTCTGTGATTCTGTGATAATCATGAAGGATCATATTGTGATTTAACTGGCTTTCCCTCTCACCAGATCATGACAGGCATTATCAAGAGAAACAATTACAGGAAGTGTTTACTTAGGAGCAAAGGATTACATCCAAAATGGCAATATTAAAGAGGGAAGAAGACCTTAGAAATCAACTCAGTATTTCTATTATCCTCAGGACCATAGCACACTGCAGCTCCTGGATCCTAAAGCCCAGGATAAGCTTGTCCAAGTTGCATGCGCAACTGACACCAGACTGCTGCCAAAATCAGATGGAGAAGCATCCTACCTCATTCATTTTACACTCTTTGCAGTCAAAATCCTTTCGTTCCTCATCACTGCAGTGGAAATGACAGGTAGAGGAGCAGACCCTCTGTACTTCTATTGCACCAGCCAGGCACTGTGAAGCCATCTGTCTCCTCATTCAACCTGAATTCACGATCCAAGGACAGGCTCAGAAACAGCTTGTAGAGATGTTTTCCTCCTGCTTTATAAACTACCCCTGTATCACATACAGCTCTTGCGCACAGCTGTAGCCTCTTGAGTATCTCGTTTGAAACACATGCAACATGGTTTTGCTACCTAGACAAACTGCAGTTTGACAACTGTGGAAGCAGCTTATGCCAACTAGATCCAGAGCAGATGGCAAAGGGAGCGATGAAAGTGAAGGCATAGAAAATAAAGTTTCCATCACAACACAGATGTGACTGAAGGTGTGTTTCAGAATGCCAGGGGAGTTTTGAAGCCATCTTTGACTGCCACAGAGGTCCCGCTACCAGAACTAGAAGTTTATATGCACATATTTGAGCCAAGGTTAAACTAGTATCATACCATTGGCCTGCAGTACAGACATATCCAAAGGTCCCGTATAAGTGTCCAGCTCTTTCAAATAGAAAGAGGAAATGAAAGATACTTGCCAAATACCCAAAATTCCTAGAAAATTCAGCATTTTCTGGAGTCACTTTTGGCCTGTGCTTCCCCTTTTGCCAGGGCTTTGGGCTGCACCTGAGCCAGATATGAGTGTTCTGAGCAGGTCCCTTCCCAGAGCAGGCAGAACTGGTCTGTGCTGATTGCACAGTCTTGTCTGAGTTCTCTCAGCAAGACAATGAGGGATTTTCCATTCCCATGGTGATTCTTGACTGGCTGTAGTGACTTCCTTGGAGCTGCTGAGCACTTTCAAATAGACTTTAAACACCAAGAAAGGAAAGCAACAGCTGAATTGGGGACTGCTAATAAATATGTATTTATAAAAGCTGTGCTCAGATTTGCAAAGCTCTTCCCTTTATACCAGTGAAGAATGTAAATAACAAAGTAGCATAACTTTGCTGAGTATCTTTGCAAGTTTTTCCACAGCAAAGACTGGGAAACTCTCAATATCAACAGTTACTGAGTTCTTTTGAGATCTGTAACATGAACTTCTTCACAGAGACTTCTAAGTTAGCCCTGCCCTTGAATAACAATGATCTTTGGTTTTGCAGCTGTATGATCTCTGCTGAAAAGTCTGCTGTTCATCCACTCTAATGTATTCTTGGGATGCATCTGCACAGCACAACGTGGGTGCAACTTGTTATATTGCTTTCATCTTATCAGTGCAGGCAGAGGTGGCAGTGGGGGATTTGGCTGCAACTGAAGATAGCTTTGAGAGTCTGCTGGAGACTGTAGGAACATAACGTGGTATCTCTCCAGTACTAAACTCTATCATGTATTTAAATAGTCCTCAGCACTCATGCCACCCAGTTTGAAGCTTACTTGGAAGTTATGCCCACATGTAGTAGTTAGCTCTTTGTTTTGCTGGCATATGTGAGGACAGAAAAGTGACTTCAAAATGAGTTCAATGTGGACTCCTTTCAAAGCAGCTGGAAGAGCCCCAAAATTATGGCATAAATGACATCCATAAGCTCTCTAACTGCGGTCTTCATGGGCTTTTAACACACTATAACAGAAAAAGCACAATCATTTAAGGGGCTAATGGTCACCCTTTAATGACTCTTTAACTCAGTGAGGTTTCAAAGGTACTTTATAAACATGGCTTTGGGTCTCAATTACACTATGAAGTCAACATTTATCACAAACCAGTTTCCCACAGTGTTGAACCATCTTCAATTCAGGGTTCCTTTTCAATAATGAAGGAGGATGTAAGAACCTTTTAATTGTTCTTAGACCTTGTGAGTTCTAAGGTAGGAAAAATCCTGGAGGAGTATTGCTCAATGTCATTGACTTCAGCAGCAGCAAGAAAAATGATGTCATCAAAGGCATCAAGTCTATTTCTTGGAGATATTTGGATGCAAAAGCTATGTGGGGGACTGATTTCATTCCAGAAGAATCCCAGCTATAAACAGATTAGCAAATTATTGTGACAGACAGTAAGCCTTTTGTGAGAATGTTTACCAATGAGTTCCACAGGCCAGGACCCAGCCAAACCCAGCATCTTGAAACATAACCAATGAGTAGAGACTTCCAGGAACCACATGCTGCTAAGGAAGGTGCCAGCAAGGCAGGCTGGAAGCCTGAAGATGGCTGTGGAAAAGATGGTGGGGACAGGGAGGTGAGGATGACATTCTTTCTGGACTCTTGCGGCAAGAATCAAGTTTGGAAGCCAGAGGACAACAAGCCAAAGAACAGAACACATCTGGTTTTGCAGAGGTACGAGCCAGAAGAGTCTGACAAATGGATCTGTGCCTACACATCAGGTCCCTAAGGTGTAAGGCTAGAACTGTGTAAGTAAGATATGTGGTTTGAGCTGTATCTACTTCAGATTATTGTGGCAGTTTTTTTCCTTCAGTAAGATAATCAAAGCATTAGAGTAACACAGGGAAGGATGGAAATACTTGTATAGTCTCATAAAGGAGAAATCATTCCATGATGCACATCTTATTCTTCCCAATACAACAAACCACAATAAAATCCTTTCCAGAACAAGATAGGGCTAAGACTGAAAGTTGAACCTGACAAACAAGCTGTACATCAAAGCTATTGTTCGCCTTTCCAGAATTCTTCACCTGAAATCCACATTGCATTTTGAATAGTGAGAGACAGAAAACAAAACAAACACCAGATGACACAGGTAAAGTTACACATAGTGCCTGTGACAGAGCTAGAAGCAGACAGATCTCCTTGCACCCAGGAGGATGCCTCATCCAAATCAAATCCCTCATCACTTTGCAAGTCTGCAATGGAATTCATGGCTTCTGGGCAAGGCAGAAGTAGAAGGAAACTTTCTTTGGAATGGACATATCTGGGAAAAAACTGTTTCAGCTTTTCAAAACGGAAAAACCCAACAACCTTTCCCAGCCTTTAAGTTACTTTAAGGATACTTTTTCCATATGACTCACGATAACTGTCAGACCCTGAACTTGCAGACACTTACACATTCAGCTGACTACAACCCACATCACAAACTCCATTTCATTGGCGACATACTGGCTCACTGGGACCCCAAGCGCAAGGCAGAATGGAGCTTATGGGTTATTAGAGCCAGCAGGGAGCAAACATCACTGAAACTAAACCTCTGTCCTCAACAAACCAAAACACTTCCTCTGATGCTTCAGTATTAATATCAACACAGGAGTAATTCTCGTCTTGAATTAGACATATACACCTCTGCAGAGCTAGTCACCTACCTGTCTAGAGCTTCAGAAAGACATCAAAGATCTGGCAAAGAGCAGATCCTTATATTAATTTCACTGGCCCCAGTTCTGCCCTTGTGAGCCTCAGTCATGTTTGCCCTTTTCATTCTTATTAATGCGGAGTAACCATGCATTCCCCACCAATGATGGCTATGTTCATAAATATTTACAACAACTGACTAAATGAAATCATACTTTGTTCCATCCACCCATCCACACTTAAGTCAGAGAGCCTAAACTATTACCCTGCCAAATACAGAGAACTTCATGAAATATAAAGCAACATAGCTCAGCTTGGCTTAGATAGAATTCAGCCACTTTCCATCAGCTGCACATCTCATTTTGTATATAGTCTATGTTCAGAACCTTGTAACACCACTTGTTTCCTCGGTATACTATGAGATATCCAGACTACCTGTTTTGTCTGCTCCAGTTGCTGTGGTGTCCTCGTTTCTCATGGTTTACTTGAGAAGTCCTTCCTGAACTTCAGAGTCTTCTCACACATAGCCCTGCACACCATCCTCACACTGCTCCCCAGCAGCCCTTATCCTCACTGTGCTTTGTATCTTGTTTAGGATTGATGCAACCCTCTGATCTCACGCCAAAGGATGGGAGAAGGCTCTTTGGTCCATTCATGCCCAGTGCATGTCAAATTCAACCCCAGTTATGGAGTGTAATGAGCTGCAGCTGCCTGTCAGCTCTTTATTCATTATGTTTGCATGAACTGAGTAGACTGGGGCTTTCTCCAAATGCACGGTTCAAGTACAGAACACCACAAGCACTGGGTTTAGCTTTTTGGCCCTGGGCTTTGTTTTTTTGTCACAGTTTATTACAGACTGAAGCAAACTTTGGGATGGGAAGAGGAAGGCTCTAAATCCACTCTCATTTTGTCTTCCTCACAGCAAAAAAAAAACAGGCCTTAGAGCCAAACACTGATTCTACTGCATAGCAGCAGGCCAGTTTGCTTTCTTACCATACCTATTCAGAGGCAATAAGGCTCTACCCTTCTCAGTTTGGTCTTGTATTTCTAATTACTAGTAAGACTGGATTGTCTTCTTTTGCATACAACTATTTGACATCAGCAGACCCATGCCATTGCAGCAGCTCTGCAATGCATTCACTAGAAATACTAGTTGCTTCTTTGTATTCCTGCACACTGGAAGCTGAAATTGCCTTTTAATGAAGGCTTTGGCTTGCTGCATTTCACCTCATTGATCCTGAATGTAAATAAAGTTACGACTTGTTGGGTTCCAGTTTGAAATGTGACCCGATGTTCTGTTCAGGAGGGAAGAAATCAAGAGAGGCCCAAAGTTCTTGGAAAGCTCAAGAGAAGACCAGTGCTGGAATTCACTCATTCAAATATGCCTGTTTACTGCTTGTTTGAAAGAGGAAAACTTCGCTCCTCTTCATGTGGATACATTCTTTGCCTTATCTTGTCTAATTCTTTGTTATTCCCTGTAGTGATAACGCAGGTTCCAAGGATTTAGATGGAAAAACCTTCAGAAGAAAGCATGATCTATTTTCCATATACAGATTTTAAACATTTCAGTTTTACTTTTGGTTGTTGCTTCTCCTTGTTATAGGATATTAAATATGATCACAATGATGAAGGGACACAGTCTTGTAATAAATGCCCTGACTACCCCAAGACATAGACAAATAATTGAACTTTCTTTGTGCCTGCATTTCCTCATCAGTGATACCTACAAGTCCTTGTTTTCTTCCAACTTTCCAGGTCCTCTGCACAAAACAGATTAAAGCAGGGTAATAATAAGACAAATGCTGAGTAAAACCAACACAACTGAGAACAAAATAAGACTGAGCCTGTTCTGTACATTAGCCCCATCCCAGTTATTATATATGAAGGCTCAAATCAGAATTAAGTGCAGCGTCAAAAAACATCAACTACAGAAAACCAAATTTTCCACAAACCTGGGGTTCAGTGACATTCACATGCAATATCAAAGGCAGGATACAACTGACTGTACATGCAATTCCAGTATATCCTGTTACTGCTGTGTTGGGAAAGCTCCTCAGTGTCCAGCTACTGTTAAAAGTGTTTCTGAAGCATGCTGAGACGGATTGCAAGGGAAAGGAGGAGGAGGAGGGAGCAAACGGACTGCCCTATCACAGCTTCTCCATCACTTTCTTGTCCCTATTTGGAGGGACGGGAGCTTTCCAAATATCTGCATCCAGGAGAGGCTGTAGGTCTGAAATCTTCTATGTCAGGGATCTGAGCTCTCACCCACCGCCCTGCCAGACACAGGCTCTGCCTGGAGGACCGGAGTTGTCGTAGGACCTGCTGAGCTGATTATTTGCAGTGCAGTGTTTTAAAGTGCTGTGAGGAAACCCAGGGGATATTAAGCAGAGCTGTTCCTTCCCTGTCAAAACGTGTAAACATGAACAAATATGGGGTCTGTCTGGAGAACATCAAAGTCAAGTAACACTTAGCCCAGTGCAACACCCCATAGCTGTGGGGGGACTAAAGTGTGAAAGAGTTCTTGTTTTACATAGCTGGTGTGCGACGTCATGCAGCCCAGGGTTAGAGCATGTGTTGGCTGTGTTTCCACACCAGGAACCTGAGTCTTCCTCCTTGTAGCTGCCTGGAGCCAGATTGTTTCAACCTTTTGTTGGCTTTAAAGTGTCCTTCTGTCCTGCTTTTCGTGGAGCATCACATACCCTGTATGCCAGATGCTGCTAATCGAGCACTGCTCACTGGATGCATATTCTGGCCTCATGGAAAATAAGGGAATCATTTCTTTCATGTCATAGTTTGGTAGTGTACACAGCACAGAGACAAATGAAGTGGACACAATTCTCCCAAGCTGTGTGGTTACCCACACAGAAACATCTGCTCTCAGGCACAGACACTTTAGCTTCCAAACACAGACTTAGTCTTTTCATGTCTCAGAGCCTGACTGCGAATGCAGAGACAGACATAAAATTCTGAGGCAGATCCTAATCTTTCCTTAGGTGAATTAGATTGAGAAGCCATGTGTTTATAGATTGTTTATATGTGGAAGATCTACAAGAAAAAACTCTGCTTGGATTTATACTTTATAAGGATATGACATCCTATAGTCTAAGTATACTGCAAATGCATTTGTATTCAGGGCCAGAGCTCTGCTCTGATACAGCACAGCTGATTTTGGTGAAGTCATGCTGAGTAACAAGCTGGCCTTCTCTCATTAGTTCATCATTTCGATTTGCTCTTGCTATTTTAAAAGCCCTGCCTGGGGTTTCCCATAGCAGACATAACCTCCAGGCTGCCTTTTCTCTGTGATGACACAATAATCTATCTGCAAAGCCTTGAGAAAATTTATAAGAACATTATGTATCATTCTTGATCAGATCTTGATTCTGGTTCAAAACAGTTGGCTCTGTGATTCAGCTGCAAAAGTCAGCTACAACGAACGTTATACAGCTGTCCTATTATAACAGAAAACCTGAATTCACACACCGCATCTTTCCTCCAGATGGGGAACTCCTTCTCTAGAAAGCTCTCTTTAAAGGGTTGAGTAGCAGTAGGAGAAACTGCTTTGCTTTAATCCTCTTTAAAAACAAGTTGCTCGAGTTTTTCCCCACAGCGATGGTGGCTGCTGCATCCAGCAGGTATAGATGGAAATCAGCAATATTAATTCTCTGCAGAAGTCCAGACCCCTCTGACAGAAGGCTCAAACTCTCTGCAAATCCCAGAGGTCCTCAATGGGCAGGATGGACAGAGGAATCACTTCAACAAATTCTTCTTCAAAGCCCTTTTGGAAGAACTGGATCTCCTCCCACCTCATCCCAGCAATGTGATAAAATAAGTGTGTGTTTCCTTTACCACTTACTCCTCTGCAAATGAAGAATGTTTTCATCAGCACAGAGATGAAGGCTGTTCTTGCACCTTTTGTGTATCTTTCACTGGAGAAGTTACACCACCAGAATAAACTCACTGAGTGGCAACTCATGATCTGTAACTGTCATGTACAAAGCCACTGGTCTACCTAACTCCAGCACTTTCTTCTTCATCCATTTTTAATGGTGCCCTCCATAGGGTGCGTATTGTCACACAGCCGGTGTCACAGAGTCACCATCAGCAAATGAATGGGATCCAGTTGTGAAAACCACTTTCTTAAATGAAAGAGCTGTTGGGGGAAAGCTCATGTATTCAGTAGGGTTCTCACTCTAGGAGAATGTATCTGAACACAGTGCAGTTGAGAACTGGGGCAAAAATACCTTTCATCTCTTGAACAGTACCTGAACCTTCAGATAAACCTATAATCTATCAGAGCTGCGCAGTTGGGTCTGTACCACTATAGTCCACTACAAGGAAGATCTCTTGTATCCAGTGACATATGTGTGCCAGAGAGAGAAGTGGTTTCTCAGTTGCTCCTCTTTCTATTTTTACTAACACAGGGGGGAAAGGGATATTTGCAAGTAAGCTACTGCCCGTCTTGAGCAAAGGAAGAGATAGACCTGCTGTCCTTGAGGAAGAAAAAGTTCACAAAAACTGCTGTGAACAACTTCTTTGCTTCTCTTCTCCTACAGAAAAGCCCGTGCTTTACTAACACTTTATATACAAGGTCTCGTGCAAGCTAATTGCATGTCTCCTCCACCTGCAACCCATGCTGGCACGACACAAGCCGGCAAATCTGCAGCTATGACAGCTCAGCACTAAACCTAAGCTGACACATCCTTCTTGGCACCACCTGGGATTTCAATGCTGTTTTAACACTGTTCTTTAACCAGAGGTGGTGCACATCTGCCAGCTTAGAGCTCATGCTGTACAAGCATGTGACTGTCTACTCCTGTCTGCATAGCCATTATAAGGCTTACCTTATCCAGCTGGGAAGCAGATGAGCTGAAATTGCATGGAAGCACTCAGGAGAATGTCCACAGGAGGATTCACTGCAAAAAAGCAAATGAACTTTAGTGGCAATAGTTATCCCCTGATATACAAGTCTTGAGCTAGTTTGTTTGCTGCCCTGCCCCAGCAGCAAGGCAGTGACAAATTCCCTTTTCCCTGTGCTGGCTCTGCAGCTGTAGACAAGGTCACACTGCAAAACTACTTTTAGTAAATCCTTCTGAAGGCATCAAGCCCAAACTACACCAAACTTTGCTTACTTTTTCTTTTTGCTCTACACAGCAAATTCCACCCCCCCTACAGATCCATGACCTAATTCAGTCTCAAAGGATCCAGCAGAAGCACACAGAGAAAAACCAACGAACACTGTGGAATTATGGCACTGCATCTTTCATGCAGCACTTAAGCCATTTCATCCTGGATATGTTTTTGTTGCACCCGACAGCTCTCTGCATGTGATTTGTGGCATGAGGCAATGACACAGTGTATGATCGTTGCAAATGTTGTAGCAGCAACTTAAATTCCTGTTAGGAGAGATCAAGGCAACATGACATTTACAGAGAGAAGGATTAAGTTGCTTTTGTGTGATGCTCCAGAAGGCTTAAGAGCTCTTGACAATTGTTTGGAAGGCAGTGACTTTTGTTTCCTCCCTAGGAACAGATTCCTAAGGAATGAAGTGTGTTATCTACTTGTACAAAAAACAGGCAGGCAGACATGCTGCTGACACTGTGGAATTCATGAGGAAGAAGGAGGCAGTAATGACAAGCAGATGCAAATATTTTAAGAATCAGGAGGGTGATCCAGACCAGCCAAGTGGGTACATTTGGCTGGAAGGGCAGTGGGAACATGTCCCAAAAATATTCTGTTGATTTGACTTCATGTCTATTGGTGAAACTCATGAAATCTTTCATGGTTTAAAGATACCTGTGGTAAAGGTATTAAACAGAGGACATTCAGGTTAGATATGAGGAAGAAGTTCTTTACTGTGAGGGCACTGAGGCACTGGCACAGGTTGCCCAAAGAAGTGGTAAATGCTCCATCCCTGGCAGCGTTCAGGACCATATTGAACAGAGTCTTGGGCAACACGGTCTAGTGTGAGGCATTCCTGACCATGGCAGGGGGTTGGAACTGGATGATCTTAAGGTCCTTTCCCACCCAAAGCATTTTATGATTCTATGAATGTCTGGGCCTTCAGATTTCATGGAGGTGACTATGCTGGATACTGGGACACAAAGCTCATTCTCTGCACCCTCCATCTATTAAAAATGATTGAATTAGACATTTTCAGCTTGGTGAGTAGCACATAGAATCATAGAATGGTTTGGGTTGGAAAGGACCTTAAGATCATCTAGCTCCAGCCCCCCTGGTGACAGGGACACTTCAACACTAGACCATGTTGCCCAAGCCTCTGTCCAACCTGGCTTTGAACACTGCCAGGGATGGAGTGTTCACAACTTCCTTGAACAACCTGTTATTGCCTTCACCAAAGATATGAGACATGGGAAAACTAAGGTCTAGATATTTTGAAGTAGGATGTTGACAGAATTTTGGCATCTCAAACAGCTTTGAATGCTTCTCTTTGTTGTTCTTGACACTTTTCCCAGTGAAGTTCCCTTGATATCTAAAGCCGTGTTTCTTCATTTCACAGAACAGCTGATATAACTCATGTACTGGGAAGGGCTCTGCTCAACCATGGACCACTTTGCCACAGAAGGGGAACAATCTGTCTGAAGGCAGTTCTTAGAAAATAGGCAGCAGCCAAGTTGACATAGCAAGGGTGTACGTAGCTTATGCACTTTTTATATTAAACAGTAACTGAAGTAAATTCAAATATTTAAAATAAAAAAGCTGGACAATTCTATCAAGCAAAATAGAATCACTTCCACTTAAGGAGGTGCCAGCTCATGAGATCATTGGCACACATAATTCCTCTGTATTCCATGCAAAATGCACCAATTTAAGCTGTTGAAAGAAAATGCACATCGGATTAAGCACAATGGAAGATAATCTTCCATTTTAGGTCTTTTTTTTGCTGATTCAGCTAATAAGTAATAACACTGCCGAGGTTGTAACTATCAATTGCAATCATGTTTCACAGCTTCAACCTCAGAAGTCATGGCTTTGTGCCACCACCACTGCATGTGAGTGAAAGATTGTAGAGGAAAAATGTTATCTTTCAAATAACAGGTTTTATGCTAACAACCTGTAAAGAAAGAAACACTGAGAAATAACACTAAGCTGACAAAAAACAGGTGTGTCAAATTGGGCCAGTATGTCCTGAATTTTCCACGTCCTTCCACCTTTTTCCATCTGAATCTCCACTTTAATCCTGAAAGCTCTTCTGAGAGATCAGTGTAAATCAGGCATACTTTCATGGACCAGTTTGGGTTGGAAAGGACTTTAAAGCTCATCCAGCTCCAACCCCCTGACATGGGCAGGGACACCTTCCACTAGAGCAGCTTGTTCCAAGCCCCTGTGTCCAATCTGGCCTTGAACACTGCCAGGGATGGGGCAGCCACAGCTTCTCTGGGCACCCTGTGCCAGCGCCTCAGCACCCCCATAGTGAAGAACTTAGCCATACTTTAAGTAAAGATTAATACAGTTCTGCAATAATAAGAATAAAAACAATAAAGCAGTGAAGACTTTAACTATCAGCACAATCAATTCCCTAGGAGATTTGAAGCAAGCAAGTGAAAGGTGTCACAGCTTTCAGAGCCAAAACACACTGATAGATTGTAAGGCAGAGAGCAGCACTGTGATACCTAATGAACCCAGCTACAAGTTTCAGCCAGATTATTTCACCTGACAAATTTAATGATTTCTGAACTCACAAATCTTGTTTTTTGTAGAATTTCTCTCCTAAGATGGTTGCATAGATCACTGAAACAACACAAAGATTTCTATAGAAATTACATGGCGTAGCACTGAAATATCTATTCAGCCTTATGGAGTTCATTTCCATTTTTAAAGTTCAGCTCGTATTTAATAGAGCACTGTAAGTACCATGAAACAGTTTGAACCCCGTGGAAAAGACCTTTCTGGTGAGCTGTTTTTCTCCCTGCGAAGCTAGGAACCTTGTGAGAAAGCACGTCCAAGAGGGCTGTGCCAGACCACCTACCGACCTGTTTAACACATGCCAGGAGCTGCAGGATGCCAAGTGGGCCAGTGGGTTTTTCTCCCCAGATGAACTGCTGTGTCCCAGCAAGGGCAACAAGTTCAGCCACAAGACAAAGGACCATTTCATTTCTCCTGCTTTTCTGTTCCACTTTTATGTCTGCCTTGGAGTCTCTGTTGTTAAAAGCAAATGATTAGTTGTACACTGGGGAGCTGTCAGTATTATTTTCTTTAACCAGTGGATATTTCTCAACTCAGTTGCAAAGCCTTACAAGATATTTAGTGTTTTCTTCTTGAAATTTTATGTTCCTAAATGCATAGTTTGGGTTTGGTTTGGTTGGGTTTTGGCTGTTTGTGGGGTTTGGTTTGGGTTTTTTTAAGCTCCTTTAGCAGAACTTGTACTTGTCAAAGCACCTGAAAATTGCCCTTGCAATGTGTTAATAAGAATCCTAAAGCCAAATCCAGCTCCCTCACCACAATATAACCCAAAATAATTCTTTTCACTTCTGTAGACAAGTAGCAAACCCAGGTGCCATAGCCTGATTAGAGTAACAGTAGTGCAGCTGCAGCGTGTATGCTGGGCAGCCTATGCCAGCAAGGGGCTCTTTTAGCGCTGAAAGAACCACCAACAGTTGGGCTGCTGCACATAGCCTCTCCTTGTGGGACAGGTGGGCACAAGCATTATCCCTTCCAATCCAAACCATTCTATGGCTCTATACAAACTGCTTGATACCAAACTTCCGTACGCTGCTAAAAGCTAATCAACGTGTAGGTCAGCCACATTTACCTTTTTGCCCCCTATGGTCTGGCATAAGGGAGCTTCAAGCAGACTCAATATTTGAGAATGTGTGTTTACTACCCACTCCTTTGAATCTGGCTTACTTCATAAGCTACAAGCTCTTCAGGAGAGAAACAGATGCTTCTTATACACATGAGCTGTGTCAGGAAGTGCCACTGGAATTCATCATCACTGTGGGTAACAGCTTGTCATTTTAGCCCTAAGCCATGAGTGGTGAAGTACAACCAAAAGCACAGAAGTGAAGTTCTCTGCCTACAGAAATCAATGAGAATCTTGTCCTTGACTTCACTGGGACCAGGTTTTATCCAATGTACTTGTACTTTAGGTTTCCCATGGTGAATAAATAGAAACAAAAAGCTAAAGTTCTGGCACCAGTGCTATGAGTCAGACAATCAAGTATGTGCAGTATGCTTTTCTTCAGGAGAATTGGGCTCTTAGGGTACTGGTGTTTAGATATACAACCATGTGAAACTGTTAAGCTAGGCAACATGACTTCTTTTGCAGGAGCAACAACCTCCTGCGTGTTTACTTTTGTAGACAGGAAGCCAGTAGGGTTATCAATCTCGAAGCCGTTTTGCAGATACCAAGTTGCTCTGGGAAGCATACAGGGCTGTTCAGAATGCTGGGGAAAGAGGGCTGCAAAAAGAATATTGCCAAAGCTGGGACAGCCCTTCTCAAAGGCCATGATGTAAACACAACCCTCGCTGAAATGAGGTTTTGCTATTTTATAACCCAAAGCAGTATTTTGTCCCAAGTGAGAATTCTTCCCCATATCCCAGCTGAAAGACTCTGTGCTTTGCAGGTACTTACACCACTCTGAAGAGAGTAAAAAGTATTTTCACAGCGATTTTTGGTACTAATTATCAGCCTTTGTAACCATGTGTTTGTCACATAAGAATTACCGTTCACATCCATTAACCCTGAGTTGTTTGATGTTATGGTGTAATTTTCTGTTACAACCATCTGACTAGAAAAAGAAGTAATTCAAAGGCTAAGTGAGACTAGTATTAAAAAATAGCTCTTGAAATCTTTCATAGTGCTCCTTTTGTTGTTTGGTCTGCCCTTTACCTGTTAACATGTTGGACAAATTACAGCTTTCCCACTAGGTATAAACACCTATGTTTTCCCTTTCTTTTTTAAAGCATAGCATGCTTTCTGCCTGTATATACTTGCATATATGTACCAACCATCCCACTTTTGGGTATCCACAGTCACTGGTTATTTTGGAAAGAAACCTGGAGTGAAAAATCATGGGCAACATGCAGAGCCAGTGCATTTCTAGGATCTGTAAAACCCAAAACATTCTTCCACTGATTGCCTTTTATAGCTCATATCTTCTCACGTTCAAGATAACACCCATCTGCTTTGCAAGATGAAAGAGAGATACCATAGAAATGGTTATATTCACATCCAACATTTCTAATAGCAGGTTTTTTCCTCTTTTCTCTGTTTTTGGGTTTGTTTGGTTTTTCATAAATCACACACTGGAAGTCTAGTTCTTCACAAAATTACAGGTCTGTGGCACACAGTCCTTTCTGCCATGTGTCTCTGAAGATCACCAGTCATGGAGCCCCAAGAGCCATTACAACACTGCATGCATGTGTGCATCACACTCAGCTCACAAATGCCGAGGGGAGGGTCTGGTCCCAACCTACACCAGGTGCCACCAGGAAATCCCATGTTCTCCACATGAAGTAACATGATGTGTTGCTTTAAGAGCCCTTAAGGGAGATGCTTCAGAAACCCCTGAGCTTTTCCTTCTTTGGGTCATTCACCTCTCCTACTCCTTTCTCCCCTTCTCTGCAGGGAAGTTAGGTCTGTGGTGCACAGACTTTCCATGTCTGCAGTTCCTCGTATTCCCTTGTTGTGGTTTCTTAGGAGCATTCCTGAACTGTGAACTCGTTGATTCTTCCAGATTGGAGAAGGGAAGCCAATCCAAGTGTTCTCCCCTTGATATGGACAGACAGAGTTCAGCTGGTTTGCATGTGAAGCCTGAACTCCAGAGGATGGCTGAAGCTAGAAGCAGCTGCTGATGCTATCACAACAGGATGCTAACTGCACATCTTCATGTAAAGACATCATCACTTAAAGCTCTCTACTAACAACACCAACAGCTGCTTTTCTGGCTTGGTCGACTCAGATACCGCAGAGTGAGATATACAGCTGCCTGTGCCCTTTTCCTTCCTTCAGACTCCTTTTAATATCCGTTTAATTATGTTTACTGTTTTTCTCTTTAATCCAGATGATGACTTCAAGCAGCTCAGTCAATGGCATGCCTGACTTTTCAAGTGAAAGATATGTAAACACACAATTAGGAAGATGCTCCCTGACCAGCTTGAGGGCTAAACATTCACTGAACAGTGTGGATACCAGGACATTTCAGGGACAGACCATAAGCTGCAACTCATGATTCATTTTAGATACATTAACATGGTATCCAGCAGAAGGAGGAGTTTGTTCTACCTATATGAAACAGAGGAAGTTCAGGTTAGATATAAGGAAGAAGTTATTTCCTGTGAGGGTGGTGAGGCTCTGTGGCAGGGGGTCCAAGGAAGTTGTGAATGCCCCATCCCTGGCAGTGTTCAAGGCCAGACTGGACAGAGGTTTGGGGAACATGGTCTAGTGTTGAGGTGTTCCTGCCTTTGGCAAGGGGTGGAGCTAAGTGTCTTAAGTCCTTTCCAATCCTAACTGTTCTATGTTGTTCAGGTGCAAGCAGCCACAAGCCCCTTTGAACCTTAGTGTGGCAGAGCCTTTGCAGGTACATACTTTTGCCCAAATCAAAGAGCTTTGCAGAGATGTGGCAAGTATTAGATCAGGCACAGATCATAGTCTGTATCTTTTGGTTATAATGCATAGTCATGTTTCTTTTGGTCAGTTTGGTGCTACTATAAACAAGCTCATGTTTGCCCCCTAAAAGACCATGTAGGCATGATCTTAAAGACTCTCCAAAACTGCAACCCAGCTCCTAATTTTCCTTAGGTTCTCTTCATAATTTCCAGGTTACTATTGTTTGTTTTGAAATCACTATGGTGATTACCCAGGCAGGTATCTGATTCAGATGATTTATTTTACAATGATTAGCCTAAGGTAACATTATATTCCCATCTAGAATTAATAAGTGTAAATTGCACTTATCCAGCTTCCAGCTCCACGGTACCTTTTCACAGACCTCTCAGGGAGGCATAGTAGCTGTCAAGGCCATGGGCGGAGACGGCTGTTCTGATGGAGATGCTGATGCAGAGGCATTGGTGCTTCCTGAAAAGATACTAGGTAAATGTTAGGAGAATACAAAGGCTGCCCCCCCCCGCCTCAACAGGGCAGGAGAAGAAAACAAGATAGAAACTTGTGGGGCAAGATAAAGTCAGGGAGATCACTTCCCAACTACAGCCATAAGCAGAACAGGGTTTTTAAAAAAGTGGTTGAAGGTACTATCAACTAAAATAGGTTTGAAAAACAAGAAATAAATTAAAGCACCTTATCCCCCCCATCATCCCTTCTTTACAGGCTCAGTTTCACTCCTTACTCCCCTGCTTCTGTGCCAGCCGTGCAGGGAGACAGGGAGCAGAGGGTGATGGCCAGTCCATAACGACTCCTCTCTGGTATTATTTCTTCCTTAGGCTTTTAACTTGCTCCAGTGTGGTGAGGCCAAAGTTTCTATCAGGAAGCGTCCCCCTGCTCCAGCACAGGGTCCTCTCCTTAGGCCACGGGGAAACACCAGCTCCTCCTTCACTGAGCTGGGTGTTCACAGCGCTGCTTCCTTACAATTTTCCTCTCATCCTCACTGCCTGGGCGGTGACTTGCCCCTTTTGGAAGCACATGTTTCACAGAGGCACTACCAGTGCATTCTAATGCCCAGCTGTGCCCTGAAGGAGGTGGCTGGACCCAGCCTGGGGCAGACTCCCCACCAGCACAACCAGGACATGTGTTTGCAGACTTTGTGCAAAATATGAGGCTTTTTTTCCCTTTTCTTTTAAACAGATGAATCTCTGCCTCTGAAGCACAACCCTTCTGTATGAATGGGAATCATAGAATCCCAGCATGGTTTGGGTTGGAAGGGATCTTAAAGCTCATCCAGCTCCAACCCCCTGACATGGGCAGGGACACCTTCCACTAGAGCAGCTTGTTCCAAGCCCCTGTGTCCAATCTGGCCTTGAACACTGCCAGGGATGGGGCAGCCACAGCTTCTCTGGGCATCCTATGCCAGCACCTGAGCACACCCACAAGGAAAAGCTTCTTCCTTAGATCTAATGTAAATCTCCCCCGTATAAGTTTGAACCCTTATTCAGATGGTGGGACAACATTCACATTGCGGACCAGACACCCTAGCAGCACATCCAAAATCTGATCAGCTGAATTTGGATTTGGCTAAAGTCAGTAACCAGAGACCTCTATTCCACTGAAACACCGACTCCTCGCTCTGAAACAATGGAAATTGGGACATGTCAATTCCTGCAAGAAACCTTACAACATCACATCCTGAATGGTGATGAATAACACAGCATTCATCTTCCACACAGAGCAAGCCGTGGCATCGCCAGCTCTCACCCCAGCAGCCGGTGAGTCAGCAGCAGGGACGCTCCTAGCTCCCGTTCCAGCAGCACATGCTAACACAAGCTAGACTACTATTTAAGGTCATTCCTAGCTGCTGCGTGGCCCTAGGCCAAATCATATTTGCACGGCTTTATCCAGCTCCTCCTCTAATATGATGTCCTCAAGCGTGGTATGCAGCCACTTCCTCTGCATGTCCCTGGTGCTCCAGACTGGGATGGCTTCCTCCTCCCCTGCCACCTCTGCATGGCACTCCTGGGGCAATACAGGACATCTTTCCCCCAGAAACACAGCTGGAGATTCGCTTTCTGGACCATGAAGCCAAGGAAATCACTCACAAATGCAGCTGGGGCTGCAGTCACACTGTAAATGGGGAGCTTTGGGCCTTGGTAGGAGCTTTCATTTAGCATTTAAACAATTGTTTTCGTGCGACTGTGTATCTGGTAACAAGTTTGTGGCACCTGGTTTTCAGAATAGTGCAATCTCTTGTGCCTCCATAAATCACACAGGCTCTCTGAGTAATCCTGCCTGGGCGAATATACAAGCTCTGACCCAGGGATACTGCCCAGATGCAGAGGAAAGAGGTTTTCCCTGAAGGTTAGATAGGAATACCTCACTTCATTGTAATGAAGCAGAACGGAAGACATAGGGAGACCTTTTCTACCTTTCTTTTACAAGGGTAGAGGTAGATGGAATTTTAACATCGACCTTGGTTACGTTTGTTGCTTGTATTTGTTGACAGTCCAGTGATACCCCAATTGTTAACAAAAATATTGCAGTGAAGAAAACCAAACCCAAACCAGAACAACAACTTGAAATACTTCTATATGACTATAGCAGCAGTGGAAAACTTTAGCTAAGGCATTAGGAGTAGAGCATTCAGCTTTTCTTAACCTTCATTTATTACTCTTCTCCCATATATAGAGGCTTGACTCCAGAAATGAAGGGGTTAGAGATTAAGATACTACCTAAAGACGTGTATTCAACGTTTTCTCCCCCACCAGAAATCCTGTGTGATTTTAGGTGATGCACAGTCCTTTCATGCCACTCTTCCTCACCCAAAAAAGCCCAGCATCAATTCTACCTTATGGGATGTCACAAAGCAAAATGCTTTCAAGATTAGATGTTTTTATAGGATCAAACCTCATGGGATTTATACCTTGATTTCAGAGCAAGAAAAGCAGGCAAACTTCTGAGCAAGCTGAAAAATATCACTTTAAATCCCACTTCTGTCTCATTTATAATTTTTCAACTCCATTTACGTCAACACTTCATTTACCTCTAATCTATTCATGTCTCTAGCTGCAGCTGATGCGAGAACCTTCACAGTTACAACAAGAATCTCAAAGAACTAGGTAAATAAGGAGAGGTTCTTGAGCCTATGCCCAGCCATTTGGGATCACTGAGAAATTCCAACATTTCATTCATTATCACAGTGACAAAGGAGGCCTCAATGTACCGCAGGAAGAAGCCAGTATACTGAACAGCAAATTATACTCAAAATTACTTGGAGAGAGGTGGAGTCTGAAGAAAGTCCAGTGTTTAATTCTGGACTGAAAGGAGATGCTTATCTCCAGAGTGGTCTCCTAGAGAGCACCAATGCAGGTGAACCCCATCTCACACAAACCCCAGAAGACAACAGGTAGTGCTAGCCTCTTCAAGTCAAAGTCAACAACCCAAGTCTTTTGGGGTGAATGAGGCTTAGGACAAAGACTCAGCTTTGTTGGATTTCAAACAAGGATGGGAGCCCATGAATCAAAGCTCTCACAGCAGTCACTAATTACCAGCTGGCAGTCTCTCAGCTTCTCCTCATGGACTTGCTCTGCTTTGTGTCACTAGCTAAATATTTCTTGGAGCAAGGACAGGAAGCAATTCCCGTATTTGTGTCATATTCCATCTCAAGCGGAGCATTTGGAATGGGAGGTCAACAGACGAGCTGCTAGAGAAGACTATCCGAATCTTTAAGCCAGGCAGAAGAATTTACAGAGAGCTACTGGGTAGAATAGGGAACACTTTCACCTGAAGCTTTTTCCCAGAGGGTCAAAGCACTCTAAGTCCAGCTCCTGAATCAGACAGAGAAGCTGTGAAGGAGATACGCAGCTTTGAAAGAGCTGCCAGCTTTGTTGGTGTTGTCACAGATCAGCAGAAATTTAGTCACTATTGATTTTAGGATCAGAAAGAGGCAGAGATTTGGGGTAAATGAGGGCAAGCAGGAAGCTGAGTGAGAGCATTGAGAATAACTGCAGGACCTATGAGGTAGATTTCCACGCCGAGAGGGACAGCAGGGTCCCCAGGGACCTTTAGCCGTCTTTTCTCTCCTGCCTGGAAATCTGAGATCAAGATCTCTTGGATATGCAAAATCAGCTTTCTCAAGATTACAATCTGTGTGTTATCAGAGGGTAGGAGTAATCTATCCTATTTCTAACCACAGCAAGAGTCTAAGAAATACCCATCTGGTATAAATTTTTATTCTTATTCCATGTGAGAATCTAAGTGTGAAAAGTGTGTCTTTGAAACCATCCAAGACAGCGCAGGTAAAAAAGGAACAGAAAATTTCTCCTACGAGGAATCCTCTTCTTATGTTGCTTCTCATAAATAGAAAATGATAGTGAACTTCTCTTGAGGTTTTAGTCCGGGCAGCTCCTCAAAAACAACACTGCAGCAATAAAAACTAGCGTGTATCAATACGCTAACTGGATTTTTGCAAGTTTAATTTCTTTATAAGATGCTGATTCATTTGTAAATTGAGAACACTGTTTGTTGTGCAATCTTCTTTTGCATGTCATTCAAATATCAAATGCACAAAATTAAGCGGTGGCTTGCTTACCAAGAAGAGGAGATTCTTTTTCATTTAGAAGAAAGTTATTTTGTCTAAGGCTTGGGGCTTCTTTTTCCCCAACATATGACAGCTGTGCAAAGAACATACAAATAGAATACACACCATACTTCAGGAAAAATAAAAGCCAAGATTTGATATGAAATCAGAACAACGCTAAAGAGGTGATTCTGATTGAACCAGTTATTCTGCTCAAGTTAGTTCTATGCTCAGCAGCCATAAATCCCACTGTCCTGCTTTTGTCTGGGATAGATAGTTTTCTGGTAGCTGGTACCATGCTGTGTTTTGGATTTAGGATGAGAATAATGTTGATGTCCCAGGGATGTTTCAATTACAGCTGAGTGGAGTTTTCACAGAGTCAAGGACTTCTCTGCTCCTCACACCACTCCAACAATGACTAGACTGGGGGTGCAAAAGGAAATGGAGGGGGGGACATAGCCATGACAGCTGACCTCAACTGATCCAAGGAATATTCCAGACCGTCTGGCATTGTGCTGAACAACTAAACTGGGGAGAGTTGGCTGGTGGACTGGCTGGGCATCAGTCTCTGGGAGGTGAGCACTGCATTGTGCATCACTGGTTTTGTGTACTCTTTCATCATTATCATTCTTTTCCCTTCCTTTTCTGTCCTATTAAGCTGTCTTTATCTCAATCCGCAAGTTTTACTTTTTGTCCCTCTTATATCTCATTCAGGGAGAGCAAGTGAATGCTTTGTGGGCTGTAGCTGCTGGCCAGGGTAAATCACTTCAAAAAGAAGAAAAGCCGCACAGACTTATGTTTGCTTCCACAGTTAGAGAAAAAGTGAATAACAACTTGGTCAGGCACTTCGTTAGTGTCAGTCACCAATCCTTGTATCATTGAGCAAGCAGCATTACGTTTCAAGTACCAGTAGTGATTTACATAGAATCTGCAAGGTTTTTCTCTATCAATACTGGCCCTGCCACCTGAGCTGCATAGCTGAACTGCAGCAAATCTGCTCAAAGATGCAAGATAAACCATCAGAGTTTATAATGAGATGTATACAGGTAGCTGCCTTCAGCAGTGAGATGCACTATACCAAGTAATTTGTAATGGAAAGCACAAGGGTCTGCGGATTGTGTAACAGGGCCCAGCAAAACGTCATGAGAGACAGTGAAAACCAGTTGAGTTTCTTGTAAACCAAAAGGCTGACAATGAAAAAACAGCGTATTCTGGAGGAACTGTTAGCTCTGACAAACAGAACAAGTGCAAAACAAGCTATCTGGAAATCTCAGTGAGACTAGAGGCAGCTTCCAATTGGGAAAATGGATAGCACAGCTCTTTGCAGCACTTACTACCACCTCATGCTGTGACACTGGTGTAATCAGGCAGAACAAACTACTGCAGGAAAAGGAGCAAAACCATAGACAAAAACATGCATTTTGGGAAACAGAAAGACAAAGTGATCTTTCTCACTCATAAATAAAGCTGAGGCCAAGGGGTACAGCAGCATGTACACTAAGCCAGATTTCTGTACTCACAAAAATGGAGAGAGCAAAAAATGGAAAAAATGACTTCCAGTGGAGTTTTACTTTAAAAGGGCTGGTTATCACAGTCACTTTTGTGAAGATTAAGCAAAGGTTGCCCCTACCATGAGTTGCAGCACAGCCCTCAGAACCTGAGATCTGCCTGGTATTGGGTCATGCCTATACAATGGTTCCATTTGAATGCAGGGAAGCAGAACTCATCTTCTTGTTCATTGCTAATACTGTTCAAGGGCTGAAACCATTTACATTGCCTATAAATAATGCCATGGTTTAAGCCCAGCCTGTCACTCAGAAACCATGCAGCTGTTCGCTCACTCCCTTCCCCCCCTTCCTCCCCCTGCTCCTGAAGGGATGGGGAGGAGAACTGAAAGAATGTAACTTCCACGGGTTGAGGTAAGAACAGCCCAGTAACTAAGGTATAACACAAACCACTGGTGCTACCACCAATAATAATAATGATAAGAGAAATGCAAGGGAAGAGAATACAACCGCTCACCACCTGCTGACCGATACTCAGCCCAACCGAGCAGTGATCTAACCCTTCCAAGTAACTGCCACCAGTTCATATAGTGGGCATGATGTGCTGTGGTATGACCTCTTTGGTCAGTTTGGGTCAGGTGTCCTGTCTCTGATACCTCCCGGCTTCCCCTCTTCCTTGGCAGAGCATGAGGCTCAGAAAGTCCTTGGTCAGACTAAACATTACTGAGCAGCAACTAAAACCATTGGTGTTATCAGCGTTGTTCCCAGGCTGAAAGTCAAAACCACAGCACTGCGCCAGCTACTAAGAAGAAGAAACACTGACTGCTACTGCTGAGCCCAGGACGACTTGTTTGGATATGAGGGAAACAAACTTGAAACTTCTCAAAAAAGATTATTTCGGGTTTCTAATCCACATACTTTTATAAGGGACAACAATGCTTTATCTTTCTCTGTATTAGCCCCTGGGGTTGCTAATCTTTCTCAAAATGTTACCTTTACACAAGAATGGAAGTGCAGGGATGCTCTGGCATGCCTGTGCACCACACCCTCTTCTCCCAAATGGAATATTCTCGGTTATTAAAGGAAAAATTAGTCTTGTCTTAATCATTGACCTCCATTTCCACTGTTAGTGCATTAGGAACATGCAACTTCCCAGCAAGGGATGCACACTTCATCTCAACTTAAATTAAATCCATATGTTCAAAAAGAGCATCTTGCACCCCAAACCATGCTTCAGACCTGATTTAGTTATCCTTTTTATACTTCTGGAAGAATCTTTCTCTCTCTAAGTTTTCTTCTCCTTGCAGTCTGTTGTTCCCTTGTTCGCTTGCTTTTATAGATTTTATTATAGCAGCAAAATTCTAAGCAGAAAACCTCCAATTATTTTGGCTTCCTTTCTGTAAGATACTTGAGAATTTTTCCTATTTCTTAATAATGGTGATAAACCTGACAATACTGTTACAACACTCAAAAATTATCCTGCCAAACATCTCAAAACTTACAAATACTTGGAATAAGTCAGTCCAAAGTTATTCTCCAAAATGTTCTGTTCATTTCTAGCACAGGGCACAGCTTTGGGCCTTTTTTCCATGAGGCAAACAGGAATTATTTGCAGTGGCAATGTACGTCAATGCAAATTTCTCAGAGTCCTACTCAGTTCTAAAGTCAGGCCAACATGAAGATGCTTCACACATTACAGCATTGGGGCTAAAAGAAGTCGGTGCCACATCTGCACAAGGCAGCAGGCTGCTTACAGCAGTGAGAATGTAAATCTCACTGACGCTGAAACATCTCTGGGAATGCAAGTGGGACGTTGGAAGCATAATAACTTATGTCTGTCACCAACTTCCAAATCCAGAATATGAGGCAGTCCCAGTACAGATGGAAAAGAAGCACAAGAGCTTGTGTTCCAGTAACTAAATCAGAGATCAGAGTAACATGATAAGAACTACCCCTGCAGTCAATGCAATGAATGTCAGACTTAGCAAGACATTGATTCAGGCAATAGGGCACTACTCGTCATATTCACATCATCTCACCTGCTCAAGTGGGCTCTGTAGCACATTCTGGAACTTGCAGCAATGTCAGAACATTTCATTACAAAAGCTGACTGGAAAAAGAAATTTTAAATGCATTTTATTGAGAAGGTAAAACTTCAGAGGGACTCTTCTCATGCCACTAAAGGATGAAATAAAAACATTTTCATTCTATTCAGATAACAAAATATAAACCCTAAAAAATAGAGAAGAAATTAGTGTCCATTGCATTGCAAGGATTGTGCTGAAGTAGGTTTAAGTTACTGCTCAAAGTGTTACATCTCAGGGAAGTATTTTAATTACCAAGATATTAAGTTTTTCCTATCAGAACTGCATGAACTCTAGATAAGAAGCTGAACACAGGTTTGATGACCTGGTCACCTTCCTAAATGGAACAGAGTAACTTCTATTCACCTTTGCAAAGAGGATAACTTGAGTCTGACTTCATCCACGCAGCCACTGGCTATCATAGGACACTTCCCTTCCTCTGACTTTCCCCGTAAACTCCAGTCAAGGGGAGAGAACTCTTCCAGATAAGTTTAATCAACACTGCTCCATTTCCAAGAGCAGCTTTGGAAATCTACCAAATTTATTGAGATATCCCAGTCATTCACTCAGTCTTTTTCTGTTAATAAAATGACTCTTTGCACGAAGTGGAGCGTGCAGCTCATTAGAGAAGCCCTGACAGTGTTTGTAGCTTGGCTTTGAGAAACCAAGCACTGGCACTTCATACAAACACAATCAGCAGCGGGTGACTGAGTAAGTTTGAAGACGTTGCTACCAAAAGGAAGAAACTGTCAAACACAACAAACCACTTGGAAAACCCCGTTTCAAGAGGTCAAAGAACAGTGGCCATTTTCCCATCTGACATTAAGAGAAGCCTCTTTTTGCTTATGATTTCCCTTTGTTGGTTTGGCCTTTTGGTTTGTTTGGAGATGTTTTGGAGGCTCTTTTCTCTCCGGTGTGTGCCTGCAGAAAAGGCAGCATTCCCAGCAGCAACGCAGATCGCGCTGCCCAGTCAACCTCGCCACTTGGAGAAACCTTGTCTCAGGAGGCCAAAAAAGTAATTGTTGCAAGCTTCACATCTGAAGGCTATTAAGCTGCCTTTATTATGACTTCAGGTTTGCTTTAATTTAGTGCCTTTAAAAGAGCCAAACCTCACTTGTCATGTAATAGAATCATTGGATCATAGAATAGTTAGGGTTAGAAAGGACCGCAAGATCATCAAGTTCCAACCCCCCTGCCATGGGCAGGGACACCTCCCACTAAACCATGCCATCCAAGGCTCTATCCAACCTGGCCTTGGACACCGCCAGCAGTGGAGCATTCACAACTTCCCTGGGCAACCCATTCCGGTGCCTCACCACCCTTATAGTAAAGAACTTCTTCCTCACAGCCAATCTAAACTTCCCCTGTTTAAGTTTGAGCCCTTTACCCCTTCTCCTATCACTACAGTCCCCAACAAATAGTCCATTCCCAGCATCCTTATAGGCCCTCTTCAGATACTGGAAGGCTGCTATGTGGTCTCCACGCAACCTTCTCTTCTTCAGGCTGAACAGCCCCAACTTTCTCAGCCTATCTTCATATGGGAGGTGCTCCAGTCCCCTGATCATCCTCGTGGCCCTCCTCTGGACTTGTTCCAACACTTCCATGTCGTTTTGATGTTGTTGCCCCCAGAACTGCACACAATACTCCAAGTGAGGTCTCCCGAGAGCAGAGTAGAGGGGCAGGATCACCTCCCTCGACCTGCTGGTCACGTTCGTTTTGATGCAGCCCAGGATATGGTTGGCTTTCTGGGCTGCAATACAATAAATATATAATTAATAGTAAATAAATATTAATATAATAATAAATATATATTAAAATAGAAATAAAAATAAATATTATAAATATAAAATATAATTTAAAATACAATATAATAAAAATATAAAAAGTATTTTTAAAACTGTTAATTACCAAAATAATAATAATTGATAAAAGACCTCAAAAAGAAAAAGCCTCTTGCACAGCGTCTTCCCTTTGGAATTCAGCATTCCTAATTGCAATTTTTGATTTATCATCATTTTAATTCACTATAGGGAAGGAAATAAGAGTCTTATCTTGTTCTTAGATCAAAGTTGATCTGAATGTCTAAGCCAACTACAAGCTCTGACACAGAGTGCAGTCAGATTTGTTTCATTTTCTAATTTTCCATTGAAAGAGGAAACCCGAAGCCACAATATTTTCTCTTCCTGGATTTAGTATCTTCCAGGAAAGCCTGCTACCCAAACATTCTCATTTGTAAGCCAGTAAGTTCAGACTATAGCTGTTTGCACTACAATAGAAGAAATGAATGCATCAATGCGCAGTCATCTGCTGCAAAACAAATTGCTAAACATATAAATAGATCCAAATTCATCCTTTGGGCTTCACCCCATAAACCACAAGAAAAGGGGAACTCAAAGCCATGCTCTCTGCCACTGATTCCTCTGTCAGCAAACCCTTGTAGGCACAGAAATTATTGGAGAAGATTCACGTTTTAGGCTTTGATCCTTATTACGACTAGAACCTTTAAGCCCTACCTAGGTTTTTTTAACAGATCACTTATCTAGAAGTTGCACTGCTTTAGCATATTAAGTTGAAAAATACCCTGGCAGATGGTAGAGCATTATCTCTTCTCAAATCTCACTCATTACTGACGCTGCTGGTTTGCTGCTACTTCTGTTGAAGACACTGTGCACCGACAACCCAAGGCACAGTTTTGCTCGGCCAGCTCTGCACCATGCTCACAGAGCTTCCCCTGGGAAAACCACAACCTCACTGCCTTGCTGAAGGATTTACTGACCTTTCTCAAAAGGCCACAGCAGCTACTTTATGAAGAGTTGTGAGGAAGAGAGGGGAACTCCATCACCACAAAGTATTTCTCTTATTATTCCTCAGCTATTTCCTCATTACAGCTAATCAAGAGCTCCAAGGAACAGACACTGGGGCAGGCAATGCTGCAGGTGGTGACTGGTGCAAGAAGAACCATCTGTAGCTCTGGGTTGTGGTGGGGTGAACCAGAGGAGCAGAGAAGACAAGAACTCACATAGTCTTCAGCACTGTCTCTTCTGTAGTTGGCCACTTACAATCAGAAAGCAGCAACCAATGCAGGCGTGCAAGGGCAGCTTTTGAGGAAAGCAGCTCTTCCAGCTCACTTGCCCTCTGAGCAGACAGGCAAGAAACAGCAACTTCCCTACTAACCTCAAACATCTAGGTGTTGCTAAAGAGGAGATTTCTTTCCTAGGATGTTTAGGGGTAATTAGCTTTAGTTAACCCTTTAGTTTGGTTTTCAGTTTGCTCTACAGCTGTATTTGGTGAGAAAGCTACAGCCAGGCAGCAGCTCCCTATTTGCCTTGCCCTACCTGCTGTGCTTGGGCTGAAACAAAATAGGCACAGCTAAATCCAGTCAGAGACCAGTTTCACTATCACCACGTTCCCAGAGCAGTGTCCTGAAACTCAGGAATCAGCGGGCTTCTCTTCAGCGTTGCTGCACCATGCTGGCTTTGTGCTACAGTCAGGCTTCCCTACCCTTTGTCACATCTGGACATTAAGCAATTTTCCTCCCTGAAGGAAAAATTAGTCAGGAGTTTCTGGAAGTGCTCAGCATTGTTGTACTCGGAATTCGTCTGTACACAATGCACGATTCTGATTGTGAAGTTCCTTTTCCAAGGAGCAATCTGAGGCATTTGCTTTAACAACACCAATCTCTGCAAAAGCTATCAGCTATCTGCAGTGATCTGCTCCCTCCTGAGACATTTTTCTGTTAAAGACATTATTGTCTTACAGGAAACCATTACCTTCCATGCATACACTACCTACCTCAGGCTTTTTGGTCACATTGCTACCAAAAGGGAAACTCAAAATCATGCCTAAGCTGGGATGATCATTAGCTGTTTGTGTAGGCAAAGTACCTTATTCACATGCTGACCACACAGAGTCACCCCCTTTGGCATCGGCTGGAAAACACACTGGAACTGCCTTGTTTCTTTTAAAAATAGCATTGAATAAAGAGCTTCTTCATTTCAGGGAGCTACTGAGGAAATCAGAGCATTTTGTGATCCATTCCTTCGCATTCCCTGCTAACATCTCCGTTTCATTCAGAAAGCTGCCTTAGGTTTGCGCTGTAAGCAATGAAAATACCCATTCCCAGCAGGAATAGAAACAGTGGTGTAAAAAGACCAACCAAAGGAAGCCACAAAGAAAGCCTGCAGGCACGTATGAAACCCTGTAGAGCAGCGCAGCAGCTTGTTCCACTTGTGTTCCCTGCGCAGGCAGTCTCTGCCACTAGCACAAAGTGACATCTTACTATGTCACTTTTTGGCAACGGAGTGGTGGAGAATGTTTGCAGAGCAAAATGCAACTCCATGTCCATAACAGTATCACAGTCTGTAACCAACTCAATTCTGTCTCCTATATAGAGCAAGATAGAGTCTAAAAACCAGACTAAACTTCAGAGACAGATCCAAAGCCTATGAGCATTCATTCATCCAGATGTGTAACCATTACTTACTTTGTCATGTTTACTTGTTGGTATATGCCTACTATATCATTTTAGTCAGAAATAAGATGGCACACCAGTCTGATTTTTTGCCTTTGCCCAGAGTTTAGTGGCTATACCATAGAAATGGGAAATGCCAGTGTATTCCAGGTTACAATGTATGTGTAGCAAACCCTATTCAAAAATCTTGCCTTATAGTTGGACTACATCAAATCTGCATGGACTGAGGCAGTTTCCAACTCCGAGTATGAGTTGCAGCAACTGTTGTTAACAGGGCACAGAGCACCAGTTACTATGCTCTGTTTCTCTGCTGATGTGTGTCTGAACTGGCTCGCATCAGTCTTTCTTAGAGCACAAGAAGCTCAAATAGGGTCTGCCTGAACTGTCATTGAACATGTGCCCTTGACTCCACGCTGCTATAGGGAATCTGATTGCTCTTTAGCCTGTAACAAGCTATAACTCCTTTGCAAAGCAGTTACAAAGGAGTTAGAAAGAAGCATTCTCAGGTGTAAGGAAGTCGAGACAGAGTAAAAGGAGGACGAAGGAAGGTAGAGACTGGGGCAAAGACAGGGAAGAAACAGAAGAAACACAAGCTTTTTGAAGAGTAAACTATACAAAGAGAGTGAGGTCTCGCCTGATGCAAGGCTCCATAGGAGCTTGCATACTCTGAAAACAAAACTGGAGAGCAGTTTCTGACAGGCCTGATTCTAGATTGTGGCATCTTTAGTGGACAGAGCAGCATCTTGAGGGGACATCTGGCAAAGGCTCAGGTAACCAAGCAGACACAGAGGATTTCTGGTGAGTCTTTTAGGGAAGAGGAAACATTCTGGACCGTAGAAGGAAAAGGAATAATTCAAAGTGAGACTTGAGGTGTTACAAACAGACATTAGTAAGACAGCGTAGCAGAGTCTGAGGGGCAGAATCACCATTGCTCACTGGAAGCCAGAAGTAAAATGATTCAAGAAGTGGAGCACAGAGGTGGTACAAAGGCCAACAGCAAATCTTTGCTCTTAAATCTCTTCTTAGGGAACATACATGCAAAAAGGCTCAAGAGGAAAAGCAGTGGCATATTAAGTGAGGCGCTGCATTACCCTTTTAGCGTTTCCATTCATGCTTACTTTCCTTTATTCTGGCTGTTGGCACTCCTGGGCTTCAGGAGAGGTGGCCTTCTTCTCCCTACTGCATTGTAACTGCCATCAACATCTGTAATTGCACCATGCACGCAGCAAGCGAACGTGAACTTTTGTGGATACACCACTTTGATGCCAACACCAGTAACTAACTTGTAATTTAAAGCACTTTGTTCCATTCACTGTAACATAAATCAGCCTGCAAGATTCTGCCAGCTCTTGAAGTTCTCACAGTCCAAAAGGCCCTGAGGATAGGTACAGAAAGAGAGGATAAACCTGAGTCTTCAGAAGTCTATGCTAGAGAAGCAACGCCACCAACAGCAGCCCCTCCTTTGTTAAGTACTAAACCAAATACAGTTTCTGCCACCTTGCTGTCCCTGCCAAGTCTGTCTCACTAATAAAATCCTTTCCCAAAGCAGCATTGGCCTCAGCTGAAATGCATTCACCTTTTTTTTCCTAGCTATACAGAGAAACATCATCTCGCTTCTCAGCTTGAAAAGCACAAGTCACCTTTTCAATCTCCTCCATCAAGACAAATCAATCTCCACTAAATAAAAAAACAGTAAAGCTCATATATCCCTGCCCCTACAGATCCTAGGACATAGAAGAGGACTTTGAAATGACCTAGTTTCTTATACAGATCACAGGTCAACAACATTAATTGTTGTTTTGCAACATCAATGGCTCATTGATGAGCCGTCTGTTCCCATGCAGAACACATTTAACATCCTTTGTATCCATCACTGTGAAACAAAGATCTTTGACTCTTGTTATTGAACATAGTGTCTCATAGTCTAATGGTCAAACTTTTACAACCTCCAGGTTTTAGTACTCCCCCCATCGCGCTGATGTTATTTGTGCCTTCTTTCCACATCCTTTCTTTGCACCTAAAGCCAGTTATCTAATTGCTGTAAGTTTTGTAGCTTTAAGTCAGAAATGTTAGATCCTCTTTGGAATGGAGAGACACATATCCAGTGATGACTATGAGATGCTGTGCTCAATAACAAGAGTCAAAAGGCAGCCCTTTGGGTGACATGGAGATAATGTAACCTATTTTGTGGAAACCGAGGCACCCAGAGGTTAAACGTCCTGCCCAGGGCTTCAGGGAGTCACACTGAAGGCAGAGATTGGCCTGGAAGCCTTGTTCCTTTGCTCTAACCAATTCAGCACTTTTCCTCCTCAGGATTTATTTCCTCTTTCATCCCTGATGACTCATCTACTGTCTAGAGAGGGCATTAGACACTAGAGAGGGGCTAATTCCTCCTTGACACATGCTGTAGGGTATAACATGACCCAGTGTTACCGAGATAATCAGGCCCTTGTCTCAGTGTGCTAATTGAGACAAATGGTGTAATGAGTCATGTTTAGGTGTCTGCTTCAATGTTCCCTCTTTGTTTTCTGCTCCCCCAGATTAATGCCTTCATTCCTTGGAGGTGACTGCTGATGCTCCTCCTCTCTAAGCACCACTGCTAGGAGACTGTGTTCTTGTGCTATCTCATTTGCAAAATATTCTGCATATTCAGAGCTGCTATTTTCAGTCTATGGAGAATTTTTTTCCATGCCCACTGTTTCTGAGGTTAAAAGCGAATGAGAAGAACAGAATCAAAACCAAAACCCCTTTTCCGCCCCCCTCTTTAACATTTGAACCTAAACTGTGAACTCATCACTTATAAGCTTTGCCATTTGGGATTATGTTGAAATGATTTTATCAGCCAAACATTAGTCAGCTGTTAATCAGGAGCGTTTCTGTCTGACTTCCAGTGTGGGAACCCTTACTCACAAGGACATGGATGGAGGAACAGAGGGCAGAGTGATACCCAAGTTTTACAGCAGGGCCTGGTATGTGGTATTTGCCATGTTCATGTTTTCACCTTCACAGGGGAGAAAGTTCCCCACAACCAGCTACTTGAAAAAGCGCCATCTAAATCATTCCCTCAGAGAGCAAACCCACAGCTTCCCAAGTTGAAAACACAGCCAGTTAAAATGTGAGCTAAAACCTAAGGTAAGATTGTGACACTTCCTCACTAACAGATAGCTGAAATTTGGACCACCTACTTTCCTCTTTCCATCCCAGTAGGTTGCATCTAGAGCACAGCAAAAGGATTTTATGTCCCCAGCAGTATCTCAGGCAGCTGCCCCAGTCTGGTTTCTCCCCAGTTGGTAAGGAGCACGAAGCAGTCAGAACCACTGTGACATCTCTTAGCTGGCCCCAGGCACGTAGTTTCATTTATACCCTTCCTAACAGATGATTCCAAGCTTGTTCGGTTTTTGTTTCCAGCCTGGAAGTACGACACATAAACACAACACAATCACATCTGAAACAAGTTCTGATGAAGAAGTTTGTTTCTGGAAAGTGGTTAAACTGCCACCAAAATATTTGGCTGCCGGTGTAAAAAAAAGGGGGTTCCCCTCTCTGCTGGGCTAGTTAAAACTAAATGAGAGCTTTATGGGTTCTAAGTGCTTAAATAAGGACATGTCAGAAAGTTCAGTCTGAAACAACAAGAAAACACTTCTTTTTCGCTTTCCATTGCATGTTCTGTGATTTCCATCTGATCCTTCCAGGCTGGTTCTTTCTCAGGGACATAAATACCCAAAGGAAGCTCTAGATTTCCAGACATTACAAAGTTATTTTAATTGAAAGACAATTATTCAGCCGATGTTTTTATACAGTAGACAGAGACTAAACCAGGCCGTTAGCTTCATAAACAACCCAACCCTGTTTCAGTTTTGTCCCTACACCTGCGCATCTCTTACTGTACTAAGCTAAAAGGCTGGATTATGTCAACACACCGAACTGAGGCTTATTGCAGTTAGGGAAGAGCAAACATGGGAGTAATTGAACTTGAACTTTCTAATGAGCAAGTTAAAGGTAACAGCTGCTATTTAACATCTGGAGTTTAATTAGTGGGGATTAGGAAAGAGCTAAGCACCCTAATACCCGCTCCTGCCTTCAGCCATTCCATCATGCTGAATGGGCAACAGCATGCACAGCAAGCAGGGCTTTGCTGCAGTGTGTTCCAATTCAACACACAAACCCTTGAGGAGAGACAGAAAGTCTGTCATTCCTATACATACAAATGTTCTCTACATTTTTTTTGGCCAAGTATGCCCACCATACTTCTTGCTGCCAAAATAAACACAATTCCTGGCTTTTTATTTGAAGAACAAACCAATTACATGTTATTCAATTTGCACTGAATGTATCTGATCCTGCACAATGACTTAAAAACCCAGATAAAACAGGTTATACCAAAGGATTCAAAGTGAAGAGATGAAATGAAAGCTGATAGTAGTTTCAAACCCAAGGTCAACATTACTTTGAGAAATGCAGCAGAAGCCTGAGCTGTCTTCTTTTAGCTGCTCCCCTCCCCATCACAGATCTCAGCCTCAGACAGTCCTGAGTCTGGTCATCGTGCTCAGGAGTACTGCCAAACCTGTGCAAGGACCTGTTACCTTCCCAGTTGAGACCTACAGCAACAAGAGACAGAATCTGTTCTCTTGGAAGCTTTTTAGATCTCCTCCTCTGCCCCTTTCTTTTCCTTTGTTTTCAATGCAAAAGTAGTTTTCAAAAATCAAAGGGCCCAGAGAGTGATTCAATAAATTCTAGATTAAGTAAAAACTAAACTGTGCCATACACTGTGTTCAAACAGCTGGAATATACATACATACATCTTTTCAATGGGCTTTAAGAGGAGAGGAAAGGGGGGGGGGGATATGGAAAAGAAAGTGATTTAAAGGCAGCAAAGCTCTACTGCAGATTTCCAGAGACCCCATGGGGAAGCATATTCCCCAAAGGGCAACGAATGAATGGGGACTACACACAGAATAGTTTTATGGTGTGGGGTAGGGGAGGTGGAAGAAAAGGTGTTTGGTAACAGAGACAGAAGGAAATGCCAGAAACACGGAGAGGAAAGGAAAGTGCTGGTAGAGATGAGATCACCCCTGTTAGAAGCTGACCTTTGACGGGGCTCTGCAGAGCAGTTGCAGCAGTTCTTGCTCTGTGAGTGCAGTGCTGGGGTTGGTAATAGGACATGGCTGGAGGGGGTTTGCACAGGGAGTTCTTTGTAGTGGTGTCTTTAATAGTCTTGTAGTCTTCCTGAGGCTGCTGGCAGAGGCTGGAAGGGAGGCAGAGGGCAGGGTAAGATGGGAGAAACAGTTCAGAGGGCTGAAAGGCAGAAGAGAACAACAGCAAAATGGATTTCCCCATGGGCTGCCGTGGCAAAAACATACACCAGAGGCTCAGGGTCTTGGGAAGTTGAAATGAAGGATTTAAATTCAAGGTGGGATAACATTTTCTTTTGGGAGCTCAGACTGTTTACATTCCCCTTGTAGCTGTGAACGAGCCAGGATAACCCCAAGTACCCCTCCATCTTCCTGTATTGAGAGGCTCAGCCTTTGCCAGCCAGGAAGCTTAAACCTGCGTTTGTTTTCTGATCCACTGTCCCCTCTGTCCCTAGAAAAGCTGTACACAGGTAAATCATTCTGCCAACCTCTTCAAAAACACTTTATCTTTCCTAGCATCCGAATGCCCAGTGACCCAAAACATAACTGTACTTCTACACTAGTTCAATTCCTTTCTTTTTCAGATCTTATTTCAGTGAAAATGGAGAATAGCAGAAGCCAAAGGGCTCTCTTAGATGCATTCACCTCTAAGGAGAATTTGATAGAAATGGATAACCCAGCTGCAGACTGCAGACTTCAAGAAGCCACACATATATATGCAGAGACCTTGCTGCGTTTAGCTTTTGCAACTGTTCTGATCCCATTATTTTCATCCTTGATGAATTCTGTAAGACATTCTGATAGTAACAGCTAAACTCCGAGGTTCTTGCCCCCTTTAAGGCATCTCTTCTCTCTGATGCCTTCCCCCAAACTAAATAAAAACATTGAGAACAAGTGAAGGAAGAAAAACTGGAAATAGATGAGTAGTTTCCACACCCATCCCCTGCATCACCAACAAACCCTCAGTCAGTCCCTCCTGGAGATGAGGACAGACAGGTAACTTTAGCAGAGCATCTCTACAAGTGTCACACCTTCAGAAAGAAGTTCCGCTGATTTTAAGCAGCTCCTGTTTCCAAACACCAGTAGAGGACATGCACGCAACCATAGAACCTGTGATGACCTGGAAAACACTATGCTTTCTTGCTTACTTCCTTAATTCTTTGTTCAGTCTTTTACTTGTGGCTTTTACCTCTTGGCTTGGATAATGGTAACTGTTTCAAATGCGTATCCTTGTATCCATCCGTGCTGTAGCTACTCAAATACAAGGACCTTGGATTCAGTGATGCGCTGATAAGGCCTGCTGTTGCATCGTATAGGTCTGACGTGCTGTGCCAGATCCCCAGCTGCCACATGCAGCCAGTCTCTTGATCTGCTGGCACTATGTGGCACACACTCAAACTAGGGAGCAATTGTACCCAAGGATGTACCAGAATCCATACAGAAGGTAATCTGGTGCTGTGGGGCTCCTCATAAGTAAATACACACCATCAGGTGTGTACTAATATGATCAGGTAGATCAAGTACAAGGCCAACAGCAAAGTTCCCTGGTCTGCAGTAGAAAGGCAGTCTGCTAAAGCTAGAGTCAGATCCTGTCCTGCCAAGTCTCAATTTCCTACAGAAATGCCTTCTTTGACTTTCTTCCATTTGGACACCACCTACATTTAATTCTTCTTTCCTCTCTGCAAGTAAGCAATGGCAAGCTGTATCCCTAGTGAGCAGCACATCTCCTGAGAACTTTAGAAATCAGGTAGCATTCAGTCAGCTTCACCAAACCCACAAATGTGCCCATGGACATTAAAGTCTGTTCCCCTTTTATATATGTACACAGCCAGCCCAAGGGAATGCAAACACACAAGGAAGCAATTGAGGCTCAACGCCCTTCTGTCCATTGCCCCTTTTTAAGGCAGTTGTAATCTGCTTCTACACCCACAGGCTCCACAGATCTTCCCTGTTCCACAGGGAAGAAACTGGGTTCTTCCACTTAAATAAGTTAAAGCCTGAAAATTTGAGTGCTTGCTTGGATGTAGGAGATACAGGTTTGAATCTTTTCAGGAAAAGGAGAAGACTGAGCCAGGGCTTACAACTGCCTCAATGCCACAACTTATATTCTGCATAGAGAAAAGGGAGGAACACCGCCTTTATGACTCTCTGCTTTTCTTTACTTAGATCCCAAGCACAACAAATGTTTGCAGTAAAATTTGTTTCTTAAAGGATGGTTTCATTCCACAGACAAATGAGAAATACTGAAAATATAATTTAATTGAAGTAGGTATCGAAACCGAGGCCAGCAATAAATAGGCAAACAGCTACTCAGACAATCCATCGATTAAGGCATTTTGGTTTTCTTTTCACTTCCAACCCAGTTTCTTTCTCCACACCCTTCTCCCAGTTCCCTTCTGATTTCCTCTCATTCTTTCAGCTTTCTCTGCAGGGAGCTGGGCCAGGCCATTGCAGCTGGCAACCATGAGCTATACCCACACTTTGATGCAACTTGCTGTGCCATTAACAGCTCAGGGTACCCTCATGGATCTACTGGACTCATGCAAAGCCTTGACCTGCTGGATTCCTTGAAGCAATACAGGATTTAAGCAGCAGAAACCTCCTGTTTCAGGAGACATCACAGTATTTTTTTACAGGGACTGATGTCAGCTTGAACATGTGGCAATTGGAAAGACAACATTTGTACTCTGGGAACAGCAAAAGTTGTTTCCTTTGCTTTGTAGCTAGATCTTCAAGTTGGCCTAATCCATCTGCTGCACAAAACCAGCATATTCTTCTTAGCCTCAGTCACTCCAATTGGAAAAAGGCTGTCAAAAAGACTGCTCTAAAAGGTGTCCTTAAGCCTATTTTGTGGCATAAACCCTAAAACTTGCCAGCTAGCGGATCACATGTAATTGAAAGGAATCCAGCAGTTAAACACTGTCTCAGGATAACCTGAGAATGAGCATACCCTCTGAGCTCTGGAATGGGACTGTTACGAAACAGTTTGAATCCAAAAGCAGTAATCACCTGCACCTTCCCCCATAGCTTAGGTTAAAGTCATTCTCAAGAAGTTAGATTGCCCTAATTCTACCTGTTATGCTTTGCATGTCCATCTGGAAGCATAAGCTCCCTTTATTCTCCAAGTCCCAGCTTTCCAGTAACCTGTTGAGGAGACACAAACCAACCAAGGCGCCTGTGGGAGTCTGTGTCTCTCATACAAATGTGGACAATGGTGCTAACCTCTTTTGAGAGCTACAGTGAAGAGTGCTACACAAGGAGGTTACTAGCAGGAGGTGAGTGCTTTCTGAAGGTTTGTCCTATATTTTACGAGAAAACTACGTCTCTAAGCTCTGGCCTGAAAAAACTTTCCAATTCCAAGTTTGCTGTGAAATACAGAAAAAAACATTTCATAAGCCAGTTCTTCCATTTCGTAAAAATAAATCTCAGTATGAGATCCACATGGGCTGCATTTCCTCCTAGGCCATTCTTCCCCCCTTGGCAACTAAAACAGATTTCTCCCAGCAGGAGACATTCTGTGACGTCTCTACTCCTCCACAGCGCCAACACATCAGAAACCCAACAGTCCTCATGCCTAATTCTGTTCTAACAAAGTTGATCCACTGGCCATTTATTTTCATCAGAAGAAAGAAGTGCTTGAGAGCAGCTCTGCATTCAATTTCCTCATTAGTAAATTCAGTTTGGGTTACACTCTTCTCCCCCTCAGTAAGTTGTTTTGAATGTACTAGGCAGTTTTGGGGCTTGTTTTTTACCTTCAGTTGTGGCAATGCAATTCTTCATTAGAGTATACTTTAAGCTGGGTTAGTGAAGTGATTCGCAATGAACTGACTTAAGATACGTACCAGTGTGTAAATCCATACCACTTCTCTTTGTGATTCCCTTCCTGACACATACAACCCTGTGTTGTTTTGCTGACTTATTTAAGAAAGCCTCTATGCCCAGAAAGTTATCCCATACAAGTGAGGACAAGATTCAGCAGGGTAACAGTGTGTGGAGCTGGTTTTATCACAAACTTTTCTATGACAGTAATCCCAAACCCAACTTATTACTTGGAAATTATCCTGAAGTTCTAAGTCACTTTGAGACGCTTTATGTGTTATGCCCTGGGTTGTAGGCACGCAAAATAAATACTTATTCCTCATTAATAAGGCACAGAAATAAGAATGGGTATTTATGCTCTGTTTAATAGAAACATGAGAAATGCAACAATTAACCCAAGCTCAGTGTGAACATTTTCTACTGTTTTCCATAAAAATCAGGTATCTGCTTTCCTCAACAAAGTTAATTAGAAACCTGAAAACTTTCCACGTAATGCTTAATTTTAAGCTCTACTTCAAAATAAATGCACCTTCGAACAAGTGTTTTCAGTGCTTCATCAAGTGTTCGAGTAAAAGGTTTTGATGGAAAACCGCATCTGACTCCTGCTGGTAACCACGCAATCTGCCACCCGGAGCACCTCATAACGATGATCTTGTTTCTGCTTTGGAAAAAGCAATCTTTGTGACAGACGCAGTAGCCAGGTATGCACAAAAACCCCACAGAAAGCACACCAGTTCCAGCTAGATCAAGTGACCTAAACAGCAGCTCTTGCTGTGCTGATGATGCACAGGTATCTCTGGATCTCTAAAGACCCTTTTTGACTTTATTTTTCGTAGACAGCTGCTCATTATGGTCTACCTATACTCTAGATTTGTTGCAGATACACACTTGCCTTATTTCCTATTAAATAAAATGAAATAAAAATTACAATAACTCAAGGGAGTTCCCTGCCACCACACTATGGACTTAGGCAATGTCTAATTTTACCTGCACTAATCATATCTGAAATTGGTTTCATTTGTAGTAAAATAAAGCTCACAATACCAAAGCCTGTTGTCCTGTGTCGCAATAAATTGATATGCATCCTACAGCACTGGCTGAGTGACAGGGTTTTGATCAGAAGCTAGGAACCTTGCTCCAAACTAACAGGTAGAACGTAACTAATCCAACAGCATGAGTTAGGTTTGGGGGGTGCTTTCCAAAAGCTTCATGCAGCTTCTGTAACTTGCATCAGTTCTATGGAAAGCAGAGGCCAGCAAGCAGAACATCAAGAAGTTAAGCGCTGATTTCAGCTCTCTTCCAGCAGTTGAGGATTTAGCGAAGAACATTCCCTTGCCCCCAGCTTGTCCTGGAGTAAGAATCTCATTAGCTCAGTATCATGACACCAGAGTGAGACAGAGCATAGCTTGAGAAATGAGCCCAAAGAAGGCTAAGAACCAGAGCAAATCAGTGCAAGCGATGTCAGGACGGGTGCCAAAGCAATCTTTGCAGTTGTTCTCTTCTGACTTCGGGTGGCAAGAGAGCAGGGGTGCTGTGGCACAGCCTGCCGCTTCACAGGGTGTCAAGGGAAAGAGATTAGCTCATCTCTCCCTGACAGACAGGAGCTTGGCCTGTGTTTTTTCACAACCATCACCTTTCCCAAGGGAGGGAGGATTTACCCCCTTGTCTGTCTCAAGCAATAAGCGTCAGTTATCAAATGCAAACCTGCCGCCTTCCAGTCAGCACTTCTCCAGAATGACAAGCAGCTGGAGGGAAACAGCACAATAACCCATTGAGTACGAGAAAGAGAAAGCTTTTTGCCCCAGGGCAGCATTACAGGTCTTTCTGAAGCTTAAGGAAAGGTAATTAGAGGTCTTGTATAATCTATTCTCCTCACGTCTGGGCTGCAATGGAAAAAGGACCTCCACAGCTCTTGTAAGAAATTTAACATATTGCTGGAGACACTTGAAACACATGGCATTTTCAGTGTAGTCCCCAGTCTTGAATGCTGTGCAAAATACTTACCGTGCTGGTAACCCTTTCAGTACAATGGCTTTGCGGTTTCTGTATTTCAAATGCACAGAACAGCTCACTCAGTGTGATGCCTTTCACCATCAAAAAGCTAAAGTGTTTTCAGCCAAGTCAAACTTTGGGTAAAAGACATATGGGGAAGATTTGCCTGCACTTCTGAGGGAGAATTAAACCTTCCTAATCCAGTCGTGAGTGTTTTGGTAAAGGTACTGACAAAACAGCCCCTAATAATCTTAGTCCAGAATCTCAGCCTGGGTCTGTTGGAGTAAGCATCTAAAAGTTGCAACTTAATGTGGAAAACAGACTAAAGCCAGTGCCACCTCCAAAATCCCTGCCACAAGCAGAGTTCGTAAAAAGGATTATAAAAGGAAAAGTTATCCCAAAATAGGAAGGTGCCAATCACAGTGGGGAGGACTCTTTTCCTACAATGAAAACACTTTAAAAGAAGAAGAGGTGATAAACTCAGGAATGCAGAAAAGCAAAGGAAAACCATTTTGGAGAAATGGCTTATGGGGTGTTGAAAGTGCTCAATATCTGCCTGGCACAAGAGGTGTGTGCGGGAAAACCCACATGTTTCCTTAAAGAAGGCAGCAAAGAGAAGAGGAACAAAAGAAACATAAATTAAGAAACCCGAGAGACAGAAAACATGGAGCTCATGGCTTTCAGTGTGTCCTGCAGAAGCAGGACCCAGCACTGTTGAAATGACAGATCCAACACAGGAAAGTGACTACCTCTTCCCAGGGGCTCAAAGTCTAATGGACAAGGTAGGTAAAGAATGTGGTGGAAAGGGGAATAATTATCCAGTGTTCTTAGATGGGGAACAAACAGACTAAGTTACTTGTCACACAATAGCTTGTGTTTCAAATGCCTAATCCCACAGTCAAAGCAATAAGGACCACCCTTCCTCTTGACAGTGTATTTTTAATTGCACACAACCCAAAGGAAAGGAAGGTTCTGTCACTGGGATGTATTAATCCTCCTAATTAAGTGGAGTAGTTGGAAAGCAGTTCAGAAAACAAGTGAAAGAGTGAAAAGAAGCCAGCTGAATAACATCAGAAATAAACACTAGATTTCTTGCTAAATATGACACTTCCATCAGTCAGAAGCCCCAGGGGAGAGCAGTGCTGGAGACAGACCGGTATTTCTTGAGGAACATTAAAAGCCTGAGAAGCACTTTCAGCAGTACAGTGTATAATAGCTCCACAGAGCCCCACCAGAGGGGGTACAGCAGGCAGGAGGGCTGAATTGTATCCCTTCATCTCCCACAGCCTGAAGTAATTCCAGGCTATTTACTTGGCTTAGTGCCTTCAGTAGAAATAACTGAATTTGAAAACTCCCTTTAAAATAAGAACCTAAACTGAAGGCATTAAAAAATCAGTAACCTTTTCGAAAATGCCTTGTCATTTGCTTCAACATCCCAGTCATAAATGAAAGAGAATGGAAATCACCATCTTCATAGAGTGGTCAGACATCTCTGATGGCAGAGACAGCCATGGGAAGCTCTTGCAATTAAGGTACTTTTAAAGCCCTATCCCTAGTGTACTCGCAGGTAACAGCTGTACTGGCAAGTCAGGGGGATGTTACAAATCAGTACTAAGGCAACTCCCCCATCTTCAATGGGAGTAAGTATTTTAACAGGCATGTCACATCTACAGTCTTTATGATTCTTCCTCTGCAACTACAAAACACTTGTGATTTCCTCCCAGTAATAAGTATTCATGATGCCTTAGTAACAGTTTGGATCTACTACTCAATGTTAATTACATTCACATTTTCAGGTCATGTGATTAGTCTTCATTGCATAGTTATCAGACTTTGTTCTCATATTTTGCCTTTTTTCACCCCTTTCTTTCAAACTTGGTTGAAGCTTTATTTTTTCACGTTTGTCCTTTTCCTGTTACGCTGCTTGAGCTCTATAGTAGCTTTTCCTCACTCCTTTTGGACTCTACACCTAGAGCCATTGAAGGTGGCTCTACTATTGCTGTTGCATTCTGGAATTCATTATTATTTTCCTAGCTCCCTTTATCTCTTCATCCATTTACCCCCTTTGTGTATGATGATACATAGTCCTGATATTTTTAACAATTTGACCATCAATGAATTCCTACCCTGTTCTATTGTCAAGTCCTTGAGCTCCTCGGCCACACGACTTCGTTCCCCACTTCCCTTTAAAACCAGCTCAGACTTACTTTTGCTTCTTATATTACATCTCAAGCCACTGAGAAAATGAAATTGGTTGGAAACTTTTTGGCTGAAGGCATAAAAGCCTTTAAGTCCTCCATTCCCAAACTCAAACAATGGACTAAGAAAAGCCCTGTTGCCTCAGCACTGTACAGGCAGCAAAATCACAAAGTTACAGCAGTGTATGAAGGTCAGTAATGCAGCCAGTCCTCATCTGGAATTCCTGACACACAGAAGCTATTGTCTATCCAAAATGAGTAGGGGAGAGTTACTGAGGTTTTCTTCCTCTTTCAGAGTAAAGAAGGTCAAACACACATCCAAGAAAACTCCCAAGTCAGCAAAATAAGTAATTGTGTTCTTCCAGGCCAAATATGGCCACAAGGAAAGGAGGAAAAGGCCTTTTGACCATGTGAAGAGAATTGTCAAAGCCAGCTTTTATTTTATTGTTCTGCTATTTCAGCACAACAGTAGCCCCTGCATTTCTCAAGGGAAAAAAAGTGCAAAAAATAAAGAAAAACTACAAGAATTGACAAAGAACAGAAGTTGAATAAACAAAATGCAGTCAAATTCCTGAGAAATGGACTTCAGTAAACTTTTTATTTGATTGTCTGAACTCTTAGAGTGAGAAAAAGCAGGAAAAAATGTCCTTGCAACTAAAGCATTCTTGAGGGTAGACTTCCGAGGTTACTAGTCAGAATGCATACAGCACATTAAATCACAGATCTTCACTTAACCTCAAAGACTTGGTTTCACGGTACCTCTAAGTTTTTTTCCCTTTAAGAATGTGTAGTTTTCTATTTGAAGCTGTATTGAAAATTGAAGTCTTAAAGTACTGTTTTGACAGTAACAAGTGTTTTCTGAAACAGAATTTACACAAAGACCTTTGGCTCTTCCCATCTGAACAGATAAACAGGGAAAAGAAGATTCTGGGCTCATTACAATATCTCAGCCCTGAGATGAGGAGCTGAGCTGATCAGAAAGCATTTCCCATGTACTAAAAATATTCTGTAGCTTCAAAAGCGGGTGAAATCGTGTGACACTGAGGTCACCACTGAAAAACCTTCACAGCTTCCAACCACTAGTATTTAGTTTGGATATATACTTATTAAAAGTGGTTATAAAAAATCGATTTTCAGGATATGGGGGATAAATTTCTGTTTTTCTTACAGAAAGCCAATTTAATCAGCAAGGCATAAAAAGTCCAAACTGACAGTATAGCACTGGCAAAAATGGAAATAGAGTCTTTCTAGCATAATGTCATTACAAACAGCAGCACTGTGCTCCTCCCAGGAGGGCTGACATTTAAATACTTATAGGATCAAATGCTAATGACAGAAGATTTGCTTGATTTTGCCAAGGAAGGATACAGCTCTATAATGGCTCCTCGAATGTGTATAACTCTGCTTCCATTTAAATGAAGCAATAATCAGGGATTTCTCCCATTTTGTCTTCTGTTGAGTTCAAGGCCAGAAGACTCATCAGCTTCATCAGATCAAAGGGAGGGGCCTTACCCGTACCTCAATCCAAATCCAGATGAGGTGCTATGCAATAAAAAATCATGAAGTAACAGTTTTCTAGTAGTTTATTGTATCAGCCTTCCAACTGCTCTTACTAGATCATGTCCTTACTGAAATCTTCAGGCAGATTCACCGCACCTCAGCTAATCCTGCAACATCATAGAATCCCAGCCTGGCTTGGGTTGGAAGGGACTTTAAAGCTCATCCAGGTCCAACCCCCTGCCACAGGCAGGAACACCTTCCACTAGAGCAGCTTGCTCCAAGCCCCATCCTACCTGGTCTAGAACACTGCCAGGGATGGGGCAGCTACAGCTTCTCTGGCCGGTTAAGCTGATGTTGCACTGATTTAACAGAACTAGATCTGAATACACTGGGAGAATAGGGATTGCTCAAAAATCTAATGTGAGCCCAAGGTGGTTGTGGATACACCATCAACAAAATAAATCCTTTATTCATACAGTGCAGGAATACTAATTTAAATGCAAAATGCAAGTTTTAGGAGCTCATCTTCTGGACTTTCTTGGTAGCCCTGAGAAGAAATATCTTATTGTAAAATTGAGATTGAAGTATTACATGTATGTAACTGGCATGACATAGGAGATGCTGAGCTAGAAGATCTTTGCTGGAAAAGCTTTGGATTATCATGACAGGAAAAGAAAGTTCACCACATAGGGGAGTAGTTGTTGTTTAAAGTAATGATCTCCAATGAACGACCATGATTTGATGTCTTAGAGCAGGTTGGATAAACAGCACTTTACAAAATGAATCTTTGCCTTTATATAAATATTGAAGTGATAAACAACCCCTGTCAAGCCCCCCATGTACCAATGTATTAACCTTTTCACTCCCACAGGAGAAGCACAGGAGCAGTCAGCTTCCTGCCGATACTAATAGAACATTCATTCTCTAATCTGAAGTTTTCTTTACAGTAACTTTTAATTCTCTTTACAGGAAGTAGGAATCTAATACTACTGAAATCCTCTGATATAACTATATAAACCATGATAAAAAGGACATTAAGTATCTGCAAGAGCAACATGGACTAGAGCAAACAGGTAAAAAACTACTTGAGTGTTTCTCCTCTCTGATCACATCTGATCCTTTGTTGTTTTCTTCACCGAGGTCTTCATCAGCATGACAACCAAAGCTGACAGCATTCTTAAGCACCTTTTTTTTACCATTCAAAAGAGCATGTTAAACCCCTAAATATCTTCAGGCCCCTTCAACCAAGATCACTATTGCCTCTGGGTTAACTGGAGTTTTTACGGGTCAAGTAACAGCTCTACATAGAAAAACTTGCTAATTTATTGTCCTTGAATACTGTAATCTTACAAGGCTCTAAGTGTATTTCTCATTAGAAGTGACACTAGAAGTTCAGGGAGTGGAGGATGCTATTTTGTTTCCTACTTTTATCACTATTTTCAATTAGCTGCTTGTTAAATTGATTTTAGTGTTCGATGCTGTCTGTATTTAAGTATGTGTTGTACCCTAGATTTCATTTCACATTATGTCTGCTGGAAGAAATGCACATATCCCCTATCTGCTGTTAATTCTGACTGCAGATAGAATATATTAAACAATGACAGGTGCCAAAGAACTCAATAAAAACTAACTGGCTGCATTATGGAATGAACAATTGCTTCATAATTCCCTGCGCATAGAAGATGAGCTTTTCTTTCCCATGGCAGACCTCAAAAGCTGACTTCTATCATGAGAGACAGAACATTAGAAGGTTTCAAACTATTAAAGGCAATAACAAATCACGATTCTTTCTTCCTCCTCCAAAAAGATTAATGTAAAGCACCTCGGAATTTGTCTACATTAAAAGATTCATATGAAATAATTGTTGTAAAAATACTTGACAGCAGTTGTCAAAAGCTGTCCTTTAAATAGCTGACATCTCCATTAAAGCCTCTCTCAATGAGCATTCTATTCAGGGTTAGTAAATGGTAAGTGTCAAGCAGTCACAATATAGTCCCAGCTGATGTAAGTAAAAAAGAATCTAATGCAAATTCCAGCAGGCTTCAGATGTAGTTTTAAAGCACTTTCCTTAGAGCCCAGCTTTTTATTTGCTGACAGATGCTTTTGTAGCCCTGCTGACTTCTGAAGCCAGCAAGCAGCAATCACCCAGGCAGAGGTTGCATCAGCAGAATAAGTACAGAATAAGTGCAAAGAATAAGATTCCATATTTTGAATGAAACTTGAGCACGTTTGCCAGTATCAACAGGTACCACACCATTGTTTCTTGGAGATTCATCTTCTTGGGTAAACTATCCCAGTTCTCTCTGGCAAAAAAGAAAAGCTGCTGTCAAATTTCACCTACATCAGCACCAATGAGGAGTAACACCACAAAACCAGAATTAGTTCCAGTTTATAACAAGATTACTGAGGTTGAAGCCCTTGAAATTTCAATTTTCCAGTCAGTGAAATGAAGACAGTAAACAATACTTGCCTGCCATCAGAGGAAATTGGGCTGACACAGGAACATTTGCTCAGTGTTCAGAAAGTTCTGGCTCAAATAATTCACATACTCTAAATTTGCCTCAAGTGCCTAATGCCAGTGATTTCAACCCACTTACACCAAAAGTGTTTGGTCAGCTTTTTTCCCTTCTACCTCAAAAGCACACTCAGCTGCTGTGGCCAAGTGAAACACAGATGCTTCCTTAGCATGCGGCCAGACACAGGTCTTCTTACCTGGCAGCAAATCCCCGTGCCAGGGCACTGCTCAGTGGCCTGAAAGTGTCTGCATATAGAAAACCCAAGAAACCACATGGAACCCAATCTTAATTTCATTTCCCTTCCCACTTGCCAGCCTCCTCAAGCAAAGAATTTTTGCTTCAGGCTTTTTAATTAAAGCTTCTCTTCTACAGCTGCACCACATCAGCACAGGGCCCATTATTTAGTTTCCAACACACCTTTAGAACCTACAGACATGTAGAACTACACACGTGAAACAGGAATTGCTAGACTGAGAAGGGTGAGAAACATGGCTGCTGGCATTCTTGTGTTAAAACAGACAAAAGAAGATGTTCTCCATGTCAGCAGAAGGACAGAAAGGAGTGGGAATCCAGAAATCTACATCCAGAAGTTTAAGAAACACCCTCCCCCCCCCATATGATCATGGTTAAATTACAAAACCATATTCAAAATGTAATCTGCTTTGTAAAAATTGTAGTCTTGAATACCACCATTTGCTGTTGCTGAAATCTCTCATTAATGTCTCAGTTTACCACTTCAAGATTCTTTAGCTTTACCTGCACCTCTGTGCATTACCAAAACACTTTAATCTCAGCATCATGTTGTTAACTACCCAAGCTCTGGCTGTGCTGGAATGAGATCCCAGTGCTGCATTACCCTCCTCTTTGACCAGTCACAGGGTGTTCAGGACTCAGAACACAAAAATGTCTCTGCTGGAATACACTAATAACCATAAGCATCTTCTAAAAGATGAGCAGAGAATTAGATAATATTCTCTGTTCTCACATACAGCTTCTTAACCTTTACAGGGCAAACCAACGGTAAGGGTCAGGGAACATCTCTCAAAGACATAATGACAGTTACAATCTATTCCCATACTGGTTTGGGGATGTGATTCATTAGCTTATCTGTACAACGAAGAGTTAAGAGGCTTGCAGATGTTAGTTACAGTGAGCAGTCAATACAGTGTCTATCAACAGCTGCCAGTTGAAACCAGTAGCCATGTTGAGTTTCTTTCCCCATCAAATGGGAAAACAAACTCATTACAATGTTTTATTGTGATTTCATGAAGAAAGTGACATGTAATGAGAATTAACATTAATGAAAAAGAACCAAAACCTCATCAGTTTGGAACAGAGTGTCCTGGAATGCAAGAGAAAGTTTAGACCTAAAATTCAAGATTCATTTTCACAGCACGTAGTTCCCATTTTCTGCCAAAGACGACAAAAAAGAAAACAGCAGATCTAATGAAAAATAACCTGAAGCCCACAATCTCAGTACAAAATAGCAACGATACCTAAAGTGAATTACAGCCTTTTCACTAAGTTGTTATGCAAGAAAGACCACACATGAAGCAACCACACAAACGCTGGACTGCAGTGCTGCAAGAAGCGGAGGCATTGAAAGGGCGAGACATAGAGGAGGGCTGGAACTTTGCGCTGAGACAAAACCACTGAACATCAAGCTGCTCCTGCAGCTGGGCCTGCTAAGCTCCAAAGTGAAACAATATAAAATCCTTTTTGTAGTGCCAGGCCCTTCGTAAATTGGGAAGCCCATGAAAAAAGATAATTTGTAATTAAAACCAGAGCTGATTGTTGAGACACCCCTTGCCTAATGGAAGGCACTGCTCCCTCAGCCCTCAGACATGGCTGCATTTCAAGCTAGGTGGCCATACTTCACCCAAGGCCACTGAACAGTAGAACTGTACCACAAAATGCTGCCAAGATTTGTCCTAAGAACAAGCTGGAGTCTCTCCACACCCCACCAAAACAGTTTTACATACCCCAGTCATAGAATCACAGCCTGTGTTGGGTTAGAAAGGACCTTAATGCTCATCCAGTTCCAACCCCCTACCATGGGCATGGACACCTTCCACTAGAGCAGGTTGCTCCAACTCCCAGTCCTTTTTCTCCTTACAAAAGTCCTTTATTCTTCTTGTTCAAATCAAGAGTTTCAACAGAAGGGCTGGACTCATGGATATGACACATATTCACAGCTATGATGACGGAGGTGGTTTGCCCTACAACCAGTATTTTTAAACAGGAGTTTAAATTTCTCATGGGCCAATTCAGAAAGCAGACAGTGAATAACTGAGTTAATAACAACCCCAGTTACTCGAGAGCTGCGCATACGGAGATCTTGGGAACAGCTCCTGGGGCCCAGTTTAATTCAACGTCCACCTTTAGTGAGGGCTGCAAAGAAGGGGGGTGATGGTCCCCGCACCCCGCCCGGCGCTGTCCGCGCCCGTGGTGCTGAAACCCGGCTGCACGGGCAGACGGGCAGCACAGCGTGAGGTCTCTCTGCACGAGTTACAGTAGCTGCATCGTGCCATCGCAGATCACCAGGTTGGAAAGGAGCTCAAGGACCATCTGTTCCAATAAAAACTCAGCATAGGCAAGATGTCCCAACACACTGTCCAGCCCAATCTGAAAAGCGTCAAACACTGGGAGTTCACCACTTCCCCAGGGAGATCATTCCAGTGTCTGATTGCTCTCATTGTGAAATGTTTTCCTTTTGTGTTCAACTGTAATCTCCCCAGGAATAACTCATCTTTTCCATGTGACTCCCTGTCAAAAGGGGTGCTAATCTTCTTTGTAGCCTTTAAACACTGGAACATGGTGATAAGGTCCCCCCTGAGCCTTTTTTTCTCAAGGTTGAACAGTCCCAGCTTTCACAGTCTTTCTTCACACAGCTGTCAGCCCTTGGATCATCTTTGTGGTCCTTCTCTGGACTCTCTCCAGCCTGTCCCCATTTTTTGCATAGCGGGAACCAAAACTGAACACATATTCCAGGTTTGCTGTGACAAGCACTGAGTATAGTGAGATGTGACATATTTATCTCTGCTGGTGATGCCCATGTCGATGTTCCCCAGCATCCTGTTGGCTTCCCTTGCTGCAACTGCACACTCTTTGCTCCTCTTGAGCCAGTGTCCCCCAGGATGCCCAGGTCCCTTTACACAGCTGCTCCCCAGCATAGTAGATCCCAGCTTGTGCTGCACTCTTGGATTGTGTTTACCCAGGTGCAAGACCTTATATTAGTCTTCATTGAAATTTCTAATGTTCTCATGTTCTTCTTCATAGTGTAAGCATGTACTTTTCAGCAAAGGAAGCTGCTAAGGATCTCTCCCCCTCCCCCTGTCATATCTAGACCAAGAAACTTGTGAATCATCACCAGAAGTGAAAAAACCTGCACTTCATCTATATCCTAAACTACCTAGTGAATCTGAAACTCCCATTTTGCCTCAGCCCTGCACATTTTTTGAGAGCAGAGAACCAGTCACAGCATCAGAATTTAACTTCAGTATGAAAATTACCTGTGTCACCTTAAAAGATGACAAAATGAAGCTTTAGGGCCTTTGGAGCATCAGTAAAGGAATAAAACTGTCTCTTCACCTAAAGATGTCTCAAGACATCTTTACATGAGAATGGCAGAAACTACTATTCAGTCCACCTTTTTGATATGGTTTATAGCATAACACTAGTAGCAGAAGTTGCAGATATACTCCTCAGTTTGCCAAAGGCCTTAATGAATCTTATCACAAGCACCTAGAATTAACAGAAAACAAGCATATTTATTAATTGGCCTAAACCCCCAAAGTTGTTTCCATTCCAGGTTGGGACAAACATTAAAAGTTTTGCTCTACAGTTGGAACATCTGCAGGACTAAACCCCAGCAAACCTCAGAAATAAATGTCTAAAATCAAAGAGATGTACTGTGCAGTTTTAAAATGTTCTTACATTCTCTCCAGTGAAAGCAGCACGAAGCTGACCAAGCACAAACGCTTTCACACTGCAGCAACTGTAGCTTAAGAGAAAGAGTCATTAAAACCTTTCATGGAAAATTCACATCTGTGAACAGTGACAAAAATAGAAAGGCAAGAAACAGCTTGTTCTTAGACTTTTACTGTTTGCCAGCCAAACCCTCTGTAGTTCAAATAACTTGTCGCAACTCTGCTTTTAAGCAGGGTTATATATATTCTTGTATCATAAGCACTAGGAGCCTGTTTTCAATAAGAGAAACTTAACCAGCTGAGTATGTATGTATCAGCCTACACACACTGCTTGTAGGTTTCTGTTGCTTGTGAGTCTTTGCCTAAGAGCTGTCACCATGAGATCATCACATAGTTCCAAAAACTTCACAAAACAGGATCCTCTTTTCTTTTTCTTATTCCTTGTGGTTCTTTAGTATCACTTCCAGAAGCTTTAGAACACAATTAGTACATCTTGAAAGACAGCAACTCCTCAAGAGACTTAAGCCATTGAAATTAGAATCTCTGGAGTAACAGAGTAGGTATTGTGATGAATTTTTCCTCTCCAAAGAGAGCAGAACTTGATGTCCTGCTTTGGTAACCACATGTTAAGAACTGCAATGAAGCCATCTGTTATCTGACAGATTACATTTGCACCTACCTTTATTCAATTCCTTCTCTAGCAATTTTATCTTCTCATTCCTGTGCCATCTGAATAGCGGTCTCCATAGGATTAATCCTTGCAATGCCATGAAAAGAGGGCAGTTACAAAACTTCCCAGCATCATAGACCTTGCCAGAAGTGTTTCAAGGAAAGAAAAATTCCTTATGAAAAGCCATTGGAACAGACTCTTTTCCCTCTCCAAGAATACAGCATCTTGTAGTGTAAAAGCTTCTCAGGTCCAAACAGTATTTCTAGTCATATATACCTAGATCAGGAAGGATAAGTGACAAGTGATTATGGCACGTGTGTGACATGCTCGTGATGTGGAACATCCTTAAATCTGTAGATAATTTCTTTATTCGAACCTTAGAACTAGAATCATATCTCAGAGATAAAGAAGATAGTTCTTAAGAAGAGTAGTCATTCACTAGACCGTAGACAATCTCACACACTTCAAATGGTTGAGAATTATTGCAGCAGAGGATGTTGAGAGCTATACATGGTGTTAAACAATTTCTGTGCTATTGACTTGACTGACATTTTACATCATTTCAAATCTCTGCTTTAGTTTGCCATTTGTAAAGTAGAAATGAGACAATTCATTAAGAACAGAGCCCAGAGACCTGCAGGTTTCGCTGTACTCTTACATTACTGTCCCCGACTGCACTCTATTTTCTCTTATTTGACATCACATAGAAGCAAGACACTGTATCAGACTAAACACAAACAAGCTGCTTTCAAATGTGGTTAACTAGGCTACTTTAGATCATCTTCAGCAGCACATCTGACTGTTCCCAGATCATTTGCTTGATAAGAACGAAAGATCTCATGTTCAAATCAGCACTTAGCCCTGTTTTAAATTGCTACTACAAGCTGAGCCTGGTTTTCTGCATTACGATAGATGGAATTTCCAAAATTATCCCTACAAGTTTTTCCAGAAAGAAATCCTGCATTTTTAGAAGGGTTTTCTTCCAAGTGTATCTCTACTTTCTTTCTTAAAAAATGTAGTATCTACTTCCCTGTACACCTCCTAAACAGTTTTTACATCCTGTTTTTTTTGATTAGGCTTTTCAATACCTCTCAGGTGTTACCCTGTCCCTAAACACAGATATTTCTTGAATTTCTCTTCATCCTCCTCTTGGTTCAGTTTTCCACAGTACTTCAATAACCCAGCAGATAATCTGGCAAACAGATTCCTAGACTATATCCTGGGTGTGCTACCCCACAGCAAGAGAGAATCTGGAAAACCAACAACAGTAATTGTTTTTCAACAAGAAAGATATCAACTGGAAACGACGCTAGTTACGTCTTGATAAGCATCAGTAACTTCTCATCCAGAAGAGAGGAGTTCCATGGGATTTTTATCTACACTACTGCAAATCATTCCATTTACTTTATTCCAAATTAGTTTTGACTGAGAAAATTAAACTTTTAAAAGTAACATTTGTGGTCAGAACCACATACTCTCTAGGACCTCACACATACAAAGCTCTCAGGCTTCCCTTTAAGTAAGTGTCCTCAGTCTAACTCCTAACTCAGGCAGTATTTATGCTGCTTAGGCAACTAAAGCTACATTTGCCACAAAGGCTGTAAATAGCCAAACAATATTACCTGTTAAAAACTATGATCAGCTTGATATGGTATGCTTTTTATAGGCCTTCAAAGCTATATAAAGGACAAGCTATATAAAGAGCTCTTCCTGGTCTGAGGGGGAAGGTTGCTTTTTTGATTGTTGCTTTCCCTTGAGAAAACTTCCTGTAGTACCTGCAAGAAGACCCCACATCTAACTCCTGAATAAGAACGTCCACTGTCATGACACCCCTTGGAAACTGCACATCCATATGTACTATAAATAACAGCTTCTGATTAAACTACACAGGACTTGAACAAGTTGATCTTTTCCCATTCTGAAGCAAACCAAAACAATTGACAATGCCAGACTGGCTTTTCATGAGCTTTTCTCCCCAGCTCATCTCCCACTCCCAAACTGCTGCTTCTATATCTCTGCCTCAAGCTGAGACAAGACATTTCTGTACAACCAATGTTTGGTGCTCATTTCTCTGCTTAAACTAATGCCTGTTTGGAAGCCCAATATGGGCCATAGCTCCCAGAAGCCAGTAAATGGCAACCTTCATCCCAGTTTATTGGAAGTGCATCTCACTAAAACACTGCCTAATAAAGACCCATTAGGGTGACCAGGCTTGATTCCCTTAATATGTCAGTTGATTAAAAATTTACATACACAAAAGATGACAGGGGAGGAAAAAAGAAAGAAGAGGAAACAATGGTGGCTAGTAAGTAATTGCTAGCAAGTTCTATGCAGGGCTTCCAGCCACACTATAAATTCCGTAAAGTGAGAAAACTCATTATCGTTTGGTATATTACCCTCATAGAGAAGCTGAGCAATGCCTGACTAGCCTACAAAAGGCAAAAACCCCAAAAAGTCTGCCAAATATTTGTTGCCTGGAGCAAATATTTAAGTGCTACAAAATATTTAGCAGTTGGATTTTATATTGATGCTTGAGGCACTGGAGAACACATTTTCTACTTTGTCAGGATGGTGAAACCACACAACTTAACGTTGCAGAGTTCAAGTTTTAAAACTAATGCTGGTCTTACTGTACATAAATGCAGGCAGGCAGATGGTAGGGAGCGACAGACTCAGATATTATTAGAATAGAATAGCACACATCCACATAGTTATATATAGATATATGTATACACATAGAATAGTTAAGGTTGGAAAGGACTTTAAAGTCATACAGTTTCAACCACCTGCTACGAGCAGGGACACCTCACACTTGATCATCTTGTCTGAGGCTCTGTTGAACCTGGCCTTGAACACTGCCAGAGATGGAGCATTTACCACTTCTCTGTGCAATCTGTGCCAGCACCTCATCACCCTCACAGTAAAGAACTTCTTCCTTTATATCTAACTTGAATGTTCCTCATTTTAGTTTGAATCATAGGCAAAAGACTTTGAAAATTCATCAGCTTCACTGATGGTGAACGACCTGTGGCTTCCAAACTACTTTTTACTTTATGCAGGAGTTCCAGTATGTATTTTATTTTGAGAATGGCAAGTTCATAGATGTAATGCTTTACCTGAATTTTTTAAGCCACAATAGTTGACTGACCCTGACTGTTAGTTCCACCTTCTTTGGCTCCACTGAAAAAGCCAGACTGAATGTAAATTGCGCTATGTACTATGAATAAGCAAGGCACTATTCAAACACTGGTTTTCTAGGTCTGTCCAGACATAGCATCTCCTGCAGATATGCTTTCATCTCAGGCCATAAGCTCATAATTCTCTCCAGTCCGTAAAAGGAAAAAGGGGCCTTTCATGCTTCCTGTAAGGAGGGTGGAGAAGGAGCAGCTCTGCCTCTTCTTGTTGCCCAGGGCATGAGACACTTGGGTCAGATGTGCTCCTTAATTCTCAGTATAGCAGACTCAAAAAAGTCCTCCCTGCATCTAGCAAAGCTCTCCCAGAACATACATGTTACCACAGCTGCTGACTTCCAAACTAATATTAAAGAGAACAGAAATTACACTCTGTTAAGGGTATAGACAAAATAATGATTATGGCCAAGTTTTAGCTTCTACCTAGGCCAGCCTAGGTAGAAAGTTCTGAAAGAAGTACTGAAAGAAGTACTGAAAGCTCTTTTGATCAATACATAAGCAGTCACAAAAATTCTCTGGTGTTCCAATCCACTTGCATATTTCCAATCAGACATTACCAATATAATCATGCAAACATGCAGAGTAAGCACTATTAGAATACATCTATACCATAAGCTACCCACATATGTTATTTTAATGCCAATTGCCTCTAATACTGTGAGGTCCCAGTCTTCAGGTCAGGCCTTGTAAATAGAATCATAGAATAGTTAGGGTTGGAAAGGACCTCAAGATCATCGAGTTCCAACCCCCCTGCCATGGGCAGGGACACCTCACACTAAACCATGCCATCCAAGGCTATGTCCAACTCGGCCTTGAACACCGCCAGCCATGGAGAATTCACAATTTTCCTGGCCAACCCATTCCAGTGCCTCACCACCCTTATAGTAAAGAATTTCTTCCTCAGATCCAATCTAAACTTCCCCTGTTTAAGTTTGAACCTGTTACCCTTTGTCCTCTCACTACAGTCCCTAATGAAGAGACCCTCCCCAGCATCCCTATAGGCCCCCTTCAGATACCGAAAGGCTGCTATGAGGTCTCCACGCAGCCTTCTCTTCTCCAGACTGAACAGCCCCAACTTTCTCATCCTATCTTCATACGGGAGGTGCTCCAGTCCCCTGATCATCCTCGTGGCCCTCCTCTGGACTTGTTCCAATAGTTCCATGTCCTTTTTATGTTGAGGACACCAGAACTGCACACAATACTCCAAGTGAGGTCTCACAGAGCAGAGTAGAGGGGCAGGATCACCTCCCTCGACCTGCTGGTCACACTCCTTTTGATGCAGCCCAGGATACAGTTGGCTTTCTGGGCTGCAAGTGCACACTGCAGCCAGCTCATGTTCATTTTCTCATCGACCAACACCCCCAAGTCCTTCTCCACAGAGCTGCTCTGAATCTCTTCTCTGCCCAACCTGTAGCTGTGCCTGGGATTGTGCCTATCCAAGTATAGGACCTTGCACTTGGCATGGTTAAACTTCATCAGGTTGGCATCAGCCCACCTCACAAGCGTGTCAAGGTCCCTCTGGATGGCATTCCTTCCCTCCAATGTATCAACCAAACCACACAGCTTGGTGTCATCGGCAAACTTGCTGAAGGTGCACTCAATCCCACTGTCCATGTCACTCACAAAGATGTTGAACAGAACCGGTCCCAACATCGATCCCTGAAGAACACCACTCGTTACTGGTCTCCAGCTGGACATTGAGCCATTGAGCACTACTTTTTGCGTGTGGCCATCCAGCCAGTTCTTTATCCACCAAATAGTTATAATAGCTATAATGGACCTACGGAGGAAGACTCCAGTGTGTTCTGCCATGGCAATCTTTGTTAAGATTTTTGTGTGTTTAAATGCATTAGCAAGAATGGTTATTAGCATCCTGCTTAGCTTTACAAATATGTGCATCTTAACTTTTAGAAGATGTGCATATCAATACCTTAAATACTACTACTAATAAAAAGTGAGATTTAGTGGTTCCCTCCTAGGGAGTTGAAATCAGGTGAAGCAAAAACCTGAAATCAGTTCACCAATTTAAAGCCTTTGGCCAGAATTCTAGGCTTCTACACTTGGAGCAGCCAAAGCTATCAAATGTCCAGAGCCTTCAGACAGCCTCACTGTACAAAACATTCACATCTGGCACATCTCACACATGGCCTTTGGTCCTGTGCAGGCACATATGAATTCTTCTAAGTCATTAACTTTAGCCCATTCCTTCCAGCTAGATTTGCCAGCATACAAATCTACACAGAAGTGAAAAGTTTTTGTATGAGAAGATAAACGTCCGATTAGAGTCCTAATTAGTCAAGTCTTTGAAACACGCGTCTAATTTCAGCATGAAGTAATTCAAATGAAAGGCTGAAAGCTGGGAAAGTGCTAAAATGCTTTCCTTGGTGACATCCAAGATGCAGATGAGCACTGGCTGAATAGTAAAATCAAAACATTTAACTGGTTGATAGCACCAGCAAGAAAAATTTTGATCTCAAATTCTCATGATCTTTTCTGTAGTTTTGTTTTAAACAAAACTATCTCTAACAGTGAGATAGTTTTAAACCTTAAAATATCAAGTCTGAATCTTAATGATCTGTTTACACCAATGACCCCCTGTACTTTACAACAAAACGAACCAGTCTTTTCAACACTTGAGAGGGTCCTGAGTCTGCTTACATGAAACAGACATACAGAGGGATATAACCTAAGCAGAACAAATACAGAAGACTTTCGTTTTCTGCTCTTTTTCCATTTCAAACCTTCAGTCTGCAGCCACACTGAGTTAGGTGATGGGCTTCATAAAAAGCAGTCACAAGAATAAACATGTGATTTCAGGGGAGAAATTAAGTGGAATCAATAATTGAATAAGTTTATCCAACACATCCAGACTTCCTCCCAGAACAGGTCATCTTATTGCTAGGAACAGTGGTAACATCTAGCGAGAAACAAGCTGTCAGAGAGGAAGAGTAATCTTAAAAATGAAAGGGTAGACAGTGTCCATTCATGAACTAATATAAATTATGACTATAGTTTGTGGTGTTAACTGTGATTAGTAATAGTGTTCCTGATAAATAATGCCATCAGCTCCAAAAAGAATGGTAATCCATTTTACCTTTTATACTTTAAAGGATATAGTAGCAAAAGGATGCAGAGAGCTGTGTTTTTTCAGCTCCAAAGCCAAGGTGAAAGCCCACTGCAATAAAATACACCATCAGGTCTGGGTTTTTTAACTACCTTAAAGTCGAGACATCATGGAATCCTGTTGGAGCCATTCCAGACTCCCTGCTCCATCACTCAACCTCTAATCAGAACCAGTTAAGGGGAACCTGACCGCACAGCTCTGACTCAAACCTTTGGCATGCACAGAATAAACAGAAAGTAGCAAATTATTAATTTAAAAAACAACCCTTCAAGCAGAGGTGATACCTTAACAAACACAAGGAGATTTCAGAAGGATCTATGTATGTAAAGTCCCCCGTTGCTAAGGAAAGGAGATATTATACACCCAGTACAGGAAAGCTCCAGGGCTCAGCACACCTATTTCTTTCCCCACCTTCCCCTCCCTCTTTCTTTCTACTAATTGTCTAACTATGTATGTCTGAGGCAAGAGTTTGTCACAGTTTTCCGTGCAAGAAGCCAAGCTCAGTGGCAATACATATGAAATATCAGGGTTATTACACAAAACTCGCATGGCAAAACCACAAAAATGCAAAACCTAAAACTGATATTTAGACATGGGCCTTGCCTGTTGTAATTAAAGCTCTTCTTCTGATACACATGTTCTTTCTTCTCAGTCATACTTACTAAAGCATGCTCAAAGCTTAAGCTGCATAGTGAGTGGTATACAAAATCTGTGCAGAACTTCTGCACCACAGCAGTGCATGAAGTGCCCTTATTGCTCATGTACTCCTGATGGAAGGTGCTCTTCAAAAGTGTCTGTCCTGAACTGGCTCTGGGCTGGTAATAGAAAGCAAAATGATGCACTTTGAAATGAAATTGATTCCCTGATGGCAATTCAAAAGGAAGAGTTTGACACAGAGCTCCTCCATTCTTTCTACCCCCAGCATCAACTTTTGTAGTAAATTAATCACAACAGTAAGATCCAAACTGAACTTGGAACTCCACTTGGTTTGCCTACAACTCTTCCTATTGCTGGAAAATCCTATTTCCCAAACACCTACGTGCTACTCCACTGTGCCCAGCAACTGCTGATCTCCATAGCAGTGCATGTTCTTTCCTAGTGACCTGATGTTCTACTTTCTCCTTGGCAGAGCTTGCAAGGGACTTTTTGCATGCCTGTTACAGATGTGTCACAGCAGTGGGTTTACCTCCAGTCACCAAGTTGATCAGGCAGACTGTAAGTACATATACAAACATATACTAACTGGGAATTGTACACTCTCACATACCTGGGGTTGGCAGGAGGGGAAGTCACTACGTGCTCCTTATGCCCAAAAGACAGAACCTGGCTGACAAAAATGTTTTGACTGGAAAGAAAAACAAATTCTCAACGAGGATTTGAGGAAACCGAGTTTCCAATATTGTGGGAATTGAACTGAAAATCAAGAACTGACAATGCTGTGAAGATGCTGTATTTCTTTGTTGCTAAGGAGTACTGCATTCATCTAGGTGCCTGACATGGAAACCCTTAAAGCATTATGAATTCTGTTGCTATGGCATACATACATATGGAGATACACACACTTATATCCTGCAAAGCACAGATTTGTCTGGCAGGCTGGAAAATGTAGGACAAAGGGGGAATCTTTCTGGATGAGTCAGTGTGGGAGCTGCTTAGAACCTTCCCGGGCGGTCTGGGTATTCTTCTGGCTTTTAATGTAAGGATTGCAGGGTTTGGTGTAATCCTAATGATCCTCTTTCCCTTGGCAGCCTTCCACCTTTGTGAGGTAAAGGCTGAGGTTTACAAGAGTGGTAGGGGAAGAAAGATTAGTAAGTGATTCTCAGTAACTCTCTAACCTCCTCCATTTCTTTCACTGCTGGCTCTCATCAGTTCTTTCCCCACCATTCCTCAAAATGCACTTCAATTACTTCATCATTGCCAAACAACCACAAAATCCCTGTTGACTAAGTTGTCTACAATAAAAAACAAACACACATATAAATACATACACACTCTATAATAAACCCTTCAAATCTAGAGCTTGGAGTGATATAAGACATTCTAAATATAGTACAGGTTGTGGGTGAAAATCCCATGAGTTTTTTTTCCAATCTGGGAAATAAAGCTTTCATCAGCCTGGAACTCCAGTTCTAATAAAATTGAGGGAGTGCCTTTCACTTAGTGTTACCACTAATGCCTCAGGTGGTGCTGAGCAGTAAAGGTTCAGCACAGACACAGATGAAAGCTTTAAAGGAGATCCACAGCTATTAGAAGGGAATTTGAAGGGCTTCTGAGCCTACTGAAGACAGCTTTGCATGAAGATGCCAGTCTGTTAACTGTGACAGCAGTGACAAAGGACACTGAGCTGCTCTTGAAAGGCAGGATGCTTCTGGCTAAGGGACAGCTAGAGAAAGCGTGAGCAGAATGGCATTGTTGAATCTACTAGAGCTCAATCTGCCAGTGTTCTAAGAACAGATCAAGGTGGACTGTCACATCAATAGCATGTAATATTAAGAACTGTATAGAACAGGAGCTCTGATGCCCTGGCTTAGGCTAGTTTTAGCCTAATGAATGGCTTTTAGTAATCGCTGAAGTTTCTTGTACACTCTGCCCCTCCTGTCTAGGCTGTAAGTACATTGTGACCAGGACTGTCCCACCACACTGTTCTCAAACAGCTTCTAAAAGTGGAGACCATGACATGGGGTTGATAAGACAGCTGAAAGAAAACCATAAAGGTATAGATGATTAAGTGGTTCCTCTTTGCCTCCTGTTATCAAGAGAAAGCGCATTGAGCTGATTCATGGATTGGTGCTTGAGGAATAGCTTTTAAGGAACATAAAGGCCCATTACACTACTGAAGATTCAGAAGCTATTAACTGAAATCAAGAGGATGAGCAAAGCTTAAGGTGATTATCAAAGAAAAATTAGGCTTTCAGCACAAGGAAAGCGTGCAGAAAGTTAACAGTGGGTGATATTTCAACCTTCTGAATGCACCCTGAATGCAGCTTTCATGGTTTCTCTGTCTTGCGGCTTTGTAACTGATCCTAAAGGACTACATGCAATTGATCTTCTATACTAAACTAAAACAGGGGACAAGTGCAGATCTAAAATCCTCTTCTAAAGCAGTGCAAAGGACATAATATCCCTATGTGTTCTGATTAGCATCAGTTGCTGCCTAGCAAAGCAATATGCAGAAACAGCAAAAAGTAGGCTGGTATTTGCTCCTTCAAACAAGGGGTGGAAGGAAGCCTCAGTCAGCAAGTGGTTTCTGCAGTAGTTTTGAGAAGGCTGACATTAAAACCTCACCTAAGCAACCCCTCCCAGCAGCTCTCACCCATGAGGCACTATAGAAGCTGTGCAGCTCACTTGCCTGCAGATGCCTGCTGCTATTGACAAGTTCCCATTGCTAGTGCTGGCTTGTGATCAGGCCAGAGCGAAAGCAGGATGTATTCCCCTCCAGCTGAATGTTCTGTCTGCCTGTTCTTTAACCTCACTGACATAAACTCTGTACTTCCCCCCCACTAAAAAGTGATTAAGTTCTGTTTCAGCCTAATGGCTAGCTTGGATGTTTGTGTTTGTTTTTGCTCTGATTTATTGCCAAGGTATGTCTGAAAACATCAAGGGGTTGGAAATGTTTAAAAACATATTAAATCTCATTGTTTTCGCATGTTACATGGGTTGTTTCCCCATCTGAAATGAAGCTAAATTTCTTTGAAGACTGTTCTTCCTCATCCTGCCTTCCCACCTCTCCTCGCACCATGCCACTGTAAGATGCAGGGGTTAGTCTTTGATGGGATGCTGCTTGAGATCAGACCATCTAGTTTGCCTAAAGGAAAACATCAAGATTGACTTGTTTCCCCCATGGAAAGGTACACAGTGCAAAAGGGTAGCTGCAAAAATGTAATTATTTTTACCCAGTTGGCACTTCTGTGTAGCAACTCCTTATATCTGAGGCTAGGCAAGGACAAACTACCTACTTGCGAGCTTTAACAGACAAATGTAACTGCACCAGCCCCGGTGAAGGAACACTTGCACTCAGACTAGTTCTGAGACATCACCACCAACAGTGTGCACCTCCATTGAAAAGCCAGGGCTCATGGAGAGTTGCACATTTCATACAACACTTCACTTTCTTTCCCCTTCCTTTAGGATACTTAAATATCCGAACACAGGAATCTGCTTTATTAAGTAATTTTCTGCCCTGTAACTGGTTATACACGATGCTAGCTTCATACTTGGTTATTGCTGGAGTTCTTGGTCACTGGAAGGCTGCATGTAGCAACAGAATGGACTTCAGGACATGAGAACAGTTCTCTTCAATCTTAAACTAGTCAGAGCATGGGAACTGAAGTCATTAGGGCACTATAATACAATCAGGTTAGTAGCACAGACAGGGGGAAACAGCATGCCTTTTGGGATGAAATCCAACCTCTCAACTGTACCATTCACGTAAGACAGATGTGCACTGGAGAACAGAGCCACACATTACATGACAGCTTTGTCCATTTCTGGGTGCAGTTTCTCATTTCTTCTCAGTAGAGCAAAAACTGAATACCTGAGCAAACTCATAGCCACAAGGCAAAGCACTGAAAGACCAGTGACAAGTGGTCCCCCTTCTCTGGCTTCCCTAGCTAGAGTATCATTTCTTCTCATTTTCTGTGGATCAGGTTTGATGTTTCACATCTCGGGCTTTTAGACAGAAATTAACAGTGACAGAACTATACCAGAATGGGCATATAAGTAGAAAACGTAGGTAGGAAGAGAAAATCCACAGAATTTTACAATAATTAGTTTCATATTCCTTTGTAGGAACAGTAAAGAAATCCAGAGGGCTATGTCATTACTCCACTGACTTAAGTAGTAGGTTTTGATTTACAGTCAGCATAGGTAAAAACAGCAAGAAGAGAGAATAAAAGGTGAAGCTTAATGACAGGGATGCTGTTACGGCAGACGTGTGCCTATGATGAAGCGAAAAAGGAGTTTTGCTAGAAGGGTAAAACCGTCACACACAGAAGAAAGTAGCAGCTTCAGCAGACACTCAGAAACTAAGCAAAGACTCCTTACCTTCTTCTTTACCCTTCTATTTGTAGCACCGTATTTGTACTTGAATAAAGCAGACAGAGCGGAAAACACTCCCAAAATACACACTCCACTGTGTATATAGTGCTACCACTGGGAAGAAGATGAAAGAGCAAGTAATTTCAGGGTTATTAATCATGTAAAACAGTGACACTGTTTAAACACCACAGAAGTGAAAGTACACCAAAAAGAAGTTATTTGACTTATTTTAAAGAGGTTGCCACCCCTAAACAAAGTCCCTCATCTTCATTTTTCACCCCAAAAGGAAAAAGCAAAACTCAAAATAAACGCAGGCTAGTTTCCAAGATGTGAACACTGTGCAAACAACTGGTCATGAACACATGAGGGTACTGGCAACTTAACATAACATGCAACGGTTAGAACAAGCCCAGAGGAGGGCCACGAGGATGATCAGGGGACTGGAGCACCTCCCGTATGAAGATAGGCTGAGAAAATTGGGGCTGTTCAGCCTGCAGAAGAGAAAGTTACGTGGAGACCTCAGAGCAGCCTTCCAATATCTGAAGGGGGCCTATAGGGATGCTGGGGAGGGACTCTTCATTAGGGACTGTGGTGAGAGGACAAGGGGTAACGGGTTCAAACTTAAACAGGGGAAGTTTAGATTGGATCTGAGGAAGAAATTCTTTACTATAAGGGTGGTGAGGCACTGGAATGGGTTGCCCAGGGAAGTTGTGAATGCTTCATCCCTGGTGGCGTTAAAGGTGGGGTTGGACGTAGCCTTGGGTGGCATGGTTTAGCGGGAGGTGTCCCTGCCCATGGCAGGGGGGTTGGAACTAGATGATCTTAAGGTCCTCTCCAACCCTAACTATTCTATGATTCTATGATTCTATAACCATTTGGCTCTTGCTGCAGCAAGTATTCAGTAGCAGGCAGGAACAGTTTGCATCCATTGTGCATCAGGGTGTACAGCCTAGGCAGATATCTGCACTGAACAGAAATGGAGCTTGTTTCTCAGAAGCCTGTCTCTCAAGAAATCTTTTACTGGATGTCACTGTTGCTGCCAAATACTGGTTTGATCCACACGAGTAGAACTAGAGTTTTGTCTCTCTGAGCTCTTTTTAAGATAAGGTATTTGGGTCTGAAAAGATAGCAAAGCAGGAAAAAGGGGATCTCAGTATTACATGGTCTCTATCAGTGCCACCTGAGTAGAGCAAGTGACATCAGGGAAATGATGGTGGAAAGTTTATAAGCTAACCCATACAGGACTTCTTTCCAGCAAATTTTCTTATCTATCCTATTACCAACTCATATACTGGTATCTGCAATTCTAACATGAAACTGCTTGAAGGCAAGTTTGTATCCAGCTACTCTATGAACACACACATGGCCGTTTAGCAGCCATAGGTATTTTTCCACAGCAATTCAGGTTAATAGGAAATACTCAAGCTCCTCAGAACAAATTCTTCACCTGTCCCACTCAATTTTGCAAAGAAATACAGCATAGATGCCTTCTTGCCATACCCTGTCCCTCCCAAGCCCAGCCAGGCACCCAACACTAGGACTCGAACTGAGTCCAAAAGTAAAATTCTTCCTCATATCCTCCCTTTGAAATAAACTTGTTGTCTGACAGCACTGGTGCTGCACTGGGGTCCTTCTTGTTACCTAATGCCTGTGCCTTTGTGAAGGAACATAAAGAGGTGTTAAATGGCTTTTGAGTTATTGCAAAGTAAAAGCTTATTAAGAACTGACAGCTACGTATTAAACCAGAGAAATAAAAGTTTAGAGGGGACAGTTTCTTTGCAGAAAGCTTTAATAAACTTCAGAACATAGCATCCAAACAAGTGGCAGGATCTCTCCCTTAATACTCCAGGAGGAGAGATCAGCATCTCTCCCTCAGTACCTAAGGATGGAGTGTCTTAAGAAATGCTTTAACAAAAGAAATGATGGAGTTCCATACAGGGAAATGTACAGCCTGCAACATGTACCATCTCTCCCTGACCTCTTACAAGAGCTCACTGGAACTTAAGCTGTGTGAAGCCTTTCTTCTGTCTTCCTTTCGAGCACAGGCATTTGCCTCTGGAAAGAAAAGCCTAGACAAGAAGAATGTAGTGTTACTCAGTGTCGAGTCATACTTGTGCTAATTTGAACAAACATGAGTTTGGCCAAACTAAAGAACCATTGCTTGGTGCTCAGTGGCAATTATGGTTTTCCTGAGGCTTTTGTCAGCTTTAGAAGGCCAGACTAAGTATTAATCCACCTCCTCAGGCTTTGCTAGCCAAGTTATACTTTCTTAATCATCACTATGTTCTCCATGGGCAGCTCCCAAAGCCACACAGTTGCCATTTCTTTTGACACAGATGCCATTTCTTTTGCCAGCCATGACTTAATGATAACCTTCTCACTGGCAATTCTATTTCAGCAGCAATCAGCAATTGCCTCGCTGGCCAGGATTCCAGCTGTATAGTTCAGTGTATTTTCTGCACATCAGTATGGTTAAGAAGTCCTTACCCACATATTTCCAGCATGCCCACAACTGGCAAGCTCAATACCAAAGAAATCAGAACGGTGGGAAAGCAGTTCACTGCTCAGTTTCAAAGGTGAAGAGTAGTAACAAAGCTGAGTTACAACAGCACAGTTTGCTCACTTATGCAGCAGCCTTTCTGGCCTCCTAAAACCCCATAATGAAAAAGGAGTACATTTCATTGGGCCAAACTGAGGTGTTTTATAGACATGGCTGCCTACACATGACTTCAGATGTTAAAATTATCTTGAATTGCTCTGAGTAAGCATCCCAGGATAACAAAGAAACACCAGCTGTATCCCTCAGAGCTGTGCAGCACTTGTGAACAAAACACAGCTCTGGTATACCACAAAGCTGATGGAGTTTTATTGTTGCCTCCAGTTCCAGAGGCCCACACAAGGTACCTAAACCAGTGATCTGCGCATTACACTTCACTGCATGACTAACCGCTGTGACCATCTGCACAGGCTTGCAAGTTCTGCTCACTCTGAGATAACAAGAACAAAAAAGGACGCATGGCCTTACATCTCATAACTTTATTAATTTAGAGTTAATAAAGCTACAAGGCAAGTTCTCATAGCTTTATTAATTCTGACAATATTAATTCCTGATTTGTATTGACAAGTTCTGTGTCTTGTAAAGAACTATTTACAAGCATAAGTAGTATAAATCACTACTCACAAGAGGCAGAACTTCTATTGGTAAGTCAAGTTTCCTCCACGTTTAATCTGCTTCAGAACTGGAGCTGCCACACTTGGACCCTGTGTAGCCACTGCCCCAATGAGCTGCTCAGTGTGTGTTTTAAATTGACAGTTAGTATTAATTTGCTTGATTTCTTTTTTCCTTCCTTCAGTCGCTCATCACTTTCAGCCTGTAGACAAGATGCTGCCTCTTCATTCACTCCAGTTGAGCAACAGGACTTGCCTTTTTTTCCTCAAAACTAGATGGCTTTTCCATTTCAGAATATGGACACTTGTGCTGTACCTGGTCTGAGAATGAACAGAATTCCAGTGTTCTGCTTAGAGACAAGGGCTACCCTCTGTGGCCTAAATACATATTGCAAAGCAAAGCACAGCTGCAGACACAACTTCATGCTTGCTTGAAACCCAAGCTCAGATTCTTACATCAACCATGCCAGCGTAAGATAGTAGTTGCTGTGCTCTCTTGCAAGTAAGTTAACTTGGACATTGCTTCACAGCCCAGCTGATTCTAATATCTACCTAGAACTACTACATACTTCCTTCGACCATGCTGTAAGCATATATTTTATTCTTGGAAGTTGCAAACACCTCTTTTGGCTCAGGGGAGACATTACTGTAGAATAGAATCATAGTATCTTAAGTTGAAAGGGACCCATAAGGATCATTAAGGCCAACTCCCTGCTCCTTTTACAGAACAGCCTAAACCTAAACCATGTTACTAAGAGTGTAATCCAGTCACCCCTTGAATTCTAACAGGCTCAGTACTGCTGGCACATGGAGAAAAATCTTTGACTTGGTTTTAGCTTAAGAACAACCCTTTTTCTTACTGCAGTTGACAAGACAGATTTTCCTTCAAAAGCCAGAACAGAGCAGAAATGTGGCACAGAGCCACTGCACTACAGAAGTTCTTATTTCAAGAACAAATATTCCCAGAATCTATCAGAAACTTTGGGCAAGTGTTTCAAGTATGGGTGACTGAACCTGAAGTCCTACTGCTGTGAAACTGGCTGGACCTGGGTCAGTCTTCAGGAGAGAGAGTGTTCCATCTGCAGACTATAAATGGAAGGATGGAAAAAGCAATTGACTCCAATTCAGAAAAAGGGTGTTTGACAACCCAGAGACCCAAGATGCACTTGAAAGTTTCCCCAGCTCAGCACAGAGGCAGGTGTTTGAGAAGTCAAATCATGAAGGCAAAGGCAAAGTTCAGTTCTCATCTGAAGCTTGGAGTGTCTTTCAACTCCTACAAAGCCTGCAATTTCAAGTGCCTTCTTCTTAAGTGTCTCTAAGCAGCAGAGATCTCATTCATCCCCAGGTAAAGTGAAGTGGGACCTTCTGCAACCAGTTTACATTGGAATGGACCCCAACCTGGATAACCAAGTGGCCCAAATCCACTTAGAGAACAAACAGATACAGGCTCAAGCTGTATGGGTATAGTGTGCAAGAGATTTAAGAGCACCAAGAGCCCTGCATCCACAGATCAATGCAAACTCAAAAACCCTGCTCTGTTTTAAGAAAAGCTATACTTCTTTCTACTCCCAGATGTATTAAGCAGAGTTAGAGCTAATACACAGATCTGTAAGAGAGCAGGGCTGAAGGATAGCTCTATATATGGAAAGCTCCTGTAATGCAGATAAGCAGTTTTCCTAAACTGAGAAGGTGACCAGGCTGACAGCATGAATTCTGGCAGAAGAGATCTTTTGTGGAAGGGCAACCATTTATCTCTATTCTCCTTCTACAGCTCTACGAGAAGTAATCACTAAGATTTATAACTGGCCATAAATATGCTTAGTACCATTGCACTCCTAAAGCAGCCCAGAAGGGACCACACCATACACTAAAGATTTGAAACGTCTCAGAGCAAGTTTAGGAATACATCTGAAAGGGCCCTAACATGTAACAGTCCAGACACCTGAAAACTGCTTGTAGTAACATGCTACCTCTGCCGTAACATTAGGTTACCAACAGCTTTGTTTCAAAGCTTTCTGGAAGGACAGTCTTCCCCCCCATCACTTTTAGCTTTTCTCCTTGGATACCAGCCAAGGTTTCAAGAACAGCAGTGATGAAACAGCAACTCAAGTGAAAACGAATTGGGGCTGAACAAAGGCACCCTTACATACTGCCTTCCCCATTGGAGCCAAGGCTTATTTCCTTAGTGACATTCAACTGAGGAAGCTGCTACTACACTAACTAGAACAACATTTCTTTCAGCAGTACCCAACTGCTTCTGTCAGCTTTGGCCAAGTGAGCTCAACCAATCCTTGCTTTACAGCTCTCCCACTGACCAGCTTAAGCTCTGGCCCACACTGGTTTTTATCATCTCAGCTTTTCTTTCTCCAGCTTTAGTGTTAAGCAGCTCCCTAGTTCAGGATTTCTGTGCTTCATGCCCAGTGGGCAGCAAATCCCATAACCAGCAGCAGCACACAACAATTCTCTCTTCTAAGAAACAGTATTTGATGGAACAAAGGGTGGATGACACTGAAAAGTTAAGAGCCCCATTTTTCTATAGAATCATAGAATCATTCAGGTTGAAAAAGACCTTTAAGATTGTTGAACCCAACCATTAACCCAGCACTGCCCAGGCCACCACTAAACTATGTCCTTAAGCACCCCATCTACACATCTTTTAAATACCTCCAGGGATGGTGAGTCCACTGCTTCCCCTGGCAGCCTGTTCCAGTGTTTGACAACCTAAACACGGAGAAGCAGCCAGAACCCAGCCCTGTGGTATAAAGTGACACCTCAAGGTGATGTAGGAAATTCTCTCCTCCAGTAGCTCTGGCTGTTCAGCACAGATTCTTCCCTTCAAGCAAGCATGTCCAGCTGCCACTGGCATGAGACTTCAGCAACATGTTTCAGGACCTATTTCAAGGCTCAAAGCCCAGACAGTTTCCATCAGAAGAATGAATCCTTCCAGAGGACTGAAAGAAGTACAAAGAACATGTCTCTTATTAGACCAGTCCAGTGTACACACAGAGGAAAGACTAGAGTCTGACATTTTACTAGCTTCACATTTCCAGGAACCTCTTGGAAAAGGGCAAAAGCAGACAGAAGAACAGCGATTAAAGTTCAGAGCAAAGGTAAGCAATCCTTGGCACCAGTCTAAAGTTTAGTATTGGATTTTCTGCATATCTTGATGGCACATTTAGCTGTAAGGCCTTTTAAAATAAACTCATCTTTGGATTCCAGACACATTCACTACTTCAGATTTCATTCACTGCAATTGCAGCAGGGCAGTGGCAGGTAGAGCATGGATAACCACCCTTTGTATTTAAGATGCACAGCTGTGAAGTACTCAAGAGCAGCTGACCTACCTAGTTTAAGGTGAAAGAGTGAAATGCCAACAAGAGTAAAATCAACTGTCTTCAGAGTAAAAGGGGGAGACAAGATCTAGCTTTCCAGTGTGCAACAGTTACTGCCATTGGATCAACACTTATACATCCCCAAAAACTACCCTAAAGGGCAAGAGTTCAACATCCACTGATCAAGGTCATAATGAATCCTAATTCACACTTCTGAACTACAAAAATAAGAGAGCATTGTAGTTAGTGACAAGCCTTTGAAAAGAACTCTTTAATTGCGACAATATAACTTGAATTTTGTCACCAATTCCATTGTTCTGGAAAGAAGTAGCTCTACTGATGAGTTACTACTTCTTTCTGGGGATTTGTTTAGAACTATTTTCTATTGAAACACAAGTTGAGTAGCACAGAAACATGGCACTTCCACTGAAGTACCATTTAAATCCACTAATAATATTGCAACAGGCATTTGTGTGCCCAGAAAACAGACAAATAAACTCAGGAGTTGCAAGTAAAGAATTCAGAGCAGTTCAGCTTACTAAAGTGCAGACTACAGCATTCCCCAAGATCTAACATCAGATGTACAAGTCTGTCCCTGTAAGTGTTGGTCTCAGCTGCTTATTGACTAATGACAACATATTTTCTTCATCTAAATAGAGGGAAGGGAAGAATTACCTTAAATGTAGGTGTTTTGCACTGTAGAAACTCCACTCAATGGATACTTTAAGTGTATCTATCATTCATAAGACAATACAAGTTATAGACAAAGCCTCACAAACTGAGAAGATACTCAGGTGTCCAGCATGAAAGACAAAACTCTGCTGGAAGTGCAACAAACTGAAATACTGCCTGCAGGTGTACGGCTGAGTAAAGCTAATTCCAGGTACAGGTTAACACAGCTTGGTGGATCCGTACAAGGACACAGGAGAGCAGTATGAATGGAGAGAGTAGCAGCTGACTGCACAAGGCCTCCATCACAGTTGAACAATGCTGTTCCACCAGTGAAGAAAGGTTGGTCAGAAAGCAAAAGCCACAAAAGCCCTTTTCAGGACTGCCATTTTACTTATAGAATTCCATAAAAGGTAGTTTCAGGATGTTTTATTTCCATTTTTCCTGATAAAAGTTTTTTCTACTCCTGTGTATTCTTTCCCCTCCACCTCCTGTTTGGTTTCCCTCCTACATCCTGTATTTTCTCTTCTGCTAAGAGAATAAACAAAATAGGCCAGCGTGAGAGTTTACCAACCTTCCCAACATTCACATTTCATGGGAGTACGAAGAAAAAGTGAATCTTTTTCAAAATAAAAATCCTTAGAGAAGCCCTTTCCCAAGTCCAGAATCAGCAGTTCTTATTGTGCCCCAAGCAAGGCAATAGGAGGCACACAGCAGGCACTTCCTTCAGCTACTGGCTCCATAACTGAAGAAGGGGATGTGACTGCTCCTTACACAGCCTGCTAGGGCAGAAAAACTGAGCCAACAGACTGCCTCGGTGGAATGAATTGGACCTTGGAGAAGGCAAATAGCGGGGTTATACTCAAGAAGGAAATAAAGAACAAGATGCATGAACTCCTTTTCTGCTGTGCTCCATGAGCAGCAGCTACGTGCTGCTTCCATCCCTCAGGACAGACTGTACTGTGCTCTTCTCCACACCACTCAGTATGTTATGCCTAAGGTTCCACAAGTATCCTGGGGACTTAGAGTGCATTGCTGGAGGAAGGAAGGGGGAGGACAAGATGACTTATGAATAGAACTATTCACCATAACCCACGGTGGGCATTCTTTTCAGCTTGGAACAGCAGCCAGGCTCTCCAACACTAACCACAGATGGAGGCTCTGCCAAGAGAGATGCTGAGAAAGGGGAAAAAACCTCCTGGTTGATTCATATTTAATCAAAGTAAGGTACTGCCAAGACTCACATTATATAGGGACCTAAGATGCCTCTATATTTTGAACAGTAGATTTTACTGTTGATAACTAGACCTGGATTATTTTTACCATGCAAAAAGAAAAGCAGTCCAGGCCAACCAGAGCTATTTGTAGATTAAAGCCAAGCTCTGGGAGTAGCTGTGGTCAGTTCCATTTTCTCCTTCAAAATGTTGATCTGTTCTACTGTTTGAAAACTGAAGCCAAACAAGGCAGCACACTAACGTCACTTTGCCTAAATTTTAAATGGCAATAATCCCAGAAGTATTTCTTAAAAGCCTGAGATGTGTATCAAGAACAGTTTTATCCCAAAGGACTTCCATTTTAGTTCAGAAGTAAGCCATAAAAAAAGTGATCTGTACAACTCAAACACTTCATCAAGGCATCAAGAACCAAGAAAGTAGATTTACTTTAGCACCCACCTCCGTTACTTCTTTCATATGTAAGTAACACTCCTGAAAGACATCTTCCTGCTCTTGAATGGCCTCCATTCTCTCCAGAATTCCTGCATTTCTCACATAAGTCAGATTCTTTTGAATGCTTAAGACCTGGAAGTCCACCCTTGCTAAAAACTCTTCTGCTATGGACAAAAGCCCAGATGGACTACCAGTCCTTTGTGGATTGAATGATCTTCTGCCTTGTGTAAGGTACACTACCACAAGAAGGAAATCCAAAATCATTCACTTAAAATAATGGATTCATTAGGCTATCTCAAGGGGATATACAAACAGTGTCAAAAAGCCAAATACTATTTCTTACATACCCGATATGTAAAAGCCTACTGCAGAACTGGGAGTTACTGCCACAGCCAGTGAGCATCTCGAAAACAGCTTCTGTAGAAAGATCTTGCCCTAGAGCACTATAATAATGTTTCGCAGAGTTCAGACTTCTAAAAATTCAGATAAATTCTCATTAGAAGCATCTGTTTAGCTCAAGTTAGCGTAAGGGATTGGAATATAATCTCACCAGGTTTACTCCTATTGCCTATTTATTGTGCTGCACTACAGCAATTTTGTACCTGAAGCAAATCGTACGTGGTGGCAATAAACAAGGATCCATGCTGCATAATTGAGATAGCCACGTCTGCACCACCAGAAAACCAAACAGAGCCTTTTTATGAGCATTCAAGTACATACTTTCTAGCATCCAGAATAATTTTGGAGAGTCTTGTCATTTGTGGGGCTATAACAGGCTGAGCAATTTGGAGAAACCCCTTTAGTCCTTTGGTGCTAAGCCATTTAAGGGGGCTCATCTAAACAGTGAGATTATTTAGACTTTAAAGAGATTGAGAGCAGATGTCAGAGTTAGAAACAACAAATACACTTATAACAAGTCCATGATTCTAGCTCTAGCGAGATAAAGGAAAGCTCTATTGTCCCCACTTCACTTCTGGTCATGATTCATCAGGATAACATAGAACCAGAGCTCCAGATAAGCAGCTTCAACTTCAGCTGCATTTTTACATTAATAGGGAACTTAGGCTTGGAAAGCAGAAGCATGCACTTAAGCAGCAGAAATCCTGTGCAATAGTCCCTACTGAATGCAATCAGGAGCCAGGAATATAGCATTTGAAGGAACTGGCAAAGAGCTGCAGTGCTGGAAGATGCTCATCTTCCATCCCTAGATGGGATGTTATTATAACACAGGATTCTGGCAAGAAATTAAAGACCCTATAAAACATGTCTCTTAAGAGAAAAGAGCCTTAAGGGAAAAAGCCCCAAGGAGGCTTAACAGGATACTGGGGTATAGGAAATGACTATACAAGCAGACACATACTCCTTCTCTGGAGGTTTGATGATGGCAACCAGCATCCAGCACAGAAGCTAGAGGTCATTGTGAGGAGCTGTGCTGTGCACTGAGCTGATGCCTCTGCTTCCACACTCCAGAGCATCAGCTTGAATTAGCACAGCCCAGATGTACACAGGCCTCCAATTAGATGGTTCATGACCCAGAACACAAACAGCCTTAACAAAGTATTAATTCCACTTCAAAAGGCAGGCCCTTTAATGAATTTATACAAGCCTTGAGGCTAGAATTACCATCCAAATATTATTGCTCTTAAAAAGGAGGAAGTGAAGAAGGGAGGAAGTAGAAGCAAAGATAAACTCTAGACAGGAGCACTGCCGGCAGACATGGAATTACCTGGCCTGGTGGCTGGGACAGTAAAGCAGTTGGAGAAGTAGAAGAACTGCTGTAAAACCTTGCTGTAGCTTCACAAGCGCAACATTGAAGTACTCCGGGCAGATTATAGCCTTCAGAAACAAGAGTGTAGCTTTGGAAGAGTTCAAGGCAAACAGTGATGCAGGTAGGGAAGTGCCTTCACCGGGGTTTTAGCTCCCCAGCTGAAAGCCACAGCAAATTTACAAGGAAGTTCAGAGAGGAATTGCCCAAGGCAGTACACCCTACCAAGCTTGTTATCTCGGGCTCCATCCTGTAGCTCCTTGCTCTTTTTACTGTCAGAACTGGGCGAGCAAAGACATCTAGCTGGGAGGCAGCACTGCCAACAGCAACTCAGCATTGATGGGGAAAGAGTGGGAGCACAGGGGAGAATAATCCTCCATACTCTGCCACTGACCTGATATAGGATAAAAAGACAAATACTTGTCTTGTCTATCTCAGTATATTATTTCCTATAAATACTTCAGGAAATAGAAGGGACCTCTTGCATAACTTTAAATAATATCACTCACATCCCTGGTGGCTCTTGGCCAATAGCTACTATACAAGCCTCTGTCTTCATCCTCAGCGAGCCAGTTTCCTGTCAACCATGCCTGTGCTTCACACCAGCCAAACTAGCTCTGATCCCAAAGCTACACAGCTATGGTAGTGCAGTACTAAACCTGAAATAGCAAACTATCTCAGGTATAAATGTGAAGCATTTGAGATACTCTGCCTGTGTACCTGCTGTATGCATAGGCAGAGAAACCAGTGACTAACATACCAGGCAGGCATAATAGACAAGATGCCTCATGAAGATTATGAGAAGTAAGAGCAATCTGCTATCCCGGGAGCAATAAGACCACTGCAAGGAGGGTGAAGGATTATATCAAAGGAGACATTGTCAGACAACTCCTGGGTGCACTGAGTATGCAATTTTAACATCACCCTTCTTGCATATGGGAGCACGCCATTAGTCTCCAAGGTAGATGGCATTTTTAGAGCCCATCTGCCCAGAGAAGCATTTCTTTCTAATACTGCTTAAGCCTCTTTGCCTTGTAAGGTAAAGGAAAGCAGAAGGGAATAGTTGTTAAAGGAATGGATTAATTGCTCTCAGAAGTTTTAGTTGTCCACACGGAAACTCAAAGCCCTCAGGAACAGCATGGGTAATAAGTCACCGAGAAGGGAGTTGGTGATGAGGGTGCTTTTACAGGTCTTTGGCACACAGGAGAAAACCCTGAATTCTATCCATATATAGAAGGAACTTCATCACCTAGTCCCCTCCAAGAGAATGCTGAAGTGTGTAAGTGCATCTCCTTTTCTTTTCTACACCTACCTAACTTTACTCCTACCATGCTTTCAAGGAAGCCTCTTGCCACCTTAAATCCCTAGTACACAATTGCCTGCCTTGCCAGCCTTCTTATACAAGGGTCCCAAGAAGTACAACCTTGTGTTCACAGTATGTTCAAAGATCTCTCTGCCAAAACTCTTAGTTAGTCCATCCATTACTCTGCCTCAGCAAGTTGCATCTCACATATCAGCTTTGCTTTCTTACTGCTAGACTGGAGCTAAATTTGGCCCAACACCAGAGGGATTGCCCACAGTTCCATTTGTGTTCATCCTGCATGCAGGCCCTATGAAAGTAGGGTTTACACACTACAGTATTTAGTGTGTTGCAACCATTACATGCTCTTACCATTTTCACCATCAGTAAACTGAGCCAGAGAATAAGCCGCATGTCCACAATCCCATGGGAAATACATATAAAATAATGAGTCAACTTCAAGTCATTTAAGTCCCATGTAACAGTCCTACTTTCTCCAAGCTCAGATGTAATTGTGTTGAACCTTCAGGGTGTGCCGGTGTCAGTTTAGACTGTGCGGGTGTCTAAAATCACTCACATGCTCAAAGTAAGCTGTTGACAGGAGACCATCAAAATATTGCATATGTATTTTCTTAAACAGCGTTAGGCAATGTATAAACTCTCGTGAATAAGGCACTGAGCAACTTGTCCTACTGCCAGTCTCACTGCTCTCATATCAGCACCCTGAGCAATTCACACAGCCTGCTCCCAGCATGGCCACTTACATCCACCACACAGAAAGACCCAGGGAAGGATTGCCCAGGGTGGACACTGCAGTTGTAATCACATGCATCCAATCACAATCCATCTGCGGGGGCCAGAAATAAGCCATTTTCCTTCAGACATTATCATGCTGTGCATCTGATCAACAAGCAAGAAATTGAACATGGCCTGAAATAACTCGTGAAGCTGGCTGCTTGGAAAAATCAGTGTGCTAAAAAAAGAAAACCCTATATAAAAGCACATGCCTTTGTCAGACTCTTACTGCTTTGCAAGCCTCCCAGGACTGCTTTTTATGAAGACAAAAGCAAGCATAATGCTGGCAAGAACCCCATGCAGCTTGTATCTGCCCAAATCATCAGCTATGTTTTTGATTTAGCTGCAATTTAGACAGCCGACTTCAACACAGTGAACAAAGCAGAGCTGCACTAAAGATGCTCTGAAAGCAAAAGGAGAAAAACCATTCAGAAGCAAGAGCAGCGTGGTCAGGCAAGGCTCCTAGGATCTCTATGGAAAGAGAAAGAGTGTTTGGTGCCTTCAGAACTTGTAGATCCTAAACAACTTTGAAGACGGAGAGAAGAGAGCTCTTCTGTAGAGCTGGGGGATTTTTCTATTTCAGAACAAGCCAGCATTTGTCTTTGTATTTGTCCTTGACGCTGTGCAAGGCCTCTTTGATCAATACCATGTCTTTGTTTTGTCTCCTTTAGTGTTGTCAGATGCTGCCTTTTCTTTGTAAAAGATTATTTCTGCAAGAGCCTGCAAGGAGCTCCTATGCCCCTAACAACAAAGGAAAAGAAGTGGCATGAAAATCAAAGTACGTGGAACAGGTAAGCAAGAGTCCCCAACAGAAGAAAGGAAGTTGATGCTACATGTGGATGTACCTGATTCACCAAAGCTCATGCAAAACTGTCCAGATACCCTGCTTCTGCTGAATCCAGAGAAAGAGCTTCTACTGATTTCAGTATGGCTAGGAACTAACGGGGCACTCACAAGCCCCAGGGGACTGCTACCAGAATCAAATTCTGCCTATTCTTCCTTGTTCTTGTAGGTACTTCAGTATTACAGCTTGCTTTAGTGAGTCAGTAGGATTGCAAGGCATTATTGGGTAATACAGATGCACACAAAATTATACATGAGCCACCTGAACAGGGCTGAAAACATCCTTCAACCCAAAGGTTTTCCCTACCCATCCTGCTTTCAAACTGCACTATCAGCCTACTTACAACAACCTCGTCTCCCAAGAAAATTTGGGAACAAGTTTTTGTATTACCTTAGCAGCATTGGAGGAAGAACACTAGACTATTGCTCAAGCCTTACTTCTGTAGAGAAAAATACACCTCTATAAAAGCATAATATATCTCTGGTATTAAATATCAGAGCAAGAATTGCAGCACTGACTGAAAAGTTTACACACAGAAATTAGTTTGTATATTTTAGGATCCAATGTAGAATTTCCAGAGAATAAAAGTAGTAAGTGGTCTGGCAAAGCAAACACATTCTTGCCAGATTAAAACTGTGTCAATCCAAAATAACATTTGACCCCCAAATTAGGCATGTTTCATTTACATTTTGAAGGCATTTCCAAAAAAGAAAACACACAAATCAAGATTGTTATGAAGAAAAATAATCTCAAAGATGAAAGAATTCAGTGTTTAGAAGATGCCAAAGATAAAGCTGTCACATCATCTATGGGCTATGAAAGATGCATTTACTAGTTTGGTACCCATGCAGCATGTCACAGAATGTTCTGGGTGCTTAATAAACTGACATAGGAGATATGAAGATAGGCTGAGAAAATTGGGGCTGTTCAGCCTGCAGAAGACAAGGCTGCGTGGAGACCTCAGAGCAGCCTTCCAATACCTGAAGGGGGCCTATAGGGATGCTGGGGAGGGACTCTTCATTAGGGACTGTGGTGAGAGGACAAGGGGTAATGGGTTTAAACTGAAACAGGGGAAGTTTAGATTGGATATGAGGAAGAAATTCTTTACTGTAAGGGTGGTGAGGCCCTGGAATGGGTTGCCCAGGGAAGTTGTGAATGCTCCATTGCTGGCGGCGTTCAAGGTGGGGTTGGACATAGCCTTGGGTGGCATGGCTTAGTGGGAGGTATCCCTGCCCATGGCAGGGGGGTTGGAGCTAGATGATCTTAAGGTCCTCTCCAACCCTAACTATTCTATGATTCTATATCAGCAAAGGCTTTGGCTTTCTGACAGGTCAGCATTTCAGACTAACCTGGGTAGTGGCCTTTTGGATAACTTCTTTACTGCCCTAGCACAGTATCTTATAGAGTCTTCCAGAAATTATTTGCTTTGTTTGAAAGACCCTCAGCCCAAAGTAACTGGAAGTAACTTCGTTGGGGAAGACCCTGAGTCAAAGAGACTGAATTTGGGGAAGGATCCCTGAATTCAACACCTGAGAGGCATTTTTCGTGGGAAGTGGTTTGCAAGAGGTTCCTAATTAAGTACTGCTAGAGCTGGTGAAGGCAGCTGAAGAAACAGGGGCAGAAGGGTCACAGAACAGGGACCTCTGGGCAAGTAGAAGTCAGAGTTCAGCTAAAAACCCTCTACCACACTCACAACTGAGGCCCTGAGCATCTACAAAAAGATAAAAAAAAGCCCATATAATATTTCCCTCCAATGTTCTTCCAAATTCAAACTGTTTTCACCTCTAGGAATTCCCCAATTTGACACTGTTCTACTGCAAGCCAGCTGCACAGCCAGGTTTCTCCATCCCATACTCAATCCAGCTATTGAATCTCCCTGTCTCACACTGGTGCTGGATTACTGTGACTTCTGTTCTGGAAGCAGACTGCTTAGAAGTGGAATCATTGTAAACATTTTAATTTCCACAGACTTATTTTTCCTGTCACTCCTACTGCTTCTCAGAATCCAGTGAAGATGGATGCTCGCATGCTAGTCTACCCCTCGAGGAGGTTATTACCCTTAATACCACAATTTGCAGACTTTAAAGAGGGTCTTCTTTCCTTGAGGTTTCCTATATAAAACTGAACTAAGTAAGGTTAAGCAGTTTGTCTTTCCCTTTAACTGATGTTTACTTTCTGTTGGTGCACATACATCAGTATTTCCTTACATTGCTCAGAACAGGATGACGCATTGCTAATGCTAACTGACATGAGGAGTCATGTGTTTCTTATTTATGCTAAGGCACATACACACCACTCATCTCCAGTTCTTTTGAGAAAAGGAATAAAGAAAGGTCCCTTGACTAAACAAACTGTCCAGTAGCATAAATACTTTGCCTTAAGTGCTTCAAAATGTTTGATTGTGAGATAAGAGGCAGTTGTTTCTGCCTTCCACAGCCTTCACTGGCAACAAGATATGTGACTCTTCAGATCTGGTGCTGTTCCTCTCACAGCCTAAAGATACTCTATATGCTCAGGTGATGGTTCCTTGCCCTGGTATCAATGACCACTTCAGCAGGAACAGGAAATGCACCTTTTAAGTACAACCATATTGAGACACGCCAGGTTCTTTGATCTCTAAGGATCAGTTTTCTAAATGACTATTACAGGAATAAGTTACCCTTCCCCAAACCAAATAATAAACCAGATTTAACTAAAGAGAAGAGTAATGTGCAAGCTTGATAGCTGGTTTAAGGGCAGTAAGGAAATCTGGAAGATAATGCACCGCATCCACTATTTCAAAGAATTGATATGGCCCAGGGAAAGGCAGGATAACTCCTCTAAGAACTAGCATGCTTCTCGTAAGCTACTGCAAATGCCATAAGCAAAATTAAGTGAAACTCCTTTCCCCCTCTCAGAACTAATTTATCACCTAGAAAATATACTAAAGACTTCTAAGAAGCCTTGTTGATTTCAATACATCTGCTCTCTCTGTTCATACTCTTCTGACCAGAAACTCCATACGTCTTTCCCAAAACCAGACACATTTTAGTAAGGTCTGTAAGGAAGGACTTCAGCTACCTACTCCCTGTAACAGCCGTGCAATTTAGTCTGTGTATGTGATGGCCAAGACCTTTGAGCTGTATCTCTTTGTTCTGACTGGGCATTTTGTGACCATAGCTCATTTTGCTTGAAGACACATGCAGAGGCTGCATTTTTGTTAAGGCTTCATCTAAGAGAGTGTGAACTAGCCAGAGGCATTTGGGTCACACCAGCAGTCATGTTTAGCAACAAGGAACTGATAAACTAATTTTGTAGTGCCAATCCTTAATCTTCAGACCGTACAGCAGCAACCTAGACAGTCTGCTCATCCCCAGTTCAGGAGAACTGATCATTGTTTTCTTTGGCATTGAATTTTTCCAGTAATCTGTTTGCTTCACTCCCTTTTTCCTTGTTTTCAGCTAAAATATGTATTTCAAACACACACATTCAAGTATTTTCTGGAGCTCCTTGCAGTTAAAACCACACCCTGCCTTATGCGTTTGTGTGTGGATCTCACCAAAGCAGGCCTGTGCATCTTTGCTGGCCAAGGCTCCCCACATTGACAATCAAGGAATATAATGGAATCTGGGGATATGAAAGCTCCCACAGTTGTTTCATCAAGTAACAAATACACGTGAAAGTTACCAGTTGCATAGCTAGGGAGCACAAAACATTTAGCCCAACTAGGCAAGCTATGGATTGCTACCTGGGTACTGGGCTGCATCCTTGTTCCTCCTGGCTGGTGTTGTCCTCCAACCCAGCTGGACCTGTTGAGTACATAAAAGATTCCTACTCGAGGGTTTGAAATCAAGCTCTTAATGCTTCCTATGACTGATTAAGGTTTGGTGATATTCAGGCTTCCACATAGAATCATAGAATAGTTAGGGCTGGAAAGGACCTCAAGAGCATCCAGTTCCAACCCCCCTGCCTTGGGCAGGGACACCTCACACTAAACCATGCCATCCAAGGCTATGTCCAACTCGGCCTTGAACACCGCCAGCAATGGAGCATTCCCAACTTCCCTGTGCAACCCATTCCAATGTCTCACCACCCTTACAGTAAAGAATTTCTTCCTCATATCCAATCTAAACTTCCCCTGTTTAAGTTTGAACCTGTTACCCCTTATCCTATCACTGCAGTCCCTCATGAAGAGTCCCTCCCCAGCATCCCTATAGGCCCCCTTCAGATACCGAAAGGCTGCTATGAGGTCTCCACGCAGCCTTCTCTTCTTCAGACTGAACAGCCCCAACTTTCTCAAGCTATCTTCATATGGGAGGTGCTCCAATCCCTTGATCATCCTCATGGCCTCCTCTGGACTTGTTCCAATAGTTCCATGTCCTTTGTATGTTGAGGACACCAGAACTGCACACAATACTCCAAGTGAGGTCTCCCGAGAGCAGAGTAGAGGGGCAGGATCACCTCCCTCGACCTGCTGGTCACACTCCTTCTGATGCAGCCTAGGATATGGTTGGCTTTGTGGGCTGCGAGCACACACTGCCGGCTCACGTTCATTTTCTCATTGACCAACACCCCCAAGTCCTTCTCCACAGAACTGCTATGAATCTCTTCCCTGCCCAACCTGTAGCTGTGCCTGGGATTGTGCCTAACCAGGTGTAGGACCTTGCACTTGGCATAGTTAAACTTCATCAGGTTGGCATCAGCCCACCTCACAAGCATGTCAAGGTCCCTCTGGATGGCATCCCTTTCCTCCAGCATATCAACAGAACCACACAGCTTGGTGTCATAGGCAAACTTGCTGAGGGCGCACTCAATCCCACTGTCCACATGAACACTTCATAAATATAAAGCAATGAGGAAGTCTTGATCCAGATGGGAGGCAGAGAGGCTGACTGCACAGGTATACCTCGTATCAGAATCAAGCTCTTTAATACTTAGAACTGCAGGCAACTCAATTTGAGAGCTTTGTTTTGGACCCATTCCTGTTTTAGTGTAATAGTTTGCATCATTTTAAGCTTTGTTAAGATCAGCTTCCATGGATATATACTTCTTTGACACAACTAATTACTTAGAATATCTGAGGGCCAGATTCCAAGCTGACTTACTGGCTTTGCTCCTTTTAAACCATGAGACATTTGCATTTCATCACTTCCTTGCCAGTAGTTCTAGATTGGAACAAAAGCGATGCAACCACAGTTTCTGCCCCAGATCTGAAAATGACCACCTGAGCTATGCCAACAGTCCTCACATTCTGAAGCTGCTGTTGAAGTATTTCTGTAGTGACAAATGGTATCTCTCTTACACACAATTAGCTGTGAAGAATCCAGGGATGATTTTTCTGAAGCTTGAGATGCACAGGAGCACTCCAGTCAGTTCAGAAGTAATTATAATATAGTTACAGGTGTCCTACTCGCATTTGGCTTGGTCACTAGTGGCTTTGTCCTTTGGAAACTGAAGCACTTGGTCACATGCTGAGAATATTACCATTTCTCAACCAACCTTACTTCCATGCTACCACCAACATCCTCAACTAAATTCAGGAGTGCGAGAAACACTGATCTCCACACATCCTTTCACGCTGTTGCAGCTTTTCCCACTTTCCGCTCAGCAAGATGATGGGGATGAATTATTTGTTATAGCAAAGGAACTCTAATTCCTTATGCTGTGTGCTCTGGGGTCAGAGTACTGGGATGTTTTAACACCCCTACTAAGAGTTCCTGAAAGCCATAACAGCAGCTGATGGATCTGCCAGGCACAGCTTTTTAAAAACATCAAGTTGCTAATGGAAACTTCAGCCGTTCTCTCACTGTTGTTTCATACATAAGTAGTATTTCACTCATGTTAAGACTAAAAACACTGTCCCTCCACACACATTTGATTCAGTGCCAGATCTCCAGTGCTATTTCAAGGGCAATAAATTAAGCATTGATCAAGTTATGTTTACATTGCCTCCTAGAGAAACATGGGTGTGAAAAACCAGTAACAAAATATGGAGTCTGGAGTCTGAACCAGAGTTGTGCATCCCCTTGGTCTGGAACAATATACATATAAAGCATTGCTTTGGGCATTATTCCACTAGCTGTAGGAAAAGCTTGTTATTATTATGGCTAACTACACCAATTTGCATGAAATACCTAACTTGGGCCTTCACACCTAAAAAATCCAGCCAGTTATTCTGGTACTGAAGTGCAGACACATTCCCTCCATCCATTCAGGGCTGGGCCTAGAAACACTGAAACACCAGAAGTCCATTTCTCTGTGGTGTTCGCCTGAACCATATAGTTATACAGCTGATACAACAAAATGGAGCATCAGGCTTTCTAAAAAAGCTGTCTTTCCATTTTGCTCACAACAAATCTATGGTCCAAAAGGTGTTACAATCCTAGTTTTATAGATTCATATTTAAGCGTGCACAAGAGTCAAAACAAATGAAAAGCCCCTGAATACACCAATGAACTGAAACTGGCACAGCCCGCTCCAGTAGCTATAGTCTCCATCACGTAAGCAAGAAGCTCGTTTGTTGGTACTTCTCTCTCATTGAAGATTACCCAGTAAAGGAGGCCTCAAGAACCTCAGAAGCAGATGCAGTACCAGCATAATTCCAGTTCCCAATAAGGCTGTGCCAACCATGAATACTTGCAATCCAGATTCCAGATTCTCCGGTGTTATCAGGGTCACATCCTTTCATTTACATTTGTTGCTTCATATTTTGAATTGGGATCCACAAAGGACAGCCTTTCTCTGATTATCTCCCCCTTTCTCCTCAGTTTTGCTTATCATATGGCTGCAACATAACAGCTGAACTAAGGACTATCACTCACAACAAAACCCTAGCAAACAGCCCTTAAAGTCTCAGTGTTGATTCCAACTACCACTCACTCAACCTCAAATCTCAGTTTAAAACCCAACTTGAAGTAATCTAATTCACATTAATCTAATCCAAACTTGGTAATGTTTATCTGTAGGAAGCCTGGAAAGCTTTGAGGACTCTACCTGCTGCTAAAAATAAGCCAGCTTAGGGTAGATAACACATTCACTTGGATGGCAGTTTATTCATCTCAAAGAGGGAAGAAAGCATCAGCTGAACAGAGAAAAACAGAGCAAGATGCCTTTCTGAAGTGAGATCCTTGCCACATGCAGGAACTCTGAACTCTTTTGTGACAATTATCCATCTGAAAATCCTGCCAGGTTTCATATGGAAAAAAACAAGCCTTTCAACACCCACTAATCCAAAGTTTATAGTTCAATCCTTTTTTTCCCTACTAACCACCTCTGATTACTTGCCAGGGGTGGAGTCCAGGGAGTACTTCCTGTTGAGCACAAGCACATGCCCTTGTTCTTCGCAATATCTGAGGGGTGAGCAGTGGAAGCAGCAGCTATTAACACATTTGCACATCAGTACAAGCATCATACCAGATGGAAAATACCTAATCCATGCCAGTAAAAACTAGAGACTTGGCATGTGATAGACAGATAGAATCTTCTTTCCAGAAAGCAGAAGACAGCACATATCAACACTGCTGACGTAAAAAACAAGTCTGGGGAATCCTAGATGGCTGTGACATTCCACAGTATTCTGTGTGTGTAGGACTACATTACAAAAAAAAGCATAAGTTGATATGGACCCCAAACTGAAATGAGTCTGAATTACTATGAAAATCCAAGCAAACTAAAGTAATAAGGGAGAGTGAATTCACATCATGCAATCCACATCAGCAAGGATGGAGAGCAGCCCCCTCCTTCACCAGATGGCATATCCTGATACTCATTTTTCTAAAGCTCTCTTTAACCACCACACAATCTCAGCAGATACCCTCAGCTTTCACTGAAATTCAGACAACCTTTCATAGCATGGGAAAGAGAGCACATAGACCTTGATTAATGCTCTATCTAGAGCAGACCTTATGGTGGGGTGTTCTACAGTAACTACATGAAACAAAACATGCACTAATCTTATGCAGTCAGTAAAATCATTTACATAACTTTAACCTTGCATGACAACAACATACTGGAGTTTTCCAAATATTCACATAGTTATTGGTTCTGAGCTATAACAGATTCTAGCCTGAAAACTAACAGAAATTGAGCATCTTAAGGGAGAGTTTGGTGGGTCAAAAGGCATATAGGCCAGACCAAATTACAAAAGCAAGATCTCTGCTATCACTCAAGAGGTACAAAGTAACACAGGAATCCTAATAAAATCACATGAAGAATGGCTGCTTTTCCATCCAAAATTCAACATTTTTCAAGTCAAATCAATTTTATTAAGCTGACCAAAATCCTGATTGCAGCCATTTCTCCCCCCTGTGAAATTATGCACTTGTAATGGTTCTGAGCCAACAGTTAGTCTTTGAAAAACCTCCCTAACTCTTCCATGGTATAATCATACACAAAAACCTCCCAAATCATGCAGCTGGAAAACGTAGAGTAACCTACAAGTAACAGTCTCAACTACTGGACTTATCCTTAATATTTCTACAAGACCATCTTAGATGATGTAGTACGTTCTTTGAGATATCAGGGTAAATGCCTGATGAGAGCTGGCAAGTGCTCCCTGGGCCAAACAGCCCTTCTTGAGTGAGTTGTGTGGCAGCTCAGTGAATCAAAGGCAGAAGGTAAGCTCATAGCTGCACACAGTAATTTGTGCACGTGGCTGTGGGAGGATTATTAATGTGCCATGGGGAAAAGAGACAATGTGGAGGAGCAAAAATATAGGAAAAGGTATCAGGCAAGAGAACTGGGACAAAGGGATTAGAGATTACTCTTTTCTGGAATAAACCTTAAAAGAGTCTCTGAACTCTTGAGGTCTCTTCAGTTCCCTTGGGCAGGTAGATTACAAAAGTTCGTCTTACATGGACAAGATATTTGCAAGACTTCTTGTAAGTCCAGTGACTGATCATCATTTACTGCCTCCTGGCAAGTTTGGCTTTGAGTTTTAGCAGGAAACAGTTTGTTATCAGTATGTCCATAAAGAACTGAGTGGATTTGCTGCCAGCATCAGTCTTTGAGCTGCCATTTAAAAATAAATAAAGGAGATCTTACATTTGCAACCCTTCTCACCCCAAATGATTCTAGCAGCATACGTGTACCCCTAAGTGTACCTGTAGGAACCTCTCAACAGGGAGGGATGATAGCAAACCTATCTGAGCATCTTTCACAGGCAGGGAAGCCAGCATGTGGCTGAACCCCCGTGCACTCCAGCCAGCAGCGTTGAGTTTTCTTGAGCATTCCTGTGAGGACAGCATGGACAAGAAATACTTGGATGAGCATGAGAAACCACAACCTGAAAAACAATCGTTTTCACCTTCTCATGTTTATATTTTAAAAAATAATAATCAGTTACATATGGGTTTTGTGGTGCCAAAATTGCCACTGAAATAATGACAGAAACAAAATAAATATCGGCCAAAATAACAGGGCACCAACACAGCACATTAACAACAGAAAACATTGTGCTCCTCCTGGAGAGAGTTATGAGCCACCAGAGACACACACGCTCATCTCTTCATAATGAAATTCAGGACTTTCCAAGGCACACAGATGTGCTGTGCACACCCTTTCATATAAAATCCTATGGTAAGTGTAGCTTATTATCACATGTAGGATGAGACTACATCATATTCTGCCTATTAAGTTCATTTTAAATGATGCATCAAAGCTTTGGTTTCTGCCACTGCTGCCAGGTTAAAATGCACCTACTTTTATTCTACCTCCTTCACATCATCCCCAGAAAACAAGAACTATATATATATTATGCACATTATACATATATATGCACATATATGCATACATGTGCACACATATATGCGTATAATATATATACGAATATATCTTATTTGTGTACAAGATGCAACATGGGATACAAAAGGTATATCCAAAACCAGTTCTCTCTTTTTTGAGACAGACATTTGCCTGTGCCCTATTAATACTCAATGCCCAAGTTAACAGAACAATTTCTGGTTTGGTTCTGTCACTACACATCCAGGAATATTTATTTTACCCTTTGCGGTCAGAGTAACTATAGTACTGTAATAAAGAGAACAATTAATTTCAGTGCATTTACAACACAGATGCTGTAGTCTGTCACCTTGCATACATGCTGTCATTTAACACTTATGCAGAACGCTACCAGGCAGAATGTTTTGCCTCTACTTTATTCTTCCTTTCTTGTGTTGTAAAAGTTGTAAGATGATCCTGTCCTCCTCTCAGATATTTCCATTACTATTTTCAATGCTTAACGCTTATAGTAATCCTCACAGCAGTGAACATCACTCTCTGAACTGAAATCATAGAATCATAGAATCCTAGAATAGTTAGGGTTGGAAAGGACCTCAAGACCATCGAGTTCCAACCCCCCTGCCATGGGCAGGGACACCTCCCACTAAACCATGCCATCCAAGGCTATGTCTCATTCAGAGCTGAAGTCATCACAATATGAATTTGAAAGACTGATTGGCAACCACTGTGGCACTGAAGGTTTAGGACTAATAGAAAGACCAGAAAGGAGATATTTATGCTTTAGGGAATTCATATGTTCAGGCTGCTTTCCCAACTGAGAACACAGAAAAGCACATAACCCCCATGCTTCTGTCAGATAGAAAGACTCTGCAAAGACGAACCCAGGCAGCCACAACACAGAACTCGATTTTCATCTCTGAAATTCAGTGTAGTCACATCTATCACCTGAGTCCAGCGCTCAGAACATCAAGATCTTAAAAACAAAAAACATCGCTGTTTGACATTCAGCTGCCTTGTAAAACAGCATCTGGGAAGAGATGGAAAGGAACACATGGCTCACAGATGCTATGTAGACTCTTGAAAGAGTTTTGACTGCAACACTTAAGGGCCAATCCAACTGGCTTCCAATGAAAGTTGGTGCTCTAAATTTAGTACAGTGACTTCAAGAAGTTAACTGCTGAACTTTACAGTTGGCTTACCTCAAGTTCAATTAAGCTCCAGGAGAAAGAGCATTGTACCTTATTTTATTGCATATATACCTTTAAGTGACGTCTAATATAGAATTAATTTTATCCAACAGGGAACTGTAAAAATACGGAATCTAAACTTCCAAGCCTTCATTCTGCTACTGCTATAGCTGGGAATATTTCCAACAACACAATGCTTTCTTGGAAAGTCATCATTTAAAAGGTGACCTTAGGTGATAATTTCTGAGAACAAGCAGAAGAGCATTACCTTGAACATATTTGACGATGGACTACCAAGAGAAAGTAACCAGTCTGCTGTGCCTTCTGCCACTTCTTCAGAATGCACCGAAAGGTGAAAAGCAATTCAATAGTCAGAGAGTTTTGATGCAAAATCAGGGAGTTGCTCATACTCCCAAAATGGCACAGCTGAAACCTAATGGACAATTCTGCTTTGGAACCAGTTGCAAATCCATTCCTAAGGAAAGTGGTGTCATTACCTGCTGAATAAATCCTTTGTGTTAAGGTCAGCAGAGTCAGACTGTGGAAAGATGTTCTTTGAAAGAAAAAGTTCATACGTAGTTTCTTTTAATTTATTAGCAATAGTGCTATAGCTTTAGAGGGCAACATACCCACTACTGAGTGAGCCACCTTATTGCACTGCTGAACTAAATTTTATGCACATCAACAGCAATAGAACCACCAATCAATTGAAACACAATTCAGCACAACCAGCTCTAGCAAAACTATTAAGAATAACCTGAACTTGGTGATTTACGCTCTGCACCTATATAGGTTGTGAGAAAGGCATAAATACCTTCATGCGTGTAGCACAGCACATGTAAACTTAGTACAAGATTCTGACTCTGGATGAAAACTTCGCATCATTTTCTACCAGAGAAAAATGTAGTGAAAGCTGGCATCCATCTGTAGCCACCTCCTTTCTTTGTAGGAGAAATGGAGCTCCTTTGAAGGGAGGAAAGACAAATTCCCCAAATGACACCTTCAGAAAGTAAGACACATATAATTCCCTCTACTCTACAGCATCACTGTGATGGATGTACTTGACCCCTTAGCCAAACTAGCAGTAGTTTGGTGGAGGCTCCAAAGGAGGTAAAGGACTAAGCCAAGTTATGGCTGACCCAAAAATTAAAGTTAGCACAGGATTTCCTCTCCCCAAGTCTAAAATGAATATATATGACATTAACCTCCAGCTTTTAATACACACACACCACCGCCATCTCAGTTTGGTTATAAACAAGACCCTGATACACCTGGAAAAGCATCAGGAAGATAATTTACCAACATTATTATTCTAAAAAGGTTAATAATAACTGATGCTCCCAACTCATTTTATTCAAGACACTATAGAAGTAGCACACACAGAAAGCAAAATCTTATTTTCTGTAAGGACTAGCAAAATTTCTACTCTACCTTCCCAAAGTAGGAGAAAAAAAGAATCACAAAGAGTTGAACATAAAGTAAGGAAAGAGACTTGCTTTGAAGGAGGTAAAATGCAAAAACTTACACCAGTAATATCACCTAGACATGATTGATTAATCCAATCCTACCCGATAGGAAAAAGAAGTACTACTCCATATGTCATCTTTTAGTACAGAGTACCTGAATGTTTGCAAGAAATTCAGACATCGTATTGCCTTCCTTCAATCATTCTCTGATCACTAAAGGAGAGAAATACTCAGTTTATAGTGCTAGCTGGAAATACTTCTGAACAACTCTGACAGATCAGCATTAAACTGCTATTATCTGGCTTCATATTCCCACCTACTGTCCAATGTAATGTGGAAGTAATGAAAAAGAAGAATACAGGCAGAAAGGAGCAGCATATAAAAACAGCTTCCTCAAGCCTCTAGAGAGGAAAAATAGAATGCCTAAGGGTTGTTTTTTACAAGTAGCCACATTAAATGTACCATTACATCACCATGATAGACACTGTAAAGTTTCTGTAACTTCAAAATAATGGAAGACTTAACATATCACTGTAAACAAGAAGTCCCCTGAATACATCTATAAAGCACACATTTCTTTCACTTCATCAGGGACACAAGGACCAATTATGCCACAGAGCCCCATCAGGAGCAAAAGGAAATAGAAGCAGAGACAAACCTGAAAACAAAGCTACAGCACAAAGTCTATTCGAGATGCAAAGCCAAAGTCAGAACTGGAGATGAACTACAGACATGCATACAAAGAGTACCACCAGGAGATGACCAACCTACATCTTCATACCCCAAGTCCATTGAGGAGGTAAGACCAAAGACAGGGTGAAGGCACACCTACCTATAACATAGCTCCAAGAGATGAGAGGGTCCAGGCCTGAGTTTAAATGGGCTTTTTGGCCCCTGGGCTGAGTACCTGGCAGGCATCCCAGCTGGGGCTGATCAAGGCTATTAAGGTGGACTCAGGGCCCTGACACGCTCATCACAGCTCAGCCAGTGTTTTTGTTTAGACATATATGACATATCAGGACATATACAGACAACATGGTTTAACTTGAACATGTGTGTTTTGAATACACATAAGTGATTAAAGATAATTCTGGTTACAAGCTTACTTCATGAGCTTCAGATATGAGACTGCCCATAGTTACCCCTCCCCACTGAATCACAGCAGTCCAGAGTTAACATCATTATGCTACTTCTGCTTCCTTTTAATCCTTTCTCTCCTCCTAAAATGGCAAAAAAAGACAGTGTCATGACAGCAAACTGCTGAGGATGCACCCAAGGTCTTCTCAGTACTCCAAACTGAAGCAGAAAAGCCTCTTCTCTACTAAACCATCCTCCCAGCCAGTAGTACTTTCCAGACTGAAGACCACTCTACACCTTCAGGCTACTAAAATCCCAGCATTAAACATATAGACATACTTCTACAAGATATAGGGTAAACCCAGGCACAGTCAACTACAGCTAGCCAAATTCATAATCATTGTTTAAATCTACAGGGATGGAGTACCATAACACAGCTTTTCTTGCACTTATACAAGAAGTCTTCCTACCACAAACCACCAGGAACCTCTCCTACTCCCTTTTAAACTAAGCCTTGTCCTCTACTGGCAAACCAAAAAGGGAAAACACCTACACTTTCCTCTAATATCGACTGAGGCCAATTAGCCTTTAAATGAGCATGTCAACCCTTTCCTCACTTAGGTAGTGTTTCTCTAGTATAAAAGACAAAGCGGTGAGAGTAATTAAAAGAAGGAAGACTTCAGATCTCCACCTGTGAACTTGCCATATCCTCTGGTAACTTCATGAAGGGTCTGATGATTGCAAGGCTTTCCAGGGAGAACTGTCTTACTCCAGGTGTTGTATGAATACTAACAAGGAAAGCTGGTTAGTGTATTGCAAACAGTTGTAAGAAAGACATAAGTAAGAAACTGGGCTATAAGTAAATTAAAACTCCTCAATTAAATGCTATGCAACAGTCTGGCACCTGTTGGATCCCAGTGCTCCTGATACTGGAGTATCACAAAAGACAAAGAGGGAAAAAGAATGGATAAGCTTAATGTAAATATTGCCAGTCTGAAGGTTCCAAAAATCATAAAGCTGTTTTAAAAACAAGGTTGCTTACTTTATACTTTAGTAACTCTGCCTTTTGGATGCACCCAGACAACATGTCTGATGCTTCTTCCAGAGGCACACAGGTCAAGAAGCACAGATTTGTGGTAACAACAGCTGAACTCTTCATGCCGCTTATCAGGTCTGGAAGCTGAGGCACTGTAAAAAGCCCCAGATCCTTAGATTTTCACACTCACAGCTGTTAGCAGAAAAACTCTTTCAGAGCTTCTTTTAATGCAAGTGGAAATTTTAAGCCCTCTCAAAACACCTTCGTAGTCACTGATTAAAAGGGAAGATGGTGAAAAACTGTTGAATTTGACTAGCAAAATCCAGCAAGAAAAAAAAGCATTTATCTGAATGATAATGAAAATGTCATTTGCACTGGAAGCCTCTCCATGCTGCAACTGTGTCAACATCGTTATTACTGCATTTTTCCCCTTGCTAGTTGGGGGATCCTTTAAGGTGTTGCCAAGTGTTTGTCCCAGCCAGATATAAACCCTGTGCTGTTTTCCTTGCAGAAGGATTTCCTGTAACTCTTCTCTCTGTCTTTCATAGTCTTTAAATATGGGCTGTGTGGCAGAATGGGTGTGACAGTTTATTACTAAACCACTAAATAAGCAGTCAGACTTGGGGACATGTGGTGTGAAGAGCATTCTTAAGTTCATTTAACTTATTTTGCCTTCTACCAACTGTATTTAAGATCCCAGCTCTCATGATTTTTCGTACATCGAATATCTGAGTTTTGCCTTACAGCCCCAACTACTGGCGTATGGCATTTGAACACAAACATTTTGTTCCTGATTTTAGGCATTATAGATGTAGAGAAAATCTTGAACTTGCAAATCCTACAATTTCAGAAGTTAAAGGAAAAAAAATATCTGGTGATTTAAGGCAGTCTTGTGATTAATTTCTTTTTAATACTCGGGCAAAGAAACACTGACTCACTGTAGCCATGTCAAACATCTCCAAACACCCCTGACAAGGCTATTGCCTGGCCAAGATTTCTGCTTACATGTTCCAGCTGTTTACGAGGTATTTGTGTAGAGGAAATATGTGGCAATAAAGATGTTTCTTCTAACTGAAAAACTGTTGAAGGGTTTTTCCTCCAAATTCCTCAAAGTAAGTGAGCAAAACCAACTGTGGGCAGGAACTAAACACCACCTGCTCACAACAACGGTAACATTTAGGACTGAAATCTTTCTGTACCTTTAATTGTGTATGTACCTTCCCTGTGTTAACTAAGGGTAGCCTAAGGGAAGATGGGCGCCATTAGATACTTATCACAAAGGTGCCCCTGTGGACGGCTATGTAATTCACTGCTCTCTATGTGCAGACTAGCAACATGTTGAAGAATTTCCATTTGTGCTCTACTGTTAACACTCAGACCAAGGGAGAACATCTAAGAGAAAATGTGTTATCGATGTTTTGCAGATTTGGGGCACCCCACTTTTATGCTATTTATATTCCACTTGCAGCCAGGTCTTAGCGAAGCTTTCATGCAACAGAACTGCCTGACTCTTGTGACTTTAAGACTGACCGCAGCTTTAGCTCTGGCATTGGGTTCTACAGAATACCCTTTCAAATTGGTGGTTGGACTTCAAAAGATGAAGTCTACCAATACTTCTAGGTGCTGTTTCATCTGATTCCACCTCATCTGTCTTTGTTTTTAGGACACATCTGTCTACATGGTTGTCTTGGTACTCAGGAGAAGAAGCTGTAAAATGGGTTGTCCCATTGTATTTCGGGAGGTCCAAATGCTTTCAGCTCAGGATAATGATCTACTTCATTCATTCCCCCTATAAAGTCCTCCTAGCATACAGGAAAGTAGAAAAACCAAGACAAGCACAATCCTTGTAATCATAAAAAGTTATTGCATCTCTACAACTTTTTCAATTCCCCAAAATATTTTTATGAATAGTTTTACAAAATTCAGTGAGATCTTTGGCGTTTGTTCTAGCTTTGCTCATTCATGTTTGCATGTTCTTTTGCCTCACACTGGCTGTATCTTGCACAGGCTGCGCATCTCACCTCAGCCCAAAACAGGTTCTCTACAAATGCTTGAGACCCAAACTGCAGATATTTGGCATACAAGATAGGATTAACCTGTTTATCTAGAAGTTAGGTATTTAGTCTCAGTCTGGCTTGTATTACAGTCAGTGAAGAAACAATCACTTTGATCTGTTGCATTGAACTCATGCAACTACATTGGGTAGGCAATGAGGATCTTATTGGGCAGAGAGGGCATTCACATAGCCATGGAGTGAACCAGAGAGACTTCTGCCATAGCATATGCAGCACTAAGAAATAATTTGGGTAGAGGAGAGTCTCAGTGGCTTAACTTGCCCTTTCTGGATGTACAAATAAATATAAGCCCCTGTTTCAGGATCACTGATTGCACAGTTCACCCTGTGAAGACCGTTGGATGTGCATCTTGAGTGTACATCTGGTTTTAAGAATCACTGTGTGCAAACAAAGCAGTTTGGCTTGAGACTAGCAGGCAGAAAGCCCACAGCATGTTTATAGCAACAGTTTTTTGGCTTGTATTTATCTGAAGGGTTCCACTTTAGGTTTAATTACATTCTGTATAAATCATAAGTAAGGTTTTAAATATAACTAGAGAGTTCTCCTAATGTAGAACAGTTCCAAGGCTTCTGCAGTTTCTGGAGAAAGAGCATCAACTAGCCAAGGCAGAGAAAAAGAGCAACCTGAGCATTAACCAGACCTGTGCGGAGACCAAACTCATGCCGTGTCCTGCTGGCTGCAAAAAAGACCCAGAACCAAATACATTGGAGCTTCCTAAGGAAATGTAAATGCTGATTAAGTGTGTAGTTTCTGGAGGTGCATTTCTTGCCTGTCAGATGTGCTGTCCTAAGAGCTATAGCAGCTTTTTCCACAGATGAAGTGATTTCAGTGTCACTGTGAGCTACAATCACTCTTACCTGAGGCTATCTTCTCTTTGCATGTGATTTCTATGTTAGAAATATGCATGCCTGCATATGTGAGATCTTCTATTTCAGGAACACAGTCAAATGACTATTCATGTGTTAAAGATCTGATGGATATCAGACTACCAAGAGAAAGAGAATCCTCAAATTCTTGTATTTTGGAAGATTAAAGGCAAAATACAGGAGTAATATGGGAGAAAGTACAGCAGGGTGCCTTCACAAGGCTTGCTCTCCTTAGTGCTTCCACTTCAGCTTTCACATCACAGGCCCCACTTGACTTCATGACTTAGAACACCTTAAGAGATAAATCAAAGTGTCTCTTTCTTCCACAGAAAGTACATCTGGAGGGCAGCTTCTCTTCTGCTTCTTCCAAAATCCCTTTTCCTACTCTTCCCAGCTGTGTGTGTGACTTGGGTAAATGCTTATCCCTGGGACTTTCCCTGGCCTCCTGCTCCCTGGTACACAGTATTTCATTATCCATACATGAAAAACATAACTTAAGCTTAATCAGAACACATCAGATGGACCCAGATTCAAATGCCAGGCTCCCCTGGTGTTACCTCACCCCCCTTGCCATGAGCATTCTGGGAATGGACAGGATTCCCATGTGGGGGTCCCACATGCAGGGGCTGCATGGGAAGTTGCTGCAGAAGGGTGAGCAAGGATGATGGGCTGCGTTTTTATGCATAGCTGTCAGCAGAGAACATTATGGAGCCTCTTATTTGATGTGTGGAGGTGCTTTGCCTTGCAGTTGCTGTGCCATAGAGTAGTCAGGGATACCCACAGGGGTTCCCCTAGCGCTACTGGGGTACAGGCTGTGCCTTGCTTGGGTGCTGCTTCATGTCCGAACTCTTTGGGATTGAACTGATATTTTCTCTGGGAAGAGGAAAATGCAGAGCAGGCTCCCTTTGATGGGGTGCAGGGGAAGTTTTCATGTGTGTCATGCTGTATGGTTGCGCTTGGAATGGTACACTGTGCAGGAGATGATTTCCTTCACCTGAGTTTCAACAGTGGAGCTCCCTCTGTATCTGTGATGCACAGCTAAAAGTAATGGATGCTGATGGCAGTGTAGAAGAAAGGAGGTGAGAGGTGCTACTTCCTAGCGAGAAATACTGCTGCCTTCATTTTCCTGTAAATGGCATCTCATTTTGAACTGATGAATCTTATATTCCCATCAAATATCTTATAGAAGCCAGTCCTTCTGTTACTGTTACTGTTCAACTTCTCATAATTTATAGTTACATTTTTCTAATGTATATCTTATAAATATGCATAGAAATAACCCATAACTGGCTTTATTTTCTGCTGTCTGTTATCCATTTTCTTTTTCCTATGCAGAAAGTGTGAATGGGCATGAAACATGACCATGTCAGTGTGTTTCTAAGATCTAAGTATTAATTTTTATGTACCCACGTGCAAGTTAATCTCATTTTTCCTTGCACAAAACAACTGTAATAACAGTAACATTGACTTTCTGTTATATGAAATGTGAATCCCTGTTATATGGGGAAGTTAGGGAAGGTGCTGCACAAAACAAAGCTCAGGCACAAGGGCTAGCAAATCCTGACTCTTTCCCTGGCCTACCTTTAAGCTAGCTCAGCAAAAGCTAAAAGTCAACATGTTGCTTTGAAAAGCTGAATGTAAGTCTGTTGTTAAACTAGGCTGGCCTTTTTGTTTGGCAGCTTAAGCAAACAAAGGCACAGGAATAAATAGAACAGCGCTTTGAGTGACCTAGTCCTGGCTTGAGATGATGAACAGGAGCCCACTAAAACTGGCATTAAGCATGAGCAGGAGAAAAGCTTGGAAAGGACTTGTGTGGTCAGGGTGCAGGCACAGAGAGGTTGAAAGGGAAAGGTGACTCAAGGAGCTAGTTCGAAGGCAAGTTTTGCTCTGACTCAGGACTGAAACAGTTCTTGCAGTTCCAGTCGCTATACCAATGTTTTGGAAACAGCAAATGGAATCATAGAAATAAGGAGCTCAGACAACTCAGACTGGTGAAGGTGTGTTTAGACTGCTTGGTCAAGGTGAAGAACCAGACCACCAGGGCCTATGTAACTGTTTACATGAATCTTCCTCCGTAAATAACATTCCTGCAGGGGTGTGTATGCATACATGCCCTTAACAGTCATAGTTCTGTTAAATTATGTTAAAACCCAAACAAAATCTGATCTAAGCCTGTGAATGATGCCTCTGTGAATGGTTTTAGCAGAAGGAAAGCAGATCTTGATGTGAAAAGGGTGTTTTCCTGTTCCCTCTTCCTGCTCTTTTGCAGAGCAAGCTCAGTATGATTGATGTGATCCTTAATGTAACAGAGATCGATCTTCAACGTGCCTGTGACCCAGGATGGTAGCCGTGTGGTAATGTCATCCAATCTGATCATCTTTCTCATGTAAATGGATAAGTCCCTTCTGTGAAATGGTGCCTGCAATTTCCTCTCCCTTAAACGTGGTTTCATTTTCCATTGTCTAATATTCATCTGCCTCCTTGGAGGAAGAATGGGGTTCCTCTTCTCAGAAGAAGAATAAATAGTAATAAGAGGAAGCCCATTCTGTGGCCAAAGTGGAGTTCCTTAGCATTTTATTCTACTCTGAAATCTGAAGATATTGGCTTTAGATAGAGAGAGGTTTGTGACCTTGCAGCTTTTCTGGATTGCTTATATCTCATAAAAGTGAGTAAAAAGCAGACAATCACATCACTTACCCTACGCTTATTCCATGTTCCTTTCTATTTGGGCCTAGTCTCTGTCGCTCACACTCACCCAACTTGCTTTAAAATCCTGATGCCATGTTATGTGTCATTTCTAGACTCCCCCTGGCCCCATTATAGCAAAGAAAATTTGTGATGCTTGCTCTCATCATCTACTTTTGTAAGGAATGAGCAGTTGGGAAAGATGAATTGCATTGTTAAACCAGCAAAAGCAGAGAGGAGGGGAAGCAAAAAGGGGACAGACTTGCTTCCAAAAGTAAGAGTTTGACTTAGCCAGGCCTCATCTACTATTGACTTCAAAGAATTAAAACTCACAGAGGTGGACTCTGGTTAAAGAGGCTTTAACTCAGTGCTAAGAATGTGCAAACATATTCAGATAAGATAAGCACCCTGAGCTTTTAGTTCATAAGCCTGAGGTTTTGAAGCTGTACTAGAATAAGAGCAAACATCGTCCTCATACGGTTTCGTTCTGAGGTTTTATTTGTCCCATTTCTCCCTGTCTTCAGATTTCCCATATCCCGAGCTTCTTGCTTCCTGGTGGGCAGGACTTCAGAAATAGCAATGCACTTGAAGGAAGATGAAGAGCAATTGGAGGAACCCTGGAGGAGAAAAACAAGAACGATCAAAGGTTTAAAAACAGCCATGACCTTTGGTGTAAGACTGAAATAAACGGTTTATTAAATGTGGAGAGGAGAACTGAGACATAATGTTCTTTAAATACGTTAAAGTTAGCTGCAAGAGATTAAACTGTGCTCCATGTGCAGTATAAATAAGAATACCAGTGAATGATTTGAATCCCAGGAAAGGAAATCTTAGGGCATGTGTTATAAAAGATGTTCTAAGGAGACTGAGGCACTGAATTGCTTGGGGATGTGTGGAATTGCTGTCACTGGAGAGTTCAAAGGACAGAAGAGTCCAATATTTCTTGGAAAGGAGGTTAATTAATGCCAGTACCCAATCTGTAGGGGAGAAAATCTGATCCTTTCAAATCAGTGGGATATTATGAAAAACATCCTTATGTGGGTTTCCTTTTCAGTATCCCCCTCTTCTTAAACAGAAAAATTTGTTACAACAAAAACATGAAAAGGCCCTTTAAAATATTGACATAACTTATCCCATGTTTTGCAAAGATGGTGCTTTATATATTCTGCAGATTTTGGTGAAAATTGAATTGCCTGTTTTTTCCTGAAATTGATATCTTATATGCCCAAGAATATTCCCCTTTTCCATGAGGAAAGCACAGGAGTATTTTCTGTCCAGATCTCTTCATGCTTAGAGCAGCATTAGAATCTGAACAAGACCTGTTGTCATTTTTCATGCTAGTGAAAAAACCCAGTATTTTACTAAAGAGACACAAACTACAGCTTCATCCTTTTACATGTTGGTCATTTTCATGCAGCAAATCCAACCTCAGGCCTTAAGGGGACTTTGATTGCACATGCAGCTCCAACAACTGAGGTTTGGATATTGCAGGATGAGCTACTGACAAAGTTCCACCAAAATATCAGTTGGCTTGGGATGATCTGAAGCCCTCCAGAACCAGGAAAAAAGGAGAGAGAACTCCTTTTCCTTTCTCCATACATAACTGGCTATTGACCTGACAGAGTTGGCTAAAAGCACCAGTGGCAGACTTAGGAAGAACAGGTTTTGGGAGTGCTGCAGACTGGACTACAATAGGTTTAGCCCTGTCTGTGGCTGACCCACCTGAAATGCATGAAGGAGGTAAGTGCCTGCCCTGAGCTGCAGAAGTGCTCAGGCTGTGACTCTCTAAGGCTGGTGGGCTTTAGGACTGAGCTGTCTAATGGGCAAGCACTGAGAACGGGCTCAGGCCCAAACTGTGTCTGGGGTGAAGAGAGCTGTTTAGTGTTCCAGGTCGTAAAAAAAAGGATTATGGTCAGGGCTGTTTGATTTCATGCAAAACACTGTGTTCTATCTTTTGATTGATAGCTTTTCAATCCTTCCAAGCTCAGGTTTACTGATGTGTTTGAAACAGGTTTCTGGTAGCCCTCTGCCACAGGAGCTGCTTGCTGGAATAAAGTTACTCATTTGTTCATGTTCCCAAAATCAGAGACTTACTGCGTTGCTCCCATGCGTAAGTTCTTTAAAGCAAAGAAGAAATTTTGTGGCTCTTCATCATGAACAAGACTGGAGAGAGCGAGGCCAGTTGTGCAGCACTGGGAATATAAAACAAAAATAACATGATCCCAAATAGCCATCTCCTTTAATGTTTATGCTCACCCTGATGAGGACACTGTTTTCTTAGTCCTTGTCCTTAAGCCTGTTCTGGGTACGCCCCACACTTGTGTCGGGACAAGTGAATGTGGTATTTGTGCCTGCCCTGGGCAACAGTTCAGCAAAGGAGAAATTGTCACCAAGATGAAGGTAAGCAGGATGATGTTCTGCCTCTGTTTCTTGCTGGCTTCCATGCTTCTCTGCCTGGATGCAGTTTATTTAGTGCATGTCACTGTGGCAGAAAATCTGGCTACTGACTTAGCCATGATATAGATGAGAGATATGCCTGACCAGTGTTTGTGTCATGAAGTATTAAGTACAAGGCCCTGCTAGAAGCTGAAATCTGGTGCTTTTCATTAACTCTTTGATGAGAGCAGAAAATCTACTCATCTCAGGGAAAATGAAGTCTTTGCCTGACCATGGTAAACATGCTCTAGAAAAGCAAAGTTTGTTTATGCATGGTCTTGATGAAGCACTTAGCTTCCACTAGAGTCCTTCTGGGGAATGCTGGAGCCCAAAGGGGTATATGAATCCAAAATCTTACAAATCATCCTAGTTTCTGGGATGGGCAGGAACAAGGCTGGGAAGCTAAACATTTGTGACCTTTGCAGAAAGAAGCGATTGAAATCTAGCTGTGGAAACAGCGTAACATCTGAAACTGGCCCTTTCTTGTAGTGAAACGTTTCCAATGTGTTGCTAAAGTTTGGTTTATTGAAGGTTTCAAACAAAGCCGTGCTGGCTGCTGGATGATGGGCCTTTAGACACTGCAGCCCAAACATCAAAGAAGGGCTAGTGTGTTCCCTCTAAAGTTCATTTTGCTTTTCATTCAGCTGGTGGCTATGAAATTGCTTCAGTCTGGGAAGCTGGGAAGCGTGTAGTGCAGCCCTATGCTGAAGTGGACGTAGATGTTGACTGGTATGATGCTGTTGGAGGAGCTAGGGGAAAGGGATAAAAATGTCTTTCAAGGTTGTGTCCAGTTTCTGGCTCTGTCAGCTGTATCATAATGGCATTCATAAATGCATCAAGATAGATTTTCAAGTCAAGACTGAGTCCCACTACTCCTGTGAAGAGGCTGCATCAAAACTTCATCTATGATGGTTAAAATCCTTCTTATTTCCAACCTTAGCATATGACTGCCCTGCTTGTGGCCATTTATTACTGAAAGCTTAGAGCAAGGCTGCTGAACTCCATTTTATCAAGACTAAATTCTTCTGCCAACAGCCTTTTTTAACTAAGCTCTCTCCCTTCTTAACATTCACACTGATGAATGTTAGTCTAAATATTATGCCACAATGTCTTATTGCCAAATGGCATACTCTGCTAGAGAATTGGATTAATAAGAAAACAACCCCTTCCCCCACCTTTTCTTAACCCTCTCCCAAGATTTCCTAAATCTTAAGGTTTTTTTCCTCATATACTTCACCCATGTTTTTTGCATCTGTTTGTGATCTGTTCCAGACCATCCTTGCTGGAACCTGAAGTATCACTATCACATTCTTTTAGCTCTTGCTTTGCCAGACCAAACTCCCCCTGGTTCTGAGTCACTTGTTTGCACCCTTCTCTGGATTCATCTCCAGGAGTCCTCGGGAATGGGCAAATGCCTTTCTACTGTAAAATAGTCTCCTCCTCACTAAAGAGGTTTTTGACTGGAAATACTGCTAGGAAGGGCAAATTCTTTCAACACATCTTTCACAAAATCTAGCAGATTTTTCCAAGCTGTGTGCTTCATTAACTGGAATCCTTTTACAAGGAGTCACAGAGAAAAGACAAGGGAGGATGGCTACATTCTGATTGGGGAATTTTTCCCAAGAGGAAAATTTGTCACCAAAGAAAAATTAGCCATTGGAATGATCTCTCCAGGGAAGTGGTAGATTCCGCAACTTTGGACACTTTTAAGATTCAGCTGGACAGGGTGCTGAGCCATCTAGTCTAGGTCATGGTTTTAACAAGAAAGATCGGACCAGATGATCCTTGAGGTCCCTTCCAACCCGGTATCTGGTGATTCTATGAATATTCCTTGGGCACCAAATGTAGGATTTAGTGATGGTCACTGGAGCATCTTGTCGAATTCTAGATTTTCATTGCCATGAATTTACTTCTAGAGCCTTTTCCCCCTGTTAAATCAAGATGGAGTAGTTCATTTTCCTCTAGGCCAGAGGGATAATTGTTTTGTTGCTTCTAGTTTCAGATATTTCTAGTTTTGGATGAGGGTGGTAAGGTACTGGAACAGGTTACCTGAATAAGTGGTAAATGCTCCATTCGTGGTTGAGTTCAAGGCCAGGCTGGACAGAGCCTTGGCTGACATGGCCTAGTGTGGCATTCCTGCCCATGGCAGAAGTTGGAACTAGATGATAAGGTTCTTTCCAACCCATACCAGTCTGTGATTCTATGTTATTTGTGATCCCCAGACTATCCTATGGGCATCCTATAGCTTCTCTGAATAATGTGTTTTAAAAGAAAACATGCACTTTCTTAGTGTTTCTCCAAATGATTCCCTCCAATATTTGATTGTGGGAGACATGCTTCTGATACAGGCCAGAATCCTGGTACTGCTGAGGCATCCTTGTATGACAGCTACTATATAGCCTGTGCAGCAGGGTCACAGAACTGAGAGTTCACATATTCATTGAGGCTCATGAGCCTTGGCCCATCATCCTTGGGAGCCCCTCAGCTGCTGGCTGAAGGGTGTACTCTCCTTGCTCAGTCTCTGCTGTGAGAGTCAAGGACATACTGTCTCACTTGTTCTGATTCTGGCCTGGGTTGGTTTGTGCAAATATTAACATTGGCTTTTCCCTTTCTCAGCCTGCCTCCTCATATGGTAAGAGACCGCATGTATGAATAATGTGACAAGCATTTCTTTTGGTGGGGTTGGAAAATGCAACTTTCCTAGAGTTAGATCCGGAATTGGCAAGAGTCACTGCTGTCATACAGTTCTTGGACTTCTTGGCAGAAGAAGCAGCAACCCCTTTTCATTAGCAGGCATCTGGGGGAGATAAAAGGCTTGCTGAAGTCAATGGGCACGAGAGAGCTGCTTTGGAGAGTATTTACTTCCGAGTCACAAGGCACTCATGCTTCGTGTTCCCTCTGGGGAGAGCGACTGCTCTGCTGCTTTTAGCTGTGCGCATTTCAGGAGGCCCAGGGTGACTCCTCAGATGACCAAAGGACATGGTTAACCACGGGAGGAAGCACATAAGCAAGATTCCCCTGCTAAATTGGAAGTCTAAAACGTATTTGTGGATAACCTGACAAGAGGGGACTACCCTGGCCATACCAGTTAAAAACTTTGCTGGTAAAATGGAAATGTGGTTGAATAATAGGAAAAAAGGTCAAAAAGCATATGAGTATTTTACACAGGATTATTAGGAGCTCTCAACATATCAACCTAAATCTAATGTCAGTCCTCTTCTTGCAGGCTGGTTAGAGCTGATTGAAAATAAAATTAAAGCAACTTTGATTTTGGTCCAAATATAAAGCTGAAATACTGAAATAGCATGAAAAGACATTTTTCTTGTAGTAATTTCTGACCACATGAAAATAAGGAAGTACTACAAATCTTTCAAGAAAGCCTAACTTTATGAGATTTCCAGCATCATTTCCAGATTAAACAGATTTGGCTCGATGCTCCAACTTCTTTAGGCTCATCTGAAAGAAACACATTGAGATTTATGTCAGCCTGGGCTTTACTTCTTACATGAGTCCTACTGCAGATTCTTTAAAGCTCTATTTATGGATATATTTAGGGGAACTGTGCAAATCATTCAGCCTGAATCTCCAAAGCCTGGATACTGCTTTCAGCAGCAAACCTGGGATCACTGGCCAGATCAGTGAGAGTCTAACAAACTGTGGACAAGTCCAGGTTGGATTTCAATTTTGCCTTTCTTAGCTTAGAGAAGAGAGAATATTGAGGAATGGGAATGCTCCTGTGTGAGTTCTTGCTGTCCCACAGCCTGCTTTGATTTTTAAACTGGCTACGTAACTTCTAAAAGCTACTTAGATATCCAGTTGCTGTTGATTTTAATCAGAGGTAAGGAGAAGCTGGTGAGGGTTAGCTCATGGCTTTCTGAGCTGATGTCAGTGATGATTTTATGATAATGCCTGAGTTGAAGCTCTGTTTTGCCAAGTGTGACTGCTGAGCCTGCTGGGACCATCCTACAGTGTCTGCAGTCTGTATTACTGCTTCTCTGAAGAGACATTGGTAACTTGCTTTGGATGCCTGCTGTAGGAATAAGGTTAAGGGAACTCAAGCCCAAATAAGGTATCACCTCTCTGCTTCAGATGTGCATGCAGCAGGCATGATATAATTACCACTTTGGTACACTAAAGTACTGTTAAATATCATGAAGTGCTTCTTTACTACTATTAGTAAGACCATTCAAGGATTTTTGGATTGCTCTGAAGGAAAAGCTATTGAATTGAGGCCAGTTGTTACAATGAGACCTTTTAATTTATTTGCATATCAATGGTATGCAGAATGATTCTTCATCTGGGGAATCAAAATATTACTTCTTTTGATGTCTATTGTGCTTTTATGCATCTAAGCTCTCTCCAGATTCATCTGAATGTAAATGCACTGGGGTTGCACTATGTAAAGGCTTCCTGAATGCCATGTTCAGCAGGGGCTTTGTTCTTAGACCAACCTTCTGGACTGTAACAAAGGAGATGTAAACACTAGGTTTTCTTATGACTACCAAAAATTAATCTGCTTTATTCGTGCTACTCTTTACAAGAGTCAGATGAAACTGGGCAGGACGTGTTTTGTTCATTTGGCTGGGAAAAAACAAATTAACTGGGAGTCTCTAACATTTAAAGCAGCAAATCCCTGCAAAAATGAAATTGTCCTAATTCAGGAAAAAATGGCTTTCACCAAAATGCCCATTTTTCTGACAACAATAATGTTGAGCAGTTTGGTATTTTGGGCTTTTGTTTCTAATTAAAAACAAAACTAAGGTTTATAAAGGAGATTTGGCAAAGATACTACCGTAACAAAACCTAATCATGTTAGATATTCTTAATTAGATCCATGCTCCTTTCAAAAAGAACTTTGGATTCCCAACGAGGATGATGTTTACAGCTCTGGACCTTCAAGATTTTAACTTGATTATTTGCAGGCAACAGTTTGCCTACTTATACAACAGAACAATAATTGTGTAATCACCACTGCTAAGTGAAAACTCACATGATTTGGGTTGTGTTTAAACTCAGCTGGTTCTTGTTTCTTAATGGGTTGCCATTCCCCTGTACACATCCTCAAGGAGAGTGAATTTGGTAATTTGAAACAGCATTTCATCTTTGTCTTTTCATGCTTTATAACTTTGTTATGCCTCTCAAAACATCCCAAACTGCCAGGGAAATAGCTTCTAGTATTAGTTATCAGCACTAATTACACACTTCTGCATGGAACTGGTCTGGTGCTAATGGCTCAACAAGAGTTTTCCTAGTGAGTGTGTTTGCTCTTATGCATGAACAGCTTCCCACAGATCAGTTTGCAGATTTCAGCTTTTAATGGGCCACAGAGACTTGGATCGCTCTCAAGAACATAGTGGAGGTAACACAGAGTAATGGAGGACAAAGTATCAGGGGCAGCAATCACAAACATATGTATGTGTGTGTGTAAGAAAGAAAATAGACTTCCTGAAGAAACAAATCTGAATGATGATCCTGAGGAATTGGGCATACAATAGTTCCCACACCAGGATCAGAGGATTTGAACTGAGCACATGGCTAACTATTCAGACCCTTCAGCATTTTAGTGCCCATGTTTGTGCCCTACCAGTTCCCATATTCTACAAGCTGTCCTTTAAAACTGCAGACCTTCTGGAAATAAAACAACAGGGAAAGAACATCTAATTCATCCTGGATAAGAAGTGGTATAGAATAAAATAACAAGGTTTCCTGTAATGTTCCATTTGATGACTCTATGTAGTTGTAGTAAAAATCACTGTTTGGGAGTTTAAATTGAGAGTGGCAGTAAATATTAAGTTATGAAATACATGATTTCTGGCTCCTTTGTTGGAAGAGAGGAAACAGGAGAGGTTTCAGTATACTCAGAAATACCGAGTATTTCCATTATCTATGCTCTGCCTCCTTTGTTCTTTCCTTCCTAAGATTCTCTTTTTCCTTTATTGTTTCTTCATCATCCTCTTTTTTACTACTTTCATTGTAGTCCCCATGGCCTGGAAAACTGTCTTCAGATAACTGTGGCACTACAGTATTTGCCTTGGAATGTCTGTTGAGATGGGAGTAGAGGTGATCTACTAGTGCAGGTAGTAGAAGCTTGGCTCACTTCCTAGAGGCAGATTTAACCTGGAAAGGCAAAGTGACATGATATCCCAGCATGGTGGAAGGGTTGCATCCCACAAACAGATCCTTCCCTTCAGTAGAAGACTAGGAGGGCAAATATTTTCCATAGTTATTCTGCCATTGTCCATGTGGCTGTTACATTTTGCTGAGTGCTGACAATACCTACATTCATGAGCAAGATGTCTATTCTTTAATCTCTGCTATTAGCTAGTTTGACTTTCCTTAATCTAAAGTCAATCTTCTTAAGCACATTGCGCCTGATCAACTCTTCTGAGTACATGGCTTAAAGTCCCCTATGCGCTATCTTAGCAAGGGTTACCTCACTATAACCACAAAAGAAAGCTGAATCAGCCAGCAGATTGAGCCACAGGTAGTGTCTGAATCCAGCTGCTGCTGAGAGGTATTTTTCCCCTCTTCCCAAGTCTTTTCCTATAGCATAATGTCCAACGGGATGGCTGTGGAGCAGTATTACATTGCAAGGATATGTGTCAGTCTCTGACAGTCTTCTGTGACTACATCACTTACAGCATAAGAGTGAATGTCTTGCTCCTCCTGGAGTGGGCAAGGCAACCCTGCTGCTGCTCTGGGAGGAGAGACCACCTCTGAGTTCAGAAGCCACTTGGGAAAGAAAGAGAGGATTGATGAGTATTGTTTGAGGAAGACTTTATCTCTCCATTCCTTGTTTCAAATGGCTGAGAAATGGTATTTACTGGAATGGGGCAGATAAGGTCAAGCTTGAGACGTGGATTTAATTCCTTACATCTGTAAACAAAGCAATATTTCTTGCTTAACAGAACATGATGAGAGGGAAGAGATAGGGACAGGAATTTAATTATTACAGTGTTCAATAAAAGAAAGGAAGTAAAATGTTCACAAAGGTGACAATTTTGCAGGCGTTTCTGCCTTTGCCTGGGCACTAATGTAATGAATGTGTATTTGCAGTACACGTGGCTCATAGCATAAGCGCACCACATAGAAACAGCACAGAGGCAATTATCCATGCATCTAACTGCTTCCCTTTGGATGTGCAGTAGCACATGCAAAAGTGGGATGTGAGGGAAGCTGCTCTGGAGGCCTGGGATGAGAGAAGTGGTGGAAATAGCATCATGTGGTTGAAGGCAGCGGTGACAGGGGGTGGCGTTTGGTCACTTATAAAGCTGGAACTCAGAAGAGGCTTATACCATTTGCTCTTGGCAAATAGCGATGCCCCTGGAAATAAAAGGACAAATAATCAGCAACCTCAGACTCAAGAGAAGCCCCACATTTGATGTGCAAATGTTTGTGGACCTGTTGGATCCTCTTCCATCAGCCTTGGCTTTTGTGGCTCCCTAGAGCCTTAGCAGCCAAGGGGGATTGAAGGGGCTGCAGAGCTCTGGTATACCTGGGGCTGTATTATTTACCAGCATCCTGCTTTACAAACTTTTGTTGTATGACAACATATTCTCTTACATCTTCATCCATAGTTTTTTGCCAAATATTCCAGTACCTTATACACATATAATGGGGAGTAAGGGTAAGAGAACACTTTCATTACTGGACAGAACCAGAGCCTTAAGTTATACTTGGTGACTGACAAAGAAGGTGTTCAGATTTGATCAGTGAAGGTAGGTATGTAACCTGTATCCTCACCACACTCTAGACAGCTTTTTTTTATCAGGCTTGGGGGCATGGAAAATAGCTGGTTTTGATATTGAATTGTCTGTTCTGATAGTCATTCTTTTCTTGGAACAAGTCCAGAGGAGGGCCACGAGGATGATCAGGGGACTGGAGCACCTCCCGTATGAAGATAGACTGAGAAAATTGGGGCTGTTCAGCCTGGAGAAGAAAAGGCTGCGTGGAGACCTCAGAGCAGCTTTCCAGTATCTGAAGGGGGCCTATAGGGATACTAGGGAGGGACTCTTCATGAGGGACTGTGGTGAGAGGACAAGGGGTAACGGGTTCAAACTTAAACAGGGGAAGTTTAGATTGGATCTGAGGAAAAAATTCTTTACTGTAAGGGTGGTGAGGCCCTGGAATGGGTTGCCCAGGGAAGTTGTGAATGCTTCATCGCTGGCAGTGTTCAAGGCGGGGTTGGACATAGCCTTGGATGGCATGGTTTAGTGGGAGGTGTCCCTGCCCATGACAGGGGGGTTGGAACTTGATGATCTTGAGGTCCTTTCCAACCGCAACAATTCTATGATTCTGTACTGAGGTACTTTCTTTTTAACCCTTGACTACCCTTTGAATACAGACCCATTTCATGTCACACTGCAGGAAGCTACAAGGGCTCTTTCAGAGCTGTGGAGTTTAAGCCACCTCAGGATGTCTACAGTGCAGGGAGTTTCCATTATGGAGCTTGCTTGGCTGAGATGCTCTATCCAGATATATTCCAGCTGCTTCCCACTTCTCAGCTGATGCAGGCTCTTGGTGTTTTCATAGGTAGGTAAAAGAAGCCAACAAATGCTTATCCCTTTTGCCTCCCCTTTCCTCTCTCACACACAACTGACAGGAAAATAAGCACTAATACATCATCTTTAAAATAAGAGGGAGACATGGTTTCCCTATGAAGTAGTGGAAACACTGACATCATGTTTGGAAGAGATTTTTCCCCCTTTCCCCTTCTAATTGCACTGAATTTTTAAAGCCAGGGAATAAAATCTTCTCTGGAGTGGGAGAAGGTTCCCCATAGGCTGCTGTTTGTCTGGGCTTGGTATGACTCACACTGCTCCTTTTGCAGTTCATTTACAGATTGCTAGAACCAGGAGCTGGGAACTTAGGCAGCAATGGGAGAAAGGAAAGAGTGCAAGTCAGCTGCTGAAAGAGAATGAGGAGGAAACATTACTTATGGCAAGTTCAGTGATTGATTCCTTATTTCTCTATTGTATTCTTTTTCTTTCCACTTTAAAGGAAATGGCTTCTATAGCAAGAATGACTCATTCATGAGATGCTGCCAGTGATGAGGGTTTGCCAATCCCTTATTATGTTAACCTTTTATCACAGCATGGTGCAACTGTATGGCTCCAGATAAGACCACAGATGTGAAGGCAGAGGAGGAAAACAGGAGGGGGTTTAAACCCTATCGTTTCTAGTCTAGCAGAAGTCTCACGTGTCCGTGATGAGAAGCAAGCTCTTTGATGGCTGTTTGATCTGACCTGAAACAACATTGAGAGGTTTGTCCTCTGTAGCACTGCATCCACATAGAACCGTGTCCTGACTCGTACAGGCGTTCTGTGTCTTGACAAAAAAGAGGAAACTCCACCAAGCACAGTGACAAGCCAGGCATAGCACTATGGCAGCTCCTTCAGCTACTTTATTTTCTTGCTGCATGAGGAACATGCAGCAAGATGCTGCGATGACATCTGCTTCCCAGCTCTGCAGAGCTCCTCGCAGATCCCCAAAGGGCTCTTAGCTCTTCACTAGGGAGAATTTAGCCTTGTGCCAACAGAGGCAAGGGAAAGAGAGAAGCAAAGGAAGGGGCTGCAAGTAATGTAAGGAAGTGATCTTTCTAGTTTCCCTGCTTTGCTCTCTCTCTCTTTTTCCTTCCATGTGATAAAAAATGACAGTAAAATACAGGAAAGAACAGATAAATGGATCCATGATACCATGTGTGATCATTCAGTCTGTGAGGGAAGCCCAAAAGTCGCAAAAGGAGTCTGAGCTCAGCAAAGAGCGAAGTCAGGACACTCTTCTCTTCAGGGCAGGACTTTAAATCCAGCTGATTTTGCTTTGTGACTGTGTTGCCTGTTCTGAAATACTTGCACCTGCAAATAACACTTGAATTTTCACTGTCCTGAGATACTTGCAGCCAGCACGGCTTAGACTCAGCAGTAACAGGACAGTGTAAGGTGGTTAGTGCTGGAGACTTGATATTACTGTACCCCAGTCAAATTAATCCCAATAACGCCTCCCAACAGTGGCTAGAAGCTGCTCTGCAAGAGCTGGTTACTGATTCCTGCTTCAGTAACATACCTGAAATGTGGTCTACGTACCACAACTACACTATCGGTACATCTGCCCTGCTAAATAAAAACGGTCCGGGAAATGAGGGAATAGAGTCAAGCAAGGACTCTTGGTTGTTCATATTGCTCTGTTAGGTCTCTTCTGGGTAATTTATAAAGCTACATCTGAAAGCCATTTGGTTTTGTACTCAAGATATCAAGTCAAAACACTCTTATTTAACAGAAAACTACTTGCCTTCCTCTTTTCTTACCCCACCTCTTTTGGGATTCTCCCAGTAATTCCTGAACACAGCTTGGAAATGAAGCTATTTACCAGCCTAGAAAGATGAAAAGGTTTGGTAACAAAGCTTGACATGCCAACCTTGGTGTCCTCAGCTGGGAACATTCCTCATTGCTGGCTTGCGTGCTCTGGACTGTTTCAGCAAGCTCTAAGATAAGTCTGCTTTTGAGAGTGCTGGTTATAGACAATGTGGGTATGAATCAGTAGGGAAAGTCCGATGTTAGAACTGTGTATTGATTCCTGGTCTTCCCTATTCAGCAGTATAAATACAGTCTCTGGAGTAACTCAAAATCCATTGGTACATCAGATGACACAAGCTTTTTTACTGTTTTCTTGATGTCATCCTCACTTCCTATGTTCATACACTGGAAGGTGCAGCACAAGACTGAGTCTCTTCATCCAAGTTGGGAGTCCTTATTGCTACTTATATCACCTAATATCCTCGGACCATCAGATTAACTCCATCTGATACAAGTTTGGACACACATCAGTGTGCAGAATTGGACGCAATTGGACGGTGCTTAAACAGTCATCCCAGTAGTGGATGCAGTGGTGATCTGCTCTACAAAGGAATTAGTTACTTGGGAACCTTTGTGCTTATTTCTGTAACTATCTCAGACATCTAGGGCTGTATCAACTCAAAGTTTGAAGTTCAGAGGTTTGCCACCTCTCAGATATTCTATTGCTGCAGGGTATGGGAGAGGTTCTCAAGCATGCAGCAGGGAAGTGATCTGACTTTAAATAAAAGCTATTAAAAATGCTCTTAACCCAGTTAATTTCGTTTATTTGCTTTAGAACACATATGACTGTCATAACCTAACTTCTAGTGCAGCTGGGAGGAGGAATATGCACAACTGAGGGCTTCCAGGAGCTTCATAACTTCTTAAAACACTGTTAATGCTATAGGAGATGAATGTCTGTGCCTCAAATATTCGTGTGAAGAAGGTACAAAACATTTCTTTTGGTACTTTAGCCTTCCTAAATAACTTACACCAGGAAGGAGTAGAGCGTGCAAGGCCAGTGCCATGGTTGTAGTTAGATACCCTGCAGAAAAGCCTTTGATACACTTTCCTCAGCATGCTTTAGACCTGTTAGTGTTACTTTATAGTTTGGATATTGGATGTACCAGAATCGTGCACCAAAGCAATCCCTTTAAGATAAAATCACTAGGAGGCACGCGAGCAATACACAGTTTTAATTCCTGTATCTGACATACCCAAAGTTTGGTGTTGTTTTGCTTTGAGTTGATGGAATGGAAATTCAAACATCACTTTGAGAGTGTCATAGGAAAGTCTAAAGTGAGGGACTGTAAATAGAGTTTGAGCTGACATTTCAACTTGGAAGTTAGGGGAAGGAATGAAGCGAGGCAGCCAGCATGAATGATCACTTGAATCTTGAGGGAAAACTTAACATTTAAGAGACTCTTTGTTTTCTACTGATATTGCAATTTGTAAAGCCACATCTGAAGGCCATTTGGTTTTGTACTCAAGATATCAAGTCAAAACACTCTTATTTAACAGAAAACTACTTGCCTTCCTCTTTTCTTACCCCATCTCTTTTTGGATTCTCTGCAGTAATTCCTGAACACAGCTTGGAAATGAAGCTATTTACCAGCCTAGAAAGATGAAAAGGTTTGATAACAAAGCTTGACATGCCAACCTTGGTGTCCTCAGCTGGGAGCATTCCTCATTGCTGGTTTGTGTGCTAGCCTGTAATTAAACCTGATCCAGTGGTCACCTGGAGCAGTTCTGTTGCGCTCAGCAGTTATCACATATCCAGAAACAGCGTGGACACTTGCTCTGTTATTTAGGGCAGCACCTTGAACGGCCTCTGCAGAAGCTGTTTTTTATAGGAACCTGTAAGGCAAAGTGAATGAGACACAGGATGCGTGTCTGAGAGAATTCCTTAGGGCTGGAAAGTGGGAGAGCTGCCCACAGATCTTTTCCTTTGCATTCCCTCTCACTGTAGGATTGTAAACATTCATTAATGTTTTAAGTCTTATGGTAGTTCTGGGAGATATTATCCTCAGTTTGTGCATAAAGTCTTGGATGATCCATTTGTCTAGAGAAGTACTGTTTAATGCTGGGAAACATTTGATCAAGCCAAGGCTAGCACAGAAGTGCCTTTGGGAAGTTAGTAAAGCTGGCAGCCAAAAAAGAGATGATGTTTCATCATGTGCCTTTAAAAAATCACCCTGTTGTTCTGCTCTTTGTGCTCTTGTGGCTTTGTATTCCAGAGCACTACATGTGAGCCCTGCTCCAGGTTGCTTCAGATTGCTATGGCAAACTCACTGTGTGCTCTTGCTTGTTTACGACATTGTTACCCAGTTCTTCTTTTAATTCCTGTTCTAATAAGCCCATTTTCCATAGAAAATTACATTTTATGGCCAAAGCTTTATCTCCTGCTCCTGCAGTCATAAAGCCAGTGTATTCAGTTGTATGACATGGCAGCTGGGAGGGTCAACTGCAACATGACCAGACAAATACAATTAACCTAACTGTAATGCACTTAGGTACTGGTATCTAAGCTAAAAAGCTGTAACAACAGCCTACCTGGCACCCCAGTATATATTCAACAACTGAAACATATTTCACTGTGAATCTTATTTACGCTGTGTCTCTGCTGTTTTCACCCTTGGTAGGCATAGCCCTCAGAACAGCCTATGCATGGTTTCAGAGCAGCATCTTGAACAGCCTCTGAAGATGATGTTTATTGTGCTTTAGGTGGCAGCACCTTCAGCAGGTCCCAGAGGACCTGTTACCTGCTTAAACAATGACTAATATATTGTGGTCATGAGCTGAATTGCAATATGTTCTCTCCGCTGGGAATAAGCTTGTCTGTCAAAGCTGGAAAGGAAAGGAATGATTTATATCCGGCTGTAGGATACTCAGATCGTGCATTCTTCTGCCAGTTTTCCCTTTCCATTGCTGAATGCAAATGCATCTAACTTTTAAGCAAAATTCTGGCTCCAAGGAAAAGACAATGTAAAAAATTCTGTAGAATTGACTGGAGCCAGGATTTCAAGTGTTTACACCTTACATTCATTTATTAAACCCAGGTAGTACATCAGGAACTCCCTGAAGTCACAGGATCTGCGCTCCTTTATGCTTGAGAGCAACCGATTCCCATTTTCTGCAGGTTAAAACCCTCTATAAAGGGTTTTACGCTCTATTAGGGTTAAAAAGATGGAGATATTTCCTTACAGGTTTGTTTCCCATAGGCTGTTTCCTTCTCGTGCCATTTCTTATCCAACACTTTATCAACAATTCTTCTTTTTTTGACTCTTTTCCCAGTAAGTTCAAAGCAGCCTTCATTTCCAAGCCTTCATTCCAGTCACCATGACTTCTGGCCTTGCCAACCACAAGCCTTTTTAGCATTTATAATGCGTTTGACATTTTATACCCATGAAAATAAGGACAGGCTCAGCACATCGATGTGGTTTCAAAAAATGCTGTGACATAATTCCACATCTGAGTGCTTTCGGCATACATACCTTTATTTCAGGTAATTCTAGACTCTAAGATAACCAATAGTTCTTTCTCAGGATGTTATCGTGTGCTGGACTGATAAGCTCCATGACGGCTTCCTCTTGAATGTTAATGATGTGCTGTGTATAACTCTTTTAGTATCAGAGAGCTCAGCCCAATCCCAGCAACTCATCAATCATAGATCTGTGATTCCAGTGAGGGATTGATCTTCCAGCTTATTTCAGCAAGAAAAAATGTTACTATGTCTTTCATGAAATGCAATCATACTGAGTCCTCCCAGCCCAGTGCATAATCAGACTCCTGCCTTAAATATTCCAGTTTAAAGCAAACCATGTTCCACCTGGGTGTGTGTTGGAGGTGAGTGAGTATGGTTATCCTTTTTTCACACTTTGGGACACATTTCTGCCATCCTGGAAATAACAAGTTGTTTCTTTGAGTCCACAGATTGTCTTGGTAAAGTCTTTTAGGCTACCAGGGAGACTGGCATCACTGGGAACAAGGCTGATACAGAATAAGCAAGACTTTAACAGGTCTCTGGCATCTAAGCTGTTCTTTCTGCTGTGGAAGAGGATGATCTATATCGACCAGACAGACATAGCAAGTCTTTATTTAATGCTAAATGGAAATATTATACATTTATGTTTGAAAACAACAGCAGTTGGCTTTGGCAGACTTCTATAGAACGTTTTGCCTGGAATCTGCATGTACAGAGACACTCAGCTGTAAAATGATTTCAGGAAGGAATGCTGTAGGCTATGTGGAAGTGTACTCATCCTCATCCTGACCATACAAGCCACCATAAAAATGATAATGATTTTGACTTTTGGAGTCAACCCTCTCAAGAGGGTTCACATCTTCACAAGTCTTGATGACTTTAACACAGTTAATGCCCTTAACTGTACGCATGGGAGCAGTGCTGTGGCAAAACTGAGTCTGTTAACTTAAAACCCTAGGCTTAAAGAGTGGAGTTGAGCTCTCACAGCGCAAAAAGAGACTGCAGAGAGTTGGCAGGAATAAATTAATAAGAATTTTGTATCCAAAACCAGGCAGGCATTTACATGAAGAAACTCCCTCCTTTAAAATGAGGTTGTACGCACTTCTGGAAAAAGAAAAACTGCGAAACCAAGAAGCCAAAATAAACCAGCTGCTTATTTAAGCTGACCATATAGAAAAACTGAAGTTTGGCCTATAAAAAGTATAAACCTAGCTGGATTCTTTCTCCACAAGAGAAAGCTGGATGGACACTATGGGGCATGCAAACACTGGCTTTGTCAGTGGCCTGACTTGGTCTCTGCACGCTACAAGGTGTCTTGAAGTGCTATAAATATAAGAAATATCTGTCAAAATTTCCTGTATGTAAAATAAAGCGAATTGTGGATGCTGGCTAACTCAGACAGGATATATAAACTCTGATTTCTGCAGAGCTGTGGTTCTATTTAGTGTATTCTACTGGAAATTCTGAGGATCTTGATAACATTTTCTTAATTAGAAGTACTTTTTGGGAACTCCAGCTTCTCGCATCTCTCCACAGCTGACTGTGGTACGTGTGTTCTCCCATATGAAAATCAGGATCTATCTGAATCCAAAAGATTAACAACCTGAAATCAAGCTATATCAACTGAGCGAGCCTCATTCTGCTCATATGCCCTGGGGAGACATCAAAAGCTCATGACCTTAACCTGGAGATTTGTAGACATTCCTGTTTCATGCTCATAGCCATAGTATCCAAGTTGTATTAACCAACTTGACTAACATCTGCTATGTGATGTTCCCTCATCCTTTCATCTCTTGCTTCCAAAGTTAATTTTCACAAAACAAACCCCAAATTGCATTTGTTTTAGTAGATTTTGCGTTAAATAACAGTTCTGTAAATGAAAGCAAAATAGCAAAACAGAGCAGCAATGGTCAAAGCACAGCTCCTCTATCTTTTCCTGTTAAATACTTCCTTCCTATTCCAGGTCATGCATAGAGTAGAAAAAATCATTTAAAACATTTATCCTTTTCCATCCACAGCTGCCTATGGAGCTGTGCTGGGAATCAGAGCAGGCGACTGATGGCATTGGACCAATCTCACTCATGGCACAGGCATCACCAACTTCTATCCTGAAATGTCCAGGTCATGAAGGAGGAACAATATTGATGTTGCCACTGACCTCGGCCTCTTTATCTGTTTAAACTATTTTCATGTTTAGGATCATGAGAAAGATTTTTTCTTAATATCCCCCAGAGAGTAGCAGCCTTCTGGTTGCAGCTTGATGTCAGTGTATGCTTGAATGCAAAGTCCTGGTGCGATGCAAGTTCTGCACATTCAGGACTGCATTGGTTTCACTTCAGCTGGCCACATGCCCATGAAAACTATTCACTGCCAGAACAGGCAGATTCATCCTTCAGAGCTGACTTTTTGCCTATAAGACAAGGATTTTAAATCCTTCTGTTACTAGCTGTTTGTTTAAAATGTCTGTGATCTAAGGGCTTTAACAGGAGTTACGTCTATGCATCTGAAGGAAGAGTTCGCACCAGTCCCTGTTGTAGGTTATGGGCTAAATTCATTCATGGAATAGCCTGATTGAATTCAAATCATACCAGGAATAGGCTGTCTTGGTTTTGACTTTGCTGGATGAATGAACATTATCAGAGGAGAGTGGATGTTAATGTAATGTATGCTTGGGTATATCTTTACACCCTGCCAGATCCCCTCTGATCACTCTAAATGCATCTCAGGCTACATTGCAGCATGAATCTGTGTGGGTACCAGTACCACTTACTCCACAGGCCAGCTTGCATCAGAATAATCTGCAATTATTGTCTGTTTGTCCTCACTTAGCATGAGCAACAAAGATTCTGGCATCAGAATGAGTGTACATGGCTCCATGCTCTGTCTAGGTTACAGCCCAGACATACCCAGCCTGTAGAGACCCCAAATGGTCCCCATATGCAGGGGTTGACTGTAGTGAGTGGACCAGATGCTCCTTGTGCATGAGTTGCTGAGTGGGGCTCCCTGCAGAGTGTGATTCACTGTCTGCAGGCGAGCTGCGGTTGTGTAACTGGATCTTGCTGCCACCTGCCTGAAGCTGGGCTGGGAGTCCTTACAACACATTCATATGTCCTTTAGGGAAGACTTTTAGTATTAAAATAAACAGATGTCCTGGTGGTTTATGATATCATACCTATTCTTCCCTGTGAATTAATACACCATCATTACTGGGTTCACATCTATACAAAGAGCGCTTTTATTCTCCTCTCTTTTTTTCATCCCACATACATGCTGGGTTTCTAGCATCTATTTTACATACTTTGGTTCTTGTTAATGCATTAAGCTGCTCCTAATGGGATTTCAGGGTTGTCATGTGAATTTGGGATGCATCTACGTGGGGAAATGCTAGTCATATGCTCCTATTAAGAGCTCTGTTGACATCTATAGGATGTTGGACACTCTGAATGCATTTTTAGGCATGAGTGCATGCCAGCAATATAAGCATAAGATTAGATTCCAAAGTGCTGTGAAACTGTTCCTTGCAGACACTCCAGACAAGAAATTTGCTGGTGGGCAGAGTCTTTCCTAGTGGCACTTGTTTAAATGGAGGAAGAAATTAGGGATGGGGTGAGAATGGAGAGATGCAATAGGAATGGGTGAGAATGGTCTATGAGCAGTCCTTAAACTCACACAGTCACAGCTGAAAATTGGATAAGGATCTATTTTTCCCTATGAGTATACTGTTTGAACAAGCCCTTCTAGGAAACACCATTGATTGTGAAGCAGGGGCTGGACACACGGACAGAATCTTGTCTCTTGATTTGGGGTCCTGAAAACCTTGCTGTACTACCAGGCTGTAGATTCAGGATAGAGCCTTTACGAGTGTAAGCTTTTGGATTTTGGGCCTGTTCTTCCTTGCTGAAGAAATAACGGGCAGCTTGCTCATCCAGATGCCAAAGGACACAGGCTGGCTGCATTCACACAGTACAGCTGGGTTTCTGGAGTGTGCACATAACTCTTAACACGTAGTTATTTGCTTTTGCATGCTTTTATCTTCTTCAGTTCAAGATGCTGCAAGTAGTGTAAGAAATGTGCCGTACCCCACCGAAAAGGTGTTTTCATAGTATGAACATAAAGATGCTGCATGCCTTGGCACGTGCCATGAACGCATACCGGGAACTCCTGAGGGTGCGGAGGCTGCTGGAGCAGTGTAAGGTAAGAGAACCAGCCTGGCACACTCTTGTCTATGCCCTAGAAACTGTATTTCCCAAAACTGGGTCTGGTTGTTGCCCTGAAGACTTCTAGTTGGCACAGAACATAATTGTATATGGTACAGCTAACAACTGCATGGTATTGACTGCACCCACCAGGGCTTGAAGTCCTGAACTTGCCCTGTTCCATTTACCACAATAGCCACAACCTGTGTGACTGCAGAGGAATATCTCAAGCTGGGAGTTACATTGTGCATTGGGGTACACTTTAGGTGTATGAGCTAAACACAGATGCTGGCTATCTATATGGCATAGTGCAGTGCCATGCAAAGATACTAAGCCCTGAGATTAGTAGGTTGCTAAGCTAGTGTATCATTCCACTTGTGTTACTCTCTTCACCAGGGCTGACTGACACACCTGTATTAAGCCAGCCAGCATGTTTTGCTCGGGAAAGATGCACAGTATTGTATAGAAAAATCCACTTGTTAGTCAGTACTGTGCTAAATTCTTCTCTCTACAGTACTTTCTGAAAACTCTAGTATACCTTGCTGTGACCTTTCTCTAGCAAGTCACCTTATTCCCATCTCTCTCTTATATTTTCCCTTAGACTGTTCTGCTTTCCAGTATATGCTTCCAGTCACCATGTTCTCAAATATGCCAGCCCTGATCTCTGTTGATAGCCAGCTTACCCACTGACAAATGCATCTGCCATTGGGAGTTCTGCTACCCTCACTGAGAAGCTTCCTCACACACAGACAGTCCTCTGGGGAGCACCAGTAACCCCTCAGAATATTGGGAGGAACAGCAAATTCTCATGCTCTGTTATGAAGCAGCCTCCTACTAGAAGGAGAAATAAACACATCTCTTACAAGCAACGCATTCATTATTTGTGCCTTCTAGGGGTTCCTTCTACTGATACCTGTCTTTGGGACACATGAATCATTAGTTTAACCCGATACGTGTGTTTTCTAGTCTTCTATTTTCAGGGCAATGAACATGTTGGCATTTATCCAGTCAATCTCCTCTTAGCAGTACAGTTACAGCCCTCTTGGATGCAGTGTCTGTACATTTGTTCACATATTACATTATGGTAATGCTAAAAATATTCCTGTAACCTTGCTCCAATCAAGACCCAGCAGAACAATTGGATTTGTCTGCTTCCCACATGGTACTTCAGGCAGTTGATTAACCAGAGCCTAAATAATATTATTTACCTTGACTGTCTTTTTGTGTCTGCCAATAACGTTTAATGTTTCAGATTGAAATTGGCCAGAGAGATGGAAGAATGTGCTCAGTGGCTTATTATCCTCTAATAGAACATTCCATTGGTTCCCAAGTTCATACTGCTCCTGATTCTCTTTCTTCTTGCACTACTTTTAAGCCAGAAAATAACCTGCTGTCTGTCACAGAACCAGAGAGGAGCGGGTACCGGCAGTACCAAAAGCTTCCACAGTGGGATCCCATGTCAGTGCAGGTAATCTGCACTTGCTGGGGCAGGGAAACATGTTCAGGTTTGTATCTTAATCAAATACCTTCTTCCAGTCCTGAACCTGACAATCCTGCAGGTATGATCAAGACTACAGCTGATATGTTGAAACAAATAGTAAAGACATGGAACCAACCTTGACAATTGTCCTACTCTGAGCAGTTGGAAACAGATAGAAATAGAGAATCTGTGAGGTAGCAGAACAAAACAAAGCTGTGCCAGATCTCCTAGATATCAAAGGCACACGGAGGCCACCCTCTCTCCCAGATTCCTACAGGGAAGCAGCAGTAGCCTGAAAGCTTTATATGCAATTCACCGTCTCAGTGAAAAGTGTGACAGCAAATCACAGCTACATTCAGGAAAATTGTAGGTGCTTCCCATTGCATTTTTGCTTCTATCAGCATTTGCACATGCACCAGCGTGTGAGAAGTAGCAGCTCCGTAAGTAGGCAGTACCTTTCCTTCTTAGTGAAGCACAAGCTAAGTATTCGTGAGACGATCTTTCTTGCATGGTCATAATGTGAAGCTGAGAACTACTGATGTAATGGGAACTGAACTGAACCAAAACTCTGATCTGCCAGCATCCAAGTTTCCTTTAAAATTCATCCTGTGAAAGAAGAGTCCCCCTGAGTCTCATCCAGCTTTAACCCTTCAGAAAAAAGCTGGAGGATGCAGATTTCTCCCTGAATGACTTGTTGCTATGAATCCAAACTGTTAGGTGTCCCTCTCCAATTGTTTAGCCTCAGGGTGCAACTGCAAATTTGCCTTCCTTTAAAATCTTCCCTTGATCTTGTGTAGCGAAGGAGCCCTCATCCTTCTGTCAAGCTTGCTTCACAGCTTTAGAAAGGCAAACTTTTCAGCATAGCTCTCAGAAGTATCAGTGGTCAGTAATGATGTTTTAACATGGATAATAACATGCCAAATTCTGTTTCTTTCAATCCCTAAGATTCGACATCATAGAAATGAGTAGGAGATATTCCATTGCTCCTGAAATGAACAAAAGAAACAGCTGAAGTGGATGGATGCTACACTGCAACCCAAGAGCACAGTGTTAAGTTCCTAGCTCTGATGGTCACTTCATGTGCGACCCTGGCTAAGCAGCTTCAGAACAGGAATATCCCTTGTGATTATTTGCCAAGTAGGTTAATATTTCTCTCCCTGACAGAAGTGTTTTGGGAAGAGAAATGTGGTGGTTTAGGGGAAGGTGGACTATCTTTTGCTCCTGGAATCCAGCCTGAAATAAATATTCTCTATTGAAAATAACCGTAAAAAGCAGCAAAGTTCATTGTGGAAAGGAGAAGTTTTGCTTGTAACAATAGCGACAGTTTCCTAAGCAACAGGCAAAATGCCAGTCTGGTCAGAAAAACATAATAACGATTATCTGGACAGTACAGCAAGCATCATTTGATCCATTTCTGAGGAACCTTCGAAAAACTTTCTGGTTAGATTTGATGTGTTGAGAATGGTCACAAACCCAAAGCATTGAGCCATGTGCAATTGATGACTTCATTATTTGGTATCCTTGTGGCGTCTGACTGCAGAGGCCAGTCTCCCAGAAGCAGCAAAGGGGGTGCCTTGGCTCATGCTCATTTCCACCCATGAGACGGCTGTCTCCTTGTGTTAGCTATCACTTACAACTATCTCATTCTCCCAGTATGTTCAAAAGGAGGGAAGAATTAAAGGGAACCCATTTCAGGGTAGAAACCATCTGGGCACCACAAATTCTATCAGAAAAAGAATCCAAGATCAGATCCAGGAGGAGAGAGTCTTCACACTGAAGTAAACAGTTGAATATCCATTTGGAGTGTGTAATTTTAACTGAAGGGGCTTTCTTATTGCTCTGCACTTCAAGCTTGCTAAGGCCAGGGGTGAAAGAGCAGCTTGAGAAAAAGATTGTTTGAGCTTGCTTGCTAACAGCACTTCACAAATAAAGGGTTGTGAATGATGCATAAGGTTTGACAAGGCCTGTGGACCATCCATTATCTGGTACGTAGACTCTTCACGTTCACAAGGTCAGGTTACGTTTAACCAAGATGAATTGTAGATGTGCTGAATGTGCCTTAGTGTCTCTAAAAAAACTTATCTGGGTTAACTGGGTTAAGTAAGTAAGTGCTCTTTTGAAGGCAAAAAGACAGGGAATGACTTCCCATCCTGTTCTGGAAAACACAGAAATAATCAGAGGCGTCTTCTCCGGCAGCAAAGCTCATGGAAGAGACTTCAAATCATACACTGCAGTTTGCTTGCCCTCAGTAACACTGAGGCAACTGTTCTCACATGGTTCTGAACAGAATTTCTGAAGCCTAAAGATAACTTCTTTTTTGTTTAAGGAGTTTCTAGCCAGGTCGGTGTGTGGCTTCAGAAGCTGTTGTACACACACAAAGGGAATGGGCAGGCTGCGTGTGCACGAGACCTTCCCAAATTGTCCAGAAAAACACATCACAGACAGCACTGGAACCTTGCAATTCTTCAGCAACTCCGAGCCAGTGATGTCTCAGAGACTTGCCTTAACACAGTGGACTACACCTTGTGTTTGCAATGGTAACATCTTCATTTTCCTTATCCTGGAAGGTTCTGCCTTTAACAGTGACATAGGTTGGAAGGGTGTGTTCAGCTTTAATCTTCAGTGTAAAAACAAAAGATGGGATTAGGATTTCTTTATAGCTCAGTAGTACTTGATTAACCTTTAAACCATCCCTTTGAAAAGAAGAAATATATTCATGGTGTGCTGCAGCATTAAGGAAAAGCATTAGCTTATCCCAGAGGATGGAGGATCACTAGGAACAGTCTGAGCCAGCACCTCCAAGATAGTTTGCTTTGTGAGCTCTGGTTACCAATGTCCTGTCTTTGCCATCCTGTTTGGTTTAGGAATCAGCTTTGAAATAACTAAACGTTCCTTTTCTATTTTTTAAGACTACAAAATGTTAATGAAGAATACAGAGGTTAATGAATTTTGCTCCAGAAGGAAATCCATGAGTGAATTGCAACATGAGTAACATCCTAGACAGACGTTATCTGGGAGCATCATAAAACACAATGGGAATACTCAGTGGTTAAGAATGCTGCTGCTGTCATCTCACATAATTTGTTAACGTCTGGCGTCCTCAAAAAAGCAGAAGGGAATTAGGGCCCAAAATTCCATGAAGATTCACTGGATCTTGGTTACTACTTCTATGAGCTGTTGTGCAAACAAACCCGATTGCAGTCACCTTTGCTCTTCAGCACATTCAGCCTCCTCTTGTCACTGCTGAGGAAAGGTGATCTTGCACAGATGTGAATACTTCTGCCCTGGCGTAGGGTGAAAGCTTGTTGTGTTACATTCAGTATATGAATTACATAGTAACGTGTAGTCTTGATTGCATTATACTTGCAATTACATTTGCAATAGAGCTGAATGTGTTATGGGTGTCATTATATTGGCAGTCACTATCAGTGCTTGCCTGTGGCCACTTTCTTTTTCCCTTGAGTCATGTCTGGAGCAGGAATTGACCTATCAAGGCAGAGCAGCAGAGGCAGGGCTGGCTCTGGGATGCTGTGTTTGCCTGTCAGCACTGGTAGGGATGTGACACCCACCTTTGGATACCCGGAGAAGCAGTCCTCACTCAGTTCAGCAGCACGCACAAGAGATTCTGGGGTGGGGTTTGCTGTGGGTGCACACAGGACATGCCTGCTGGCTTCTGGACCCGAGCAAGTCTGGCCACTTGTGCAGGGGACAGCTAATGGCCTGGCTGTTCCCTACAAAGATCAGCTAATGTCTATTTTTAACCTCTCCAGCTCTCAATGCAAGTTCCACCCATCCTCTGAGAAGGTCTCACCAGGGCAAAATCCCTTCCACAAGCACTGTGGCCTGACACAACAAAGAAAAGCAGCCTAGAAGTAAAGGGGAAGAAATATGCATGTGAATGGTGAGGGTGCGAGAGCCCTGAGGGCACTAATAGCCTTAACAGCCCTGACCAGCCTCAGCTGGGCCTGGACACTGCCCATGGGCTTCAGAGGTAATTTAAGTTCACCTGTGGTGTAGGATTGATGCTTTCTAGCTCAGTCCTGTTGAGCCACAGACTTCATTGATCTGGACCCTGACCCATGAATTGACATTTTGGCTCAGCATCAAACTTGCATTGTCTCTCTGGACCTGTTTGTGATCACTGGGCTGTATCTGACCCTATTTGCCATCACTGAACCTAATCCTGACTTGGCCTTAAACCTAATTCACCACTATGAATTAGCCTGGTGATTGGGTCTCTTGGTTGAACCTGGCCTGTCCTGCTCATCTTGCTCAGAGGCTGGTGAAGTTCCTGCTCTTCTGGCATCTGGATCACTCCTGGCTCCATGTCCCTTTGGAAGCTGCTGACACTACTGTGCCCTGACTGAGAGGACTATGAAAGGATTTGGATATCCCTGCCAGCATGCCCACAAGCTTATGAAAGAGTCTCCGTTATGAGTTTGCTTGCAGTAGCAGGGAACCAGCCTTGATGACATAGACGATTCTCCCAGCTGGATGCTGCTGAAGTGCACCTGAACAGGATGCAGGTGTACTGAAGGTAAATTCAGAATGATCTAGGATATCCCAAAGAAATACTGGGTGAAATGAGGGGGCTAACTATATTGCACTTACCACTGAGAAGTACACCTTTAAAAATGTGTGTTTGATATATTCTTCTTGAGAGATTATGGGGTATTTGGAATAGGTCTTCTGGTTTGCTTAGAAAGCAAAAACTCTGGAGAGTGATTAGCAGGACCTGTTTTTACTGTTAGCTCTATTCAGGTTTCTAAGCTGATTAAATGAGGCTTTGGATCATGTGTGTCATGTCTCAACACTGTGAGGATGAAGTGTTTCATGAGTTTCAGGAGCCAGGGCAGACTTTCAGTTACATCATAAGAACTCTGTTTACACTTTAAAGGCAGCTTACCTCTGCCTCTTGCTGGTTGTTTCTGCCAGCTGTGTGCTCTTCAGTCATTGCTGTTGGTAGGTGCTGTGACCCAAGCTCCAGAAGGGAGTAGGGAATGCAGAAATAAGTGCTGCTATGCTGTATATACACCACATGGAAACGCTTTGATGCTTAAGAGCTGAGAAGGGTGGGGGGAAATCTCTAAGCAGGGAGCCGTCACCTCCAGTAAGTCAGGAAACACTGGGGACAGGCTGTGTTTAACATCAAATTCCCTTCCATACCTTGCAAGGTCTTTTCCAGGGAAAGCGAGATGTTTTTCTTCTTTCTCTTGTTCTCTTCTTCAATGAAGTGTCCTCAGCCTATAGAGTACAATCAAGATCAGATTTCCCTCTCTAGCCACAAGGCAACAGCTCATCCTCACCCCCTCATCTGTGTAATTGAAGAACTCTAAATGTTTTCTGTGAAGTGGAACACCTTCCAGAGAGGGAAAGCAAACATTCCTTGCTCCTCAGTTGTGGAGTAGCCTCCTCTCTCCGGCACTGTCCTAAGGAGTGAGAGCGTTGATGTTCACATTGTGAAAGTGGAGAAATGGAATTTATGAACAGAAGTGAGATTAAAGTCACAAAGTTTTCTCCTTTCACTACAGACTAGGTCACGTCTTCATTATTTAGCATGCAGGAAAGAAGGAGACAAACAGTAGATTAGAAAACACAAACCATGATGTGTTGTCTTCCCCTCCCAAAAGAATAATTCTTTTAGATAGGGCACTTGGCAGAAAGACCAAGCATGGTCTGATCTAGGAAACAAGTCATTCTACAGCCTCAGTTATCTCCCAAATAGTGATTAAAAGTTCTAGCCTCCTAGTAAATGAGGACTAAAGACCAGTTAGCTCAGTGCTGAAGGTCGCTTTGTGACATGGAGTTGGTGTGTGTGAGTCCCAGGGTTTTCTGTGACAGAAATCCATTTCTGCTAAACAGATTTTTATACAGAATGGATTGGCTTTGCCAAAAAGCGAAATCACAACCAAAATAAAAAGAAAAATCCTGGAATTCTGTGCCTGTTCCCATTTCTGTAGGAATATTTCGCACATACTCGATGTGGACATGTATCTACTGAGAAAATGGTGCAAAGCCACCAGCACATTTCAAATAGGCCACCGAAGAATTGCAACACTTGAATGTTAATGTGTTGTTTGCCTGTAACAAATTCACTAAGAACATGCCACATTTTGTTAATGCTTCTGGTTTAATGGATATACAGAGCTCTCTAGTTGAGCAGGAAGATACTTATAAGGCCAAATTAAAACATTCTTTCTTTTGCGTGTGGAAAAGCTGGGCTCTGATTTTCCTGCATATTAATTCCTTACAGTGAAAAGACATTGAGAGTCCTCTGGTCCATGCATCACATGCCCTTTGAATTTGCCTCGTGACAGGAAAGGCACATTCAAACCTCACTACTGTTTTTTTGAGGCCTGAATCTCTGCTTAAACTGGCTTAAGTTAATGATTTCACTAGGATTATTCCTGATTTATCCTGCTATTTCTGAGGAAGAATCAATATGGTTGATATTCAGCTAGCTAAAGAGAGACACATGGAGGGAGAAGAATGAGGTATGAATACACTTCCAGAAATGTGGAAGCCAATACTATATTATATACTCGTGAAAAGACAACATAGCACTTACCTCACCTGTCAGTGCATTGAAACTTCTATCAGTCAGAACAAATAACCCGAAAATGAGATTATAATACTTCACTATTTTTGAACTCTTTTATCCAAGAAATTAAGGAATTCCTTGCTGGAAGACTCATAATCCCTAGAGTGGTTTGCACTGTGTGTATTTCCCCCGAATCATTTTCATATGAGGACTGGAATGCTTCGTGAAATCCCTCTATTTGCCTTTGGGGACGTTCCAAAACTCTTCCAGAAAGTCTAAAGTTTAAGGGATTTTCTGGGATTATTTGACTTCAGCTGGAACGTGCCTCACTTCACTCCAGACAGAAGAGAAATAAAGTCAGTGTGTTTCTCTGGGAAGCTGAGCCTGGGTGTACAAACACAGCACTTCCACTGGTAACTCGCTGTTGTAGACGACTCTAAGTGTGTGTTTGTGCACAAGAGAGGCCCCTTTGCCACTCAGGCTAGCAAATCATTATCATGATATGGAAAAATTTATAAAGCACAAGGAAATGTGTTTATAGAGTAAAGAATTTCTTGCCTAAAGGCAGGCAGTTCACTGGCCAGTTGTTTTCCTGCAAACAAGAATGTCCTTGTCAAAGCTGGGTTACAGGATGGAAAAAAATGTGGAAAAGGGAAAATTGTGTGGGAGGACGAGAGTACAATAGAGAACTTCAAAGGTGGTGAAGTCTAGGACGATGTATGTGACAGCTGAGGAAAACACGTCCTTGTCTGCCAAGAGCCAGTGGGGAAATGGGTTTTCATGGGAGATGACGTGAATGCTGCATCTTTGAGCAATGTGCCAGAATTGCTGGTTCAGGGAACCCTTCCTCTACAATAAGATGACATTACCAAAGAGGCCCCGTCAATGTGCAGGGAGAAGGGGATGTGTTTTCGTGTACAATTGAATGTGCTAGAGAAGTTCTTTAAGGAAGACACATCAGCAAGGGCTGTAACTATCTAAAGCAATTCTTTCCAGCTGTAACCTGACAAGATATGCAGTATTTAGCCAGAAATTCTTAGTATCTTTCATTTAAAAATGAGTACCCTTCAAGATGAAAGCAGCTGAAATCCCTTTCCAAAGTATCTTATTTCTCCCTCCATACAAAAATGGCACTCAGATTGTTCACTGCACCAAGAATTGAAATCATCGAGCAGGCATTAATACTTAGTAAGTGATCACCATGAGCAGAGGAATACCAAAGTTAACTATTAGCTCTCCAGTGCAGATACATGTGGCTCTGCTTCATTCACTACAGAGCTCTCTAATGTCATGCAGATTGCTTGAAGGGTGTAGTGAGAAGCAGCCTAAGCATCCTTAACCGGTGGAGTAGCTTAGACTGATTATAAAAGCCTAATAAAAAGTCTTTTCAGTCATGTATTAAAAATGGCAATTGAAACCTCCCAAAAGAGATGGAAGCCTCTTCAATATCTTACTGCTGCAGCTTTCCCTGGTCTCAAGAAAAATGGGGAAATGAAATGCAGATAGGAAGAAAAAAAATCTCTTTTTCTAGCAACGGATTATGTTACAGGACAGATTTTAGCAGCCTATTCATATTTCACCTGAATGGCTGAAGTTTTCACCTCTTATCCCAAAATAAATGTAAAGGGATTTAAAAGCTTCAGTACTTTTATCTGAGCTGTACTTACTCTTTTTTCTTTTACACACAATAAACTACCCAGTAAGCTTCAGTCTTTCTATCTCTGGTGGTTATGAAGGTCACTGAGAGATATCTATTGCAATTTTGCAGTTGTCTGGAAATCTGAGCATGTCAAATGTCTTGGTGCTGCTAGCAATTGCCTGGCCTGCTGGCAGTAACTGAACAAATCAGTGCGTGCTTCTAGCCCACCCCCCTGTTTATAGGGGGGCCTGCAGGGACAGCAGGACTTAAAGGACTTTAGGATTACCTTTGTGCTGTACTGCATTCTTCTGGTGCTCATCTATGTGAGGGTTTAGCTCTCACAAGCTGTGTCATATGTTCTTTAAGGCTCCTTCTTTTATTTCAGACTTTGAAAGAGCTGTGATGCCAGAAAGCAGTAAACTCAGACTGGTTCCTGACATACTAGCTGCTCATTTGGCAGCTCAGTTGTTAACAGGCAGCGATGAATTACTATCAAAGTGCAATGGTTTGATTATTAATTTCTACAGGACTAAGGGACCTCAGCTCTTTTGTTTCTTTGGAGACTATATACTGAATGGCTGATGTAAGGAAGGGCTTTGATATCATCCAGAGTGGATTGCTCAATGCACAGCTGTAGCTGAGCTGTATGTCAGCACACAAAGCCAGTACGCAAGAAGACTTCATTACAAATTCATATATCTTCTGGGGACATACAGATGTATGAAAGATATCTTTGAAGCAAGACCTGAAATAGATTAAGAAGGTCTCATTTGGGAGAATATTTCACTGTATTATGGGCCCTGATCAGCACACCCTTTTGATTGCACTCTCACAAGGATGACATTTTCTGATGTGGATGATGTGCACAGACCAGGAATAGTCCAGCCTGGAATAAAGGGTGAGGGATGGGTAATAATCAAGAGCTGCATACCCATCTCTGTCAGCAGCAGCACTGCCAGTGACATTAATGGTAACTGCCCACTGAGGCAGGGATGGAGCAAGTCTCCTTTGTACAGACTCCTTCAGCAGCAGCCTGTGAGAGTTTCACTTGCCCTAGAGTTTTTCTTGAAGCAAGGAGGGTGGGATGTAGCGTGTTGCAGCTACATGTTACCGGTCTTCTCGAGATGACACTGAAGATATGAAGATAAATGCAGCCAATTTTTGTTTGTCTCACTGAATTGATTGCACAAAGTCTGGCACAAGTAAGCATTTCCTGTAGGTAATTTGGCCAAGTTTAAAACCCTCTTCCTAGATGCACTGTGTTTCCAGTGTCTTTCAGAGGGGATTCCCTCCTGCCAATGTTTTATTATATTTACTCAAGGGGAAGCAGTGTTTTTACACAGAGTGATCCAAAGTCATCCCTGCACAAACCCAGGGAAGCTGGTGAAATTATGTTGCCTACAAAGAAAATGGTCTTGGTCTTCATGAGGCTGAGAGAAAATTGCCTACAAGTAGGAGAATGTATGAGGAAGATTAGGATGTGACCACTAAAGATGGAGTCCACTTGACAGGCTTGCTTGTATTTTTACTTCCTAAACTTCTTTGGTAGCACCATCCACCATATTATTAATCATGTTGTTTTTCTACATCTTCATTTGCTCCTTATTAGTTTAATATCTTGTGCTATATGTCTCTGAAGGGTGGAAAGATGGCTTTTTCACAGTTGTGGCTATCAAAAACTCAGGATTTGGAGTAATTTAAAGACACGCAAAAGGCCGGCTGAGATTCTGCAAATGTGTGAAGGCAGAAACATAGCAGCTAAGCTGGCTGTCCCTCTTAAAGTACTTCCAAAACCGTGTGTCTGAAATGCTGTATTCTTTACTTTTCAAACTAAAAATGCGTAGCCTCATGAACCAGTTGACCACTGTGAAGACCTGATCCTACATCTGATGACAGTGAAGTTGCATCTGTTCTTGAAGGTCAGTTTTTGAAGTCACCAATAACGTATTCAAGAAGATGATGGTTTAAATGACACCTTTTCTTACTTTCCCAGTGCACCTTCTGAAGCAAGGCTTTGCATTGTCATCTATCAGTTGCCTTTAACTAAAATATTTGTTGGCTTCTAAATCACAGCTACTCACACGTTAATTTAGGTTAATTTAGTCACTCAAACAACAACCCCTGTATAAACAGTGCCAGCATTCCAGTTGTGCCTCCTACCACAGAGGCCCTGAGACATGTGCAAATAAAGGCAGGTCTCTCAGCCATCACAAGCATGAGAAAATAACTCTGCCAGCACAGAAAATGAGTGTTTGTATTTGGGTTTTCTACTTTGTTTTTGCATACAAAGCAGCAAATTAAAACCCAAACAATTGACAAGTAATGTGACAACAAGCTTCTTGAGCTTCATTTAATATTCTAATGAGCTTTCTTAAATCTGAGTGAGAAAGAAAGCAAAGGTATGTTTTCCCTAGATCCTCAGAGAAAACACAGAGTATTTCCAATGGAAAGTACCAATCTAGGAATTGCCCCCTGGGGTCCTCTTAGGAAGACTTGCTTGCACTGACATCATGGAAGTTGTCTGGGGATGCAGTGACCTGAGGTCAGAGGGGCTGATTCTGGTTAAGAACAGTTTTGGAAAGCTGCTAGAGCTGGCGAAGTATTCACATCTATTTTAAGTGAGTGTGATATGAGAAATCATTAGAATGAATATGCTTGTCTTCATGCCTTTTCTCTTACTGGTGGTTATTTAAGTGCATGAATCCATGAAAGAGTAGAATTTCAGTCAAGCAATTAGCCAAACACAGTTTACTAAACATAAAATTGTTTATAAATGTATTCTGAAGAGCTGCCAGGAAAACATGCACTGTGTGGGTATGTGGGCTGTATTTGCTCTCAGTTTTGCTACAGATCCGTATTTCCAATACTAAAAAGCTTAAGGGTCCTCAGATATAATTCAGCTCTTGGTAGACACTGTGACGAGATGTCAGTCTAGGTTCCAGGTTCACCAGAAAAGGAGGAGAGAAAAATACCCTTTCCACATGTGACTGTATATTAACCTCTCGTGTGTCCTCACCACTGAGGTTAGAGTCTCTGCAGAGGGATGGGAAATGCGGGCTTGACGCTCCCCAGGCTCAGAGTGTTTTACATCTTGGAGTTTTCCCACCATTGCTTAGAAACAATCACATATTCTGTGCTTCAACAACAGGGTTCGTTGCCTTGGTTTGTCCTGAATGGAGAGGTTTGCTAGAGATGGTTACCAGTCTCAAACCTGAGAAGTTGAATGCTGTCCTCTGGCAATGCTGCTCAGTGACCTAAGTTGTAGAGAGGAAGAGGAGGTGGGTTCTGGGGGTTTATAGAGCTCTGCTGCACAGACCAAGTGCACCTCCAGCTTTGTCATTTGAATCCCTTCTGTGCATTTGATATTGTGCTTTCAGAAGGCTGCTGTGATAGAAACCTGAATGAAGCCACAGCCTCCTGGCTTAAAATCCACTTGGCTATCTCCATTCCTCTGACTGGTTTTTCTCTTCTTTCTATTGTGCCTGAAGAAAGATTTCTTTTGTAGTTAAGAAAAGCTTTTTTTTTACCTATAAGATACAAAGGACAGTTGAGATGCATTTCCTTGGTTTTGTACAATGTTAAAGCTAGAAGCTTTGAGAGTCCTCTAAGATTGAGCTCAACTATAGCTCCTATAGCTAGTATAGCTACCATAGCCATTAACTTCAATGGCAAAGTGTTTTGCCACCACATGGATTTTTGAGTTATTTTTATGGAAGTGTATTTAAAGTTTGGCAAGTCCAAGAAAGGTGGGAAAAATCACAACCATCATTCCTAAGTAACCTGAATTAGGTCTATTTTTATATGTATTTTATGGTACAGTTTCAAAAAATCCAATTATTTTTTCCCCATATGACTCTGTACTACTTATGATGAGGATGAGCAACTGCTCTTCTTATTGTTCAGATCAGTCGCATGCTTTATTTACCACACAATATTCAAGTCCATTCTGAGCTTTTTCTGCTTGTTTGTTGTCCTTGTGCCCATTTCTACAGCATTTTAGCATTTACACAACCCTTTCGTATGAATTTCTGTTATGCTTGGATACAGAGGGATGAGGACATAGGGATACAGGATGCAAATAACCTCTAGCTTTTGGGTGCTTATTGAGATTCCCAATGGCTGATGTTTCTGGAACGCTCAGCAGCAGAGAGCTCTCCATTTGTTCCCAGCTCCCACCAAGTCCAGCTGCAGCAATGAGGACTTAGCACTTCAGCACATCAGGCTCCTGGGGCTCACGTCAAACAAGGAACACACAGTGAGTGGCCACCTGGTGAAGTGACTGAGCTGAGCCTGGTGGGGTACATGGTGGTAGGAGCTGATTTCCAGCCTAAGTCTGTATCCAGCTGCCAGAGTTATGAGATCATCTTTTGTTTTCCAGCAAATCCTTTCTCATGTAAGTCTTCCTAGAAATGAAGTAGGAGTCTAAAAGTTTCTATTGTTGTACAGCACTAATTCAGTGCAGGACATTTCTGTTGGGGTTGTTTTTAACCCAAATGAAGTATCTTGGAGTAGGAAGGGATAGCATGTGTGGTCATGGCAGAGCTAGAAGGAAGTCAGCAGCTTTGAAGGCGGTAACGTGGTTAAGCAGAGGCATCATACAGATGCATCTTTGTGGTAGGAATTGCAGAAAGGAAAGGAGAAAAGATGTCTTAAGCTCCTTAATGCCTGTTTTCTTATAGCATGTTTTTGTTAGAAGACTGTTTCCTGATCCGTCTGCTTCCTGAGGGGTGCAACCTCAAAAGGGATATGGAGAGGTCATCTCTGATACTGATACAGGGAGGCTTATTATGGGTCCTAGTGTCCTGCTTTATGTTTGCCCTGAGCTCCAGATACATCCCTGGCACCTTTGCCTTGTGGCTACTGTTCTGCAGAGTGGATGATTTTCCCCCTATACTCCATGAAAAAGCTTCAAAAGACACTCATTTGCAGCCTCTTCTTTCTAGGAGCAATGAGAAAGCTTCATGTGTTTTGGGGCAGGGCTCATCAATGCTTAGAGATGTAGGGCTCTGGAGGCATTCACTAGAGCTTTAATCATCTTCCCAGAAATGACAGGAGAGCAAAGGCCAGTGTATATCAGCTTTTGCAATTCTCTGTTTTCTGGCTATGTGTACAGCTGGTTCCTACCACCAAATGCCTTTAGGAGACATGGAAATGTTTGACTGAGAACAGTGAAGCCTTCAGGTGATACAGACAAAATCACAGTGACAGCCAGTGTGTCAAGTCCAGAAACTTTCTCCAAGGAGATATTTTGCTCATTCCCTCTGCAGTAGTTTTAAGAAGCTTTTGCTCTAGAAAGGATGGCTAGGCCCACGAACAGTCAGCCAGAGGAGTGGTGAGGGGAGGAGACGCAACTTCCTCTATATGCAAAGGAATAGGGATGAGAAATGTCCCTATGAAGTTTCTCGTAACTACTTGGCATGTTGTCTATTTTCTCATGGTTTAGTCTATTAAGGCAAACACAGGGCACAGAACCCATACATAGATGAGCTGAGAAGGCTATTTTTGTTTAAGGCAGCTTAAAAAGGCTATTAATAATTTTCACTTTAGTAATATTCTGAGAAGTTTGAACTAATATTCGTTCAAGTGTCCACTTTCAAGTATATGAAAAAGCTTCTTTGAGCTTTCTGCCTTACTCTTAACCATCAAGAGGACTCTGAGTCGTCTCAGCTTGCATTTGCAGCCTTTGGATAACAAAACAAACAGGCAGAAAAGTAAAAATCCTGACCATGTTTCTGTTTCTTGAGATGCCTGGTTCCATATATCTACCACCAACCACACTGCAACCTCTGTGATAACACCTCGTGTTAGTTTGCTGTTTGTTCTTTGGGTATTTCCATACCTGGGCCTCTAAACCAATGACTACCCCACCTCTTTCTTTAGTGTTTGGCTCCCCTGGAGTTTTGACCCCTGCTTGGGAAAGCAGTGATCAGTCATAAGTATTTTAAGAGATAGTGGTGGCCATAGAAACTGATTGAAAGGAAAATACTCAAACGGTAGCAGAGCAGAACCTGAAGAGCTCTTCAGGGAACCTGTTTCTTGTTGGGTTTAAACTGCCAGTCAGTAGGAACCACAACTGGGCAAGAGCAGACTAAGAAAGTTGTGCATTGTTCTAACAACAATTAATCTGTTTAATAACTTCCCAGTTACTGTGGTTGTCTTACTGATACCCTTAAAGCAAACTCGCGTTTGCTACAGATCTGCTTTAACTAAAGCAGCACTTAAATTGTGGGCAGACTAGGGATAACAATCATTGTTTTCAGCCACAACTATGGTTCACCATTTAGTAGCCTCAGACACTCCCTTGTTCAAGGCAAGGCAAGAGCAGCAAATCCAGGAAGGTATTTTGTTGGCTTTGCACTTGGGTAGCCTCAAAGGTACTGGACTAGTCCTGGAGACCAAAAGCTCTGTCTGTTTGCAGAAGGGGCAGATCACTGTCAGTTGATAAAAAATTGCCCTACTCAGGAGACTCAGTTCCTTGCTGGCCTAGTGGTAACCTCTTCTGCAGCACTTAATACAAAATAATCTCCTTTCTGAGCCTGTTGCTGAGGTGTTTGAGTTGACTTGAACATTTTCCCACCAACTGCACAACATGGACCTTTGGCTTATTCTGTTTAGCAAATAAATTGTTTTCAAATCCACAGCCTGTGCAGTTACCTAGAAGTGAAAATTGTGACTTACTACTTGTCCCTCCCGCAATTTATTCCTTCCACAAACAATATGTATTTGTTGGATATAATAGTGACATGGAGAGTTTTGACTCCAGAGAGCACTTAAAGAAACACATACCTATTTCCACATCTCAGCCATAATGTTTGCACAGCTGCTTTTATAACCTAGTATTCCAACCACACTTATATGCAAAACCCTTCTAGTTTGCTTATGCTTAGATTTTGATGTTCAAAATATCCAACTTCATGAGAGGTGAAACCTGTAACCTTGACGTTGATTCGGTTTAGAAAATGATGTGACTGGAAAAATACCTTCTGGTTTCAGTACAGTAAGGCTGATAATACCAAGGACTTCCAGAAGGAAGCCATCCAGTGGGACCTTGACAGGTTTATAAGGTGGGCTGATGCCAACCTGATGAAGTTTAACCATGCCAAGTGTAAGGTCCTACACCTGGGTCAGAGCAATCCCAGGCACAGCTCCAGGTTGGGCAGAGAAGAGATTCAGAGCAGCCCTGTGGAGAAGGACTTGGGGGTGTTGGTCGATGAGAAAAAATGAACATGAGCCGGCTTCAGTGTGCGCTTGCAGCCCAGAAAGCCAACAGTATCCTGGGCTGCATCAAGACGAGCATGACCAGCAGATCGAGGGAGGTGATCCTGCCCCTCTACCCTGCTCTCGTGAGACCTCAGTTGGAGTATTGTGTGCAGTTCTGGTTTCCTCAACATAAAAAGGACATGGAAGTGTTGGAACAAGTCCAGAGGAGGGCCACAAAGATGATCAGGGGATGGAGCACCTCTCATATGAAGATAGGTTGAGAAAGTTGGGGCTGTTCAGCCTGAAGAAGAGAAGGCTGCACGGAGACCTCATAGCAGCCTTCTAGTATCTAAGGGGGGCTACAGGGATGCTGGGGAGGGACTCTTCATTAGGGACTGTGGTGATAGGACAAGGGGTAGCGGGTTCAAACTTGAACAGGGGAAGTTTAGATTGGATCTGAGGAAGAAATTCTTTACTGTAAGGGTGGTGAGGTGCTGGAATGGGTTGCCCAGGGAAGCTGTGAATGCTCCATCGCTGGCGGTGTTCAAGGCGGGGTTGGACAGAGCATTGGGTGGCATGGTTTAGTGGGAGGTGTCCCTGCCCATGGCATGGGGGTTGGAACAGGGTGATCTTAAGGTCCTTTCCAACCCTAACTATTCAATGATTCTATGACTTGTATGTATGGTTGTTGTATGGTTCAAAAAGTGTCATCTCCATCTTTCCATGCAAAATTGCACTTCATGAGAATGGAGGTAGGCTAGACTTAGGATGAAGACCTAACTAAAGCTCCTATCCTTTGTACCTTTGGGAGAATCTCGGTTTCATTTGTCCTTCAGTCCTGCCTTTACCCCTTCTTTTTTGTCTCTCTTTTGCTCTGTTGTTTGTTTCATGTTCAAGTTGTTAGATGTTTAAATGCAGCTATTTGATTCACAGTGAGACTTGGTCTTAACTGAGTTTCTGTCTGCTGAATACAGTGAATGCCCATGTTCAGACAGCTGTAGAATCTACAGAGGCCGAGCCTATACCTGCTGAGCAAGCTGACTGGGCAAATGCGTCTGATTCCTCAGACACACTGGGAGATGTTTGCTTTTGATTATTTGCAAGATTTCAAATCTCTTCTGTGTTCAGTACCTCTGAATACAAAACTCTTCAGTACGTAAGGATGTGAATAGCTTGAATAATCACAGTAGAACTCTTTGCTAGTCAGAACCAAGGCACAGGGAGATCTTACCCAACATACTGCTTTGCATAGGAGCTTGAATCCATTCCATTTTTTTGTCAGCCAGTATTTATGGTCTTCCAATCTCTTCCCCATGGCAGCTGGCTCAAGTTTGAAAGCAATTACAAGTCTGAGCTGATGTTTGTCAGTTGTAGGAGGGAGTAACTAAGTGCTAACATCCAAAAACAATTCACTTTCTCTTTTGGAAAGAGTCTCTTGGGAGAAGACCCTTTTCTCCGGATTAAATTGTTCATACAGTGTAAGTGCCAGAACTAGTCTGGGTGCAGTTCTGGGATGGAAAGAATCTATTTTGCCCAACTTCTGTCTCATGTTTCTTTCAGAGTCTTTCACAGGGTATCCAGATCTTCCCCATAGATTTCTACCTAACCTTGCATACACTTTTTTCTGAAAGAGCAACTCTAACACTGCATTCCATAAGTGCCCATACAGCATCTTTGCCCAAGGTGTCCTACGAGTGACCTTGATCCTCCCCTGTAGGCAGATAATAGCATTCCTAAATTCAGAACTGGGTTTCAAGTTGGGGAATAAAAGAATACATTATCACCCCTTCATCTAGGAGTCGTTTGGGTGACGTGTGACAGCAGTATCCGGGTTTGGATGGTGAGACAGTTGAAAGTGTGTAAGAAACAATAACCTTCATTCTACAGGCCTTCTCATTTGACTTTTTAAAGTCGCCTTTTCTTTCTCCCAGTATTTCTTCTCCATTAGCAGACTTCACTATGACTGAAAGGAACTGTTGCTGCTTCACTGTACAAAGCAACGTTGGTCAATTCATGCCAGAAATGCCTCACTTCAGCAAGCCTTGAGAGTGAAGCCCTCTCCTTTCCAAAGCACGCGTCCAACTCATGTCCAACAAACCATCTTTTCTCTCTCTTTCATAGATCTGTATTCCAATGCTAAATCAGTAATTTAACATTTCCCTCTCCTACCCTAATTCCCTATTGCAGTGACTTCTGGGATGGAGATGGTCCTAAATTGGACAGCTGTTTTCAGGATTCAATCCTGAGCCCGACTGAATTTTTAGTGCCTCTTTCCTACAGTCAGGGCTGACGGCAGTACGAGAGCCAGTAGACAGCACTGCTGCTGCCTGCCCTTGTGAATCAGAAATTGCTCCTCTTGCTGACATCACTGCATCATGGTCCTGGAAAGAAAGCTGAGCATGATTGCAGGGTAGGAAAGAAATCACTGGAAGAAAAATTACATTGGTTTGAGGTTATGTCCATGGTTGTAGTCCAAAGATGCCCTAGGACTGACTGTCCTTTATAGCAAGTGGTTAAGGGAAACACTCATGCAGCAATCTGGCAGTCAGAAACCTTGAGATAGCCTGTGATAACCGGAGCAAAAAATCAGGGAGTGGAGCCAATGGAAGCTGGCCTGGAAATGTACAGTCTAAAAATAACATTTCAAGAAGTTGCTTCTCCTAGCTGCATTCTATGAATGCCTGTTTATTCAGCACTATGTACAGTGTGTTCTATGCTTCATATGCTATACATGACTTATCCTACAGCCTGAAATCATCCTGAACAATAACACCCCCAAAAACACTTTACAGATGTGAAACTTCAGTCCATAGATTAAAGGCTTAGCACCAAACTGCTGGGCCAGACCACCATGCCTGGGAGCTGGTAAGCACTTCAGGAAGTTTCATGTTATGTCCCAGTGCTTCTCTCCTCCCCTGTTATATCACCCTTTCAGCTTCACATCTGGACCCCAGATCACCTCTGCATGCCTGTTTGCGTACCACTGTGAAACACATTTTTCATAGCTTTATTGAGAACTACAGCAGGAAGTGAGGAGGTGGTATTTCACAGCAGAGCTGACCGAGCTTCACACCTTTATGAGCTTTTTCTTGCCTAGGCAATTATTTTGCTGATGACTGATGAAAGCTGTAGGGCCTGTATTGAGCATACAGAACTGCAGTGCCACAGCACCCTCCTACAAGCAGCGTTATCCTTGTCTGCTTGTAAGCTCTCTTCCAGGCTCTGTTTCTTCCTGTTCACACACAAGGGCTAATCCCCCCAGCAACCAGTGGTGTTCCAGGTAGGGAACAGCATGGGCAAGAGATGATGTCATGTTTTTGACTCCTTCAAGAAGCATTTAAACAGCTGGAAGACGGTATGAGTAATGAATTGTTAAAAATGGCTCATGTCAAGAGGTCGCCTCTGCTGCTGCAGGATGTGCCAGTGACTCCAAGAAAAGGCAAATGGTTTATTTCTCTGAGCGAGCAATGACTCATTAACATCTGCCTTTTTCTATTTATATGTGTGAATTCTCTCATTGACTTGCAGATTTTCCTTTCCATTCTCTTTTACAGTAAGACTGTTACTATTTCAGCCTGTTTTAGTCCTTCTATAGGCAACTTTTTCCACTGCCCTCTTCCACTTTGTCCTTGCGAAGGAGTTGCTGCTGAAACCCCCTTTCACAAGGACCATGGCTCTTTCAAGCCAGTTTGTCTGGAAATGGTGGTGTTATGAGATCCTTCATTGCCAAAGTGCAAAGCATTTCACAGAACATTCTTCTTAGAGGCTTATGGAGTGTGGGACTTCTGAGAGAGGTTGATCTGAAGTGACCAAGAGCTCCTATACAACTGCTCTCCTGTCTCTCTTTGGCAGGAGCTTTCCCCATCATCTTCCACACTGCCAGACTGTCTAACTCAGCATGATGCTGATCTTGTCAGTTTGGTCAAGTCTATCTTTAGCTTCCACCTCTGCAGAAATCAGTTGGTTTCCATGTTTCACCAAAACACTCTGAATCAAATTAAAGCCTGTGATTTTCCATTTGTGTTCTCAGCTGCCAGCAGGATGCTGGTGGATTTCTTTAATGACAGTCCTGGGGACATGCAGTTGTGCTGTGGCATTCTCTGCTTCCAAGAAATGCTGTGTGTAGGTGCTGGCAATGTCTCAGAGGTGAGGGTGCTGACAAGGCAGTGTCCCTCCTCTTCCTCTGTGCCACTGTGGCCCAAAGAATGGTAGGCAGTTCTCAGAAACAGAGAACTCGAAGTCTGGGTGCTAGGGTGTGGCATGCTCTTTAGGATGGCTTCAAAATATGGTGGTTCATTTAGACTTGTTTAGTGCTAATGTTTGCCATGAAATGGGCAAAAGGGTTTAAAGGATAAAACTGAAGCTTTAGCTGTCATCTCTCTAATGTATAAAGGATCCCAGTCTTTGCATTTCCAGAACTTTCTGGACTCTAAGCTCCATATAACTAAACTTTTCCAGATTCTCTTACATTCCTTCCCTCCCTCTTGTCTTGGTTGACTTTGGCCAGGACCTCTCTGCACTCCCAGTTCATTCAATTCAGACCCAAGTTTGAATCTAGAGCTGTAAATGTTTTCTTACAAATGCTTATATTTGTGGCCACATCAGCAACCTCCATTTAAAGAGAGGATCTTTCCACTTCAGTTCACTTATCTCTGGGGTGGAAGATGGAAACTCTTTGAAAACTTCAACAGTGCACCTAATTTGAAGCAATGAGTAAACAGATTACCTTATACAGCCAGGAATTCACAGAAGTTTAAGTAGGGCAGAAATACTACATTAGACTTATACCAACATCTGATTTCTGGTGATATTCTGGAGCTTAATTCCTGTAAACTCAAATAAATGTTTGGTCTTAGTGATGCAGGAGGTCAAACCTCAGCTCATGACACTCTGCAGGCAGCGGCTGCAGCCATGTGGAACACTCTTTTGTTCCGGAGCATGGTTGGAGTTTACTTGAACACTCATGAAAAGAGATACACCTGCTTTTCCTGGCCTCCTTCAGTGTCCAGGCGCGTATGGGAAAGTACATCTTCCATCTGCTGACTTTGGGTTGTTTCTGTTCTTTAAGGGCTCTGTTACAAACTCACAGAATCAGAGAAAAATCTGCTTCATAATAAAATGTTCAGTAAGTGGTTCTGAGAATGGAAAGTTAAAGAGATCCCAAAGAAATGGCTTGGTTATTCCCTGCAAGGAGTGCTTGATGTAGTCACGTAATCCCTGGCCTCACACTGCTACGGGTTGCTGTGTTGCAATCAAGACATACTTAAACTTCCACAGTGAATTAATTTATCTGCTGCTCTGAATTACTTGTTTTGCTTTAGGAACTATGACTGCATTATCCAGAAATGTTCTCTTCTGATTTGATTATAGAGATGAGTTGCTGGAAGGTATCAAACATTTACAGCTCCAAAGGGAGAGAGAAGTTTAGGCATGGTAAACACCTCAGGTATCGCATCCTTCAGACAGAGAAGGCATTAATGATGTAGAAACAATTTGAACAAGAAGTTTGGACAGGAAGGACGTGATGGACCAAAACTTTGCCTGGTGTGAAGCAGTGTTGCTTTGCTTGACTTCCTTAGTGCATGGCTCATGATGGCTGAGACTCTGGTTCAAGGACGAGCAGTGAACAGACTGTAGCAGGTAAAGGGATTTAGTGTAGAAAAACAAGTTCACTGTTTATACAGATCTTTTCCAAATGTTTTCAAAGATTTTTGCGGAGACAAAGTGATGTTGGAAAATTCAAGAGTTTTGTTTTATTCTTTATTTTTTTAATTCTTGGATTTTCCATGTGTCCAAATAGGCTGATGGATTCTCAAAGGTAACTTAAACTATTCTAGCTGCAGCAGTTGGAAGAACCTGGGATGTCAGAGATACCCACAGGAGAATTAAAAGGGCACCATCAGTCAAGTGAGGCAGTTAATGGCAAATTAAACATGGAAAAATGAATTTAAAAGTTGCTGGCTCTGTTTTTAAGACTATTTTGTACTAGATAGCTTCCCTGGTAAACCTCCAAATATACTTGGATCTAAAGTGTTCCTAGACACTAGCCAAGCTGCCACAGTCTTCTTTAGTTTCCATGATCCATCTCCTTTGCAGCTAATCTAGAATGTTCTACTTACTTTATTCACAGCTCCATCACCTTTGGACTCAACTCTGTGCTTAACATGTGCGCACATTCTTAACTTGCAGTAAAAGCACTGAGACTTGATATAATGCAGGAGGAGACACTTTTAATCAGATGCTTCATAGAGGTCTGTCCCATCAAGGCAACATGAAAACAGATGCTCAAATTCCTCTGTTCCTTTCTAAAATCCTGAATCATGTCATATTAACCAGGAATCTTTTTTGTCTCCGTGAAAAACAAAACAAAAGTTAATTAAAAGTCAGTTGTTCAGCTATTTGACAGTGAAAATGAAGATAGAACCGAGTAATGAAACTTCATGGAATCTGTCAAATATGAACCAAATGTATAAAATAGGGGGTTATCTATTCAGTAATCTAAAACAGGCTGGTACCTACAGCTTCCACTCTTCTCTGTGTGGTAATGTAGTCCAAGGTTAAAGGTAGCCAAGCTTAGTTTAACTCACCATAGGTATTTCTCTAAGACTCGGCTAAACTCCAAAGGTTATATGTAGAGAAATCAAGACCTGACAGCCAAGACCATGCTGGCTGCTTGATATCAGTCCTGTTAAATGTATCTGTCCATGTTGCTTGTCTGTCACCCTGTCCCTGGTGTGAAAAACACTATATAAACTGCCTTGTGTTAGATGGGGCTGCTGGAATTCAGGCTACAAAATGTTGTGAGTCACATTGTGTTTGCACATATCCAGGGTCCAGGGGATCTGAAAAACTCATTAAGCTCTCCTGTGCTTGGAAGGTTTTAAAACTCATTTGGCATTTCTATTTGGAAGGGTTTTAAGTCACTTCAAGCACAAGCTAAGAGACATCTCTCCCCTGAGTCTTTCCTTCGCTTCTTGCTCAATCTGCCCATCAAGGTGATAGAGGGGTTCACCTCTTCTGAGGTCAAGAGAGATGCTAGAGTGCGGTCTTAGAGTTGGTCTGAAACCTGCAGTAGGACTTTTGCAGTAAATCACATTATTACACTGCTGATGCGCTTCTTTTGCCTGGGAGAAAACTCTCTAATCTCTGTGTTCAACTCCGGCTATTTTCTAGTAAAGTACCACTGAAAAGTCAGAGTGTGAGCAAATGGATTTCACCGCTTGAGTGGTACAGGAACTCAAGGTACAGTTCCTTGGCCTCTGGTATGGCAAGTCACAGCTCAGATTCTCTTCCATTGCTAACATTATACCATAGAATCATTCAGGTTGAAAAGGACTTCTAAGATCATCAAGTCTAACTGTTAAAGCTCAGCTTGACTCCTACACGTCTTCTCCCTCCAGTCTAGACAAAATGGCATCTCAGGATGTGCATATGGCCAGGATTACAGGTGTATCCTCTGTACAGCCTGTTTCCAGGTATTGCTGGCTCCAGCAGTGCAGAGAAAAGGTGAGTTCTGTATAAAGCAGAAGGTGCAGAAGGGAAATGCTGCCTATTTACACTATATCTAACAGAAGTGTGAGGTTCATACTGCATAATCTTGATGGACACAAGCAGATCTCACCCTCCTGGAAGTATACAACTTATATTGAGCTCACATAGAAAGTGAGGCAGCATCAAAGCTCAGATCTGGACCTGAAATCCCACTTATTCTTCAATGTACTTTCAAATCCATGTAACACTCAGTGCTTTGAGGCTGGATTTATGTAGCGCTGAGAGAAAACTGGATCAGACACCAGATTCTGGTCCTCATAAGCCACTCAGCACAGTGTTCCTTACCCCTGTGACTGCCCATCTTTTAGCTGACACGTAAGTCTCTCCTTCAGCACCGTGGTTTCAATTCACGCTACTGGCGCTGTAGAAAACACATTCAAACCTCACGACAGTGATTTGTTTTCTTTCATTCAGTTTTGTTTCACCAGCTTTACTGGTGCCAAGCAGAACCAGCCCTTTAGGCACTTTATTTAAACCCCCTTTTTGCTATGACTCTCGGGTGTACCCTCCTGAGTGACCACCAAGCACTGCACATGGCCAAGCTTGCCAAAATGCTCTGAGAAACTGCTCTTCCCTTCCCTCACTCCCCACACTGCCTTTTGTGGTTCACTATTTAGGGATCTGGACAGAAGAACAGATGGAATAAATCGTCTGGTGGTAGCCAAGGGACTGAGCCACTTCTGGGAAATGCTACATCTCTCTTTCTGTTGGATTTATATGTGAGATGCCCAGAAGTCACTCTTGTGTCAGGAGTGTCAGGAACAATTTCCTTTGCAAAGCTCCGTAAATCTCCGAGTCTGTTCTGCTTCCGGGAAGGCTCCCCAGCAGAGACGCCTGGAGCCCGCTCACAGGGAGTTTCCAGCCAGCTCTCCTCTAAACCAGCATCCGTGTGGTTCGAGCACGCAGGAATGAGGCCAAAAGCACCATCTATATATCACCTCTGCGGATGTGGCATATAAGCAGGGGAAAAGGGGAGGCACACTTTAAATCTTACAAGTACCATTTTGTTTTCTCTTCCTTCTTCGCTTCCACCCTCCTCCTTCCAACCCCCTGCTTTTTTTTGCAGTAGCTGATGGGGGTGGCAAAATTCCAGGGGGCCAAGACAAACTGTTAAACACTGTGATTTCTAATGGCTCCTCTTGGAAATTGCTGACAGATGCTGGTCCTGAGATCAGAACAGCAGAGGCTGCCAGCGTGAGGCTTGGGGCCAGCCATTGATTCCCTGCGCTAATAGTGAAATCTATGGTAACTCCAGGCAGAGACTATATGCTGCTTTTCTCAGAGTTTCTCCTTGTCCCCTCATCTTCCCTCTTATTCCTATCCCCTTCTCCACTTCCTCAGACTTCACCCTTTACTCTCCATTTCATAACTTTAGTTTATAACTGTCTGTGTTTCCCTGTGCTTCTTTCTTCCTCTGTTTGTTTTTGCTGTCTAGCTACTGGACTCTATGGATGTTGGCCCAGCTTCAACTTAGTAAAAGGAAAGTGCAGGAATTTGCCTGATGAAACAAGTTTCTCTTCTTTTTGGAACCTCTAATTCACAGGACAGCCTATTTGTGTCTCCAAATAATAGATGGATAGAGCCAATGGGGGAGATGGGATGGGGATCTCACTCAGTATTGAGGTCAGTCAGGGTCTTGCAGAAGGAGATGGAGGTAAGCTGCCAATTTAGGGAAGGAATGTGTTTTGTTTCCAGCCAGACGTGTAGCTGTGTTTGTGCACACTGTGGATGAACCACTGCTGCATCCATAATGCGTCCTAGCAGCTGGCATAGCAGTCTGGTTTTTTTCTTCACTCCATACCATCTCCTTGTGACAGAATACCCCTAGCGGGAAGTTTTGCAAAGGAAGAGATTAGCCACGGTTTTGGGTTTGCCGGTGGAGCTTGGAAAAGCCCTGCCACAAACCCAGACACTGTCAGGAGTTTAAGAAACCAAGTCAGGTCCTTGGATGGAGAGGAGGGGAGGTGTTTGTCTCTGGAAAGGTTCATGGAATTTGGACGCCATTGGAAACTGCTGTTCTCCAAGGCACAGATTTTTAAGTCCCTAGTTTACCTTTCTATTGCTATGAATGTGGAAGCACCAGAGGTGCAGGGATGAGTACCTGGAAACTGGATCTGAAGTCCTTCATTAAAAGTAAATCCATGTGCACAGCTGAGGTAAAAAAATCTGCTTTCTGTGGTTACTTCTTTGTAAGCATGCTACAGCCACAGGTTGTCGTGTAGGATATCCATATTGGGTATGGAGGAAAATCTCTTCACTAGGAAGACCACGCAGCACTAGGCAGGTTACCAGAGAGACTGCCATGCTATCCCCAGGGGCTCCCTGTCTTGGCTGCCTTGATTGAGTAGTGGCTACAGTCCAATAGCTGAATGGGAGATTTGACTAGAAACCTCCAGAAATCCTTTCCAAGCACCGCTTCTGTGATCTGTGATGTTCAGATGCCAGTTGGCCAGGGCAGGATGTAAACACAAGTAGGCAGAGCTCTTTCCCCTAAAAATATTCACTGCTGAGATTCCCAGCTGAGGCGTATCCCTGTTCCAACAACCTGATCATGAAACGGTGGCTGCTCCTTACCTTTTATCTTCAACAGTGGTGTCAATAGACCTCAGGGTAGCATACAGAGTTGCCAGAAAGTATGACCCATTCAGAGCTGTGCTGCTTCATCAAGCCTTGCTTTCACCAATATAGCAACTCATGCATGGAAAACTATTTAATCCCTTTTCCTGCCTGCAAGGGGCTCCAGTATATCCCTCTTCCTTGTCCAACAAGGAAATTTTGGAGTTGATATCTGACAGTGATGTGAATCCCCAGCTTCCTGGCTGGCAGCATTCATGGCCATGCTTGCAGGGTACTTTGCTGTCTTATTAGCAGCTGTCAGCACCACTAAGGGAATGCCTCTCACTCAGACCCGCAGCCACAGGAGATTAACGTGTGAGATCCTAGAGGAATTGTTTCTTCTGGCTGCTGATGTGCCACAATTAGCACCTTCATCTCTAAGCTGGTACTTGCTTTCTTGCTCATAAAATGATTGTCGAGGATTTCCTTCCAGAGGGCTGGGAGAGCGCCATGCCAGAGAGGCAGTGATGATGGATCAGCTGAACAGCAGCAGAGCTTGGGAGCTGTGCAGATATTGCATTGCTCGTGTCACCACCTCATTACTGTTGTTGGGTTTTATGGCACCATAAACATTCGGTGGCACTGTTTTCCTCCCGCTGCGGACAGTGAAACAAGGGAGCCATCAGCACCTCTGAGGAGGCACTCAACATGATGCAGGAGTGAGTTCAGCCCCTTACCCTAGCCCTTACTAGGGTAACAAGGGTACTAGAAGAGCAGCCCGGGAGATTTTTGAGCACAGGCATCCATAGGACAGGCTGCGCGTCCTTTTCTGAGGCTGAAGGGTTATAACAAAGCTTCAAAAGAAAACCTCATGTCCAAAATGGGATGCACTGTCCTTTTGCCCCAGAGTTCCAAAGCATAAAAGGTAAATGCACTGCATGGTGTCTTCTGTTGCTAAAGGGCACTGTGAAGTACAGAAATATATCATCTTCATAGTTATGTCTACACCACCACCACTACTGTAGAGGCCAAGTTCTGCAGGTTTAACAGGGAAAGTCTGAAAGGTGAAGCAGCTACACATGGGCATCCCTATAACTGGTTAAATGAATTCAAACAACTGACTTACTGACCTGCATTTATTTTCACTGCAGGCTTCAAACGCTGGTCAGCAGGGGAGAGCCTGCTCAAAGCTGCAGGCATTTCTGAACCATGAGCTGTCCCCAGTGCAATGTAGTCCTCTCCCAGCTTCCTGGGGACCATGTCCATTCTGTCACATAATGCAGATAAGCAGGAGCCATGTTATATGGTCTAGGTGAGGCTTGTTTGTTCTTCAGTGCTCTGCTTGCCTGCAACAGGTATGGGTATGATGCTGTTCTCTATGTTCTGTAGAAGATACAACTGAGAGCACAGTGCAGACTGCAGCAGTCACAGATACTTAATTCAAAACCAGAAGGAATTACATTTCCTCAACCCACAGGCACCTAACCACAGACAGGCAGTCAATGCCTAATGTTGGAAGCATGACTGGAGTCTTCCAACTCTTACAACCCAAGCGCTACTTGAAGAGCAAAAGCTCTTGCGTGGCCTGTAAAAACTGATGAAAAGGTATCAGTCAAGTGACTGAATTCAGTCAGGAACAGCAGTGCAATGACACAGAGACACAAAGGAACTCATTACACTACGGTATTTTTGGCAAAATACAAGGCATATATAATTGTGGTTTTCATTGCCAAGTTCACTGCCCGATCATAGAGAATAAATAATGCTAGAAGAAGTTAAGTATATATACCTGAGTATATATTTCTATAAATGTCTCTGTTACAATTGCTGTTTTTCATTCCTATTGTAGTAACACCTAAATCCCATCAGAAATTGCAGCTCCGTTGTTTTAGGCACTGTACCCATCCAAAGTGCCTTTGTTTTGACATGAAACCTTCAGTAATAGTCTTAAGACCTGAGGTGTGCTTTGAATGGGAGAATGAGTACACCAGTTTTCCTTAGGTATTAGGGCAGCGATCTGCCTGCTGGGAATGCTGCTTGTGAGAGCACCAAACAGCCTGAGAGATGTTTGTATGTGGCTGTGGGGTGTAGGGTGTGAGTGTGTATCATTAGAAAGCAGCGACAGATGATACAGGTTTCAGATCCTCCTCGAAGCTCGAATTCTCTGTGCACAAACAGAGGAATGGAAATACAAAGAGAAAACAACCCTGAGAAGCAAGTGCTTTCATGTCACAAAGATGCAGTAAATGTGAACTCAGTGGGATTTTACATTCCTACTGATGTGGTACTTTGCCAAGACCTGTGCCGCTTTCGCCAAGTCCACTCGGGGAGCTCATACAGGAGGAGGAGGAGGAAGATAATGGTGTCTTTTCTTTGAAGTGTTTTGTTTTCTATCTGGAGACACTCCCATGCAGAACCAAGCTGTGATGAGAGAGAGATGGGGAACAAATAGAGGTCTAGAATACATAAATAACCATGACAGGGCTTCTACAGAGCCAAATTGCTTTGCATGTGGGAAGAACTAAGCAGGGTGAAAGAAAAGCTACAGGTTAAACCTCAGGAGGCTGTGCTAGAAAATGACTCATTATTAACAACACTTGTCAAAAATTGGTCCCTTCCCCTCACACAGGATTAAAACCACATTGACTACTAAAGTGGATAGAGCCAAAATGTTTTCAGTACCTATTACAGAAAATGTATGAGACCCCTGAGCAAGAGATTGCTGTAAAAGAAGTTGGAAAGGTTTGGCTTTTTCAGCCCGAGCAAGCAGGTAATTCTTCAGGCAGAAGGTACCAAGCAAGGACTCTCCTCTCCATCCACACACACATCAGAGCCACCAATGGCACCAGAGCTCAAATGCCTGTTGTGCACCAAACCAGGACCTGCACAGAGATCCCTGATCATTTGGGTGAGGAATGACATGAGATCAGTATCTGACTCATGTTGTCTTCCTTGGCCTGTATCTTCTTGTAACTGATGGGAAGCAAAAGCCAATGTCATTCCAGAGCTGTGAGCATGTGCTGCTTTGTGTCCTGCCAGTCTGCCCTTGCATCTCCCCTGGGTTTAAACCCTGGTGCTAATGTGCTGCCTTTTATGCACTGTTTCAGATGGAAGAGGAACTGTTGAAACACAGGCCCAAGGACATGGTGTTAATGTCACCTATACCCTGATTATGTCACTGTAGGGCTACATCTGTTTGATACCCTGCAGTAAACTGCATTTCTGGTCCTCCTCAGGGGCCTCTTCAGGCTTAGTCCAGAGCATTTCTAGCTCATGGGCTTGTGTTTCTTTGCCTGGAAACTGAAGTGCAGGTAGGGCTAAGCAGGGTTGAGACTTGGTCCTGTCACAGAGTTGGAGCTTTGCCTGTATTTAAACCTAGACCTGGGAGCCAGAAAGCATTCCCGGGTCCTACAGCATCACCTGGCTTACTAACCACGGCCTCATAAACCTGGTTACATCAAGCACCTTCTTAGTTCACAACTGCATCTTAGTGAGGTTATTAAAAATCAGGAGTAGGGATATGAGGGGAATTCCTCAGCCTTTTGGATTTCAGAAGTGGAGGCAGAGTGGTTCATATGAAGCTTGCAGAAATGCACTCTGTGTGGTCCAGCTTGGCTTTGGTGCCGATAGAAGTTTTGAAACTGGAAATAAACAAAATTAACAATGAAATACTGAAAAAATGACATTTAAAACCAAAACAAATTAAAGCCAGTGGAAAGTTTGAAATAACAAACGCTATTTTCCTCTTTATAGCAATCTCATTTAATTTTAATCTCACACAAACACTGCAGTTTATAATCTGTACTTAATTTATCACGTGTAGTAACCTAAAATCACACAGACAACCTCAGATTGTTACCTTTCTTTTCTAGGTGCTATTGTAAAAGCTTCAGAGCTTGCAAAAGAAGGAGGATCTTTCACTGGTTGTGGCGCTTGGGAAGTCTGTTCAAGTCACAGTTTAGGTGACCTCATTGAATGCTCAGATGGTATTTCAGTGCTCTGCTGTGATTGATTTCCATGGAAATTTAGGTGCCTTGTAAGAGAGCAAGTTACAGGATGGTGACTGGCCTCTGCATGCTGTAACGTGAGAGTGAGCTGAGGAAACCTTTGCGGGTTTTACCTTTCACTGAGGGTGCAAATCAGCCAACACAGCAAGCTCTTGGTGTGTCTGAGCCCTTGGGTTGGTTATCCCTCTCTTTCCTATGGACAAAATGAAGATTTCAGCATTCACCTTCAGGGTGAAGATGAGTGTTTGTGTTCATAAAGTTGACTTATGTTAGAAAAATACTGGGATATATAAAAGGTGCCAGTAAGTGGATGATTGTATGATTTCTTTTGTGTTACTTGCTGAACGGTTTCTGGTAACAGGGTCACCACATGTTCATCTAGAGAGACAAGTGTTCCTTGTTAGGTATTAGTGTTTTAACCAAGGTTATCAGAGCTGCCCAATACCTTTTGGAAATGGATGAATAATTCCATTATATAACAAGAACACAAAGAACTGATTTCTTCTGGTTGCTGCTTTCCTTCTATATCTTGTTTTGCTTTGTGTTAGTAAAGGTTTTATGAAACTGAGTGATGCCCTCAGGAACCAGCCACAACTCCAGGAAAGGCTCAGGTTTGGGTAGTTCAGCTTTTCTCCAGTTCCTGGTTTCAAACAGCCCTTGGGGAGGCAGCAGCTCAGACTGAAAAAAAGACAGAGATGCATCCAGTGTGTAGCTGGCAATGGTGGTACGCAGCAAGACACATGTACAGTAGGTCTGGGTGCGTGAATGGGTAGTTTCAGATTTAGAGACAGTCTGTATCCTTCTTGCAGTGCAGGCAGAACTTCAATGTGTCTGAAACAAGCCTGAAAAACCTCTCTTGAAATCGTGTGATTCTCTGCGCTAGATGCAGCTGGGTGCTGTTGAGTATCCTTTGACTGCAGCCCCTGCAGGGAGGTGCTGGTACAGGCACAAGTGACTCTCACTGAAAACTGCGTTTAGAGAAGGCTCAGGGGACACCGTGTTAAGTCTTCCAATACCTGAAGGGGGCCAACGAGAAACCTGGAGATGGGCTTTGGACAAGGGCCTGTAGGGACAGGACAAGGGGAATGGCTTTAACCTGCCAGAGGGGAGACTGAGATGAGCTCTCAGGCAGAAGCTCTTCCCTGTGAGGGTGCTGAGGCGCTGGCACAGGGTGCCCAGAGAAGCTGTGGCTGCCCCATCCCTGGCAGTGTTCAAGGCCAGGTTGGACACAGGGGCTTGGAGCAAGCTGCTCCAGTGGAAGGTGTCCCTGCCCATAGCAGGAGTTGGAACTGAGTGAGCTTTAAGGTCCCTTCCAACACAAACCAGTCTGGGATTCTATGACGATCCTGTGGGCTGGATGTATATAGTTTCTCTAAACAAAAAGGCATCAAACACTTGAAGAACATAAACAGACCTCCACAGCATTGAGTTGTGCTGTGCCACCAGTATGTGGCCACACTTGCAGGGCAGTTATTGCCCTTTCTTGGTGGAGGCAGGAGAGTGAGCACTACTGCAGGGGATGGGGAAGACAGGGGCTTGTGCTGTCTCCCTGGCTCATCTCTTTGCCGGATTTCTTGAATAACCTTTCCTGTGTCTGTCTTAGTGCATGGCTTTGTGGCTGGGACTGAACTGGTGCTGGTTGCTCTGTTCATTCAGAGCCTTTTAATGATAATAACAGCCAGTTCACCTAACTTGTTGATAGAACCTCTGATCTTCTCTTCAGACAAAACTCATCCATCAGGGGTCTCTTTTTTGCTATTCCTCTTGATAAACATTCCTCATTTTCCAGTCTATCCCTGAGAAAGAGCTGGGACCAGGACGTGCTGCAGTGATTGTGGGGATCACGCCGTCTAGTGGCTGCAGCACGAAATGCACTCATTCACTGGCCGCTGGCCCTTCCTGCCTTTCTTGTTTCCCTTTTTCCAGCTCCCCCGGCTGACGTTTGTGTGGAATAAGAGAAAATTAACGAGCAAATCATAGGAATTTAAAACGTCTCCAAGGCAGATGGATCCTATTAGCTCCACTTCTCAGGCCACAGTAGTTTTCCAGGGCTTGGGACAAAGTTCTGAGCAGTCAGATTTGCAGACATGGATTGATGTGGCAATTACAGGCAGCAAGTCAAGTGTCAGAGAAGATCCATACCAAGGGAAAGAGAGAAAATCTTTCATTTCATCTTCATAGTAGGGGTAAATCAACAGGCTTAGATCAAAAAAAATCCCTAGATTGAGAATACAACAAAATAAAACTGAGAAAAGCCCCAAATCACCCTTTTTTCTGTCCCTTTTCCATTCTCTGTAAGAAAATCTCTTCCCCCAGAACCAGGACAATCATGTTGCCGAAGTGCTGGATGCCCCTGGGATGATTCTTGTGAGATTCCTAGTTTTTCAACTGTCAGTCAGTTCTCTGAGTCCCTGCACCAAATCCTTGGGGCTCACAGTTCTGGGCCAGTTTGTTAGCTGGAACATGGTGCTGTGATGCCCACACGTACCCAAATGGCACATTTACGACAGTCATATCCTCTTAACAGTGGCTGAACTAACAAAAACCAGTAATAGGATCCAAAATATGAATAAAGTGGGAGAACTCCTTAGTTCTTAGTTCTCCTGAAGCAAATGCCCCTTATTCTGCAATACAAGGTGAAGGAGGAACATACAGAGAGCTGATGGATGCACTCTCTCCTGTAGGAATGTTCCCAATATCACTGTTTGCTTCACTGTTTGGACACGTCAACCCAATCCTTGGGACTTGCTCTGCATTGCACAGCAGCTTGTCTTGTGCAAGGCACAAACAGTTTTAGCCTCAGCTACAAGACCAGTACAAGGGCTGCATCAGAAGGAGCAAAGTAATGTTCAAAGGATAACATCAGGGGATATTGGACATGGCAGACATTAAAAAGTGTTTCAGGGAGCTCCAGAAGAGTTTAACAAACACGGGTGACATGACAGCAATGGATAGAGGAATTTTGTACAACCTTTCAGGCAAAAAAGCAGCTGTCAAAACCCTTCAGAGCGCTCTTTTAAATCTTTCACGCAAATCTCATTCTGCTGCCAAGACAAACTTTTCCCTTTGAAAAGCAGAAAGCGTTTTCAAAGCACCTTTCCCCCATCATGTAGTTATTATGATCTATTTACACATCACGCAAGACACTATGCCCTTGACTTTGCTTGTATCAGTACTGACTGGCAGAAAGTGAGAGGCAGAGAGATGAGCCAGCCAAGATATCTGCTGGTGTATCTCCCACTGAGACAAAGAAAGGTCATATGTTCACTATGCATAAGTGGAGCAACAGTAGGACTAAAAGGGTGATTCAGTTCCTCTGAGTGGCACTGGTCTGGACCTCAAAAACCAAAGACAAAGCGTGTACATGAAATCTTTTCCTTTCATCTCTATCAGCTGATGTAATAAAGTAAAAATTACATGATTTCTCCTCACAAAACTCACTGATGTCTTATGCCATCACATCTGCAAAACTGTTCTACTGTGACTTATCATTCTGCTGCTGTAGGAAGAGTGAAAACTTGTATAGGAATTATTGAGTCCCAAACTGGTTTGAGTTGGAAGGGACCTTAAAGCTCATCCAGTTCCAACCCCCTGCCAAGGCAGGGACACCTTCCACTAGAGTAGGTTGCTCCGAGCTCCATCCAACCTGGCCTTGAACACTGCCAAGGATGGGGCAGCCCCAGCTTCTCTGGGCAAAGGAAGGTACAGAAGTTACATGAAGGCTGAGAAAATGCTGTAGAACAGGATCATAAGTTGATTTAATAGGTTTAACTGGTAAAAGAAAATCCTGAGAGGTGAAGTAAATAGGTAAGTACATTCCTGGGGGAGAAATCAAACGTTGGGCCATGTTGAGCTCCTCAGTTCTCCAGCAAAGTAAGAAGCAGCAGATAGCTCTGAAGCTGAAGAAATTGGAATGAGAAATTCTCTGTTTTGGGGTGTTTTTACGCAAAGCCTTTCTGGAAGAGACATTTTAGGCAAATAGAAATTATTTGATTCAGAATAATTGGGTGAAATGTAATGGCCTGGCCCACATGAAATGTTGGAGTAGGTGATGTAGTGATCCCCGCTGATCTTAGCATCACCATGCTCTGTGGCTGCCCACACCATGCAGAGCTGTCTGATAGCTATGCAACCAAAGAGTGGGAGTGGAGGCAGAGGTTAAGTGACTTGCCTGAGGTCACATCATGAAGCAGGAAAGCAAAACCCTTGTCTCCTAATGGCCCCCATCTCCCCTGTGTGCTCTGTATTTCCAACTGTGTCTTCCCCTCCACACATCCTGTTGGGACACTAAACCCAGAAAAAGGCAGTTCAGGAGATTAGCCAGAAGGTCTGAGGTAGTTTCCTGTTCACATAATAACTTTCCAAGCTAATGGGGCTATTGTCCTATCCTTATAATGGTAATGAATGGAAAATCCTGAGTATTAATGTCCTCAAGCAGATCAGGATCAGTGGTTGGACTTGATGATCTTCCAACCTAGTTGATTCTCTGATTCTATGATGTGTGTATTGGCAGCTGGAAGGTTAGGTAAGATATCTACATGTCAGGTGGTGCTGACGGACCCTCCGAAAGGTCCAGACTCCCACTTGTTTTGACAGAATATGTTAGGCCAATGCATGCTGGTTTACAGAGGCAGTTGTGTGTCTTTATTGACATAAAGCTAATGGGGAAACTGAGGCACGGGGTGGCAATTGACTTTTCCAAGATGCTACAGCAAGTCCTTAGCGGAACCGCATGCAGCAGCTTTGGCAAATGGGCCTGTTCTAGTATTTGCTGCTGTCTGACTCCGACAGGAACTCTGGAACTTCCCCAACAGAGAAAAGGAACCAAGCTGAATGGTTAAACTTCTATGAGACATCCCTGACTGAGGATTTGGGATTAGTCTGCAACTAGTTTGAGAATGGCTTCTGTTTTTATTTATTTCTATTTCTCTAGCAGCTATTTCCCATATCTTACAAATGAAAGGCACCAGATATTCCTGATAGATAAATGAAGTGTCAGTGTCAAAGAACAGGCAGTAAATAACCACCTCAGGATGAATACTTCTTCATCCCCTTTGGCTGAAAGGCACTTTCATGGCCTTTTTCCTTGGTTTAAAGCTAACTGGTGCTTCAATTTCTGTGTATATCAGTTCTGCGGTGGATCAGACCTTTGAAGGTGCCCCCATCTCCTGTGAAAAGCTGGCTAGTGGTGTGGAGCAGCCAGTACATCTCCAGTCTGGCAGCTACTGAGTTTAGGAGACCTGCTGCCTTCTGCTGAGGACTATGGCTTGGCTGGCCTTGGGAGTGCATAGGAGCTGCTGGCTTCTTATCTTGGAGAAATAAGACTGTTGTGGGCTTGAAGTTTAGGGTTCAGGGAAGAATTCTCACCACTTGAGTGAAATGAAGATACAGCAATAGGAAAGAGAGAGAAATTGGGCACCTTTGGGAGGCAAAGCCACGGAGAAGAATAATTATATTATCATTATTACTATTATTATTATTGTTTGAAATTTATTTATCCCCAAGGAGAGGAAGGAACATTATGTGCTGGAAGGGTTGTACACTACACAGCTTGCAGGAAGATAGTGGCTCTTGAAAAGCTGCTAATTAGGTTATGGGTGAGGAAGGGGATGAAACAGATCACAGATCCATGTAAAACTGCTTACTCAGGCTCAGCCCACCCTCTTACCTCCCATATAACGGCAGTGTGAAATCCAAACCCATCTAAGCCAAAGCGTGGATGTCTAAGCACAAATGAAGGAGAATAACCTATAATAATATGCTATCTCTGTTCAGGTCTCTCCATACTATTTCACATCATTAAGCTCTCAGAAATGGTGTGTTAGGACACGGATGCTGCGTGACTGGATCTGGAGCACACCCACAGAGGAACTGCAGGAAGGTATTTACAATATGGGTGATGATCCCTTTAGGCATCCCCTGGGTTTCACCCCACAGTTTTACTCTCAGTCCCCACCAAATGCCCAACCAAAGCACAGGCTTCAATCCTGGAGAGTGGAAGCACTCATGGGGTGCAGCCCTGGTGAACCAGTACATCCTGTACAGATGCTGTTGCTGAGGGGCTGAGGACTGCCAGCAGGAGCAGCAACCCTGCTCCACAGGGTCTTTCTCCTGAATTCCTCTCATCAGACTATTCATAGTGAATAGTTTTGACTCAGTGTCCTGCACAATGATACTCACCCAGCAGCTTCTCAGAAGATGCTTCAAAGCCTGACAGGCATCACTGGAGCTGTTGTCTTCTTTTCTTTTCTTTTTGTAAACTGACTTGAAGCCAATATCAATATTTATCTGCAACTAGGGAAGTGTTCTGCTGCCAGGAATTTTAATGTTCTGTTTTCCTCTAACTATAAATGGGGCATTTACTAATGAGAATATTTCCAAAATGAATGAGTGGAACATTAATTTCCCCTTAGCCCCAGACTCTAGTCATCCTGCAAGTAACCCTTTACATGCTTTTAAGTCTTATCTGATGGTTAGGTTGCAGGATCCATTATAAAATCTGATTTTATTAAGATACTCTGGTTATCGCTATCCCTCAGACTTTAGTTGTTTTGTCCACATTAACTCTGGTTGATGGGTGCATTTCTTCTGTGTCGTGAAAGACTAAAAGGTACCTGAAGAAACCATTTAGCCAGCCCCATGCCCAAGGCTGGATCTGCTGCACGTGAACTGTTGTCTACAGAGAGCACTGACCTGCCTGCTCTCAGAAACCTGCATCCTTGGCAAATCCACAGGTTCCTTCCACAGGTTATCCAGGGGCTTCAATACTCCTGTGCATTCCCTATAGTTTCATCAAAGCGTCCTCAGCTACTCTTTAAACTTGTGACTTGTCTTTACCGTTATGGCAAACGTTTTATTCCCTTCCTTGTTTCAATTACCTTCCACATACTTGAGCACTGTTATCATGGCTTTCCTTTGCCTTCTCTTCTCCAGGCTTGAATAGATCAAGCCTTTTCAATCTTTCATTACAGGTCACATTCTCTAGAGCTCTGATCATTCCTCTTGCTTTTCTTTGGACTTCTTCCAAGTGATCTTCCAGTCTTTCTTGATGCGCATCAAACTGAATAGCCTGCCAGCTGGAGTCTGATGGTGTGAGCACACTGGCAGGTGATCTATCAGCTTACAGAAAACAATAAGGGGATATAAAATAGGGGCTGATGATTATATGTCATCTGCTCCCAGTATGTTCACTATCTGTTATTCTACTAAGTTGCAATGTATACTGGTGTGCCAGGTAACACCACCAGACCAAAGCAGCCTGATGTTCCTTTCCACCTACACTTTGGCCAGCTGTGCTGTGATTAATTTCTAATAGTGGGAGGTGAGATGGGTTCCAAACCTGCTCCTTTGACACCATCCATCATTATTAACCTACTAAGCCAAATAACAATGTTCTTTGATGATAGCTCATGCCCCTGGAGAGGAAAAAGGTTGGAAGAAAAGTTGGAGAGAATGAGACGTTTTATTAATTACCCCATAGCAACTTAGTGGGAGGCTGGATATTTTCCTAAACTCCCAAGCTGTTTTGTGCACACATCCTCCCCCACATTTATTTCTGCTTGGTACATTATTTCCATCTCTCCATTAAACTCTTGGTGTTGCCAGTTGCCAAGCTGAGATCTTGCAAATTCTCCCTTGATGTTGAAAACAGGGTCATTTCTATGAATCACTCGGGCTGAGTTATCACATGCCAAGACTCTGGTGATGGATAGACTTTAATGGAAGCTGTGACTTCACATATTTATATGTATAGATCAGCCTCCAGCTGTGGAAGGATTCCCTCTTCTTTATCAGTTCAGCTTGGGATGTGATCTCACCACGTTTTGCTTTCTCATGGAAGACCTCCAAGTAAAGCCTGGATTACTGTGGGAAGCTGTGCTGTAGACTTAGTAGTTGCCCTCTTCCATTTCAGCTTCCAAGCCAGTCTCTTATTGTAAAGTTTGCACAGCATCCATAAAAACCACCATGCTCATGGTAGAGGATTGAAGCCAAGTCCCTCAACACCAGTATCCCAGATCCCTGTAACTTTAGCCTGTAAAGTAGCAATTTAACCCAGCAGTTACTTTTTTCTCTCTAAAACTCAGACCTAACATTGCTAAATTAGTTATTGATTTCCTTTCGGAGTTACAGCATTAGAAGAAGTGACAGGACCAAAGTAGGTAATGCCATGTTTTCTAACATGCTTCGTTAAAGCATGCACACAAATACCTCCTTGCATAACCAGCCCTAAGGTCTGGAGATGTTCCAGTCAAGAATGAGCCTGTACTTCTCTGCTCTGTCTTGTCTCTGAGCTGCTGCTGGATGTGAAGCTGTTCCACTTCTCTTTGGCCAGTTGATCAGTCCTTTAAAGCGAAGAAAAAAAGATGTTGTGGTTTAGCATTTTGTTTCTTTAGGATTTCTTGTCTTTCTGTGATGTAAAGGGCAGGCACTATATTATTGTCTTTGGATAGGAATTTGCCCAGTTTAAAGACCTGCTCTTAAACCACTATAAATTAAGTCTGGATTATCCAATGTTAACTTTATGGAAACTCAAACACTAACACTGGATGTTTGTAAGATTTTTATCAACGTACATTTTTGGATTAACAGTTAATTAAAAAAATCCCTCTGATGCTCTTATTTATTCAAGCAGATTGTGGGCAGGAGGTGAGATTCAAATACAACCTCTCAGTAACTCCACGCTGAATTCCCAGTTGCAGATCACCAGCATGAGTCCATCAGTTACATTTACATGGAAAATTACTCATTTAAAAAATTCTTTAAAGATCAAAATTGCTAATGGTGGACATTGCAGAGTGGAAGGGAAAATCCTTCTCTGTCTGCATGCACCAATTCAGATGATGCGTTTTCAGTCCTAATAGAGGCTGAAGGAAATGCTGAGCTGTGTTTTCTGCACTCACTCACTGTCCACTGTGAGCCCCTCTGGAAGGATGCATGCAGCTGATCAGCGCTTCACCCATAGCCTTCAGCTATTCCAGGTAACTGTGACTTATGGAACCAGAATTGTATAGGAGATCCTGGCATTCAAATCCAGCCCTCGACTTACTCAAAGAGGCAGGAACTCTTAGTTTTGGTTTTTACATCACACATATCTAGCTTACTCTTTGGCTTTTTGGCCATCTTTTCCATTCTGGAATTTTCTCACTGAAACATCTTTACTTCATCTACTCTGGGGACAATGCATTAGACAAACATCATGAAAACATCCCTGTTCTTCATTATTTGCTAGGCAGGCTGGAAGTTAATGCTTTCTCCACACAGGAGACAATTTATGTGTATCTAGAACAACCTTGGCTTCCTTTGGCTGTAAGATACCATATCCTTCCCTGGTCTCAATGCCATGCACGTTGTATGGCTCTAAACTTCTAATGGCATCTGTTGCATGTTCTTGGAATCCATAGGCATTTGTTGGCATTCCTGGGGATTGTCTCCAAAGCAGATACATGCTGGGGAAGGACCAAGGCCTGGTTTAGATAATGATGACTTCTTTACCTGAAAAAAATTTGGTCTCAAGCTCAGAAACCTTTCTGAACTCGCTAGAGATGATAAAGTCACAAAGCTGAAGAGATATTTGAAAGCACACAGAGTAAGTCTTCCCACCCTATTGAAGTCCATTGCAGAAGTTCCTTTGCCATCAACAGCAGCATGAACAAGCCCTGTCAGAGGTGAAGTAGAGCTTCCACCTTCTCAGGAGGGCTCATTGAATGAGCATCTATAAAGTAAACAAGTATGTGATTCACCCCCTGAGCTCCCCAGAGTCACCCAAGCCTGAACCACTGCATGGGCAGAGGCAGATTAATTGGAAAGCATTAATTAATAATTTAAGGATAAGATGACCCTTGGCTCTGTGCTCATCCCCTGCAGGTCTCTCATACCACTGATTCAGCCAAGCCAGTTCCAGCATGTGGCATTATACAGATGTACTTGCTTGCTTCCATTGTGGGAAATAATGCAGAAAAACACATAGCCAGAGGGAATGAAAATACAAAGAGCATAAATTTACACTATCACTTTGAGTCTGAGCCTGTTATTAAATCCTCACATGCCTCCATATTGGTTACCAGCACTTTGGCTAAAGCCTGGAGCTTGCTTGAGGATCAAGCTTGAGGATGTTCCATGCTTTAGCAGGTACCATGTACCCATTCATGTAAGTGGGTGAGTGCAGGCAAGTATGCTCGAGTCCACCAGTAGCTATCTCCCTGCATGGTCATCTCTTACTTTAGATTCCTCTCTCCCCACTAGAACCCAGGCCACTGGGAAACTAGGAAGTGGGAATCTGCTGCAAAAAGCAGCAGAGCATCCTCTGTGCTTTTCATATGGGAAACTGCACTCAGCCAGATGACCAACACCTTTTGAAGCTGGGATATGCTGGGGCTGAGCATTGTGGACCAACCTCAAGTTGTATTTGCAAGGATATTTTTTTTTTAATCCAAATTGTAATTTGGATGCATCTAAAATCTCACAGTGACATGGAGATTTTCTGAGGTTGTAGATACATATGATTTAAGTACCACAATGGGTGAGCTGGAGATTTTCATCATCATTAGGTAGAACCAGCTTGCAGGTTTTGACACCCTAGCAGCTCTTCAGGGACTCAGATGACACCTCTCTCTCGGCCTTTAACGTAGAAGGCTGCATGGAGATCTCATAGCAGCCTTCCAGTGTCAGAAGGGGGGCTATAGGGATGCTGGGGAGGGACTCTTCATGAGGGACTGTGGTGAGAGGACAAGGGGTAACGGGTTCAAACTTAAACAGGGGAAGTTTAGATTGGATCTGAGGAAGAAATTCTTTACTGTAAGGGTGGTGAGGTGCTGGAATGGGTTGCCCAGGGAAGTTGTGAATGCTCCATCCCTGGCGGTGTTCAAGGCGGGGTTAGACATAGCCTTGGATGGCATGGTTTAGTGGGAGGTGTCCCTGCCCATGGCAGGGGTGTTGGAACAGGGTGATCTTAAGGTCCTTTCCAACCCTAACTATTCTATGATTCTATGATTCTATAAATCCCAGTGTCCGTCTCCCCAGTGACTATTAATGGTGGCAATCCGCAGGGCTCTGACTTCAGTTCTAACAGTCTCTCAATAGTTTATTTGCAAAGCTTTTTGGTTTGAAATGCCAAAATGAATCAGAGAAGAGATCCTTTATACAGCACTAAAGATGTTAAAAGATAATAGATTAGGGGCATGTCTTTTCCAGTGAATCTTTCAAGATTCCTGGACTACATCACATGTAAATGCCTTTACTTAGACAGAGTTATAAGATGATTTTGGAGACCTTGGCCACTTGCTCAAAGGGTACCTGGCTTTTCTTATACAGTACGTAGCCCTTTTTGGTGCTGTATAGAAAGCAATTATGATTCTTTGTTGTCTTGTAACAGTACAAATGACAGGATTACAGACTGGTTTCATTTTCTGCTGTGCATCTTCCAGCAAGAGTGACATGTTTGAAACTTCAGTATGTCATTTTATTCCATTAGAGTCACACAGCTATATGAAAGGCAGTGCTGTTTGTTCCAGTTATAAGATTGGTCCATGGCAGATAAGTGTGTACTCAGGTATCTTCACAGCCCCATGAAATGCCAGCAGATGACTCTCTCAGCTCATGCTGTGGTTGCTATAAATGATTATGAAGAAACAACCCCTCATCAGCCTCAGAAATGTCTGAGGTTTCCTATCTCAGACATGGGAAAATGTGTTAGAGCCATGCATGAACTTCCTCATAGGTGGGAAGTTTGCATCTCCTTAACCAGCTGTAATGACCTTGAGCATATTACCATTGTAAACAGTTGAAATACTCTAGTCCATCTTGCACTGCTGCGTCACTTGGCTTTTAGCTCAGTTCTCTCTTCTCCTCCCATGTGTAGCCTCTGCAAAAGAATAGATGCACCAGTATCAGTGCTATAGCGGATTGGAGCAGGAATGAGTGTAGTGTCCCCTGGTACACTCCATTGCTGGCAGAGGAAAGTTAAACCTAAATATAAATCACAGTGCTGTGCTTTGTGCTTTCTGTCCTTCCCTTTTTCCAATGGTCAAGGGTTGGTGGAGGTACTTACTTTTTTCTCACTGTTGCTGTTGCAGTAAAAACTCCAGAGAGGAAGGGATTTGCAGCACGAGCAAAGCTCTGCTTAGAAGCTGGTTTAAAGCATCCTAAGAATTGCTTCCAAGCTTTTAAAATATATATTATTATCTCTCACAAACTCCAAAAAATTCATGAAGGAAAAGACAAAACATTCCCTATCATGCAACAATCACTCTCAAACACTGTTCCCTTAACTGTATTTTGTATTACTGGCACCTCTCCCATTTCCATCTCCTGCCTGGCTCTGCAGTGCCCGGGGGACTGTGTTATCATGATCAAGTGAGGAGGAAATTACAAAGATGGCATCCTGTAATATTTCATGCAGGAATCAAATGCTGCTTTACCATGAAGTCATTGGTTTCAGTCTGTACTTCCAATGCACTTCAGTAATTTCAGTTACGGGATACAATTTTTAGACTGGAAAATAGATGTACATGAGCTGAAGTGGATACGATCCCATTTGGGAAGAGAACTCCATGTTTCTATGTGACAGCTGTCAGGAATTCACGTGCCTCCAGAGACCTAGGGCCTTTCTTTCACTCCAAGCAGTGGTAGGTGTTGTCAGGATTTGACATCTCAGTTCCCATAATGCTGTGTATCTCAGCCCAGCAATGTGCAGTAAGAGAAGCTGAGAGTAATCCCTGCTTGTGGTAAGGTGTCTTTGGTATTTTAACTCTTGCTCGTTGAACAGGGAAGTTTCCACTTGTCACTTGGCTAGAGGATGGTAACCAGATATCTGCACCTTGGATGAGCCAGTGAGGCCGCCTGTTAATTCCTGTTGGGATGTGCAGCCAGACAGATCTGAATAGCAGATCCAGAGAGAGTGCAGTGAGCACAGAGCAGTGACGTCCCCTTGCACAAACACTGTGGTTCATCTGAGTAGGCACCATGAGCATTCCTCTAGGATGTCCAGAAACTCACAGGCTGGTCTGAGCTGAGAGTTCTGCAGGAATCCTGGAAAGTCAGCCAGCGCCATTATGCTTGGATAATTGCTGAGGCAGAGAAAGCATATGCATCCGGGCTTTCCCAGACACAGGGTAACCTCTCAGCTGCTACATTTAAGCCACACATTCAAAGTTCCCTTCCTATCCAAGTTTCTCATTCACTATAAATAGGCAGTGCTGGCTTCCCTCAGACTGCTCTCAGTGAGGACAATTCATTCTGAAGGCAATCACATTTGCTGATATCCCTGATGAGATTGTCAGGAATTGATGCTGGTACTTGGATCGGTTGCATGTCTATTAAGAACAAGCTCCAAATTCACTTCCTCCAGGCAGAGAGCCAGACCTACTGACAGACGGAAGTGCAGGCTCTCTTAAGCAAGACCAGCTCCGCTCCTTCAGATCCATCCTAAATTCACAGTTTGCAGGGAAAAGGCACATTCAGCACCCTGTGGCAGTTGTTTGATGACTCCCAGCCCTGCTGCCAAGCTTTACCTACAACCTAGAGGCAAAAGGACAGCTGATGCATTTAATTCTCTGCTGACAACATGGAAGAGCAGATTTTCAACAGAGGTTCAAGCCTAGGCCAGATCCCAGCAGCTCCCATTTGTAACATCTCATGGGCACTGTCTGGATTTATCTGACGTCTGACTTTGAAGCTCCTGAGAAGCCAAAGTGACAAATAAGCTCTTTGCAAATCTTTACTCCCTCTGTAACTAAACCTTGCTATTTGCAGCATTTCTGATAAGCTCAGAGAGGTGACTGTGTTCGGGGCTGGACTCTGTGAGGTTGGGAGAGGATTTGAAGGACTATTACCTTCTGCTGCTGGTTTTGCTTCTTTCTCATGGGATGACGGAAGAGGCAGAGCCCCTCCTCCCCAGCCACACTGGAGCTGGCTCTACCTTTCTTCAAATGCAAGCCTGTGGTTGAAATGATGTTCTACTTCTGCAAAAACACAAGCCCATGTCACTGGCCTGCTGGAAACTGCTGCTCTTTGTGCGGCTTAAGAGGCTGAACCCAAGAGTTTTGTCAATAGAATTCAGAGTGGATGGTTAAAATCATCCTGGTTTATCTGGAATCCATGCCCTGTCTCCGATTACTTCTACATTTTGCTGTAGTTCAGAAGACATTTACCTAAACAGGGGAAGGATTCAACATGGAATAACTCCAGAAATCGGTTTTAGACCTCAAGGAAAGTATTATTTTTTAAGTCTCTCCAAAACGACACATTTGAGGTCCTTCCTCAACATACTGGTGTTAAGGCAAACATTGGGAAGTTGTAACTGGAAGGGTCTGGCCTAGGTTCAAAACTGCAGGGAAGCATTGCAGAGCCAAGCCGAGGACTGTGGGAATCCACAGAGATAACCTGCAGTGACATCCTTTATACTCCAGAGCTGACACCAGTCCTCAAAGCCAGGAGAGATTGCTCCACAAAGGAGAGCCCTGAATAGGAGAAGGTGGTGTCTATGACTGCTTTGGTTTGGCACAATTAACAGAAGCCAGTTTAATGTTGCTATGAGTGACAGCACTCTCAGCCTGGGATTGCTGAAAGCAGCTCTGGTGTAAGTTGTCCCCCTCTGCAAAGGCATCCCAAACTGGTTTCCAGGGGTTGATTTTTATCAATGTGAAGGGTAATTCCCTACCCGTTAGCAGATATTCCTTTTGGACTGCCCTGTTTACCTTTTCAGATAGTGTATTTAAATACATTTTCCAGCTAGGAGAGATTTCAAAGGGTGAGAGGAAGACTTTGGGGGAAAGGATGAAGAGCTAAGGAAAATCAGTTCTGTGGCTGTAGGAGAGGCTCTGAAAGGGAAGAACAGACTGGGCTGGAGGTTTTATTAACCATGTATTATATTCAGTTATGCACCCCCAAGTGCACATAAAGGCTGTAATAATTCTTTTGAGTGTCTCCAGCTCCACTCCTGTGCTTGGTGATGTCACCAGCAGCGGGCTAGAGGTAGAAGGAAGGGGAAAGAGAATTCTATTCCTCATTTTGGATGACGTAGGAAGCAGGGATGTGTAAAAGTGATTCTTGGCACAGTGCTTTTCTTGAAGACATGTTTGAGGCAACCTGAGCTGCACCCCATGTGTTTCTTATCAGTGGCCTAAAATAGTGGTTTACTAGTGGTTGAAGGAGGTGATCCTGCCCCTCTACCCTGCTCTCGTGAGACCTCACTTGGAGTACTGTGTGCAGTTCTGGTGTCTTCAACATAAAAAGGACATGGAACTGTTGGAACAAGTCCAGAGGAGGGCCACAAGGATGATCAGGGGATGGAGCACCTCCCGTATGAAGATAGGATGAGAAAGTTGGGGCTGTTCAGCCTGGAGAAGAGAAGGCTGCGTGGAGACCTCAGAGCAGCCTTCCAGTATCTGAAGGTGGCCTATAGGGATGCTGGGGAGGGACTCTTCATTAGGGACTGTGGTGAGAGGACAAGGGGTAATGGGTTCAAACTTAAACAGGGGAAGTTTAGATTGGATCTGAGGAAGAAATTCTTTACTGTGAGGGTGGTGAGGCCCTGGAATGGGTTGCCCAGGGAAGTTGTGAATGCTTCATCGCTGGCAGTGTTCAAGGCTGGGCTGGACATAGCCTTGGATGGCATGGTTTAGTGTGAGGTGTCCCTGCCCATGGCAGGGGTGTTGGAACAGGGTGATCCTAAGGTCCTTTCCAGCCCTAACTATTCTATGATTCTGTGATCCACAAAACCCTGCACACCAGCACACCTCATCACTTCAGGAGCTAAGGGGAAGTTCACTCTACTGCACTGTCAGCACAGGAGAGGTGCTCTCATGCTTGTCTGGTGGTTAACTGTCTACCTTGAGCCTTGTTTTCACTAGGAAAGAGCGACAGAGCAAGTGCCAAGTCTCCATCGTAAGCTGATCCTAAATTAATAGTTCACACCCTACCCAAGCAACAATTATCACTTGTGTTACTCTCACATGGGGAGCTGGAGGGGTTTTTGCTTACCTGGAGTATTTTTTTTGGCTTTACATATTCAGAACCTAACCTTGTGCGGAAGAAATGAGTTCTTTTAATTTCCATTCGATGTTGCAGTGTCAGGAAAGCTTGAAAAACCACTCTGAAGGTTTCCTTCTGAGCAACACATGCTGTCATTGCACGGAAGGAATTCACCCATGAGCATGGCTCTGTGGGGATGTCAGCCTGCCGCGAAGCTCTGCTGCCGTCTTGGGCCCTTCTTGCCTGCCAGTGACATTCAGAGCCTTGGAACAGAGCTGGCATGTCACAGGCTCGTGACAAACAGCACATTGGATGGACAGTGCCTGAACCACTGAGATTGCAGCCTAAATAAGCAAAAAGCAGGAGGGGAAGCTGCACTCATTGAGGGAACAGGCAGGTCACTGGTGCAGCTGCTCCCTGTGTGATTTGGACAGTGACTAGAGTAGGACTGAAAAACAAAGTGGTGTCCTTCACTTCAGTACCTGTATATGCACAATACGTAGGTGCTTGCTTTAGTTCTCAGAAACACATTATTTCTGCTCTCACCCTGCAAGGACACATCTGTGTGGCTAAACACTGCTTCCACTAAACAGGATGGGATGGGGGGAGTTAAAAGTGTGTATGTCAACATGCAGAGGGAGAACAGGATTTTCCCAAAACTGTTTTGGTTTGCTGGGAATGGATTTGACCTACCTCTCATTGCAGGATGCTGCGGCAAAATCAGTGTTATCCCAGAAGCATGGGAAAATGCCACAGCCTGTCTCACTGCTGTCTCACAGTGCCTTGCCCTAGAGGGTGGCAAACGAAATGCCCTGTTATCTGTGCCTGCTTGCAGCAAACACGACTTCCCTGCCATCCACTCTGCTCATCAGCCACAGGCTGATTCTTCTTCTTTTGTCTCACACATAGACTTGAACACAGGCTTTCATTCCATGCACAGACAGGGCTCTGTAGTCCCAGCTTTCCTCCCGTTCTTTGCTTTGGGGGAACGAATGGCAGCCGTGGGGTAAAGGCTGGACTTGCGGATCTTAAAGGTCTTTTCCAACCTAGGCGATTCTGCGAGTCTACGAGTGGAAGCAGAACAGCAATGTGCATTGAAAGCTTGCCACCTTCCGGACATTGAAGAGTACTGTGTCTTCTACGGGAAAAGTAACTACGCAAAAGGAACGCCAGCCACCAAGTACAGGTATGCAAGTGTCACTGTACGTGTATGAACTTCAGGGATGAAAAAGGAAAAAGATGGCTAGAGGAGGAATGTGAGTTGCATAGGGCAGCACTCTAACCCATCCTCACAGAGGCTGGAGTGCTCATTTTCTCCCTTTGTGTATGTTGCTGAGCTTGGGTAAATATGGGATGTATAGCATGTACCAGTATGCATCCATCCACCACAGATCTCCTCTTTTCCCAGTCCCACCTGCACTTCTGCCCAGTGCTGATGATGTGCTGACCCTGTCCTCTCCCACTGCACACCCTGCAAGCAGCAGGGCCCCTCTGTGCCACACTCTCCCTGACATGTGCTTTGGCCAGGAGCACTGAACTGTGCAAATGCCAAACCCAGAGGTCCTGGGCTGTAACACGAAGCACAGACTCAAACCTGTTTTCATTCATAAGCCACCATGGTTTGGATTCAGGGCTTAGGAGACAGGACGCCATGGAAGTCACCCACTGCATCTATCTGTTGTCTAAATGCCACAGATTTCCCAGCCATGGTCTTCATACCTGGATAAAAATGCTCTGGTGATCCTACTGAGAGCTGTGGTCTCATTTTTAATAAATAGGTGCAGTAAAACAAAATCCCATGGTAATAATAATAAACCCTAACCATGGGGCTTCAACATGGGACTTTACGCCATGGGCACTGAGCTAAAGGAGGCCCTCTGCTGCTCAGAGCATCTTTTCTCTGGACTAACCCACAGACCTGAACAAGCCCTTCCTCTAGCAGTGAATAACGTTGATGGGAGCCTGACAGGTTTTTTTACCTGAAAGCAAAGCAAAGCGAAACATAAAGTATTTTCTTTATTTTAATTGGTTTTAGATGAGTTCTTCACTTGCATTGCAAGTGCAAACAGACATTTGTGCAGTCTCAGTACAGCTTTACTGGTGTGACTGAACAAGGAGAGCCCTCAAAATCCCCTGCATCAGTACAGCTCTTCCAATCCTACCCTTTCATTGAAATTTCACAGCATTCCTCAGTAACTCAACTCTCAGCACAGGAGCAAGGCCTGCAGGAGAGCAGGTTTGTTTATGTAGCTGTGTCAGATCTCAGTGACACCCTATGTAAGTGCTCTGGGTGTTTACAGGTCTGGGAGCAGCGACATAGCTACCCCAGAGATACGATGCTCAGACAGACCCCATGAAACCCCAGGCTCAAATTAAACATCAGTATATTACTGCAGAGAAAATCATGGCTATTCTTTCTGTGCCAGGAGCCATAAACGTAGATTTGATTCCAAAATAAGGTCAGAGTTACATACTCTTGCAAGCTTCCAAAGGCTTTCAGCTCCTATTGAAGAAAACAGCTGCAATAGAAAGTGATCAATACCCCAAGGAGGTGGTTTAATTTTTGCCAACAAATACTCCTTTTACTTTCTTGCTGGAGTAAATTGGAGCCAGAAATTGGAAAACGCCCATACATGCAGTGTCCAGCATCTCCCCCAGATATTGCTACCTAGACATTCATTAAAAAAGCAGCTATAAGCATCTTACAGGATGAAACAGTATCTAATGTATTATTATTTCATTCCTCCAAACATTACAAATCACTTCTTTTCAAGCCCTGTTTAGCCTGACCTGCCTGAAAATCAGTTCAGGTGACTCAAATGAATTGTTTTCCCTCTGTCGCCCTCCCAGCCTGGTGCTGTAGCAGAAATTGCTTTAGATACTTATGTTCAGACCCAGGGGCTTGGAGCAACCTGCTCTAGTGGCAAGGGGTTGGAATTGGATGAACTTTAAGGTCCCTTCCAAACCAAACCAGCCTGGGATTTGACTGCAAAAGCAAAAAGTCAGAAGGACATTTCATCCTTCTCTTGCCTGCAGTGCTGCTGCTTTGGTCTTGACTTTGCACATATTAGAGCCACGTCTTGGTGTGTGCAATGCGAACAAATAGCAACCACAAATTTGCCTTTGAGAAACAGAAGACATCTTTTATACAAGTCAACGTACTTGGGTCCCCAGGGACGTGCAACCCTGTGTTTTCTTTGGGATGCAGAGAAAGGCTTCAATCTCTCCTGTCTTTCTGCAGCCTTGAAGTGCTGTCTGAGCCTTGGTGCAGTCTTTCCTCCTGCTGTTGCCTGGTGTTGGTGAGATGGTACATGGCATAAACTGCCATCAACCCTTCCACAGCAGGATCAGAATTTCCTACCCCTTCAGGTCAGCCCAGCAGTAGTAGAGATTTTTTGTTAGCTACAGAGGCTTTTATAGCAAAGATGATGATTGCAATAGGCATGCAAATGAGTCAAGTCATTTAATCTAGGTTGGCATCATCTTAATTATACCAGTGGAACCAACCTTTTTGACCATTCAAATTGCCTACCAAAACCACAGCAAGGGACATCGGGCAGAGCTCAGAGAGCTGTGAGGAGAAGGAATTCTAAGGGCACTTTGAATGTGTGAGGTTGAATCAGCCTCCTGAAGCTGAGTCCCTGGGCAAGATGGTGATTTGAGCATCCCTCTCCTCACTGGGGATTCATATGAACCAGCAGGCATTATGCTACAAGGCTTTGAGACCAGCAGGAGTAAAGGTGTGTGTGAGGTGGTTACAGCTCCTCTGAGGCTCACAGGGCACCCTGAAGTAGAGGAAAGTATGCAGTTGCTGTTCTGTACACTGTGTAACAGCAGGTCTAGACTGCTTTTCCTTTTCGAAGTACTCAGGAATTGTGTTATCTGTCTCCCAGTGCTGTTCTTAGTCTCTGGATGCCATCATAGAACTGTTTTCTGGCTGATGACACAGGGGTAGTTTCTGTTATCAGTCACCTTCAGCAGGGTGTGTGGGGTGAGATACCACCCTAGGCAAAAGACTGATGGCTTTTGAGTTTTATACCACAAAACAAACTTCAGTCCCAGGACATAATACATGCAAATGCAGCAGTGTAACCACCTGCAGCAGCATCAGCCCTTCCACTCATTTCGCATCAAGGTGCCCCTTTGCCTCGTCTGACCACCACAAACACGCACCTGAAGCTAACTTCACAACTAGCAAAACCAGGGCCACTCCTGAGACACCAGACCTGGTGGCACTGCTGCTGAAGCTCCACCACTGAGGTGGCATCAAGGCAAAAGAACAACCTTGCCCTGCAACATTGCACCACTACCATCCAGTATCAGTGTCCCAGGAAAGACACATGTGAACCGATCCCAGGCCATGGCGGAGAAGCCTCACACTTTGCAGGTCTCTCCTTAGATAATCCCCTGAATGCGCCCCACCTGAGCCCCAGTAAGAGATGCGGTAGCCTGGCTGTGCCCTCTGGACCAGATGATGTCTGGCACACTCAAGGCCTTGCATTGCAGACGTTAAACACAACATAATGGAAGGTTTCTTGGAACATTTCACTACCTGCAGAGGAGACTTTACTCTAAATCCTTTCATGTCTCTCTTCAGAAGACACCTAAAATTACTAACATCAACCCTGTTAAAAATACTTTGATTCCTAGTAATATCAGCTACTGTGTTTTGTTACTTGCAGCTAATTCTCTGTACCTGGAACAAATCCCTTCCTTGTCCTCAGGGTAAGACAGTAATCTCAAAAGCTTTTTGAACAACCCCGTGCTGTGCATATCTCAGGCAGAGGCACATGGAAGAGCCCTTGCAGATGTAAATACTGCAGAGGCTGTTGTCTGAAATAGCACACAAGTGCTTTTGTAGCTGTCATAATTCTTGCTCATTTATCTTTGCCTTTCCCACCACCATCTGGATACATGCAGGTGGTTTCAAAATCTTTAATTGCATTCATTTTAGCCATGGCACCTGCCTTTCCTTTACATTTGCACGTATAGACCTGGCTCCTTCTTTTACTTCTTGCCTTTTGCTTTAGCCAGGAGAACCAGATATGCTGGTGTGCCCCATACCACCCTGGAGTTTAGGGTCCTCATGGGGTACCAAAGACAAGACTCAGTGATTCTGTGTTGTCCTGCATTTTAGAAGAGGCACAACTGCTTCCCATGGCATTTAGCCAGGACAGAGCTTTTCCCCTTGCTCCTTCTCAACGTGAGAACACAGAGGAATGAGGAAAGCCCCCCACCTCTCCTTAGCCCTTGCAGAAAACGTCTTCTCTGTTCTCTTCTTGCTTTTACCATCACAGCTTGTCCCAGGCCCCACCAACCCTTCACTTCTGCAGCTCCATAGGAGAGCAAGGCTCTCAGAGAACCAAGGCTGCTACAGCCTGCACTCCACTGCGCTGGCTGGCAAAGGGGGCAGAGGAGCCGCAATCAGGGCGCGCCAAAAGCATCCTTTGGTGAACCCGCAGCTAACTCCATCCCAGCTGCAGGCAGTGCGAGGCCAGCCCAGGTGTGTCCCATGACTGTTTAAGGGCAGGCGCCATCCCTGCGCGGTTCCCCTTGGGATTTAAGGGCGGTCGGGGTAGCAATGCTCTTCCTGCCTGAGGGGTCGAAGGGTCCTGAGGGGAAGGCCCTTACTTCGGTTTGATGTTCCCGTGGGGAAGGGATGGAGCTCCCACTAGGAGGCTGGAGGGAAGCAGCGCCGTGCTCCCGTGGAGAGACACCCGGAGGGAGCTGCGGGGGCCATGTGAGGTGAGGCGGGGGGGGGGGGGGGGGGGGGGGGGGCGGATTTGGAGCCCACTAGATGGCGGCAGCTCCTTAGAGTTGTGTCTTTAGAGAAGGAAAAGCGGAGGGTGAGGCTGGAGCTGGGAGCGGAGCCGAGGGCCTCGGGCTCCGGAGTCCTGCATCCTCACGGCTGAGGCTTGGGGCAGCCGCCGGAGCCTTTGCCTCGGGGTGTTGGTGCTGTTAAACGCTTGCTTTGGGAGCTGCGTTAAGTGCAGGGGGAGGTTGAAGCGCTCCAGTGCGTAATTCCCGCAATAAAGGCTGCAAACGCGCCACCGCCCCAGTGCTGAGCGCGCTGCCAGGCCACGCTCCGGTGTGCTCGTACCCGCGGGGCCGATGGAGCCTGTGCATCCCCGAGGCGGCTGCGGTGCCTTAGCAGGGCTCAACGGCCTCACACAGCGTTGAATGTGTGACCATCGCATCCCCGTGCGGAGTCCGGGGATCCGTGCAGGGCTGCCCGTCCCCGCCGCTATGTAGTGGTTTTTGATGTGTTCAGAATCAGACTTTTAGATGCCAGCAATAGCCGCAGGTAGAATGGGCAATAGGTTTGAGGACAGTCATTATTTGTGCCAGTGTAGCTAACAGCCACGTGTTCAGGACGAGGAACATTACCTCGCAACTCTCCCCAGGCTGAGTGAGTCCGGCCTTTGCCTTTGTTGTGCAGATCATCCTCTTTAGGACTCGGAGCCCTTTCTTCCTAGGGTTGCTGGAGCTCCTGGTAGTTAATGTGAGCATGAGCAATGGGGCACAGGCTTCCTGGTTTCTCTTGAAGTACAGTGGTGAAGAGAAAGGGAGTTTTGCAGCTGTCGGTGGTGATGGTAAAGTCTGCTGTGAAACAAAGTAGTCCAAGGTTATTCTTTGTCCCGGTAATGCTGCTTGGTGAATGAGAAAACTTGTATATGTGAAATGTAGCAGTTTTGCCTCCTGTCCTTCCCTGGAGTGGCACCTTGTCGTGATCTGTGTCCTGTTACTGCTTTAGCAAATGTAGCTCGAGATCCCCCTTGTGTGGTGTGAACCTTGGACATGTTCACAGTGTGAAATCAGCCCTGGCTAAAACCTTCACTCTGCAGATGCAGCAGAATTGCTGTGTTATGCTATTTATAGACAGGATAGAAATAACTTAATGAAGGTCGGGGGGGGGGGAAGTTGTGGTGAAGCTGTGAGGTAAATAAGCACTTGATTCATGGGCGATGGCAAGGAGAAGAGGACAGTGATGTTAGCTCAGACATCTTAATTCCCTTTTCACTGCTGTTGCTGTTAAAATAGTCCCTCTATTTTTGCATGCTCATTTGTACCTCTGCTGTGCAGTGCGCACCCTCTTCTCCTTTGCCAGGCTGCAGAAAGCATCCCTTTCCTGCTGCAGGTGGGATGCGTTTCAGTGCAGTGAGCATTTCTGAGTGTTTGCCTGCTGCGTTGCTTCACTGAGGCGCAATGCTGGGAAGAGCAGCTCCGAAGCTGGTTATAGATTTGCTGGGAAGCTTTCACTGGGTAGCTTTCCTGATGTTTCAGTCTACTTGTGTACCTTTGTAGCAGTGCAGTCACCTCTAGGAGTTGTATTGGGTGACAGCTACCATGGTTCTTGCTGTTGTCATGCCTAAAAACTGGAATATGTTTCATTGCAGGTGCGTTCCCTGGAAGCTGTGCCTTTTGCTGTAACACTTACTAGTGTTGAAGGTGACAGACTGCTTTTCCAATAGCCCACATACAAGCCAGTGCAACCTGTAAGTGACTTAAAGATGTGCAATCTTCTGTTTGCTTATATTCTTGTTGCAAAGTGATGCTCCTCATGCTGCTGAAGTGCTCACCCAACTGTGCTGGTGGGGTGTGTTCATCCAGATCCTGATTTTGATGGAACAGTCCTGCAAAACTGGACAGTATTCCCTGGGCTTCATTTGTGTTCAACCCCCTTCCTCTCCTTTCCCATCAGTGCTGCTTAATTGTGATGTGAATTTTATCCTTTTTCTGAAGTGCTGTTTTCTTTTGATTTCCTAATATTGTCTCAGAAATGCTGATGTGCTCTGGATGCAGTTAGAGCCAGTGCCCTTTGTGGAAGGCAAAAGGGACCTTTAAGTTACCCCTGTGCCTAAATAATGGTCTAACTTGGTGGGGTGAAAGTGTTCCCTTCTGCCCAGTGCAGTTGTGTTACTGCTATGTGTTACTGTGTACCCAGATTAGCACTTTGTTGGTGCTAACATGGTAACTGGGCTTGATGCAGACATAAATGGGATGAATACTGTTAACTTACATGTAGCTCCTGCTTTCCCTTTGTGCTTTTGTTCTGTGAAATGTTTGGAGGGCTGAGCGAAGGATGGTGCATTTGAGGCCTTGATTTCCATTTGCTGAAGTCAAATGACTGGAATTAAATGTGACCTGTATGAAAGCAAGCCTTGTTTCCAAAAAGTGCATGGGGAGCTGAGATCAGAAGACACATTACAAACATTGCAGTAGCATAACTTGAGGCAAGTGCAATCATTTACTTGACTAATGAATCCCCTGGGCTGCTAGCAAGAGAGCAAATCCCTCATTCATCTTCTTAATTTAATAAGCCGAGAGGTTGCCCTTAAGGGTAAATGAAATGCATAGTGATCCTATGAATGTTTCAACAAATTGCTGTACAATAAGATAAGGGAGATCCAGCAAAAGGCTTGCTTTAGTCTGAGAGAATGTCAGTGGGCCTTAAGGGGAAGATAGAATCTGGAGCCGATGGCTCTGGGTAGCTCTTGCATGGCAGTTCTCTTTATCTGTCCTGTTTGTACAGGCTGGAACACAGGATTTTTTGGGATATTACCAGTGAATTTAGTACAGAAGTAGTGCTTGTGCTTGGTGCTGCACACGAGTTATCAGAGATCAACAGGCTTGTGGAGCAGGGAATGCAACCTCTCTGCAGCTAACACCCAGATGCTGCTTTAATGTCTGTGTGTGCTCCTTGGAAAGGCTCAGGGAAGAGCTGGAGGATGCCTGTGCTTGTGGGAGCTAATGAGGCTCATTCCTGTCTTTCATGCTTTTAATTACTTTAGAGGAGAAATCAATGGTGTGAAACAATGAAATGCTTTACTTGTTAGAAGGGTGATTGCTGGTTCTGCCATGGCAGCAATTACTGTGTAATCACCTAAGCAAGTATTGTGTGTTAGGGAAACCGAGGCAGAGATGAGGTCATAATATTGCTATAGATGATAAACTTCTTAGTATGAAAATAAAGCCAGGGTAAGGAAGCTTCTGCCATGTGTAATACACTTGGGAATTTGTTGGGGTTTTTTAAACTGAAGAACAAATGAAAACTGCAGAAAGGAATGGTTTATAAATTAAAATTAAACCATAAGCCATATAAAGTGACTTTTGGGAGGCTGGTTAAAGCATAAAGAAGTTGAAAATGGGAATGCTTGTTCTTGGCTGTTGTTTGAGAGAGGATTTTTGGATTAGATGGGCCATTGCTATTGAATGTAGTTTAATACTTGTGATCTTCTAAGGCCCTTTATGATGAACACAAAATCAAGAGTGGAAAACCGAGTTGGATTATCAAAAAATGAGGGACTTATGGTTTGTTGTGAATTTGAGTTCTTGAAATCCAACTGGATGCTCAGATCTGTGTTAATGAAGGTAAAATACAGAGATCCAGTGTTCACATATTGCGTTGGGATCCGAAATAACTGTGAACTCTGATTTGGTGGGATGGAAGCTACATAATGTGGATTTAAGTTATGAAATTCATGTATATGCATTAGTGTAGCTCTGTAGTAGAGTCAGGTTGTTTATAATGGAGTGCTTTTGGATGCTAGCCAGTGTTTGCAGGGCTGTTCTTCTGAAGCTTGGTGACTTTAAGAATGATGTGTAGCAAATTGCTCTTTTTAATTGAGGTAGGTGGTTGTCGTAAGCTAAACAAGGCCTTGGCATAGTGTGAGCAGTATTTTAGGGTTCAAGTTGCAGTTCTGAACACATCAAGGATCGAAGACCTTGAAAATCTCAGTATTGCGGCACTTATGCTAGCACAAAGCAACATCCCTCAGAAACACCAAGTTGGTGCCTGGATTTGCTGCAAACACACAGGGGTTCTTTGCACTTGGAGGCCAACCTGGAGTCAGCTTTTGTGTCCTCTTGTTCCCCCATGGTCAGCACACTGCTGCCTGTTTGCTGCAGAGGCCATGTGCAAGGTGCTCCTGTGTAAGGGTGCAGGCAGTTTTGAGGTGTGCATAGCTTAATTTTGTAACAGAGAACACTTGAGTGGACTACTGATGCTTTGTGTCCTTTGCAGTATGGGAGCTGTAGGAAGCATTTTTATTTGCATGAGAGAAAACAGCAACCAGTTATTTGTGTTTCAGTAAGCCGGGGAAGAAGAGAAGCTTCCAAAGGGGAATATCCTCATTTCCACTGTGTCTTGGCTTTGAATGGTCTGCGATGTTGAGCCTGTCTGGAAACTAAAAGGTTTAGGCAGATAGGTTGTGGTCAGCTTCGCTTTGTTCATGGAGTGAATGGCACTAGGGGATGAAACAGCCTCATCACGGTGTGCGGTGTCACTCCCTTAGGTGCTCCCTCACCTGTAAGGTGACTTTGAACTGGTCAGTAAAGACCAGTCCATCCTCAGATCAGACCTAAGACATGAGCACTCTCAGCAGAGGAAGAGGGAAGAAAAGTGTCCTGGTTCTGTAGCGGGGATACAATGGATATGTGGGATAAATACTTCTGTTGGCTCCTGTGATTTGGAGCACTCCTCAGGTCTTGTGGATGGGCTGCTCACTGCTATTCCAGTTTAGCTGCTGCCTCTTCATCCCTTCCTGCAACAGGGCTAGTTTTAGCATAAGGAAAGCCTGTACAGAAGGAAGGGACATGCTATGGCTGAGCCCAAGGGACACTTCATTCCTGCTGGAAGAGGGTAGGCTGTGTGGGTCTGCTCTGGCTCCTGGTTGTAAAGTCTTTCCTTCCAGAGCTCATCAGATGTGTTGAACTGATGCAGTTTGCCGAACTAACAGTATTATCAATGTTGGGGTAATGCAGTACGCGTATTAGTTCTGGGTGCAGGTCCCTGGATAAGGGGCTTAACTCTTGGACCACCCCCATCTCATTCCCTCTTGGCTTGCTTCTTGGTATTTCAAAGCTGCCTCCTGATATGACTTGGGCCAAGACTAACTCTTTGATGTTCCAGCCTGTTTTCACTTGAGAGTGATTTTTGTGCTGGTGTATTAGATTAATGAGGGGGTTTGGCTGTACTGCTGCTGTCACTTCCTTCCTAAGAGTCTGGGCAGCATTGAGCTGTGTTAGATGGGGAGAGCTAATATGGAAGCGTGAAGCTGATTGAGCCAGTGCCTAGATAATGCTGCAGTGTGCGAAAGCCTGATGAGCATCAGGGTGAGAGGCCAGAAGTCCTGGCTGAGAATTCACACTTCCAGTTCCCAGTTTGGTGTGCATAGCTCACTCCAGACTGGGAGTTTGTTATTGAACTGGTGTCAGGCTTAGAAGAAATAAGCCCTCCTTGCTGACAGACCCCAGGCTGTTGGTAAACCTGAGTGTCCCATCTCCCAAGCACCTCTCTTGCTGTGCTGCCTCTCTGCATGTGGGTTAGTGCACTGTGCTCTTGTGTGTAGCTGGTGAGTGAGTGACTCCAGAACAGCCTGCATTGAAATATGGAAGAGCTGGATGCTAGGGGTATGTGAGTGCTGTAATACCAGCCAGGGCCTGAGTCTGCATGTGTCTCTGAAGGTGGCCAGTGCCAGATATGCCTGCAAGGTGCCAGGAACTCCTTAGTGTGCTCTTTTTAAATGTCAGACCCTTCTGGCTGCTCCACAGTGATGAGATCTGTCATGTCTTCGGCTGAGCCTCCATATTACAAATGGTAGTTGTGCACCTCGTTCCAGAGCTTCCTGGGTTTCACTTGGCCAGAAGTCCAAACCCCTCCTGTACTCCTGCCCCGGGAGGTTTGGCCTTAATGCATTTATCTGTGTGTACAAGGAGAAGGGAACATTTCTGTTTTCACAGATGGCGTGGGTTCAGGAAATCCAGTCAGCTGGTGTGGATCTGGAAACCATTCTGCCCTTATTAACACCCTCTGATGATATAAACAGAGAATCCCCTAAGCAAGGAGCAGTCTAAATAAAACTTCAGGCCAAACCAGAACATCTATGGTGTGCCAGATCCTGCCTTGGGGAGAGAGAGGATGGGAAGTGCCAGGAAAGGGAAGATCTCAATTTCTAAGAGAACAGATCCATGATTAAGGAAGGTCTGTACTCCTGCCTCTCCCAAGAGGGTGAGAGGAGAGCTGAGGAAGGGATATCCTAGAGAAAGGGGTTTTCTCTGCCACTGCTTTGTCTCGTCTCTTGGAAGTGACTGGTGAGATCTAAGCCAAGAATTGTCTTAAGACAGAGGTTGGAGGCCAGAGAGGCTGTGTAGATCTGAGCCTGTATTTGCTGTCTGCCTCAGTTTCCTGTCTGTAATACAGGAAGAGCAACTAAAAATATCCAGCTGCAGAGCAGTATCTGTGCCTGTGGTGGGAGCCCTGGGGTACTGCTGGATGCCATGTGGCCCTTCTTTCTGGTTGCAGGTACATTACATCAGGGTTTGGGGATGTGCCTCTTGCCACTGAGTGCTCAGGTACATCTGCTTTGTGCCCTCACCTGGTGGGTGTTTGTAGTGGGGAGTGGACTGTGTGATCTTAAATGGGGTGTTGGAAAGGTTGTTCCTATGGACTGGGACAGTTCTTCCAGGGGTGACAACTCCAATGAAGACAGAGATGAAGGGGCTGGAAAATGCTGTGATGCAACTTTGAGTCCTGAAACAAAAAAAGGGAGTTTCCTCTTTTCTTCTTCTGTCTTATCTCTTTGTTTTCCTTTTATCTCTCTCCTTTTTGTCTTTTCTTTCCCTCTAACTCCAAGTGTAAGTAAGAATTTAATGTGCTGAGACAGGAGAGAAGCTGTTCCACGTGTTGTGGATGCGCAACATGTCTTCATTAACTCCCCACGACATTCAAAATAGCTGCAGATAAAGACAAACTGAATCTGTGCAGACAAATATAAATGCTGTTCCCTCTCCCTTCCCTTCGCCCCTGCACAGAGCACCCCCCTCGGGGCATGCATTCAATTACTGGAGGTGAATGGAGCAAAGCCGTGCAGCATTCGGGATGCTTCGACCGGCCCTGCCTGCTTCTGCCATCAGATGGCTCCACACTTCAGGAAATGTGCTTCCTGAGCTGGCCCCAGCCTGGGAGATGCTCCGTGGGGCCTGCGATGCCGCCTTTCCCTGCTGGGGCAGTCAGGGAAGTCTGGTAGAGCCCTGGACAGGCGTTGCGGCATTTCCCGCAGTTGTCATCTCTTTTTGACCTTCTAAGACGTATGGAAGGGCAGACCTTAGTGCTTAAGGCACTAGGTGGAGAGTGAGGATGTTCTTCTTTGCCCTGCTGTGTAGCTGTGAGCAGCGATGTAGCTTCTCCCCTGGGGTGTGGACACGGGCTGTGGCAGTGGAAAGCGGGATGCTCCCTGGGACAGGCCCCATGTGCAGTTTCTTCTGCTCCTCAGCAAATCTAGATGGCATTATAGAGAGCATGAGCTTCTGGCTCTTGTTGTGATAAGTAGAGGCTGGAGTAGCTGCTTATGTGTCCATGTCCACCCTGGCTTGGGCTTGTCTCCCTAGCACACAGGGTTTGGGGCTCAGAGCTGTGTTGCTGTAAGGAGGGCTGATGTGCTGCAGCAATGCAGACACAGGATCCTAGTCTGTAAAATGACTGTGAGCATATTACAGGTCTTGTTTAGCAGTGGCTAATGTGTCTGTACAGGGCTGCGTAACTCCTAGAGATTTGGACTGAAACTTGCTATGTTTTTGGGGAGAAGTCTCTGCCCTGGGCTTTGCAGCTGGTACCCAGAGCATCCTGGCTTGCTTTAACTCATGCAAAGAGCTGCTCTTTCCTGCATCCTTTCCTGAGTCAGACTCTGCTTAAGCTGTACTTGTGTGGAAGTCTCTGATCTCTCAGAGCTTTTCTGCTGCTGCAGTGCTGCAAGACTCAGGGTGAGCTCTGATTACTGTGAGCTGTGGTGAGCAGCTTCCCAAGGAAGGACTTGCCATCTCTTGCCATTAGTCTTTTCAGTTCCCTCTCTGCGCACAGCAGATGATTATCTCGCAGAAGCATTCTGGGCTTTTTTTCCCTGTGTAGTTCAAATTATCCTTTCCTAAGTGCGTAACCTTGCATTTGTCTGCGCTGAACTTCATCTGACTCCATGCTGCCCATCCACCTAGCTTTGTTAAATGTAATTGAAATTGAGTTTGGGCAGGGGGGAGGCCTGGGGTTGATGCAGCAGGAAAGGAGAGGCCTGTGTTTCCAGGACTGAAGAAACACGGTGAGCTGTTGCAATTGCTTGGTGCTGTTAAATCCAGTTGTGTTCGTGTTACAGTGAATTAAGTGAACATCAAGAAAGAAAGGCAGGGCAGAACCTCATCTCTGCTACACCAGGTTTGAAACTAGAATAACTGAATAGCCTGCCTTGTGTGGATTCATGGTTTGTGCTCCTTAGTCTGAGGTCAGAATCTGTCCCTTGGAACCTGGTTAGAAATGGCAACTTCTTGCTTTAGAAGCAGGCAGAGTGTGTGAATGGGGATTGTTACCTCGTGTCAGAGGACACAGCTCCCCAGGGGTCACTGGTGCCCAAGCAGCAATTTATTAATGAAGAGCGGTATCTCTACTTCCAAGGACTTAAGTGAGTTCATCCACACCAGTGAACTGGTGAACAGTCTTACAATTTGCTCTGAGTGTTTTAGTGCTTAAGTTACTCCCAGTAACTGGCTAATAATGAGCAGCTTTTAATAATAGTAGTGGGGGTAAAGCCACACACTACTGCTAAAATGAAGGTGCTGCTTGTGAATAGAATGATACAGACCAGTAGGCTAAATAGTGAGGGACTATGTCCAACAACTCAGGTAAGACTTTGCATCCCTTGCTATAAAAAAGGCTTTAGTGGTGTAAGGTGGCATGCTGTTGAGAAGGACCCAGACCTCCATTTGGAGAAATGAACTCAACACTTAACCTGTAGCTCGCATACAGGGCACATGATGTGTCCATGATTTTTGTGCAAGGAGCCCATAATGAATAGAGTTAAAACTGTCTCTACTGCAGTTAAAGAAGGTGCCCCTCTGTTCCCCTGCTTCTCCTTATAGGAACAGCAGCCATAAATCTTAGAATCCAGACTGGTTTGTGATGGAAGGGACCTTAAAGTTCATCCAGTCCACCCCCTGCCATGGGCAGGGACACCTTCCACTAGAGCAGCTTGCTCCAAGCCCCTGTGTCCAACCTGGCCTCGAGCACTGCCAGGGATGGGGCAGCCACAGCTTCTCTGGGCACCCTGTGCCAGCTCCTCAGCACCCTCACAGGGAACAGCTTCTGCTTAAGGTCTGACCTGAAATCACCTGCACAAATGCTGTAAGCACCTTGGTGGTGCTGGAACTTGGGTAATGGGAGGTTGAACCCCCTTTCACCCCTTTAGTCTGAAATTTCAAGCCTTGCAGTCCTGCTCTGTGGAGGAAGTTGTCATTCTCTCTTTACAGAGCAGACACCTGAAATCATGGAATCAACTAGGCTGGAAAAGACCTTTAAGATCATCAAGTCCAACCTTTACCCCAGCACTGGCAAGACCACCACTACACTGTGTCACTGAGGACATCTACATGGGTGGTTTGATCAGCAACAGAGATGAAATGGGGAGACTGCTTGTTTCCCAGCAGTGACCAGCCAAATTCAGTGGAAGACCTCCCTGTGCTGCATCACCTTCCTCTGTCCTGATGCTTTGTGGTTCTGTTCCTGTCTCCCTCCTCCCTGTGTTCCTTTTAATGGCTTATTTCTGCCTTAGTGGGATTTTCCTCTCCTTCAATTCCTGTGACTGGCACAATGCACAGCTTCAGCACCCCTGTTCATGACCAGCAGCTGCAGGTAATGTTTAGTGGCAACTAAATGAGATTCTCCTCCCTGACCCTCCCCTTGTGTTGAATGAATCTGAAAAGGCTTTTATGGTGGGGGGGAATTTAAAAGGGTTCATGAAAGTGAATTTTAAGAAAAGCCTAATGAAGGAAATGAACCTCCTGAGATCAAAGCTGAACCTGCTGTGCCAGTACAGAGTTTAGACTTTGTCTTATGTTTCCACTGGCATGAAAACACATGTACGACTGTTTCTCCCAACAGCTTTAACTCTTACAGTCCTATGGGGTCGCATTAATGGCCTACTGCTGTTTTGCCTAGTGCTGGGCTCAACTGTTCCATTAGAAACTCACTTATGTGAGCCTCCTTTTGCTTATGGAGAGGGTTGGGCATCCCCATGATCCATCAGGCCAAGGGTAGAGAGATGCCACCTTCTTGCCTAAGGGTCAGTTTAGTGGCATCCCTCCTGCCTCTTGCTACAATGGTGCTATGAAGTAAATTATAGAAACATTTAGGTTCTAAAAGGCCTAAATGCAGTCCCAAGTAGGAGATCTGAAGGCAATACCCCTGCAACAAACCTGGTTGCCAGCCCTGCTTCCTGAGGGAGGTGGTATTCGATCACCCGGTTGCAGTAAGTTATGGAAATGTTAAAGTCTTAGAATTCCATTTTCCTTAAAAAAATAGGGGGCTCTCAATAGGCTTGGAGGGGGATGGAAACGTTGCCCGAGTTGTGTAGGGGAAGTTCCATTAATCATGGAAAGCGAACTGAAGGCCCTTAATTTGAACCAATTTCTGTGGGCCAGGCTCCCCATACCTGTAATTTTTCCATTACACATGTAATCTCTCTGCAAAGGGCTACGTTTGTTCAGCATCAATTCTTGGGGTTGTTGTGGATTAAAGACTGGATGGTTCAAATTTGTCAGGGGCTGGCTCTGGTCTCCTCTCCTCATCTCGTCACTTGTCACCCTTGCACAGGTCCCAAGGCTCTTACTTTTAAAGTGTTTCCATGTGTTTGAGAACAGCCTAAAGCTGGGGCTACACAGAGCCTGATGCACTCGCAGCTTCCCAGAGTGCTAATGAGGAACATATTGGCTGTAAGTGCCTGAGCAGAGCACTATATAGCAAGAACAACAACTTGCACACAGCCTTATTTATTGCAGGCCTGTTTCTCCGAGAGGGGGAATGTCAGCCTGGATTTGGACTTTCACCTAATCTTCTCCGAAAGTACCCAGAGATATTAAGTGGCCACCTACTCAGCTGCTGGACTTCAGTTTAAAAGCAGATCCAAAAGCCTGCTGCTATGAAAGCAAGTTATTGGCAGACACAGTGGTGGCTGTAGGTCATGGCCGTAAGCCTTATGCTCACTGTAAAACTTTTGGACTTGGTACTTTTGTGTGTAAGCTGGGTGGTTTTGACGTGGAGTGGTGTTGGTGTAGGATTGATGGCAGGGGTTGGGAGGAATCATGTCCTTCTCTATTGGGAGGTGGTATTACAGCTGCTACAGGAGAGCTAGGCAGAGCATGCTCCTGCTAGAACCTAGCCGTGGAGGAGACAGTGAGCTTTCTTGGGTCTACATGTTGGAAGCAACCCTTCTGGCTTCCAGAGCAGCTTGTTTGAGTGAGAAGATAGGGAAGAAAACAGTAGGAGCTAAAGTCCGAATTCAGTGATGTGCACCTAGACTCAGGGAACTTCATGGATATGCTCATGATAAGAGCCTGATTTTTCAGATGGGCCTCTTGCCTTTCAATAGAAGTAATGCTGCCTGGATGGGTGAAAGGGAGGATTTCTTCATGACCCAGCACAGGTGCTGCATTGCTCAGGCTCCTTCATCCCTTTGTTCCTTTGAATAGTGTTCACAACCTGGTGTGCTGCGAATGCTCCCCTGCCGTGGAGCTCTCTGGTCATACTCCTTGCAGAAACCAGTGAGAAGTGTTTCTATTTGCTGCTGAGTCTGTTCATGGGGAAAAGCTGGAGATGTCCAATAGACCATTTCCCCTCTGTTACAGAGGTGCTTCCAGGAGTCTACAGTAACATTGCATTTGCCCCGGTGAGCACTGTTGCACTTTAAGTTAGTCATAGTATGATTTTTATAATGAGTTGCCTGTTGAGATTCATGATTATCCAGGTGCATCCTAACAACTTGGTTAAGATACCTTTGAACCATGATTTCTCTGCTCTTTACTATTTACCCAGATCCAGTTGGACAAAGATATGATGGAGACCACTTTGCCTTTGACTGGGTAGCAGTTAGTTGCCAGTTCTAGCAACCTAAACCCAGTGTATATATATAGCTTTACAGGGGTCATCTTCAAGGTGAACAGAAGAAATTCTTAACATTCCAGTTCTTTATTAAGAGACTGAGCCACCTGCTTCAGTAGTGCAAAATGGATGTTGCTCTGATTTACCCTGGCCCAGAACTTCATTCTCTGCATTAAATTACACAAATTACTCTGAATCTTGCAAACTACAGTCAGTGCCTTCCTGCCAAGGGATGAGCTCATGATCCCTCACTTGTCTTGGGAGGGTTACAATGACCTAACCAGAACCTAAGATGCAAGTTCTCTCAGCTCAGTTTGCCTGCTGTTCCTAGCAGGAATAGTGACTTCTCCGAAAGCCACTACTTTACCAACAGCCATGTGGGGAATGACAGTTCTGTTGCTCTTTCTGAAGCTGGAGGAATCTTGTGTGTGTGAGCAGGATGGGATCTACAGGCGAGTCGGTGTCTGGTCACATTGGCTGGCTGGTAGAAGGTTATTTCTCATTCTGTGCTTTGTGTCTTGGTATTGCAAACAACACAAGTTCCCTGGGGATGGTGGTTCTGTTCTGACTGGGTGCAAGTTCTGTCCCTGCACAAACTCACTTATTTACCCGTCAGACTTCTTACTCCTTGTAAAAGAAGGAGCCGAAGCAAAGCCATCATCTCACTTATGTTGAGAAACCTTACAGTGAAGGAGGAAGCTGGCTCAAACTGAAGCAGATGCTATGTGGGAACAATTACCTGAGAGAAACTCTGGGAGTCAGTGGAAGAGATAATGAAACACCTAGGGATTTGGGAGTTAGCTTTCCAAGGAGCAAAGGGGTTAGCAGTTTAGAGTTGGAGCCTGCAGCTGTGGTGAGAATCAGCTTTTCTTTCTCTCTGCTTCTTCTTTTCCCCCCTTTCCTTCCTCCCTCCCAGCTCAGGGGATGGAGGAGAAGGTGACCTTTGGTTCGTGAGTCCCATTGCCAGCAGAGAGCCCCGGCTGCAATGGTGCTGTGCTTGAAATGCATCTTGCTGAGCTCAGCCTGCAGTCCTCGCCAATGCAAGCAGCTGCTGTGGGGCTGCAGCAGGGGTGTGGCTGGGTCCTGTCACCACATCCAAGGCAATGTGAGCTCCACAGGGATGTGAACTTAATGCCCTAGGACTCCAGGAGAACAAGAGCAGGATGGGTGCCCAGAAATCATCCAGCCGTCGGTTCCCCAGAGCCCAAGACTTAGCTAGTTTCCCTTCCCTTTCACTTCTCCTGCAGGCAAGCACTCCTATTCCATCAGCTCATCTGAAAGGGCCAGCTTTGTTTTGAGTTTACCTACATGGCTTCCAGTACTGCTGGTAGGGGATTTAGTGTATGTGTTAATAGCAGGCTGAGCTGGGAGGAGCAGGGGTTGAATAACACTCGCTGAGTTCCTGTACCTGTCCTGCCAAAAGCCCACTGTTATTTAAGGCTGTTTCTATTCAGTCCAATAACAAAAGAAGTTTGAACAAATGGTCCTTCCTGCACAACAGCCTGCACTGTTCCGAATGAGTTGCTGTGTGAGTTTAGGCAACATCAGTAGCTCAATGGTGCAAGCATTGCACCTGAAAGCAAAAATAGGGCCAATTCTGGGGGGGCTGAAGGCCTGCAAGAGGCCTGCCTCTGCTTTGGAGCCTTCATAGAATGACAGACTGGTCTGGATTGGAAGGGACATTATAGCTCATCCAGTTCCAACCCCTGCCATGGGCAGGGACACCTTCCACTGGAGCAGCTTGCTCCAAGCCCCTGTGTCCAACCTGGCCTTGAACACTGCCAGGGATGGGGCAGCCACAGCTTCTCTGGGCACCCTGTGCCAGCGCCTCAGCACCCTCACAGGGAAGAGCTTCTGCTTTATATCTAACCTGAATCTTCTGTTTCAGTTTGAACCCATCACCCCTTGTCCTACTGCTACTGTCCCTGAAGAGTCCCTCTCCAGCATCATTGTTAGCCCCCTTCAGATACTGGAAGCTGCTCTATGGTCTCCATGCAGCTTCTCTTCCCAGGCTGAGCAGCCCCAACTTTCTTAGCCTGTTTTTGTTTGTAGATTAGCTGTTCCCCCATCCTTCAGTGCCTCAGTTCCCCTTTGTAAATCTGAGGGTAGAAATGCTGATGGGAGCTGGGTGCTTCAGCACCTTCTCCATGTTGATTCTGCTGACTTCAGAGCCTAGTTTGAGCTTTGCTGCTCCTATTGAAAGGCCTCCATGGTGCTGGCTTTGACGCTGGAGAACACTCTGTCCCTCTGAGCTATGGCTTGCTTCAGACAATGTTGTAGTGCTCAAGGTGGCTGGCTTGCAAGAGATGGGCAATAGCCCAGAGGTTAGATGGATTGAGAGACAAATAACAGCATGCCAGGGAATTCCTGAAGCCACTGGTTTTCAACCTGTGGTTTGTGACCGCTTCTAAGGAGTTGCTAAGAAATGTTTGGAGGAACCTGTCATCAGGATGCAGGAATCTGCCTAAGGGGGGAGGAACCCATATTTCAGGTACTTGGCTAATAATAATAGAACAATCCAAGTCTGCAGTATGAATTTTTATGTACGTCTTGTCAAAGCTGTCAAGTCCTCAATGCAGAGAGCTTCATCTCCTGTGCTACAAACCCAAGTAAGTGAGATGTGGCTTTGCTACTTGTCTGTGTGGTTCTTTAACCCATGCTGAGGGCTTCAAGAAACTGCACTGTCTTTAAGCCAACACTTAGCTTGGCCCAGTTCCTCTGTGGCTTCTGTTTTCCCAGTTTAAATCTAAACAGAGACTATTAAAGCTCCATTGGGTGTGTGTTGGGGGAGGTTTGAAATAGTACTTTGCAATACAGGAGATGGCAGTCTCCTTTTTTCTCAGGCTTGATTAAGTGGGGCTATCAGAGGCAATCACCTTGGCTCCAGGTAAAATGTGTCCAGTTAGCAGTTCCTGCAGCAAGCACAGTGCATCAGCGAAGACTGAGCTTTGTTCATTATTTCTTATTGTTTCACCTGCCTGGAAATGGTAATTGCAAGTGCTTTGATTCATGGATTGCTATGCAATCCAGTTTCAGTTGTTGCAGCCCCCTGAGCAAGGCTTTGCGAGCTTCCCCATCAACACTTAGCAAAGCCCATCAGATCCCCCACCCCTGCTGCTTCATCTTCAAGAGGGAAAGATGTAGGAAGATTATCCCTGTTAAACCAAGGCATTATGGTGAACTTGTCCCGTGTTTCTTAGCTTTTAGTATATTTTCTTTAGATTTCATCCTCAGAAAGGGCTGAAACTGGCTTAAGGGGAGCTGCGACACTGCTGAGAAGAGCAACTGAGGATCCTGCTTTCTGTTCAGTCAGATTTAGGCACCTGTGGATCTTCTATACCTGAACTATTTCATGGTGTAAAGAAGGAGCTTTAATTTGGACTAAGGTGTGCAATTAAGGCAGTGAAATGTTTAGAAATACTTTGTTTTCACAGCAATCAGGAGCTGCAAATGAGCATTATCACTGGTGTTACCAGCAGGAGATACAGTGCTGGGGGTTGTGCATGGGATTGCCAGAGAAGAACTTGTGTATGTAGCTGTTGGACAAGCTTGTGTATGGTACTCTGAATTAAGCCGCTATTAATCAGAGAGGAGCAATTCCAGAGCTGAACACAATAGCAACAAGACCTTGAAATCATGGAATTCAGCCTGCTGCTTCCAGACAGGATCTGTTCTACCTTGTTATTCCTGACATACCTGTCTAATCTGCTTTTAATTTGCAGAGAGGGAGTGCTTGGACAGGCTGATTGAGGAGACTTCTGTCTTTCTAATATTTCACCTTAATCTCCCATGGTTCACATTAGTGGTGGTGTTCCTTGTCCTATCAACCAGGAGCAGAGAGGAAAAATTGGTTTTGTTCCCTCATGGCTCATTGAAAACTGAGGGGAACTCGTTGTTCTTTCCTAGGCAGGATACCCCCTGAACCCTTTGTGTGTTTTCCAGACATCTTATTCCTCCTAATTTCCTCTAAACTTGCTCCAGTTCTGTGCTTGGCTTAAAATGCAGCACCAAACACTGGATGGGATACCTGTGCCTGGGGCCTGAACCAGTGCAGAAGAAATACTCAAGTTTTACAGGGATTCTCTTTATGTTTATGGATGTTTAGCTTTTTCCTGTCCAAGGATTCCCAGGAAAGGTGCTGTTCAACTATGGCTGGGCAGATCTGTGGGATGCTCTGTTTGCCAAGTGATTCTATAAAGCTTCCACTCTTGTTTGAGCTCAATAAAAGTATGAGGTCACATGCATAAAATAAAGATCCAAGGGATCCATAAAAGCTTGAAGTCAGTGATACTCAGTCTTGCACAGAAATAAGCTCATCACTTGGACACTTGTAGCATCTCCCAACATCGTGGTGCTCCAGTGTTGCCTCCAGCAGCCGATGGCAAAGCCAGGAGAGCTGGTTTGAAGGTCAAGTGCTGCAGAGCCCTCGTTTTCAAGCCGGCCGAGCCAAAGTAATTCTGGCACCTCGGCACAAGAGGGTGCAATAGGTCTGGAATAAAACCTAAACGCGAGGTGGGCTCATCCCCTCTGCTGCAACGGTGGCAGTGAAGTTTGCGTGTGTTGAGGCTTGTCTTGCGAACCCAATATGCTGTGAATTGGGGTAGCTGGAGCTGTGCGCCTTTGCCTCGTTATTTTCAAGTCCCTCTCACTCTGATGATTGCCATAATTATGGTAATTAAGCTTGGTGGGGTTTTAATTATTATTTTTGAAAGCATTAGGACTGTAGTTGAATGATGAGGGTGCCAAAATGAGCCTGGCAAGTCATAACTTCAGTTTGCTGCGTTATAAAGGAAAAGCAGCCTTGATTTCCCAGCTTGCTGGGTGTTTTGTTAACCAGATCACTCCAGCTCTCCTGAGGCCTCAGATACCGGGAGCTGTCCCTGAAGGAGCAATCAGGCTTTATAAATAGCAGCCTTAACAAGAGCATCACTGCCAGATGCTGCTGCAGCAAGGCAGAGACTCAAAGGAAACTCCCTCATTTGGGGCAGCCGGGCTCCCATCCATTCTCTAGGACATCCCCCTGCTTGTGACATTCCAGAGAAGCTGTCAGGATGCTTGCAGATGGGGTCACAAGCACATTCCCATGTTTCTCAGATGCTGGGCTTGCCAGCAGCTCCTCCTGATATACTTTGTGTTTACTACAGGAGTTCCAGATCTGAGTTTGATCTGTTGCTTTCACTCTTATACAGCAACAGTAGTAACTCCTCTCTGCCTAATTAGCTCTAAGCAGTATGTAGCTGCTCTCCCTTAGCAAGGCAGTGCCTGAGCTGCCTTCTAAGCATCCCTGACTGTTTACCAACAATTGGAAGGGGTGGACCGGGTTCTTTCCCGAGGAGTCAGAATGCTTTCTTGTGCCTATTGCCAGTTCTCTTGGTGGGTAAGAGCAGCCTTTTGAAGCAATTAAGGGAAGTGGTGCACAACATACTCCAGTTTTTAGGTAAGCAGAGGATTTTAAACTGTAAGATAGATGTGCAAGTGTTCAGTAAGGCATTATTGAAGTACTGTGTGCCGAGGTCTCTATCAGAATAGAGTCAGAAGTTACAGTCTTGCCTTTCAGATATCCAGGTAAAGCATTAAAGACAAGCTGATACTTACACTGCCAGGATTGCATTAGGAAGCAGATGTCTTTCTGAGCAAGCTGTAAAAGACTCTCCAGAGGGGATGGAGACAAGCAGCCACATAAGCCCTGGTTGCCTGTCCCATTATTGCCTTGTTCTGAGCACTGCCTGTCCTTTGCTGCTGATGTTCACAAACCAGCACACTTAACATGGTGAAAGTGACCTCAAAGCGTGCTTTGGTAAGAAGAGAGGACCAGGAAGAGGGACATAGAAGAGCCCTTCAGGGTTTGGGCAAGTGAGCTGGGGTCAGTGTCAGTTTTACCTCGGAACTGAAGCGTGGTTAAATACTGCTCTGGGTATGTGCTTTACTCAAGATCTGAGTTTTCTTGTAGCTTCCCACGTATGATCACCTCTTGCATGAGGAAGTACTTTGGGTGCAATGACAGGGGGCTGCTTAAATGCTGTGGATGGAAAGGAAGAGACCCATGTTGCTGTGGAAGTAATTGACTGCACATCACAAGAGTTTTCTTCCTGGCATGCTTTCTGCCTCATGTGTTTGGTCTCCCATAAGCCTTAACGTACAACCTGAATGTTCTCTGCTCTCACACCAAAGGCTTGGAAATACAAGGGTTGGGATGGCAAGAGCAGTCTAAGCTTACGTGCTTCCATCTTTAGGCACTCTGTGTATTAGGAATGTGTTGGTTCATCCCCCTGCTCTGAAAAATAAACCCTTTTCTTTCCAGAGAACTGCAGATCTTGTTATTTTGGTAGCTGTTTTCTGGCTGATTTGAATGCATTCCATATTGTGCAAGCTACATAATTTCTTGTTTTCTGACTATGCCTCTTCTAACTCTAATTTTCAGGTTTCTAGATAGAGGAAAAAGGAATCATGTGGGGAGTCTTCTCTGAGAAGGGACGATCAGGCTGTTTCACATCTGGAATGCTGTTTCTCAGTGAAGTCACTCATATTGAGGCTACCTGATTCCCAGCATGTGGCATGTTAAGCTTTAAACATTAGAAGCACAGTATATCCCCAGTCTATACTGTGATCCTGTACCGCAGGGTATGTAAACACATCACCACATGGGTGGAAATATTTGGCTAAGGAACACTTATTTACAATCCTTAAATACATGCAAGGAGTGCACCCTGTGCTAAGCAGCAGCTTCTGTACCTCTTTGTCTACAGGAGGTTATCAAAAGGCTGAGGAAAATAAATCTCCCTCCAAGCTTTCATCTGAAATGGGATTTATGAATCTATATGTATAACATTTGAAAGAAGTCTCCAGGCTTTCTGCGTTCCAGTTGGCTTCTGTGAGCATTTCTGGGAAGATGCTGCCAACAGAAGCACATACGTGTCTGCTTGCTCATAACCACTGCACTGTGTGGACTGCTCTGCTGCTGGGACAAACAGGAGTGGGAATGACCAGCTGGGTCACCACAAAGCTCTGAGAGCATCTTGAGTTAACCCAAACATTCTCTGCCTTAACTTCATGACTGTGTGCATCAGTGATGTCTCCTGCACAGGAGGTACTTGCTGTGGGATCTGGATCTGTTCTTAGATGGTGGTATTGAGCAAGCTCCTCAGGATGGGGTTTCCTGTCCTCCTGCCTGTTGTGGAGTCTGTTACACAGGACAAAAACAAAGATGCGAAACTTATGTCATTGTGCTTTAAGTCTTTATGTTGAATGAAAGTGACTCCACAAAGCACAGGGCTGGAAGATGAGGTAGCGTGTCACTTAAATCCTTGTTTCTGCTCTTCACAGTGACCTGTTCTAATGCATCTTGCTCTGAAGCGAAATTCCTGATTGTGGTGCATAGGGATGACGTGATCCACAGAAACTAGCACAAAGAGTTGGGAGCTGCTGGTATTTCCTAATAGGAATTGCCCTGAGGAGGGGGAGAGAATGCAGATACTGAACTTGCAGGTGCCTCTTACTGAACTGGGTGTTACTCAAGCAGCATGAATCTCGGGTTAGCACTTTTGCTCTTGGAAAACTGAGTAGGGCAATTCCTTGGTTTAGTGAAGAGCAAATGACAGCACAATCTGCTTCCACAGACCTGGAAAGCTTTTGAGAGAAAAGGGGAGAAATGTGTTGGCAGTTCTTCATTTCTTGTCACGACGAATTGTATAGTTCATGAGGGGCATCTAACTCTTCTTCTGACTTTGCCTCAGTCTTCATGGTCCACAGTGAAGCAATTTTAACTGGAAAGTTGCTAATTATACCTCTTAGTTGCCCAGAATTGCTGTCATAGTCCAGGAGTGTAGCCTCTTTCAGATTCTCCTTGTGTTCTACTTTGTCCTTGTCTGCTTTTCCTTCTGGTTTGCTCTGCTCCCTGACTTGGAGGTGATGTTAAGCCTGTCTAGTTTAGGCTAAGCAACCATTTTGGTGACAGGAAGCAAATACTTGTAGTCACCCATAGCTACTGGGTCCAGTTTCCATCTGCCTTTGTGTGGAAGCCCATGATGTTTATACACACTCTCAGACTGTAGCACAAGGTGCCCCTTTACACCTCCCACAAAGAGCTTATGTGGTGCTGTGACCAGCATCAGTGTTGGTGCATGTCTGTGAAGCCAGGGTGCCTTTGTCCTGCGGTGCTTGCTGCTCACCACACTTGAGCAATGCAGAAGGACAAGGAGTGCTCTTTGCTTTCACACTGGAACAGCCACCTGCAGTCCCTTCCCTCCCAGTGAAACCCATCTCCTCTTTGGAGTGCTCACACTAAGCAGAGGTTTTCAGTGAATCCTCTACTCCATGTCTGGGTGCTTCAACTTGAGCACCCCTTAGGTGCGGAATGTCACCATGGGCTCTTGCTAGGCAGCAGCTGCATTCCCTGTTTTGCCTCTTTATACTGTTCTTGGCACCACCAGCTCCCGTGGCACTTGAATTCCGTATCCGAATGGAAGGTGTGTGGCAGAACATCTCTCTGAGAAAGGGAGCATTGGATGGGTGAGCCCATCCTAGTGCAGGGCTCCAATTGTGCTGCTTTGCAATACCTGTGCAGCCTGCATCCTGTCACTTGCCCCCTACTTTGTGTCTTAGGAGCAGAAGGAGGTGGGTGGGAGAAGGAATTTTCTTACTTGTGAATCCCCAAGCTCTGCTTTGGAAGAGTAAGAGGATGAGGGTAATAAAAGGGTGCTGCCCAGGTGATGCCAGCTTTGACTCGTTTATGGTGAGTATTTCCTGCCTGCTTCAAGCTGTCCACCTACAATTTCTCCTGTCCTTTAACCTAAACCCCAGTCTTCCAAAGCTTGGCGAAATCCCTAAAAGCCTTTTTTGAGTATGCAAAGTATTCTTGGCATATGCTAAAAATACACTGAGTGCTAAAATTATACAGCTCTTTCCAGAGAATCTTCTGAATTTTTTTAGATTTAGTACATGTCAAGAACTGATTTAAAGGTTATCTCATTTCCTTATGTTTGTATAAAAGAAGTGCTGAAGGCTAACGTTTTGGCAAGTGCTTGCTATGGGTTGTATGCTTTGTGCTTGCTTGGTTTGATAGATAATGGTGGGTTTCATCTTATGGAAGCAATTAAAATGGAGTTTTGATATGAGAAATGAGGGTTATCACAGCTCTTAGGCCTATAGATAAATACAACTCCTGAAAAAAGGCAGTATGGGATTTGTTGGAGGCTTGAACTAACTGGAAAATCAAATCTTTGTCAGTTTTTGTGTCCCTGCCTTTTTAAGCCTACAGACTGTAGGATGTCTCTCCAATGGCTTGGATTCCTGTTGTATGACATCTGGCTGCACAGGTGTGGTAGAGGAATAGCTGATTCCTGATGGCAAGAAATGTGCATCTGAGTCATACGAAGGCATTACTGAGGTGCAGCCTTCAGCCTTGAGCTCCTCAGTACCGCCTGTGTTTGATGCACAGATGTTCCAGCCCCCTGAGCAGCTTAGGTGAGAATGGAAGATCTGCCTTTGTTAGTGTGAATAGCAAGAGGAATAATTGGGGTACTTTTGAACTTAGTCCTGACCCTTTGCAAACAGAGGTGATGTTGCATAGAGGGGAAAGAGGAAGGCTTCCCTTCAACAGAAGCTTACTGCAGCTCTCACTGAGCTGAGCCTGGCAGTGGAACAAGAGCAGGGGCTGCAATGATGAGGCATATTTGAAGGCATGGGTTGGGTTTGTTTCAGTGAACCAGATTTTACTTTCAGAGGGATCTGGAGTATAACTCCATTTGTCTTAATGGAGATGTAGTCCAGATTTACAGCGGTGGTGGAGACGAGGGGAAAGTTATGCACAGAATGGGTGGGTGGTGTGGAAAAACCTCTCTTTGTTTTCCCTTCTCCTAGCAGAGTTTTCAATGAGAAATGTTGTAGCCAGCAGCTCCCAGTCTGCCAATGCAAATTAGACAAATTAGAGGGTAGATGAACTAATTATTCTAATGCCACGGTAGCAATGCTTCAGTTCAAGTTGCAGAAGGCGTTCCATTGCCAGCTCTATTCTTCACAGTTACCTTTTAATTGGTGATGTATTTGCATATAAATCAAGGCAAGAAAGCCTCCAGCCTTTTGTTTTAGAGTTAGGAAAGAAATGCTTCAGTGGGTGTTGGACTAGAAGGAAAGAGGGACCCTTTGCAATGATCGGAACAGATGGTAATGCCCCACGAGGGGGCTATTTGTAAGACTGGAAATTCTTCTTTAGGCCTCATCGTGGAATAGGAGTTAGATACACATCTGATAAATAGGCTATTTGAAATCAGTGTTTGGGGAGATGAGGAAGTGCAATGTGCAGCTGGCAGGTTAAATCTCATCCTGCTGCACTTCTTAGAACAGACAGTCACCAAATGAAGGGCTTTATTGCAGTTATTGTAGTAATAACTAATAGACATACCTGTATGCATATGTAGATCTCCCTGCGGAGCCCAGCTGCAGGAAGAAGCCATGCAAGGAGATAGTTTGCATTTGCAGTGCTTTGGAGGAGACTGAAATTCTCCACATCTTTCAGGAACTTTGATGTGCGCTTTAGGTGTAAACTAAGTTTCACCTTGTTATGAAAACTCCTCTGTAAATAATCTACTTGTAATGTTCTATTTGAGAGGTGTTATGGCCTCAAAGATGAGAAATGTATTTGAAATGTAGATCTGTGCTGTAGCTGTGATACTGACCTGTGCATGTGCTAAGCTATCTTACCTGTGTTCTCTTAGCAGGCTTTGATAAAGGAAATTATTAAGGCAGGTGGGGTCTGTGGAACTTCACCTATCTCCCTATGGGGAGCAGCTTATATACACACATACATAATGAAACAGTCATCTTGGAACCAGTAGTTTTCTGGAAGGTGGGTTAAATGTGTGGGGAAAACCTGGATGGAACATGACATTTCCCCTCCAACTGGAACCTCAGTGTTTTTGCTTGACTTTTCCAAGAGGCTTTGGAGGGGCTTGAGGGCTGCATAGTGACACCTCTGGAGCATCCATTTGGTTGCCCAAAGAGGTGGTAAATGCTCCATCCCTCGCAGTGTTCAAGGTCAGGCTGGACAGAACCTTGGACAATTTGCTCTAGTGTGAGGCGTCTCAACCCATGGCGGGGGGGTGGAAATGGATGATCCTAAGATCCTTTCCAACCCAAACCATTTTAGGATTCTATGAGTTACATTAGGGTGAAAGCACTGGAGGCTTGCTGAATGGGAATGAGATTATAGATAGAGTTGGGACTGTCACATCTATTTAGGGTGCCTGTATTCACCCCATCCTACTGATCAGGGCATGGGAGGTGGGAATTGTCTTGGTAGCTCAGTGGGCAGAGAGCTGCTGACCAAGGTGGGCAAAAGGCCTTGCGGCTGCTTTCAAAATGGACATGCTCTTGTGGTGTCATGGTGAGCCATGGCTTTTCCTCAAGAGAATAATGAAAAGCTTGGCAGCTCCATGAATGCTGTACCTAAAGGAAAAGCACCCAGAGCCTCTCCTGCTCCTGGGAGCTTCACATTGCCTTCAGTCGGAAGGACAGTTAATTTAAGTATGCATTTGATAGATGTCTTCCAAATCAAAACATCTTGCATGAATGTGATTAAATGAAATTCCTCAAGTATGTTCTTGCCATCTGGAACAACTTTTCCATATTTTGTTGTCTCATTGACTTTTTGAAATTGAACTGAAAATGCGTTTTCACTGCTTTTTTCTTTTGGTAATGTTTAGTTTTCATCCCCACGGCACCTCCAGAGAAATCTGCAAATCATTTTGGAATAAGTATTCAGGGGAGGGAGCCCTTCAAAGCCAGAACCCAATCCTGCTGGGTGCTGGAGGCCTTCACTGCACTGAGATGCCATTGCATCCTGTCCCTGTCTCTACATACCTGGGGCTCTATGGTTTTAACTTAGAAGTCCTATCCAATGGCTCATCCTCAGAATGAGATGGGGAAGAGTGTGATGCTCACAGCCCAGCCAGGTAAAAGTAGTCCCCAAAGAAGGAGGAGATAAAGTATCCCCTGCTTGGGATCTGAGTTTCATGCTTGTGTTGGGCTATCCTGTTGGGAACAGCAGCCTTCCTTAGTCTGCTTCTGTGAGAATCAGGGTCAAAACGTTTGATGTATGAATTCCAACGTAAAATACAAATGATCTGCTAAATGCACGGTCAATTTAGGGCTTGTTGAGACTTGCAGCAAACAAGAAGTGCAGGAGCTCAAGGCTCAGCTAAGCAGAGATGAAATGCCAAAGCAGGATTTGGGAGTACAAAGGCGTAGATCACCACGCTTACTGCCTTTCAGTGACCTGTTTAAGCATAGAAATAGGGAGAAATTGCTACGCACATATCGCTGTGCATGTGTTTTAGGGAAAGACAACAAAATGCTGCAGATGTGCTGAGTATGGACTGAATTAGCTGAACCTGGCTTCTCAGATAGCTGCCTGAGAGCTTCAAATTCACCTGGAGTATTTGATGCTCACTTTAATAACATCTTATTATCTAAATTTCCTTAAAATATGTAATTTTGTGTTGTCTCAAGTTGTTTGTTTCTTATGAAGTTTTGCCATGGGTTATTTTCAGCAAACGGCAATGCTCCTGCCCCCCAAACTTGCTTTGCCTTGGAAATAATCTATTGAGACACATAGCAATCAGGCATTTAGCAGATAGAAAGTATTGAGGGGTTCTGTCCTGTACCATAAGTAGCTATTTATGTACTTTTATGTGACTCACTCTTTCTGATGTGAATAACTTACAAAAATAGTGATGAGGGAAGACTAAATAAGGAGAAGTACAAGCATTGAAAAGGAATAATCCAGAAGTGAGGTTCAAGTGGAACTGCTTGCAATTTACAATGTCTATGGGTTTAAGCAACTTAAACATTTAAACCACAAAGTGAGCAATGTCTGGCTGGAGAGTGCTTTGGCTCCAACCTTGAACCTAATGTAGTCAAGTCTTGTTTGAATTTGAGTCTTGGGCTAAATCTGATCCTAGTGAAGACAGTAGCAATGTCTCCATTGCTGTATGCCTGTCCACATAAAACTGGGCCAGTGCTTGCAAGATCCTGCTGATGTTATAGATACAGAAAAATGCTTTTTTATTGTGTGACAGAGATATGACTCTAATATCTAATATCGTTAATTCCATTTAACTTTTTGGCACTTAGTTCACTCATCCTGGGTGGTGGTTGCCTTGGTATCCTACTGTAGCCATACAGGTGGGGATTCACATTCTGACCCTGTGGAAGATCCTTTTGGAAGATGCTTTGCCCCTGCACTAAATGAAGGGGTCTAAGGAGCTGTGTGGATCTATCCAAAGTGGTCTGCAGCTCATCACCATCCTGGATGGGCAGTGGAGAAGGGGATTTCTGCCAGGAATGGGGTACTGTTGCCACACGAGGAGGCATCTTTTGCTCACCCCTCAGTCTCTTCCCTCTTGAAATTGATGCATATAAGGCAAAACTTTTGTGAAAGTGTTGGCCTACTCTCCTTTGACCGCAGTGGGAGGAGGGTGAGTGCTTCTGACATTCCCACTCAAAGGTCAAGCAGCTTCCTTTCTTTTCCCTTGAGCCCTCGCCATGGATCTGTTGTGAAGAAACTGATGAGAAAATGTCCCTGCATCCGACTTGTTGTTCATGGTGGTGGTGCTGGAGCTGTGCTGTCATGCTGTCAGGTCTCAGCTTGCGTTTGCTAGCTTAACTACTAGGAAATCTAGTTGTGTCTTATAAACAGAGATGGCCAAGTGTGGCTTGATTGGAAGTTGGTTATTTGAAGTCTCCTGTTTGAAAGCGTTAAGCCAGTTGGCTTTCCAGAACATACTCATCAGGAAGTTTCCTCAGGTTTGGAGCATCTCTGTGGCAGAGTTATTGGCTTGGGAAGACGGACAAGGTGCAATTGCTTGTCTTAAAGCATATTGAAGCATCTGTTGTCAATCACATCAGGCACTCTTTTGCCCCCATGCTAAATCTCTTGCTGAGTTCTCTTTGGGACTCCACCAGGGATGTGGAATGAAGCTAAATGTCAAAATGCTGGAGGGTTTAGTGAAGTAGAATTGTTCTTTAGGCAGCCGTATGCAAGTGGACTGAAGTCTGTGGGACAATAAAGCCAGGGAGCACAGTGTCCTCCTTCTCTGCCTTCCCCTCCCTCTCCTTGAGGTCCTTACTGCAGAACAGAGTGGAATGGGAAAATACTGGAGTATAAAATCCTCCTTTTAAAGGCTTAAAAACCCCAAGTTAGTTATTTATGTTCCTAAATTTGGGTTTAGGTGTCAATGTTGAGCACTCCTCTTGGAAAACATGGGCCTCAATGGGACAGGCTGTAGGTTGGTGTTTTCAAGCTGCAGACAGATGAAGTGGGATTCTGTTTGCCAGCCTGGCAGGAATAGGGTGGCGAAGCCACAAAAGGGAAGGAATGTTCCATCATTTGGAGGGTGACATCATTTGGAAGTCAGTGAATGATCTCCCACATTTAGGAGCTTGCATCAATGGCTGTTAATGGTTCTTTGGCAGATCCTGCCAAGCAGGGGCTGGATTAATGTGGTCATTGTTCTAGATTTATTATTCCCTTTTTAATGCTCTTACATATTCCAACAGAGCAGAGGCACTACGCATGTTGGGAAGTGCAGGGATCTGACTAAGGGGTTGCATGGCATGGGCTGAAATTCCCATCCTGTATTGTGGCTTTCTTCATTGAAAAGAAAGATTTAGGCTGAATAGAGGGGGTTCTTTTGAACCCTTAACCATTCTTAGACCTTCTCTGAGGCCTTTCTTGAAGGCTTAGGTACCACCTGGACCAAACTGAACTCCTTTACCAAAGCTTCCTGAAAACCTGGGGAAGTTCAGTCCCAACCTGGAGCTCAGCTTTTGTGGCTTCATCCCTTTGCCAGATAATGCTAGCATTTATAAGCAGCACAAGTAGCTAGAATTTCCCTGTCAGTTCCTATTAGAAGATCTTGACTTTAGTAGATTCGAACTTTGCCAGACTTGTACTGTGGAGCTGATGTTTTCCATGCTTGGTTTTTTTGGAAGTTGCAGTTAGTACGGCTCATGTGTCTCATTGCAAGAGATGGAGCTGGAAAATCCACTGTTATGCTCATGTGCTCCATTTTCAACTAGCAATTTTAGAAGCGGGGATTTTCCTGGTCTATGGAACTCATTGAGATGTCAGCATTCTCCATTTATGGCACTGGTGACTTCACTGAGAGCTGGAAGTTGGGCCTCATAGTGCAGATGTAGCTGGTTTACACCTTACCCACCCTAATGTCTGTGGGGTACACCCGAGTTCTGCTAGTATGACTTTCGGAGTTCTGGAATAGCAGACTTCATAATGCTTGCCTAAGGAGCTTGAGCCTTCCTTACTTGCAGCTTTCACTTCAACTCTGGATTCCAGAAGTTTGAGAAGGCATCTTGTGTCTTGCAAACTGGATGTAAGATATGAGCTGGGCTTTTTTGTGTTGGTGTCAGGAAAGTAGTAAGGGGTTTGCAGCCATAATCAGGATTTTGCTTTGAAAAGTGTTCACAGTTTGAAAACCTGTTTGGGGTTTGCATAGTTTCTGACTTGGTTATGTGTTTTGGTGGTAGTTGAATCCACTTTAAATCTCTAACAACTTTGGAATAGCATCTTGCTTAGGACAGTTCAGAAATGGATTTGAACCGTGTTGTGTTCACTTCTGTTTGCAGGTTATACTGCTGAAGGCACACACTTGTGTAAATGCAAAGAAGCAATGGAAGTAAGAAGGAAGTGAACTTATTTGAACTTTCGGGGAAGAACTTAAGCCCCATTTAACTTCTTTAACATGGGAGTTGACTGCCCGAGTCCCTTCTTATGCAGTTTGGATAAATGCTCCTCTCCTTAATCACAGCAGAGCTCAGCCACTAGTTCACTGTATGTAAACTGTGTGCCTAAGGGCTTACATTAAGGGTGAATGTGGGGGAATGATGTTCCTAGTCACAAAGCAATTACACTAATACATTCTGGAAGAGGATAGAAGGGAAAAGGGATGTCCTTTGGCTGGCAGTTTCCATTCCAGCTCTGTACATTATATGAAATGCTGGCTTTGCACCATGCAGCTTTTCTCCTCTACCGTCATTCCTCTACAGTGCTCTTTAAAAGCTGAGAATAATTTGCCTTAGCATATGTAAGTTTATTTTTGATGTAATTACATGTCCCATCATGTTAACTTTGTGCAAAGGTTGAGCCTATTGTCCTCAGAAACCCAAAGTGGTTATCATGGGTTTGTTTTGTTACACAATTGTTTAAAATAGAAGAAGTTACCATCATTGTTTCTTGAGTCCAGCTGTGTTTATGGATTAAGATCTACTGACTCAAATATTTACAGTGCTTCAAAAATGATGAGAACATGCAGTGCTGGGGGGTTTCCATATGCTGCTTGGACTGAGAGACTTCTCCATAACTGGAAAAGGAGTCTTGGACCAGAATAGTTTAGTAAAAGACTATCAGGTACATCTTGTATTTATCTGGGCCACTTCTGTCTGTCACTCTGGTGTGTAGAGGCAATTCCAGGTTTCCAAGAGAGAGACCAGAGCTCTGGCTGTGATAGGAGTTGAATCCTCTGGAAAACTTGCCCCAGCTGGGGCACTGAGCCCTAGAAGTCATATTTTACCCCAGGCCACCCCAGTTCATCTGTTTTCTTGGCGCGGGTGACTTGTATCTGCTTCTGCAGTGAGGATGTGTTGCGGGGATAACAGCCATTTATGTCTGGATCAGGGCAGCTCCTGGGAAGCCTGTGGACCTTTTCAGAGCAGATTTATGTCTCTTTGGCTAAGGCAAACTGAGTTGCACTTGTATTTGTGTTGTCATTACGGGCCAGGTCTTTCTGATGTGAGGAACTGGTGCTATGCACAGAGGAGCTGTATTTCTTGCACAAGCCCTCAGGATTTGAAGCCTTGTGGTGCAGTTCAGCAGCATGGCTCTGTGAAGGGGAACACACTGTTCCTGGAAGTCCGGGATTTGAGCATCTGCCTATAAACCTGTATTTGGTGCTCAAATGCATCCTCATGCAGGGTGGGAGTCTGCTGGTACTGAAGCCATAAGCCAGTATCAAATGGCAGGGGGATTAGGAGGGAACTTTCCCTATTGACTAACTGTTCAATAGCTGCCTGCTGCAGAGCTGTTGTGTTTTTCCTTTGTAGCACTGAGTACCAGCTACTGTTGACATCGGGCCATTAAATTTGTTGGGCCGCTACTCAGTCACCATGGCAATTCCTATGCTTCAGAGAGGGGAGAGGAAGGGACATGAGAGGTCATTGTACTTTGCTGTGCTTTCCTGTAAATAGAGCAGGGTGAGTTTGTTGGAAGAGCTGAGTCATCAGATCTTGCCCTGAGCTACTCCAATGCACCCTTATCCGGGCTCTGGCTGTCACCCTCTGCCGCGCGGCTCAGGCTCTGGGCTGATGCTACTTGCACAACAGACCTTGTGTTATGTTTGGCACCTCCTTTGTGTTTTCTGTCCTGGCAATAAGTTACCCATCATTTTGCTGTCATTCATAAAGCACAAGCTGTTTAAGAGCAAAAAACCATGGAAGGCAGGTGAGATGCATGCCTAGCTTACCAAGGCACTGCCTCATGTCAGTGTGGAGGCTCTGGGACCAGAGTCTTGTAAACTCTTTAATGGGGGGTGTTTCCTGGTCCTGGTTGCACATCAGTTTTAGAATTGAGTGCAAGTGACCAGGGAGGTCTTTGTGTTTACCAAGGCCTTAAATTGGGTTATGCAAGCGTTCACATTGCGTTCAGGTCTGAAACTACAAATACCTTAGTTACTGTGGTAAATGAGCTTTCCTTGCTGTATACAGAATCATAGAATCAGCCAGGTTGGAAAAGTCCTTTAAGCCCATCCAGTTCCCAGCACTGCCAAGGCCACCACTAATCCATGGCACTGAGGCCTCGTCTCCATGGTGTGTGAACCCTTGAAGGGACGGTGACTCCAGCCCTGTCCTGGGCAGCCTGTTCCAGTGCTGAGCACCCTTTGGGGAAGGAATTGTTCCTCAGCTCCATCTAAACCTGCCCTGGTGCAGCTTGAGGCCGTTTCCTCTTGTCCCATCCCTTGTTCCTTGGGAGCAGAGCCCAGCCCCTCCTGGCTCCATCCTCCTCTCAAGCAGTTGTAGGGAGCCATCAGGTCCCCCCTGAGCCTTCTATTCTCCAGACTGAACTCCACAGGTCCCTCAGCTGTTCCCCATCACACTGTGCTCCAGGCCCTGCACCAGCTCCATTGCCCTTCTCTGGCCCTGCTCCAGCACCTCAATGTCTCTCTTGTAGTGAGGGACCCAAAACTGAATGCAGGCTTTGAGGTGCAGCCTCACCAGTGCTGAGTATACCTAACATTGTGTCAAGTGTTTTGCCAGAAACAAGTCCTTATCCATTTGTGTGACAGTACCTCAGTCATGAGCAGATCCATAGCAGCAGAAGGTGTGATACCATGTCTGATTACCTTCAAGTCTGTCCCTGGATCTCATGCCATGAGTGGTTTCCTGTTCCATGTGCCCAGGCTCACTTGCATAGATGGGGTTAGCCCTCATCCAGTGGCACTTCAATTTGCCCAAAGCATTCATGAAGGATACTGAAGTTTGATTAAAACTTAGGCTTATGGTAGCTTTTAACTCAGAATTCAAGAGAGCGAATCTGTTATTTCTAGCGTTGCAATAGGCCATTGTTCATGTCTTCGTTCTCCAAGTGATCAGGCACATAAGCATGTGCTTAAAGTCCTGTTCTGAAAGAAAGCCTTCTGGTGTTTTGTTTCATTAATAACACTGTAAACCCTGGTTTTAGTGGGTCTGAGGGTTTTAAAAATTACAATCTATTAAGTTATTCCCCTGTGCGTAGGAAATATCGCTAATGGAGCTATGGATGCTTTATTCTTCTCTGTGCTGAGAACTCACCTCCCTGTGTCTGCCTAATGACAGAGTGAAATATAGTCTCTGTCTCCTTATTGTTAATCACTGAGTTTGGATTAAAATATTAACCTAAAGGATGAAGCGTAAGCATGAAGCAGTATGAAGACAAAGCAAGAAAGCCATCTGTTCTTTCCCTTGCTTCCTTTGGCACATAGAGACATGTTCAACTGCTAAAGTTCACATATCCTTCCAGCAATATTTGTTTTGTTTGATTTCTATTGAATTATTTAATCACAAGTATTTGTGTGTCTGCTGAGGTGTGAATATCAATGTAATGATACAATGGGAGGTGGTTGGTAAAGCTGATGTGCTGAGCAACTGTGCTCTATCTGGGGTTTTAAGCAAGTTTGAGATGTCCAAAATGTTTTCACCGCCTCTGGGCTTAGTTTCTAGTGAGGTTTTGTAACTACAAGGTTAAACTGAGTAAGAATATTGGCATCAACTCGTCTTGAGGTTGTTAAGTATTGTAACTAATAGTAACTTGTGTGCAGAGGCTCATAAATTTGCTGTAATCATAGTCATTTGGGTGAGTTCTATATCCTAACTGCAGACTGGCATCCTTCATAGAGTCTCAGAGTGGTTTGTGTTGGAAGGGACCTTAAAGCTCAGCCAGAACTAAAGGCTCTTTTCTGTTGTTTCATTCTGCTAAAATGAGTTTGAGCTCTGATCAGACGATTTGAAAGGGGGCTCTCGGTTTAGGAAGTCGCTGGGAGTGGAAGCAGTGAAAAGAGTGGAGTATAGAGGTGAACGTGCCCAAAGTATTTGTTCTCTTAGCTTAGTGCAGGCGCCACAGTGAAGCAGACATAAGCCTTCAGAAATACTCTGGGGTTTTGCACCTATTCAAACATAAACCCTGTTCCCAACTTCCTTGTCAAACTCTCATGCTCAATATCCAAAATATCTCTTAATCCGATCAGATGTATTCTGTACAGTTGACGGTCCTATTTCCTCAGGCCCAAATGAGGTTGGTAGCCATGTGTCCTTCTGAGAGACAGCTGGGAAATGATTAAAATCATCATTCAGGCAAGGATGGAGGACACTTTGTTTCCTCAGTAGCTGTGACACTTTACACATGAAGCCTCTCATGAGCGGTCTTTGGCCGCTCAGCATTCATCATTTCCCCTCCAAAAACTATATCACCATGAGAAGCCCAGGCAGTGTTCGGGTGAGTGGATCAGTGAGGCAGGAAGGCAACTGCCTTCTGCCCTGGATTTGCATATCTTGTTCTTTTGATGTGGTGATAGGACCAGAGGCAATGGGTTCAAACTTGGGGGAAGTTCAGGTTGGATATAAGGAAGGAATTCTTTACTGTGAGGGTGGTGAGGCACTGGAACAGGTTGCCCAGAGAGGTGGTAAATGCTCCATCCCTGGCAGTGTTCAAGGCCAGGTTGGACAAAGCCTAGGGTGACATGGTCTAAAGTGAGGACTGCCTGCCTATGACAGGGGGTTGGAACCAGATGATCTTCAGGTCCTTTCCAACCTGAAGCAGTCTGTGATTCTGTGATTCGTAGTCTGTCTTCCTGTAATATCAATGCTGCAGAATCCTGAAGTTTTTCTCATCCCTCCTCATCTACCTCCCACCTTTTGGATGTGGTAGGTTATTCCATAAGCTGTTCTCAAGTGAGTCCGGGGAAGTCTTGCTGATGCCAAGTTCAACAGCAGATCAAGGTCTTGAATTGAGGTATAAATGTGGCAACATCCCTGATTGTAAGGGTACTCAGCTACCTGAGGGACTCAGCTCGCCAGGCTTGTCCTTGCTGGACCATCTTGTGTGGTGGCTTTGAACAGAGGCTGGACTGCCCCATAGCAGAGGTAACCTATGTCATAGAATGGTTTGGGCTGGAAGGGACCTTAAAGCTCACCCAGTTCCAATACCCTGCAGCAGGCAGGGACGCCATTCGCTGGAGCAGATTGCACAGCTTCAGCCTTATCAGCACAGGTCTGAAACCCAACGCAACCCTATACAGTGGTGTTGATGGAGGCTACTACAGCTGGTGGGTGTGATTTTTCTCTTGGTGCCCTGTCTGAGTGGGTAGATGCCTGGGTTCATGCTGTTAGTTGTGGGCTTTTGCTTGCTAAAATTGAGATGGCCAGAAGAAAAGGCTATAGTGAAATGAGTGAACAGAGGTTGAAGAGTGTAGAATAAATAACTTACAGGGGAAAGAGTAGAGGAATACGTGAGCATTGCCAGCCCTGAGCCTGGTGGCAGGCAATGTGCTCCTGTAAGAGAAGCATTTCACAGGGCCAAGCAGGGCTGGAGGTGTAAACATGGCATTCGTTAAGATCTCAATGTTTGCCTTCAATCAGTTGCTATAACATCTTTTTTTGCATATGATATTAAATATAAAGACTGTTCTTGTGAAATCTATCCCTTTCATCTGGGGATTAGAGAGAAATATCAGTTTAACACTCCAGTAATTACCCAGCACACTTCTGCTGATGAGAGCTGTGAAACTTCAGAAAGTTTGCGTCAGATTTGCCTTGTTCATTAAATCACTGTTGGAACTAATGGCACAAGTCAAGTCTGAAGGTGACAGATACAGCAGTTCAATTGTGCTTGCCTGAAACTTGTTTGGCTTACCTGGATGATGTCAAAGCGGATGTATTTATAAAGAACAGGGGTATTTTTAACCCCGATGAGCGCGTGAGAAACTAGCGGCATTTAAAAACTGCTATTTTGGAAGATTCACTTAAACCTGAACACTAATGAGCATCATCATGCCAACTGTGCAGCCAAGATAAAAGAGCAAAGAAAATAACCTATAAATATCTGTGATAATGCTTAAAAACTGCCGTTTTTATCAAGTTGTAGTGACTGAATGTTTGACTGTGAACATAAGACAGAAATAGCATTCACAGAAGTCTTAGATGATAACACATCACTAGCTTCATTGTATATTTTCTGTTTCATGGTGACTACAGAGGACCAGAGTCCACAAAACAGTCTGTGCTCATACAGAGGCACCCCTGTATAACAAATGAACAAAATGTTCTTGGATCGAACTCCAGTTTTCTGATTTTATTTCTTTCTTTAGGCCAGAAAAAGTTATTTGACTGCTCCCACAGCTTTCCTCTTCACCTCTTGTACTGTTACATCCTCTGACATCATACTGAGCTTCCAAGGAGAAGTTTATGGTGTCACGGAGAGGGCCTCAGAAGTTCAGGACGCTGTGACACTGAGAGAAAGTGTCTGTATGTTTTCAAACATTATGGAAATTGTAAGCATGCTTTCCAAAGCTGTCAGGAATCCATGCCTTGAAAAGACGAATGCCTGTGTGGGATTAACTCCTCATGTTACACATGGACTCTGGAGTGTGTTGTTTTCTCCCACTGGTCTCTGGAGCCCAGTATCTCAAATGGAATCTGACACACCACACCAGATGCTAAATGAGGCCTTTCCAAATTGAGGTGTGTGTTTTCTGTGCTGAATGTAATCTTTCCAGACCTAGTTTGTGTGAGTCTGATGTGAGTTGGCCTGCTGTTTTGGAACAATTCACCTGGCTCAACCACAGCCCATCCTTGTGTGTGTTGGTGTTAACAAATGCATGTGGATGGGTCCCTCCTCCCTTCTGAATCACCTCCAGTTGAAATGCCTTTCTGGTACAGCTAGCTGGTGTGCATATGGAGTGTGTTTCTAGGAAATGTTATGCAAACCGGTTCCAAAAGAGAGGCAAGCATAGGAAAATGATATTAATGTTATCCCTAAAGCTGACAAAATCCATTTCATGTGTTATTCCTATTTTTAAGAAAGGATAAGCAAATAATGATAGCTGGTGGATCTGTAACAAACTGGCACTGTGTGTTCATAGGTAACACTAAACAGCTGATCCGTTGTGGGTCACTTCATATAAAGATTTTGAAAGATGGTATTTACCTGGATATGAAACAAGAAATCCTCCACTAACATTGGCACTCACTCACTTGGAGTATAAAGGGCAAGCCAAAATGGGCACAGCCACTCAAGACACGTATGTGACTTGGGTGGATGTTATGTACCTCCTCTAGAAGGAGGAGGGCCCTGAGATTGTCAAAGCTTGTGTAACTTAAGGTACTGATGGTGTAGATGGCACAATGTTGTCAAGCTCCCTCTTCACGTTGGACATAAATGTCCGGAGAAGCAAATGCCCTCTAGCTCCATGGTGAGGCTGTCCAGAACTTCTAGGTTGAGAAAGAAGGAGGATAGATGGATGTGAGTTTTTCCTTGCTAGTGATAAGGGCTCATCAAGCTGAGCAGAGGCTTGTACTTCAGTCTCTGCCCCCCAGGAACTCTGAACTACAGAATAGTTCACAATATTTGGGTACAATACAGTGCCTCTGTCATGTTCAGTGTGGCACAGCATGAAGCTGTCTTCTGCTGATGTTGAGCTGTCTGTTATGCTGTCTTGTAGATAAAATGCTGTTAACACATCATCTTTTAAAGCCTGAGACTTTCACATGGCAGTGACAGGTAATGTATACTCCTTACCCTGCAAAGAAGAGATCTTTTCAGTTAGCAATGACTTGCTGATTGCCTATTTATTTTCACAAATCTTCTCATGTCAAAATATTTTGATAAAAGTCTGGCCCGTATTAAATAATCAAGAAAATAATTACTACTTCCAATTTCCTTTAATTTCTGACTGTCAAATAATCTAACAAGCTTATTTTTAGATTTCAGGAATACATCTTGTAAGGTGCTGCAGTGAGTGAGCAAAGCTGGTTTGTACTCAGCGCAGGTTGGGGAACGGAGGGAAGGGACTGATTCCAAAGCCTGGCATCATTTAGGATTGAAAGGGAGAGACTGTGGGGGAGGAAGCAATACTTTGTGTGCAATGCTGCCCCAGCAACACTGGGTTAATGATCGCAAAGTTGGTTAATTACAGAGTAAGTGCTGCTGGTTGCATCTGTCTCATTAAGTCTGAGGAATAAAGCTGCTGAGGAGTGGGACTGCGCAGAGCTGGTAGCAGGCTGCTGAGTACTGGAACTGCTTTTTGTGTTGTGTAATGTGACTTCAGTGGGTACTGTGGGTTGTCTTGTATGCTCCAGAAGTTGTCTATGGGGTCAAGCACTGAGCTGTACAGTATGTTTATTCTGGGCTTGATGTGCTGGTCTGGAGCACGACTGTGAAACCTCTTTGGTCTAACATGCAGCAGGAATTTCCTGTATTTATGCCATTACTGCCGAACACGTCAAAGCTGCAGAGGAAAGGTATGCAGAGAGAAAAGGAGTAAGGTAGGGCAGCAGAGTGAAATTGCAGGTTAAGGGGTTGATTTTTGAGAGGAGGATGTGGGCTATTTGAACAAAGCTTTCAAGGCTGTCCCCAAACATCTGCCAAGGGGGAAATTGCTCTTTGAATATCGCCAGGGCACCTCTGGGACTGCGTTAAGCAGCCAGTATGGGATTTACAGGAATCAGGCCACAGTGATGGGACTTGAGAAATCCAAGTACTTCGGATGCTTTTTTGCTTATCTGTTTTGGTTTTGTTATTTGGTTGTGTTTTGGGAGGTGAAAGGGTAGTGAATCTGCCCAGCTGGGTAGCTCCATGCTGCTGTGCCAGATATGGAGTGGGCCAGAGAGGTGAAGGAGTTGTGAGATGCTGCGGATAGAGCAGGGCAGGTGAAGAAAGCAGCTTGAGGAATGACTTGCACATCCTCTGCAGTCCCTGCATGCCCAGGATGCCCAGGTTTGGATTCAGGCAGTTACTAGATATGAGAAGTCAAAGTCTCACAAGCTGGTATGGCACAGGGGACTCCAGCATCACTAACAGTGACCCAAGGAAAACGAGCCCTGCTGTCTGTTAACAGGCAGCTCCAGTGCAAGACTGTTCTCTGAAGCCTATTCCTTATGATCTTTTCCTTCCAAAAGCTGAGGGTTAATTGTATTTGGCGGCTTGATATGGGCAGAATGATATTCTGCTTTATGAGAGAGATGGTAATTCAGGGCACTCTGCAGAGCGTGCAGAGGCCACTGGGAACCCAGTCTAATTGACAGTCTATCTCCATTGACTTTGAATCAGGTTGTTCATCCTACAGCTGCAACTTCCAGCCCCCTCACAAGGATTTCGGACATTTAGTCCCCCATGGAAAATTAAAATGAGATTAGAACAGCTCAGCCTGCTATTCTAAGTGGATTGGATCAAAAGTAGGAACAGGCTTGGGGTTTTGTTAAGAATGAATTGCAACTTAATACTGCAATCACTTTCAGCATCCACAGGGAGGGAAGGCAATATCTCTGGAAAGAGAGGGTATTGTATATCACAGAACTGAATATTCTGCATGGAATATTTATTGGAAAATGATTTACATTCCCTTAGTTTTCCCCTACAAATATCTGCCCTTTTCTGGCTGAAATTATCTTCATAACCACATCCCTGCGTCGAAAGCTGCTAATAGAGCTGATTTAAGTTGTTCGTATAAAATGCTTTTCATGGAGAGAGGATTGTTCTTAGAGTGCATCTGCCTCAACTCTGCCAAGGTTATTAGCACTTCACATCTTGCAAATGAATTCATCTCTTAGTTAAAATTTTAATTGAACATACATGGCTTTTTTTTAATGACTTTCCTGAAAAAATGATTCTTTTCTATATAAAACCCAGACTGAGCTCACTAAAGAAAAACCTAAGGAAAATTTGAGCTAAATTACCCTTTCCCTCAAAGATGTTTGAAGAAATAAAAGAGAAAAATAGGTCTCTTTGGGCCCTTGCAAAATGCAGATACTTCTTAATGGGCAGGTTTTGCCTGGCTGTTAACTAGCTGTAGCTGTTCTTGCTTCATTTGCTTTGCATAACCATGGCCTAATTCAAAACTATCTTTTCCTAATGTACCCCTTTGTTACTACTCCTCTACTAATATTTTGACATTTACCTATTTCCTTGATAACTTCACATCTCTTCTATAAACAGTGAATGGCAGTGGCAGTTGTGCCTGAGCCCTGCCTGTCCCTGCAGCTGTCCCCTCACCTCTGTCGTAGAGGGGTTTGTCTCTACGGACAAGGGAAATGGGGAAGAGTGGCTGAGGTGCTGCTCTGTGCCCCAGGGGGATGGTGGATGGACACAGTGGGCTGGGGGAGGAGGGACGGGTGGTGGGGTTGTGTGTGGTCCCTTGGGCAGGGAGATGGATGTGGCAGGCACTGTGACCAGGGATGGTGGCTTGGACCTTACCTGTCTAGCTTGTAACTTGCCTGAAAAACCTCTCACTTTTGTATTCACCAGCACCATGGGTGTTGAATGCACCCCATGTTTAACTCCTCTAGCACCGGAGTGTTTGAGTCTACCTTTACCAGAGAATCCAGCCTCTATTAAAAACCAGGAAGACTCAAGCAGGGAGAGTCCAAAGCACTTTGATAGCAAACATAACTACCCAGTTTCCAACAGTTAGCGATTCTGGATTTAATTCTCGCCATACATAAACAGGGGCTCCACCAATTGTACTTTGATACTAGAATGAGTTTGATTTGAAATCAACCAGAACACTCACATCCTGGCAGTAGATCACTTTTATGTTGCATGTGGTTCCATTAGGAGAGGTTTGATGTCACTGTCAGGATGGAATTGCTGATTTCAATCTTGTCTGGTTTCCCTCTTTGCGTTCTGGCAAGTAGAGAAATATTTTGCTCTTCTGTGTAGTTTTCCATTGAATAACTGGGACATCTCAGTCTCAAAAAAGGGCCGGCAGCTTTTTTGCCATGTTAATGCTCTCAGAAAAGGAAAGCATTCTGAAGAGGTTCTCTGCCGACTTTCAGTGCTGTGTTGTTTTATTAAGGTGGGACCCTCTGGGTTCCAGCCTTCAAACACATGAGGTCTGCTGCGTGGGTGCTGGGTGCTTTACCAGGGTGCACCAGCCATTGTCCTCCCAAGTTTTAACTCCAGCTTTTTGTACACTCAACAATATTGGTACGACAGGACAGGGCAGACTCTGCCCCGGGACCCAGGTTCAACTGGAAGCTGAGCAGAATGGCTGAAGGCAGAGCAGTAGGGGACAGCTGGAGCAGTGTGTTGTCATGCCATTAGACTGTGGTCCCAGTTCATCACTGTTCTTTGCCAGACTCATAAAATCACAGACTGGCTTGGGTTGGAAGGGATCTTTAAGCTCATCCAGTTCCAACCCCTTGCTACAGGCAGGGACATCTCCTTCCTTCTTGTGACACCATAGGACAATGTCCATTTTCATACGGATCTTTCTGACTGCTGCCCTACTGTAGGATGTTTTCTGCCTGTTCTGATTAAGCAAAGCCGAAGTTCCTATCCCCTGTGAACACGAACTCTGTCCCAGGTGGGATCTAACAATGTTTCCCTGGCTTCCAGGCATGAGAGGATCTCTGGAAGGGTTTGAGGGGTAATACCATGGCAGGCAGTGTCCTCAGTGAAATATCTTTGTTGAAATTCTTCAGATAAATCTATATGGAATATAACAGCTTTGAATTTACATTTTAAACACAAAACTCTGCATTTCCATTTCTTTCCTAAGCAGCGATATTGTTGGACTCGGGTTTAGCACTTATGTGTCCCACTATTATCAGTGATACGTTAAAACATTATGGCCAAGTACCGCACTCCCTGTGATATCGAAATATAGAACATATTTGGAGTGCTTTGCTTTGACTTCTAATCTTTCAGCAGCCTTATACTTTGACTTCTCTCTCAAACCCAGGACAGACACTGTTCTTCCTCGGGGGATTCTGTTTTCAATCAGGTGTCAGCAGCTCAGATTTCGGGGATGCTGTCAAGTAGTGCTGAGTATTGATAATTCTGCAAGAATGATCACACCAAAACGCTAAATGTTTGCAGATACGCTCAGTCTGTGGCAAGGGTAGGAGTTAGCGCTAACATGTGATGGGCTGCATATGGGAGATAGATGTGTTTTGCTTAAAAGTAAACTTGAAGTCGCATGACAAGCCATTTCTCTAAACTTTACTTTTGTTTGTTAGAGCCCAGTCTATGGCGTAAGGTTTGGATCTGAAGGAGAACCCGGATCTCCGCAAATACTGTGGAGGACTGTCTTGGAGCTGGGAGCTGGCAGGAGCCCACTGCTTTTCAAGCAGTTCAGTTGTGTTCAGCTTCTGCAGCGCTCGCCATGTTGCACAGGACCCTTTTTGCAAGTGGTTTTTGGGAAGCGGTGCATTTGACAGGCTGAGAACACTGGGGCTGTTCAGCCTGGAGAAGAGAAGCTGCGTGGAGACCTCAGAGCAGCTTCCAGTGTCTGAAGGGGGCTACAGGGATGCAGAGAGGGACTCTTCTTCAGGGGCTGTAGTGGTAGGAGAAAGAGTGATGGGTTCAAACTGAAATAGGAGATTCAAGTTAGATATAAGGAAGAAGCTGTTCCCTGTGAGGGTGCTGAGGTGCTGGCACAGGGTGCCCAGAGAAGCTGTGGCTGCCCCATCCCTGGCAGTGCTCAAGGCCAGGCTGGACAGGGCCTCATCAAATAGGCATGATTTATACTGACAAACTACTTTTGCCTGCTATTAGTTGATAACTATTTGGTGAGTGAAAAGTGCTGATAAATGTGCTTTTAAATGGCTGCACTGGAAAAGCTTTTACTGGCACAGATCACACAAGCTGACCCAGTTCCTCACTTTAACTGGCATCCATGGCCAGACTGGCAGGTTTCTTGTGTAGATTTAGGCACTGTGCTGGATTCAGACATCCTCTAGACTCTCACCAGGGCTCCAGCTCTCGGGTTTTGTTGGCAAGCCCACATTTAGGCACAGTGCCTGTGTGGCATCGTGTGGTAATCCCCTTGCTTGTGCCAGGTAGGTTGGCCTTTAGCTTTAGCTTGAATATAGCTCTTGGAAAGTGTTGTGCTGGGGAGCAGAAGAAAAGGAGTTTGGCGTTTATAGGCCTTGAAAACAAAATGCTCCTTTTCACAGGAGGATTTTAGGCTTGGTTTGGGGGAGGGAAGCAGGGAGCTTGTTGAGAGGTAAAGGGAATATCTCATTAATGATTTACTAATGAGCTGTAAAAGTTGTGACTCTTTATAACTTCTGAGGATGGAAAATGTTTCTTGGAATGCTGCAGCCCCACAAAGGCTGGGGCAGATCCTGGCTGCCTCTGTGTAGGGTCTTTGATAGAGGCTGACTTACCTCTTTACTCCAGTCCCTCAGGCCTTAGAAAAGATTAATCACAGTGTGGTGGGAAGCACATGGAAATAGCAAAGAGATGAGAAATGAGAACGGCAGAGAGGAGGGGAAAAAAGCCCCAACATGAAACACTGTTTTCTTTCTGGTAGGGCTCGGGCAGGAATAAATTGCCAATGATCTCACTTTCGAGCAATGTCAGTTTATTTGTACTGACTCTAAACTGACCATTTAGAGGGGCTTCTCACTGAGGCCTGATGGGCTTCCCAGCTCTGGCTTACAAGGGAAGAGCCTTGGAATGACACAGGTTTTGTGTACAGTGCAACAGGCAGCAGGGATTAGGTTTGGAGAGATCCAGGCGGTGCCTGGTACAGTCTGTGTGAAGGACACTGGCTCCAGCCTCTCAGCTCTGTCCCTATCAAATCAGCTCAGACTTCAAGGTGCTGCTGCATATATGAAGCCCATAGATGGGCACCGCATGAAGTGCTATGGGTTATACATAAGGAATGAGGCAGGTCAGAGCCTAATGAAATAGAGGTGATAAACTGAAACTTGACATCACTGAGATCCAGATCCCTGGGGTGTTCAAACAGCAGGAAAGACTCCAGCAAGGGCCAGGGTATGGTACAGGTTTGCCTTTCCCTGCAGTTGCAATGCGTTTCTCTGTGTTATGTCTCTAGCTTGGAAGAATTTGAGTGCTTTCCTGCTATGTCTATTCCTTCAGTAGTAGCTAAAGATAGTGCTGGAGTTAAGGTATGGAGCTTGAAACTGGTGTACCAGGGTTCAAATCTTGGCTCTGCCAGTGACTTCTGCAGTCATCAAGGAGTCACTTTACTCCATCTGGGCTTCAATGTCCCACCTATGGAATATGGGTAGCAACTCTTAATGTGGCTAACAAAGCTTTTCTTGCTTTGGTTGTCAGTTCACCCTCCAGCTCTCTGGGACAGGGAAGCAAGGCTGTTGCTTTGTTCAGACCTGGTGGTGTCTTTCAATGGAACATTAAGAATAACACAAGTGGAAGCTCCTGCCGGGCTTTGCTTTGAAATCTGTGGCCTCCAGTTTGCAAACAACCTCTGTCAACTAAGCCCAGCACAGCAGGAAGCTGTGACCTCCCCAAAGCCCTGTGTGCACCTTTCCTTGCAGCGTCTCTTGCCTGGGAATGGCTCGAACACTGTAAATCGTCCCGCACGAGGCAGCACCCCTGTGTCTTTGTACGTTAAGGGAGAGCTGAGGCTATGTGAAGGTGCCGCACATTCACAACCTCATCTTGCTAAGAGAAGTTGGAAGGCTCCCAAGCATCTATCTAAGCAGTGTTAGCACTTTGTGTTTTCTTGGTTTTAAAGCTCAAGTGTTTAGTTAATGTCTGCACAGGTGGTTAAACACAATGGCTCCCTCTGCCAAGTTACAAAGCTGAAGTTGACTGGAAAGAAAATCATAAAGTCAAAGTTTACTCTTGGTTTTTGCAGGTTGTAAATGTAAGGAAATGAGGCCACTCATGCAGATGGGCATAATGTATGTCTAGTGTGGCACCTAAAAATGCCACTTGAGAGTTATAGGCCTTGAGACTCAAAGCAGTGCGCACAAATCCTCTTTAACGTTGTTGGACCCGGTTTGCAGTTTACAAACTATGTTCAGTCAGTGTGACTGTGTTTTGCAAGCACTGCTGCAGAAAAGCTTTCTAACAGCGAAGCATATGTATTGTAAACCAAACCCAGACATCTTTCTGAAAGAGCTGCCATGCAGGAGGTGTGAGGTTGGCGGAAGAGGATTCTGCCTTTGCTTCATAATGGCCTGAGAAGTGGCATCCCAGGTACCAGTGCGAGCTGTGAGCATCCCCTGTTGCATGGTTCTGTCTTTTGGTGGTTCTGTGAAGAGCTAAATGGCAAATCTGAAAGTTCTTAGAGCAACAGACAAATTGCTATCTGCTTCTGGAGGCAGGGATGCAAATAGAGTTTCCTAGGAGTGACCAGTGAGGTCACATACTCATCTTTCCCTGTTACTGATAACTGCAGGGGAGAGCTTCCTCCTTAGGAACAAAGAACCTTAAAGCTTTCAAGTAATGGATCCCTGCCCTGTGTTGAAGGAAGTTAAAGGAACTGCTGTTGATGGAGGAACCCGGCAAGCCCTGTGGATGCTGGGACAGCAGAGTTGTGACAGCCTGGAGCAAATCCCCCTTGCACAGGGGAGGACAAGCAGCATGTGCCAGGCAGCCGTGTTCATCTGCCTTACACTTGCACCATGGGAAAGGGAAGGTATCCTTTGAGTAAATGGTCTGAAAATCACTCATCTGAAGCACTGCTAGTATTGCTGCTCTCCTGCCAGCAGCTCTACAGCAGCGTGCGCCTCAGTTTCTAGACAGAAGGACATCGGTTTGGTTTTCTCCTGCATTAGTTTTCATGTCATCTTCAGTTTAGGCTGCTGTGAGAGGGAGACAATTGATATTCAGTTTCTGCAAGCTGTAGATGTACAGTAACCTTCTTGCAGTGTAAATACACTTGTAAATACACTTGTATATTCATGAGTAACAGGCATTGCCTTACATAGATGTCAGGCCTTTGAAACTGAGACTTCATTCTGAAGTACATGAGGATGTTGTGAATGTGAACGGAACACATTGGCAGGCTGAGCTGTTTGGGGGAGAAAGGGACCTATTATTAGTTGCTAAATCTCTCTTCTGAAGATATGGTGCGCAGTGGGTATCTGCGCTCCTACACCTAAATGCCCAGTGAAGAGTGATGGGGCGGCTCCTGGACGCTTGCATAATACCTAATATGTATTATTGAACATAATACATATTATGTTCAATGTAGGCTCCAGGACTTTCTTCCCAGAGTTGAGTTAGGAGGCAAGAAGAAACCTTCTCTGCCCTGGAAAACTTTTGTCACTGAGATATTGAATCTACTTGGACTATCCCCAAGGAAATAATGGTTAAAACAACCCCCAGTGATACATGTTCTTCTCTGCTGCTTCCCAGTGGAAAGCTCCAAGGTCTGTTGGTGAGATTGAGCTTCCTGCTGAGAAGTCAACTCGAGCTGGCTGGAGATTAAATAACACTTAACTGCCTGTTACTGTGAAGCTTAAAAGAAGACGACATGCAGTGTCACCTAGGGAGTAAACCGGAGCTCACTGAAAGGTTTCCATTGAATTCAGCAGGTATTGGAGCAAGCTGCCAGCAGCATGCTGATGTGACCTCAGGTTACAGCTGTGCCACTGCCACTAAAGGAGGTTGTTCAGGTTTGGAGCTCTGAATCTATCCCAGTAGAGGCAACTGAGAAAGAAAGAAAAGGGCTGGGCTTGGACGTGGAGCCCACTTTGGATGCTTTCAGTTTATGGACTGGATTTATCACCTAGAACTGTAATGATTTCTCAGCGTTAGACACCTGCCCTTCCCCACGGCTAGCTCATAAATGACATTGCTCTTGAATATAATGGTTTTAAAGGTACAAAGGGTAAGTTCCAGCTGAAGCAATGTTTAACTTGGCTTTTGTGCTTCAGACAGCTAAGGAGCCCTGAGCATGTCAGTTTGAATTTCAGCTCCAGTTTGGTGTCAGGCACCAAGACCCAGCTTTAAGCATGTACCACAATGCCCCTGTGCAGGGCCTCGTGCTGCAGGCAGCCCTGTCCTTCAGGGAGCACTTAAGATCTGAAAGAATTTATTCCTGGTTTGAATTTGAGCAGCACTACAGTGCATTGTACTTTGTTACCATGTTTGTGAATTGCTTTCATAATCCCCCCCGTGCCACAACCCCAATGGAGTCCTTCTCCTGTGCACACTGTTCCCACTCAGCACACAAAGCTGAAGTTCGCCTGCAGGCTCATGCTTTACGTTCCCCTCTCATCTCTCAACCAGTCTGAATGAATTTCAGCCCACACTAGTCCTGTATAGGAACCAAGCGTGGTTATGTCCTGGAAGTGAGGGGAAAACAAGGTGAAGAGAGATGGATGTGGTGAGTGAGGATGGTGGCAATCCATGGAGGAAAAGCTGTGGAGCTGCCAGCTCCCTCGTTCATTTCTGCTGCTGGATTTTGGGTTGATCCATGCGTCAGTAGCTGGATTACAGGGGAAAAAAAAACCTTTTGATTGCCTGGAGCTCATGCCCATCCTGGCAGAGGCAATGGGCACCCTTCAGCACTCATGTTCTAGTTTTAATGACACATTCTTTGAGCTTAGAAGTTTTCCTCGGGATGTGCATATTTTTCTGTTTGAACCTCTGGAAGCTGAGGTTAAATGAGAAGATGAGTTCAGTGTCTGTCAGCTTGCTCTGTTCTGGAGCTGTGCAGTCCTTCAAGGTGTTAAAGCTGTCAACAAGGTTGTTAGTCACATCTTTGTCCCATGAACAAGTTGGGATTACTGCAGTAAAAAAGTGCTCAGCATAGAGCCCCTATCTCTGCTGTGATCTGAGAGGGGAAAACTGGATGCAAAGTTTCCTCTTAATAAATGTGTTCTCATTTATCATCGCTCGCTGTCTGTGGAAAATGAGGTGGTTTTTCCAAGTGATCCTGCAGCATTGATTATTCCCAAGTGTTGTCATTGGTTCTTTCTGTGTTTATGTGACATTGCTCTTAGGCTGTGCTTGGCTCCCAAAGCTGATCCTATTCAGAAGTCCTTTGAATAGGAAAAAACCCACATCCCCACCCCCTGCTCATGGGTTAACATATTATTTGCTTTATTCAGTATCATGCTGCTGGGAGATGCCAAACTGAAACTTAAGGAGAGGCTAAAAAGAATGTGATATAGATCACTGTACCGTTATCATTAAACCTGTATCATTCTGTTCTCTGAATGTCTGAACATGCAAGGACTCAATTGATTCTCTGCTGCCCTATGTGTTGTGGTTGCATCCATCAGAGCAGAAGTCTAAGGTGTTAATAAACCAGTCTGTGGTTGTTTACACTAACTCTAATGTAAATGACTGATGCAGATTCCAGTCTTGCTTTGGATAAGGAAGAGTTGTTCCCATGTAGCAGGTACTGATACAGACTATGACAATCCCTGGCTCAGTACAGCTAAGGATTCTCCAAGTGCAGCCCCTAGTTATAATCCAGAAAGGATGACTGCTATGCAGACTAGCTAGTCAGGAGGAAAGGCTTTAGCCTATAGCCTCCAATACCATTCTGCTGTTGAATAAGTTTGTAGAGTTCCTGGTCTTGGTAGTAGGATCCCTAAATACAGGTATGTTGCTGAGGCAGCACTTAAAGTATTGTGCAAAGCCACGTGTGAAAAGTGAAGTTTATTTCCACCAGCTCAGTTTAGTTCGGATCTTGAGTGTATCAGTCTGTTGCAGCCACAATGTAAAGATGTTAATAACGACTTTCTGTATGAACTGGGCATAAAACTCTTGGGCAAGTAAACACTTTTTACACCAGGGCTTGTAATAAAGGCTCTTTTCTCAGATTCCATCTCCATCCGGATGTTCCTCTGTTACCAGTGTGGCAGAGAAACATCTTCAGCTCTTAAGGCTGCCATCAAAACGTTCCTGAGTCCTGCTTCTTAGTGTCATCTTCTCTGTCCCATTCCTTCTATTCCAAGCATGCACTGTCTTTTCCTTTTAGAAAGAGTGCAGCTACTTCTAAGAGCCGTTCTCCCACACTGAATGTCTCTTCCCAAGCGTGAGAACATTCTACCCTTTCATTTGCTCACCAGCCATCCCATGATTTGCTATGGGAACTGGCAAGAACATTTAAAATCATAAAGCTAACAGCTGTGATCCTCTGTGCACTGGAGGATGAGTGCATTTGCTGAAATGGGCAGGGGTTTGAGCCCTCTCATTGAAGTCTCCAGGAATGTTAACTGAGTTTTAATTTGCCAGTAACAAAATATGTATGGAGTGAGAGTGTTAGAGGTCAGGAGAGGGTGAGAGATACTGAGCCATGCAGCGTGAGCCCATTGCTTAGTGCACACTGAACAGGTTTTTGGTTACTGCAGCTTTCAGGCTGATGCTCTAATCTTCATTGATTGAACTGGGGCTCTCACACAGGAGTTAATGCAGCATTACTTGTCCACAGGACTCCTGGAAATTGTGAAGCAGCTTGTTGCATATTAGCATTACTCCTGCTGATGTGGGATCTGCTGGGCGGGAATGGGAAAATGTGTGTGTGGATCCTTGAACTAGATTGTAAGTAGCGGGTGGCCAGGGATCAGGTGAAAGGATGCTTGTTTCTGCATCTGTCTGCTTCTTTTGTGTGCTTTATGGATGAATCCTTGGCAATTTTCCTTGGAATAGCTGTTGAGCTGACTTGCCTCAGTTTTTCAGGAGCTCCTATCAGACCATGGGTCTGGCTTTGTGCTGCAATTTGTTTCCCTAAACTCATGAATTCTGATTCAGAAGCTGTATGTAATTTAGCTTCACTCCAATGAAAAAGAGGGATTCAAAGGAATTGCTAATAAGACAGCCCTAAAATTCACGATTCCTCTTAAATTACTGAAAGGGCTCAATTCCTTTCTGTTACTTTGCCATTGCACAACATTTAGCAGGTTAACTCCAATCCAGTTTTGAAGTGCTGAAAACTTTACATGAGAAGGTGCTGCATTCTGTCTGATGGAAGCGGCAATAGTCACTGTGTGTGTGACAACTTGGAAGCCAGTTGTGATCTGGCCTTCAATGGAACGGGCTCTCCCATAAGCACAAAGCTGAGCTTGTTCTGCCCCAGCTTTTTTAAGGTCAGCTTAAGAATAACTCTTACAGTAGGCTTTTGCTTTGTGCTGGAGTGAGGAGGTTGGCAAATAATCCCAGGAGGATGTACACCCAAGGTCACCATGCAAACGAGGCAATGGCACACTCAAGTTTGTGGCCTTTTATCATTGCATGAAGTTGCCAGGGACTGTTTTGGACCACAAGAGAAGGTTTGCTGAGACAAAACTAGCGGAGCTCCATGTTGTTTGTTGTAGGAAGGTCGAGGTGAATGCCCTCATGAGACAAGCTGGTGTGCAGCTGCCTTCCAGACCTCTGTGTAGTACGCAATATCCTCCATTAATCACATCTGCTGTTTTAGTCTCCAAGTATGTGAAGCTGGCATCTAACTTAGGCATTTCTCCTGCTCTTTTGTGCTCCTGTGGTGTCTCCTGCTATGGCTTTCTGGCCAATGAAGCAGTGAGGAGGAAGGGTCATATAGTAAATGTGGCTCTGACTTGATGCGCGGAGGTCAAGGGGGAGGTAATGGTTTTGCTCCACCAGCGTTGTCAGACCTTGTTGACATTTCTCACTCAGTCCTTAATCCATAAAGTGAGACTAAAACTTCTCCCTAAATGTTGGCAGAGCTGAGAGGGTGATTTCAGTGTCATCTGTGAGGTATTAAAGCACAGATCCTTGAGGCATTTCACCATCTTTTTCTTGTTTCAGAGTTGCTGAATGAAACATGGAAATGAATCAGGCTCATGGTTTTGGGCTGGCTTTATTTGTGATGCTTTTTCTGAGCCTTTTGGTTTGGCAAAACCATGATAAACTTTTTGGACAGAGGCCACGTTTCCCTCTGAGATCCTGTGCAGCAGCACACAGAGCTCTCGACATAGCTCACAGTGATAAGAGAGCCATGGCTTGGGAGCGGTGTGGAACTGCTCCAGCTGTTCCCACACAAATCCTTCATTTGGATGAAGGGAGTCTGGAGCTGTTCAAATGATAGCAGTGAATGGCATCAGGAACACGATAGACAGATGGATGTTAATGTAACAGCTGTAAAAGGCTCATATGAGAACTGGGATAAAGGCTAATTTATTCTCCTTCAGTTGTATTGCATTGTTGTTTGTGAATGAATTGGGTACTTGGCGATCCAATAGTGACATAATTTCCCATTGTAAAGTGATGATGCACAATTACCAAAGCTGTCAGGTATGGCAGCTGCAGGGCTGCCTGTTCAGAGCCTACAGTTGCCCTAATAAGAAGCAGGAAACTTCCCAGCATGACACAGCTTCAGGACGTGGGTGCCTGTTAAAGTGCAAAACAATTTGTTGTTTCCTCCCTTTTTACTTTTGTCCTCTCTTGCAGTTCTTGGTCACTGAAAATGAACTCCAGTTCCCCAATCGTAAGGGAGAAGATTGTAGAATCCCAGGCTGGTTTGTGTTGGAAGGGACCTTAAAGCTCACCCAGCTCCAAACCCTGCCATGGACACCTTCCACTGGAGCAGGCTGCTCCAAGCCCCTGTGTCCAGCCTGGCCTTGAACACTGCAAGGGATGGGGCAGCCACAGCTTCTCTGGGCACCCTGTGCCAGCACCTCAGCACCCTCACAGGGGAGAGCTGCTGCCTGGTTCAGCATGAAGCTAATGAGATGATTTGGAGTCAACAGTGTGTGACGAAGCCAGGAGGTTCACAGGGCTGGGCTTGTTTAGTTGGGTGTTGAGGGAATGAAACAGCTCTATGCTAGTGACCTACTGCTATTTGGGGGGGTGTTACCAAAAGGAGGGAGATGTTAGTAGCACCAGATAGTAAAACAAGGGGGGGCAGTGGCTGTAAAACAGCTGTTTGGAAACTGCAAGCTGGCTATGAGGGAAATAGTTTTCAGTAGAAGGGAAGTGCAGGCCTGGGCTGGGTTGCCTGGGCAGGCTGTGGAAGCACTGTCCTTGGAGCTTGCTATCGCTGCCCCGAGCCAGCGCTGGCAATGGTCCCATTGAGCAGGAGGCTGAGGTCCTTCCCAGCCAATGTTTCTATGATAAGAGATGTTGGAAGAGAAAAGCTGTATCTGCAGAAACACTTATTTTAGTGCTCCCCACTGGATGATAATAGTTGAGGGACAGAATTAATGAGGAAAGTATTGAATATGGAAAAAAGAACAGCTTAAAAATGTAACGACACATTGAAGACAAAATAAGAAGTCCAAGCACTATTTTAATTCAGGCCTCTTGAAAAGACCAAGTTCTGCAGCATCTCAAACTATAGCTACCCATTTCCGTACACGTAAAACCATCCATCAGTGGATCTGTCATAGCTTTTCTTCACTGCAAGACAGTTTAGCATAGATTTTGTGGGTTTCCAGCACACTGACTGGATAAACCAAATCTGGTTTATGATGTTTACTCATTTGGAAAAGAGTTTATACTTCTATGTGAGTATTCTGAGAGTGTTTTGAACTCATTTCAATATTTTTGTGTGTCATAATAGTTGGCTTGTAACAGCAAAGTGTAGTAATGGGCTGACTGTGGCTGAAATCAGAACCATCTACCAGAGGCTGGTATGATCTCATGGCAGTTTTGGTCCCCAGCAAAAAAAATGAGGATGAATCCTTGGAGCCAGTAATAGTTATGCAGCTTTCAAGTGCTCAGGGTTTCCTAAAGATTCCCTTGTCTCCCTGAAAAGCATGAGCTGGCACGGACAGTTGTGGGAGAAATAGGTGGTGAAGGACTGTTCATGCTCGTTTCTGTGCAGGGGCAATGCTCAGTGCTTTGTGTATCTTGAACAAGCAGATCGTAGACTTGTTTGGGTTGCAATGGAGCTTAAAGCTCCAATCCCCTGCCTTGGGAAGGGACACCTTCCACTGGAGCAGCTTGCTCCGACCCCCTGTGTCCAGCCTGGCCTTGAACACTGCCAGGGATGGGGCAGCCACAGCTTCTTTGGGCACCCTGTGCCAGCGCCTCAGCACCCTCACAGGGAAGAGCTTCTGCCTTGTATCTCCTAGGCAAGATAAATAAATTGTGTCCAGGCTTGGTGCTGGTGCTGTGAAGGAGAGAGCTGATGTTTTCCTTCACAGAGGCTTCTTAAACTCCTATATTGGATCTTTAGAATAAGGAATAGGGCTGAAAGAGCCATGTGCAATGGCAGAACTCCCAGGGCTTCCCTGAAGCAAGAATATCACTCATGCCTTCAATAAGTACTGTCATCTCTCCAGTTTTCCTTAGAGCTATCCCATCTCTTGAGGGCATGCTTGTCACGCTTGCTACGGGGGAAATTACCTTGAAGGTGTTCTGCCAGAAGCCTAGTTCTGGGCTGGTTCCAGTTTGCTTCACTAATGGGTAAACGGTTGAGTTATCTTGGGAGCTTAGTCACATCAAGATCTTGCTCATACCAAGCACTGATTCATTTAGTTGCATAGAAGGCTTTTGAGCTGATGGCTTCATCATGAGTCAGTTATTCATTATCACATTCCTCTGACGTTACACAGCAACGTTGGTGCTGCCATAAGAAAACAGATGAATGATACAGGATTAGATGGACCTTGTCTCTGCTAATGTGTGTAATGCCTCAGACACAGTCACCATGTTACATCAGGCTGCTCATGCAAGGAGACAGAAGCCTTTCTCAGCCCTGCCTGTGGTTAGATATAAATATAGAAGTGGGAAAGTGACTTTGCAGCTTCATTTCAGTTACTGGCATGGCAGAATTCCTATTCCTATCCATGTCTCCTCACCCTGTTTGCAGCCCTTGTGAAGGTATTCTCTTCAATCAGCACTTGTTTCAGTGAGCTTCACAGAGTAATTAGATGTTGCATTACAAAAATAATTATGCCTTTTAACCAGTTTGGGTTATTTACTACTTGAAATGCGAGTTCTGTGAAGGAAACTGGCTTGGTGCCAGAATCATTTGAGCAGAATCTAACAGAGATTAATGAAGTAACTTGAAAAGCAAGCAGGGAGTCCCCCAGCGTTTTGTAATTAAGCAGTTTGATTAAAACCAACTGGAACAACTCCACACTGAGAAACAAAGTGGAACAGTTCTGCATTGAGACCTCAGCAAGTATCAAACCCATGTCTGAAAGTAATTTAGGTAGCTTGAAATTGTCTGTGGCTACCTGATAGTTTCATAGGAGGGGTGTTGGAAGAGTGGGCAGTGCAGGTTTTATTCCCTTGGTTTCTGCTTTGCAGACACAGAATGACAAAGGGATACAGCTGACTCCTTGAGGGAGGAACTCAACTGTTTATCTCAGCCTGCTTCTGCTGTTCTGCACACGCAGCTCATGTAATACAAAGGAGGGGACTGTTTCATCCAAGCTGAGAATTTGTGCCATCAGCATTAATGGGGATGCTTCTACCTTCTCATGATGCCGGTGGGATCTAAACCAGGTTCTCAGATAGCGCCTGTGCACAAATGGCTGTGGCTGTGAAGAGCTGTTACCTGTGTTGGACCAAGGGCTTCAAAGTGCTGCTGGGGTAATATTCCAGCACTGATTTTTGGGGAAGCTGTGCTGATTGCCAGTGACTGACAAGCTGGCTTGAAGCAAAGCTAGGCATAGTAAGTAGTCTGCCTGTGAGCATCCCAAGCCTTCACCAGGCTGCATCCTGTGTGTGTGAGCAGAGCTGTGATTGCTGTGAGCAAGGCTAGGCTGAAAAAGCTGATGCTGCAGTGAGAAGCAGTGCTGGATGTCATTCACCTCGCATTAAAAGCAAGTCAGGTAGACATCAAAATACACACATTCCTCTCCCCTGTCCCAGCATCACCTGCCTGAGCTGCCTTTCTGTGAAGATGTGCCTGTCTGAGGCCTCAGACATCAATTTTCTCTTATTTTTGAACCCATTTAGTTCTTTCTCTCACAGGCAGATCCTGTTTGGAATCAATAGCTCTCTACTGTCATTCACATTTAGTGTATATTCATTTATTGGATTTTAAAAATGGAGAGGAAGAAAACTTAAATACATTTTCTTTAGAAGTACTTGAAATGCAGACCCTTTCTTTGGCTTTTAGTATTACTATGTTAAAAAAAAAGAGTTGAAACCATTTATGTTCCGGCTTGGTTTATAAAATCCATACAGAAACTGCACAGATCTCTATTATCCTCCAAGCCTGAGACATGAAATGCTGCTTGGACCCTCTTAGTCCTCTCCGCAGATTTATCTTACACACATTTGCAGCAGGTGATAAAGTCTTTCAGATCTGGCTTCTACTGAACTATTACATGAAATGAGTTCTTGGAGACATCTGACAGTGACCCCTTCCATCATTGTGCTGCTGTTCCTCTACTGAAGGTGGCTTAGATGGTGTGTATAGGGACCGCTGGGCTGTCTCTGGGTTGTAGATTTGTCACTTGCTTTTCGTAGAATCACAGCCTGGTTTGGGTTGGAAGGGACCTTAAAGCTCATCCAGTTCCAACCCCTGCCATGGGCAGGGACACCTTCCACTGGAGCAGCTTGCTCCAAGCCCCTGTGTCCAACCTGGCCTAGAACACTGCAAGGGATGGGGCAGCTACAGCTTCTCTGGGCACCCTGTGCCATCGCCTCTGCACCCTCACAGGGAAGAGCTTGTGCCTAATGTCTAATCTTTAAAACTAATTTTTTAGCTTTAATCCGGAATCGAGGACCATCCTGTGCTCCAGAGAGCCTGCTTAGAATTTGGATGCTCAGGGAAAGGAAAGCTTAGGGGGAAGTTGTGCCCAGAGTCCTGTCCTTACCAATTGCTCTTGTCCTTCCCATTTGCTGCTGTGCTGCACACCACAATAACAGGGAGTATAAAACTCCTACACCTTCCAGGAACCCTGGCTGAGTGAAACACTTCTCATATTGATAAGGAAAGCTGCCTTTCTTTATCAATAACGATAGGAAATGGGCAGAGGAGTACCACTGTTCAAACGGGTATGTTTTCATATTGCTTGCTCATAAGGGACCTTGCACATAAAGTTATCAGGTGTTGGATGAAATTACTCTTCTTTGTGACTTAATGTGCTTCTCCATGATAAGATCAGACCAGCCTGTTCTTAATATAAATCTGTATGGACGCTTCCCCTCTTTTCATAGGCTTATGAAACAACCAGCTCAATACAAGTTGCATGTTCCCTTTTTCCAACTTATCTTTTGCCTTTCTCGGGATTGTTTGTGCCTTCTTCCTCAGGGCTGCAGTATGGAAAATGTGCTGATCTTCTGTCTGTTCAGCTGGCAAAGTGTTTGAGGGAGTCATGTGGTGATGGAGTATGTAGTGACTTCAGTAGATTGTGTTTAACTGCTCAACATGCATGGAAGTAATTCCTTGTATATGCATATTCCATGCATATACCAACATGGAATGGATGTACATTGCAAACTAGAGAGCTTTTCTGAGCTAACTCCAGCTCGCTTTGGAATGAAAATGCTTTGTCAGACAAAAGGGTAACCAGGAAACTGATCTCTGCAGTAAACCAAGCATAAACAGCATGTATACTATAGAGCCTGATTTTGGTACTGCTCCTTGTGACTTGCCTGAGTATAGAAAGAGCAGCAGCGGGTCAGTGTGACCTGGGAATGCTGACAGACTCCTTGCTGGAAGTTGGTTGTATTTAAGAAGGTCCAGCAAGATTGGAGGGGTTATAGAAGGTAATTTCCTTCGCACATGGCTCCTTTAAAGCCCTGTGTCATGTAAGAGGGTTGAAGTATGTTTTAGTAACGACGCTGTCTTAAATCTCCGGAGGGAGTGCTTGCCTGTCTATACAGTTGTCATGAAGGATCCCAAGAAGGACCCAATGAGCCTGAACACTTAAATAAGTGCTGGTATGTAGGTGCAATGCGGTGTCTTCCCAGGAACCAGGCCAACACCTTTATTGTAGCATCAATCATGGAAATGGGCCAGCACAGCTCTTCTCAGCAGCTGAATGAGTCTGAGTAAGGAGGATACTTTTAGGGCCCAGGGACAAGAGATGCTTCTGCACCTTCTCAATGCCAGAAGCCTCAGATACATTAAGCACCAGAGGCAAAAGTCTTTCTTTTGCAGTGTCTAACCTGGCTGCTGGGTGATGTTGGAGTCTCCCTGTGTGTCAGAACCATTAGTAAAAGGTGGTTTGAGTTTGAGACTCCTTGTTTGAGACTGTCTGGATGAAAAAGTGTTGATACTGAAGGTAAACAAAGCTGAGCCTGCAAAACAGGCTCAGTGTGGTTACTGCAAGTTCTCTTCCATCCGTGTTGAAAGGGACTCTGGAAGCAGGCATGCATGCAGCGCAGTGTTAAGGCGGGTAGCTCAAGGGCTGGGAGATCTGCATGTTAGCAGTCCAAGCTGCAGTGCCACATGCATGAAGTGAATCTGAGAGATTTTGTATCTTGGCAGGATTAACCTTTGTAGCTCCTGCCTCACTGCAAGCCAGATTAAAGTTCTTTGTGTCTTTGCTCCAACACCCCCCAGATATGTTTTTTGTAGAGAACCATGCTTGCAATGCCGATTATTGTGAAGCAAACGCAATCACCTTTCTTCCTCTTCTAACATATGCCTCTCTGCTGCTTAATAGTGAGTTTTAGGGTTTATTTTCCTTAAATTTCTGGCAAGCATATGGCAAATAATGGATGCGAGTGTGTACAAACAGTGATAAACTTCCCCTGGTTTAGACTGCTTCATTTTAGTGCTTTCTATTCAGGATAAGAATCAAAAGTGGAAAACATAAAGCTTGCTGAAGCATACATTATTTCCAGACTCTGGTCCGTGGCCCTGAACTGTGGCTCTCAAATCTCCTGTTATCTATAGAGCCCTGAGAGAGCTGAGGCTGTTCAGGAATGCTGAGTTGCATCTTCCTTGCATCATGTCTTGTGCTTTGGTGCTGCTGCTGCTTATGGCCCCCATAAGTTAAGGGTCAATGCATGTCTGTGCATATTAAGCCTGAGTCTGCATCTAAGTGAAGGCTTGCACTGATGCTATACATAAACAGTTCTGATGGGTGCATTTTCCTATGCTTTGTTTTAATATGACTCTATTTTGCTTTCCCTCTACCTGAGGCTTAGAAGAAAAACATCTCCAGTACTGTGGCCCCAATCTCATTGTATTCTGTGGCTCAACATGAATAAGAGCTGCTAAGTCTGCCCTTCTGGTTAGATTTACCTTACAAAGCTCCCATGGGCGTTTACAGGTACAAAGTCTGAACCCTTTTCTTTGTGCTAATGGGTAGTATGAATTCTGTTTTACTCTTTACCTAGAAAATATACTGACGTGAAGCAAAAGAGGTGTGAAAAAATACTGTAAGGATGGCCATAATGAGGCTTCTTCCAAAACAGTAGAGCCTGCATAGACCAGTAATAAGTTCCCCTTATTGCTAAGCAGATGAAGCTGCTAAATGTGTAAAGGCTTAACTCTTAAGAGTTCCCTTAGGAGTAAACAGTCCTTCCTGGGGAGGTTGAAATAATGAGCCATTTAGGTTCTTATTCAGAGTTTAAATTTCACCTGCATCTATCTGCTGAGGCTGTATCAAAATTTAGGCACTGCTGAAGTCCTCTGGAGACCTGAATGAAGATCTGAAGACCTGAATCTGAAGGCAGCCAAGAGGCAAAGGGGCTCGGGAGAAATCTAGGCAGCCTGAACATGCTCTTTAGTGGCTATTCACATCTCATATGTTCTCTAGCCAAGAACTTACATCCAAGAATGTAATATCCTTCTTCACTCTTTCCCCTCTTTCTGTCCAGTCCTGCAGCCCTTACGTGAACTTTGAGTAATTCCCATCAAAGTCAGCTAGTTTGCTGAGTGAAGTTCAAATCCTCCTTGGCTCTGTGTAGTGCAGCTTAAAGTCCTGGTAATAAAAGAGATTGGGGAACGTGCAGAGAATTAGCAAACCACAGGCCAACTCCATATCCTGCTCAGTGCCTCATCAGCCCTGTTCTGAGGAGAAGGTAACTCACTGTCCAGTCTTTCCAAGCCTAGCAGAGAGACCTTAGAGCCTACTAACTTTCAGCTAAAGATCAGTCTTGAGATCCTCCTCCCTGGAGCCTCAGAATACACTACAAAGGAACAGCATTATTCCAGTCCTAGCAGGGAGGTTAATGAGATCTGATCTCAAGATTGACAGTCTTTCTTGACAGCCTTCATAGTGTCTCTTTGATGCTCTCCTGACAATAGCGTCCAAGGTAGTGAATTATAACTGGACATAAAGGCTTCACTGAGAAATGAAAGCATGATTTTTCATTTACCACCTCTAAATGCTGCTCTAAATACTTATTTTTAAGCAATGCGCTTAGGCTTAGCTTGAGTTATGATTCAGGCTTCTAAGAAAGATAGAGTGTAAATGGTTTTATTATTCTAAATGGGATGAAAATTCACTTTTTATCAAAGCATCAAGATCCCTAAACATCACTTAATCAAGAATATCAGACTGTAAACTTGGTTGTTCTATTCCTCACTTCAGTACAGAGCTTTTTAAGTGAACCTGGTGTGTGCTGAACAGAAGAGGGAAAATGCCTCAGGAACACATTAGCTGTTGCAGTTACTGCCCTGAGCTGCTTTAGAATCATAGCTGGGCCTTTTTCCCCTGGAATCTAGGTGCTTTTTGGGTTTGAAATGACTGAATTTTTGATTGTCCTTGTCTGAAGATGGGAATATGTTAAAGATGAACCCAACCGGAGTAAAGAAAAACCCTCTCCCATACTTCAGGGCCTTGCCGGACAGATTGGAAGCAAAGCACTGGGTTTTGGGCCTCCTTTATTGCTGCATCTGAACTGCATCACTTTCTCTGACCAGCTTCAAGCTAGAGGAGTTGATAACAATATGAATCAGTGTCTGGATCCAATATCAGTGGCTTAAGATCAGCTGACGGAAATAGAGACATTTCTGAGAGCTGTTATACCAAGGGATGAGAACAGGCAACTGCCAACCCTAATACAGCTTTCTTTTCTCCCTACTAATTGTTTTAGCTAATGAGGGAGACGGAAGCACTCATGATGTTTAAGCCTGGAGGGTTGGATCCCAGCAGAGTTGACTCAGCTAATCATCTTTGCAAAGCAGATAAGCTCGGTGGTGTGCGTAGTAGGAAATGACAACAAACTGCTTTCCATTATAAAAGGCTGTATTTGAACAATGCTCACAGAAATATCCTTTCCCCATGGCCTACCCTAGCTGAAGGGGGGAGGGATATAATACTGTTAGAAAATGTGTATTTGGAATCATTACCTTAATAGCTTTGACCAAGCTGCTACTATTCACAGGGTAAAACTTCCCAGAGCAAGGAGGGGAAGCTGATCTGTGCTTGCCTCTGTTGCATCCCTGCCCCACCAGCCCCTCCTCAGAGCTGGTGATGCTCTGTGTGCACTATTGTTGGCTCAGTAATGGCTTCCACTTCAGCTTGTTAATTTCCCGTAGTTGAAGGTGCTGTAAGGGATTATCTTCCATCTTTCATACATGCTGGGTTTATTTACTTCTCTAAAATACTTATCTTCACATAACAGACACTCATTCTCTGGCCCTGTGACAAACACACTTTTGGTGGTATACACAGAGCTACTTGTGTGGTGGGGCAGAGGAATCCCAGCCTGGTTTGTGTTGGAAGGGACCTTAAGGCCCATCCAGTTCCAGCCCCCTGCCACATGCAGGGACACCTTCCACTGGAGCAGGTTGCTCCACGCCCCTGTGTCCAACCTGGCCTTGAACACTGCCAGGGATGGGGCAGCCACAGCTTCTCTGGGCACTTATGCAAAGCCCATCGCCAGTTTTCTTGTCAGCCGCTTTAGGCACTGGAAGGAATATGCTGTATTGAGTAGCTGGATGCCAGGGGCACATCCCCCTATACGACATGCCCATGTGTTCTGCCTTGTCAAGAATGAGCTCTTTTAGACTACTGAGGAGTTGTACCAGTGTTGCCATGTGCAAATCATCGGTGAAATCTGTGCTATTGTGTGAAAGGATATGTGTAACCACCACCTGTGCCACGAGCTGTGATGGTGCAGGATTAATGCTGGCAGCCTGATGCTTTGGATCCTTAATATGGTCTCATACTGGTGCTGAGCATTAACTTCAGTTTGTGAGCAAACTACAGTAAGGAAATGTAGCATAAGTATGGCTGCACTGAGGAGTTTCTGCTTGGGGAAGGAAATTCTGCTTGGCTTGGAGCTGCGTTGTGCCAGGCCCTGCCTGGCTTTTGGGGGGACAAAGGCATCACTTTGCCCCTTCTTGCCTACTCGTGTGGTTAGGGCTTGTAGTGGCTCTCTCAAGCCCACAGGGTCCCTGTGTTGGTGGCATCTGGGTGCAAAGGAAAAAGTAGTTCTCCGTATCCACTCATTCGTGCTCACCTCTGCCATGAACTGGTCAAAGCCTGGAGCTTTTCCCTGATACCTGGCGTTTCTTTGGTATCTTTCCAGTACCTTCCTTTGTAGGAAGCCAGTGGGACTTCTTTAGCATCCATCTTTCTCAACAGGATGCGGTAGGTCAGAGGCAAAGTCCTTTTCCCTATATATTTTTCTTTACAAATATCCCATTCTGGTTATATTCCCTTTGCCCCTGAGTGCTGCTGTCTCATGTGTGTTTATTTTTTTCTCCTTTTCCTTTAGGGACATAGAGGAATGTGTCTATTTTCAATGGGGAGAGGTGCCATTGTAGCAAGTGTCATGTTTACCCTGAGACTCTTGTTTCTAAGAAAGGAAGAGTTTCCAGGGAGGAGCGGGGATGGCTGAGGGGAATCCACTTGATCTGTCCCTACAGCTTTTGTGTTTCCTTATCCTCAGGGAGGGGGTTCTCACTCCGGGCACATTAGCACATTGACATAACTATTTGTTATTCTTAGCTGCTTTTGAGACAAGCCAAAAATGGTGGTTTCCATTAGTCATTTCCCATGCTGACCATAGAAAGGCCATGGCAGGGCATGATGCTGGCCCTCAGCCTCTTGCTGGTATCCAGAAATTGGGGTGGAGGACTCTCCCTGCAGACTGTACATTAAGGGGAATTCCTCTTCATGGGTGAAGGTTCACATTTTTCCTCAGGGGCTGGGGAATCATCGTGTTCCCTCATCCGGAGATCCAGCTATGCGAGGCAGCTCCCTCAAGTTTGCCATGTCTGGGTCTCCCAGGCTTGGACAGGCTTTGCTCAGCCACTGCAGTACAGCTCTGCTTGACGCTAGGGGTAGCGTTAGGTTTGACATACAGAGTAAAGGAATCAGTGTGGAGATAACAAATACAGACTAAAGCTCAGCCAAAATGTGTATCATTTCCTCCTTTGTTTTCTGTTCCAATTGTGTGATGTTCATGCAACTGGTTGTTTTCTCTCTTTACCTTTTCTCACTTTTCAGTTTCTCAGCTGCCTTTGTTCCTGTGGCATTCCTGGTAGCAGAGAAAGAACAGACACTAAAAGGCAGCTCAAAGTCTGTTTGTGAAAGGCTTCCAGTCCAAGTTGGCAGACAGAAATGGCATAAGGGTTGGATGGCTACTCAAGTGTTTTACTTCTGTGGGCTTAATGCTCAGCGCTGTGTCATTGAATCATAAACGGTATGGAACATCCATCTGAGCAAAGACTTCATTTGCTTTCTGAAATACTTAGTATGTTCTAAGATGATAATGGTGTTAATAATAATAAAAAGGTATGTTAAGTTATGGAGATAGTCTTTCTAAAGCAGACAATCACTGACTAGTAGAAAGAGCACTGATGCTAAGGGGTAACTTGGTTTTATTGTTTGTTCTTGCTATTACTGTCTATACCTTGGAGCTCTGAGTGTATTTTTTTCATGCTTATTTATTGCTGCTTGAACTTCTTTTGTCCAGAGTGTGCCAGGACACCTTCAGATAAGTCATGTTCATCATAGCTTAGTAGAATCTAGGACTCCTTTCTTGACATCATCAAAGCGTGGAGGCTGATAGGTAGAATTGCATGACTGACACTACTTGGTGACAGAGAATGGATGTTCAGGTCACTTGTGTGTTGGAATAGGGCTGAAAGGAGCACCAGCTCCAGGAGAGCAGACTTAGCTGCGCTGTTGCCTTGAGGTTGCGTTCTGGCAGGGGAAGGGGAATAACTTCTCTGACCTCAACACTTGCAGCAAGTTTGATTCTGTCATAATAAGGTGCATATTTGGAGATCTAGAGAGTTCTACTGTTTCCCTGCTTTAACTGTATGGTGCTACAGTTTAAGGGTGGATATTGAGCTCTTCTTTATACTGAAAGAGAAGAATGTAAGGTACCAGAATAATAAATCTGAAAGCCATAAAGGGTGGTTTCTGCCCTGCTGCACAGTTCTCTATCAGCAGTACCTGGGTACTGTGCAAGGAATATATTTTTTCACTTTTTATTTTGTACATTTTACAGAAATGGGAAGGAAATTTCAGGAGAGATAAAAAAAAAGGTCCCTGAAAGAGCCTTCTACTTTAGTAAATAGTGATTCATTTTTTTATGCTAAAGAGGAAGAAAATTCAACGAGAAATTACCACAAAGTCTCTGGACTCAAGCACAGGATCCTCCTCCCCTCGCTGTCCATCGAGGCCTTTCTTCCTATTAATTTCATTCTTGTGTGGTCTTTTGCATTCCTTTTAATGATATTTACCTGGAACTGTTGCTTCCTTAACACTCAGAGCCACAAAAACTGCTGGGGATGCTATTTTCCAGGCTGGAGCTGGAGCAAAATGAAACTGATACTGCTTGTAGTAGGGACAGCACCATTGCCCAGCGAGGTTCTCAGCCTGCCCTGTTCCAAGTCACCTCCATGGTGAGCACAGCCCATGTGCCAGCTCCATTGGGCTATGAATAAGGATATCAATGGGGGGAGGAAACTGGGACATGAGCTCTAGCTCACTGAAAACACTTAAAAATCTTTTAGAAGTGCAGAATAGAAGTGATAAATATTTTAGATTTTGGAAAAGGCAGCATTTCTTCTCTTAATTTAAGTCATTTTTCATGTAGTCAATGTTTATCACAGAGCAAAGAAGTCTGCTGCCAATATTCAGCTGGTAAAAATTAGTGTATTTCCATAGATGAATAAATCTGCTCTGACTTATTCCAGCTCAGCATTTGACTTACTACAACTAGTGAAATTGTGAGGTAGGGATGGAAGGGAGGAATTAGCCAAGCTTCAGCTTGGCAGAAACCACTGCTCTCTTTGCAAGAGTCCTGGATGTTCCAGACTGGAATTGGCCCAAAGGCTCATTACAAACAGTATTAACAACTTAATGCCTTTCTGGTTGTTAAGTAGTCACAAATCAACCCCCTTTGCTTTCAGAGAATGTGTTGTTCTGCAATGACTCTGAGGCAGCTCAAAGGGGTCGTATTCAGGCTTCAGGCCTGAATCTGTTTCCTATTCCCGTCACCCGTGTGGGGTTGGTCACCCAAGTGACGTGGGATCCTTCCTGATCCTTTATTGGGCAACCGAAGCATTCAGAGCATGAGAATAATTAATACCATACTGCCCTGTTGTGCTGATGGGGAAGCTGCAGGTGTTTTGGTTCTGAAACCCAAACTTCTGTAGGACATTAAAACTCATTGATGTTGTAGCTCTGAGGAACTTCTACCCCAGGAAAGACCCCCATTGGACTTGGCACTGTACAAATGCCAGAGAGATGTCCCCTGCTCTAAAGCATTTGCAATCCAAGTGATTCTTAATCCTATTGTTAAAAATTACAATGCATCGTGCCTTAGAACTGTACCACAATGTTCAAGAAGCAGAAACAAAGATGCATGCAGTGCCCGCTTGAAAACTCATACATCTGTTGGAAACACTTGACCTACTTTGTGCAAATGACCTTCAAAGGTGCTGTCATGGATGTAGAGTTTGGAGGGGTAGGGAACAAAGATTGCTTTTTTTACTTGGCTCGTGTTCTGGTTCTGGAGTTGCTTCCCATACAGTTTTACGTTAGGGCTCTTTGCTTCTTACCCTGTCCATTGGAGAAAACTGTTAGCAGTGAATTTGATGAATAAAGCATCTTTTAAAATCTCGTCAGAACTGTGATTTCTACTCATGTGTACCGCGCCTGTAAGCGTGTCAAATTTGATGGCCTTTGTGTTTCCATAACAGTATGCAGATTTATATTCAGATTTATCCCTTTTTCCCCCTCGTGGTTATCATTCACTTTGTTTTCCTTATGTTTATGAGTCATTGTGACAAATGGGTTTGCATTGTATTTTGTGTGGAGTAGACATGGATGTTTCAGATTTGTCAAAGGAAATGTACTGCTGAGTTGCCTTGGAGAAGCTACGCGAGTAAATCACATTCCCATCTATCTCTTTTGTACAAGTCTGATGTACCCAGTTATAGCTTGCTCCAAACTGCTGCTGAAGTGATGCAACCTCAATTTTCCCTTCCCTTAGACAGAAGCAAACAACCCTAAATAGGAAAGAAAAAGGTAATTCCAGCAAGATTTCTTCTCATATTTTTTGATTAAAAGACAAACTCAGAAAAGGAGTTTGTGCGGAAAGACTCACTTGTGGTCACTACACTCTCCTGCAGCAAAGATATCCTATTTCTTTCGTTGCAAAAAGCTATTTATTCTTTGTGTTCCGTAGATGTAGATGAGTTTGTTCTTTACTCCAGGGTTTTGTCTTCCAGAGCTGCATGTTAGAGGCTAAAAACCTGAAGATTGAGACTTCTGAGGGTAGTAACTGGTAGTTAGGAAACTTGAAAGCATCCTTTAAGAAATATAGGTGCTCTGCTTCATTTAATGAAATGCAGTACTGAGAACGAGTTGGCTCCGTGAAATATTTTATCTGTCATGTTTTTGTAAAGAAATGACACAATGGAAAGGTATGTTAATATTTCCCATTATTCTGAAGCAAAGCTTTCAATAAGAAAAACTGATTTTCCAATGCAAGCGCCCATAGTTAACACCTCTTTATAGAAGACAAATGATAATGGAATTGGAAAACAATTACTATAGTCCTTTCTGCTATGAGGAAAAGCCCTTGTGGCTGAAGTAGAGTTTTAGTGGGAGATCGTAACAGACAATGCATCATAAAGCAAACAACAAGAATGAGGAAAAGTGAAACTTAACAGCAAATAATTTCCTTTTATTTTCATTTCACTTGTCTTATTTTCCTGTGGCAGCCAAAACTGATGCTTCTGGTGGAATTAGCGTGTTTGTGACACTCTATCTTCTGCCATCACAAAGGTACTTTACAAAGAGTTTTAAGGACCTGCTGGAGCTCTGAATTGCCCTGTGGAGCATCGTCTCTCTATTGACTCTAAGGCAGAGCAACTTTCTCTGCTCCAGGCTGGTTTGATGCCTCTGTTGTGCCCTGCTGTGCAATCTTTGAGCTGAAATTTTCAAGAGACCCAGTGGGGATTCCACATTTTTGGCAAGAATTGACCATAAAAATACTTTAGACCCATTTAATGCTTCCAGCCTTTTTGTGTTTCAGTCTCTGTTATCTCAGCACGCAGCTGGCAATGGCAAGGGTCAGGCAGAAGGCCTGGAGCCAACAAAGCACTCTGGCATATGATTGCATTTAAACAGCAAATGGCAGCGGCGTCAAATCATACAAATTAAGGATGATGTTGGTCAAAGCAGTGAACCCATGTGCCTTGGATTCAGATGGTGGGGATGATATCGAACCCCTGCACGACCTTGGAAAAACACCTAACTTCGCTGTGCATACTTATTAATCACTATTCTTTCTCTTTGCTTCTGGGGAACTTGGAAATAAGTATTATGGCAAAGCTCAGTGAGTTTTATCAAATCAGACATTTCTAATTGCAGTCTGGAATGCAGTTCTTTTGAATGCGTCTGCAGACTTCCTCAACCCTTTCAGTTTTCTGGACAGGAAAAGATTCAAAGCCATCAATCTGCTCACCAACCACAATCATAGCGAGGGGCTTCCTCCCTCCTTAAGCTCCTGCGAAGTCCTACCTTTAGTTTGTGCAAACTGTCAGTTCCAACACAGGGTAATGCATTATGCAAATATGGAAACAGTTGTGATTTTCTCTGTGCCATTTGGAGTGACTACAATGAAGCAGTATTGCTCAGGACTCGTAAGGCATGCGAGATCTGACCAGTAATACATTGCTAAGATAATACTTTCTTATCTCATATGTATGCTGGGAAGATTGATTAGTGTCTGCCTGTAAGACGCTGGGAAGGTGGGAAGGGTTACTTGCCATAAATGCTAAGTACTGCTCTTACTGAGGCATCTGTGACTCAGTTCCTTAGTTTTAAATGAATAAAAGCCTGTGTCATTAAAAACAACAAAATAAATGCATAAAGGCTTACTCAGCTACAGACTTGTATGGACAAATTTGAATTGACAAAGTAATTAAAAGCATGAGCTGGGAATGATCCTCAAATTTCAGAATAGGTCTGAGACCTGGAACTCTGCAATGCCCAGGACTTTTAGCTTTGTATCTCAGTGTATGCTTTTCTTCCCATTTCTTTGAGCCAGGATTAGTGCCTGGGCTTTTATCTAGCTTCTTATCTAAACACAGGGATATCCCAGGCTATGGGAACATTAAGGGTTTCTGAGGGTCCCAGAGCAATAAGAGATATCTGCAGAAGCTTGTGTGTTGTTTCATGAACAGAGCTGAGATTTGGGGTAGTGTTGCATTGCACCCCTTCCCAGCATTGTCAGTCTGGGGAGGGAATGGGATAGACCCAGAAGGTCGTGAGATTGATTCATGAAGCTTTGGTGAACACTGAAAAATGCTTCCAGGAGAGTTTGTTAGGTGGGAAAGGCTGATGAAAATGCTCTATGAAAACCTCTCCATGGAACTTCTTTCTCTATCTATGCTGAGATCTACAGAGAGAATGAAGCTGGGTGGCCCGGCTTCTTTGCAGACCCTGTGCCTGCTAGGAAACGTCTTGTGCTCCGAGATACTGAACAACTGGAAAGGGCACTGCAGGCCCGTGCTCATTCTAAACCACACATCTTGCAGCCACTGCTTCCTGCTTTTGTTGGCTTCATGGAGTTTTGCACTTCTGTGTCCTTCCCTACTCTGTCAAACAGTTAAGATCTAGTGGATTGCTTTTCTATTTTAATTCCATAGGTGAATTGACAAGCAGCAGATTCTACAGAGTCTTTCTCATCAGCTTTTTGAGTGAAGAGATAAGCTTAGCATCTTAATGTGGTATTGATCTGAGCCCTCTGGAATTTGAATTTGCTTGACTTTGTGAAGTTTGCCTGGGTAGGATATCTGAGCATCAGATGCCTGTCAAGCTAGAGCCTGGCCTGTTTGATCTGAGTAACTCATAATTAATTGAGCTGTTAATGTGAGTATTTGATAAGAACACCTAGGGGTGTTTGGCACAAAAGGTGCTGGAGATGTGGAGCTTGACAGATGCATGCTCTCCAAATGTAAGTCAGGTAGGTCTTAGACAATGATTTATAGCTGGAGAGAGTAGAATGTGAAGTGATGCGATATTTTCCAAGTGAAGCAGTTTGCTCTTTCTTAAGATCAGGATATGGGATGGAAATGATCTGTCTATTAACAGCCTTCATTTCAGCTGGAACAGGCTTTTCTATTGTGCTTTTTGTGCCGAGTCTCCCTAAGTACTTTGCCATGACAGACTATATAACAGTTCAGATTATGGTGACAACAAATACAGCAGTAATAACACATGTAGTATCTCAGTACTGATTTAGGGGTACACTTTGACTTGCTAGCAAACTTCACACCCAAAGGACCTTGTCTGCCAGCCCAAGAGGAGCTCATCTCCAGTGATAGGTAAGAAGAATATGAAGAGCTTTTATTCTTCTTCAGTTATATCTACAGAGACCATCAGTCAGGTGCTGTAGGATTTCTGTAGTGGCTGTAGAGGTGCGTTGCAGCACTCCTGCATGTTCAGATAGCATGATCAGAAAGCGGCACCTCTGCAGCATAGCAAGTGGGGCTGAAGAATGTGGATCCCTTTTGATTTAAGGGGCATGGATCCTTGGTGAGACTACGGCATGCTGGGGCTGGAAGTGAGTGGTATGGCATGTTTGCCTGGTTGCCACCTTATTCTTTGCCAGTGAAGCAGCTTTCCAGCTGCAAATGCTGATTTGTTTATTGCTATTTCTCCTGGTGTTAGCACCCACTTTGGGAGTGGACCCATCAGTGCTGTGTTATCACAGAGCTCTTTCCTTCAAAGTCTGGACTTGCCATTGCTGATTCCTCATCATCATGGGCTGTGGTAGCCTAATTTGGCAAAAGTCAAAGCTGTCTCTGGCCCTTGAACCTGAGTGTGTATTGTATGAATGGAGTGCAACAGACAGCCTCCACATAGTCTTGCTGGATGGGTGGAGGGGAACACATAGTGAGAACTTGTTATCTTTGTATTACATCATTCCCAAATATTTTTAACCTCAGTTGTACTAAGATTGTACCCAGAACTGATTAAAACACCTGTTTTAACACATTCTTGGCTTGTTTTGCTCCTCAGACTGGAAAATTTCCCTGGGGAATGAATGCATGGCTTGAGGAGGGTGTAGGAAGTGGAGGTTGTGCAATGCACGCAGAGTGCTGCATTCCTTTCCTGCACCGTACAGATATATATAGCTCTGTGTGAGGATAGATGCTGTTTGTTTTCCGATCAACCCCCTCAGGTGCTGAACCACCAGAAACATTCATTTACTCAGTAAACTTTCTCCCTTTGTGTCTGATGGCTGCTGAAGTTGAACCTGTGTCTGCCCATGCAGTTTTGGACTTTGTGCTGTGGCTCTTAAGAGCGGAGCTGAGCTAACCACTGTGCCATTGTGAAGAACATGTGAAAGTTGAGTTTCGCTGCTGATCTCTTCTCAATTGCTTTTGTTGGTTCTGTCTATATTACCAAAGGTGACAAATTCCACTACAAAGAGTATTCTTATTTCTCAGGGGGTTCTGTTAAGCGCACTCGCTCTCAGAAGCACTGCTCTGTGCTAAGTGACATAAAAGGGATTTGCTTTTTGTATTGAATTGTGTTCATATTCAAGTCGTAGCATTTAAAAAATCCATTTCTATTGCTTAAAGGCTGACTCCTTAGGAAAAATACTGCTTCAATAGAAGATGGAATATATGATAGAATAACTAGGTTGTGTGTGAGGGGGGCACCTGAGTGTTTCTGGTTCACCCCTCTGCTCACAGCAGGGCTAAGCTTGAAGATAGATGAGGTTGCTTCGGGCTTTGTACAGTTGCTGTTTGGTTATCTTTCAGGATGGATATTGCAGTGTCTTTGGGCAAATCTGTTCTGGTACCTGCTCTTTCTGTTATTCTTCCCCTTTTTCTCGCTGGCATCTCTCTTAGTGCAACCTGTGTGTTTCCTTTTGCTCTTTGTCTGTGCACCTCTAAGAGTTTGGCTCCATCTTCTCATTACCCCCCTGTTAGATGCCTGAAGACTGATGAAATGTCCCTTTAGCCCCAGGTAGAGCAAACTCAGCTTTCCCCACTGTTCTTCTGCTTCATGTGCTCTGTTACCATCTTAGTCATTCTCCTCTGAGCTCAGTCCAGCTCAGCCTCATTTTACTGACCTTGGTTTTCCCTCTATAGTTATGTCTGAAACCCATTTCTGGGTTGATATAAGTACAGGCTCTTTCCTGTTAAGTTTTGTTAAAATGAGTTTCAGCTTAAAGTTAACTTCCAGTTAAAGCCATTCCCCTTGTCCTGTCCTTGCAGGCCCTTGTCCAAAGTTCCTCTTGATGACCTGGCACAGGAGACCTGTGTGTCAGCATCATCCCTTTCTGGGGTCTCTGCACGGCAGCTCCAGCATAAGGCACAGAACCAGCAGGATCCCACTGAAATTACAGTGCAAGCCCATTAGATTTGGTTTAGGGACCTGAACCAAATTTCTCTCTATATAACCTTTTTCTCTGGCTTTGCTTGTACAGAGCGGTAGAAGGTGCTGTTATTTTTGGAAGTGACTTTGGTTGCGCAGAGTTGTCTGTGAGGATTTGAAATACAACTGTCCCTTATTTCAGCTGGAGGCATTTCCATCTAAAAACTTCTTTAACTTGTCACTGTATTGTGAATTTATTTGGGAGGTTTAAATATTGAAGTCTGCCCTGTGTATTCGTGAGAGTGAGATTACATGAATGTGAAATTGAGGAGTTTAAATATTCAAAAGGCACTAAATGAATTAGGTTTCCTTCTCCCTCTGAAGGAGCAGTTCTCTGTTTCTCGCCAGCATTTCATGCCACACACACAAAATAACTTCAGACTAAGGATACATAACGCATTTGGGCACTATTTCCAATGTCTCCTTTCTTCCAGCCTGCAATGTCTTGCTTTGCTAAAAATCAATTTGTTATTACATGAATTGCTGCAGGGCATAAAGCTGTCTCTGGAACTACCCCATTAATTAATACCTTCACACTGTACTTTAATCAAACATAAGAGCCAGGCAGTTAAATATGGGCACTCATCACTATTTGCCAATGGAGCTTGGTTTTTTGTGTTTAAATTATTACTGCAATCTATCCATGTGCTGTTCCACTGCCTTCATATTGCAATGAAGTATGCCCAGCAGCAGGGAAAGGCTGGGAACTGTGTGGAGATGGGGGAGAGAATGCCCAAGCCTGAAGAAATAAGCCAGTCCTTTGGTAAATGTGTAGCCCGAAGGATGACCCTGAACCTGTCTGTGAGCATCTTGTTTCCATTTGACTGTCCACATCGTTGGAGAAGATGACTAAAGCTATGTCCTGGGGTCACTTTTCAGTGGTCTTAAACATGGTTTGCTCCGTGTAGGAATGATGGAGGTACCTGGGCTGGCCCCATACTGCAGGTTACTCTTAATCGACTCTGGTTTGCCGCAGTGTTCAAAAGGGGAATGATCCAGATGGAGGCTGTGGAGAAGTAAAACATCTAAGCCCTCAGGTATTTTCATTCCTCCTTGTCTCTTCTCACCCCTGAGATCAGGGCTGAGTTTACGTAGGCATAAATCTCCTGGTACTGTACAAGCAGGGGAATATGAAGAGTTTGTTGTTATGAGTTGGTTTCTATAGAAATGTTTTATAAGAATAACACTTATACTTTTTATTGTGTATTCTCCTGCAAGGCAAAACACTGAGGTGGAAAATATAGTCTTTGGGAAATATTCTGTCTTACCTATCAAGTCAAAGAGAGAATGGACCCAAGGGTTCTATCCAGTGGTGGATGCTGTTGGTTGCTTGAAACAATAAAAAACTGAACATAGAACCAGGCTGAGACAGATGGGCTTGTGCATCCTGGAGAGCAGAAGGCTCCCTAAGGGGAGACCTCAGAGCAGCTCCAGTGCCTAAGGGGGCTACAAGAAATCTGCAGAGGGGCTTTGGACAAGGGCCTGTAGGGACAGAACAAAGGAAATGGCTTTAATCTGCCAAAGGGGAGATTGAGATGAGCTCTTAGGCAGAAGCTGTTCCCTGTGAGGGTGCTGAGGCGCTGGCACAGGGTGCCCAGAGAAGCTGTTGCTGCCCCATCACTGGCAGTGTTGAAGGCCAGGTTGGATGGGGCCTGGAGCAAGCTGCTCCAGTGGAAGGTGTCCCTGCCCGTGGCAGGGTTTGGAGCTTCATGAGCTTTAAGGTCCCTTCCAACCCAAACCATTTTATGAAGTGCCTGTAGATTATCACTGTAGCAGTTAGCACTTTAGCTGAAGCTTTAATGACTCTCCCAACTAACTTGGGCGCTTTTTGGATGTGCTGAGCCTGTTGGTATGTGCCACCAGTCAAAGAACTGCAGAAAATGAGGGCTTAGAGGGGGCTGTGGTGGCCTTTGAGCCTGACAATTCCTCAGCTATTGTACCTCAAGGATTATCTAGACTTGAAGAAAATATCAAGACTATCTTGACCAGCTTTGTCCCAGCTGTTTATTATTTACGGCAAGCAAATATTAGGCTAAACTACAAATATTTATTTGCATGCAGATGTTGCATGTACAAGAAGTTCTTACATTTGCTTTTACCTTCCACAGCTCCAGCTCTCCTGGGACATTAACTAAGTTTGGACTTGAAATTGTGTGTGGATAGTCTTTGTTTTCTTCCAGTCATCCTTTCTCTGTTGTTCTGTCTTTAGTTCTACCTTTAAAAACCCAAAGAAATGGACTGGATTAAAACAACAAAGAAATGAGGCAGAAAGAAGGAGAAGGACCTATGCCCAGCCTAGAAACCATATAAAAAGAGAAAATCTGTTCAACCAGATCCTTAGTGTGTCCAATGTCTCAACTTTCCTTTTGGCAAAAAAGCAGCTTTGACTTTCAGGGAATTTGGGGTTGTTGTATTGAAGCCTTGAATTCTCCAATGAAAACTGGCTGTGAAGGATTCACCTGCTGCGTTCTCAGCATCGCTTGGTGCCCAGAGCTTCCCCAACCCAGGCGCTGCTCATAGGGTAGCAATTCAATCGCTGCTGCTCCTTACATCCTCCGTAAACACAGTTTTAGATCTTGCATGAATTCAGATGGACTCTTTACTTTGTCCAGAAGTCCAGTGGCTGTGCAGATGCAGCATGAGGGCTCTTTCTTTTCCTCTCGCAGCAAAGATTGCATAAGGATTGCGAGCACATGGATCCAGTGCGTGGTGTGCGGCAGCCAAATAATCCTGGATTTAAGAGTCCCTCAGCACTCATTCACACGCCAGACCGTAACCGCTCTGATTTTCCCCTTTCAGCAGCTGCAATACCCAGGCACAATGGGGTGAGTTAAGGTTAAGGATGTCGTTTCAGCTTTAACTAGGAATGTCCTTGCATTGGCCTCAAGCCAAATCCTGAAAGTTATTTTAATGTCGTTTTTTCTTCTTCGTTTTATGTTTGCATACATTGAAAACCAGAGCAGGGGTTACTTATGTCACAGCTGTGCATACTTTTGAAGGCCAATGGATAAACACAGGCTTTATACTCCAAGAGGAACCATTTTGGAGGACCCAAAATACAAGTTGGTGGAGAGGCTGATTGGTGGGTGAGGTTGGCAGCTGACGCACAAAGCTGTGTCTTCCTTTTATTTGGTGGAATTGGGCCCTAGGATCAGGCTGTCTTTTCCCCTCAAAACTGAGAACTTTCCTCTGGCTACTTGACATACGGTTTTGTTTGCATAGAATTATCTGTCTTTTCCCACCCATTGCCTACTTTGTGTCTTTCCAGATTTCGAGTTTAATTTTGCACAAACAAACGAGTGCTGCGTGGTTTGTGTTGGGGTCCAAGCGGCTTGGTTGAAAGTACAGATGAAAGGAAGCTTTTCCAACTTGTGTACTGGAGTCTTCCCCACCAACTTGACTAATTCTTCCTTTTCTGATCAGGATTAATGATGTACTCGATGGTGTTTCGGTCATTTTCCTTGTATCAAAGCATTGAGCTGTTATCTATAATGCGAAGAGTCAAAGTACAGAAATGCTTCAGGAGAACCTTTCAAACCATATTTTTAGCTAAATAGTGGAGGAAAGTATTGTTTCATTTTCTTTGGGGTTGTTTTCCTTGTAACAGAATTGAGATTTTTAGGATTAATGTCTACTTTCCCAGCATTTTTCTTGGTTTTATCCTGGGTAAAAGCTTCAACTCTTTATTTTCCTTGCAAGCAAAGAGGCGTTGGAAATCTGGAAGCCATTTTTTCTGGAATTTTAGTGGAGGAAGGTCAGAGGGACCCAACAACTCCAAGTTTAATTATACACATGAAGTTGTATATATTGCAATAGCAAAGAAATGATAATGGCAGTAGTTGAGATTAGTGCACTGTGTACCTAGATGAAAATTCACAGATCAGTAGAAGGCTTTGCACTGACCTTAATAAGCTTTGGGCCAAGCCTTGGACTTGTAAGGTGGAATTTATTTCTTTGGCATCCCTCTATACACTGTGAAGCCATTTCATAAGCTTAGAATCTCAACAGCAGCAGCAGATTTCCCTTTGTATTGTGACTTATTCCATTTTCCTTCAGATCCCTATGGAGCAGCAGCAGGTTGGAACATGATGATGCTCATATACAGAGACAGTGCACCCTGGAGCCTCCTACCTTGGTTCCTCAGCTCCAGGGGTGGAGGGAGAAGAATCATGGATGGTTCTGGCCCCCGAGTGCAGTTATAGAATCATAGAATGGTTAGGGTTGGAAAGGACTTTAAGATTATCCAGTCCCAACCCCCTGCCATGTGCAGGGACAACTCATGCCAGACCATGTCACCCAAGGCTCTGTCCAATCAGGCCAAGGATGTATCCAGTTAGCTGCAGAACTGGACTTCTTCTAGTGCAGTCACGCTATTCCTGCCATGCACAGAGTATTCAGGTGAGCACCAATGCTCAAACTGAAGATATAAGTGTGGTGTTTATGGTCAGTGTAAGACTGATTTCACTCTCCTGGCAGATGGATTTCAAAGTGTTCTTCTTCATGTCAGTGCTATGTCAGCAGTTGTGTTCCTAGCGTTAAAAAATGTGGTTTTGGTTCTTCAGACATCTGTATTTGCATTAAAAATACCTATTCTATACTAGCGGAAGGTGTCTCTACCTGTGGCAGACAGTTGGAACTAGATGAGCTTTAAGGTCTCTTCCGGCCTAAACCAGTCTGATTCATGATTCTATAGTAGCGGGAGGGAGAGGAGTCCTGTTCTGAGCACCAGGAGGGTTTATTCCAGTTGAATGTTTTGTTCATGACAAATTCTTCCTGAGCCAAGAGCGTGGAGCGAGGAAAGCGTGCGGTCCTGCCTGTGTACATCACGCCTGTCTGCATCACGTTCATGCCGAACCCGGTGTTCCTCTGAGCAGAAGGGCTATATGAGGTAAAGCTTCAAGGGGCAGTTTCCTCTTGGTTGGAAAGAGACATTTTGTCTCCTGTCAGCCTGCCTTTTCTCTTTTCTCTTTTTTTCTGCTGCTTGAACTGCTGCATCTCGTTCAAACATAAACAGCAGCCGAGGGGCCGCAGCCGGTGTGGTGGGGCCAGAGGGGCTGACGGCTGCAAGTCAGCCTTGCTTTGTCAGGTTAAACCAATGCTGCATGGAGATCTCAGATCAGCTTCTAGTATATGAACGGGGCCTACAAGGATGCCAGAGAGGGACTCTTCGTCAGGGGATGCAGTGATAGGACAAGGGGTGATGGGTTCAAGCTGAAAGAGGGGAAGTTCAGGTTAGGTATAAAGAAGAAGTTTTTTACTGTGAGGGTGGTGAGGCACTGGAACAGGCTGCCCAAAGAGGTGGTAAATGTTCCATTCCTGGCAATATTCAAGGCAGGTTGGACAGAGCCTTGGGCAACATGGTCTAGTGTGGGGCGTCCCTGCCCATGGCAGGGGATTGGAACTGGATGATCTTAAAGTCCTTTCCAACCCAAACCAATCTATGATTCTGTGATTCTGTTTTCATAGCACTGGAGGATGTTGTCCGTTAAAGTGGTTGCATTCCACTTGTGGCCTATCTTGATGAGTAATTGTCCTGTGGAAGGGCACAGGGCTGGCGGGGTGAGTGTGCTGGTTATCCGTGGATGTGCAAGAGCAGTTGACTCCTATCAACTTGTTTCTCCAGTGCTTCTGACTCTTTGGATGCAACCAGCAATTGGGGCAGTAGCTTTTTCTTCATGTGCTTTGAAAAAACACACCAAAACTTACAAACCATGTCAAGTGTTTAGTGCTGCATGGGTGTTGTGTGATGTGACACTGTCTTCTGGGGGATCCTAAACTGCGACTTGTGCTCACTGTGCTAAGCAGGCTGAAACCTCATTGCTGTTCAATGTATGCATTTGTCATGTGTGGGGCTTGTAGACACCACCCAAAGATTTGTTTTGTGGAACAGACACAGCTGTCATTGTCCTGACCCACCAAATTACTTCTTGTTATTTCTACACATGTATGAATTCTACTGCCTTCCTTGGAGGTTCATTCCTACCTCTTGCGCTCCCGTTCCTGCAGATAATTCAGGGTCTTTCAGCAGTGCTCACGGGTTGTGCACAGTCTGTGCGTCACACATGCAACAGGAGACAGGATTCAGAACAGGTTAAACGCAAAACAAGCCAAAATTAGCCTCACGACTCCTTTCCCAAGTTTTGCACTATCGTTTCAAGGAGTAGAAGTTGCACTTCTTCTTCCCAATGGAAGCACTAACCAGCACCAACAATTCTCCCCAAAATAAAACCTGTGTTTGGAAAAACATTTTCCCTATGAGAAAACCGTTTAATCTGAAAAATCATCTGAAAAAGCATTTTGTCCATCTCTGATCTGATACAAACTTCACTCTGCAGTAACCTATAGCTTCCCTCTGCAATAATCTATAGCAACCTTGAGTATGCTGGGAACTAGAAATTATTATTCCTCTCTCAGAGAACTTGATGTTTGTTGAAAAAGGAACAGAACTCTGTTATACAAGTGCAGGCATCAAGGACACTCAGTATCTTTGTGCAACCCTACAGCAGAGGTGTTTACACCTACCCTGCAGGGTGCAAAGTATTAGTTCTTATCTTTTTTTAGAGCCTTGATCTTTAGCTTGAATAAAAAAGCCATCGATGATGTGCGAAGGCTGCTTTTGAATAGTGGGATCCAGTACCAAAATTGGTGTCATCACAGCCTAATTTAGGAGGTGACTTTTGCTGTTCTTTTTCCACGGCACATGGCTTGTGGGGGTGGGAAAGAGCATGTTACAGACATCATTTGGTGGAATTAGTGCTGCTCTTAGGCAAAAGAAATGAAACCTCATTTATTGAATCCCACCGCAGTTCTCTGAAACAGCCACATTGGTGCTGGGTATGATTTCAGCTGTTGGTAGAAATTGAAACTATGTCCAAAAGCTTGATGCTATAACTGTGAATGGAAAGCTATAAGTAAGAATTACTTGGTTTAAACTAATACCCTTTAGCAAAGGACTGACCGGTAGCAGAGAACTAGCTCGCAATGAAGTTGCATTGTCTGTGGGCAGACAAGCTTCACTCAGGTAGCTCATGGAATAAAGGTGTTTGAGGGAGATGCCTAGGCAGGAATGAATCCTGTCCTGGAGTGAATTACAAAATACTGTCTAAAATCCATCTCCAGTGTCATTTTTAAGCTGAGGAAGCAGGACTAGGGTCCCGCTGCAGATACTTCAAACAGGGTAATTTCAACTGTCAGTTGTTTTAGTTGCAGATCTTGGAGGCTGTTAAACTGGCTCAGTTAAATCTGAGCTTGAACAAATGCTGGGAAAGAAAAACGTAGATGTTTCTAAACCAAAAAAGTATTATTATTATTCTCTTCAATGGCAGTGAACTGATAGCATCCTTACTATGACAATACGTTGTTTTAATTGTTTATTTTAGTGGTGGAAAGTACCATGCATATGTTAAACAAGTCTTTTTCACAGAATGAAACCTGATCACATTTATGGCTGTGGAGGGAAAGTCTGACTTTTGATGATTGAATAAATAGCACCAGCAAACTTGCTGTCATTGTGGGCCGCATCAAAACCTCAGCGTTTTCCAAGAAGGGAGGCACGTGGCTTCACCCAGAGCTCCAGCCATTTGCATCAGCAACCACAGTGTAGCAGAGTCAGAAGTCCAGTGGAGAGAGAAGTCACTCACTTCTCTTTTTGACTAACAATAAGGTCATTCAGTTGAAGTGGAGACAAGTCGTATCTGATATCATATGGTTTTTTCTATCCTTTTTGCTTATTACAATTAATTTTCTTCAGACTGATATTGCACAGAGAAATCCGATGCATTGTTCTGAAATTAAACTTGAATCTGTATCAAGGCAATTTAATCCTACGTGGAGCTGGTGGATAAAGGAGCAAGAATAACCTTCAAGAATTCCCTTGCTCATAGTTGGCTTTTTCTCATGCCCAACAATTTAGAACAAAATCACTTTCTCTAATGAGAGCCTGTGAATTAGTGCCTTAATGAGGCACGTGAAGTTTGAAGAGTTGAATTCCCACATTCTCCCTGTCTGTAAGCCTGAGCACCTCAAGGGATGGGGAAAGGCCCATAGTGCTCAATTTCTCTGTTACAACATTGCTCAGTATTAAGATGATTATTACAATATCATTAAGTCCCAGATGGGAGTCTGTGCTTGAGTGGGCTCAGTATTGTTTCCATCTGATGTGACACTCTTAAAATGCTTAGAATTGAAATAAAAACTGGGAGGGGACCTTGGATTTGTCCAAAACCAAAAGGCAGTGTGATGACATAGTTTCTCATGGTTCCTTCGATGCTGCTCCTGCAAGTGAACTGCTCTGTGTTTCGATAAGTTATTTTTCATATAGATATTGACATCTGTATTCTCTCTTGCAAAAGGACTACTGCTTGGAAAGAATGACTTATTTCCTTGAAAAACTAGTGCGTTGTAATGTGGTATAAAGATACAAGGATCAAAAACCAGGTGATCATTGTCAAGTCAGTTCCATGGATCTTCTCCGGCATAGGCTAGTGTGTGGTCCCAGAAAGTGGTGACTGCTTTGTACCCTTGTGTAAGGGTTGAGTGGGAGTACACTGGTGAGGAGCAATCAGTCTTTACATTCTTCAGCTCCACGTCATGGCTGATAACTTCTACCACTTTTGGGGTCACCAAAAGTTTCTCTTTTCTTGGTCTTAAGCTGCAGCATGTGCACAAAGTGGTTAGAGGACAGGACAAGGGGAATGGCTTTAACCTGCCAGAGATGAGCCCTTAGGCAGAAGCTCTCTTCTGTGAGGGTGCTGAGGCACTGGCACAGGGTGCCCAGAGAAGCTGCGGCTGCCCCATCCCTGGCAGTGCTCAAGGCCAGGTTGGACACAGGGGCTTGGAGCACCCTGCTCCAGTGGAAGGTGTCCCTGACTGTGGCAGGGGGTTGGAACTGGATGAGCTTTAAGGTCCCTTCCAATCCAAACCAAACGTGATTCTGTGGATTGAGCATTTAAATAAAACATCTTTCCTTGGGGGCTCTTTGAAGAGGGCCCATATAGCTACCCCCTGTGGCTACAGGGGTTTGTGCATCTATAAGAAAGGTCTGTTTATGTACAGTTTTATATTTATATACACATTTGTATATTAAATACATATCACTCAATATATTGATCATGCAAATGCTGTGCTGGCTACTACAGCCCAAATTGTTCTTCTTTGCTGATGTTCTTCAATTTTAAGTAATGCAATGAGAATATGGAGTGTTGCTGGTGGGTGGTTATTCTTTCATGAAGGAAGGCAGCTTGTTTCATTTATACTCTGTAAGCTACCCTATTGCTGGTATGACACAATGCAATTTAAGGTACTGTCATATTTATAAACCAGTGTGTGTCCTAGTGCATTCTTTCTGGTTGGAGCCAGATCTATTACTGGTCCTTTGCGGCTGCCAAGACCTGCCCAAGGCAGAGCTCTCTCAGCAGACTTTATCTTCTCAGAAGATGTATTGGTTGTGATGTGGACTTTTATTTCTGATGTATTTATACAGCACTTAGCATCATGAAAATCCTGATCCGACTTATTTCTAGCCCTTGGGTGGAAGAAATGTTATGCAGTGACAATCATTGTCTCCTGTTGTCTTTCAGACTCTATGAAATCGAAGCAGACTGCATTCTTAAAAGAGGGCTAATTAATTGGAGTTGTTCTTCACAGAGAACCAGTGTTTCTCAAATGCTTTCAAAACTGTAAAACAATCTGCAAGTAGCCAACAGAAAAAGTATGTTAACAATGGCCAAATCAAACAGTGCTTCCCAATTTGAATTAAAGGTCATAAAACCCCTGTATGCATTAATCACAGAGCTCTGATATGAGTCTTAATAGCAGCTGAGAGCTGTTGAATGGATGTTTTAATTTGAAGCATTAATTAAACTTATATTAAAACTTAACTCTATAAATACTTTAGAGCTAGAAAGCTATAATTAGGGCCAGGCTGGACAAAAGTAGGGCTATTAGTGTCTGTTCTTTTGAGTTAGATGTATCACCAGTGGGGACTGGGTCCGGTGTGAACATATGATGTAGGAATCCCAATTTGCAATGTGAGTTCTACATCTTGCAGTAAGGCTCCTGCAGTACTGGGCTGGAAGGTATTTGTGAGAAAGTTAAACTTCCCAACTGCTGCAGTTCTCTGAGTGATTTCTGCACCAGGGTTACATCAGGACATTCTCTTTCTGCCCTAAAGCAGCCCTCAAGCAATTCTTTGTGGACAAGATGCAGTGCGTGAGATAAGTGGTAGCTGTTTAATGACTGAGCTGGTTCTCGCCTTGAAATCTGTGAAAAAATCCACAAGAAATGCCAAAAAATGGGAGTCAAACATGTCAAGTGCTGTTTATGTTTATGAATCTGCTGAAAGCACAATTTGAACTGGCTTTGCAGACACTGAACATTCTCTCTGCAGAAATAGAAGCCTAAACTCTTCTTTACTTGGCACATCGATGTTTCTACTTCTAGTCGTTGTTATTACAAATGATTTTGCTTGCTCTTGCTGTTCTGGTTTAATGTTGTATCAGAAAGAGGGACAATAGCTGGATAGATAAACGTGGCAAGGAGATGAAAGTGACACGTGAAGTTAGAGAGAATTAACCCATGGAAACAAAGCTGTGTTTTAAGTAACTGGTGGAGAACACTGCAGGGGGGGCGGGAGCCCCGCAGTGCTTCTCAATACAGTGCTGAATTGCAGGCAGCAAAAGCCCTTTTCTAGTAATTGCACTTATCAAGGATAATGGTGAGATGAAATTACCTAATATCCTTTTTTCCCCTGAATTCCTGTACCACTCACTGGTACATTGTAGTGCTCTTTCAGTCGTGTTTTCTAACGAGCTGTGCGAAGGCAAAGGGTGCAAGTGATTCTGAGCTGACCCTGTTGGCTTGCGTTCACGTTAGCTGGAGATGCTGGAGCAGCCAGTCCTCTGCTTCATTTCAGGAACTGCTCAAGAACAGTTTTAGTAATTCACTGCTGTGAAATGATGATTTAGTGTTTCAAATCTAAACACTTTGTCCTTAAAATGCACTGGATGCCTCTTCTTTTGGGCAGTATGTGATTCCAAGGCTCAAGGGCCACTTTAGGAAGCAAGGGATTTTTACACGAGGGATTGCATACCTAAAGACCTTATGTCTTGAAAGTCTCAGCTCAGACATCTGCTGGCGTTCATATATAGCCAGGAGAAAATGTGTTTTGTTCTGCCTAGCCTAGCTTACACGTGAGCCTGAAGCACAGCCAGTGGAGAACTTGGATACAAGATTTTTGCAGAATAAACTATGGGTGGGATGATGGGAGCAGGAGTCAATGAGCAGCAGGGCAGTCTTCCTTCATGGCTTGCTGCTGCTTGATTCCCCATTCCTGGCAACGTTCAAGGTCATGTTGGACAGGACTTGGAGCAATCTGCTCTAGTGGAAAGTGTCCCTGCCCATGGTAGGAGGTTGGAACTGGATGACGCTTAAGGTCCCGTCCAACCCAAACTATTCTATGGACAGCATGTGATGCTATTGCTCAGGAGAGATCTCATGGTAGGAGTTACACTGGATATCTGTAAGGTCAAAGTTCTACTTCTGGGTTGCAAAAAAGTCTTTACAAATATCAAATACCTAGTCCCAGTGTGCTGGCTAAATTCCAGAAGGCATAAACTCCATTTATACCATTCTTCCTGCGTGCAAGTTGCAATGGATGCAATAAACTTGATCTATTTTGCTGTACCTGAGGAGCTGCTGTGCTCGACCTTTGTGACGACTACATTTTGATGGCAGGTGAAGTGCTGAGTGTGTTCCGTTGGGGTCCTTCCAGATAAGAATGCCATGCAAATTTATTCTCTACATTAGATTTATTTATATCCCTGCTGACATAATAGCAGAGGAGAAGTGGATCCTCAGGAGATGTAAATTAGTGAATGCACCTTTCTTTTTGCCAAGAACCTGTCTAGGATGTCCTCAATCATACTGTTCAAGTTGTAATCAGATGGGGCATATCTCCATCTTCCAAGGTCTCTTCATCAAGCACTTGGTTCTTCATTTAAACCATCTTCTGAGTCTGGAAAGGGTTTTTTTTTGCTGGCCTGAGAGCTGGTTACCTTTAGAGCTCCTTATTCTTCTCCACCTGCCCTTGACTGATGTTCTTATCCCCCCTGCTATTGCTGTGTGCTACTCAACCAGGCACAGAGTGTGTGCTATGTGGGGAAGCCGAGACACCCTTGTGTTAGGAGACAGCCTGACAGCATCCCACAGCAAAGCTGGTTGTCCTCCTTGTGAGACAGCAATATTGGAATCAGCACTGGCTGGTTGGAGCTTCCCCAGTGTCAATGCACATCTCCAGCCCCGCAGGTGAGCCTGCAAACAGGCCCTCCCCAGCAATCCTCTGGGAATGTTTTATCAATAGGCTACTAGTTTAGACTGTTTGAATAACTTAATGCACATACAAATCTGTGAGAGCTGAAAGGTCATGTAGGCTGCAAAACTGAAAGTAGGATCTGAAACTGAGGGAGAGCTTTCCCTCTGCATAGAGACAGAGCTGGCTTGGAAAATATTCAGTAAAAATATTAATATCTTCATGGACAGGAATCATCTGGATTTTTCCAAATTTCTCATGAGAAAGGCTCTGTTTTCTTAATAGATATTCTTTTATCCAACAAGAAAGAATTCTAAATTGTATAATAGCTGAAATTAAGCTAAATTTAGAGGAAAAAAACATCAAGTCAAGGCAATCTTAAGCAAAACAGGGTATCTTTAAAGTTTCAAAGGGGAGCATTCCACTTCACCCAAGCCATTTTTTCTCCCTGTCCTCGTTGGCTCCAGACACAGTTTCTGTGACTTTTTTGTCTGGTTTGGCCATGAGGGGAGGGAGAATCTTCAAAATCCTGGAAACCGTCTGTACTTGGAGCTTAGCAGCTTAATAACCCTTTAGGCTACCAAGAGGCAGCAAATCCAGCATGCCCACTGCCGAAAGCGCTCCACAAAGTCCAGTCTGCTTTGCTTCAGTACAAAGGGAGCAGCTTCCCTCCTACCCCTAATGCTGGTTCCTGATGCTTATTTCTCACACCTGCTACTTAATTTGCATTTTAGGGAGATGGAGTACCTTTACAATGAGGTTCTTAAGGTTTCCTATGGCAATTCCTTCATTCCGGGGTCAGGAGAGCTTCGTTGTGCTGCAAAGTATGAGGGAAGAAGAGGCAGCAGAGTAGGGAGCTTGTTAGCAAAGCTGCTCTCTGCTTGGGATTGATTCTGGTGTCTCTAATGGCGTGATCCTAACAGTTGCACTCTAATTTTTGTACGGGGTTGTGCACATTTCAGGCAATGTAAATATATACATTGGCATGCTTATTAGCTCTGCTGTTGAAGTTAGGGATATTTGATAGTGTATAATAAAACCAAGTGGTCCTGTATACTATTTGTCATGCTGAGCTTGGACTCATCCCTTTGTACTCCCACTCCACCCTTTCCAACTTCATTATATTCCTCCTTGCTTGGAGCAAAATCAATCCTCGTTTTGCATTGGGTGGAAGAGGGGGAATGTGTACTGGGATCTCTCAATGCACAGAGCAGTGTGCAGACTTAATGCTTGCTTAAATGATAAGCATGGGGCTTCCCTGGTGGGGGAACATTGTAAGACAGCTGAGGTCATGGTCACAGCCTCAGCCCCCATGTATTAAACTGCAGAAACAAGTGGAAATATGAGAGGACCCTTTCCACTTATCAGGAAGGAATACTACTGTGAATGCTGCTTCCCTGAGCCCCATATGCTGCAGGCAAAAGAGTAAGTTCCTGCAGCTCTGAGAAGTGATTTCTGTTTAATCATTCCTTCTTTTCAGAACACTCTTTTCCCCCTATTAGCCCAGTCTGTTTTCTTTGCCAAGGCGATCATGTCAATAGCACAAAGCATCAGGCCTCTGAGGAAGTGGTGGTAGAGGACTCAAGGCACTAGGTGAGGCTTAGGGGATGGTATTTATGACTACAGGACCTCAGACAGGTTAAAAAAATATGGGTTTCTAGCTCCAGTTGGAGGCAGGTGCTTATTTACATGTATAGCTTGCTATGGTGAGATGCCAGTGGTGAAGCAGAGATAAGAGACACCCACAGGCTGAGCACTGGGCTTGTTCAGCCTGTAGAAGAGAAAGGTTCAGGAAGACCTTAGAGCAGCTCTCAGTGCCCTGAAGGAGCTACAAAAAACCTGGAGAGGGGCTTTGGACAAGGGATGTAGGGACAGGCCAAGGGGGATGGCTTTAACCTGCCAGAGGGGAGACTGAGATGAGCTCTTAGGCAGAAGCTCTTCCCTGTGAGGGTGCTGAGGCGCTGGCACAGGGTGCCCAGAGAAGCTGTGGCTGCCCCATCCCTGGCAGTGTTCAAGGCCAGGTTGGACACAGGGGCTTGGAGCAAGCTGCTCTAGTGGAAGGTGTCCCTGCCCGGGACAGGGGGTTGGAACTGGATGAGCTTTAGGGTCCCTTCCAACACAAACCATTCTATGGTGCTATGATGGTCCCTAGACTGTGTTCTGTCTTGCAGGAGTCGATGCTCCACAGTTTGTATAAATCAGGAGGAATAAAATCCCTGAACCTTCACCCTGCCACGGCACTCCCAGTGTGGGTAAGGTGACTGGGGTGTACATTGTTTTCAGGGGTGTCCTTGGCCCTCTCCCCCTTCTCTTCCCATAAAGACCAAGGGCTGAGGCAAAGCCTCTGAGTTTTGTGCTGAAGCCCTTGAAATTATCCAGCATTGCCAAAAGGCAGGATTTGCTGACAGTCAGAATCCTATTGGCAAACCTGTGTGGATTTATGATCTTGGGTGGAAACCAATTTGAACTCTAATTTTACATGAATCTGATCCCTCTCCTGAGCCAGGCAAAACTTCATGATTCTGGCTGGTTTTCACACTTGGGTTTTGAGCACTTCTGCTCACATCTGAGCTGAAGATAGAACCCTGGGCCCGTGATTGTCTGCAAACCAACCCTTCAAGCAAAGAGATATGGCTCTGTTCCCTGCTTCTTGATGTCTTAGCTGTAGGTTGAATTTCTGGATGTCTCCTGCTTGGTTGCTTTTTCCCCAGAGGAGTACATCAGGAGGTACACATGTGTTCCAGAATATAAACTGAGGAACATGTTGAAAGCATGTGCCACCATCTCATGTTACTACAATTGTTATAATTATTACAAGCACTGCAGTGTTACCTCACCATCTCCTAGCTCCTTCCACTATTTACTCCTCACACAAACTCGATGTTATTTGGAGAATAGCAGTTTTGGGTATTTGGGGTTTAGAGTCTGTTTCTGCTCCAGACACTTGGTGTGAATAAGGAGAGTTACTTCATGGTTGCCTCCATGCAGGCATGAGAGTTAAGTGGGTGCAGTCAAGTCCTCTGCAGATCTTCATGCTGCAGCCACTGTTTGTAAACAGGAATACAGAGAATAGGTTGAGAAATCAGCTCCAAAACAAGAGGCATTGTTTGTGTGCTGAGTAACTCAAGTGATCAGTTAGGATCTGGAGGAAAGACATGTTGTGTCCAGATGAATGTAAAACCAGAGTGTCCCCTGCCAAAACCACCAACCAGTACCTTGGGAAGGTCTGGGAAGCTTAGTTAAATAATGGAACAGCAAGGGAGCTCTGGTGAGGTGCACCTCATCCTGCACCTCATCTCTCACGGCAGGGATGCGCCAGGATCATGTTCATACTGATCAGAGTTGAAGCCCTGTGAGCTGAGCTGGTGGCATTTCCATTGAGCAAAGATGTGCTATGGAGATGGTGTCATGATCCATCTGAATAAGTGGTTTCCTACCATCCTGTCAAGGTCTGTACTGTGTACGCTGTGAAGGTGTGTGTGAGGTGGAGCAGTGTTAAAGGATGAAGAAAGGACGATTTACAGCATGTCCCCTTATTAGCAGGTGATACTTGTGTTCTGACTTTGAGAACCAAAAATAAGCAGTGAGGACTGTGGGTGTAAGAGAAGCCCGCTAGTGCCTTGTTGCTCTCTGGGTACTCATGGACATGAGGCTTCAGTGAACCTGGCTGGGTCCAGAACATCAGCTGTGCTGAAAATGCAGGTTCATACAAACCACTTGATTTTCATCTCTTTATTCCCTGTAATAAGAGGGAACATAAGAGAACATGAGGGGGGAGAAGAGAAGGCTCTGGGGAGACCTTAGAGCAACTTCTGATGCCTTAAGGGACTGACAAGAAACCTGGAGAGGGGCTTTGGCCAAGGGATGTAGGGACAGGCCAAGGGGGATGGCTTTAACCTGCCAGAGGGGAGACTGAGATGAGCTCTTAGGCAGAAGCTCTTACCTGGGAGGGTGCTGAGGCGCTGGCACAGGGTGCCCAGAGAAGCTGTGGCTGCCCCATCCCTGGCAGTGTTCAAGGCCAGGTTGGACACAGGGGCTTGGAGCAAGCTGCTCTAGTGGAAGGTGTCCCTGCCCGGGACAGGGGGTTGGAACTGGATGAGCTTTAAGGTCCCTTCCAACCCAAACCAGGCTGAGATTTTGTGATCTCTGATTTCTTCCCTGTCCATAACATCTGTGGGCATTGGGGCTCTGTCCATAACTTGCTCCCACACTGCTGAACGCAGCAGTTGTCTTCTGAGTTATACCTGTGACAGCTCTTTCCTAAGCTGCACTGGTGACTTCAGAGCCGAGCAAGGTCAGTGATCATGCAAGGACAGCAGCAGCATTGTTTGTGATCTGAGGAAAGCGCTTCAGTTGCTAAATGGGTTTGAGTTGAGTTTGGTTTCCATCATCCTGCAACTGCTCCAACAATTGTAATGCTTCTGATGTCTTTCTGGAAAACATTTGGCTTGTTTGGCAGTGCAGTGTTGTGTAAACAAATATGTACCGAGCATCAAAGTCAAGGAGGGGAGGGTGAGTTCTCAAATCATTATGTAAATAACTTCACAGAGTGTTCTCTAATATTGGCTACTGTGTGCGTTTATATTAATTCAGTACGGACATTACTGACAAGTGAATCTCTTCTGCTTCCTTCTCCTCAAGGTTTCAAAATGAATGCTGCTTTTTGCTCCTTGTGCAGCTGTAAAGGATGCAGGGAGTGCCAGGGCTGTCTCAGCATCCCCTTCAGGTGTCTCTGGGAGGCTGAGACCAATCAGACTTTGCATAAATAAGAGTACTACCCATCAGAGTTTACAGCCTTGATCCAGCACTTAAAAAAACACATTGGGAAGAAATAAATCCACGCAGCTGCTGGAATGGCATTGATTTGTCCCTCCCAACCTCTTCAGGGAGGCTAGAGGACATTCAATGACTGTAAAGTGCAAAAACTTTCATATATATCTCCAGATGAACTTTTTTGATGCTCCATTGACAACATCTGTAACGGAGCCAGTGTGGGTGGCTCTCCATTTTCCTTCATCTAAAGAACTGTGCTGTTTGTCCAGTATTTGGTACCCATGTGTAATCACAGAGTAAATGGGAAAAGTAGTTGTTCTTACCACCTCGGTGACATTTTCTCCCTTAATTATTAAGCCATTGAAGTATATTGTAAGAAGATGCCAAATCTTCTGGCTTGGTGGTAGCACTGGCTACCTAAATCTGTAAAGTTGGGTACTGGGATTGGTAACTGATTAGCCCTGTCCCTAAGGAAAAAATGGGCATGAATGATGTGGCGGCAGAGGAAGACCATAAGGGCTAAGGTAGAAAGCAGAGAAATAATGAAAATAGAATTTGGAAGTGGTGTTTGCTGTTTGAGGTTTGAGTTAGGTGGCAGCCAGCTCACTTGTTATAGCGGTAAGGAGAGGAGTGAGGAAGAGGAGGTGAAGGAAGAAAGGGTTGTTCCCATCTTTTAATGCAGCATCCCATAAAATAGAAACTTAACTCATGACTAGAGCACAAAATCATGGCAAATGAGGAAAAAGCTTTTCAATTCTTCAAGGTAGTTTGTGCTTTCTTGGAGCACCAGCTCTCTTGGCTTCAGCACCAGAAGGGGTGAATGCCTGGGTGATGGCAGAGAGGAAATCCATGGGCAGAGAAGGCACACTTGGGACCACAGAATTCTCTAACCTGTTTGGTAGCGTTTGCCACGCTTTTCCTTTTTCCTTGGCAGCTTTAAGGCAGGATCCAGGTAATGTGATTGCTGCTTACATGATGGCTATGAGCTTATTTGCATTAGGGTAGTGCAAGTGTAATGAGCCTTCACACCAGAACAGTACTGTGGCTGCTTGGGTTTCAGTTCTTAATTAATGCAGAGTAGTTTGAGAGCACCCATATATTATTTTCAGTTCTCGGTGTGCAGGTATCATACAGACCTCACTATATTGATGCTCTTGGCTTCTTTCATCGCTGTGACTGGGGAGCTGTGTTTCCATTGTACCCTGAAGGGGAGCAAACATGCATTACATGTACTGTTCAAACTCCCTGCAGCTCCAGTTGTGAAGATGCTCAGTGAAAGGAGCATTGGGAAATTGATTAATTAAATCAATTACTTAAGGGTTTTTTTCCCCCTTCTGTGCTTACACGGTTCCCTTCAAGTTGCAGTGTTCAAAATAGCTCAGCCTCTGTTAAAGGTGTGAGTGATTACTTCTGCAGCTCTGTATCTCCTCTGGCCAAAACAGAGCTTGCTATCAATGGGAAGCTGTTCAGTGTGTACTGCCTAACGAATGGCTTTGGCAAATATTGGCTTTGTACAGTACAGTATATTGGTAACTAATGTCCTTGGGTCCTCACAGGATCTGCTCTTCCTCCAGCTCACTACTATTTTTCTACTTCTACTTGCTGCATTTTATTAAGCCTGTGTTATGTGTCAATAGCTTGTTTATTGATGGGTTCATTGCCTGCCTCTTACTAAGACTGTAAAGGCAAAATGGGGGTATTTTATACAATGAAAAACCACAGCAAAACTGCAAACAGCTTTCAGGAAAGTGAGGTAACTGGAATAGACTTCAGGAATTGGGAGACAAGATCTCCTGAGAGGCTGAGCTAAGGGGAAAGTGACTTAAGGAAAGCTGGCAGACCTTTAGGGAGTTTTAAGGCCACAAGTTCAAGCTATCCCGTTCAGCAAGTATAGCAGGGGACTAAATTGGTTTAATCATGAGCTCATCGCTGACCTCAAATGCGAGAAAGAAATATGCAATAAGAGGAAAGTAGGTCAGGCTTCTGGAATGAGAACAGGAGTGGAGCGGGAGCAGAGACAAAATCAGAAAGGCCAAAGAACTAAATAAAGATGTAACGTTGAAGCGCCATTGGCAGTAACTAGATACCATTCTGTATGCTGTTACAGGAGGCCCCACTATACAATAGGGAAAGAAAGCTATCAACATACCAGCACTGAAGGTAATTGTCTAGTGTCTTGTCTTCATATGATGTTCAACACTAATTACATGGTTTCTGTAATTAGGACTAGTTAGAAAGCAGTGAGGTCCCAACCCAGATATGTGAATATGGGTTGGGGTTAACCTGGATCATTCAGGAGTTTTCAAATTGGTTGGAATTATTACTTTAACTAAAGAATACTAAATATATATATATATATATATATGTTTAAGTTCTGCAACTGGGGTTAACTTGCAAAGGAGAGAATCAGAAGCCTGCAAACAGGGTAGCACAGGGCATATTCTTAAAGAAGAAGAAAGAGGAGGAGTTGGGGAGCTAGAGATCCACCAAGTTACTATTGAGTTTTGGGAAAGTACATGAATAAGTGATTTAACGGCTGTTCTTAAACACCTACAAGATAATGGGAATAACGTGCCAAGTGTCAAAGCCACACAATTTCCTTGTGCAGCATGGCAATAGGTCTTGTGGATGGAGAAGCAGCAACAGGTTTGTGTATTCAGATTTCGGTTGGGTCTCTGGCCATGTCTCAGTGACATTGTAAGTCATTGTCTTAGTCCATCTTAGATCTTCACTACTTTCAGGAGAGCAGTTGTCTCGTGTAAAGACCTACCCTAGGCTTTACCTCCTGCACTTCCGATTTAAATGCTTCTGATAAAGTAAGGTGCGATAAATCTAGGCCGGTGTTCAGTGCTGTCAGCTAAATGTACTCTGGCTCCATGGAGTTTCCAGAAGAAACATGAATGGAGATTCTTCCATGTGCAATCCCATAGATAATGTGGTGAACACCCCCCAAGGTGAGAGGATGCCCCTCTCCAGGAGATCAATGTTTGCTTTGCTGAGAGGGATGAAGAAAGGCATCATGTAGAGTAGATGTCAATGTATTACTATAAGCAGTCTGTACCAGCTTGTGCTCGGGTGCGAAAGCTCCACATGATGCAAGGAGTAGAGAATGAACCAACTGTTGGATTAGGGATTGGAGGTGACATCTTCCATCTAGCTTCAGCAAACACCCTGACTTTCACTGTTGCTGGATTTAGCCTTGTACTACCTCCCATGTCCCAGCAACTCAGGGTAATAGCCTGGTTATTCAGTCTTAAATTCAGACCTAATTGCAAACCAGGCCCAGTGGCCAAAGGACAAGAGGATTCTAAATGCCAGATACTCGTGAGCAGCCAGCATGACCCAGGGAGGCACAGCTGCTCCTAATTTGCCTGAGAAGCCTATTTTAAAGCTTAAAAATACAATGATTTTTGTGCATAGCAGGGCAGCTACTCCCTACCCAGAAGGGTTTAGTATTTGTGTGCCTTGGCCTGCCAGCTGCGAGAAGGGAAGAATACTTGTCTGCTCAAGGGGCGACTTTGAGACGTGCTAAATGATTTCAAAATACATCTTTTGAGATCTTCAGAAGAAAACTGCTGAATTGGAGGAAGCTTTTAGGTACTGGACCTGCGCCAGGTTAAGTGTTCAACTTGAATTAAACATGGGCTCCCAGTCCAGAGGGACCTCAGTGCATCTCCCAGAGCACAAGAAGGTAAAGGGCCATGAGGATGATCAGGGAGCTGGAGTACCTCCCATATGGAGACAGGCTGAGAACACTGGGGCTGTTCAGCCTGGAGAAAAGAAAGCTGTGTGGAGACCTCAGAGCAGCTTCCAGTGTCTGAAGGGGCTACAAGGATGCTGGGGAGGGACTCTTCATCAGGGGTTGTAGTAACGGAACAAGGATTCAAATTGAAACAGGGGAAGGTCAGGTCAGATATAAGGAAGAAGTTCTTTACTTTGAGAGTGGTGAGGCCCTGGCACAGGGTGCCGAAAGAAGTCATAAATGCTCCATCCCTGGCAGCGTTCAAGGCCAGGTTGGACAGAGCCTTGGGCAACACAGTCTTAGTGTGAGGCATCCCTGTCCACGGCAGGGGGTTGGAACTGCATGGTCCTAAGGTCCTTTCTAACCCAAACCATTCTATGATTCTGTGACTGTGGATGTTTTGCTCAGTCTTGGATTGATGAACCTATTGCAGGTGCATGTTCATAAAGAATGAGCTTGTCCTGAAGAGGGAAGGGAGGAAGGATGGGTCCAATGGGCTGTTGGCATAGCCTACCTCCAGGAATGCTGGGAAGGAGCAGAGCTGGGGCCTTTTGCAGCACACAGCTGAAAGCTATGGCTGCAGTTGCTTCTCTTACAAATGGGGTATCCTCTTTCAGCATCAGTCTTTGTTCTACCTAGGACAAAGCCCATTTTGCCTGGGGAAGTCATTGTCACTGCTGTTCTTGAGGGGTTGTAAATCCTTGGTAGGAAGGAGCCTCACTGTTGCAAGGAGTGACTAATGGGCAAGTTGGAAAGCGATAGCTGCACATGCCCAAGGTATCAAGCAATGCCAGTGCTATGGGCTGGGAATGTTGTTTATGCCTTGGCTGCTCAGTCTGGCTGTGTGCTACAGCTGCTGCTGCTTCACTGAAGGCATTAGAATCATAGAATCAACTAGGTTGGAAAAGACCTTGAAGATCCTCAAGTCCAACCTTTAACCCAGCACTGTTAAATCCACCACTAAACCATGTCACAATGTGGCATGCCTTGTGTGAAAGGGTAACAGGAGTTCAGAGACAGGGGATCTGAAAAGAATCTGCATCCCTCTCTCAAGGAGACCCTTGATCCACCCACCTCCTGACAGCACATAGGGAAGGGATACAGTGAAATTAGCCACTGCTGGACCTATATAAGCTTCTTGTCCATGTTCTGCTGTGAATTCGGATCACTGAAGCCCACACAGCTCAAACACCAGCATTCAAGAAAATGCGAGCATCCCCACACAGCTTTTGTCCTCTGGCATCAGCTTCCTCTTACAGATGTGGTCCTTCCATCTCTGACCAGTGACCTAGAATTTCGTTTTAAACGTTGCGTGTCTTTTGAATGTTCTCTTTGTTCGTAGCCACAAGGTGGCATTGCAGATTAAAGGGAGAACAGCTCTTGTTCACTGAGGGATGAGGGAGGTTAGACTGGAAAACAATTGTCCAGCCACCCTGAGTTTCCTTCTAAGTCTTGGAGATGTGAGGAAGCTTTTCCTGTCAGCTCACAGGCCCCCACCTTAGCGAGAAGTGAGCATGGTGCTGGCTGTTTTATCGTCATGAAGAGTTTCAACTGATTCAGCATCTGCAGTTATGTTTGAGGCGTTCAGAGCTGCTGCCTTGCTCTCCTCCTGCCTTTGGGATGGGATGTAGTTTTAGAGCTGTGAGAAGGGTGATGGTGTCACCTCACAGGCTCTTCTGTTTCAGTTTGTGTGTTCAGATCCTGAGGAAAACTTCCTTCTTTCTGCCCGTTCCTACTTGTACCTTCCCCTCACATTTCCCTTGGTTTCTATGCAGGCTCAAACCTGGGCTCTCTGAAAGGATGGTGAGCTTCAAGAGAAGCTAAACCCTCAGACAGAGGCTTGAGATGAAAGTCTCACTTGCTGGCTTATAAAGATGAAGGTAAATTGAACATGCTGTAGCTGGACCTTCTCTGTACCTGCCAGGTTTTACTGCGATCCAGGGCTCAGCCTTTTATGTTAAAGGTAAGAAGACTCACAGCAGGATGCTCAAAGGTGTTTGTTTCTCTGTTGCGTGGATGAAACAAGGCATTGGGGAGATCTAAGTGAATCCTTCAGATACCCAAAAAGTGGTACCAAGTTTCTTACTCTGGAAATGCTGACCAGCACTAAAATGTACTTCATTATTATTTCCTTGTCTTATTACAAGTTCCTGTTCCAAGGAGTGTGTCATGCTTGTGTATGTCCAGCTGTAATACAATGAAGGGCCTGATTTTTGCTTAGTCCCCACTATGTTGCTGTAATAAAACTGATGTATTGCTTCTAGTCCTGCCTGTTCTTATCGGTGCTTGCGGCTTTTGTCTGGATATACTTTCCATGTAAACCAGGAGAAGCAGCTCTGTTGAAAGATGGATCTTCCCAGCAGTGGAAAGAAGTGCTAAATGGAGTGGGGCAACACCAGGCCAGGAAAGGAAAATCTTACCTGTTTTGGAAAGAAAGTGAAAATAGCTTTATTTTTACCTCTGCTTGGGAGAAGCACTGAAAAGCGGATGAAATGAAGAGAGCTTTTGCTGAAAACCCACTGAGAGGGTCTGTTAGGGGTTTTTGCAGATAACTGGAAGATAACTGACAGTGTGTTCCACCAGGTGAGAGAAATACCCTTGTTCTGACTCTCTTCTGAGAAGGAGGAAAGCAGTGAAAATTCTTCATCAACATTAACAGGCACATGACAGCAGAGAAAAACATCATGTAGTTTTGCTTGGACAATTTTCACCTGGGTGAGAAAGCCAGGGCGTATAAATCCTTACAGACCTACACTTAGAGATGTATTTATATACACGCACATATGGCTAGGAGTTTCTTGATATATTGGACATGTCTGATTCCTTTTGTGACCAGGGTTTGTTGTTTTTCAGGACCAATGCTAAAAAATATTCCATGTTTGCTTTGCCAATTGCCCATGAACTTATCCTGGTTTTCCCTGTCTGTCTGCCTTGAGGTTGCAGCTCTGACTGTGGAGACTCTTGCACAGACCAGTTGTCTCCCAGCTGTGAAACTGGTTTCCTCTAGGTCCAAAAGACCATGGTGAGCCAGGCCTGGAAGCATGCAGGAATATCATTCTAGGTACTGTGGGAAACACTGATTTTGCTTCAGTTCCTTGTCTTTGTTGAGGGTGCTGAGGTGCTGGCACAGGGTGCCCAGAGAAGCTGTGGCTGCCCCATCCCTGGCAGTGTTCAAGGCCAGGTTGGACACAGGGCTTGGAGCAAGCTGCTCTAGTGGAAGGTGTCCCTGCCCAAGGCAGGGGTTGGAAGTGGATGAGCTTTAAGGTCCCTTCAACCCAAAACAGGCCAGGACCCTGTGATTCTGTTACAGACTTCACAACTAACTTTGCCCAACACACTTGCCTGCCTCTGTTCAGCAGGGGTGATGCTGCCCAGCAGTTGAGGCTGAACAGTTTGTGTTCCTGCTTGAGCAGACACTGTCTCTTGCTGTGTACAAAGCATGGTCAGACTTGGACTGGGAGGCCTGATGGAATATAAACATCAAGTATTTCTTAAATATTGTGACTATTCTGCTCCTGACATGTAAATAAGCAGTTGGCATTACAATTTATGGGATGCTTGACCGTGGGCGAAATACGTAAAGCTGACGATAACATCCAATTATGTTAGGATCATTTAAAAAGGTGTATATGCATCCTTCTGGGTGCTATGTACTTTGGGTGTAAGCCAAGCTACTGACTGATAGGGGTTAGGATGAGGCTAGCAAGAAACCTCCTCTTACCAAGGTTATTTCATAAGTGCCTACTGCAGAGTTTCATATGTACCACTGGAGCAGCTGGTGCTGGCTCAACTCCTCTGTCAAGGCAGGGTGCTGAAAGAGATGTATTGCTGGGCTGACCCAAATAGGGAATCCGATGTTCCTGGCTTTTTTTTCAGTCTCTGACCTGAAGGGAGAAAGTGAACCTTTTGAAAGAGAAAAGTTAGACAGAAAGAATCCTGCCTGGTGCACATTTCCAGGTGAATGTTCAGGTCAGCATTACCTAATGCTGGAATCAAAGCTTTGGGAATTCATGGGCATTTCCAAGGCTGCTGTGATATTGCAACCCCTGTGTATGACCTGTGCTCAACACAGGGCTTTTGTTCACCTTGAAAGTCTCTTCAGCTCTTCAATGAGCTCTGATCTGGCAGGCAGAGTGGGAGAAGAAGTAATTTGATTTAGCAGGATCTCTGGAGATGAGCAGATGCAAGTCCAGCTTCCCTGGAATAAAGAACTTTATCACAGTGATGGCTGTTGGTTGTGTTCTAGAGGAGTTTGTCAAAGAAAGTTTGGGACAGTATGAAGGTTTTCTGGGGAAAAGATGCTGTTTAAACTCCCACCTGTGTGTAACTGTTGAGTAGTATGCATCACAGTAGGAAAAAGAACCCCTATTTGCTGCATCTGGGTAAGGCACTGTGTGCACATAGAATCATGCAATGGTTTGCGCTGGAAGGAACCTTAAAGCTCATCCAGTTCCAACCCCTGCCATGGGCAGGGACACCTTCCACTAGACCAGGTTGCTCCAAGCTCCGTCCAGCCTGGCCTTGAACACTGCCAGGGATGTGGTCTAGGAAAGGTGGGATCTCTCTTGTGCCTATTGCTGCTGACCAGTGAGTAACTTGGGGTGGTCTCAGCCTTGATGAGTTCTCACCAAGTGCCCAATTAGTGTGCCCAGTTAATGGGTAAGTTGTGTTTCTGCCCAAGGGGCTTGCTGAACCACACATGGTACAGCTTGGGGACACAGGTTCAGACCTGTGTTCTGCTGCAGAATGAAGTCACAAACTAGATTTCTTCTTTGAAGGCCTCCAACCCAATGAACTCTCTGGTGGGTTTTGGAGCATTTACATTGTGTGGTGAGTACCTGACTTCAGGTGCTTTCTGTGAAGCAGACAAGTCTTCAGCCTGCACAGATTTCTGTATTACATCGCTTGGCTTTTGCTGCTTAGTTTGAATTAAGGGTGGGCAGTAACATCTCTCTGCTTTTGCTGAAACAAATGCATGTCTGCAGTATACCTTCGGTTTTGACAAATCACCTTTTAAAACATTTCGAGCGTATGTTGCTGTGCTCAAATGCTGAGGCCTTCATCGGGAATGGCATTGAATTTGAAATACTTAATTTGGTCTTCAAATCTATAATCTGACATGCTCCAAAGGTCTGAGATGGCTGCCAGCACCTAAGCCCATTTTCAAAGCACAAGCAGTGGCTTTAGTAGTAGTTAAGTTGCATGAATCAGACCATTCTGCCTCGGACAGTCCTTCTGAAGAGGAAATCTGTTTAAATTTCTCTATTGTGCATCTGCACTTCATGCTTTCATATGGGAACAATTTCTTCATGCGCATCAGGGAAGGATGAGTAAGGAAACAGCGAAACACTGACCTCAGAAGCCCTCGGGGAACTTTCTAGAGCCTTGTGCTGCCTGTCTGGAGGTGTGGATGTGCTTACTCCAGTCTGTCCTTATTCCTCTGGTTATCCCGCGTACACCTCCCACTGACGCGCATCCCTGCCAGGGGGCGTGAAGGCACCAACAAGCAGCAAAAAGCCCACAGGTATATTGAAGGTGGGTGCTGAGAAGTGAGTTGGTGAGAGGTTGTTCATACTATTGCTATTTTTTGCTACCCACTGTGTAGATGCAGAGGAATATACTCTCATCAGCTGTCAAGTTAGCAACTTGTGTTCTCGGTGGATTCCTTTCAAGGTTAAAGGCGCAGAGCAACTATTGCCCTTGATTTCCATAGCATGAAACCAGAAGTCTCAAAGGCCTTGCGGATGCCCACTTGAGAAGGAAGTTCTATTTCTGTGGTTTGAAATGACACCAAGGCATGTGGGCATCAGTGCGCAAGGGATGCTGGCATTTCAAAGGTGTCTCTGATCAGGCACTTGTTCTTAGCACAGATATATCATCCTTTCTGTGTGAGATCCAGTTGGCTAAGAGGGCTTTACTCCCATTTGTTGTTGTGGAAATTAGGGCAGCACCAGATCAGAGTAGATTCATGCGTGCACACATCTGGCTGTAAGAACATCCGGGCATGGGGCTGAGGGGAGCGTGTGTAAGCAGCTCTCTTCGCAATAGTAGCAGGTTCGGTTTAGGACCCTGAGATCAAGAGGTATGGCTAAGCGTTACTCAGAGGTTAATATTTGTGTTTTCTGGAAAAACCTTAGTGGAGGGGAAAACATTTTTGGCTGTTTTGGAGCAAAAAATGTAATGTTCCATGGAGAAGAATTATTCCCTTTTTAAATTTCCCCCCACCTCTCCTAGTGCATGTGAATACGGGAATGAAATGGAAACAAGTTTGAAGGCTCCTGACTGGTCCTTGAAAAGCAAACCAAGAGCTGACTGCAGGAATCGTGGGGTGATAATGGAGTGGAAGGCTAAAAGCAGTTACTCCTGAGCTCAGCAACGTGGTCTGTGCTAAGCAGGGCCTAGCTGTGGAGGAGTGTGAAATCTCTTCTTTGATGTTTACCTTGGTTTTTGATGGTATCATTTAAAAGTTACTATTAGGAAACACCATAGCAGTTCTTATGTACTTAACTGAGTTATTGCATTAGTTTAATATGGCTCATTTGCTTTGTATTTTATGCTCCACTCCTTTAGAATGCCTTTCTGTGAAGACCTTTAAGCTCTCTTCCTCTTTCTTTCCCTCTCTCTTCTCCCTGCTGTATTGTTGATGGCTCATCTGGGACAGGCAGAACTGTGTTGTTGTTTGTAGTCTCACAGCTCAGAGGTAGAATTTTTGGTGAGACAGTCACTCAAACCTTGAAGCCTCCAAATAACCCTGTTTGCAATCCAGACCTGTTGTGTTCTCATAACTCCTAGGCCACAAGACACCCAAATACATCCCTAAGTTGATGAGTGCCTGGTGGGTGGCTGTTGGTAGATAACTGAGTTCAGCCTCACAGCTCTGCCTGTAGGAATACCGAGTTGTTCATATGTATGACTAGCTCTTGTGGTTGAGCAGGGCTCTGTCTGGGGTGGCCGATGCAGTAGAAAATGGTTTTCTCTCCACTATCTTCCCTCCTACTGACCTTCCCCAATATGTCCTTGACTAAATATGTAGTTCTGCACACGAAAGGAAGGAATTTAGAAGTGTGTGGAGTACTTACAATTAAATGTCATGCAAGCCACATGTGGTTTTGTTGCTCCAAATTCAGCTCAAATAAGTGGAAAGGATTACAAAACGAGGGAACAACTTGGGTCAACCTGGACTGCTCAACAAAATATGTTTTTCGTCATAGCACCTGGGAGTATGTGATGCATTTTACCAAATGAAGACAGCAATGTGGAATCCAAGTCAGGGGCTCAGGTGTGGTATAATTGTCACGAAGAACGTTAGATAGTGTTGCTTCATGAGCCTTCCTAGCGCTGGTGCTTGAAATAGTTGCTGCTTGCTTTGCTTGGCTTGTGCAACTGCAGAGAAGGGAATGTTTTCCATGCCCACTGTGACACGACAAGCAGAAATGAAGGTAGGAGTCGGATGTGAGGTCATGGCTTTCGCTAATGGGAAATTAGGCAAAGGAGAAATGGAGCTGTTCACGTTGAGTGAGCCAAAGCTTAGGGGGCTCTCAGGTCCTTAAGATTAACTTGTTTTCACTTGCTGGACCATGCAATGAATTGAGAGATCCTCATATGCGAGATGTTACCACCCACCATTCATGTACAGTTTCTCACTGAACCCACTCAAATCTCTGCTATTCCTGTGATCAGGAGACCAGTTTAACCTCCTGATTAGGAAATTTCCTCCTGGTTTTAACTGAGATTTGCTCTGTCCTGCTAGAACAGCTCCACTGCTTTTGGGAGCCAACAGCCTACAGCCAATCTGACACAGCCGTGCTGTCTCCTGCACCCCAGGCTCTGCAAGGTTTGGTAACATTAGCTGATGGAGGAAGGACATGTGCCTCTTCCTGAAAAACTAAGGAGAATGATCTGCTGTGTGTAGCAGCAATGCCATTTTCTTCCCAGTCAACTGCTCCTGCTGGGGCAGTCACGTTCCCTCCTGCCAGCCTTTTATTGTGCTTTTGCAGTGGGAAGAGGGGGATAGAAGAAGGGGGGATCTTAATTGAAAAAGTAGGCCTAGGGCTTGAGGGACATAACAAAGTCAGTGGGAGTGTGTGAACAGCAATTTATTTTGTCAGTTCAAGTTACAGTCACCCTGACATGTGAAAATTGCAGATGCCAGTTTCTCAACGTGTCACTGTGACAAGCAGCATCCCAAATAATGAAACTCTGGACTTGGTTTGCAGAGCTTTGGAAAGCCCAAAGAAATGGGATCTAAAAATTGGCTGATAAACTGAGTTATCTTTGACATAAGGGGCATGATCTTAGCTCAGCCTTTCACAAGATGATCTTCATACCTTTCATTGCTTCAATAGAGCATTCCTGTCGTTGTAGTGCTCACACTGTTTATGGCCTTCACAGCCTCTTTGGGCTTTGGAAATTGAGCTATTTTCATGAGGAATGAAGCAGACCTTTTCCCTTGAAAGTGTAAAGGATTGGAAGGAGTGTGGCTGAAGTGTTGATACGAGACTGGGTAGAGCTCCAAAGCCACTTGTTAAGGCTGGGACCCAGTTAGGAAATTCCCTGGTCCCCTGACTGCTTTTTGAATGTTCCATTTCTATACCTTGTTCATCACATGTAAAATGGGAAGTAATGCTGATATTTACCTCTCCTGTCTTTTCTGACTTAGTTTAGTAAGCAGCAATCCTTTACGTGTATTTCTATAACACTTCATACAGTTTGGCTCAGCCATTATTATGGTATCTAGATAGCCTAGCAATAGTATCTCTTGTTTTGTGCAGATCAGTTCCAGTAGTATTCTTGCCAATGACTGTTCGTTCATTGGCCTTACAGAAGTGGACAAATAGCCACTAATGATCATTAATGATCTTCATTAGTAAAATGAAGAGCTTATTGGAAGTTCCATCCGAAAGACGCTGTTCTGCAGTGACCCTTGGCAGGAGTTCGAGTAGCAGCAAAGACGTTCATTGTCTTTAAAAGAGAAGTCCTTTATAACATGGCAAAGATATGAAAGGTTCTCTCTCTGATTTCTTCATTTAATCTGGGTTAGGTGTCAATAGGGTGGTCAGAATGTGTGACTTCTGAGGACATCCTGAACAACTGGACTCATTTTCTCTTGGAAGAAAAGAGTGACAGAGGATATAGTAAGCCTTCAAATGCATAGGAGGCCTGTGCATGCAAAAAGCAGTATGTTATCTTTGGAGAAGAATAGGATGAGAAGCTGTGAATTAAACTGTAAGGAGGTCTGTGTCCAGAAGCTGAAGCGCAAGTATCAACAAGGCCGGTGAGGTCAAGAGCTTTGTGCTGTCTCCTGTAGCACATAGTCCTAGCAAGCTGGGCATGGAAGGGCATAAAAGATACTGTCGAACCAACCCTTGTTCTAAACCGACATCTGGAAGATTTGGGAAGCTGTCAGTCAGTGGGTACAGGAAGATTGATGTGGTTTTGTGACTTTGGAAGGGCTGCTAAGCTGACAGGAGCGTTGTGCCCGGGAGAGTTTCAGTAGTGTAAGAAGAACCTGTGTTTGCAGGACAGTACATCGCCTTTGGCTGTACTGCTCTCTCTTTTCATGTAAACTTAAAAATAGGGGATGGATTCTCAGAGACTCAAAGCCAAACTGTCCTTGTGCAGCCAGGGCCAAAAGTAATCTTGGTCACATGAAGCTAAAGACGGATGTGCAGTGAGCCAGAGTGGGATCAGCTGCTGCTGACAGATAAACGAGCTTGGTCTGTGCGCTTTCCAGGACATGGTGACAGCTGAAGTCATTCTTTTCCATGGAGAATCATCCATTGCCTTTGCATCAGTGCTCCAAGGGGAAGTGCTGTGCTGCCCCTCTCACACGTCCAAGAGGGCTGTGTCTGCTTTTTGGGAACTACAGAACAAAACTATATGAATTAAGCTGCAAATCTATGTTGGGATTTTTACTGATTGTTCTTCATCCACAGCTGCCCTGGGGACACCCTTGTGGGTACATCCCTAGATGGACAGACTGAGAGAGCTGTGTAGTTACTCGACAGACACTTCACATGATATTAGCTCTGTGCTTGTCTGTGCTCTTAAAACATGCGTCATTGTACGCTGCAATTATAAGGAGAGCGAACTGGCAAGGAAGGATGATTGGATCAGTAAGCCACTGGAACAGGAATAACTAATTCTGCTCTTAACTCCTCATTTAACCCTGGCTCTGACACTGAAGATCAGTGTTCTCATCTGAAGGGAAAAAATATTCCCTGCCCGATTTATCTTATTTCCTTGTATAATAGCACCATGTCTGTGTCATATTTTGAAGGGACAGAGACATGAAGTTGTGTCTATGTGATGAGGATCAAACTATAGGTGCCTTACAATTAATGTTAATAGTAGTAAGTATAATGAAAACATTTACAAAGAGGTAGGAAGTGCAGTCATAACAGCAACAGCTAGGAAAGTCTGTAGCGTGTAATAGAACCTGGTTAATTCTTTGTGTCAGTTTGCAACCCTGACATCCCTCACCAAATATTCTGGCAAGCTCATAGCGCTTTCAAGAAAAGCTTTAACAGCCAAGTTCCAGCACTGACATCTCATGTTGCTTTTAGTTTATTACTATTGTAAAATGCGCTACTGAGCACTTCCGAGTGCATCGTGCAATAAAATGCTGTGGAATTACAAATGAATTTTGCTTGCAAGGTGAATGAGCCTGTGATTTAGAGTCTTTGGTATCAATATCATTGATGGTTTCGTGGTGAAGATTAATGCAGTCACAAGGGTTTGGGCTTTAATTTGGAAGGTTCGGCATAGTTGGGAAAAGGTTAATTTTGGTGGGATTATTTGTAAGCTTTCATCCAAATTGTTCAGCCACCTATAAAATAAGAGTGGGTTTGCGGTTGGTTTTGTTTTTTCCTCCTGGTTTGCTGCTTTTTCCTCTTCTAGATCCAACATCTGTTATGAAGTCAACCTTTTTGTGCCTCTGCTCCTACCTCCCAACACCTACAAGACTCCATTGTCCTGTGGGGCAATGTTTACAGGTTGATGCTGTTTGCAAGAGGCTCCTCTGTGGTCCTCGTGCCTCCTTTTTTGTGTGTGTCCCATTATAAACCCATGCAAAATTCTCCCAGCTGAGGAGCCAAGTCATCACTTTGAAATGCACAGTGCCAAGTAATACTTTTCTCCCCCCTTAAATATTTTAGACAATGCTTTTAGCAAAATGGGTCATTCCTCTGTCTAGTCAGCGTGCAGCTCCTGGCAGTGACCAGTTCTAGGTACCAGAGCTGCTGCAGTGGGCAGTAATGGATTAAATATGTCCACTGTGAAAGATTTTTCCTTAATTGTGTTAGGTTGAGGTTTATTTTATACCCTCATCCATGGCGTCAAGCCAAAGAGACCACAATACACCTTCCTTTCCAAGGTCCGAGTGCCGAAAACTATCCCTTTACAAGAAGGGTGCTTAAGTGCTTTTCTGAATCAAAGCCTGAGTCAGTGCTTTAATGTACTCTGTTCATGCTTGGAAATGGCCTATACTCCTCTGAGCGGATTTCTTTTAAAGAAGCTAAGCCTACTACAGTGTCTGAAGAATTCAATGTCACACTGAAAACTTATCCCCCAGATCTGTGTCCAAAGAGATCCTGCTTAATGGATGCTACCTATTACTTACTGCCATACAGCATTCCTCTTTCAAGCACTGAAACAGTCTGTTCTCTCTCCAGGCAACGTGTCAAATTTTTGTCTGGTCGCCCATGGTGTTTTCCATTTATATTCAAGGTTCTGAGGAAGGTCACTTCAGTGCAGCATCAACGGCACCTCCATAACCATGATCTCATAGAGATATTTGAGGCCGGCTCAAAGGCGAGAGTATGGTAGGACTCAGGCTGCCCACTGGGAAGTGTAGGCAGCCATCTCGTGGAGGCATCAGGATATCTCGAGTGGGAAGAGACCCATAAGGATCATTGAGTCCAACTCCTGTTTCCTCGCAGGACTGCCTAACACTAAGCCATATAACTAAGAGCATCCTCCAAATGCTCCTTGACCTCTGATAGGTTTGGTGCTGTGGGAAGCTTGTTCTGGTGATCAACCACCTTTTCAGGGAAGAACCTTTCCTTGTGTCCAATCTGAACTCCTCTAAATACATTTCACTCCATTTCCTCATGTCCTATCACTGGTCAGCACCAGTAAGATCAGCACCAGCTCCTCCATGCTGTAGCCATCTGCTCCCATGGGGCACCCCTGAGGTCACCACAGCTGCTTTCAGCACAGCGGACCACGTTGTCCTTTCAGAAGGTCTGAAGCAGGATCCTGATATGCCTGGACATGATTTATTGTGGCTCATTTCAAGCTTTACTGCTGCCCACTGGTCCTTTGTTTTGAGTGTTGCAGTGCTTGAGGAGGATTCGTCCTGTAGTCTTGCTGGGCTATTTTAAGGCAGTGCTGCCAAGTATCCCTGCAAGCCCACGTGCTTCAATTAGCCTTTGTCTGGCCTGAGCTGGTTTTGTTATCACCCTCTTTTTTGCTGATAAAGCAGGAACGTTTTTAGAGGCGTTTTCCACCCCCCCCTGCAGGATGGATGGGAATGAACTTTGTCAGGTGCTTAGAGTAAAAGGAATTGTAAGGATACCTGGCTCCCTGGCGCTCCTGACAAATCACTCCAGGGGCCTCGTGGCTCGGGTTGCTGGATCTGCAAAGCAAGGCTAATATTTACTTCCATTATATATATTAATAGAGCTTAGTAACTTTGAACAAGGTCAGGACTTCACTGCATTACCCACTGTGCTAAGACACGCATACATTAGTTCCTGCCTCATGCCTCCTGGAAAGAAGTGACGTAAGGATGCAGTGCCGACGAGATGCAAGGGATAATCCATAATGCATGATGTATTCTGAGGTTCCGTCCTGTCAGTCTGGCTCGTCTGATGGAGTGCATTATGAGCGGGAGATGACTTGAGCTGGCCTTTCCTAACTTGATTATCTTCTTTCGGCATTAATACCCATAATAAGGATCCATGATCAACGGGAGGCCATGTATGAAAAACCTCTGCGGAGTTCTGATGCTGCTGCTGACATAAACCAGTGGGAATAAAGCAGCAATGCCAAAGCGTATGTCTCCATCAAAGCCGACAGATGCTTTGTTTAAAGCTAAGACTCTCATTTCCATCGTTGCCTTAGGTACTGGAGTCGCTCTCTATATGATACCATGGTCCTTCCAATTCAGACCAATGACTCTCTGAATTAATAGATCAGTGGACAACAGCTCTGTCAACCCACACTATGAATTAATAAATAGCCTGTTTTCAACCCAGATTTAGGGCTGCCTGACAGGCAATGTTCTGCCATAGCCACTGTGCCTTTGTTCTATGCTTCAAACTTAGAAGCCACGGTTACAATAAAGAATAGTTTGGAACCTCTGGATGTTGAGTTGCTGCAACCTCCCATGGTGGCTGCTGAAGTCTAAACCTGCCTTATGGGATGAAGTTATTTTGGTGGGACCCACACTATGTTAGTGCCTTTGCAGAGAGGATGAGGGACCTGTATGTGTACGAGTGATGTGTTGGGGTAGTGTTGCTGAGGTTATGGAGATGTGAATGTGGATCTGTGATGGGATGTGACTTTTTTGGGTCCTTCTATAAATAGATGATATTGATAGTGGTGCTTTGTCCTAGTACCATCTTGCCTATTTGTTCTGGTTTCATATTTGGAGGCAATAGTTAAAGGTCAGGCTGGGTACAAAGGTGACTGGATCTGCTGTTGATCATGTGACTTTGTTGGTGACAAAGAGATTGCACTTGGTCCAGGGTTGGACTAAAATAGAGCGGGTGCTTGTCTCTAAAATAATCTCAGCCTGGTTTGAGTTGAAGGCACCTTAACAGCTCATCCAGTTCCAACCCTTGCTATGGGCAGGGACACCTTCCACTAGAGCAGCTTGCTCCAAGCCCCGTCCAACCTGGCCTTGAACACTGCCGGGGATGGGGCAGCCACAGTTTCTCTGGGTACCCTGTGCCAACACCTCAGCACCCTTACAGGGAAGAACTTCTGCCTAAGAGCTCATCTCAGTCTCTCGTTTTCTTAAAGCAGGAGCTGCGTAAGCACTTGAGGAAGGAGTGAAGTTCATTTAAGCAAGACTGTAGTAAGTTGTCATCCTCTGTAAGGTATAGAGCTGGATCTGCAAAACCACTTCAGCAGGAGAGCTAAAGCTTTGTATCAGTAGGGCTGCAGTGAGATGATGTACTGATATAGATGTCAGCATTATATCCTGAACCAAAATGGTGGTAATGGAGCAAAATCAGGGTTTTTGAGCTCTGAAAGTGGGAGGAATTTGAGATTAGAAATGCTGTCTGGATAGCTGCAGCTTAATCTTGTATGAAAAGATACATAAAATAACTTACGAAATGAAGGCCTAGTTGTGAGGTGGTAATCAGTTGCTCTATAGTCACTCTATTGAACAATATTCTGAAGGTTTGTGTAATGCAGAATAGGTTCATAAATCATTAAAATCAACAGTGATTAAAATATTCTTTTAGTTATCCATTTATATATACATATATATTTATAATAATCCCACTTTGCAGTGTTTTAAAGTGAAATACAGTTCATCAAAAGCACTGAATACAGTTTGTGAGACGCTGGCTCTTCCTGCCTCGTAGGAGGAACTCCCCACACAGGGCAGTGCTCAGGGGAAAAAAAGAGAAGGATCCAGAGATGTCATTCCAAGAAAGAGTCTAGACATTAAGCCACTTCATAAAAAGCTATTGGAAATTCAAGGATTTCCTTACAAGTACTTGCATCTTTCTTTCCTGGCTTCTTCTGGAAGCTGCAAAGAGATCTGTTGACTTCACTGAGATTCACAGTACCACATAAATTAGGCAGAAAGACTCCATGGGAAGGGGGCCAAAGGAAAAGACAGTTCTGAAGTATATTATCTATTTCATTCTTCTCATTTATACACTTCTCTCCAACAGCAGCTCTTCCTCTGTACTTAGTGAAATATGCTTTGAGGTAAATTGAATGGCCAAAAAAGTAAGATAACCTGCCAAAAATAGTGAAGTTATATCTTCATTCTCCGTTCTGTATGAAATAACACAGCAGAACTAGTAAATATGAAGGTCATGTTACGTCCTGTGTTGATGCAGTGCTTCAAAAATCACCTCAAATTGTTCTGCTGTAAGTGATGATGATAGCAAAGAAAGCAGAAGCTCCTACAGAGCAGTTCCAATACTGGGTCTTTTTTAGGTGGCTGGTTGGATAAAGGAACTCATGGCAATAAGCTACAGCCATATAGCTGGTACCCAGCAACAGGCCTTTGGGGCTTGGCTAGGTGTCCATTCCTGGTAGAAGTGCCACTGGGTAGGTAATATTTTCTGTCTCCTGTTTCAGGGTACAGGGGTATGGAGTGTGGTTGTCTTCCAATTGCTTGTGTTTCCAGCTCTCAGCTGCTTTTTGAAGGTACTTATTTTTGTGACTGTTGTACTTATCAGGGTGGATTAGCAACTCTGTTGACTTCAGTGCTTTGGCACAGGCTATCAGGAATTATTTTAGCAGTGCTCTGCCCTGGACAAAGTACATCTAGTTTTCAACCTCTGCTCTCACTTCCAAGCAATAAGCTACTGAGGGTTTCATTTACAGTCAGACATTCAGTGGAGTTCCTATCTGCAGCTCTTTGTTGTACATTGGATTTTCCTTTGTTAAAGAGAAAGGACCATCTCCACCTAATGGTTTCTGGCTACCAGTAAATGGTGGCTATTCCACAAGGAGGTATAAAGCACAGTAGGATGTTTTCAGAGAAGGTAATAAATCTGCTGGGATTGTCATGAGGAGTGCCAACATCGTTTGAGAGAGAGGAACTTGTGGCATTTCCTTTGCTTCATCTCAGGCGTCATCTCCACGAAGGCTGGAATACATAGGCCAAATTCTCTGCTCAGCAGATCTATCATTTCCCAGCACCGAAAGGGCTGGGCCCATCCCCTGCAAATTGTTTAGGGTAATACCAGGCTTTATTTTCACTATCAGTGTTTCAGGGGAACTAAAAACCCAGCCCTCTTCTTGGGCGGGCTGATTGCCCTTTGATAGTACCTTCAGGGCTGTGAAGAAGTTTGTAATGGAACATATTCTCTGTAATGGTGTTCAAGGTAAGGAAGAATTTAATCTGAAGTAAAGGCTGATCGTTTGAGACTTGGAAATTGAATATCCTCTCCATGCCATTATCTCCAGCAAAACGTTCACTGATTTCCTCTCGCGTGACTCAGAGTAACCTTTACATTCCTATGTACCTTTAAAGTAAATGTGACTACTCACTCCAGAAGGGTTCCTCACTCTTGTGAATTAGCTCCTTCTCATCATCATTCCACTTGCCTCCCCTGAGGATGAATGTCACCACAACCTCTGTGCTTCCACGCTAAAACCTGATCTCGTCACTCACTTCAAAGATGCAATTCACTGCCAAATACCTCACCTTCATCCATCTCAATCTAAACTCAGCAAAATGACCTCTCAAAAAGTACTCTACAGAGGCACTCTTTAATCAACATCTGTTTAGAGCTTTCCCCCGTTAACTTCACGTAGGCAAATTGTTTTCCATAATTAGACACAGATAGGCTTTGATATAACCAGCTGACATATAGAATACATATTCATTTCTCCCTCTGACTGCTTGAAGGATCTGAGTAATGCAGAAGAAACACCTAGTGAATTTAATACTAGTCTCAAGAGCTTCAGACTTGTCTAAGAGAGTCGGTGAGGCACTTCAGATAAAACTCAGCTCTTGTTAAAATGAGAGGCTTAGGACAGTGTGATGCTCTTGATGAAATAAGAGGCTGTATTTGGATAAGAAATAGAGAGGAACTTGGAGTCCATGCCTCTTATTTTCCTTTGCTAGATGGGCTATAAGGGGCAGGCATGTTCCCAAGGAGCAAGAAAATGATGCATTACTAAACCTATCACTGCAAAGAGTTTATGGTTTTGCAATCACAGGCCTGAACAGCTACTTGGGGCTCATTGGTGCTCACTGCTGTGGACTTCACTTGATCTGGATTGTCTGAGGCCATTTATAGAGACTCTAGTTCAGACAAACACTTCAACATATGCTTAAAGTTATTCATATGTAAAATACCCCTTAAGCACTCTCTACTAAACATGACCTTGATCTCTTGGTGCTGCAGTTCCCCAGTGAAAAACAGACATACGATAACAGCTTAATCAGGCTGAAAACTCCCAGCAGTCCCATGCTACTATTTCTCATGTAACATAACAAAACATATCTATAAACGTGATAGTATTTACTGGCTTGATTCTGCCCTTTCCCTGCAGTGAAATTAAATAACAGCTGACTCCAGAGGCAGGCTGATTGATTTCAGTGAAACTAATGCTACTACTCAACAGGAGTAAAGGCACAAGCAGCGGAGTCAGGCACTGAGCAGGGTCTGTTACTCCCCTGTTAGTGCCGCAGAGCTGTGGTTATTTTGAGAAAGCCTGTTCCTATTTTCTGTCTCCTCCTGATCTTTTCTTTTTGCCTTTTCTCAGCTTCATAGAAGAGTCTCAGAAATTATCAGTTGTCTGTCAGCTTTAAACTCTCCTATTTCTGGAACTTTCAGGTTCCTCGAGTGAGCGTTTAGAGCCACTGTATCTCCAAACCATCTGCTAGGATTGGAAAAAAACCCAAAACCACTTTAAAAGCTGACAGCTGACTTTGAGAAGTCTTTAGTAATTGCAGCTCCAGTTGAAATTATTGAGAACTAATGGGCTGAGATGTTCTGGAAAGTCAGGGCACGGGAGGGTTTGCTTTCTACTGCCTCCAGCCCCATCATTTTCTGCTGTGTTTCAGTGTGTGATTGTTGAAGGTATCCAAGTTTGGAGGTGATTAAAACTCATAAAGTTCATTCAGTCTTTAGCATATTGATTTTGAACAGTACCAACAGAAGTAAATGCTTAAATCCCACTAAATTAGAGTCTAAATGCCTTAGGTTTCTTTATAAATCCTTCTGGTAGGCATCAGATATCAAACAGACAAACCAAAAAAATTAAGCTGAAGCCAGGGTATTTTTCTTTCCCTATGGGGAAAAGGGCACCCCTTATGCAACGAATCTTCTTTTGTAATGGTTTGGTGGCTTTGTCTAAATCCATTTTATTTCATTGTCCTTTTACTTTACATAATGTCCATAAAATGGCAAAACACAGGAGGTTACTGCTGAGGAGAACAACTAGTAGAAAGCTCTTTAGTAGAATAATGTTGCAGAAAAAGCCACTTTTTAGGCCAGAGCAACTTTCTTAGCTGTGTTTTTGCATGAAGCTTTGTCTTGCAGTCCCCCAGAGCAGCTTGCATCTCTTGTCTTCATATCAGGGCAACAAAAACAAGGAATGAAGGAGCTGGCTTAGTTCCCCTCACATTGTAATACCCAGCACGTGGATGATATCAGAATAAATGTTATAAGACAGGTAAAGCTTAATTCTACCCCGGTCCCAGGGGATGCTGAAAACTGGGAAAATGGATTCTAGGGAAATGAAACAAATAAGCTTTTTTAACATCAGGCTGGGGAAGACCCAAGATGGGATCTGTTTGGGAGCCCTTGCTCTCATATGGATACCTCTGGATATCAGAGAGGAGTTCTACCTGTGTGTAGGGATGATTTTAACTGAGAGCCCATCTCCTGTTTTTCTGTATTTGAGTTCTTTACTGGGAGGGTGGTGAGGCACTGGAATGGGCTGCCCAAAGAAGTGGTTAAGTGTTCAATCCCTGGCAGTGTTCAAGGCCAGGTTGGACAGAGCCTTGGGTGACATGGTCTAGTGTGAGGCATCCCTGCCCAAGGCTGGGGGTTGGAACTGGATGATCTTAAGGTCTTTTCTAACTGAAACCAGCCTGTTTTAATATGATTATTTGCCCCAGGTTTCCACCACCCTGCTTCCATATGCACCCTGTTGTATTCATCTGCAGGGTGTCCTCTTCTGCAGTGAACCCTCATAAGCAGACTTTGAGAAGCTGTGCCCAAAGCCCACCGACAGCAGTGATGGGAGGAAGGAGAACCTTTGCCTGGCTTAATGTGGGAAACTCTAGGAGCACAGGAGGAGAGGGTAAAACTGCTATGGGAGTCCTTGCAATTGGAATGCAGTTTTGCAGATGGTTATTTCAGTGGAGAGTAGTCCTTAATATGGAGTCTCCAGAGCACACTTCCTCAGCTCTTTCTTCCCATTCCTCCCCTCACGTATACGTCTATGTGCATTAATCACATCACTCTTGTGTTCTGTCTAAGTTGATCGCAGGGACTTGAGTTTCTTGCCAGCTTCTGCCTAAGTGAAAGCTGAGGTGTTTGATCTGTCAAAGCCGACTGAGCTGCGGCGTGCAGCGAGCAGGTCTCGCTCTCCATCCCTGATCCTTCATTTCCTCTGATGTCATCACCCCAGTTTAAACAGAGGGGCCAGGCTAAAAAGGCAGAAATCTCTGTCTGGCTTCAACCTCCAGCAAGTTCAGGCATGTTCAGACGTGTCCATGGACTTGTTTTCAGAAGTGGGTATGTTCCTGCCCCCTCTCTGGTACAAAGCTGTTGGCCATAAGCTCATTCTTCTGAAACCTCAGTGTTTACATGGGCCCTGTGACTGTGATTCAGTTGGGCTCCAGCTGCTGATCCTGACCTTCACTTATCTGGAGTAAAAAGTAGAAATCCAAAGCTACAGGAGAGTGCTTCTGCTTTTCATATAGTTCACAGAATCACAGAGTGGTTTGAGTTGAAGGGACCTTAAAGCTCATGCAGCTCCAGCCCCTGCCATGGGCACGGACACCTTCCACTAGACAGGGTTGCTCCAAGCCCCTGTGTCCAACCTGGCCTTGAACACTGCCAGGGATGGGGCAGCCACAGCTTCTCTGGGCACCCTGGGCCAGCGCCTCAGCACCCTCCCAGGGAAGAGCTTCTGCCTCAGAGCTCATCTCAGTCTCCCCTCTGGCAGGTTAAAGCCATTCCCCTTGTCCTGTCCCTACATCCCGTGGCCAAAGCCCCTCTCCAGGTTTCCTGTAGCCACTTTAGGCACTGGGAGCTGCTCTAAGGTCTCCACTTAAGGAGCCTTCTCCAATTCATTCACTGCCCCACAGCTAGCTCCAAGTTAGCCTGTTTGTAGCCAGTGGGGTCTCCTGAGCCCCCATCCAGCCAGTTTGGCATGGGATAACATCCAAAAGAGGGAAACAAAGGTGTTTGGGAAGGTGTGCCTCCATCCGTGCGCAAGCAGACCTCCTCTTCCCTGGAGAACCTTTGTGCACAGGCATTTGAACACTGAGCTTCTTCTCAGGATTATACTTTCTGTTCAGAGAAAGCTACTGCAGTTGGCACACGTGTTCCAGTGCTTTATAGGAGCAGTGGAGAGGTTCGTAAGATACAGCAGGACCTGAACAGCGCCGAGAGCAGCTCTTCAGTGAGAAATGAGCAAGTACTCGTCATTCATGTTTCCGGTAGAAACAACGCTGTTCTAGGCCTGTTACATTTATGATGGCTTTTACCAACTTAAATGGAGTCTTCAACCCTAGATTTTTATGGTTGTGTTTCAGCTTGGGATGCAGAACAGGAATTGTCCTCATCAGACACAGGGTTTTTAGAAGTTGGAATTTCTTGGAAATGTAGAGTTCTAAACAGAAATCCTGAGGGGTTTTCTCCAGAACAGGAGGACTTAAATAATTATGTTAATCTTTCAGATAAAAAATATATCCTATTTTCAAGGAATACACTGAAAAACCCCCTCAGTATTTGAATACATTTAAATCACACTGAAATGGAGAAGATTTCACTAGTCTGGATGTCTAGTGTAGTTGCTGATCTGCTCATGTTCAGTGGTCTGGTTCTCCCTAAATCACAGTGTATTCTCTGTGTTGTTGCAGACCGACTGCATCCCAAAATACTTTGTAGAGTTAATGAAATGCAGCCTGAAATTCAAAGGAAAGAGAACAGTGAGGATGTATATGCAAGAGAGAAATGTATTGCTTTCAGGGACAGCTTGGAAATAGATGAAAAGCCTCAGGTGTGTCAGGGAACTTTCTCAGAACACATTCGGTACCTCCTGTAAGAGCAAGAACTTTGCAGTGATTTGAGGTGCTCCGCAGGTTGGTTTCTATATCTGGGGTCTGAAAGTTAATAAAGAGGAGACAGAAGGTGTTCCATCACCTTGCTATGGGCAAGCAGATTTCAGTAGCCAGATGTCTTTAGTGCTTGTAGGATGCTTCTTTAGTACTTAAAGAAATTCTTCCCTGTGAGGGTGCTGAGGCGCTGGCACAGGGTGCCCAGAGAAGCTGTGGCTGCCCCATCCCTGGCAGTGTTCAAGGCCAGGTTGGACACAGGGGCTTGGAGCAAGCTGCTCTAGTGGAAGGTGTCCGTGCCCGTGGCAGGGGTTGGAGCTGGATGAGCTCTAAGGGCCCTTCCACCCCAAACCAGTTGGGATTCTATGATGCAGCTTGTCTGATGGAATGAGCAATATTGCCTTGGAAATCAGCAGTGTCTTCATTGCGTTGGCTCCAGCAATGTTCCTGTACAGCAGTTAACTTCAGGCTGAGACCTCCAAAGGCCTGCACTGAGCTTGCTTTGGAAATTTGGGATTTTTTTCCCAGATGCTTTTCAGGGCTTTTCTGATTGCTGAATTTTTTCTATTTCTCAAATTCCACTTTTTTTTTTCCCTTTGTCCTCTTTTGACTCAGCCTTATCCTTTTTTCTCTCTCTTGATGCCTCTAAGCAGCTCCTGAACCATTTACCTATTTCTCTGATCAAGGTATAAATTGGTCTGAGCTTGGAATGAAATTATTCTGTACCAGCAACACTTGGTCCTGTGCTACTGGTCCACTTGGGCATTATCATTCTTAGCCAGGTCTATTTGAGTTGGCACAGAAGTCTGGTTTAAGTTGGAAATGGGACAGAAGGAAGCCTCGGTTTCCATCCAGACACAGCATTCCCAAGTCCTCAGTTCAAACTTCAGCCATTTCTAATGAAGAGCTCATCAAATCTCATAAACCCCACACTGGATTTCACATTAGATTTCTTCTAATGGCTACACTTGAGGAATAAAAGTACTTATTTTGCTTTCTGAGTACTCTGTTCTTTTGTCATCGTCTTTGTTTTCTTTCTGTGACATCTGTGGACAAACCGGATTTGGAGATAATTGGGTCAGTTAGATGGGAAATCATATATTGAGCGTAAATAAGTTTGGTTTTCAGAATACTCTTGCTCATCAGCGCATCCACAGAGGCACAAGCATGCACATGTGGTCCTATGTATACCGGTTACATGATAAACCTTCCTAAAGGGAAGCAGAAGCGCTTGCATATGTATTGATATAATTTAGACTTCTGTTCCTTTCTCAGGGAATGTTGTGCTGTTATTTAGATGGCTCAGAGTTATATTTGAAGCAAAAAATTATGCATAACCTTGTCTGCTCCCTCTGAGTTTTGAGGTAATACAGATCCTGCTCTTGCATATAGTTTGCCCCCCATAAATTAGATCCTGAGTCAAAACCCCTCAAAAACATAAATGCAAGCATAAGCCCAACAGGCGCTAGGATGGTTAATACATTACTTAAAAAGGAAGGAGAGGAAACAACAAATGATACAGAGAATGGAGTATTCAATGCCTTTTTTCATGTGAGTCCCCAAAAAAGTTGGTTGTGGTTGTATACTAATGCAGTAAGTTTTAACAAGGGGATCATCTGAAATAGCAAAAGACTATTCTGGCTAACACTGAGGTAATTCAGATGTTCTGCAATTCAGCAGGACCTGATGAAATCCACCCTGGAGTACTTTGGGATTGAGCTGAAACAATCCCAGAGGGATTAGAGATTATCTTTCAGAGTTCACAGATGACCAAGGTAGAGTCAGAGGCCTGGGGAAGGGTAAACGTAAGGTCTATTTTTAAATAGGGGGAAAATGAGAACCAGGGGGCTTATGGAACAGTAAAACTGACTTCAATACCCTGAAAGTTTCTAGAATTAGCTGTTACAAGCACTCAGAGAATAAGAAGTTAATAAGAAACAGCAAATATGGATTTACCAAGAGCAAATCATGTCAAACCAGTGCAATTTCTTTGGAGGGTTGATGTAAATAAAATCCAAACAAGGAATATGACATTTGCTGATTTTTAGTTATGAACGCTGTCACTCTTGGCTTTCTCATAGCCAAAGCAGAGAGGCATGCTCCATTTTCAAATAGCCACATTGTGGGGGCACAGGTAGTTGTAAATTAAGGCTTAAAGAGTAGATGTCCATAGTCTGCTGCCTAGGTGGGAAGGCATGTCACATGGGTGCCTAAGGATTTTCCTGGCACCGGGAATTGCTCAGTGCTTGAGTGCCTGACAGTATAAAGTACATACTAATAAAACAATCTGAGGTCATACTGGGTGGGATTGCAGCATTTTGGAAAGGAGAACTCCGAATGGTTTTTATAGCTGGTAGTGCAAAACTAACAACTTGAAATGTGATAAAACCACATCGGAATGGTTAGTGAAATAAATGCAAGTACAAAATGCAGAGCAGAGGATACTTTGCAAGAGGAGCAGTATTTAAAAGCTGAGACAATTAAGGATTCAGAGGGCCGGAAAATCCTACACTCAATGTGATATAACATCAGTGATATACAACTGGATGTGATATAAAAGGGCTTCAGAAAAGACAGCTCAGGCAATGGGAGGTTTTAGTGGGACTTGCGGGTGAAAGACAAGGGGTAAGTTTTGCTTTCCAGGCAACCTTCGTACAGCCTTGGCTGCATTCCGCTTCGGTTGAGCAGTTCAAGCAAAGTCTTGACAAATTGGAGAGGGACTAAAGGAGAGCTCTAGGAATGATAAGAGGTTTGGAAAATGCAACCAATGAGGAAAGATTGAAAGAACTGGATTTGTTTAGTCTAGAGAAGGGAAGAGTGACAGGATGTGATAACATTCCTCCAATATGTGAAGCATTGCTAGAAAGAGAATAGTGATGAATCGTTCTTCATAGCAGCAGTGAGGAGGAGAAAAATAATTGGGGTAATTTTTAGCAGAGAAGGTTCAGTTTAGATATTGGAAAAAGCTTTCTAGCTTCAAGGCTATTTCAGTATTAAAATCTGTCTGAGAAAGTTACTGATCTGTTTCCTTGGAGGTCTTTAGAAACAAGTTAGTCATTCATCAGGGATGGTCTCAGAGCATTTTGTATTGTCCTGTGCATGAGGGAACAGGCTAGCCTGCAGCCTTTGGTATCTTCTGGCTCTTGTATCTTAGTTGTAATTGTAAGTGCATTTAAAGATTAGGCTGAAACCAGCAATGGTCAGATAGAGGAGTTTTGGTTGTTGATCCACTCTAAGTTTGGGATGATGCTGTAGATGCATCTAAGGTCTTATAATCATGACAGATTTTACTCATCCAACACATGTGTGAAGTGACTATTACACATCTTACAGTAGGTGAGGAGTAAGGCAGAGTAACTAGCTTCATCAAGGTCATTCTGTATGCTAGAAACTGATCAGTTTAGGTAACTAGGCTGGGTGCCCTTTCAACTGAAACACCCTTTAGGTTTTGAGGAAAGCATTGTGTCTGTCTCATCTCTGGTTATTTGGACAGTAGACAGGTGGGAAAACCTGTTCCTTAGAATTATAGTCTTCCTTGGCAGTTGTGTTGTGGTTCCACACATTTCTTTACCTTTGTTTTACTTCTTAATTAATTAATAATTGCTGTAATTAGTAATTAATGTGCTTAGGTTTTTAAGTGGCTTCATTTGTTACATACACTTGACTGTGGGATAAGTGTGACCTAGTGGAAGCAGTGCAATGGTACATAGACAACATTCCATTCCCACTAGCAGGTGAGCACTGCTTCCTGGAAACAGAGTCCTCTCCTTTAAAGTCACAGATGACTGTTTAATACAAAGGTCCATGGAGGCTGGGATCTTCAAAGGGCCAAAGACCTCCAGACACCTACAGAGCTCTGAGAATGATGAACATCTCATTGCTGAAACAAGGATAGTTGAGGATGTAATCCCATCTTCCCTCTTTCTTTCTGGAATTGTGACTAGAAGACTAGAAATGATACTGTATACTATTTGTTTTTCACGTATGGACCCAGAAAAAGGGGTATAAAGGTAGCGTAAGCACAGTTGTACATGGGCTTTGAGTAAATGGAAGTGATCTCTGGAAAGGCCAAATGTCTAAAACCATCAGCATTTGAAATTTCATGATGCTGTTCACTAAAAAAAAAACCCAAGAACAGAAAAAACACGCTTCTGCCCTTTCAATCTGAAATGAGCAACCTGCTATAGTGGAAGGTGTCCCTGCCCATGGCAAGGGTTGGAACTGGATGAGCTTTAAGGTCCCTTCCAACCCAAACCACTCTGTGATTCTATGATAAATGCCTTTGTAGTGTTCTCTCAGCATGTCTCTGCGCTGACTTCATGGGGAGTCTCTGCCAGGTGAGGTCCAGCCGAGCAGGGGTTGGTGGTCCAGCACTGTGTTATCCCACTCCAAACTGCCTTTCCCAAGGGATCTCATGGTCTCTGTGAAGTTGTGCAGTTACAGGAAACAGACACAGCAAGGCTGCCGTCCCCACTAAATGCCCGTAGCTGTTTTGGCACTGCAGTGTGAGTGCTGCTGCATACCTGCATGTTGGAAGTTGAGTGATTTAGTTAAGAGATCACCCTGATGATGACAAGTTGAGGGAAGAAGCAGAGCTTGGCAGCTTTTCTGCCTACACAGCACCATGTCTTCCCTTACACCGCATTGCTTTGTGTGTCTGAACAGCAGGAAGTAATTGTCCAAGTAACAAGAGCTGGGTCCTCACCGCTGTTAAGCATTGGGATTGCTGTTTTCCATGCCTTGGGAGTTGCAATGCAGAATTAGGTAGCTTGATGGTAGGTTGGAGGGAGGTTGTGCAGTGGAGCTGGCTGCCCCAGCCCATGACCCTCACTAGGGCTGGACTGATCCAGATGGGACATTTTCCAGCTGACCGACCGCTTCCCAAATTCCTGTTTTAAACCTGGGACTAAATAAAGCAATATCCAGAAGGTTTCTTGTTTGGGGGCGGGGAGTGTATGTGTTGATGGGTGTTGTTTTGCTACACAGCTGCATCATCCCTGAATAAACTACCCCAACTAGAGATGGGCTGGACCAAGGAGACCTCTGTATCTTGAGTTGGTGCTTACAAGCAGCAAGCCTCTGTAAAATCCCATCTTCACGCTTTGCCTGGAGAACACAAAAGGTTAAAAGCCAAAGCTGGATTTTACTTTCCTGCAGTGAATTTACTTCTTTTCTGGTAATGATAGCAGGTGAGATGTTCCCCCTTTGTACACACCTTTTGCTTTTGACTCCTTGATGCTCCCTTCTCACCCCACCGCTGCACACACCATTGCTCTGTGCTACATATTAGAAGTGGGGGAGATTTCTTGAACCAGGGGCCTCCTGCTTAATGCACTAAGGATTCAGTCAGGCCAAAAATGCCTGTAGCATATGGGGAGGGAAAGGGCCAGCAGTGAGCAAGCTTGGACAGATGTGCTATAGAGGGAGCGTGCTGTTGGTGGGGGTGGAGATAGCTCCCCCCCATCCCAACCCATTCAGAGGGTGTCCAATCCAGAGGAACGGACCCTTTTTAGGACCCCAACAGTTAGGGAGAGCCCCTGAGGCAGTTTTGGCCAGGAGGTTGTGCGCACACACACACACACACACACACACACACACACACGGAACAGTTCAGCAGCAGTCCAATCCCCAGTGACATGGAGCTTGCTCTTAATTCAGAGCATATTTCAGGCTTTGGTTTAAGAAAGGGGTGGGGGGGGGGGAACCCCCAACACCAAAAACCAACCCGTAAACCATAAAGAATCTATTGAGACAATTGTAAAGGGGGAAAAAATAGAATGTGGCTGCAGCTGAAGTTTTTTGGGAGGAGATGTAGGGAGGAGATGAAAAATAAAAGGAACAATTCCCATTTTCCTCACTGGTCAGCCTGGCAAAGCATAGACCTATGCAGGCACCTTCCCAAAACCCAGAGAGGTGTCTCCCCCCAAAACACTGCCCTCAGATGAGCTTCTGGTGGATCTGAGCTTCGTGATAGATGCACTCTGCTCATTCGCACTTGTTTGCATGGCAGCATCTCTTGTGTTTCTCGGGTTGTTTCCAAACAGAAGCTGGGTGATCAGTAGTTTGTCTTCTGGGTTATTTGGTCTGATTGAGCACCTTCACCAGGGAATCTGACAGCACACTGGAAGCAAGAGGCTTACAACCTTCCTGGTGAGATGAGGTTATCTGATGAGACTCCATAGGTGCAGAAACAGCCTCTTCAAAGCGTTCCAGTGATGTTTAAAGGTGCCTGGCAGGACTGGGAATGGTACCTCCATAACCCCAACCCTTCTGCATGGAATCTCTTTATAGGGTGATCTTCCCTGACAACAGTTTTCCTGTTTTGTTTGCAATTAGGAATTACGTGCCAGGGTCTAGGCATGTAATTCCTAACAGCAATTGAGCTGGTTCCTGCCCTAAATACCTTCCAGCCTTTGCTCTCAAGGACAGTTTTCCTCTAAAGGCAATTTAGATGCACAAGGCTCTTATATAGTTTGTTCACTGCTGCCAAGGACCTGCAGTGCAGGACACGTCCCCTGACTTAACATGTGTGCTTTTGACCAAATTGCCTCAGTTTCTGCCTAGGCCCACAGCTGATATAAAATGCTGAGAAATTATGGCTATTTCTGTTGTTTGGGTGTTTTGGTTTATTTATTTGTTTCAAATCTGCAGTTCATTTTGGCACACTGAGCTGGATTGACTTACCCAGGCAATTCTGATGTTAAAGACAATCACTCCCAACTTATCGCAGTGCTGGGAGGTGAAAACCCAGGGGAGGCTCGTGCGTGTCTCATGAAGGGGATCTTTGGCATCAGATCAACAGAAGCAATTGGCATTTGGAGGGAAAAGGTGCAACTGCATATTAAGAGGTTTGAATCTGCTGCTCCAAAAGACAAATGCTGCTTTGGCAGGGTCATTCTGTGTTTGGTACCAGTCTCTGTGTTCAGGGGGGTTGGGGCTGAGCAAGGTGTCTGGGCGGGAGGTTTAGCCGTGCTGGCCCAGGTTTTTAGTTGGTTTTCTCTGTCAAATAAGTCAAGAAGAAAGGCAGGCAAACAAAGTCCAATTTCAGAAGGTAACTGGGCACCAGAGCTATTTGTCACCCTGTTTCAAAATGTTCCTTATGCACTTAAAAGCTTAAGGGATGGTGTCAGTGATTTCTGACTGCTGCCTGGGATCTAATTCTAACTCAAATCAGTGAGGAGTCAATAGGAGTTGGATGCCTGGCAATTGTTTTCCTGTTGAGGACTGAAAACGGGTGGAGTAATGCTCCTGTGTCTGACAGTGAAGCAGCATTTTGTCACCCAACAGTAATTGTTCCATCAGCCCTCTCTGTTCCAAGAGGCTCCTGTTAAGGTTATTTCTGACCGTGGTTTGCTGCTTTGCTCTTCCAGGTCTTTATCTATGCTCACCAGGGTTGTCCAAGGCAGATAGGAAGACTTTGAACTAAAAGCAGTAGCAGCAACTTCCTTGGCTTTAGTGGCAGCCTTTGGGGAATCCAACACTGGTTTTTTCATCGGCAGTTAAACTTTGGATCTGATGGCCTTGATTTAGGAATCTGGATTCAGCTTTGCATCGCCTAAGGCAATAAACTGCCTGGCAGCCTTGAGGACTAATTATTGAGATTAGAAGGAGACAATGTGGCTTACTGCCTTTTCCAGGGGAAGTAAGAAGTGCAACCTCAAACCCAAATGGCCTTTATTGTCAGGCTTTCCAGAGAGTTTGGAAAGCTTGAATACAGGACAGAAAGAAACCAAAGTGCAAGAGCAGGGGATCTCTTTCCCTTGTCCCTTACTTGATATTAGAGAATGAGTTGTTAATTTTTATACTCTGCATTTCCTCACACCTTGGGGCGTATTTTGCTTCTTTGTGTAACTCCCTTTGGCCCAACTCTGGGTTACCTGCCAGACCTCCTCTGTATGGTGTATGTATTGTGCTGAACTCTCGTTTTGCTTCAGCCTTGCCTTCCACTTGTGCACAGAAATCCAGACCGTCAGGCGAGCAGAGCTGCAAACTGAATCCACCTGGGTGATGCTGCTGGATGTGGAAAGGTTGAAGATGTGCTGTGGGGAGAAGGGAGGCAGCGTAGTGTGGAGAAAACAACTCGGATTACTGCCAGCATCTTGTAGTGCTGAAGGGATGTTGTTGTGCAGTGAGGCCATCCTCACCTGAGCAGCTCAGTGTGACCTAGCTGTAGTAGAGACCAGTCCGTAGGGAAGTGGTGCTTCTCCTCTCCATCACCTCGTGCTCCAGCCCTGCATCTCTTTTGGCAGGGATAGAAGCCGAGCACATCGCTGGTGCCGGCACGGCGCCTCAGCTCTCGGAGGCTGTGGTCACAGTGCTCCCTACAAGAGCATCTCCTTTTTCTTGGCCAAATATCGATGTGGGTAACTCCATACTTCCTTGTGAAATTCCTCTTGGAGTTTGATTTGATTTGTGTCTGTTCCTTGTGCAATATAAGGTTTTACTTTGTCTTGCCTAGCACTTGCTGTAAATGCAGTTTTGTTCCCCAATAGTGGTAAAAGCTTGAGTTTGGAAAGTGAGAGCTTTTGGGAAGGTGTTGCAGAATGTTACCTTTTCCCCAGTGCTCTTAATTTTCATCCACTGTCAGGGAAGGGATGGTGAATAGACTAAAGAGGCCCAAAAGAGTTTAACGAATGCAAAAGGAGTTAAAAAGCCAATGCTTTTGCAGGTTAAGGGCTGAATTTGGGATCCTCTGGGTATCCAGATATCTGGATATGCTGGCGAAATCAAAGGTCTGTAAGTTCAAGTGAGTGTTTACAGGCTCCCAAATTCAGCTAATTTATGACATGTTTAATATGTTTTTACAAGTGTTTGCTGTACTCAAGTAGTGACAATGCTTTATTTGGTCAGTAAAATTCCATCCTGGATGCAAAGACCTGAATGTCACAAGGATATTCTGTGCCTAAGGAGAAATATTCACTCTTATTTTAAACAAATAGTCCGAATTCTTCTCCTTTTTCTTTAATAGAAACTTAAACCTGTCACTGAAACCACCAACAGGACTTTCCAATTCTCACTAACATTAAGGGATATTTCTGGGTTTTCTGGTTTCCATTCTTCCTCTTTTCCTTTTTTTTTTCCTCCTTTTTATTCCCTTCACCCTCTTTCCTCAGCATAACAAGATTGGAAATGAGTGCTGGCTTGAGGCCATGGCTGCATCTATGAGGCCATTTAAAGTTATTGCTCTCTATTCCCTGTGGGCCAGTAGGAAGTTCAGCTGTGATCACAGAGAGAAAAACCACCCCAAAATGGTAGAAGTAATTAATAAAAATAATCAGCAGAATATGGAGTTGCTTTTATGCACTCGGAGCTTTGGGTGAAAAGAATTGGGAAAGCAGCTGGGAATACTGAAAAGCAGCTTTTTGTGCTGAGGGGCCGGGATAGCTTGGTGAGATTTGTGGTCACGGCCAGAAGGGAGAGTCTGTTCTATGGGCTGGGTTTGGGGTTTTGGCCTCTGGGTTTTACAAAGGTATAATCAGGAATAGTCTTACTGAAGCTGGTCGGGTTCAGTTGCTGTGAAATTGGAGTGAGGGAAAGCTCTGAGCATCCAGGCTCAGGTGGAAAGGGCATTTGCAGCCTTATTCACGAGAGATCTGGGCTGGTTCAGCCTGGAGAAGAGAAGGCTCTTTAAGGGGAGACCTTAGAGCAGCTCCAGTGCCTGAACGGGCTACAGGAAACCTGGAGAGGGGCTTTGGACAGGGCCTGTAGGGACAGGACAAGGAGAATGGCTTTAACCTGCCAGAGGGGAGACTGAGATGAGCTCTTAGGCAGAAGCTCTTCCCTGTGAGGGTGCTGAGGCACTGGCACAGGGTGCCCAGAGAAGCTGTGGCTGCCCCATCCCTGGCAGTGTTCAAGGCCAGGTTGGACACGGGGGCTTGGAGCAAGCTGCTCTATGGAAGGTGTCCCTGCCCAGAACAGGTGGTTGGAACTGGATGAGCTTTAACGTCCCTTCAATACAAACCATTTTGAATCTATGATGTGATTGATTTACATGGGCTAGTGTTTTAGTGAAAGAACTTACCTGCTTAGAAAATATCCTCTCTTGTAAATGAAGATAACTGGGCTACAAACAGGGAGCTAACGGTGAAGAGCTGGCCTGTACCTGTTCGTACCGATAACCTTTTTGCATGGAGAAGTCAGTGGCTTTTCAAACAGTGTGCACACATCTGAAAGCATCTGGGTTGGTCTTGTTGGTAAGAAAAGAGCAACCTGGCGTACATGAGTGAGTGAACACCCCTGAGCCCTCACCCTCTTTTTGCCTGAAAGTGAATGACCTGGTCTGAAACCATGGAATGGTTTCGCACGAGGTCAGTGTTCCTCCTCCCGCCCAAACGGTACAATATAGGTGAGGCAAAGAGCTTTACGTCGCATCCTCATTTAGTAGCAAATCCAGACCGTTCTACTCGAAGACCATTTGTCCTCCAGCTCCATTCAGTGCCATTTCCATTTCTCAGACTACATTAAATGAATGTAGCCCCTCTCTTCACTGAACTCAGATTTTACCTTAAATTTTAACTCTGGAAGAATTCCTTCAATTTTTCCCCTTGGGTTTCCCATTTTTCCTATGGTCATCAGTTGGCAGATCCTGTGTAAGAAACTCCTTGATTTTTGTTTGTCAGGAAGAGTTAAAAAGTAAATAGCGGCATGTGTTCTGGGGTGCCAAACTTCTGCTGCTGCTTTGTCTCCTTTTGATTTAAAAGCTTTGTTTATCTCTCTGTAAAGTCACTGGCAGGCCATAAAGAGATATATTGCCTTGGTGCAGACAGCACAGACTCGGCTCCTGGGAAAGCAATGGCCTGTGAAGTTGAGTGTGTGCGTGTGTGGGCCCGCTCATAATTCAGGAAGGGTTCTCTTTTGGGAAGCTCCCAATGGACTCTGCCTGCAGCCGCTTGTGGCTTCTCATAGGAGAAGCGTGCATGTATCCAGGAGGGTTGGTCGGGCTCACTGCGTTTGATGTTCTCATAAAGCCGTCACCCCAAAGCTTGGAATCACAAGGGTTTTGAACTCAGTCATAATAGAGTGGATAAAGTACTCCAAATGGATTTGTTTTAGTTGATTTTTTGATAGAGAAGTAATGCCATGTCAGAGCCTGGCTTTCTCGGGCGCTCCCTGTTTGGCCACCATTGAGTAGTGAGGTTCAACATCACTACTACTGCTTTGCTTCATAGGCACTGCCATCAGCTGGACCCAGGAGCTGTGTTGGGTGTTTGCAGACTGCATATCCCCACTGCTCCCATGGGTGCTCCTGGAGGCTCAGGGATCTGTGATCTTGGCTGGGATGAAAGGGAGGGTGGTTTAATAGCAGAGATGGAGTAGGTGAGTGATTTCTTTCTGGAGAAACTGCTTATTTAGCTGGACAGAAGACACTTGGATTCAATCTTCAGCGGAATTGACTTGTAATGTCCCTTTTGCTTATCACCAGAAGAGGAATCTATGGAAAAAGAGGGCAGAGCACCAAATGCAGCTGAACCACTGCCAGCAGAAGAGTTATTGATTCCCTGCAAGGGGAGATAAGAAGCTGCCTCTGTCCACTTTTAACAGCAAGTTGTGTTTTGTGGGAATCCCCTACGTGGAATCACAGCTTTCCAGAGATCTCAAAGAGATCTTTGAGAAAGTCTTGAGGGAGGGAGTTGGGAAGGAGCAGCCCCTGCTCTTGGAGAATTTCCTCTGCACAGAGGCTTAGCATGAGAACAGCAGATCATTTCAGTCCCACTGCCTTTCTCAATACATGAAGTGACACATAGTCTCGAGGAGGCCCCTGAAGATTAATGCTTTCCACAGATTCAGTTTATCTTTGGAAACTCTACCAACATATGTAGCACATGGGCCCTTAGCCTGCCACCTCCTCATCTCCATCAGGCCATACCCACCCTGCTTTACCTTGCGGCTGACACAAAAGGGGGTTCCAGATCCACCTTCAGTCTTGTGGCTGTTAATCACAGCCCCTGTGTAAGCTTGTCTGCCTGGGGAGAAATCATCAGTACCTTTTTTACAGGATAAATCTGAGAATGGCCTGGAAAGCTGCAGGAAATTACTTTTCAAGTGACCGATGATGTGACCTCTAATTTCCTAATGATCTAGGAAGAGTTCAAGCCCAAGTGCTTGTATATGCAGAATGCCAAATTTCTATATACAAAGCATCATAATTACTGTCATGGAGATTTACAGTGCTTTACAAATCATTAATAATCATAATAATAATATTTACCATAACTCTTTCTGGCAGATGAATTGCAATCTTCTTTGACCATCCTCAAACTACTTTTCTTACAACATCTTTCCCATTGGCATGAAAATGAAGTACACAAAACAGAATTTATTGACATACTGAGTGGCTTTATTTGCATGTGTTTGAGACAAACCCAGATATTTGCTAGTGAAGTGAAAGCAGAAGCATCAATGAAGCAGCAGATCTTGTAAGATGCTGCTGCCTTTCAATCTGTGCTGCATTTCATTCTGGCATTAGCAAATGATGTGCTCTTATGTGTTTGTGGCAGGCGGGTGTGATTCTTACTGCCCACTTTAGGTCCCATTTGTGCAATAAGTGTATGAAGACACACGTAGTCATTTGCACAAGGATCTTTTAGGGTCTTTCATGTCTGTTTTGGAGGGGATTATCCACAGATGACAAATGTCAAGTTTAGACTATGCTGACTGGTGTATAGTTGATGGACCGGGCAATAGATATTTCTCATCCTTCTAAATACCATCAAAAGCATGAAACTTGGAGAAAGGAAAGCAAGAAGAGGTTTTCCTATTTCCTTTGCTTCCCTATTCCTCAGTATTCAAACCTTGCAAGTGATTTCAGATGGGATAGAAAAATGTTGGTGGGAGGTGGCATCTTTTAGCTTGAAATTTTGTATGTTAGTGTATCTTCTTACATTGTTAGAACAGTATTTATAAGCTATTTTATTGTAGCAGTTTTATGACTTTAACTGCCATTTTTTGACAGCACGTATTATTCCTGCCAATGCCACTGGTATTGTTTCTCTCGTATGAATTATTCTATCTATGACTAGAAATCTGGTGTTAATCGATCTTTATCCTATGACAGATTGATTACGTTGAAAGGGCAGTTAAATTATGCTCATGCTTTGTGACAGCGCTCTGTTATGCATTAAAAAAGTCAGGCAGTTTTAACATTTTATATCTTATTTTCTTATTTACTCTTTGTTTATTTATTCAAAACACATTTTGGGTGTAAAACAATCATTCCACTTGCTGTGGCAGGCCAGCAGTGGGGTAGAAGAAACCATCTGCTTAATTGTTTATGGGAATAGTACCCACTGGTCGGTGGTGGAAGAAAGTCTGGCTCCAAGATGTACCAACAGCTCACATCGTGAACTGAACACATGGGGACCTGTGAGCAGCATGTGTGAGTCTAAGCTGCAGAACCATTTAACCTCATATTGAAAGGCTGCTTCAAATATATAATATGGTAATTTAATCATTTGTCAGCCCAACAAAACCTTGAACTGCATTCGGTGTTGCAGACTCCCTGCTGAGGTATAATAACTTGGAGATGAGCAAAACTTCCCCACGATGACAGACCGAAATCTCAGCCACCCCTGACCTCAGCTCTGCCTCATCAGACTTTCATCTCTGTGAGACAATTACGAAAGCTCATGCGTTAGAATGCAAAATGGTGAACTATTAGTGCCTGCTGACATGGAGAAGGATGGTAATGGCATTTCTTCCCCACCTGCCTGTCCTTCAATTGAATTTTATAGCGGTTGTCTCATCATTTTTTCAGTTTCCAAAAAAAGCCTTAAAGTCTCTTTTCGAGAAGCAAGTGCCAAGCGAGCTGGATTGCAGGAGCTGCTGCCAGCACTGCCTTTAATACTTTTACAACAAATACGAATTTACAGGCACACTCATACCGGAGCCATGTGCCAAAGCCCATCAGAACTAAAGACATTTAGAATATATAACATAAAGGGGGTCTGGTGATTCACCTCATTTGATGCCTGGAGTCAGAGTGCATTTACACGATGTTCTTCAATCTATTTCTATTTTATGTGATGTTCCTTGTCTAATCTGTTGGTTCCCTGTTCCGTGTGTCCAGCAATAGATGGTGTTTGTGCTCACTGAGCAAGGACTGTTCCATGTTTATTCATACATCCTCCGTTCAGCGTAATTCCAGAGACACAATTACCCATGAATGCGTCCTCCTTTCTCCACTAAATTAAAGGCTTTCCCATACCACAAGGAGTTTTCTGAGAATCTGCAGCAGTTCAGGTACAAGGAGACTCCCAGCTTAGCTGTAACCTTTGAGGCCCTTCCTATTTTCATCCTGACACCTACGTCATCAATCCCATTACAGAGAAATTCCTCTAATCCGAAAACCCTGCCGGTGGAAAACCTGTCCTCATCCTATGAAAAGTCCAAGGTACAGTGGGAATGTTGTTGTTGCCAATGAATCATATCTGGTGGGAGTTGTTTCTGGTCCTTGGGCCACACCTCCAGCCCCCTCCCAGCCATCTAGCCAATTGCTCTGGCTCAGGCAGCCCATGGAAGTTACAGCATACAGTAATTGCTTCATTGTGTTGCTTTAAGAGGAAAGGAAAACAGCTATTACTGGGAGCAGTGCTGCTGGTGTTTTTTCCCTAGTGCTGCTGTGTGGTTTGGTCACAAAGTGAATCCTATTCTGAAACTGCTGGTTTTGAGACTTTCTCTTGCTCTGGTGGAAGGTTGAGAATGGGCATCATCTGGTCAAGGAGGAAACATGGGTTTAGAGCAGTACTCTTCAGTTATAAAAAGAGAGTGAAAGTATTGCTAGTTTATTTTCCTCCTGATCTCTTTATGGAAGGTAACAAGCAGTATAGTGTTATTCCTGGAAAGCACACCCAGGCTAGGCTTGATGCTTGTGGACTTTCATCTCCTTTCCAGTTACATGAAATTTAATGGAGATTTGACTTTTACAGTTACTCTGTTTACTTGTTTACCCATTTGGCTATAGATGTAAATACGGAATTTAATGGTAAGTTGGTGGCTGAGATAAAGCTCTTTACATTCAAGGTGCTGCTTGGAAAGAAGCTGTTCTTCCATATGACTGTTCTGAGAAAAACCAACACAAAAAGCCCAGCTCCAGTAAACCCCAGATCAAACCTGTTTCTAGAGATAGCTAAAGATTTAGGAGTGGAAAAGGTATTAGGTCGTGACCCGATGGTCTCCTGCTGCTGAGCCTCCAATGGTGATTAGGAAGAAGTGATTTCATCACCATATGAAGGCTGCTGCCCTCATCTCTGGGTTTTTTTCCTCATTGAGAAGCTGAACGTGGTATTCAGGGCTAAGAGGAAAAAATGCCTCCCCACACATGCACATGAAGCGTTATCACTGCCAGCTCCTCTCTTGAAAGACCTCTGTCTATGGCTCTGTGTGACTAAGTCCACTTCATTCCCCACCTAAGAGAAAAAAGTAGAGTTCAGAAGTTCAGGGAACTCTTTTTGCTAACCACACGCTTGTGGTTGTCTGGGCTGCAGGGTAAAGAGTTTGGCTGAATCACTCAGTGTTCCGAGCGTTCCGGACCTGCTCATGGCCATGGAACATGGTCTTTTGAGGCATGAATGACCAAAGAGGTAGAAGGTTTCACATTCTGCTGGTGGGACTGAGCACTCTTAGAGATGTAGCCTTAGATGTCACCTTGGGAGCTGTTCGATAGGAAGTATCTGGAAGTCTCATACCAAGTTCTGGGAATGTTTAGCATATGATTGTGTATTCATAGCCTTGACAGGATCATATATAACCCTCTACAGCATCCCCTTTTCCTCCTGACTAGAGTAACTGTTAACAGTAGCAGTCTCCTATAAAGCTTAAAGTGCAGAGACCATTTAAAGCTTGTAACATTTATAGATTGCTATAGCAGCAGGAGAATCAAGCTAATGAAAGGATTGGGTGGATGCCCTGAATTAATACAACCATAATCTAATTCATTTTAACTTCTTTTCTGCTGCATATAAACCCTGCCTCTCTCCCCCAGCAGCACACTTGAAGCCCAATTCACAGGCTCATGGCAGACAATGGGAAGGTTCCTCCTTGGGTTTTGAAGAGGAGGCCTTTGGCCAAGGCGAAGCAGTGATGGTGAAGGTGGCAGAGGTCTTCATGGAGGGCAGCAGGGCACCTAGGCAAGGGGGATTGGGAGTTAGAGCCTATTTGCACTCAGAGATTATTTTACAGGCTACTCCTTTCCATTTATGACCATATAACACTTAACCCTCCCTTCTCTGCCCTTGCCATTCCCTGGAGAACTTGTGTTTGGAGAAAACTTCTTGTCATTACAACTCTTGCGTGCAGTGCAATGAATTTGATTGTGCTTCCTACTTGTATTCCTTGTTTCATCTCCATCTCCCATCTGTTTTGTTTGTTTCAGCCAAAAAGGAAGTATTACTGAGTGCTGTATAGAGCATCCCTTGGAAGACTGGTGAGTTAGGAGGGAGCTCAGGACATGCAAGCGGTCAGGTTGAGGAGCTGGAGGAGAAAGCAGTGATTTTGAGAGTGAACAAGGCATTCTGGATTGCTCTGACAGCAATCAGATCTGTGTTGCTGGATCACTGAGTCCAAGAAACTATTACAGCACATGTCCATGTAACAGCCAGTTCATGCTGAGCTTTTCACATTCTTCTCAGAAGCTATGTGTTATGCTGCTTTCTGTGTGCATGCTTTGACAGCCTTTCCTTTCTACTGGAAAGATGTAGAAAGCAATATAAGAAGAATATAATAACATAAAAAAGGAATATCAAATTCTTTTTCTTAAACCTGAATCCATACATACCGTGCTAAGGCTTCAGTAGCTTCTGAGTGCTCATAAGCTAAGGCATGGGCCTGTTCTAGGATGTGGAAAATTCAGTGAAACCCAAGGCATTATAGAAAGTAATAGATGGAAGTGATTGAATGAGGAGCACTGTCCTTCATGGACCTGTCCTGAACTTGTGCCCCAGCACAGTTTGAGGACTGGTGTTGTGCTTGAAGTAAACCTAAAACCAAAGCTGAAGCCACTTGTGCTCATTAAAGCACCTGTGGCAGATTTCACTGTGCTGGATGAGCAACACCTTGCCCTGATGAGACACGTATTCCAGTGAGTCTCTTCTGTGTGTTGATTGTGGCTATTTGTGACACCTTATTTAGGAGGCTGTCTCCATCACTTTGTATCTCCATTGAGTCAGTGAAAGAGAGTACATCTGATTTGAGTTTCTTCTCTTACTTGCCCCTGGAAGTGTGTTTTCTTTTCCTCACGAAACATATAAAAAGCCTAAAGAGATAGATCTCGTAATGTAGGCTAAGATGGGTATCTAAGAGTAAGTGGTGTTTATACCTCCATTCTCTAAGTGTCTCCTGCATCCTCATTCAGATAACATAACCTTGTTCCTTCCTCCTAAATTGCTAGGTCATGTTAAAGTGTTTCCAGGAAGGCTGCACATCCATCCTGATCTCATGTGCTTCTGTGAGCACCCAGATATGTATGGGGGTGATAAAATCTATTTTATCTGAAGGGACTTGCAAGCAGCAGCATGCTGCTTTAAATAGAGAAATGTTTGCCAGGATTTGCATGTACTAATGGAGAAGAAATACATGTAGTTGAGGAGAATCATGGTTCCCCCCGGTAATACAATTAACCACTACCTGTGGATTTAAGGCTGGATTAAAGTTTAAGTGGATGAATGCAGAGTTGCACTACCTAGCGCTGTGGATGATGGGTTCTGCAAGGCCAGAGGTGTTTCCCTGCAAGCAAGGACCCTACAGACATACAGTTCTCAGCAACTTCTCCAGTGTCAGGCTCCATCTGCTCCATCCTGAATCCTGCTGTGATGCTTGTGTGACAGCATCCATACCCTGCCCATGGCAGGGGGGTTGGAAATGGATGTTCTTAAGGTCCTTTCCAACCCTAACTATTTTATGATACTATATCTCTGGAGGCCTCTCAGTGCTGCCTCGAGTGCTGGTGGTTCTGCTGTCAGCCAGCCTGCAGAGCTGTGGTGCTCATGTACACATCTGGTTGAAAGGGATGTGGTCCAGTCCTTCAGGTCTAGGATGCAAGTAGTGAATACCCACAGTTAGCATTTGCTTTGTTAATTCCTTGTGTAATCCTACTGATAATACAGAGACCTGACTTTCTGTCTACAAGGGAAGAGGAAATCACAGCTCTTAAAAAGGGTGGTGTCAGGATTCACGGCATCCTTGACATAAAGATACAACATGGCATGGTGAAGTATGCTCATGCAAGGCTGAAACCTGCTCAGGTTCCTTGGGGATGAGCCAAGTGAGTCTTCCCTTAAAAGAGGTATCTACAGGCAAAGCCGATGAGATCCTACCCCTGAGGAGCGCCTGCAGGGCCAGGCCTGTGTGTACTCCAAGCCATTTGAAAACGCATGGCAAAGCTGGCCAGCTTGTAAACGCAATTGTTAGTTTATACACACAGAAACTCCCTCCTGTTCCTTGCAGAGCCCTGAAGCCAGAGCTTCAATGGGGAGTGTGTGCAGGTTTGGGGAGGCAGCATAGCCCAGAGGCACCTGACTTGGGTGAAAGGCTCTGCCTCATCAGCTAGAAGCAGAATGAGCTGCATGTATTTAAAGCAAAGCTCTACTTTAAAAATTAATGATCTGCAAGGGAGAGAGGAGAAACTGCTTCTCTGTAATGCAGAAAAAGGCCCCGATGACCAGAGCCTGGGTCCCTTTCCAGATGATGTCATCATCAGTCTAAATAATAAATTTTTAATGATGTGGAAAAAAGAGGAGGAGGAAATAAAAGAAAAGAGGGGACTGTGTTCAATGAGGAGCAAAAGGAGCTGGTGGCAACAGGGTCTAAGGAAAATATATGCTTGGGTGAGGTTTCTGCCCTGTGTAATTAGATTATCCCAAGTGTCGGGGTGTGCTGCAAAGTGCATATTGAAATGCCAGTACTGGACTATGTGTCTTCCTCTGCTACCCAGCCGTGTAGGATGGAAAGTTGAGGTGCTGGGATACAGAAGGCAGCGGGGGCATTCTCTAAAGGAGGTGGCTAATAACAGGCAGTCAGGATTCAAAGGGAAAGGGTGGGCTCTCAGCAGCCCAGAGGCTGGGGGATATTTTCCCCTCATAAATAACAGGCTACAAGAAATGTATTCAGATTTGTGTTTGATTGAGAAATGTGTGTGGTGTATTACCCATGGAGTGCTCACAGTGGCTCTGTAATGCAGCTGAAATGACTAGCAATAGATCCATGTTTAAATGCACTCAGTTTTGTTTCATAGGACCCCCCCCTGGAAGCGTGTTACCTGTTACTGGGTGTTGTGAGGGTGAGGAGGGCTCAGGAAGAGCTGGGCAGGGACCAGCATGGGCTGAACGATTTTGTTTCTTCACCCTGACTTTGAGAGTTCTCTGTGAGATTCCAGCATGAATTCCTACCACCACCCCCCCCCCCAACCTTAGCTAACACTGGAATTGTGTGGGATATCAGAACATATCTGATGTTATTATAAGCTGTATGTTAAGTGACCTGACTTCCAGATCCAATTCAGGGCTTGAGGTCCAGTGCGCTGCGCATTCCTGTAGGGATGACCCTCTCCATGAAGAACTTTATGAGCTAAGGAGACAAGACGGCAGCAATTCCAACCTGGCAGCCGAGGGGGCTTGGGTGGCCAAAAGCAACAAAACATGTCAAAGCTATGGACCAAAACTGCATTTCTTGAGTCTCAGTCTTGTATTTTCTTGACTGAATGTATTAACCCCAATCAATGTTTTCATGGACCTCAGCTACCTGAGCATCAGGCCCTGAAAGGAACAAATGTGTTTCCTGAGGTTTGGGGGTTTGTAATGGGAGATTTCAGTGGTTTTAATAGCCAAATCTACACCTTCTCAACCTGTGAGGGACAGATTTATGTCATGTTTTGTAGTGGGCTGATTCTAATACCCTTGTCTTGAGACAGATTTACTGGAGTTGTCAAGAGTGATTTGCTGTAGAAGTCAATACCTCAGCCCGCCCGTGCCTTAAGGAAGAAAGGTCTGGGTGTTTAGTGCTGTAAATGTTTTATTCTTGCTCTGCTATACAAACCTTGTGTGGCCTTTCAAAAACAACTTCTATTATGCCCCAGTTTCTCATGAGTTAAATGGGGTTAACAATGCTTCTGAGACTGGAGCCAATAAAGTTGGTGAAATAAGGAGGCTTCTGACCAGGAAAACGGAAGATAAGTCTTTGCTAGGCCTTATTATTTTCTTTAAAAGAATTCTTTCCTTCTTGCTGTTTTCATTGCTTCCTAAATAGTCATTTTAATTTCTTTTCAGTTCTCATGTAAGCATAGAATCACAGGTTCGAAGGGACTTCAAGGCTCATCTGGTCCAACCTTTCTTAGACTAGATGTCCCAGCACCCTGTCCTGCTGCATCTTACAAGTGTCCAACATTTGGGAATCCACCTTTTCCATGGGGAGGTCATTCCAATGGCTGACTGATCTCACTGGGAAAAATATTTCCCTATGTGTCCAACAAGAATCTCCCCACGAGTAACTTGTGTCCACCACCCTTCATTCTTCCCATATGACTCCATGTAAAAAGGCAGTCTTCGTCTGTCTTTGTCTCCATCATACTTTAAACACTGGTATACTTTTGTTCTGGTGCACAAAGTCACACCCTTCAGCTTCGTGGGTCATTTGGTGTCTTTCCATTTTACTGCTCCCATTCCTTTAGCCGGGAAAAAGGCACCGTGGAAAGTATTGGTTGGGTTTGAGGGTGACGTTCACAGACCCAAAAGAGATGCTGAAGTCAGCAAATTCGACGTGTCTTTCTGCAGTTACCTGGTGGTAATGCAGAGGAGCACAACAAATGTTGAGTCTTGACTGTCGAGTACTTTTGCCTGCTCTGGGTCCCCTGTGAGAAGAGCTGATGCTGCTGCACTCACAGATGGGTTTCTATTTTCTGCTGGCCAGGCAGGAGAGGGCCAAACGGGACTCAAATCCTCAGCTCACTGATACATCCTTTGTATTCCCATCTACCTTCCAGCACTGTAAATGATACATTGAGCTTTGTGCTGGGCTAAAGTCACTGTCATCCATCTGAGACTGCTACAGTCTAAACTGCAACTCACATTTCACTGGTCTAATGCAGACACTTATGAGCCTCTGTGTGCTGTGTTATGCTGCCTGTTTTGATTGTTCTTTGAGTGAGGAGCGTAGAGGGTAAGCATGTATGTGTCTCTGCAGGGTGACAGAGTCAGTTAATGAACGAGATGAGCAGTTTGGAGAGAGAAAGGACACCGAGTCTGCAGTGAAAACTCACAGTACAACCTGACCCTGTGTGGTGGAGGCACATAATGCTGGTGGGAGGACTGGAGTCTCCTCACTGTTCCTTGGTGTGTTGCACCGGCTACAGTGGAGTTTTCTTGCCAGCATACTGGATGCAGAGTGGGAGCAAAAGCCGTGGAGTTGCCAGGGGCTGTCTGGATGGGATGCGTGTGCAGAGGGAGCAGAGCCATCACACCAGCTGCTTGGCAGTGGAGGAACCTGTCTGCAGAAACCAGGCCTCCTCTGAAATGTGAGTTATACCATTTCTCAACACTGAAATGACTGGGAGGCCAGTGATTCATTCTGGGTTAATGTAAAGGTACCAGAGGGGCTAATATAAAGGAAGAAAACCGATACTGGCTTTGCAGTGTTTATGGTGCAGAAATGTGTACAAGTGTTTCCTAGGGAAAGAGCTGAACAATCTGATGCAATATTAAAAACCAAAAAATACCCACCCCACAACAAACAAACAGCCATGGGGATGTAGGGGCTGGAAACAGCGTCTGGATATCTGTAAACCAGCCCAAACTGCACAGGTATTTGCTTACTGCCATAACATTTCACTGCACTGAAAGGAAAGGGCCCTTGTGAGGTGGTGGAAATTGTATGTGAAACGTTTGCTTGGATTGTAGCGCTGTGATTATTGTGTTGAAAACACTTTGGTGTGTATCCATGGGAGTTACATGAGGGGCAGACTTTGACCCTTTGGGATGAATACTCTGGGGAAATTAAAACTAGCTATAAAAGCTATATATAGTTGAAAAGGGCTATGGTAATGTTTTATATGGTATGAGCCATGTTCTATTCTTTACAGAAACCCCTATCTGTAAAAAAGCAATTAGAAGTGCTTCCCTGAAAAAAAGGCAATTGAAGGCAGTGAATGAACTGCAGGAATTGTACAGCTTCCAGAAAATGGTGGTAGTGAAGCATTTGTGGGATCCATAAAGTCACCATAAATTCCTAACTGAATATGGATTCGCTCTCCAACTCTAAAACCACGAGATTTATTTCCTGCTGGCAGGGGAGGTGATGTTGGCGGAGCTGGATGTGCCTGGAGCATGCCAGCAGGTGGTGAAAGCACCAGTACCTTCTCCAGTGTGTCATGGTCCCACCAGCACCTTCATCAGCCATGTTCTCTTAAGATGAAAAGACAGGAGTGGGGCTGGTTTTTGTTGAAGGCCCGTCTGTGCTTTCAGCACATGTAATTGTATCTGGGTAGGAAGTTTACCAGCGCGCAACATGTCCTGTTGGAAAAGAAGGATAAGGTAGTGGGTACACTACTGGTTTCACTCAGGAAGATCTAGTTTTGGCTCAAGCACTGACTTTGAAGTCACACGAGCTCTGTGTGTGTGGTGGGGATGCTGCTAGAGATACATGTGTTTTGTGGTACAGACCTAAACAATGTGGTCAAAGCTCTTTTGTTTCCTTTCCGTGACATTTGTTCCCCAGACTGCAGATGTTTCATGGACATGAGCTGGTGCGAGGTCTTGCTGGGGTTGGTAGAGGGGTTTGTTGGGTATTATTCTCTCTGTGCGTACTCCCATTAATCTGTTCCTCTGAGTCCTGATTCCAGTGCAGTTCCCCTTCAATCCCCCTGTTTTATCCATGTTGTGTTTCTGCTGCTGAACACGAGGAGGGCACCACCTCCAGCAGCCAAAACTTGTAGTCACTGACTGCCTGCAAGAGTGATGGAAATGCACGTGTTAATGTGGATTTGGGGTGGGAAAACAGGAGGATAAGTCACAACTTCAGATGGGACGGAGTATGACAGGGAGATCTGGACCAACAGTTTCTACACAAGGAGGGAGAAATGTGTGGCTGCAGAAACGTATGATTATTTGACTATGTCTCCTTCCGAAGTCATCTGCATGGCTTGGTAAATGTGATTGCATTCATTTAGCGTGCCTTCATGAGTCTTTTTACAACCACAGGAGCTAGGAATGCCTTTGGTTGTTGTTGCTGTTTGAAAAGGAAGCTGACGTCCTGGAGCACAAGTCAGCAGGAAGCGGGGGGCTGTTTATTGGCTGTTTTGGTGGGGCCTGGAGAATAATTCTGCCTTTCTTCTGCCTTTTGTGTATTCAGACTGTAAATTCGTTGAAGCAGGGACTGCTTTCTACTGTCTGTCTTTATAGCACTTGCTCCAATGGATCTGGCCTCTCAGCTCCGTCCCTTAAGGCTTTACAAAATAGAAATTAGGGTAATGGTATAATAAATGTTAAATGGTTGTGGGGGGCGGTTTATTTACATGAATTATCACCCTAAAAAACAAACAGAAAAAGTCCCGAAATCCCCTGGGAGTTTTAGCTTTGTGACAGAAACTGCATTATAGAAGAGTGTTGAGAAGACAGGGCAGTCATACAGCATTTGTGCCCTGTTTTGATGGAGAGCATATGAGATGGTTTCTTATACAGCCTTCTTGTACCTAAAGGGGCTACAAGAAACCTGAAGAAGGGCTTTGGCCAAGGGCCTGTAGAGACAGGACAAGGGGAATCGCTTTAATCTGCCAGAAGGGAGATTGAGATGAGCTCTTAGACAGAAGCTCTTCCCTGTGAGGGTGCTGAGGCGCTGGCACAGGGTGCCCAGAGAAGCTGTGGCTGCCCCATCCCTGGCAGTGTTCAAGGCCAGGTTGGACACAGGGGCTTGGAGCAAGCTGCTCTAGTGGAAGGTGTCCCTGCCCGGGACAGGGGGTTGGAACTGGATGAGCTTTAATCCCTTTCAACCTAGACCAGGCTGGGATTCTGTGATGGCTTCAGACTTCCTGTACCCAAAACCTCTCTGAGTTTGCTGCTAGCAGTGGGAAATTACTCCCGGTAATTCCTTTCCACAGATGTCAGTGATAGCTTTGTGTTGCACAATGCCTTGGGCAGAACTTCAACACCCAGGGATATATCCTGGAAAGATAAAATAATTTCTCCCTCCTCCAGCTCCTGCACAGAGGGATCTTCAACACGTTCCCTCTCTGTTTTGTTGAGAGAAAATGTCGTTTAGCTGGACAGATGTAACAGAGTGTAACAGAGCTGCAGCAAGCCAGATGTGGGGCCATGGTGGTGTAGGATTTGTCTTTGCTTCATACGTGTGCAAGTAAGACCTTGGGATCCAGGCTGTCGTCCATGTGTAGGAGCTCAGGAAAGAGGTGTAGAATGCTGAGATTCCTCAGAAATCCAAAGATTTGCTCATGTATATTAGTGAATAAGGGTAACCTTAATCCCACTCAGTTTCTGCTGAATCCAAGCCCTCGCCAGTAGCTCATTCTGCTGCTGGCAAACCCACAGCCCATCATCTACCTCCTTTTAGGTGCTTACCTGTGAGTCCATCCATAGCTCAAGCTGGTGGAAAACTGCTCCCTAGCTCTTGTTTTTAGCGTAGCAGCAGCAAAACTCTATATTGCTCAGACATTGGAACTCTTCATCAAAGTCAGTGGCCAGTCCATCTGTCAGCCAGTGCTGCTCTGCCTGCTCTGGGACGACCTGCCGGCTGTGTTGTCAGGTCAGCTGGCGACATCGTGCTTCAGGCTTTGCAGTGTGAAGCAGCCCTGAGGCTGGCAAGGTTTTCTACCACCTATTTACTACAAACCTATTTGCAGGTTGCTCAGTGCAGGGATGTGGCACACATTCCATATCCCTACGTACTCCTTGATATTTTTTGGAGTCCAGAATTCCCCAGCTGTACTCTAGCCCTGCTGGAGTCAAACGATTGAATACCTGTCTCTCTGAAGCACCCGTTCTGTGATAGATCACCCTTGTTTTTCCACGTTCAGAGCAGACAGCACAGCTCAGACACACCAGAGAGCCTCACTCCAAACTTAGAGCAGTGTAAGAGAGCCAAGCTGAGGCCAGTGGTCTGTCAGCAGATAGTCCAGCTCGGGAGGAGGCAGGAACAGGATTTGCTGTCAGCTTCGTGCCAGTGACAGCACCGTGATGTTTCTTGCTCTAGATTAATGTGGGAGAAGGTCCTTGCCGACAACCCCTGCAAAACAGTTCAGCTTCAAGTGGAGTTACAGTGGTCCTTTTAGATAAGTATATTTTTGCCAGCTGATCTCCAACAGCACTCCCAGTGGTGGGGAAAGCTGAAACTATTACTGTAAATACAAAAGGGAAGACATACTTGGCATCCCTTTACATTTGAGCTGGCTCAGAAGAACGTCTGCGTAGCTGTTCCACTGCCAAGATGGATTGTAGTCAGATAGTACACATTGCAAAGGAACCAGAGCACACACTGAGATCTGTTGGGGTTTTTTTAACAATAGTTTATTTGTGTTTCAAAGGGATAGTTGCAGGAATCCAGATCAATATGCTTGTCCAGAACTGTGCCTTCCTATTTTAGGGTCTGGATGAATAGGAGGTTACTTGAGTTCACATGCATATTGAGGGATCGGTGCCGGCAGTATTGCAGCCTCTCAGGCTTGTTACTTTTCCTTTTGAAAATGAACGTGAAAGAGCTGCAGGACTGAAGCTGCCATTGTTCTGGTTCCGGGAGGTGTATTTTTTCCCAACAAAGTCCATGTGGTGTTGCCCATTGTGAGGTTCTTTATGGACAGTGAGGTTGTGTCTCAAAAGGAGAAGGGAGCAATGCCCATCCAAGGTGTTTAAATAGACTTTGGTTGAACCATTTTAGATGCGTGGTTTAAGTTTGGACCGAATCAAACACTTCTGAAAGGGAAGGAAGATTGTGTCTTTCAATTAAATGTTCTGATTTTCTAAATGGAAGACTCTAGAACTGCAACTTTGCTTTGATAAAAATGTGTTCAGTGTTTCCCAATCCTCAGTTTTGAAACCATCTGTATATTTTCATGGTTTCAGCACTCTATCCCACCTGTTGAGACCAGAAAAAGTTGGATTTGGTTGCATGGGACCAAAAAAAATGATGTCTGGTTGGTTCTGTTTGTGACCTCTTTTGAAATGCTGTTTCAGGCACTAAGTGCTCAAGAATTAGACTTGTAATTGCTTAGAAAATCTTGGTTGATGATCTGTTTTTTCTCTGCTGATCTTTGTGTTTTTAAGGCACACAGGCGAAACAAGAGTTTGAATAGCCATGGATGCTTAAATGCTCAGGGTAAGAGTAAGATCTTTTCCTCTGTAGAATTTTAAGTCCTGATTTACAGCGAGTGATAGACTTCTGAAAGCTTTGAGCAAGTGTGTACCGCTGCAGCACTTGGGCTTTGAGGGCAAAATTGTCCGTTACTTTAGCGTTTACGGTATCCAGCTGATGATGGATTGTGCTGCTCATGCTTTGAATGGTGCCACTGCATTTTTTGTGGAGTGTAGACTCAACAAAGTATATCAGCAGACAGATCCAGTTTCTTCTGAGTTTCAACCTATGACAACTCTCTCAACACACACTGGTCTCCACTGATCCAAGGGGCTATCTTGATGAGTGCGTTCCAGTACAGCAGTGCTTCAGAGGTCAGATTCCGGTGTCATCTGGCACATTTCTGATGTCTCTGGCTTTAGTGATGACATCCTGTTGCATGAAGAATTTTGGCTGGTGCATGGTGTTCTCCTTTGAGCTGTTTTGCATAGCTGAGGAAGACACCATCTTGGCTGCGTCGGTGTAATTTGCAGCAGTGTGTCTGGTCTTTGCTGAGAGAAGGGCTTCTTTCATCCTGGCTTATTTTTATCCATCTTTTTATTCCTTCCGTCATGTGTTTGTGCAGTCACTGGTGGTGGCACTGTTGGAGGAGCAATAAGCGCAGTGGCTGTCCCAGTGGAGGGCAAGAGAAAGTGTTGTGGTTCAGCAGGGTTTTCACAGCCCTCGCTCTTAATCACATTAGAAGGTGAATGGTTTGGAAGGTTCTGAAAAGGTTGTGGAACATCATCTTCTGTTTGACACTGATTTTGTTGGTTTGTTTTTACCTGAGCTGATGGGATGGGGAAGACTCTTCCTGGACACTCCAGCACTATGAGGGGAAGAAATGGGTTTTGCAGCCTTTAAGGGAAGATTTCCACAGATGCATGAATTAGGAATCAGGCATAATTGTGGAGGGTGTTTTGAGACCCGAGCTCTTCCCAAACCCAGGCCCCTTTAAAAAGCAATGTTCAGCATGTTGCTGGCTCTGCAGAATGGGGCAACTGGTCCACCACTGCTGTGATGAGAGGGGCTATGAGAGTGCAGTCCAGAAGACGCTTGCACAATCCTTCCTGGCGCTGGCTAGGACTCGAAGTCCCTTGTTGCCCTGAGCACAGTAGAAAACCCTGCACACTGACATTGCCTTGCAGATAACTGGCTGGGAATGGATTTCTTCAGGGCTTACACTCCACCTCCACCCACACTTGCAGTCCCAGAGTCACCAAAGAAAGTTTAAAAATATTCTGCCAAATGTTTGCTCAGTGAATTTTTGAAGCCTTTTTTTCTATTTAACCCCTGTTTTGAGTCTTGATTTTGTTTTGTCTGTCATCCCTTCAAAAAGATTTCCCTTCTGGGAGATGATCCATAGGAGTTGGATGTGTAGGAGACTCGTACAGAGACTGCCTTAGCAGTAGTCACCTTGCAAGTACTCCCATGCAATGTTTTTCTCTGCACACATTGGTGATCTGGGAGTTTTATTTAGCACTTTTTGAAGGGAATCAAATCAGGGTTGTTTTTTAACATCTCTTGTAGAGAGGGAATGCACAGCACAGACTGCATTGCAGGGGAAAACACCCAGCATGTCATGTGCCTGCTTGCTCCAGGTTCTACACTTGGTTCTTATGTTCCTCGAGCCAAGGGACCAACCTCTATTTGCCTCTGTTGAGGAGTGAAGTCACTCAGCCAGAGGGGTGACTGAGAGTCAGAGGAGTTCTTGTTTTGGCGCAACAAGAGTTATGCTTTGCACAGCTTTTGGAAGAAACAGTGGGCTTCCATGTTTATCATCCCTGCAGCATGATGCCATGAAATCCATGTGTCAAGTCTGTCCGCACTTCCAGTTGAAGAGTAGAAGAGGGGAGGATACAGCTTCCAGTGCAGCCCAGGTGACTTAATTAACCCCTCACCTTCAGGGGCTGAGAAACTCGGGACATGCTTCAAGGTCAGGCTGGATGGTGCCTTGAGCAACGTGCTCTAGTAGAAGGTGTCCCTGCCCATGGCAGGGGTTGGAACTGGATGAGTTTAAGATTTGTTTAAGGTCCCTTTCAACCCTAAGTATTCTATGATTTCAGCTCCCATTGGCTCTTGGATGTAGAGGATCGCAGTCTGTCCCAGCAGTGGTTCCCCCCGCCACCGGAGTGGTGGAAATACAATAACTTTGATGTACAGTCAGCATTTCTCTTAGGAAGTTTATAACCTGCTCATTTATCAAGAATTTCAATGCGTGCATGGATGGAGAGGAATCAAAGCAACAGATTTATTCCTTTAGGAGGTGGGTTAATCCTGTTTCAGCAGTTCCTGGGCAGGGGTGGGTACAGGAGAGCTGATTCTGTGCATCCAAAGCAGCAGCATGTTGTGAGGTGCATTTAGAGGAGTTTCACCTCAGCATGCGTGGCTGCCTTAGCAGCTCTGCTCTTCAGCATCCCAGGAGAACCCCCAAACAAATTACCAATTACACTTTGTGCTTTAATTAAACAGAAAGGTGGGCATATGCTCCAGCAGCACTGTGAGCCACAGCGTTAGATAATGTTTTCAATGAGTCAGCAAATGGGGGCACCGCTTGCTGCTTTTTTTCACATGTTGGTAATTCCCCTGGGAATGCTGGGCTTGGTGTCCTCCTAACCTGACCCAAGAGAGGCTTTGAGTCTTGGGGATGGTATGAAGAGCCTTGAGTATCTGTTGAAGTCAGAGGGAGCCCCATGCTGTTAAGGGTTTGCAAGGAGATGTTCAGAATTCTACAGCATCTGGGTCCTGTGTGTAAGACCTGATGTTAAAGCAAGGAGCATAGCCAAGATTTATGCCACAGAGGGAAGCATTGGCAGCATGACAGGAGCCCAAAGGTTGTGCTTCATTTGCATATGTATTTGCATAATTGCAAATGCATGAGATGCACGTTAATAATCACTCTTGCATCTTTGTCATTCTCAATGGGTACAGAGACAATTTCTTGCTCTCTGAATTCATCAGCAATAAAAACCTGCAGTGTCCTCATTCCGTAATCGTGGGGAATTAGGGACACCTTGGGAGTGACGTGGGTTTTTGTTCTCTTGGATGTGCCTGCACTTAGATCTGTAGTCAATAAAATGTAACTCTGGACTAGTTCTGGGCAAGAGAAATTGCATGAAGGGAAAAGTTCTTTGACACTTTTATACTAATGGAGATACTTTGAGGACCTAGAAAAGCTGGCATTTGGACCCCATTGAATTTCACTGGAAGTTCCACTGCCTCTTGCTCTCTTCAAAGTGTCAGCAAAACCCTATGGGTCATGACCAAGGATGAGGGCAATTCTGTTTGTGTGTTTTGTGTAAGGTCTTAGTGGGACTGACTTAGTGTGGTGTGTCGGATGAAGCCGGTTGCTCTAGATGTACAGTCAGATACTGTCCCTGCCACAAAGGCTTTACTTCTCAAGTAGGCAGAACATAAAAGGACTGGAAGAGGGAATGCAGAATCAGAGAGGTTTGCATATCAGAAAAAGACCAGCTTGTCTTTTTGTGTTCTTATCAACTAAATTTCTTCCATTCTCAAGCTTATATTTGCTTTCCAGAGTCGTTCCTTCTGACGCCACTGTGATGGCATTATTTAATTGCTGAAAATTGCAGTGGTTTTAGGATGGAGAGTGATGAGATTTCTGCAAGTGATTAAGGGATGCAGTTGTCTGTTGCAGGAGGGACCGGACTGTGATGGCCTTGATTTGATGGACCATTGCTGTATTCCAGCCTGGAAAGTCTGGGCTTTGCTCATGTCCTTCTTCAATGTTTTTGTTACAGTTGGCCTGAAAACGGGAACTCAGTTCAACAGAAAACATTTTTTGACTTTCTAATGTTTGTTTTCATTTTTTCTCAGATTTAAAACTTCTAACATTTTTCAGGATGGGGGAGATGGAGGGATATGGTTACATCCATCCGAAACCATCACTGTCCAGTGGCTTGGATTGAGATGACTCAAATTCAGAGTCTTCTTTATTCAGGCTTCGATTCAAATCTAGGTGGGTACCTCAGTCATCTTAGAGGACGTTCTGGAATAGATCATGAATCTCATCTTGATCTTCTTTCTGAACAGTAGTGTAACTGAAACTCCACAGTGCTTGTGTCAACAAATTGGCATTTTCTCTAAAACCAAATAAATATCAATAGGGATCATAGCTGTTGGTCCTTTGTCTTCTCTGCTGTATGTGAAGTAATTATGGAATATGACCGGAATTGGAAAAGACAGGATAAGGTTCTGTATTTTTGCTGCAGCATCTCAGTCTAGCATCTGTCTTGGGATATTTGCTCTAGAGTTTTCGAAGTGGAAAAGGAAATCTTCACTAATTTGCTTAGGAAAAAGGGGGCAAGTTCTTCACAAGCCTTGCTCTGTGTGCTGGGAGCCGTGTGGCTTTGCAACAAGCAATGCCATGTTCCAGGCACCTTTGCCTCACCAGCAGGATGGATTTGTTACTGGTAATTCTGTTCCACTGTGCAGTTTCTCAGGGATCTGGGAAACTGCTGTGTTTTTCCGTAATTCCCTTTACACTTCTACTTCAGCTGTCTTCAAATGTTTCCAAACTTAACACACAGGAGGCTGAGCAGGCATCGATTGCTTTGTCTAAAGCAGAGATCTCACATTTTTCTTCCATAGGATTTCACTTTACCCTTCAAATAATGTCCGTGCCCTCAGAGTCATTGTGGCTTCTGCACTCACTTTGAAACTGTATTGATCATGTAATTAAAGTGTCTTCTGACCACCTTGGGAATCTATCAAGATTGAGACCTAGGCTTTCTCAGCTGGTTTCTGAAACCTCAGTCTGTCCTTCATTTTAATCTGAACTCCCAGTGTGATTCTTGCAGTTACTGACAGATCTTGCAGCCTGTCTTCCACTGTGCGGGGTTTAGTCAGCTAGAAGATTCCCAAGTCCTGCGCTGCGTTGATTCCAATCTTGTGTTGCAACTGTCTCATTTTTAGTGGTAGTAACTACCAAGGAAGACACAGGGAATTGCTGTGCAAACACATGGAAATGCAATTCCCTTGGCCTTTGATTTCCAGCAGAGCAACAGGAATGATTCTAGTACTTTTTATTTAAACTGATGCGTCTGATGGAAAGGTGAATGCAATAATCACCATTCACTGTTCAAAACCATCACTTGTTCACTGTATGCTGGCTGTGAATAATGCCAAAGGTACTTGCACAGAAAAAAAACACTTTGGAAAGATAAATGATGTGGATCATTTAGTTGATTGACTAAATTAAGTGGTACTGCAGAGGGAGCCAATAAAAAGAGGCAAGACTGACAAACCATTCAGTCCTCTAAATCTCTGCAGTATCTTTCTCAGCTGCTACTTCAGAGCCCTTCACAGCATTATCAATACTGCTAAAATATTGGGATAACTAGTGTAATTCCAGCTAAATTATTTTGGGAAAGAAAGGGTTTTAAAAAGTTGTTTTAGGGAATGAAATGCACACTAGAAACAAAAGGAGGCAAGTCAAGAGTGAATGTGAGTACACTCTGGCAGAGAGCTTCCCGGCTGAGGAATATAATGCAAAAACCCTATTGGCCAAAAAGCTTTTGTCCAAGACTTCCAAGGTCCAACATTACCTATAATCATGTCCAATCTCTGGCTGATCCAAAAGCCAATTTTTCAACTCAATTCCGGCTGAAATTAGAAACCCATGTAGAGATCTCAGATCAGTGCAAAAAGCCTGTTACCATGCATGCCAGAGATCATTCCTGCTGCAACATTCTGGACCAAGTGCAATTTCGTCTAATAAAAACATTTCTGGCAAAGCTGTACATTAAGAGCTAGTGTAATCGAATCTGGATGTGAGGAAAGCATGCAAACTTGCTTCCAAGTCAGCAAGAGTTAGGCAGGATTTAATCCTCCATGTATTTTTATTATGATATAAAAAGCTGTTATATTGGTATTTTTAATACATTTATCAAAAGGAAACTGCAAATCCAAAGTCACTTCCAAATTTCCCACTGATACAGGAATGAGTAGCTGAGACAATTCTGAAGTGAACTAAGGCAATGGGATTTTGTAATAGGAGTTTAGCTGCCAGGAGGCCAGACTCTGAGTTGACTTTTAACCACTTCACGCTAGACATCCACAAACATTTTCCCTGGACATTTGCTGTAGCATGAAGCTGATTTTTTGTTCTTTTCTCTCTGTTTGTGCACATTTTTCTGTGGGCTACTCATGAACATTTGAGCAACCCAAGGGATCTCCTGGGATGACAAAGCCAGTCACCAGCCGTGCACCAGCAGCTCCCACCACAGCCAGCACCACTTACTTAGGGGCCTAAGAATAGGAGGCGGCAGACATTTCTATTAAACCCTGGGTTTTAAAGAGGGCTTGGCTCTCATTTACTCATCTAAATAAGGTCCAGATTTTCAGAAGAGCTCCATGGATTGCGTGCTGAACACTTGTGAAAATAGTCTGCGTTTCACATCTACTCTGGGGCTCAAGGCTTTCAGAAAGCTGGCCTCAAGTTCCTTGTTCTTGGACAAACAAGGAATGTTTGGGGATACCTTGGGGTTGATTCTGCCTTCCTTGCCTTGGGGTTTCCAGTGGTGTGACGCCATCCAGCATGAGTTCCTGAGCTGGCGTTGACGTCCTGTGGGATGCTATGGGAGGAAGTGGTGAGAGGCCTCCAGTATATGGGAAACGGGTATTTCATTGGCTTCAGGGTCTTTGACTGAGATTTTCAGGGTCTTCAATGGATATTTGAGGGTCAAAAGGAAGCAATTCAGCTCTTGAGTCCTAAAACCAAGATACTTTGAAATGACCTGATCTTGAGGTCTGCCTCTGCTCTTTAATACATATCTCAAATTAGGCGGAGAGAGTGGAGGCACATGCAGTCATCGCTCAGTTTCCTTCTCGGTATTCTCTGACTTCTTGGTTTGTTTGTTTACTTTATGAAACTCTTGCCTCCTAGGGGTTTGCGAGGACAAATGTATTAATGCTATAAAAAGCATTTGGGAGCTAAACTGATAGAGGCAATGTAAATCCCACGTACTGCTTCTGAAGCCCAAGTGAGAGCAGGCTAGAGGCACCTCACCATCTTTTTATTCCTTCTCAGTTGGATGCTAAACAACCTGTCCTGAAGCCTGGCGGTACTACAGAATCTCTCATCCTGAAAGACCCTTAAACTACACAGCAAATACATTGCGTAAACCATGCAGGGATCGTTTTACCCATCTTTAGTAAGCAGCCTTTGTGGGTTTGGAAAGTGTGAGAATAGCAGTGTTAGGCAGGAAGCATCATTTTTAATCAGGATGCTTTCATCTGCACCGTGAAAGTCCCTTGCCAAAAGCTCTCTCATCTTTGACCCCTTATGCAGTGATATAATGTGGTTCCTCCTGAGGCATGAGAGATGCTGAGGTCAGCTTTGCCGTGTGGCCTGAATTGCTGGTATTAAAGAGGACTAATTGGCATTCCTACTACCTGGTACAGTTAATAAGACAGCATCCAGATCAACTGTCTAGAGCCCTGTAAAATAATCATAAGGAGAATACAGTTCTTTAATAGCAATAAAAGTATAATAAGGTCCTTTAAATAGAGTAACAAAAGTTGAACACTAAACGCTATATAGTATTAGAGGGGGTTTTTTAAGCCCATAACAAGGAGATCCTTTGGCACACAAGTACAAAATCAAATTTAACAAGTGGGTTAAGTAAGCAATTAGAAATGGGGATTTTAAACTTCTTTCCAGTCTCAGCTGCTCTGATTTAGCACGAGTGAAGATCTGCCTTGAGTATAGCAAACCCTCCCTGGTGACAGCCATACCTGCGCACTGGTGTTACTGGAGAGACTGGCATTTTTAGAAGAAGATTGAAGACCTGATTCTCATGGTGAGTCAGATTCCCCAGAATGACCCTTTGTTCTGTGATGACCTTGTGTTTGAGTGCTCACCTAGGATGCTGGAGAACTGGATTCAGTCTTCTGCCTAAGAGAATTCAGACTGAAATCTCCCCTGTCCATGAAAATCTCTCTCCAGGGAGCTGGTAGCTCTGCGCTGGGTGCATTTTCCAGTACTACAGTTAGTTTTACTGGTCACTTAATAAAAATACAGGAGTCACTGAATGAGAAGGGAAAAAACAATCCAAGTCATCGTAAGAGTGCTTTTGTCAGTGGTAGGAGACCTAAGTTCCAGCTGTAACTCCAAGCTTGTTTAAGGGTTTTTCATGGAACAGCTAAGCTAGCAAAGGAGCAAAAGCAGAGGAGGTTGGGAAGCTCAAAGGAGCTGAGTGAGGAGCCTTTAGGATTGGTGGAATTTTTCAGGTTGCCATTTTGAGCATAGGAATCTAAATTGAGAATCTAAATTGAGAATCTTAATCTGAAGATCCAAGTTCTATTTTGGCCTCATCCTGATGCACTCGCACAAAAAATTATCTTTATCTTAAAATATGTGTATAGACCAAGCAACTGGCATGTTTTCTGTTGGATGAACTCTCCCAGGAAACCATAGTATCTTTCTAGCTCAGCCACCAGGGTTTTACTGGCAAACTGCATGTCAACGTGTGAGGTCCTTAGATGCTGTACGTTGGAGGAGCTCCATGACTGATACTGCTGGTATTCACTTTTGCATCAGTGCCATTGGAAGAATCCGGTCACTTATAGCCATAAAGAAGACAAGCTGTCTTATCTGCTTGTCTAACTGATGAATCTGTTGCAGACGTCCTTAAAATAAGGTGGGATTTTTTAAGCCATTCTCTTCAAGTGTTGTTACAAGAGGGATTTTAGAGGGATTTTGCAAAGCTGGGCTGGTGTGTTGCCATCCCTGGCAATTCTTTGTTGATAATGGACTCCATTACCTTTCAAGTCTCTGTTTCTGTAATTATTGGAAATGTCACGGATGGTAACTGACCAACAAAGTAAAGACAACCAACTGTTTGGAGGAGTGCAGTGTTTCAGCCACATTTTGCTTTGCCATTTCCATATAGCATCTGTCTTGCTCAGGAGCGTGTCCTGGTTTAACTCTCCGCTCAACAGTGCTGGAGCAGCAGCACTGGCCCTGCAGCCAGCACTAGACATGTCCCTTTTCATTCTCATTTGTATGACCAAATATTTCCCTTCAGCTATTGTATTTCTTACAAAGAAACTTTTATCTGTAGCCACATGTGCAAAACTCTCAAATGGGCTGTTTCAAATCTAGTCAAGGTCATTGAGAAAAGAGATTTTTAAAGTGCCTAGGGCTCTTAAAAGTCCTTTTGGATTCTCCAGAAGCAAGAAAGCAGCATTTACCCTGTAAGCCTTATAGATCAAGGACTTTGAGTATCTTTCAACATCCTAAAGCCCGTGCAGACTTTAAACTGGTATTCCCAGCTCATTTGCCAAAAGAAGAGGAGGAAAATGAAACGAACTAAAAGCTTTTGCCTTGAGTTCTAGTGCAACGGGCCTTCTGAAGTCTGCAGTCTGAATTGTTTCAATCTATGTAAATATCGGGAAATTAAATTCCATATGTCCCATGCCAGATGCTCCCAGCTGCTGCTGCTGTGTGGGGAACAGCAAGGAGACAGTTTAGCCCTGTCAGTCGCGGGGGGGGGGGATAAAAATAGAAGGGGTGGGAGGGGGTTGGATTGTCATTTTAGGGTCAGGAGGGTAATGTGTACAAGTGCCTATGCCAATGAGCTGACAAGCCAAATCACCGGACAGTTGTAAGTGGGAGACCCCAATGAGAGCGTCACGGGACTTGCGTGAGAGCTTGACTCTAATGCATGCTGTTTATTTCAAAGCACATAGAAATTGTGTGCATATGGGAAGCAGTCAGGTTTGGACTGTGAGTGGCTCAAGTGGGTAAATCTGTCTTTGTTGTAGCCTGGGAAAAACAGCTCAGAGCAGAGAATGGCCATCGCTGGACCAGCCATTGCCAGTGACTGCCCGGTGACTTTGCTGCTCTACCCCTGTGCTGGGCCATAGCCCCCCATTGCCCGTGGTCGTCACCCTGGCTCCAGCCTTGTGGTGGGGCCCCACTGACGTCTTAGGGCAGGCTCAGAGGTCTATTTAATAGGTTTGTTATTTATATTGTGAGCCGTGTGCTGTGGAAGGGAAAGCAGCGGAGCAATGCAACCACAATTTGAAATGACCCGTTCCTTAAAAAAGCACACACGCTCTAATGAAACCAGAGATTTAGGAATCCTCGTGGAAACTCCAGCTGCCTAAAAATAGGCAGCGTCCCTCTTGCGTCCATACCGATCTGTGTCCATGCTCCCGGCCTGGCTGAAGGTGGGTGGAAGTGCCGCCGGCCTGGCTTGGAGCAGCCCTTTGCCTGCCCCAACCCACACTCTTGCTTCCCTCTTCCTTCTTATATCCCTGTTTTTTTCTATCCTGGTGACAAGTGGAACGGGCTCCTTGTGGCTTGCCACGACCTTGCTGCAGACGTTCAGTAAACACGAAGGAAGCTGGAGCCCCGTGGTTGGGCTGAGGAGGGCCCCGGCGGTTACTCAGCATTTGCTGTCTGAGGAGGTGAGACTTACTGTGGAAAAACCCTGCAGCTTTATTGTTCTAACCTTTATTTAAACATAGAACCTATAACCTGTTTTTCCAGCGAATTTAAAATAGCGGGTTTTGTGCTTGCGAAACCAGCCCCGGCCAGCTTCTGAGGGATCACATCCTTATGTGTTATTTTATGGAGCTGACAGAAGGGGGGTGGAAATAGCTGCGATAGCCGACAGCAGCGTGTGGAATAAACCTGTGTGCACGTGTCTGGGGAGGGAGGTCAGCTGCTGCCAGCCTGCCAAAGCCTGTGCCTGCCTTGATGTTAGCCCAGAATCCTCCTGCCATATCTCCCCGGCGCAAAGGGCTCGGGGTGGCAAGTAAAGCCACCGTGTCCCCACACAGTGCCCATGAGAAGGGCTCAGGTGGGTGCCCTCACCCCTTTGTCAGCCTGGAAGAACTGTTGGTAAACTTTACCAGTGGAGGGATATCACTATAAGGGCTATTTTCTACTGGCATGCCTGAAAAAAGAAGGGGATGTGTGTGGGGAGAGGGCATCAAATGAGAGCGGAGGTTTCCGTGGTGCTGCTGGAGCTGCTTAGTCTGCTGTGGTTGTGCTGCTTTGCAGTGGGGTTTGCCTGGTTTTGGGACACAGGGGCTCCCCTACCACTGCCCCATCGAAGATGGCCACCAGTGTTTTGGTTTCTTGTGTGTCACAGGAAACATAGAATCCCAGCCTGGTTTGTGTTGGAAGCGACCTTAAAGCTCATCCAGTTCCAGCCCCTGCCACGGGCAGCGACACCTTCCACTAGAGCAGCTTGCTCCAAGCCCCGTCCAGCCTGGCCTTGAACGCTGCCATGGATGGCGCAGCCATAGCTTCCCTGGTCTGAAGTGTCTTGAGTTCCCTGTGGATGTCTTGGGCCTTGGGTAGGTTGTGTTGTGCTTTGTTGTCATCTGGGTCTGTGTGGGCAAGACAGAGAAACCGCAGTGCCCAGGGGCTGCATGTTCACTGTTTCCTGTGTGGTTGTTTCTGCCCCGTTCTCACACTGAGTGCTTGGTTCTGCAGGAGGCATGGTATTTTTCCTCTTGAAAGTGTATATTTTTGGGTCTTAAAGTGTATTAAAGCAATGAAGTTGTGCATGTGGATATGCCAGCAGAGTCTTAACAGATGCACTTATCACTCATGTATCTGTTTCCCTGTGCTTCCCTCCCTTCTCTCTGTCAGGTGCTTCCCTGGTGTCACAGGTTTAATACTGAATTCCCTGCGTATTTGAAAGAACTCAAAGTGTTTGCCAGGCATGGCTGAAAAATCCAGGGCCAGGAAGTATGAAGTTAATGTAACTATCAGAAGTTGTTTGCCAAAACAGAATGGATTGAAGATGGTGGGTGGGTGGGTGTCCATCTCATGAGAGTGGGATAAGGTGCGTTTGTGGGGAAGCATTGCACTGTTTTAGTTTAAAAAGGAATTATTTTACATTAGCTTGATCAAATCAAGGTGACACTGTAGTGACATCTGCAGTGACACTCTCGATTGGTTCTTCACAGTGATCCGGGTGGATATGAAAGCCATAATCTACCGTGTCCGTCCAGAGTTTTATACGGTAATAGTTGTCTTAGTGTAAAATTGCAAAGGAATTTTTTGTATTTCTTCTTTTTTTTTCTCCCCACCCAGGGAAAAGAAGGACCCTGTGGTCTTTTGCCAGCCTGATGGACCAAGTTGAGGCAGAGCGTTGTTCATGTGTACTATTTATTAAACAACTTGGCTTGCATATTAAGGCACTTAAATCTCTTCAGTGCTCCCAGAATAAACTCCCAAACCATTTCAAATGAGGACCACAGCAGCAGGTCTTAATCAGTGACTCAACCACTATCTTCTGGTACAAGTTCTTAGGTCAGTCACGATTTATTATGCAGATGTGGCACTTGGGGACATGATTTAGTGGTGGACTTGGCAGTGCTGGGTTAGCGGTTGGACTTGATGAACTTAAAGGTCTTTTTCCAACCTAAATGATTCTATGGGTCTGTTATGGAAACGCACAAAAGTGCTAAGAGAGTATCATATACATTATCATGGACAACATGCAAATAGTAAATCAAAGGAAGCTGCCAAGGATCTGAACTGAGCAGAAAGTGCAGAGGTAGGAACGGGACTGAAAGGTTTTCAAAGAGCTTTATCTCTGTGTTTCCTCTCCTGCTGTCCAATGTGGCATAACAGGAAAAAGTGACTGTTTTGGGGAGTTCTTGTGCGAGCACAAGTTGCTCGTAACATGAGCATGTCTTGAACCGGTGTCTCTTCACATGTGGCGTGCTAATGGATCTTCACCTTCTGTACTCACATAGTATTTAGGTTCCCTTTGAAGTCCTCAGTGAAAGTTCAGGTTGGTTTGCATTTACCATAATTTATTTACCTACTTTTAACAGTGAAAAAAGGGCACTTCTACCATGATGTCAGGGCCAGCCTTCCTCTCTGCTCCCCTCCCACAATGTGACCATTATATCAACATATGGCAAACATTTCTCCTATTCTGTGTTTACTCCCAGCAGTAAAACTTCAGTAAAAAGCCAAGGGCCTTCCATAGAGAGAGGAAAACTCAGCTACAACCTTCAGGACATGAAAAGCAAATACACTTTTAACAAGAAAGTTATTGGGACATTGCTAAATATTTCCAAGAAATAAAATAACAAAGGAGCTTGTATCCAAGAGGAGTCACATATCTTCAGAAAGTATAAGCATCATGGAAAAAAAATCCTGAAGGATTATTATTGAAAGTGGAGCTGAAATTAAAAGCACGTTTATGCAGCCAGAGGAGGTTTTTGGGCTTTAATTCATTAGCTCAGGTTTCATCTACCAGGATTCCGCCCCCGGCACGTGTAATAAGATTAGTTCATTAATCGTCAGGTCCTTGGGAATTAACATACTGGAGGTGCTTTTCTCCCCCTCTCAACAGTCCCCCTGGATATATAAACACAGCAGTGATTTTGTTGAACGTGGGATCAGAGTCAGTCCTGCCAGGTTTGGCTTGATGAGAATGACTGAATCCTATAAACAAGTGAACAGTGGGGAGAAATGTATTAAGAAATAAACCCTTGTTTTGTCTTTTGGAGTTGTACTGCAATGTTTGGCTGACTGCAGACGGAAATCCAGCGTATTAACTCTTTTAAAGAAGGAAATACAGAGTGGTTTGTTTTACAGAGTAATGACCCTGGGAACTCTGCTTCCTACCTGCCATGCCATTAGGAAAGGGAGGATGGAAAGTCAGAAGGGGACTCAAGCAGCAGCTGGGCAACTGTGTGGTGTGAATGTGCACATCCGTGGGGGCCAGCCGTGGGCAGAGCGATGCAGAAGCATTTTTGCCTCCCAAAGACACGTGTTGTACATCCATGGAAAGGACAGCAGCACTGGGCAGTCTGGTTGCTGCTGCAGCAGATGTCTTGGAGGGAGCACATGGTCAGCAACATGGGAAAAGGGGTTTAGGACTCTTGCCTTGCTTTCCCTCATTCAGAGCCTACCCAGGGTCAAGGCAAGATGTGGCCCAGTCCTTTTCACTGACCGAGTGGGAAAGAACCACCTTTGTAATAAGGTCTTTTAAGAATCCCTTGGGCCCTGTGCCCATTTGCCTTGTGCCATGTTGTCATGCAATTTAAGCAGATTAAAAACACATTTAACAAAGTGCAAGGAAGGAAATGCCCTGCTCTTAAGTGGCAAGGGTCAGAAGTGACATGAATGATTAGGTGTGTTATTGGGTATTTTGAGTTCTGAGGTTCTTTAAGGATTTTGAAGCAGGGAGCATTAAGGCATGAGGCTATGGACTCATGGGGATTTTACCTGCCAGGGGATATTCGACTTTCCTTGTCTAGTAATTTCTGATTCCATTTTTTCTTCTCTCTGCAATCAGATACAAGCTATTTTGTAACAGGGACATATTTCATGTTTGGAGCTATAGGAAAGCAGTCCTGACATTGGCAAAGCAGAGCAGGGCGGGATGATTTACGAGTAAAAGATTAAAAAGAGCTAAATACTGCTGCTTAGTTTAAAATGACTAAGTGGGTATATGAGAACTACCTTCAAACACATAAATACTGAAGAGGAACAGAAATGTCTAGTTTGAGCCAAGAGGGGCAAAGCTGGAGGTGGTGTAAGGAAAGTAAGTAAAAGTCAGGCTGAACATCAAGAGAAAATTCCTGGTGGTGAGACCTCTCTGAAACTTTCAAGGTACAACATTGCTCTGGTTGTAATAAAGTCGTAAAAGTGTCCCAGTGCTGCAGATACTAAAGACTGCTGGGGATTTCCCATTATTGTGCCTGGTGGGATTAACTAACCCAGGCAAAGGAAGGCTTCATTCAGTCCTTACCCCTGCGAGGACCTGGAAGGAGCACAGGAGCAATCCAGGTAAACCTCTCAGTGCCAATAAGAGGAGGGAGACGATGACCAAGGGGAAGGTGAATGTGAAATTATCCTATTTGGGCTCCAAGTGCGATGTGAATGGTGAATGCTCTTAATGAAAGCATGGCTGCTTTAGTAACCCAATACCTCCATTACTATTTTAGGCAGTAATTGTAGCTAATAGACGGAAATGGATTTATATTTTGCTAGAAATGCATTATTTATCAGTTAGAGTTTCAGGATTGGTACAGTGTTGTGGTGAGAGCTGCTTGATAAAGAGAACCTAAATAGACTGAGGCAGCTACACTATACACACTGGTTCTTTGTGTTTAAACCCTAAGTCTGAAACAAAACAAAGAGAAGGAAGGGTCTGTATTGGCATGGCCAAATAAGACTTTTGTGTAAAGGCAGCAGCAAATGAGGTGAGGGTGTAATGTCGCTGTGGGATATAGAGCCTGTAAATATGGGAGAGAGGGAACAGGGTGAGGGCAGAATCTCCCAAATTCAAGGGGGAAAAGTGTAGAGAAGGACTGAAAAAAAACCCCCAACAAATGCAGGGACCCTTCTCAGCTCTGGTGAGCTGATGACTGAGCCCTCCTATGATCCTAAAGATCCAGAGGATGCCAGTTTCCTGGAGCAAAATCCTGTCCTTGCTTCCTCAAAAGGGAAACTTGGTGACCCCAGGATAAGCCGCTGCAGTCCCACCGAAGTAAATCCTGCTGTGTGTTAATTCTATGCCATCTCCTTGTCACAGAGGGAGGAGTGAGGGGCTACAAAGAGGGGAGTCACATAGGAAAGAAGCACAACAAATGTGGTTATCAGCAAACGTTCGCGAGCGAAGGGCTATGAAACAGTCCCTGCAGCACGCTGGTGGAATCCCATTCTTTAGGGCTTTTTTCAAGGAGTCTGGATGAACTCCTAGAAAACGTCTTTGAAGACAAACCTGCTCTGGCAGGGAAACAAGCTGGATGATCTAAATGGCCGTCTCCACCTCCAGCTCTGGTGTTCCAAGCGCAGTGTCCCAGCACGAAAGCTGAGCCCTGCTGCCTGAATCACTCCAGCCCTGGTCAGACCCACCGCCCCTCACGCCAGGCGTCTCCCAGCTCTGCCCACACCGGTGGGAATGCTGTGCCGGTAATTCTTCCCTGTGTAAGAAGCTGTTGCACAACCTGGCCCTTCCATTAGGAAGTGAGCCATCCTAATGAACAATTGCCCATGCACAGCCTAGACATGATTTCTACACAATCACTGCTGGTTTATCACCCCTACTTACGTGTTTGTGGCTGCTGCTGCTTTCAGAAACCAAAGGAAACAAAATGAGCTATTCTATATTTTGTTTTTCTTAGTAATTTATGATTAATGGGGCAAATCTTGGAATCGCTACTCAGAGATTTTCACTTTGTGTTACCCAGACCTTCTGTTTATTCATGTTTTGTAACAGAAATAAGAAGTACTTCCTTTTAGCCCAAGGCACCTAATCAGGATTAGGCCTGGAGCAGAATATTTTGCATTCTTGCATTCCAGGAGTACCTTGATGTGGAGTTATCTTCTGTCAACTGTAGATTGAATATTCAATTACACCACTCTCTATTTAAAAAGGTATTTTAGGGCCTATCTGATGAACTGATACTGAATACAGTTATTCTCTGCACCACATTTCGTGGATGTAGGTCTTCTTACAAGTTCATTAGCTGAAAGTTGATAGTTGAAGAAGAATCCAGTTTGTGGAGCTGCCTGTCTGTGGGATGGAGGGACTGGGTGCCACTCATTGCTGTCTAAACTGTGCACACCAGTTAAGGTCTAAGTCTTACACTGAGCTCAGACTAGCAACTCGTGCCTTAGTCCCTGATTTATGCAGTACATGTGGCACAGGAGTCACTCTATCTCCTACCTGTTGGCAGTGCCTCCTCTCTGCAGACCAATGAGCACTATAATGTTTACAACAAATGTGATTTATGTACAAAATCAAAGTACTTTTGAAACAGCATCTAATTTGCAGTTGCTTGAAATAACAGCCTTGTCCTCATATCTCCAGTGGGTGACGATGAGTGACTGGGAGGGAGACAGATGTCAAATCAAGGCAGAGTCATGCTGGATGCTGCTCAGTCAATGCCTCATTATCAAAGCCAAACTGAATTGCAGAGCTTTGCTGCAATTACAGTAATAAGCAGCTTTATTTAAATGTAATTGCCTTAACTGAAAATATCCTAATGCGGGTTTTTTTGTTCTGTCTGGTGTTTGGAAAAGTCTCCATAGCTTTGAGTCACCTATTTTGAGCTTTTAAAAGGGCTATGTCTAGTTACGGTACAGACATATTATTACACATCGAAGTCTTACTCATTTGGTTCTGCTCTTGCCTCCTGGAGTGCTTATTCACTTCGGTTCAGCTGAATAGGGAGGGAGGGAACCTGAAGGGAGCGGGAAGGGTGCAGAGATTGGAGGAAAGGTCCCAATCACATTTAGAAACAGTTGGACTTTATTTTGGTTTAGATTATTTTTATTTCATTGACTTTAAATAGTGACACAACTGTGAAAGAGTGAGAAGTCCAGAAAAACACTGGTTTTGTTCAGCTTTCTGAGTTCTGTACTGTATTGGAGAATCCCTTTGTGTTGGAACATCAGATGTCACCTCTCCAAATGGCTTTTATATTTATGGTGCATTAATTTCTTTTATTTTTCTACGAAGGGATTACTTGTTCTTTTTTATGATCATCATTTTTCCTTTTGCATTACTGTGCCTGCAATGCACTCAGAAGGACGGGTTGTTACAGCAGTGCTTGGCAGACCTCACCAGAAACAGAGCAAAACTTCCAATTCCTTGACCTTTTCTATCCCCAAATTAAGATCTGCAGCACAAGTGGGTACATTAGACTTTGTACATTAGGTTTATCTCCTGAATACCCCAGCTGGTGCTGCGGGGTTGGGGCTGCAGGGAACCTTGTTCTTCCCTGTTCCATTGCTTTTGCTCCCCACCCTTCCTGTTGGAGCTGTGGTCTGTTCAGCCACGCAAGAGAGCTTGAATCAGGGCTCCTAAACCTCCTCCCGACCCCGTGCAGGACTCTACAATGTGAGTCACTGAAGTTTGGCCTCATCTTGCCTGAATATCGGGCAAATGACATCACTGGGCTCTTCAGTGTTCTCTGGGTCTTCTGGGTGGGAGAAGCAGGGAGATGACACGGAGATGATGCTGCCCAGCAGGAATTACCCCAACAGCAGTGTCCCTGAGACAAAACCCATAAGTGTAAAGAAGAGGATTGTTAAAATGGATATGGCAAAGCTACTTCAGTGCACTATGCAGAGGAAAAGCATCAGCCAGGTATAAGCATAGGGCACAGCAAATGGGGAAGGACACATCTGTAAATGAATATGAAGAAAAGAAGCACATTTCCTTCCAGCCTGTCCTTAACACAGCTCTCTGTTTGCTTGCTGTTGCTTTTACCAACAGGGAAGTCAGCCTTTGAAACCCCTCTCCGGCTGTGCAGGTGGCAGTGTAAGTAGCATAAACCAGAACTTGTCAAATCCAGGAATCTGGCTTGGGGAGAGCAAATCCCAGAAAGGGAGGCGGGGGGAGAACCCACTCTCAGCCCCAAACCAAAACAAAAACACGATACCTAAACCAGACTTCCACTTCTGGGATCAGATCAAAACAGCAAAAGAGCCCTGAAAGATTAAGCTAAGCTCAGCTCCAATTAGTTTATTGTGTTGCATGTTTCTCAAGGCGAAAGAGTTTACTTTGGAATTAAAGCACACACACACACACACACACACACACACACAGAGCGTAGCCCTCGACTGGACATTCAGTGTGCTAATAGCTTGCAGAGGAGTTCAGGGAAGTTGACTCTAAAAACCAGATGGGTGTCGAGAGGCACTGTTGAGGTCTCTGCATTCCTCGCCGTGTATCAACATGGGGTTGTTGTACTGGGATGGTCAGAAACTCTGCAGCTGTTTGATTCCTCTGCTTAAGCAGCTTTGCACGCGTACAGCACAGCACCCCATAGGACCCATATCCCCTACAACGCAGCCCCTGGCAGGGACTGGTCCTGCTTGAGCATAGGGAAGGGGGGTGGAGGAGAAGGGAGGGCACTGCAGGCTGGAGACCTGCTATGGGGAAGCGTTGAGGAAGTGCTCTGGATGGCCCTTTTGGCATGAATCTGCCTCCAACGTTTCTTTGTAGTTTGGGGCTCTTGTGTGAGAATTGCCCCAAAAAGATTTCATAAATTCATAGAATAGTTGGAAGGGACCCTAAAGCTCATCCAGGTCTCAACCCCCTGCCACAGGCAGGGACACCTTCCACTAGAGCAGCTTGCTCCAAGCCCCTTCGACCCTGGCCTTGAACACTGTCAGGGGTAGGGCAGCCACAGCTTCATTGGGCATTTATCTTACAGGATTGGTTGGTAGCATTTTGCAGCGTTTTGGCAGGCAGGATCCTGGTTGCAAATAGTACAGAGGTAGCACGAAATTGGAGAATGAATAATGAAAATATTTGCTTTTTACCTTTCAGTAAGAGCTTTGGTGTCGTGCCTGGGAATAGTTCCTGGATTATTCCCCTGGGTTGAGGTTTTTGTGCTTTTCTGGTTCATTTATCTCTTGAGGTGAGGGAAGGGCATCTCTTTATGCTGGGGATGTCCTCACATGTCCTTAGTGAATGGGGAAAACAGAATCACAGCATAGTTTGGGTTGGAAGAGACATTCAAAGCTCATCCAGCCCAACCCCCTACAATGAGCAGGGACATCTTCAGCTAGACCAGGTTTCCCAAAACCACATCCAGACTGGCCTTGAGTGTCTCCAGGGATGGCGCATCCACAACCTCTCTGGGCAACCTGTGCCGGGATTTTACCATGGTATTAAAGGGTCCCATTGAACCCCCTGTCCACTGCTCCCTGAGAAAGCTGCCATGGTCTTGGTGGATCCAGCAGAGTGGGGGCTTACCAGCCTGTGACAAGTTCCCATGAAATGATGCTTCCAAGTGGAAGTGAGGTCAATGGGAAACCATTTGCAAAGTACTGCTTCAGTGACCCTCTTCTACAGTAACAGTGAGTGCAGCCCTCCCTGTTGTGCTGAGGATTGGCAAAGGCATGGAGATGGTGCCAGTCTAAGGTGTCTGTTTTATTTACTCATTTTTAAGGTTGCAGTCTTGGCAATAGGAAAATGCCAGTGGCTATTTGTGCAAGAGCTGCTAAGCTCCTTCCATAGCATCCTTGGGCTGCCTGCCCTGGGAAGGGCATTTCTTTCAAGGTCATCTCCTGAGGACCAAGGATTACTGTGCTCAGATGAGGGACAGGGTTTCTCCTCTGCTGGTCTCCAAGGTTGCTCAGCTGGAAGCAGTGCACTGAGAGCTCCTTAGTCTGACTGGGGTATGATAGATGTGAATGCAAGGACGCTATAGAGAGCAGGAACAGTGGCTGAGTTGGAGAACCAGCTGCTCTTCTATTCTACTTATACTGGCCTAACCGCAAGCTCCTCCTTTACTTTGTAACATCACCTAAGATACAACTGGTCCAGTTGGAGAAGGCACAGGTAGGATTACAGGGCTCTTAGGGAGCAATTAAGGCCATGAGGCCTCTGACAACACCTCCTAGTTACCCACAGCAGCAAATGTCCTTGCTGCTCCAGTCTCTGGGTCAGGGGAGTGCCTGGGCAGGTGTCCATTAGAAGGAAGGTAAGAAACAGGGGGGAAAGTTGCTTAAAGATGAGTGTGTGAGCAAAAGAGCACTTTAGAGTCCAAGGACGAGGTGTCAGAGCAGTGCAGTGCTTGAGGAAAGGACAACGTGGTTTTCCTCAGTTTATTTTCACATTTGACCTTTTGGTTTAAGAGTCCAGTCAGTCCAATTCCTTCCAGCATAAAGAAAAGACACCAAACTTAATTGGTGGCTGGCAGCGGAAGGTTGTATTTTTGGACCAGGGATGTATACTTGAGGGAACCTATTTATTAGCTTTCCTAATACTCTGAATATTAGTTGCTGCTACTGCTTTGTGCTCCTGGCTCCGTGTGAGCAGTGCTTATGCTAGCACACTGCTTTGATGGCATTGGCTGGCTTCCCCAACAGCAACTCCTAAGGTATGGTAAAACAAGGTGGAGCCAGCACATGATAAATAGAACCACCTGACTTTGCAATGGCCTCGCATGCCCTTGACTCTCTCTGCAGCCTGTTGATGTGGGGTTTCCCTAGCACTAAATCTTTGTGATTTTATACTGAGTTTGAGCCAAGAGGGGGGGAAATGACTTGGTTGGGTTTGTTTGTGGGTTTATTTTCTAAAGGTCTGACTCTTGAAATAGCACCTAAGAGTCAATAGAGTTGCTGGGAGCTACAGAGGGGATTATTAATCCCATCTTTGCAGCTGAGTGATGACTGTTAAGGATGGATGTATGGTTAGATGCTCTGTAAGCCACAGCTGGGATAATATGAAAATTTAAATCCTAACTGGTGGTTTCCAGGTTTGCTCTTTGCTCCATGGCTGTGCTCCTTGTGCTAGGGACTTGGTCACAGAATGGGCTGTATTTATTGACTCTTACATCCAGCCCCACCGAAAACAGGAAATCCTCAGGAATCAAAAGAATTCCATCCAAATCTCAGCCTTTAAATGAGAATCAAGATAGCGAATAACAGAATCATGGAGTGGTTTGTGTTGGAGGGGACCTTCAGTTCCGAACCCCTGCCACGGGCAGGGACACCTTCCACTAGAGCAGCTTGCTCCAAGCCCCTGTGTCCAACCTGGCCTTGAACACTGCCAGGGATGGGGCAGCCACAGCTTCTCTGGGCACCCTGTGCCAGCGCCTCAGCACCCTCACAGGGAAGAGCTTCTGCCTAATGAGGAGCCAAACTGCTGAGTCTTCCTAATATAACATTACTGCTGAGAGCTGGTCCCTTGCTGAAATCAGCAAGATGTTGGTAGAAACTGGCGGTCCTGAAGGTTGAAACTGGCTTTAGTAGGGCTGGAGGGAGTAAGGATGAAATGTTTCTTTCTCCTTTACGAATCTGTTTGCTGCACGTTCAAACTGTCTCCATGTGCCATATTGTGGCATTGCGTTTTTAAATCCCCCATTGATTTGAGAGAGGATTTCTGTTTGAAAAGCAATGGCTCAGGGTGGCTTGTGAGGAACAGGGGAGGAAAGCCCCGTTTGTGTTTGTGTAACATTTGCTAGAATTGGTTAAACAGACACACATCAAAATAAATGCTGTAACCTTTCAATAATGTTTAGTCTCCCTGAGAATGAACATACTGTAAGTGTGTGTGTTAAGCATACACCATTAATAGTCTCAGTGACATTTGGGCTGGCTCCACAGGGGAGATGAAGGGCATGCACTGAAAATGGTATCAAAAGGGAAAAATAATCACCTCAAGTCACAGAAATAAAATTTACCAGAAGTTGCAGGAATAGAAAGAGGTTATTTGGGTTCCCTTGATTGAATTTGATCTCTGTGATGTCGCCATGAGTGGACACAACTTACGTCCTTTCATAGCCCAGGTTTCTCCTCTGAAGCTGTGACAGGAACGAGGCCAGAATTCGTGGAGAAGTGTCACAGGTGATGGATAATTTTGGTGTAAGTTACTTAAAGCACTGATTTTGTCTTAAACTCTGTCTCTCCCTGTTGGTCTTTTCTGTCTGTTTGTGATGTTATAACCGTAAACATGAATACCTAAGGACAAATTCCCACTCAGATGGACTTTGTCCCCAACTGGTTTACCGTGTCAGAGCAACCTGATAGTCTGCCAGGGGAAGCAATCTTCTGCTTCTGGAAGCATTCTGCACAGAAATGAATGACAGCAGAGAGGTGAGGCTGGTCTAGGTGTCCATTAAGAAATTCCATGAAGGAAGAGCAGTTTTGATGGAGAAGGCGATAAAGTTAGTGAAGAGTTCTGTTAATATCAGCGGCCTTAATACAGCCTTGGAGGAGCACAAACAGGATTTCTTGTTGTGGTTGGTTTTTCTTCTTTAAGAATCATGCTTTACCAGCTCACTGATATGTGCCAAACAGCCTCTACCTGATGCTTTGTTGGCTCTAGCGATGTGGGTTTATTTCCACTAAGACTGAAGCTGAAGAGGGCCATGACTCTTGAGTTGTATCAAGTCTTGCTTAGGCTCCAGAAAGCTTGGTTATTCTCTTTTTGTTAACTTTTCTTGTCTCCCTTTATCTCTCCATGATAAAAATGGTTATTATTCCTGGACCACTGAGCTAAGACTATTTAAATTGTTTATTGGTGTAAGAAGGCTGATGTGATTTTTGTGGTGGATCGTATCATCCTACAATAAACACTTAGATAAAGGGAGATGGAATGCCTCAACCTGGTGGATTAATGGTGAGTTTTAACAGAACGAGAGTTCTATGTGTTGTTCTGAAGGCCCCTGAGTTCAGCCAGACCTGGCCAAAGCTGCCTTTTAAGGCTTAGGATGGTTTCTAGAGATAAATCACCACGAGTGGCTACAGAGCATCAAATTTGCTCTCAACAGAGGACATGTGTTCAGTCTTGTTCAAACCTGTTCCTCCTATGGTGTGTTGCCCCACTCTGGGGTGTGGTTTCAGTGAGTGTAGTTGCTTTGAGTACATATAACCACCAGATCAACTGCGTACATCTTGCATTAGCTACAAGGTTGGATTCGATGTTTTTCTGTGGCTCTTTACATAAACCAACCTGACAGAGAGGTGCTGCAGGTGAAATCTTGGGGCCTTTCTGGAATACCCCTACTAATAGGAGGACTGGGGAGTCAACTGCAGATCTATTCATTTTGTACCACCTTTGCACCAGCCATGGTGTTGGGAAGTGTTCCAAGGTGGACTGGAATAGGCTGAGATGGGGGCAAATCAGGGCATGGCTCAGACAGACAGATTAAACTGGTTTTCCAATAGATTTTATCATTGATGTGACTCAGCGTTATGGCAATAGCCAAATTGATGATCAGAAAGAGAACTTGGGACTCATCACTCCAAGTCTGATGGCCTATTATAAGTCAGAGTGGCATCCAGATGACTCATGTTCTTGCAAGTCTCTAAGCCAATGTTTTTTAAACACAAAAGGGGCTTGAATATGCTTCTGAACTCAGCCCAACCCTCCAATGGTTTGAGGTTCACCTCTTACTATTTTCTGTCTAACTTAGGCAAAGACTTATATTTAGAAAAAGAACTGAGTGTGTAAACATGAAGCGCTTTGTTTAAATATTAAGCAGGTCAGGTTTTTTCACTTGAGCATGGAAATATGTAACCTAATTTGCAGAGGTGTGGAAGCCAAATCAATTTTGGTAGTGGATCGAGCTCTGCTCATTGCACTTATGATGTGTGGATTGCTTAGAGCTATAACCAAGATGTCTGCAATTTCACTTTGTGCCCTGGAATAGTCACTATATGGGATAAAAGAGGAATTATTTCCAATTGTAATATTCCAGTGGTAGGAAATGAAATTGATAATGTCTGATTGCATTTGAATAAGCATCTAAGAGGACAAACCCTCAATTCTGTATAGGCTTTTGTGTATAAACAAAACTTTGCATCGTGGGAGTAGCTGCACAGAACAGCAATCATAAGGCGTATATTAATCATGTACATATGTCTTTAGAGGACTGGGGATGTAGATGTTCTCCCTCTGAGAGCCAAACCAGAATGAAATAGAAGTATAGAATTTGCCACTGTGATGTTTGTTTGGGGAAATTTGGGAAAACAAGGAACTATTGTGTAAACCCATTCTCCTTGTTGAGGCTTGTGGTTTGTCCTCCTCCCTCCTCCAACAATTACAGTTTGTCAAGAGCAACCTAAGAGCTGTTGAGTAAAGGTCATTTATCTAGCATGATTTTCCCTTGGATTGTTTTTCACTCTGGCTGTCACAAAGATTTGATGCTGGAAGCTGACTGAGTTCGTTAGAGAAGGAAGCTTGCTAATACAGAATGTGCCTGTTTGGAGGCAGCTGGCTGGAGAAAGGTCTTGTCCACTATGAAGAAGTAATAGCCTGTTCTAGTTTGTTACCTCCTTGCTTGCCATATTGGTATCCTGAGAGCAATAACATCCCTACAAATGAAAACAGAAATGACATCCAAATGTAAAATCCTCCTCATTTATGGAAAACAGCATCCAGATCTACCCACTTTGGTTAGATTTGCTGCTTTGTTTTTTAACCTGTTTGCTCCATGCACTGCATGCATTTAGTATGATTTTCCAAAGCAGACCTTCAAGTGCTGCCAGCAGAAGAAAATCTGACAGTGTAACATGTGAAGTACTCAAGAGGACTTCTCTAGCTCTGTGGACTTTCCAGAGGTGCCTTTCCTACCTTGCATCCTCAACAACACACATTCCCACAAGCTGGCATATCTCCTGCACTATGGTATTCTTCCTGCAAATGCCTGTATCTTTCCGTATGTGGGAATGCCCAGCAATGAGAGCTGAATGGAGAATGAAGTGAGTCAGGGACTTGGACAGCTTTAGTACCATGTATTATCAGGTTTCCTGAAACTAGGTTGTCATTCCAGTGCATCTTGGGCTGTTGGTGTCTGAATGTTGTTGCCAGTTGATGGTTGTCCAGGCATACAGGTGGTTTAGCTGTATGTGTCGGAAGCAAACAAACATAATCCTTTGCTGTTTGGCTGGCTCTGGCAGTTGTACTTTTCTGTAGATTCAGCTTATTTTCCATGTCTTTGCCAGTTCTCAGCTGCAGGCATTTCTCAAAGCCTTGGACTTCAAGTCTGGTTTGAGGCTGAAGGTGTTTGCTGCATGCAGTGAAAGGCATCCACACTTTTGTGTGCCATCACTTCCCAGGAGGTCAGTGAGCCACACAGACTCCCCATTAACTGCAGAAGTGCTAGGGCTCCCTTCATAGTCATAAGGAGTTAGATAATCAGGGAATGGCTTGTGTTGGAAGGGACCTTAAAGCTCACTCAGTTCCAACCCCCCTGCCGCAGGCAGGGACACCTTCCACTGGAGCAGCTTGCTCCAAGCCCCTGTGTCCAACCTGGCCTTGAACACTGCCAGGGATGGGGCAGCCACAGCTTCTCTGGGCACCCTGTGCCAGCGCCTCAGCACCCTCACAGGGAACAGCTTCTGCCTAAGAGCTCATCTCAGTCTCCCCTCTGGCAGGTTAAAGCCATTCCCCTTGTCCTGTCCCTACAGGCCCTTGTCCAAAGCCCCTCTCCAGGGTTCCTGGAGCCCCTTTAGGCACTGGAGCTGCTCTAAGGTCTCCCCTTCAGGAGCCTTCTCTTCTCCAGGCTGCCCCAGCCCAGCTCTCTCAGCCTGGCTCCAGAGCAGAGCTGCTCCAGCCCTCGCAGCATCTCCGTGGCCTCCTCTGGACTCACTCCAACAGCTCCACGTCTCTTTTGTGCTCTTGCCCCAGAGCTGGATCAGGATTGCAAGGGGGGTCTCCCCAGAGTGCAGCAGAGGGGGTGGATCCCCTCCCTCATCCTGCTGGCTATGCTGCTTTTGATAAGGCAAAGTTAGGCTCCTGTTGTTTTTTCTAGAGTATGTTTCACTATGGGCTCCTCTCTGGCTACAAGGGGAACCTGAGGAGGTTAATCTTGTGTGGATGCCCACCACCATCACACATGCAGCAGAACCTTGCAGCCCCACTTCACAGTGTTCAAGGTGACAGCGCAAAGTGCAGGACCCAGCCTGGTGCCACAGTACAAGCACTCTAGCTGTCGGGAATAGACCTATTCTGTGTCTAAACAATCAACTCCTGTCTCCGGGGCTGTCAATCTGGAACCTTTCACCAGCACTAAATTCACTTTAGGAAAATAAAATAGAGACACGGAGAGATTAGTCAGACCTCTAAAATGCTTCAAGAAACTTTAATGTTATTATCTAAGCAGAAAGTTATCCAGCAATTCCTCAGCTATTTAACCTAATAGGCAGTTGCTGACAAACGACGTTATCGAGCATCCATTCGTGAGCGAGGGGGAGCGATACGATCTTGCTTAAATTGTATTTTAACAAACATGCCTATCTAACAATTAAGCAGGAGTAATTTCCCTCTAATAGATGCTTTTGCTGCTTAATATAGATATTTACATGTTCATTTGTAGCCCCCAGAGATTCCACAGCTGCCAGAATCCCAGCTGCCACCACCCCGGTCCTCCCCCTCTGACTCGCTCTCAGCATTGGCTACGAGCACTTGATCTAAGGAAGCACTTTAAAATACAAATCCCACTGTTTTCTTGGCTGTGGAGCTGGGCTGCATTGGAAATAGGCTGCCTGCCAGCCAGACACCCTTCCTCACCTAAGCTAATTTTACTCCATCTGATGGCAAAATTAGTCGCTCCCCCTCCCTCCTTATCAGAATCCGGTTGCAGTCTACGCAATGCTATGAAAGCCTGGCAAGGGCAATCTCCCTCTGTGCACTTGGCCGTGCAGCCTGGCCCTTGTCCTGTGTTGTGGGACAGGGGCTGTGCTGCTGGGGACCAACAGCTTCGGGCAGGATGGGCACCCGAAGAGGCAGCGTTGGTTGAAACTCTGCCATCCGATTCACAAGGCATTTCCCAGATAAGGAGCTTATAGTGGGAGGTGGCAACAAGCATCTTGGGCACTGGCAGCGTTTTTCCGTTCTCCAGTTACTGTGTAGTTCAGCCTGGGACAGGCACGAGCCTGATGTAATACGCTGTGTGCTATTTCAAGGCGATGGAGCCCACGTCCTTCAGGCCAGCCCTCGGAAAGCTTAGGAGATAAGAAATCCCGCTCTGAATGTTTCTTACAGTCTCAGATAAGAGAAATAAGAAATGCTTTCTTTTAACTCTGCCAGTGGAATATAGTTGTTTCATCTGAAATCCCAGGAGCAGGGTGCCTCTAGTTCAGCATTTCATGTGCACACATGCTTTTAGCATGGATCTAGCAGGAGGTGGCAGGTAGAAATGAATGCATGGCTAGCAAATGGAGAGTTGTTAGGGAAACATGACAGTTGCCTGTGAACTAAATACCAAAAGCCACACAGTGGTGAGCGTACTGCTTTTTCCTCTGGGATAAGAAGCAGAGGGCTTTGATTTACCTTCAGGTCTTAACTGTTGCTCTGTCACATGGAGGAAGGATCTTCTGGTCTCGGTGCTTACTTTTGCCCCCTGGGCACAGTTGGAGGCAGAATATTGAGCTAGATGGAACCTGAGTCTGATCATAAGGTTGTTCTTATTCAGGAACCAGCAAAACTGTTTCTCTAAGTAACTTGTCCATCAACAGGAAGAAAGCCTAACTTTTCTATGCACTGATTTGGCATGAATAATTCTGCAAGCTATAGACAAAAGGGCATATTCTCCAGTAAAAATCGATTTCTGTTTTCTAGGGATTTGGCCTAGAGCTTTTTTCTCTGATGTGCATACCAGTGTGACAGCTTTGTAAAACATTGTCAAAACCGATTCATTGTGGATTATCTTGTAGTATGATCAGCTGTCCATATCAGAACAAGGGGCGTCCACAAGAGTTATTTCCTCCCCTTCCCCCTTGCTGAGCGATAAACGCCATACCAAAGGTGCAAGGGTTGGAAGGCCAGAGAATCTGTCCCATTTGTTTTCCCATTTCAAACAAACCCACTTTTACTTAACCATAATCAAGGAGGGAGGCAACATCACTCCCCTTGGCAAGCAACCTCAGAATAATGGAACTTGCTGGAAAAATGTATAGTTTGTTCCTGAAAAATAGCCTGAGGGTACTGATAGCACAGCACAGTGTGACTTGTGCTTCCTGCGTGGTGAAGGGAGGGAGCATCCTCCCTTAATCTCGAGCTGACCCCTCTTTGCAAGGTGACAGATGCCTTCATTTATGAATAGGCTCAATTAGAGTCAGGTTGATGGAGTTATTCAATGAATTTGGGAAATGCCTCCTCTTCCAGAGGGCAGGAATGCGTCTTCCGAAGTATCTTGAGGATAAGTGGTTACCCATGGAAATAGTGATCCTTCGACTGCTCCAAGGACAGGCAAAGCACCACATCGGGAGATTTTCCCCAGTCTTCTGTAAGCTTTCCAGAGATAAACCAAAATGCCCTTGCAGGGAAGTGTCCCAACTAATGGGGCACTGCCAGTGGAGGTCACCGTTGACAGCTTCCTACCAGAAGGTACCTTGAACCAGTAAGTTAGCCAAATGTGGAGGTGTTGATGCAGAGGATGTTTCTGGAGAGCATCTCCCAAACCAGACCCAGAGAGGGAAAGCAAAGTCTTAGATAACCAAAGTCATGGAGACATTTTCCTCTGCCCATCCTGTATTCAAAAACTCCTGGAAGGAGACTCCTTCATATCTTGCATAGAAAAGCTTTTAGCCTGCAGTAAACCCCTGCTGACATTTGTCGCATGGCCTCTTGTCACTGCCCTTAAGACATGGAGGGCGTCAGATTAGACACCAATTTTGGTGGAGCTCAAAATAAAACGTTAGATGTTGGTGTTCAATGCTTTAAAGTGAATTGGAGGTGGATTTGGTCTCAAAACTTCATGTGGAGTGAAAAGTTGAATCCCATTGTTTTGAAAAGTTGGAACTGAAACACTTGGGCTTCTTCAAAAGCTTTTGTTTTCTGTTCATTTTCCTTTCTTTCAGCCAAAACTATTAGCGTAATTTTATATAGCTTCAAGAGCAATTGTGAATGGGCCAGAATTTCACTTACAGCTTCAAAAACCCCAGACCTACCTTAAAACACATGCCCTCAGGTGCAGCTGCTTCGAGAAGAGGCCATATTAGAAGATAACAGCCAAGCTTATGATTTTGTAGTGCTTTCAACCTGAAAGTATGACTTTGTTTCAGTTACTCATGCAGGCTGAAGTTTTTCCTGCTGGTTCATCTCTTCAAACGCTTGAGCCAAAGTTGTCATCTCTTTCCAGGAACAAATTGGGAGGAAATTATTTTGTATTGCTCATTAAAAACCCTGAACAAGCTCACAGCTGTTTCAGTGTGAACCTCTCCAAACATCCACGCAGAAAGACTTGACTTTTGTTAATAGGGTGAGGGGGCTCACTCTGCTGATGTGCATCTTTCTAGTCCTAAATCTGCAGCTGATTCTTTCTCCAGCTGTGCATGTTGCATGGTTCTGGAGCCCCTGCTCCTCAGCTCTATCAATGCATAGGAGTTGGTGAGACTGCTGCTCATGCTAATGTAGCTTCATTTGCTCTCCATCCCAGCTCATACCTGAAGGAAGGCTCAGTGCCCTGAGAGAGGCAGCCCTGATGAGCGTGTGATGGTTGTATTGGGGACATTGCACATGGCGAACACAGTTTGATTGCACAGGCAAGTGTAATTCAGTGATTTCCTAATCACTGAAATTTTGACTCTGCAACCTTATGAATTTTCCCCCATCTGTGGTGCCGTAATTCACTGCTATAATTGCAACAGATGGCTGGGTGGTTTTTATAAACCATGATACAGCAGAAAGCTGAAATAGGAAGAAATGGAGAGTCTTGGGGTGTCCAACATTTTATGCTGTGTGAAGTGCCAGGTTCTGATGCAAATATACGTTAGGCATTACCTGGCTATAAAATGGAGTTTTCCTAATCAACATTATAAAAGTCCCTGCTTATATTTTTTGATAGCTCACAACACACCACTTTCTCCTGGGTAGTGGCGGGGCAGTAGCTGCTTGTCCCTGTAATAACTTACATGTCAGCTTCGTGGGGCTGTTCAGCCTGGAGAAGAGAAGCTGCATGGTCACCTCACAGTAGCCTTCCAACATCTAAAGGTGGCCTACAGGGGCACAGGAGAGGGATTCTTCATCAGGAACTGTAGTGATAGGACAAGGGGTGATGGGTCTGAACTGAAACAGAGGAAGTTCAGGTTAGATATAAGGAAGAAGCTCTTCCTTATGAGGGTGCTGAGGCGCTGGCACAGGGTGCCCAGAGAAGCTGTGGCTGCCCCGTCCCTGGCGGTGTTTAAGACCAGGTTGGACAGAGCCTGGGGTGACATGGTCTAGTGTGAGACATCCCTTCCCAAGGCAGGGGTTCGGAACTGGATGATCTCAAGGTCCTTTCCAACCGAAACCATTCTATGATTCATGTGGGTGCATCATCATCCTAAGCCTACCTACACTGACCTGAGATGGAGCACAGATGTAGGAAGGTCTGTCTTGCAGACTGCAAGCTAAGGATGGGTGATGTGAGTTTGGAGAAGGGCAGTGCAACTTTTTCCCCAAATCTTTGGCTTAACTCATGCACATGAGCCGAGAGTTTTAGAGAAGATTCACATTATCTTTGCAGAAAGCTTCGGTTTCTGTAGACCTCTGCAATTCCTGCCTTCACAGCACCAGGTGTGTCAAAGCATGGTGTCAGAGGCTGTTTCGGTGGCATCATAGTTCAACCAGATGCAAGATGAAAATCCTAGGCAAGGTTTCCTGCCCTCCTTTGAATTTTGATGAATTTTGGAGAGCTTAGAGCAGAAGCAGCCAAACATCTGAATTTTTTGGGAGTCTTTCAAACAAATCTCTGAACTTTTTTGGGGCTATCAGTGATCTAAGAAAATATCAGAGTTTTCCTAATTTTCTATTGGGATGAGCAAGCTGGAGAAAACTAGAGAATGTAGGGAACAATCCCTCACTTCCCCGTGCTGGGGAGAAATGTTCCTGTTCCAAATGATGTCTGCCCATCATAATTATCTTTAAAATGCACTTTGCAAGTCACGCAGAAAGGGGCTGCGTTTTACCTTTGCAGAGCAGTTACTTGGAAGTGATGTATTGATTAAAGATTAGACTTTTCTCTTATTATTAATCAATTGTTGTCTTTATGCCTACTGTCATTGCAAAGTCCTCCAGGTAGACACTACATGGGACAGCAGAGCACATGGAGAAATGAGTGTCTGTAGACATTTAAATGCTCAAGAACATTCCCAATGATAAAAGCAAAACCAGAGCTGTTCACAGACTGATGGTAGGGCCAGTGGCATTAATGGGACATGTTGACCCCTTCTTAGGATCTGTGGGAACGTTGGTGAGAAGCTTTGCCTGGTCCAAGATCAGGATACTGACAGCTTGAGAGGCTGTGCAGGTAGTGAAAGAGGCCTTGGTGAGAGGCAAAAAGGGCAATTCTAGATACCCACGTACCTGCCCTGCTTCACTGTGATGTTATCACGTGGAGCCTTGGGCTCTGTGCATTGCTTGTAGTTATTTGGGGATTTGGTGGTTTAGTGGCAGATTTTTTGACTGTTTTGTGAAGCCATAGATCATCTTGAGAAAAGTTGCGAGTCTGCTACTGTAGAAACATAGAATCCCAGCCTGGTCTATGTTGGAAGGGACCTTGAAGCTCCTCCAGTTCCAACCCCTGCCATGGGCAGGGACACCTTCCACTGGAGCAGCTTGCTCCATGCCCCTGTGTCCAACCTGGCCTTGAACACTGCCAGGGATGGGGCAGCCACAGCTTCTCTGGGCACCCTGTGCCAGCGCCTCAGCACCCTCACAGGGAAGAACTTCTGTCTTAGAGTTCATCTCAGTCTCCCCTCTGGCAGGTTAAAGCCATTCCCCTTGTCCTGTCCCTACAGGCCCTTGTCCAAAGTCCCTCTCCAGGTTTCCTGGAGCCCTCTTAGGCACTGGAGCTGCTCTAAGGTCTCCCCTTCAGGAGCCTTCACTTCTCCAGGCTGAACCACCCCAGCTCTCACAAAATTCTCTGTATATTTTGCTGGTCAGCTACCATTTCTCTTGTCTGAAAGTTTTTGAGAATCATCACATCGAGGTAAGAGAAGCTTTGGGCCAACATTACTCACCTTCTGCTGCAGGGTGTACAGCAGATTCTCCCTGCTGCTCAAAGAGCATGCTGCTACTGCAGTGAAAAGCGTCATAAGGTAACATCATTATTTTCAGGAGACTTTTTTCACTTAATACAATCACTTGAATTTCTAATTGAAGCTGCCTGTGACATCCTTTTAATCTAGTAATGGTATAACTCCAAATAGTCTATTTGAAATGTCAGCATTAGGGAGGGAGGATGAGGTGGGTAGCCGGGAAATGTGCTCATCCCTAATGCAATTATTAATACTCTTAAATAACTTGCTCAGAAAGAGGGAGAGTGAGCTGCTGACTGCACGTTCAAAGTTCTTTCCCCACCTTGAGATCCATTTTCATCCCTGGTGGAGTTGTGGAAGAAGGGAAGCCAAAGCAATGACATAGCTTCTGCCTTTAGCCCCTGCTAGGAAAACATCCTGTTACACCTAATATCCTCCACAGCGATTGCTCGGTTGGCCGCAGCCCAGAAACCTTCCTGCTAGAGTCAGAGCCTCCTGCAGCAAAGCAGCAGACACTGGTGACAGCCACTCGTGCGGTGTGGCACGACATCCACCCCAAAACATGTCCATGGAGCAGGGCCTGTGGTGCCTTCATCCACATGGTCCTGCAGGCAAGCCCAGCGCCCATTCCAGTGCTGCTTCCAAGGCTGCTTCTTGTGCTTTTTCCCTTTCTGGTTTCTTCCTTCTGGAGGCCTCAATATCCCTCTGGTCAAAAAACTAGACTGATGGCACTCAAAGTGTCCTAATGGGTAGAAGTGGTGTGACTTGGCGCCTCTGTGTTGCATGGTTGGGAGTGTTGCATCTGCTCTCTGTTCTGTGATTAGCATGGGTATAGCAGGAGCTGCCCTGCACGTTCTCCCTTCTCCTTGTCTCCTCTGGGCACTGCTCTGAAAACCTGAGGACAGAGTGCTTCTAATATGTTGATTCTTTTAACCAGTGAAGACGTGCAGGAGGAAATCAGTCATGATAGACTGTTGGGCCTATTTTTGAACGAAGTTTTATTCCATTAGTCAACTATAATTGGACCGCAGGAGGCTTTATGATGAGCTGTAAAAACTTACCACTGAGTGTGGTAGTTTAATGGTCACAGGGACTTTCAAACAAGAATATAGTTTATTTTTATGTCATATCCTTTTATAAAGAAGGGGGGGGGGGGAGGAGTCAGGATGTACTTTACAGGAAGAAGGAAAAATAGGTAGTGAATGCTTCCAGGAGCTGGATGCTGCTTTGGAGGGGGAAAGGGTGAAGTGGTATATAAAGAAGGACAGGTACCATTTACAAGTGGGAAGGGCTAGGGGAGAGAATGGAAAATGAGAGTAATGTGGGAGAAAGAAAATGAATGTGGAGGAGTTGGACAGCACAGGAGGGGAAGGAGGCAATTATGGAAAGGGAAAGGAGAAAGGAGGTGAAGGTTACACTGAGAGGAAAAGGTTTTGGCAGGAGTGAAGAGTGATAGACCTAGCGGGAGGTGGCTGCTGAGAGAAGAGGGAGGGATGGTGGCTGGGTGAGACCATGGCCTGACCGAACTGCTGGGTTTCTGTGCTGCTGCTGAAGTGTTGGTTGGACCCTGAGATGTGATTTCTGGGAATTTAAGGAGACACAATTCCAATGTTCACTGCTCATGCTACTAGTTTCTGCACAGGAGCACTCTTTCCAAAGATGGTCTGTGTTTGGGGTTTGCATGGAAAGGAAGACTTCTAAGCAGAAACACACTCAGGAAGACCAAGTGTCTAAACTCCTCTCAGTGATGAGTCCCCAGTTAGCACTGTCAAAGGTAAGCTTTTGTGGTTTTAATCCTAAATGATTATATGGCTTCTGCTACATGCTCTGCCCTGGCAAACCTCAAAGAAAGGCAAGAGCCCATTGGAGCTAACAGATTCTTTTGTATTCAGAGTAAACTGAGAAAGTAGTTCCCATAATCCCATTGAGCACTCAGGCCATGAATACCCGGACACAAAGGCTTGGCATGTAGCAGGATTAGAAGGACATAAAGAGGTGTCACCTCCTGCTTTTCCTATTAAGGAAAGAATCTCACAACATCATTTTAAAGCCAGCCCCCACCAACCAGTCTGAAATCCAGCACCAGACTATTTCAGTTGCAACCTGTGCCCACTGCCTGTTAGAACCTCATTGTTAAGCCCTGATAATGTTATCCCTGTCTCAAAGACCTCCCAGGCCTTTAGGAGATGTAGAGATAAGGAGGTCTGGAGCCATTGGCAAATTGAGACAAGAAAGAATTTCCCTTCCACTGAAGAATGCCAGTGAATTAATTTTATGCAGATGAAATACTTGGCTTAAAAACCCAACATACACACCCCCCAAACAAACAAATCCCCAAACAGAAAACAGGATGTCTCATGACTGGAGAAGGAAATAGTGAAAGTATCAAAGAGCCTTAAGGCCAAAAAGCATTTATTCCTCACTCTGAAGAAGAGAGGCATAGATTTAATGGTCTCTGGAGGAGGGATAAGGAAGCTACAAGCACCAGAAGTAATTATAGTAAACTGTTGTTGTGGTTTAACCCCAGCTGGCAACCGAGCCTCACAGAGCTGCTCACTGCCCCTCCAGTGGGGTGGGCAGAGAATCAGAAGGGTGAGAGTGAGAAAACTTGTGCGTTGGGGTAAAGGCAGTTTAATAGGTAAAGGAAAATCCACATGTGCAAGCAAAGCAAACCAAGGAATCTATTCACCACTTCCCATGGTCAGGCAGGTGCTCAGCCATCCCCAGGACACCAGGGCTCCATCATACATAATGGTGACTTGGGAAGCCAAACACCATCACTCCCAACATCCCCCTTCCTCCTCCTTCCTCAGCTCTATGCACTGAGCACAATGTTACACTGTTTGGAATATCCCTTGGGTCGGTTGGGATCAGCTGTCCCGGCTGTGTCCCCTCTCAATCCCTTATACACCCCAAGCCTACTTATGGGGGATGAAGAGCAGAAAAGGTCTTGACTCAGTGTAAGTGCTGCTCAGCAGTAACTGAAACTAACCAGTGGCTATGAAGAAAGTTAACTGTACCCCAGCCCAACTGTGCAGAAAATCAGCCTTTCTGAATGGGGTTGTGCCTTGACCATTCGTCAGTGGATAATCTTAGCTTTTCCTTTGGATCGTCCCAACCAGACTTTCCTACAAAGTGAAACCCAGGAAGGCCTGAAGCTTTCCTTAGGGTGCTGCAAGTTCCCTGGCTCAGTGCCTGCAGGGAGCCTCATGTGGGGACACCCCGGCAACAGACAGATGGTTAAGCAGACACGTAAGATGCTTCGTGCGAGCCTTAGATGTCGAGCTGTGGTACAGCGGTAGAGATGTCACTGTGGATTTCCATTCAGTGCCTTATTGCCTGAGATGAACCACTAAAACCGAAAGAGATATCCAGGACAGAAGTGCTCTATTCCTCTGACCTGCTTCCCACCCGGGTATGTGCGTGCTGCCTGCTGTAAACATTAAGGCTGTAAAAGCTCATTGTCAAATCAATTCTGCTCTTACTGAGGCTGGAGAGACCAGGAGCGCGCCTTGAAAGACTTTAAATCTTGCCCCTCCCCGATGATTTGCAAAGTTTCATTTCTGTAATGGGCTCTGGTGACAGAGGCATTCACTGTTTTTCCAACAGGAATTGCTGAATGGATGAATGAGTCATTCTGTAGGCGGGAGATATAATGGCAGCTTTCGATATTCCTGATCTAAGGGTGGGGAGGTTGTGTGGGAGGGGAGGAATGGGGTACACTTGAAATTATCTACCTTGCTTCCCCTTCATCAGGCAGCCCCTCCTTCTCTCCGAGTCCGTTCCTGGCCCTGGTATCAGGATAATGCTAGAAGAGGGAAAGGGAAGGCTGAGGGACCTCCTGTGGGAGATGAAGTTTATAATATATGCATTTGCCTGGAAATGCCATAAGAAATTAATATAACAGAAACAGTGAGTCTGCATTAATATTTTAATCTGAAATGAATATTTAATTTGAAAGCTTTGATTTGAAAGTGAATGAGACAGCCGTGACACGAACGCTTGTGCTCTTCCTGTTAAGAAATGTTAATGATTTATTGACAATGTCGGTAGCAATAACTTTACACTGCTTCAGTTACATAATGCCTTTGAAATACTGGGGAAGTGATTACTGGGAACAAAAAGCAGGTCTGGCTTCAGCAGCCCGAAGGGGAAGGAGTTCTCATAGAGAAAAGGGGGATTTCCTTCAGGAAGAGGATCCCCCTGGCATAGCTGAGGCATTGCATTAGGTGGCCACTTTTCCCCCAACATCAGCATCCTACCTCAGTATCAGCCATCTCTCTGGCCTGAGGTGCCCCAAGGCCAACATCTTGCTCTTCAGTAGCTCCTGAAGAGTAAGGCTGAACCTGAAGGGGCTGAGAGCTTCCCAGAACCAGGCTTCTCAGCTGGCTTCCCATAGAGACTCCTGCCATGGACGTCAGCACCACAAACGTTTTGCTCCGGGATTTCTTGTGGCTTATCTGGCTGAAGGTGACTCAGGGGCATCTGTTACTTCTCATGCATTTGGTAATCTTAATCATCAAAACCATCTTAATTGCTTGAGCAGGTTTATTTTGTGCATTTTTAAGGGTTGTTGAAGCTGTACCTGTAGTTTCTTGAAGCTCTCTGAGGGTTTTACTCTGGAGTGTGAAGGCAGAGAGGGAGCAGAGGAGAGCAAACAGGTCTGTTGCTCCATGAGCATCCTGAGTTTAATCTTACATCTCAGCTGGAACTGGAAGTCCTTGGCTGAGTGTGGCTCCAATGAACCTGACCTGGATGCCCACAGACTGTAGGTGCTGGGTCTGAGGACTCTCTGCCTATAGTTTTTAAACCGCTTAAAAATTCATAGGAAAAAAAGCTCTTCTCTGCTGAATAAATCCGGATGTGGAATATTTTTGTGACATGGTCTGTTCCCCATTAGCTCAGAATAAGGAAAATTCATCTAAAAAATAATTAAAGAGACACGTTGGCATGGTGTCTTAAAAGCGGTACCATGCTGTAGGTTCCCAATTCCAGAAATGTGTTTCTTCTTAAGGCCAATCTTTGCACAAAATTAAGAGAAAAATGAAACCTAAATTCACAATGTGACCCAATCTAAACAAACAGAGAGTGTTTTTCTTCCTTTTTTTCATCCCTCTCCTTCCTCCCCTTCCCCCCTTTTTTAATTTCATGCCATTGTTACAGTCAGCCTTAGTAAAAGTAAGTTAGTGGAATGAGGAAACACAAACCCAATATAGGATGCGGTTTAAAGTACTGGTTCTTGAGCCTGACAATCTTTCTCATTTTTCAATTGCATTTTACTGATGGCAGTCTTGGTGAATTTAGTGTTGGCAGAAGATGCTAGACATAGGAAGATGGAGGCTTGAACCTGGGCAGTGAATGTCAGCACGTGTTTTTGTCTGCTGCAACTCTGCCCTGATCCCTCTGGTACCTTTGGGTGGGTTCTAGGTGAGGTTTTCAGGAATGAAGGCTCATAGAATCCCAGACTGGTTTGGGTTGGAAGGGACCTTGAAGCTCCTCCAGTTCCAGCCCCCTGCCATGGGCAGGAACACCTTCCACTAGGGCAGGGTGCTCCAAGCCGTGTCCAACCTGGCCTTGAGCATTGCCAGGGATGGGGCAGCCACAGCTTCTCTGGGCACCCTGTGCCAGTGCCTCAGCACCTTCACAGGGAAGAGCTTCCGCCTTATATCTAACTCGAACTTCCCCTGTGTGGGTTAAACTCAAGTATTCCCTGAGCTTAACCTAAATCTCCCTTGTTTAAGATGTGATGTTCTCCACCAAATCACATCAGAGAAGGAAATCGGAAGGGATCAGATCAACTTGATAATCTCATCTATACCTGACAAGGTTGGAAAAAGAGCAGTTATCACTGCAACCTGCTAGAAACTTTGCAGTGGAATACGTAAACATCAACTCCTATTTAAATCCTTCGCTTCCACTGACGCAATTAGAAAGGTGGGCTCCAACATACCTATACAGCTCTTGATTTTGGATTATTTGCCTCAACCTATGCCATGGGGCTCATCACTCCACTCACCTTTAGCGAGACCTGTCTGTTCCCCATGAAGTTATTGCTGTAAATTCCACGTACAGCTTTTCCTACTAAAAGACGGCAATCCGTTATTTGCCACAAAGCATGCACTGTTTTGGAGCACGTGGCATTTGAAGGGCTGAAATATTGTGAATGCTCCTAACAAAGGTGATTTCATTTGTTGTGAACAAAAAGCCTCCCAATTTTTCATCGTTTGGCAAACTATTCTGACAACTCAAATCTGTTCACATTAGAATCACTCCAGTGTTGTTTTAGTGATGAACTGAACTGCAAAGAGTTTGGTATCCTAGAAAGAGTTGCTAACCTTTCTGGGCAGGTCCTATCGCATTTAATAGCAAAGGGGACCTTCCTGTATAAATACAGTGAACTCTAGAATTTGAGGAGATTTGTATTGTGCTATAGAAATGTCCTTTAGAGAATTAATTTTGAAGCCCGTGGGTTTAAATGTTTTCTAAAAATAGCACTGAACATACGCAGGGCTTTGTGCTTCTGTGCCTATTTAGTTTTGGAGAATGTTTTCATGTATTATTTGGTGCACTTTTCTTTCTCCTCGGCCTTTTTTAAAGCATCGGTGGCAAAGGAATGAAAGGAGGCTATTTTTTGCTACAGGATAAATTTTGATACTTCAATTCCAGGGTTTTTTGCCTCCTGAGGAATTTTCTATTTTGCTGAGATTCTTAACCAGGTCATTCCCGTATTCATTGGTTTAATTACCTGCCTTAGCAGTGGATCCAAGCTGCCATTTCAGCAGTCCAGTTCAGTTAGTGCGTCCAATTCTGTGCACAGATGTACTCCTGCAATAGCAAGCAGTTTTCAAGTGAGCATGCATGAAATATCCTCCAATACAAACAAGGTTCTACTTTTCTCAGATCCAATTCTCTGCAGCTTTTCTAGCTGTCCATATGATGTTTTCTGTTTCTCGATGCTCGTGGGCAAACAGGGTCTGACACTCGATAGCGAGCTGTACTGCATCACAGGGATCTGCTACCTATCACTGGAGAACAGGGTATCACCTCAAAGAGCAAAGGGAAGTTTTGAAAACCCTGTTAAATGCATTAACAATGAGCTGGGGATAAAGTCAAAACCCTGCTTAGACTTTTCAATTGAGAGTTGCCATACAACTATAGCCAGTGGTGGGTCTTGGCTGAAAATGTATTTACACATTAAGACAGATAGAGATGGATTTCACTAGTTTAAACACAGCTTTAGTGCAGACGAAAGCAATAGGGGGTGGCGGGGGAAGCACAGGCTGCCACTACCCTCACATATGGCAGTTGTTTCCTCTAATGCTTGCAATATTATCTTTATTTCATGCAGTGACATATCGCAGAAAGCCAAAAAAAACCCCAACCTGCAGCTTTTATTGAGGGCTCTCCTCCAATTTCATTGTGTTTTGCGTCAGTTTTCTTTTTCCTTCTGCTTTTTATCTGTCTGGTTTCTATTTTCCACTCTTTCTGTTCTTTCCTTCTCTGTTTTGTTTTGTCTTGTTTTGTTTCTTTTCCGCCGTTTTTGAGGAATCTCAGTTGCACTGAGAAGCCTGGGAGGTATGAGTGGAATGTTTTGATTTAATACATCCTTACCTGAACTTTCCTTTGACGAATCAATTAATATCTGTGGATTCTGGGGGCAGAGGACCGGGGGGCACAGGGAGATGAGGCTGCTGTGAGGGTGGGGAAGCTTGGCAGCATGGCTGGGATCCGGAAGGGAGGGCTCTGGAGTGCTTGCTTCAGGTGCAAGGGGATGACAGGTCAAGTTATGAGATTCTTTCAGATTCTAAGCTAAGCACCTGACTGGAAAGCCTGGATACATTGTCCAGGTAGGCAGGAGGTCACCTTGCTCTGCGATGCCAAGTCTGAACTCCAGGTTTAAGCTACAATCTGCAGTTTTTCAGAGGTTTGTTCCGATGCTGGTCTCGTGTTTGGACTGATGTAGTCTGGGGCAGGACTTAGCCTTTCACTTCTGATGTATGGGTGATCCCAAGGACCCAAGAAGAGATGAGGATTGGGTACCTGCTGGTGCTTGGGAGCATTTGAGTCAAGGATCCTGCATGCTGTTAAGACAGGACAAACTTCTAAACTCAGATCTGCTGCTGAAGGCTGTGACGGCTCCTGTATGGAGCCCCACTTGGCTCCATACCTTGTGTGCATGGGGCTCTGCAGCTGTGTTTTTCAAATGCCATTCAAATGAAAGAAAAAGGGGAAATCCCATTTCACTGGGAATCGCTCTCAAATGCACAGAGAAGCTTTTCCTCTGAATCCTGTTTTTGGCTTTCTTGCTGCAGAATGACGCGCGACATCTTTCTCTTGATCAATTTGTTTATCGTTTCCTTGATGATCTTCTTCAATAGCAAGACACGACAGGTTTCTGTTGTTAATCCTGTTTGTGCTGGCATTGGAGCAGATATTTAGTTTAGGAAAAACATTTGGGTTTGCTAAACTTTCTCGTAGATGATGCCCATGAATACGAAAACATGGTCTGATATGTTTGAGTTTTCTAGACTATTCCCAAGCCGTGTATTTCCATCTGTCTGAGTCCTGCTGCCTGTCTCTCCCCATACATACGTGCCAGCACCAGACTTCCCTTCTGGCTTTCCTTTTGCTGACTGCACACTGGGGTTGCTGAGCCAGCAGAGCCCTCTTTTCCATGCCCACCTCCTGGAGTCACCTCTCCACCGGTGGCTGATGCCACCCTGCCCAAGGGAGCCCACCCTGGTGCATGGGGCTGGGGCTGCTTCTGCTGTGCTCCTCCTCCAGGAGAGCAGATAATGACCTCTCTTCTCTGTAATGTTTTAAAAGTGATGTATGACTAAGGAAAATGTCAGAGCAGAGAGCTGGAAGACTGATGATCTCCCATGTATCTTCTGAACAGGTACCCAGCTAGCAGAGGCCCCATATGCAGGCCCCCTTCCCTCTCTGCACCCATGCATGCTATTTATCTTGTGGGGAAAACATTAGTAGGTCTAAGAGGGTAGTTCAGGCTCCAGAGCTCACCCAGTCCTTGACCTCTGGGCTGAGACTGGGCTGTGGAGTGGTGACTAATGAACAGCAATTGCAGGGGTGTGTTTTGTGTTGTGGCTACATGTCTCTGGGTGGAATGTATCTGTGAATGTACTGCATGATTACAGGAGCAGGGAACCCCTCTGTAATAAGCAAGTCCCCATCTTTGCTGCCTTTGAGTTACATGATTCTCTGGTGCTATTAGATAAGTTTTGGTTTAGTGAGAGAGTCTTGTCTTCCCCTGTCACCCTCCCAGTTTGGTCTTGGCTGTTTTGGGAGCCTGAGTGCTCCTGTGCATCCCAGTGATGGATTTGAGGTGGCCTCAGTGGATGGGAGGGTGGGCTCGTGGGTTCTGTCTTGGATGCAGCTCTTGGGACTGCAGTGAGGCAGCCCAAACAAACTGAAAGTTCTCAGGGGTGAATAGAGCAATGTCCCAGTCATCATCCTGCAGGTCATAAGCCAACTACCAGTAACTGCAAATCAGTAGGAGGTGCAGACCAGAAGGAATATTTCCTTTCCTAGTCAGTTGACTGCATGTCTTGCTTCCTTTTCCCTCCCAACAGATCCAGTTCTCTTCCATTAGTATTTGACCCAGAAGTACTGGAGGGTGTATTTGGGTGAGCTGGTTTGGGAACCACATCACACATCTTGCACTCTGGAAAATCAAGGGGTCTCCCTGTGCGCTTTCCTGGGGTTTATCTGTTTTTTTCCAAGAGCATCATTTGGTGTCCCCTTTTTCCTCCTTGGGCAAAGAGTGGGGAAGCATTAAAACCAGTGTTCTGCAGTTCTGGAGTTCACCATCGTGGTTTCATTGGAGCATCTTAAATCTCTGGGTGAACAGACTTTTAAAATAGGCATTATTTTAACCTCCTCAAAGGAAAGGGAAAAGTGAGGCGAAGAGGTTTTGTGTTCTTGTAGGGATTTTAAACCTATGCAAGAGGGGCAATGGGCTCCAGGCAGGGCTTTTGATATAGAGCCTGGAGGCTCTGGGGAGGGTACTGGGAGCTCACTCCTTCCAAGGATACTCAGGGAAGCCCCTCAACTATCTGGGTGGTGTGAGTCTCTCGATATGGTGCTGTGGGCACTTGCTGAGACCCAGGATGTCCTTCTTCCTCTCAGGATCCTTCGCTTTAGGCTGTGAGTTTGCTGCCCCCATCAGTCTGCTGATTCAGGAACCTGCCTTCTTAGCCTGTGTGGTGCTCTCGTGTACACATGTGGCCCTGCAGAGGTGGGAGGTAGAGGGTCTGACCCCAAAGTTGCCCCATGGGACCTGCTGGGGCTGCTCACATAAGCCCTGTGCACCCTCACATATGCCCCTTGGGTCACAGGGATATGACCTTGGAGTGGCAACCGGATACCACGTAGGTGAAGTCTGTGATGGTTCTTCTCTTCATGCCCAAGAAGGATTTAATCCAGGCAGACCATCCTGAACACCCGTTATTGAGTGTACACCCCAAATTAAAACAGCCCCACCAAATCAATAAGCATTTATGTGGTTTAATTGAAGAGGAAGAATGTGCCCCATCACTTACATCATCTACCGGCTCTTTTTGCTCTCACTACAGCGGTGTAGAATAGAGATTATTACCCCACCCCCAAGAATGTATTTCAAGAATGTGGTGAAAAAAAGAAAATACAAAGAATATGTAACTTTTCTGGAAATCCGATATTTCATGAGGGAAATTTGAAGGATAAAGTAACCGAATTCCAGGCAAACAGGCATCAGTATTGTTAGGAAAAACAGCTCTCTGCAGGGCAAAAGAGAGTGGTATGCCAGGTTTAAAGAGGAATTTACAGCCACTGACTGCAAATTACCTTATAAAATTCCTGATACCTTCATGAAGTCATCAATTATGTGTTTAGTCTTGATTGTCATTTATTGCACTTCCTAATTGTTCAGTAAACTTTTCTGGCTTAAATGCTGTATTTCAAACTGACATGAAGCTGGTTTATTGATGTAGATTACCAGAGTGTGTGGTTTATGTGTGGGACAATGGGAGAACCAGCAGTAGAAGAGTCTCTTACCCACTCATAAAGGCAACATAGTGCTGGTGATCGGAATTCCGGTCAAGTTAGTGTAGTTGTATGGAATTATGAGTATGCAGGGAATAGTTATAAAGGACCCTTAAAATCAGGGTTGTTCTTACTGTGGAGTGTGACAGTAAAGGCAGCACACAGACTTTGAATCATATGTCCTTTTTTAAATGGGTGGAGGGAGGACAGAGAGAGAAAACATGTAAAAAACTGGGGAATTTACACCGAGTCCAAATGAGGTCTTCTGTTAAATCCTTTCCAAGGCACAACATGTTTGGCATATTTGGATTGTTGGCTTTTCAGTTATTGGCATTTCTGCGTTTTCTTGGGCTTACGAGGAGCTGAAGCCACGTTCCACCTAATGCAGCCCCTGTCTTGGTAGTGACACCAAGCGAGTGGCTCTGTCAGTCTCTTAAGTGATGTTGGACCTGATGGGGTTCAGAACCCAGAATGCCCAAATCCCTTTTTCTTTGAAGTTATCCTCAGCTCTTTGGGTTTCATTCCTCGCTATTCTGTGGAGGCAGCGTGATTCCTATCATACCATTGTTGATTGCATAAAATATTCCCTGAATCCAACACATTGCCTTAAAATCTGGTGTCTGGGCCCTGTCTGATTCTGAGCAGAGTAGCTCTTGGATTGCGTTTCCATCCTCAACCTAAGCCAAGTTCGGGGAGACTTGATTGGGATATCGGTGAGGGGTAAGAGCCATGCAGATCTCTGCTGTGATTGATGGAGTGGTGCTCAGTGAAGACAAATATGTACAAATACTTGCCCAAAATAGTAGGGCCTCGATTCAGCTGTAACTGGCAGAGTTGTCAGTTTGACTTTCAAGAAACATTGGTTTTGATTGACCTTCCTGTGAGTAAGCTGAAGAGCCAACGCTGCTTTTCACAAGGAGAGTTTCAAGCAGTGGAGAATCTCCCCTCGTATGTAAAATTAGGAACTTTACTATCTCATGAGCGATTAAACCCAGTCCCCAGGGAGCCCAAAAGAATGTTGTGTGACTTCCTTGCCTAATGAACGCAGAACAAATGTGAGAATGTGTACATTCCAGCAAATTGTGTGCTAATTGGCCTTAGAGAAATGCTAAATATGAGGAAGAAATGAGAATATAATTTCAAACATATTTGAGAGGGTTTGCAGCCTCCTTGCAAATAAGAGGGGAAAAAAAGAGTCAAAATTTGACAAAACCATTATTTGTTATGATTTATTCACTCAGCTCCAGTCTTGAACCTGGGAGTTATTGGCAGCTTCAGCTAAGATTCCTGCTGAGTATTTCTACTTACAATGACTGTATGCAGCGTGTAGCTCAACGCTGTTTTTTTGGCATCAGATCATAAATATCTATTTTAATTCTTGTCTCTATATGTGTATCTAGGGTTTGGTGTGTTTTCCCTTTTTCTTGTGAAAATGACTCTAGATGCAGGACAATATCCTGCTCCCTTTACTTAAGAGAATACTCCACTCGAGTTCAACAGTAGGATTATTCTCCTTGGGTAGAAACCCCTCTGCCAGAAGGCCCGTACATCACTGAAGTACTGGCTTAAGCAGAGAATAAGTGTCCATCTGTGCAGGGTAGAATTTCAGCTGTTGTCAGGGAAGTTAGATCTGACCCATGGACTTAAGGAATCACAGATTTACTCCCTATTCCTAAAATCCCATCTCTTCCACTCTCTGTTCTTTACCATTCAGGATTCAAGAGCTTGTTTATTGCATTTTCTCTATGTTTTAGTTATGTCTTAGAAATCAAAGTGATTGAACATGTAATTTGCGCGCTGGAGGAGAATTCCAGCTTTTCATACTTTGTTCTGTGAGCACGGAAAACTGCGCTTTGGGCTTTTCCTTTGTAACAAGAACACCCCAGAACTTGTTACTAGCGTTACAATCTGATGCATTGAAGTGTTGCATTTTGGTCACAGTGGAACTCTTTCTTTTGCCAGTAGTATCTTGAGAAGAGATAGAAGGTCAAATCTGTCCAAAATGAAATGGTGCGGTGCCATCAAATGGAAATGTTTCAGTCCTTTTCTTTAATGATTTCAGCCAAATCATAATGTCCTGAGGAAGGATTGTGATTTCCCAGGATTAGCTTTTTCTACTGGGAAAACTGGAACCTGCATAATTTAAGTTGAAGCACCTGCTAACCCAAACTCGATGTGGGCAGCATTCCTTAGGACTTTGGGGGAGTTGCGGAGTGGAGAAGCACTCCCCAGCAGTTGGGCTCATCCTGCTTTAGCTCGTGTTTGAACAGGTTCACTTTAAACTTCTGAAGTTGTTGTTTGATTTGCATTGTCCTCTGTGTGCTGAATTAGAAGAGCAAACTGCAGTGCTTCAGCTCTGATCTTAACTTGTTCCTCCAGAGCAGGCACGTACGCAGAAGCATCCTTTTTGCATCCCTCTGAGTTCTTCAGGACGTTTATGGGAGTTTGTACCGCAGAGTTTGTTTCCTAACTAACAATTTCCTCTTGGTTGTTGAGAGGCTTAATTGCTTTGAGGTCTCCTATTATAAACTGTGTACATGTTGCCAGTATTTTGTCATGTAAGTAGAGCTGTTGTGGAGGGAGAGGTATGTGTGCTTGGAGAGGGGCTGGTCAGCTGTCGTTCCTGTTGGTTTCTGGTGGGATGTTATGGATATACCAAACATCTCTGAAAATGCCACTTGTACATTCTTGGGTGTTTGTAAATTAGTATAAAACTGAAAAAGCACCTCTTGGAAGCCTTGCAAACATGCAGCAGCTCTTTCGTAGACTCACAAGCTGGTTTGTGTTGGAAAGGACCTTAAAGCTCATCTAGCTGCAACCGCTGCCATGGGCAGGGACACCTTCCACTAGAGCAGCTTGCTCCAAGCCCCTGTGTCCAACCTGGCCTTGAGCACTGCCAGCGATGGGGCAGCCACAGCTTCTCTGGGCACCCTGTGCCAGCGCCTCAGCACCCTCACAGGGAAGAACTTGTGCCTAAGAGCTCATCTCAGTCTCCTCTCTGTCAGGTTAAAACCATCCCCCCTTGTCCTATTAATTTTCTCTCACTGAAAAAATTGCTTTCATTAATTTTATCATGTGTATTTTAAGTGTGAACAGTCATAAATAACTCGTCTTAAAAGGGTAATCTGCAAAAGCAGGAAGATTACAGTCGCAGGGAAACTGGCTTGTGTGATTGCTTTTTAAAGCTTACAGGAAAGCAAGATGTACCAATTGCTACTTTTGAGATGGAGGAAGAGCATGATGTGGGTTGCTGGCTCTGTGGATGGATTTGATGCAACTTGACTTGGTTCTTCTGGACTTCTAAGTGCCCTGTGGCCCGTGGATTCAGAGAGCGCTACTGCTAAGTCATTTCCACTTATTAAGTACTTGGAAAAATCCTTTTTGTTGCCATCAGGGGGAGCTTTTGAGACCTTTCAAGAGGGAAAAAAAATGTACTGAAAAAAGAAAGGAGGAAAAAAAAGAACCGTCCCAGCGCAGAACCAGAGATCTCCAAAGCAGCAAGCAGCAGAGCCTTACCTGTGGCTCCAACTCAGCCAAGGAAACCCGGGGAGCTGAATTCCTTAGGCTGAAACATTGGCAATATTGAGAGAGGATTTTTTGACTCCAGCCACCAATAAAATTAATGATTTATTTTTTTATTATGATTAAAAATTAAACCCCAAGAAACCCAAACCTGAATCCAGGAGTCTCTGGAGCATTCAAAAGCCAAATCCTGCTCCGTGGCTCCAGCTTCTGGAAGGCAAAATGCTCTTCAAAAAGCTTCGCTCTCCTTTTAGCTCCTGATGGTTCGATGGGGACCTTTTTGATGCAACATTTGGATTAGCTGCACACAACTGCACTGAGGGGGACCACAAAAGGGGGAGCCCGGCTGATTGCATAACTTTAAGAAAATACTAAAGGAGGAAAAGAAAGATATAGGAAAAAAAGGGAGAAAGAGTGAAAAAAATAAAGGGGAGAAAGAAAGCAAGCAAGCAATTAAAAAAATATCTGAGACTCAAGTTTCAAGACTCTTTATGTGCTGCAGAGGAGCATAAGGTTTACCAGCAAAGTGCAACGGGGAGTCTGAGAGGAGAAATAGCTTTCTCTTTTGCCAAGAAAGAAAAAAAATAGGAATGTGTGTTTTGGACTGGACTGAGCACGAAAGCTGGGGAGCTGGTGGGAAGCGGGGTGCAGGATTCCTGTCACATTGATCCATTCATCCGGATTGTCTTCTTTAAAAGATAAATAAGGGGTGTGTGTGGGGGGGGAAGTGATAGGGGAAACAAGAGGAAAAGAAGGGGGGAAAAAGCAAACAGCAAAAGTGTTTGAACCTCTGGAGCTATCTGCTCCTTCAAGCTGATTGATTAGTCATGATCCCTGCAGTTTTAATGGGAATCATTCAATTGGGAAGGTGGAGCACCCTAGAGTAGATTAGCATATTCTTGTTTACTCATCTTCTGAGGGGCTTTTTTCTCTTTTCTTTCATTTTGTGGAGAAGAAGGGAGGGGGGGAGGCTGGGGGGAAGGAGGGGGCTGTGCCTCATGTTATAAAGGAGGCCAAAAAAATAAATAGATTAGAGCATCTTTTGGGGGGAGGGCAATCAGTGGGGCTGAGTCTTGGAGGAAGCTGGGGGGGTTGTTTTGGGGGTTGTTTTGGTTTGTGTGTGTGAGTGAGTGTGGGGCTGTTGTTTTTTTTTGGGGGGTGGTTTTTTGGTTTTTTTTGTTTGGTTTTTTTTTTTTTTTTTTTTTTTTTTTTTAAGAAGGAAGAGAAAAAAAAATAAAGGGAAGAAAATCCAGCAGAGAAAAGAAGAGAGAGGAATTCCAGCTGTGGAGGAATAGAGGAGAAGAAGACAGATAGAGGAGGAAGAAGAGAGAAATACATTTCAAGCAAGAAGGAGTTTTGATTTATTTTATTTGCATTTGTCTAAAGGGTAGAAAAAAAAAAGGAAAAAAAAAAAGAAAAAATCTATAAGCAGGAAAAAGAGAAAGAAAGAAATAGAAAAAAAAGAAAAAAGAAAAGAAAAAGCAACTGAGAAGGGTTATAAAAAGAGCAAATACCAAGAAGGGTGAACAAGAGAAGAAAGTCAAGGCAAGGAGGAGCCCAAAGCTGGCAGATCGGGAGGATTTGCAGGGGAGAAGGGGGGGGAAGATTGGAAATGCAGCTCTGGAGTTTGCTGCTGCCTCTTGCGCTTCTCTGTACAGCCCTAGCGAGTGGACCCGAATGTGGGATGGACGAGCGCTCCCGCAGGGCGCGGAGGGACACCAGGCAGAGCCGCCCGCCCCACCACACTGCCCCGGGCACCTGTGCCACCAGGTTAGCCCGGGGCAGGCGCTCCCCGGCCGGGCTGGAGCCCGGGCATGGCCCCCGCAGGAGGCAACAGCGGGAGGTGAAGGACGCCGAGGAGTCCCTCACCCCGAGCAGGGCGCTCTATTTCAGTGGACAAGGTGATCAGCTGCGGTTGAAAGCAGATATTGAGCTGCCCCGAGATGCCTTCACTTTGCAAGTGTGGCTGAAAGCCGAAGGAGGACAGAGATCTCCGGCTGTCATTGCAGGTAGGGAGTTGGTCGTGCCTGTGGCTGCAGCATCCCTTGTAGGTTTGGGGAACCGGAGCAGCCAGCTGTAGGCGTGTGTGTGTGTGTGCAGTGTGTGCGTTGTGTGCGTTTGGATGTGCCTCGGACACTCACAGAGCGATGGGAATGCCTGTGCGGACACGCTCGGCTGCGTTGGGTATCTGTGTCTTTGGTGGAACACTGGAGCTCTGCAAAGTGTCTGGAAGTCTGTGCTGGCAGGAAAAGTTATGTAAACTTTTGCATAGGGAAATGGCAGCATCCTGGGTAGTTCCTTTACTCTGTGTGTATGGAATAAGACGCGGATGGGTGAGAGCTCTCTTACGGTGGGTTTTTACCTGATTTTCATGTTGGAAAACTAAAACAGAGCATTTGAAAGTAGCTTGTGTTGTATGTATGGAAAGAAATGTGTGTGTCTAGTGTGTGGCTGCAGAGAAATGCGTATCTAAGGTCCCTATATGATTTCCTCAGTTTTATTAGCTTTTTAGTGTACTTCCCTGTTGCCCTTTCAGAGGCAATGTTAGCGTGTGGTTTCCAGAAAGCTGTAAAGGAACTTTTGGCTATTGTGAAACCTACACTGAATCAAATGAGTTTATAAAGTTCCCAAGCCCTGGACACTCAGTGAGGGCTGGGACCAGCACTGCAGCGAGAGGATGTGTGGCGTGTTTTTGTCTCTCCTTAGAAATGGCAAGTGTAACACAAATGATTGTGAGGTCAAATAGCCCTATAAAATCATTTAGTACTCAAAGCAGCTACCAGCCTGGGCTGGCTGAGCTGAGCAACCATGAAGAATACTGCACTTTTCTTATTTCAATTTTATGAGCCCATCATGAAGTTGGGTCCTTACCCCCCCCCCCCCCCCCCCCCGCTTTAGTGATAAAGTGCAGCAAAGTTGTCCTGAAATTGGATACTTTTTGGGGGGTTACCAACCCTTATAAACGTCGCCACATCCATCTTTGCAGTGAAGGAAGTCACAGAAAATGGAAATGCCCTTAGAAGAAAAAAGTCAGAAAGAGAAAGGAAAGGGGGGGGGGGGGGGGGGGGGGAAGACATGTTTTACAGTTCTTTTGGCAAGGAGATTCCCTGAGAGTACAAAGTTTCCATGTCCTAGGATGCCTTAAAGAGACAGGGAGGATTTCCCCTTTCCCTTTAACTGGAGTCACTTCCTACAGCAGATGCTTGTGCTGTGGTACTGGCTGCCCCGTCCCTGTCCCATGCCACCCTCCTCCTGCCGTCCCATCACCCCTCCCTGTCCCACGCAGCTGCCCTCTCGCTGGAAAGTTGCTTTGTCCTAAGGAAAACACAAACTGAGATGAACTCAGCAGCGCGTTCCCTTCGCTTTCCCCAGTCCCAGCTGCTGGGCTTGCTGTGAGGAGGGGGACACGGGGTATGTGGGGCTGCTGGGGTGGGCACGGGGTGCCGGGCATGGGCTGGTCCCTCTTGCCTTCAGTAGGACAGGCAGATGAGTGATTTCATAGGTGAAATAGCTTATCACTTGCTTTATTTCCCCTGGCTTTCTCATACTCCACTCTTCTGCTTCCCAATCTTAAGCCCCCGGGCTCCAAGTGCTTCCCTTTCAAGTTAGGAAAGGCAGAATTTGGGTTTACACGGACGTCATCAGTGGCAAGACACAGTCAGTGTAATTCTTAATGTGTTTAATCCAACACCTAAGACCCCATGTCTGCCTTCAGTGCAAGTATCTCTTAATTCATACAATAGAGAGCCTAGACAAACACACACACACACAAAGATCATTTGTAGTAAAATACTTTAATTGGATGAGGGAGGTTGGGTTGTTGCCTGTATAAAACACTTGACCCATTTTATGCATGGAAATAACATTGCACTGTGAAAAATGAAAAGAAATGCCCCAGTTTTGCACGGCAGAGCCTGCAGCTCAGCCCAGGAGGACTTTGGGATTCTATTTGATTTCCAAGCTGCCTCTGCCCCCCTTGCAGGCGCTCTTGAAGAGGAGCCAGGTTTGGCTCTGTGTGTAAACACCTGGAAGAGGTCCAAGAGGAACTCACTCGGAGTATCCTCCACACACCACAGCCTCCCAGACCTGCAGCAAGCTTAGGGAGAGATTACGCTTCCCTCAATGAGGAAATCAAGGGGTCTGGCTGCCAAAACTCTTGGCTTTCTCATTTTCACTGTTTTGGGATGTGACGGGCTCTGGAGCCCGGTTCTGCTGTTGAAGTGGGATCTGTGGGACCTCACTGGAAGCAAGAGCCCTCCTGGGTGTTTGACAGGGGGCAGGGACTGGGTCAAATTCACTGCCTGTGCCAGAAGTGAATTTCACCCCAGTTTCCATCCCCGTTGCAGAGTAGGGAACTATAACTATGCAGCCCTGAAGGAGAGGGCAAAACTGACTTTAAGACACCTCTTTTTCAGAGTCCTCCTTGTATCTTCATCTACTTTCTGCCTCCAGCTTTCTGCCTATGTCAACTGCTCCCCTTCAATCCCCCCTTCCTGGCACTGCAAGCTGTATAGGAGCCACACGTGCTGTAGGGGAAAGCCTGTTGTGTCTGTTCAAAATTTCCTGTAGGACCCAAGTTGTTATCAGCTCCTACGCCTGAGCCCTGATATAACGGAGCTCTTCTGCTAATCCAGGCTACAGGAGTTTCTGTCTGGAGCCAACTCTCCTTACGTCACCCTCTGCTGCAGTATTCAATTTGTTTTCATAAATGGCTAATTTTACAGTGCTGTTAAGCGGGTTCGTCATCGTGCCGGGCCATGCCCCGTCTCTGATGATAGGCAGCCCTCGGTGCCAGGCTCTGCCAAGTTTCACGCCGGTTGGCAGTGATGTTATTGCTGCCCTGGTTGACTTCACTGCTATCTGTTCTGGCATTTGTCAGGGAAAGCTGTTGGGAAACTGGAAGTCTGACCCATCGATCTGCGTTACGCAAAAGCTCAGCAGCGTGTTCGTGTCCGCACTGTGCTCCGCTGGTGCTGCTCTCCCGGCTCTGTGTGCATTCTCCTCCCTCCCCGGGCCACATAGTTCTTGGACAAACACTCCTTGGATGTGCGTACCTACACACCCAGCACAGTACATCCCTCTTGTAAACACACACATGTGCACATGGTATTAATCATGCGAGTTTGCGCGCTTTCCCCTCTGCAGAGCCTTTGAATGCGCCTCTGGTTGTGGAGGAAGGAGTTAAGGGCTGGACTGTACTCAGTTAAGTAACACACACACCGTGCAAAATAAGAGGCTTCAAAGCACCGTTGACCTTGCTTCTGTTGTAATCAAAGAGATTTCAGTTCTACTGGGGAAATGCAACTCCATCCTAAGAAACAGGATCCTCCCGAGTCCCTGTCAGTGTGTTTGCTGCTGTATGGCTTAGGGGCGGGAGAGCTCATGTTTTCATAGGAATGAGATGTTGACTCTTTACTGGCTGGGAGCTGAGGAGCAGGATGAATGATCTGGAGTAAGAAGGCGTGTCTGCCCTGAAGAGTGAAAGCTGTTTGTGTTTTGGTTAGGCTTTTTTTTCCCCTTCTCATTTTCATTCTCCTCTGTCTCTCTATTCCTGTGCCTGCCAACAGAGATGGTGATCCCAACTTAATAAAGCTTCATATGCAAGGGAGTGCCTGTGTTTTCCCAACTTCAGTCCTTGATGAACATAAAACTGCAGCAGAATCCAGAGGGAAAGAAAGGCTAAAATCAGCCCAGTGGAGCTCACTGAAAGCATGTCAGGGTCTGAGAAACGTCTGTGCCAGGTCCAATAACTGGGCAGTTATAAGGATATATAATTGAGATTGTGTAGGTCTGTTCCCTCCACAGGGTTTAATATATGTTTGCTTTTGGGGGTTAATTTGGTTCCCTTATGAAGTTTGGGAGTCTCATATTGATTAAATACGCTTCAGGAGAATCAGTGAGCTGGGTCTTGTCCCCAGAGCTGATCCTTGTAGTGGATCTGTTGGGAACTTGAGGCTGTTTTCAGTAGAGAGTTTACTCTGAGTTTCACTGGCATTAAAATAACAGGTAGATAGACAATGCAGCATTTCTCATCTCCAACAGCCTCTTGGTTTTTATAGCCTGTATTTCCTTGGTTTGATCTGTAGTGAAGTATTAGAATGAAGGACTAATAAGTAAGTCAATGTAAAGCTTGTAGTTCTGTCATGTAATTAGTGCCGGCATTAGCAGGGTGATGGGCATGATGGGTGCAGTGGTTGGACCAAAGTGACAGGAACTTGGACACCTGCCCAGATGTTCCTTCAGGGTGACAAGCCTCCAACACACCATGGCTGAAGGCTGCAGGTAGCTCTGTGGTTTTGGCTTCCCTGTAGATAGGGTGAAATGAGTGCCTACTTCAGGACTATAGATCTGGATGAGGCTTGACTAATAGGCCATGATAAAAACATGGCATAGCTTGTCATTTACTGAATATTTGCGTTTGACACAGCACATTTCCTTCAGGCCACAGAAGCCAGGACAAGAGTCAGAAACTGGAAAAGAAAAAGAACTTTTTCTTTCCATAAGATATCCCATTTTAACCAGTCTCATTCTTCTGACACATATGAGGCAGAACAGCACAGTTAGAAGAAAGTTGTGTTTGGTTTTGTTTTTCTTATAGAGCTTACATGTAGGCTGCTCTAATTAATAAAATGGTAATGAAAGAGGGAAATATGTCTGTGTGCATGAAGAATGGTCCATTCAGATTCCTCAGTGATGTATGGCTGTCTTCTGTAGGCACAGAGATGTGTCCCAGGCTGAGCTTGCCTCTCCAAGCTTCATTTGGGCCTGATTTATTTCAAGCCAACTTGTTCCAGTTAGAAAAACTCATGCGAGGCATAAAGCAAGCTGAGGGATGGTGTTTGGAAAGAGAGCAGGAGCAGGGCTCTCCTTAGGGATTCATGGAGATGTCTGGAGAAGCACAGAGCAGAGCTGTGGCAGTGAGGGTGAGAAGAAGCCCTTGGAGAGCCTTTGCATGCTACACCATCGCAGAGAGACTGACCTGGTCGGGGATGCAGGTGCCTGAAAGTTAACACATCAGGTTGAAGCTGCTGTCTGGATCTCCATGTCACCTCCCACCTGAAGTGTTGTAGGTGTCCAAGGGGATCCTGAGGCTGTGGTCGTGCTGAGCAGAGGCAGAGATGCCAGCCATCAGCCCCAGCCACATGGGGCTGTGCTTGAATTCCAAATCCTAGAGAGCACTGCAGCAGCTGGGAGGGAATCCTGACCCAGACCCTCCTGGGCCAAGGTAGGTGCCACTCACCTTTGTCATGAAGAACAGGACCCAGGAGTTTGCTGATGCTGCTCCATTAGCTTAATGTATTCATTAACCTTCGCCACGGCTGGGACAGATCTTTGGCCAGGTACCTTGAAGAGTGAAGCACGCCCAGGTCACGGGGGCATGCCAGTGGTTGGAGCAGGGATTTTGGGTGGAGAAATGCCTTCTTTGGAGCCTGGGTCTGGCTCCATCAGGACATACGGGAGAGGTGCAGCCCCAGTGTCTGCCTGCGCAGCTTTAATACCAAAGTGCAGCAGGACCAATGGGATTTAGGGGCTCTCAAGACCCCGGGAGTAACCGAGCGCCTTGGATTTTCATAGCTCATGCTGGCCCGAGCCAGAAAAAGGAGCCAAAATTTAGTGGCTTTTTGCAAAAAGACATTGAAAAAAACAAAAATAAACCCTTTGGTGGCTGGGGTCAGCTGAAATGTTCCTGTGTAACAGTTTTGCTTCCAATTTTAGCTGTTGTTTTTTTCAGCTTCTCTTTTCCTTTCCCTGATAGAAATTATAGGAGCAGAAGCAGAGAAGGGACCACCTGGGTTGCCAAATTCAGTCCCCTGCAGTGTCAGGGATATAACAGCAGATAATTAGTCCAAACATTCACAGAATATCCACTTTGTAGGTTGTGATATAGCACGGGCCACAGAAAATTTCCCGGTGCTCTATTATAAACCAAAGGTCCTTAGCTAAGACTAAGAGTCACCACTATAATGTAAGACAGGAAGGGAGAAGGACGGATTGACAACATGTTAAGTACCTGAAATCCAAAGCGTTGGCTTACAAAAGTGTTAAGTATGGGAAAGAAAAACATTTGCTGGTAGAAGTTATCAGCTTTCTTATTTTCAGAAAGCAGAAAAAGAATCAGGTGTTTTGACAGCTATGAAACTCGCATTGAAATTGGAAGTTAGACTGTTTCCCACAGATAGTCTGTTTGGATTAATTCCCCTTTTTGAGGAGAAAAATATTGTATTGAACATTTCCCACCCTTCTCTGCCTGGGTGGCAGCTCCCACATCCCGACACAGTAAGAACAAACACGTTCACTTTATTAGGTTTTACTTCTTCAAATCTTGTATTCCAGGCTCTTCTGAAAATGCATCAGAAAAGTCGTGTTTGATCAAAACCCTTTTCAGTATTCTCTCAACTACATCAGCAGGTTTAATATCATCTTTTGCATCTTTACCCTCCTCTGCCAATACTACCAAATGTTTCCTCTAATACCATCTTTACATGATCAGGATAGATTACACTTTCTGTTTCAAATATGCAAAGTATCTTTCCTACTCCCTAGGTTCTGGGCATGTGCTTCAAGATAGGCTGAGAAAATTGGGGCTGTTCAGCCTGGAGAAGAGAAGGCTGCGTGGAGACCTCATAGCAGCCTTCCAATACCTGAAGGGGGCCTATAGGGATGCTGGGGAGGGACTCTTCATTAGGGACTGTGGTGAGAGGACAAGGGGTAATGGGTTTAAACTGAAACAGGGGAAGTTTAGATTGGATCTGAGGAAGAAATTCTTTACTGTAAGGGTGATGAGGCCCTGGAATGGGTTGCCCAGGGAAGCTGTGAATGCTTCATCCCTGGTGGCGTTCAAGGTGGGATTGGACATAGCCTTGGGTGACATGGTTTAGTGGGAGGTGTCCCTGCCCATGGCAGGGGATTGGAACTGGATGATCTTAAGGTCCTTTCCAACCCTAACTATTCTATGACTATGATTCCATGCGATGTTCTGGGCACAGAGCAATTGCCTGAGCTGTTCTTCTTGGGTGTTTATTTTCCCCAAAATGAGACTTCTAAAAGTGAAGGTTTTCTTTTCTTCTGACCTTATCCTTCCATTGCTCTGTGGGCATTGCCCCCCCTTGGAGTAGCCAGCATAGATTCATAGAATCCCAGACTGGTTTGTGTTGGAAGGGACCTCAAAGCTCATCCAGTTCCAATCCTTGCCACAAGCAGGGACATCTTCCACTGGAGCAGGTTCATCTGGGAGTGATTCTTAGTTCCATTTCAGCTTTCTGTGGAGAAGAAATGATTGATTGTTGTTCAGCTAATTTCTTCTCGTCCCTACCTTTCCCTTCATTTTCTCCGGTGTGAGCGTGCCTGCACACACACTCACAATTTCCAAAGCACCTTTGATTTTTTCCCAGATCAATAGAGCATTTAAACTCCGCTGATCAAGGAAGAGCAGCTTGTTTATTTCCCCACATATCCTGACACAAGTGGCAGATCTTGTAAACTGCTTTGATTTGATGTTAGTGCCTGTTATGAAGTTTATTCTCCCCAAAGCCATCCATGAAGTCAAAGTGCTTTCACTCTGAACATGAGCAGAGCAGAACTCAAAAAAGTGAATTTAAAAGAGATCAGGAGTGAAAATCTACAATATTTATGATCTTATCCCAGAATTTTGCTTTCTGCTGCCCTTGTGCATAGTGACTGGAGCAATTCACTTGGCTGAGCACTGTTCAGCACCCATGAGGTTGTCAGCACCTAGTGAGAACACCGTATGTATCATAGAGCTGCGAACAAATATAGATTCAAGTCAGGTTATCCCTTGGTGAGAATGGGGCTGGATTAATGATGTTAGATTTCTGCAGGCAGCACGGATTTGATCCTAAACCTGTTCAAGATCATGATTAAATACCATTGACCTTGGCTGACTCTGGCTCAGGCTCTGATTTCAGTCTTCTGCATCCCTCCCCTGCAGCCTGGACCCTTCCATGGTCCTTGCTTTACCATCCTTTATTTTGCCGTGCTTTCTTGCTTTGGATACAAGAGGAATAAAACTGCAAAGCCTTACTTAACGTCAGAGGAATTGGCCAGAGGAAGGGGCCATGTTTGGTTTGGTTGGTTTTGCTGTACTCCAAACCCCACTCTGGCCTCTGTCTCTTTCAACCTTTCTCTTCTTTTTATTTTTTCTTCTTTTTCTATTTTTTCAGTGTCAAAAAGAGCACTTATTCAAAACACACTGACTGGGTTTCTGTTTTGCTGGGTGATGTAAGTGTGGAACTTTCCTGTCCAATCTCTCCACCCTCTCTTATCACCATCATAGCCTCAGTTCTTTCTCTACTATCTGGTGTCCTTGATTCCCCTGTCTTTCCCTTCTTCCTGCTCCACACAGTTGCAGGCTCCCTCCTCCCTAACAGGCGTGTGCTGTGGGTAACCCCATGCTCACTGCAGTTCTCATCTTTTACCATGGGAAGTTGGTTATCACCTGCTGGCAGACCAAGGGTGGCCACCAGGCTGGTGGCTTCAGCGAGGCGGTGTTGGAAGTGCTGGGAACAGAGGGTGAGCAGGCTGTGTGTTTGTGTGCCTAGTCAGGCATATGTTTGTGCATATTTTCCAGGAATTATTGATACTGTTCTGTTTAATATCCATCCTAGTGGTACACAAACAAGGAGCGAGCGGTTGTTCTCACAAAGAGAGGGAGTGAGGGTGAAGTGAAACTGAGAAGCATCTGGAACTGGCCTGGTGAAGCAGCATCTAAGAGATATGATACCAGCTCATGAAAGCAAAACAATTGCTGTGTCAGAGAAGAAAACCACTCTGTTCTTTGCTGATCAGCTCCTGGGGTCTGGTAGGCTTTCCTTGAGTCTTCCTTCTGACTTTTATCTCTTCTCCTTCCTCCCTTCTGCTGTGTTTTTCCTCCTTTTCCTTATGTAATTTATTGTCTCTCTGTTTGCTTTAAATCACTTTCCCATATGGATTTCTCTCTTCTGACCCATCTTCCCCTCCCTCATCTGATTCCCAGGAGTCTTGTGTCGTCATGGAATTGGGAGAAGAGCAGCAGCCCTGTTCCTGACACCGAGCATCAGCTGCAGGCTCTTTTCCTCCCTCATTTTCTTCCTTGCCTGTCCTCTGCTGTTAGTGTTGGAAGCATATTCACAAAGATCATCCATTGGATTAAGGAAACAGATCTTATCACCATTATTTTGTTTGTTTTATTCAAGACAGGGAAAATAAATGGAAAAGAAAGGCCTTCACTGTTGCCACTATTACTTAGTTTTCAGCATAGGGGTTTTGCTCCTGTACTAATGTATCCTAGTGCTGTTATTTTCCTTTCTCTTTGCAGTAATACAGTGGCTTTGTCATCCTGATAACTGCCTCAAAACATCCTCCTGATGGTGGTGATAAGTTCCTCAGGTGTGAGAGAACCTTGCCCTTAAAACCTGGGAAACTGAGGAACAGAGGGATGCTCTGGTCTGACCAAGATATGTGTTGGTGACAAGAGCTAGGAACAGAGCCCAGCAGGATTGGCCTTTTGTTAAACCTTTGTTGGGTCTTTCAGGGGCAATGGCGTTTTTTCCCTAGCCTAACTTGTTCTCCATGTGAAGCCAACACACCCTAATTCCTGTAGGATGTTTCCTTCTGGTGGTTCTTCACTGGGTAATGGCTGTACTGGGCTAAAGGTGGTGATGAAGTCTTTGAGCTAGTGTCACACTGCTGACAGAACTGGCAACACAGGGGATGGGAGAGGAAGGCAGCTGGCATTTGTGACATAAGCTCTGTGGAGATGGCAGAAAATCAGATGGTCTGGAATTAATATCTCTGAACTAGACATGCTGGTGATGTCTGAATCAGCATGAGTTATTGTATTTCTCAAATGGAACAGCGTATGCTGCCCATAATGGAAGAGAAAAGCAAATATCAGCAAAGCCCCTTAGTTCAGAGGTCTCTTATTTAGATTAGAATACTTTGATATTCTTTATACATCTGTGCATTGATTAATATATCGACTTGCTGAAACAGCTTGTAAAATACGTAACTGCTTGTCTTCCCAGGAAATGCTGAAAATCTGCCTCTGGATATCACAGCTTATTAATGAAGGACAAAAGCAGCTCACAGTTGAGCAACCTGGTCTAGTGGAAGGTGTCCCTGCCCATTTCAAGGGGTCGGAACTGGGTGAGCTTGAAGATCCCTTACAACCCGAACTATTCTATAACAGTCAAATACAGATCAAGTGAGAGGTTGTAGAAGGGGCTTTGCATGCAGTGTGTTAGTGCCCCAGACTGTTCTGGGGAGGGGTCATCACCTGGTGCACACCCTCATGGCTGAATGACCCATGTTTCTGTTAGGAGCATCACAAAGGAGGCCGTACATCATACAATCAGCACGATTTTGTTCTGAATTCAGCAGCATCTGTGCTTGTAAAGCTTGAAGTGCTAAGGTTGAAATCTGGAGCTTGCATTACTACTGTCTTACATTGCATCTGTCTGTGGATAAACAGAGCAGCCTCTCTGAGGTCAAAACAGCACCCTTCACCAGTGATAATTTAATGGGAATTATTTTCAGCATGAACTAGACAAGAATTGGAAGCCTGCAGTGCTGTAGCTCATGAATGGAGATGTTCAGGGAGAAAAGGAGTGCTGGGAGAAAAAGCAAATGTTAACTAAATGCATTACGCACATGATTTTGAAACATGTACTTGGCAGAGAGAAGGGTGAGGAGTACAAGCCAGATACTGCTGTTAAACACACCAATGTAAACCTAGAGTAACTCCTTTGGAGAGGAAATCAGGGGGGGCTGCTCCAGACCAATGAACATGTAGAATCTGGGGCAGAGACAGAGTGTGTGCAATGGGGAAAGTGAACAAGCTGAGAAGTGGATGTCATGGAGAGCGAACTCCAACCACCGTCACCGCTGTCGACGGTTTCATTTGGGTGTGTAATGGTTACGGTGATGCAGTGGGAAACATTTGTGCAGTGTGGGGTTGTTTTTACTTTTTTGGAGCATTTTCTGTATATACCTATCCTAATCCCTCCAGGCTGTGAAACTAAGCCATAGACCAATTGTTCAGCGAGACCTTTGTGTTTTCCCGCAACAAACACTCTCTGAACTCTACCCTCCAGTCTTGTGGCTCTAAACTCCTTCACCCCCTCCCATACTGTCCCATCTCCAGCAATAATTTCCCCTCCTCTGTTTATAAACAAACACCCTCAGAGGAAGTTCACAGGAAGAACAGCTAGTTAATGAAAATCAACCATGCACGCAGGTCCAGGCTGCGGGTTGAAGCCAGCGGGGTTGCTGGATGTTTCCTACTCTGTATCTGCTTGTAGGGGTTTCTTTGCTGAGATGTTTGCCTGTCTGTCTCGCTGTGCCTCTTTCTCTTCCCTTTGTCACGGAAAACATGAAGAAAAAGGGAGTAACATTATAGTGTGAATATAGGGTGGACCGTATTCAGGAACCCTGAGTGGAAAGCTGGTGTCAATGAGCTTGTAGAAGTTCTCCCTGATAAATCTACAGACTTTGTCTTTTTCTTGTTTTTAAAGCCTGAAATCCTGGCTCCTGACAAAACTCTTGCTCATGAGTTGTGCAAAGGTTGTAAAAGGACTAAAATAGCCCAAAGGATAACTGTCCTGCTATAGCCAGAGCACAAGGTTGGTGAGTCTGGGGTTGCACATCACTTTTGCAGAACCATCAGCTTAAGGAAGTAGGAGAGAGTAGGACCGAAGGAAATAGGTACCATGAGACCTGTGTAGTCACCATGAGCTCTGGAGCAAAGGATGGATAGGCATGGTAATGATGCTGGAAACACGGAATGCTTTAACTTGTTCCAGAGGTCCCCCAAACCCTTTACAGCATGGGGGGAATGCAAGAAAAACTCAGTTTTCCTGTGGTGCTCCTGGGTTATACCCTCAGGACTGCACCTTGGCGGTCTCAGGTAGGAGGTGAGGGAATTATGTGGGTTTTTTCCTTCCAGGAGACACTGGGATCCTCTAAAAAGCCTTTCTGGTTACTCAAAATGTGTGGGAAAATCCCCAGATACTGAAAAGCTCAGGGGGCAGCACTGGGCAGGGCTGTGGCTTCTCACTTGTGCAGAGGTGTGGTACTGATGCATTGCTCATGTCGTCATCCCAGGCTCACCCTTTTCCGTAGGGAATGTCTTTAGAAACTGAGAATACGGGAGTTTTAACTGATAAAATAGGTGTGAAATTTGTGGTCCCACTTTTTAGTCCTAAGAGCCTTGAAGTTTTAGATGCATTCCAAGAGGTCTCCAGTGCCGGCAGAATGGCCATACCTTGAAATGTGACAGCTTCAAATAGTCTTATCTGTTGCTTTTTGTTGAAAGAGCAGTTTCTCTTATTGTACAAATATTTTCTGTCAAATCTTATCTGTAAGACTATTCCAGTGTGGTCTATCCACCTCCCACCCTAACAGGGGGGAAGACAATCAGGAATGAGCATTTCGTAGCACAGCATGGACAAAGTTTATCAGTTGTTGCACAATTCCTTTGCCTGTGAGCAGATTGAATAAAGAAGGGGGACGGGGTGGTGGAAATGATCCTGATTTATATGGGTGAGCTTCCTCCAAGAATTCCAGGATTAACTACCAACAGTTTCTCCTAGGAGGAGATTCATTCTTGCCCTTTGAAGAGCTCTGAATTAATGAAGAGCAGAGGATCTTCTGCTCTGAGCTGGGAAAGGCTGGAATTCCCCAACGCCCTCTTGCTTGAGATGGTTTAATCAAACAGACTGTTTACATAGTGTGTCTCACCAGAGGCAATGCTCAAGCAGTGGTGGGCTTCAGCTATATGCTGTAATACCAGGAGTTTAGTTTAGTTTAGTTTGTTTTAAACATCAACATACCGCCAGTTTGACTTGGAAATGGCTGTATCCAAACACCTGCAAGCTCCACGGAGCAGGCCAGAGAGGGAAGCAACAGCAGCTGCATCCCACAGAGGCAGAATGATACCGTGAGAGGTCTGTGTTTCTTCTCCAATGGTTTCTGTGGGATTGGAATTTAGCAGCAGAGGTGGGCTTGGGAGCACTTGCACTCACGGAGGAAGACCCCTTGCAGTGGTAGAAGGCTGAGCACTGAACCAAACTCTTCCTTCTGCCTCAAGCACTGATGGAGAGGCAGAGAAGCAAGGGCCTTTCTGCCCCATCCATATGTTCTGTCTCATACTGAGAAGGCCAAACTGTTTTGGTGAAAAGTTTCTGTGCTTTGGTAACTTAAGAAAGCGCTGAATGAAATAGGAGCTATGTGTTTAATAAGAGAGAGAAGGAAGAAGGAAGCGAGATTAGGATAGTTCTTCCTACCATCACCCATTTCTCCCTTTCCCTCTCTCAGGATGAATGTCTCTTGTACCTATACCAAGAAACTCAATGCTTTATTGCACATCTGTATGTCTGAAATTGGCCATAAACCTTGAGTCAGGATCTAAACTTGTTCAAATAATTTATTCTTTCTTTTAAATACTTTGGTATCTTCTGGAAGTGATGTATTTCCGCTCCCCATGCACAGGATCTTCTGCGCATCATTGAGGAGGATGCACGTAAGTAGGCAATGTGGCCAACATTCTTCCCAACCCAAGCAATCCACCCAGCTGTTCAGCAGGGATGTTATTTATTGGGAACTGTCAATGTGTTCAACACATGGTGTCCTCTGCACTGACGAACTCCCAGCCTGGCTTTTATGGGGTTTGCCTGACACTTGTCTAACTCTGGTGATAGAGCAAGCTTGATGAGGCACACGTTTGATTGTGAAAGTTATTATGGAAGGGCACTGCAACAAGATGTTCTCTGAGCGAAGGAGAGACAGAGACTAGTTGGCAGTCAAGAAAACAGGCAGTTGCAAAGGGTAGAGGTTTCTTTTTGGCTGGTGGTTTTGGGAAGAGAACAGAGATTTCCTTCAGTGATAAATGAGATGCTTTAGGAGAAAGAAAGGGTGTTTGTTTCCGCAGTGATGAAACTGCTGCATGAGAGAAGCAGGCTCCCTCTTCTGTGAATCCAGGCTGCTGATTTTGTGACAGTGCTTGGAGGTGCACAGGTTGCTCTGGGGTTTTAGTTGCCACTGTTGCAATTGCTCTGACTTGCTTCACCGCTGTCCTTTCCGTGGGAAGGTGGGACAGCGGTTCTCAGCATTATTGAGGTTGCATCTCGGCAACCTCGGAGGGATGTTGTTTGTAAGGAAGAGATGATGCCACCAGTGCAGCCCTTTGCTCATGTATGATGCTGTAAATGGAAAATGCCAGTGTTGTGGAAGAGGAAATCCTCAGCCAAGAAGCCCCGTTGCCCACGGTCCTGCTGGGTCCCTGCGGTGTTGTGCTGCTGCAGAGAGGAGTCTGAGCTTGTGGAATGCCAAAGAGACAAAAAGACACAAAAATAGGCATATCTTGCCAATCTCCTACTTATCTATTTGTCCCATCTTTTTTCTCTTGACTTGTGTAAGCTCGTATTCATGAGCATCACAGGTATTTATTTTCCCCTACTGAAAAACAGCACTGTTGCCTGAACAGTGTGACTGGCCACATTCCCTCCTCTTTGGCACAATGCAAACTTGGCTTTTTACAAGTTAATATTTTCTGTCAACAACCTGCAAGAAAACATAAAAATCCGTGCTGATAAAATTTGCAGATGTTGCAGAGTTGAGGGAGTGGTAAACAATGACCAAAACAGGACTCTCAGTTGGGTGGTTTCAGAAACTGAGAACATGCAAACAGTATGCATTAGAATAAAGCCAAATGTGAAGTCATCTATATAGGAAAGGGATGGCAGGTCCTACATAAAGGATGGATGGTGGGGGCAGGGTCTTTCACCTGGAAGCTAATCAAGTAGGAGTAGGAGTAACTGCCTGTTGGAATAGATAAAGAATGTATATGGGAGCTGCCAGTGTGATGCTGTGGCCAAAGGTTTGGAGTCATCATTAGCTATGTAAACAGGGAAGCACTGAATGGGATAGAGAAGGTTGTGTTATCCCTGTTGTTGACACTGCTGCTGTAGTACTTTGTACAGGTCCGGTATCCACAGTTTAAGAAGATTGTTGGATGAAAGAGGATTTAGACAGAATAATTAACAATTACAATAATTGCATGATTAGCAACAAGTCTTAAAGTGTTTGACTCCAGAAGATTAAGAAGTGACTTGATCATCATGATCTTTAAGCATATGTTTTGGGGAATATTAATCTGATAATTGGAGGTTGGATATCTAATGGTAGATGATATGAGTAAATCCAATGGATGCACGTGGAGACTAAGCAACTTCAAACAGACAAAATGCTGTATTTTAGCACTGGGAGTAGTCAATCACTGAAAATCCTTTCTGAGTAGAATGGTGGAATATGTCACCATAACTTTCAAAGTAAAATTCAGTGGTTTTCCAAATCCCAAGGTCTTTAATAGGAGTTAATTCAGTCATCACCCATATTGTGTGTGTGTGCTTCTAGCATCACAGTAGTGTGGGTTTTTCAGCTATTACTGCAAAAACACACTTGAAGCCAACAGTAATTAGCACTAGGTGCTAATTTCCAATCTTTACCTTTTCAAGTGTTTCTATGGATTCTTCTTGACACTGATAGGATATTTCTAATCACCATAAGATTCCCAGATCTTTGTTAGGGCTTCCTCGGCATCGTTACATTGAATTGTCAGGCTCAGTTTCATGTGTGCTGAGCAAGGACTCGACTTTTCGCCTTCAAAACAGGCCAGTATGCTAATTTGAAAACAAGCTGAAAAACAAGACTGGAATCTTTTCTCATTGATGGTAATAAGAGTTTTACTGTTGACTTGAATGAAGCCAAGAATTTACCTCTGGGATACAAACTTTGGGGAGCAAAATCAAGGTTTCCCTCTGGAAGCTGAAGCATTGGCAATGTCAGGACTGTCAAGCTAACACAGCAGACTTCGTTAAAAACAAAGAAGTGAATGAGAAAGCAGAGAATGAGCCTGGGGTGACTTTTGCTTGTCGTCTCCTTGCTGGGTGGTCTGTGTCTCAGTCTCAGGGCAGAACAGCAGTCCGGAGAGTATTAGGATGTGTGCTGAAATGACCTATTCCTGTGACTTCGGCTGTGTTGCAGGCAGAAAATATAGACCAAAGACCCATCAAAGGTAATTAGTGTTCTGAGACAGGATTTTGTTCTGTTTGAGCCATCCCCAGCTGGAGACTGTTCCTCAAAACTCAAATGGAAGCCAAGTGCTCGGAATACCCCGGTCTGCTCCCTCAAACCCTTGTGCACGTGTATATCTAGGTCCGTGCACAGGGAAAGTAGTACATGGACATGCTATGTTGTTATTCTTTATTTCTTTGGTTCCAAATTTAACCAGAAGTGGAAGGGCTGAAATAACACAAGAAAGGTTGGACATATGATATTTCCTGCTGCTCAGCTAAACACAAGAATTGCCAAAAATCTTCCAAGGTAGCTTGTTTCTTTTACATTTTCTCCCAGTTCTGCAGACTTGAGAAGGTCAATTACTTTTGAGAAGCATTTGACTTTGGCAATGCTTATGGAAAGTGAAGTAGAATTATGACCTTTTGGAGGTTTGCCCATCTCTGTCCCATCTTGTCCTTTCAGAACTAAAGGCTGAATTTTCAGCTACAGCCTTTGGTTTAATAGGTGTGAATTTGTTTCTATACACTTCTTAAGACACGGTGAAGATCTGTGTGAGAACTCTCGTTTAGATGTCTGTTTAATTGCACTCACAGATCAAGTGATCTCTGATATTTGTAGAGCAGAAACACAGGCTCAGGTATTTCCAGGAGGAAAATCATACCAAAACAAATGAAATTGGATTCAAACAGAGCAGAAAAAAATAGAGCTCTAAAATTATATACTTAGGTTAGTATGTGGTGAGTGCAGCCTATCTGGAATGCATACTAGAATGGTTATGTTAGAGAGGCAGGTTTTTACAGCAGGATGTTTCCTAGAAAGCAGAAATATCTCTGTGGTTTGTGTATGGGTTTGGAACTTGTATGCAAGTATGGAGCGGGGAATTTGAGGCATGAAATAGTCATGACTAGAGAAGGCCCAGATCCCTTTCAGAAGCGACAGCAGAGAACAGACACAACCAGCTCCATCCCGCCTGCTGCTGTTCACACTGCTCTGGGCGTTGCTTTTAAGGTTGGTGAATTCCTTGGTTGTTTCTATTAGGACAGGAAAGATGCAGTCATATGGGAAAGCCAGATGCAAAAAAGATATTTGAGTCTGGATAAGATCTAAGATATTTTTGCAATAAGATATTTAATTCTCACAGAGGCAAAGAGCTTGCATGGTATAAATCAGCGTAAATGCGCTGGAACTACTCAAGTTTTGCACTCACCAAGTCTCTGCCCGAGAATGTTCTCAAAATCCAATTAAATAACTAGAAGTGTTTCATGTGGAAATGCCCCTCAATTACAAAGACAAGTCTTAAGCTATCATGATGTGATTTTTACAGTCTCCTCGCAGGGTGCCCTCGTTTGCATTCATGGAATTTTTTGTTTTTGTTTTGGTTTTGTAATCATGTGGATGTTGGCCATCTGTCTGATCCTGGAAAGGTTGGAAGGTTGTCCCTGCTCCCCAGGTCCTCTTCCAACTCCCTCATTGATCGTAATGTTTGATTTAGGTGCCACTAGATTTCCTCCTTTGTTCTTCAGCCCTAACCTCTTCCCCCTCCCCAACACACACACATTGTGCAATGGTGTAAAAGCTCTTCTCCCTGCAGCTGGGAGTAGTAACTGCTCAGCTGGTTCCAGCGCTGCCCTAAAGCTGCTGTAAAGGTCAGAGACGAGGGAATTCTGAAGAGCAAAACAAGCTGTGTTGTTGTCCCCCCTTCAATCCTGGCTGTGTATTTTGATCAACACCACAAGCAGTCTCATGCACTGACCTCCCCTGCTCGCTGCTCCATGTTTCTGGCCATTGAAGGGGTTCTGCAGGGCAGCGTTGGGCATTTTTCCAGCACAAGGATGGGCTTGGTCGCTGCTGCAGCTGATTGACTTGCAGTGCTTGTCAGGCACAAAGCGCATTTTGAAAGGAAATGCCATATTGAACTCCCAGTGAGCTGATGGGTATTGTGCACAGTCATCTGATGGCACAGATGTGCCTCTAATAATCCTTCCAGGAGAACGTTTCCTCCTGGGATGCTCTGGCCATCTGATCTGCTCTGAGGTATTCTGACCTGTCTTGACCCAGTTTATGATCAATTCTCTCTGCTCTTTCCTAAAAGGAGCCCAGAAATACCACTTTATCGTTTAGATTGCCTGGAAGTTATGGTACTTACGTGTCTGCTCCTTCCACAGAAGATATTCTCTGTGTTTGCACTCGAACATTAACTGTAACAAAAGGTGGGAAAGCCACTCTGTGTTAGCGTGCACAAGAGTAAATTTCTCTGTAGACCTTTGATAGCTAATCAGTATTTGGCTAATAGTGCAGGGAGGAGGAGACATGAAAGCAGAGGTAACAGATGCTCCGCCAAGCACGTCGCTGGGTACATTGATCTGTGTGTGCAGAGCAGCCCTTCCGCTCATGTGCCACTGTATTTGTGTCCTTTTTTGCAAGTTTGTGTGTCCTTCCGGGTTTGTGTGTTACACATGTGTCTGTGAACGGTGCCTCTTGATATGTATCTGTGGGCTTTGCAACATCTGCTTTTCAAGTGAGAATGGTGTTAATGTTGGGTTTCTCTAAAGGGGAATACATTGCTTCAGCTACAATAGGATGGTTAATTCGTAACCTGGTCCTGCAGATCAGTCTTCGTAGATAAGCTAACAAGGTGAGAGGTGTGTTAAGGTTCCTTTGACCCAAACCAGCAAACTTATTGAGAGCTATTCATTCCCTGTATTTGAAGGATATCGGGGTTTTCATAAACACTGAACTCTGCTTTATCATCAGTGAGCCACACTGAAGTGTGTAAAACTGGCAGCCACCAACCTGAATTCTTGTCCGAGTCAAGCCAGATGCAAAGATTCCCGTATTTATTGCATAGACCAGTGGTTCTCTGAAGGAGCATGCTGATGGCTGCAGAGTTTGACTTTTAACTTAAGTAGTATCCAAACAAAGCTTGCCTGTACTGTTAATTCTGTTCCTATGGCTGCGCGTGTTATGATCATATCTAACAACATGGACGCACACTGTTTTTTCTACCAAAAATAGCCAGTTGTTTCTGAGAACAAAGCAGAAGGAATAAATTGTTGTGTAGATATTAGAATATCCTTACTCTGGTTCTTTGGAATGTTCCCATGGTCCCAGACTTTATAGCAGGGACTGAAGTTTGACCCTTGCAAAGGATGTGCTTTTTGCTCTCCATCTAAAAGCCCGCCTAAACCTAGTTATTAGATCATAAACAGCCACAGTTTGTTAACCAAGTACCAGTCTCCACTGGTTCTGCAGCTTTATTGTGAAATATTTAAGGAGATCTAGATAAGAAGCCAACCTTCCCACTAACACTTGTTTACGCTGATACTCTATGGAGGAGCCCTTGTAAAAGCAGTCCAAGGATGACCCTGCTACAGTACTGCAAGGACTGAAGCTGGCTCCTCTGTGCCATCTGGTTATGCAGTGTTGTCTGTTCACTTACACCCCCAAATCATCACAATCTAATGAGTTTTCACTGACCCCAGTCTACCAGATCTGTTTCCAGTGAGCTCTTCTATACTGTTAGCGGGTATATTCTCACAATAGGCTCAGTGAAGTGTCACTAATACGATTGTCCATGCCAGTGGCTGCTCTGTTGCAGCCTACCTGATTTTGTTATCAGAAAGGGAGGATTTATGTAATGTTCATAACTAACCAGCCACTACAAATTCATGTTTTGCTGGCTTAGGTGTTCTCACCTCCCTGTTTTCAGGCTTTAAGGTATCTCACTGAGCATATGAATGACTGGAAATTTGAGAAACAGTCCAGAACAGATGCTTAATTTAATGCTAAATGGCAATGATGTAAAGATTTTGCTTTTGCAAAGAGCCTTGGGACAAATTCTCAACATTAAATAGGCATGGCTGTATTAGACTCTATTCGTGGATGCTGAAGTTCTTGTCTTTCAGGGCAAAACAAAAAGAACTTTGTCCTTCTGTCTCAGCTCTGACTCTTATCTCATAGTTCATAAAGGATAATATCTGGTATGACTTCAGCTAGGTTGGTGGCAGCAGCAAACATCCCCTTTTTGCTCTCTGGAGTCGCACGTTGCCACCTGAGTGGGTCTCGGGTGGTTTTGCTTGAGCCACTCCTCATCAGGGGGCGACCTCAGGAGGCCTCTGAGCTGTGGTGGAAATGGTATAGACAGAGATGTTGCCTTAAGTACTCTGGACTTTGAATTATTTAACTGTTGTGGAAGGAAGTGGGGGCTGGGGCAAGCACAGCAGAGGAAAGGAGAGATTGTTTCTTCCCTTTGTAAAACTAGATGGGGTTCAACATCATACCATGAAATATCCAGCGCAGAACTCAAGAACTGCTCCAGTGGATCTTCCCTGACTTATCCAATTGCATGGAACATGGGGATACTTAACCCAAATCTGTCGGGTTTAATTATTTTCCTCTGGACAGATAAAAGCTTTCTATAGGTTCCTGTAGAATATTTGCTCTTTCAAGCGTTCCTCTGTGCTTTGATACTAAACGATTAAAGCATGCTACAGAAAAAAAACAGCCCCAACCTTTAGCTCCCTGTTCTTGGGCCCCCTGACTGCAGCTTTGATTGTTGACCTAAATTCCCCTTTCATAACTGAGTCCTGTCACCTCTGGTTGGAGTCTCCCAGCAAAACAGGCACGGCCAGCTTTCAGAAGTGCGGGGCACTGTTTTCCGTTCTGCCTTGCATGGCTGTGACGGGCTCCAAGCACACCTGATGTGTTCAAAGTCAAACTGACCTCCTTCCTCCCCTTCCCCCAGCCTCGCTGCTCCTGGAAAAGCATAACAAGTCTCTTTTTTTCCTTCTTTTTCCTTTTTTTACATTTTTTTTCTTTTCTTTTTGCTTCCCATTGCTCGGCAAAGTGAGGAAACCTTTTGTCTGCATAAAGAATTAAATTCTTAGGTAGTTCTATGGCTGGGCTCATTACCGGGAAGATTGCTGTTAGTAAGATGCATGAAATGACACTGAATTGAGGGAGGGAGGCCTGGAGTCTGTTACTGATAATATTAAAGTGGATTACAGCAGCTTGCATGGGCAACTTCAACCTCTCTTTTTTCATGCTCTGCCCACAGAGTGCTACTTGTGACTCCAGCAGCCACAGCCTCTAGCTGTGAGTTCCCGTTTCTCTGTGGCTACTGGTGATAAACATCTGGTCCAATCTCTGCATCGCAGGCTTGGTTACAGCAATGCCTTGTGTCGTCACCCAGGACTTTGGTCCAGAAGTTCAGCAGCTGATGCTACCTGCTGTGCTCGTGCTGCGAAATTCTGCCCAGCACGCAGGGCCCACGCAAGGATGTGGCTCTATTTAAGTCCCCAGCAAAGTCCTAGAAACAAATTGGGTTATAAATCATACACTGGCCTTGGTTAAGGCTTGCTGGAAGAGGTCAGATGGACAGTTGGGTGCTGGAGCCATCATGGGTCAGTAGCCAGAGAACTGAGATTTCACTGACAAGAAAAAGGGAGAGATTGTATTTTTGGTTTTCCATGTTTGGCTTTGGGCCTTTGGAGTTTAATTTTCCAGCTTTCCCCATTCTGGATCTCTAGGAATTTACTTTTCCTATAAGGGACAAACAGCATGGGACTGGAAGGAGCTTCATGGGCCGTTGAAGTTTGCCTGTGGCCAAGCATACAGGAATGAACTATCTTAACTGTTCAGGCACTTCTCAAGAGTTGTCTGAAAAGTGACTCACTGCTTAGTGCGGAAGAAAGGTTACCAATGCCTCTTACTGGAAAGCTGGACTAGCACCTCTTCTTTTTCTTGTAATAAAAGATAAAACTCAGTTTTAATCCCTTGGGCTTTACAGGGAACAAATCACTCAGACTACAGACTTCGAAGGGCTGTCAGTGTTCTTCTCAGCTGCAACTCCATCCCTTTCTAGCAACTCGGAGCAAGCAGAAGTGAAGAAAACTGTTTGCTGCTGTATGAGACTTGTACATATTTTTTTAATCTAATTGCTGTGGGGAAAATAAACATCAGTTTTATTTCGCACCATTTCTTGGCTCGGAAACTTGAGGCATATTCGCCAGATTGTGGTTTTGCAGTCATTGGCTTGAGTCTCCTTTACCATGAGGCCTCTTTACACCACTCTTGGTTTGTAAAGGGATATTAAGTAGCTAAAAACGTCCCTTACCACATTATTGTAAAGAATTCTCAGTGTAAATGAGACTCTAACCTCTCTATGTTTTTCATGTAAATGCTGGTTGTGGTCACAGCTGAATTCTGAAATTTGGAGTGTCAACCATTGTGAGGGGTGACTTTGCTCAAAACCAGCCTTGTTTGGGGTAAAAGAGGCCTCTTCTTGTTTAAAATGTTCTTAATTATGTCTGAGAAATAACTCATGGCTATGGAACCTTTTACTAAATTGACATAAATTGTGAAAACATCAAATTATTCAGTTTTCAGAAGTTCTGGCTATTATTTCACATGTCCCTCTTCCAATGGCTTTGCCCTTATTAGTTGTCATAGAAGAAGTAATAAATTCTTGTATTATGACATCCAAAGTCCCAGCTGAAATGAGTTTCATTGTGCTGGGGACAAAACGGAAAAGTGACACTCCCTTAGCCGGAGGATTCTTAGTCTAAAGCCAAAAAGTAAGTGAAGGGTTGGAAAGTAGGTACAGCATACGAGCAAAAGAAGGTCAGAAAGAAGTAGTACAACTTGCAAGTTATAGGGAGTGTGCGTTGCTTATACTTTCTTACTCTTTTTCCTTTCTCTTAAGAATATAACAACTCTTGCTGCTGAAGGGATTGTGTTCAGTCCATCTTTTCATCAAGAGTTGGATGTCTGTAACAGTAAAAGTTTGAGGAAAGAATACTGTAAGTGGCATATGGATTTGGCAAGGACCTTTGCCCTAAACTAGAAAATGTAAGGAACTGGAATAGTAGACTCTTTCAGTTGAGCAGCTTTCATACTGGCATGTTTAGTGGTGTCCCTATTGTCACTGGGTTTTTTCTTTCTCTGCCCTCCTTTGGCTCCCTGTAAATCTTGAATTGGTGGCAGCTGTTTGAGCCAAACTCAAGGCACGTTGCATCACATCAGGGTTTAAATGCTCAAAGGCAAGGGAGGATTGCTACTATTCTGTAGTATTCCTCCAGCAGCTCCATCTGTTCAGCTGAGGTCAATCACTAGCATCATGCAGCACTTCAGAGAGAGAGGAAGATGTTCTTTAATGCTGGCTAGGAAACTGAATTTCCATTCCACAATTACTTATTAGTTCTTTTGGGGGAATATTTCTACCCTCAGTCTGTAAAAAAGCAAAAAAAAAACCTCAACCGTTAAAGATGGAATGGTGGACTTTCTTTGAGCTGGAAACCCCAGAAGCATGTTCCAGAGCTTCCAGCCATCCATCCGACAGCAGGGATCTTGGGTGTCTTACAGGCGGAGCTGCTATTGCATGTGCAGTTGCACTTTGGTCCTCAGGCCTGGAGACTTCGGTCACTGTGGGGATAAGGTGGCAGGAGATGATGGGGAGCATGACTGGGATGGATTGACCTTCTCTGCTTGCAGTCAGAACAGCCAAGGGAGTCCCTGGTGTTCCCTTGGCCATAGTAAAGGCTCACACCTTCTCATGGAGATTTACTGGGACTAGCCCATTTGTGCATCATTTTTTCTGCTCTCTCCATGTTAGCATTTCTGGGCAGGTACAAGCCCTCTTACAAAATATCTGACCAGCTCTAATGGTCTATTACTGTAAGTTGGGATTTTTTAGAACTTATTGCTTCTTTGGAAGAGGGACTTATCCTGCCAGCTGTCTGCTCGTTCATTGCAGCATTATCCACCCACTAGCATTGGACAATACCTTCATTTGGGATTCATAAAAATGCATACTTTTGTGGGCTCTCATACATCTAAAAATGAATGCTTTGTGAAAGTATTTATTCCATACAGAAAAATCAAAACCCACTTAAAAACCATCCCCCAGAAGGTCATTGGTACCTTTGGCTTTCCTACCATGAATTTCTCAGGTAAATATCCATCCCAGCAAATGTCATTCTTTCTTTTAAGCGTATTTGTGTTTTCCTCCCCTGGTTCTCCTCCTCTCCTTTCTCATGATCAGAAGTAGCAGCATTAACTAGAGGTTGGTCTCACAAAGGTTTTGAACTGAGTGCGCCCTACAGATGAATAAACACATTACCTTCCGAACCCTGGGATCTCTCTTCCAAAGGCAACAGGAAAAGGGGGAGCTCAGAGTCCCTAGCAAAATACCAGCCTGCAGAAAAAAAAAGGCCTGTTTAAATGCTCTAACTTTCCCATCAGAAGACTTTTACAGGGGGAGGAGGAGGAGAGAGGAAGGGTGTGAGGAGAGAGGGGGGAAGGTGGGTGCTGGGAGAGGGGAGGAAAAATACAGTGAATGCTCCTGTAACCTTTGCTCTGTTGATACTAGACAAGACTGCACTGTTAATGAGTGATTGTTAACAGATGGCTGTTGAGCAACTTAGAAGCAGAAGATGTTATTTGGTTGTAGTGCTGGGAGGGTTAGGGTGCAGGGGTGAGGTAAGGGGATATTTAGTCTTTTCATGAAGACTGAATGGTCAGAGATTTATGATTTTCAGTTGGGCTTTTGGAAGTGGAGGCCTGGGGGAAGGATTGTTTCCCATGTGCTGATAGGAGAGTGGCCGTTTGGTGCTGAAGGCTATAATGATGATTTTCTGGGTTGAGGGCTGTCCTTGCATCCCTTGGCCTTTGAGAACTGAAAGATGAAAACGTATGTCTTTAACTTGCCAAACCTCATGTCCCAAAGTGAGGAGTGGGCTCTTCCCGCTGCTTGAAGCTGTCCGAAAGCTGGTTGAGAGAGCTTTAGATGTGGATCCACACTTTGTCCGCAAGATAAATCATTAGTGTATATCCCCTGCGGTGCACCAAGTTGTTAGTGTTTGTGTGAGGGGGCAGGAATCTTTCTGAACATGTATGTCCATCCATGCATGTTCTTTGCCCCTTCCTGGTGAGATATATACCATGTTCAGCACATCAGCATGCCAGCGTGTGCCAGTTCCTCACTGGTTTTTATTTGGTATGAATTTGAAAGAAGCCTCAACACATCCCATTCACTTTCTGTAGGATTCAGATGCTTGAACCTATCACAATTCTCGTAGCTGCCCAGTGTTTCTCAAGCTGCAGTACTTAGATTTTGTACTTGTTTCTCCTCTGGACCTCCTTGGGTACAGGACTCAGTGGTAGGAGGCATGAGTGAGATCAACAGTGCTTCTCAATACTGTTATTTTCAACCAGTGCTGTATGGCTTGAGTGAAGGCAAGAATCAAATGCACAGAGCATCATTTTGCTGTTAGGAATTTGCAGAAGAGGTTTGGCCTTTGGTCAGGAAAGGGGAATCCCATTTATACGTGCAACAAGTACCAGCAAGTCTACCACAGTCATGCACTAGATAATTTTATGTCTTTCTTGTACATGAACATTTTAATGTATGTAGGTGAGTGTGTATATATGCGTAGATATTTATAGACTAATTTAATTTCTTTATCCTGTCATCCTTATTTATTCATATTTCTTTTTTGGGGGCACATAGGACTATATGACAAATGTTCTTACACCTCCCGTGACCGAGGATGGGTCCTGGGGATTAACACCGTCAGTGACCAGGGGAATAGAGACCCCCGCTATTTCTTCTCTCTGAAGACGGATCGTGCTCGCAAAGTAACCACCATTGCAGCACATCGCAGCTACCTCCCCAACCAGTGGGTGCATCTGGCTGCCACGTATGATGGGCACCTGATGAAACTCTATGTGAATGGTGCCCAGGTGGCAACAAGTGGAGAGCAAGTGGGCAGCATCTTCAGTCTTCTGACCTTGAAGTGCAAGGTGCTCATGGTTGGTGGAAATGCACAGAACCAGAACTATCGGGGTTATGTAGAGCACTTCAGTCTCTGGAGGACAGCCCGGTCTCAGAAGGAGATCTTGTTGGACATGGGCCAGGCAATTCACAGACAAGACACGCCTCTACCTCAGCTAGTTCTTCAAGACAGTTTACTGAATGTGAAAAACACCTGGTCCCCCATGAAGGATGGCAGCAGCCCCCAGAGCAAGTTCAGCTATCACCATGGCTATTTGCTGGATACCAGCCTAGACCCTCCTCTCTGTGGACAGACCGTCTGTGACAACACAGATGTAATCGCCAGCTATAACAAGCTGCCCAGCTTCCGCCGCAACAAAATCGTGCGCTACCGTGTGGTAAACCTCTACGATGACAAACACCAGAACCCCACTGTCAGCCAGCAGCAGATCGAGTTCCAGCATCAGCATTTAAATGAGGCTTTCAGCCGCTACAACATCACCTGGGAGCTGGAGGTGCTGGAGGTGAAGAACTCTTCCCTTCGCCACCGACTCATCCTGGCCAACTGTGATATCAGCAAGATCGGGGACGAGAACTGTGATCCGGAGTGCAACCACACCTTGACTGGGTATGATGGTGGGGACTGCCGGCACGTGCGCCACACACTCTTCAACAAGAAGAAGCAGAATGGGGTGTGTGACATGGATTGTAATTATGAGAGATACAACTTCGACGGTGGGGAATGCTGTAACCCAGAGATAACAGAAGTTACCAAGACGTGCTTTGACCCTTATTCTCCTTACAGGTAGGCATTTTCTTAAACAAGCTTTTTATGATCATATTAGTGACTCTGTCTAGGTATTGATCAGCCTGCTGGGTTTTGAAACTTTGTTTTGTTGCCATTAGAGGCTTTGGAGTTGGTAATTAATTTGTTTTTTTCTTCGTGGTTGGCTCACATTACAGTTATCCAAATGCAATCTCAGTAATGGTCTCACCAGCATCTTAACTGTTGAGTTGGTATTCCCCATCTAGGCTAAAGAAAGTTCAGTGCTGAAGACTGAAGTAGCCAACTTTGGTCGACCCATTAGTTGTTGGTTATGAGCAGTGTATTATAGCATTGCACAGTTTATTTTAACTGCAGACTCTTAGCAGTGGGAATTGGACGTCATAGAAAGCTCATGTGTATTTGGAGAAGGAAGAGCCCGTCAGCCATGTAACAGTAAATACTCTCAGGTAGACTTTAATTCTCTAGGACTTCTTTGAAGGTAGGTAGGTTATTTGGTATTCTTAATGCTCTGAGTACTGTTTTCTGTAAGCACTGCTGTGGAGAGGCAGCTGAGTCTGCGGGCTGTGAGGAGGGAGGTGGGTACCAGGTTCCTGGCAGTGCTGTTGCACACATTGAGCTCTTCTGTGCCTCTTGTTATATAGATGAAAATTGGGTTAGTGCCACTTCATTGCAAATGGCAGGGCAACTTTCTGTGGGTGGATGTGAGCTTATAAAATCCTGATATCCTCAGCTAAAACTGTGTTGCAGTTTGAAGAGGGACATCCTTGAGTAACTTGTGTCAGTTGAGTATCACGTACCTACAATTACTCCAACTTGCTTTTGGTCATCTTTAGATAAGAGTTAGTATGTTTAAGGAAAAAAGTGTTTACTGTGAATGACTTAGAAATATAAACACACAGAAGATGAAGGTTAAAGCTGAGGTTCTGTTGTCTGCATCCCATGTTACAGTTTCTGTAGGACAATTCATGCAGTAATGGGGAAAAACCTCTAGGTGGTCAGAACACCCTGTGTTGTCAACACTAAAGCACAGGTTAAGAGGGGAAGCATGAGCTCTTCTGGAATCCCTTCCATTACAGCAATTCAGGCTATCTTTGCAACTTCCTCCATAGAGAGAAGGTTTTACGTAACATTATCAGCTCTACTGGAGCTTTAAATACACATAATTAAGCTGCTTAGAAATGTTTCCTTTCCATTTTTGTTTTTAACTCCAATGAGGTTGTTTTTAAAAAACTTCTTATAGCTCAGCATGACTTCAGTGAGCTCCCAGTGAACAAAGCTCACATGAGGAAATACTTGAAATGCTAATGATTGAAAATATCGGAAGGAAAAATACCGATCTCTTAATACCGTTCAACTGGAGAGGAACACAACGAAGCAAATATCATCAAAGGCATAATGCAAATTGGATTGTATTAACACTGGAGTTCTGAGAAGTCGAGGTGTTAGTTCTAACAGCTATGACAATTTTTAGCAAAATACATTATTTTTAATATGATAGTCCCTTTTATCACTTGTTCTGTGACCAGCATAATACCCATATAAAATGAAACAAGAAAAGTCTTGTAAATTTTAGTTGGCAGATTTCAGACTGTGCCTTAATGCTATTCTGCTGTTCAGAGATGTTTTTATTTCAAATGAAGTCTTTTTTTCTTTTTTGATGCACAGATTGTACTTGCAGAAGCCTAAGAAAGAAATTTAGTTCCCAAATCTGATGTTACATTAATGTGGCGTAGTTGCTTTTCATACACAGTTGCATGTTCTTTTTGGAGGCATCCAACCTTGCTGAGCTTGTCTGGAGGCTTTGCATTTCATGGCTTTGAGCTCACGGGTCTTCTACATGTTCTTTTTGGCTTGAGAAGCACCTCTTCTTGTCTGTTGTGATCAGTGCGGGAGGCCTGAAGGTCCTCTTCCAAAGTGCAGAGCCTGTGAAAATCCATAGATCCTCCACAGACTTTTTTGCACCAGTTAGATTTCATTTCTTTGTCTTTGCACAGACATTGTAATGCAGTGTTGATTATTGGCTGTGATCAACATCATGGCTATGAAAACAAGAAGGGCAGTAGAAGACATTCCATCTCTCTGGAGAGTTTATTTGGTGGCTGATAGGCTTAAACTGAGCTCATACCCACCACTCTGAGGGATGTTTGCACTCAGTATGGCAAAATAGAGCACTTAGGGCTATGGGCTTAGCCATGGGGTTTGTGAGGCTGAAGTATTTAGGCTAACAAATACAGGTTTGGGGAAGCGGCTTTGGCAGCAAAGCCTTCATTGGCTGTAAGAGTGTGGATTCAAACCCCCTGTTTGGCTTTGGTATTGCCCTCAGCATCATCCCTGGAGAGAGATTACCATGCCAGTTAGTGACTAAGTCAAAATCTGTGACTCAGTTGGCACCATCTGGGCCCATTTTGCATCACCAGCCCCTCTTGTCATCACTTTCATTGGCAGAGTCCTCAGTCCCCTCTAGTGCAGGCCTTGTACCACATCAATGAAGGCATCTCCACAGCCACTGAGAGCTCACATCTAATTCCAGGTATTTCCTCTGCCAAAGTTCAGTCTAACAATAGCAGAAGAAAGAGAAGTGAGCCTTCAAACTGGAGAGGAAAGGGAGAGGAGAGAAAGATGAAATGGTACCAATAAAAAGTTTCCTGAGCTTTATGCTATAAAGACTCTTCACAGTCTTCCTTGGTACTGGGGAGGCAGTCAGATGCTACTGGGTTTTGCTCATTCTACACCCTTGTGTCAGGAGTTTCAGCCAGCCATTCACTGTGCAGAGGTTATTCCTATAATACTTTTGTCCCTTGGAACCAACCAGAAAGTGCTGATTATGCCATTATAAGCAGGAACCCCCTTAAGTGCCTCTTCATCCCCAAAAGTGGATGCATCCATTTCCAGTCCCTTTTCTTCTTCTGACTGTCTCAGTCCCAAGCCTCCATCCTGGGGCGAAGTTGTTATGAGTCTCATTGCAACAAACTCTGTGGATGCTCCTTGACTAAGTGCAACCACAGACGTGAGATCACTGGAACCATTTCAAGACAACTTCGATCTTCACTGTAAGTTTCTTGCGATCCTTTTGGCACCTTGGACAAAGTGCTTGGGCACTTGAATGGTGTCGTTCAGTCACTGTTGCGGTACAACTGTGGTGGCTTTAGAGCTGATCCCAGCAGCAGAAATGGGTTTTTTGTTTGCTTGCTTCCAACTCCTGGCACCTCTCCAGAAGCATTTTCCTCCGAAGAGCCAAGATCCTGTGCCACAGGTAGTGGAGGTGTTGATGCATAGAGATTTAAATACTGTGGCATAAAGAAGATTGCCAGAAGGACATTGCTGGTAGATGGGGACTCTGCTCTCAGAGCTGCTCAGCAGTAAACATTGTGGTACCAACTAGATCATCTCTCCTCTTTTTTATTAGCCTACAGGGAAAAAACAAAGGACTGGTTAGCATTAGCCAAACACAGCAGGCTTTATCCAAGAATATCTGCCTCACTTCTTTTTATTAATTTCATGAGAGTGGGACAAAATGTATTTAGTCCCAGCACAAGATTTGCAAATATTGTTCAGCCTTTCTTTATTTCTGCAATTCTGGGAAATTAGAACATGCTAAGATCATACAGTCTGGCTCAATACAAAGGGAAGGAGCAAGGATAAACACCACTTGCCACAAAGACACATTCCCTGTGTTATTTGGGATATTGCTGCTTACAAAATAGGGAAGATTTTGAGCTCATGACACCTACCGTGGCTCCTTTTCAGAAAAACTTGAAACAAACAGCAAGGGATCATAGGAAATCATGCTCTGTAAGTGCTATTTGATGTGGCAAGTTCTTGCACCATACTATGGTTAACTGAGCCCTTCCTTTTATGTAGTATTGGGCTTGCACATCAGGCTTCACCACAGGATCTCATGGGCAGATAAGAAAGCATTCCCCTTGAAGCCTTCTTAGGAAAATGCTGATGAAATTCCTGAAGCAGTAAAAGCTACTGGAGCCTTCAAACTCCCTTGATTCATACAACCTACCAAATACTTGCTGGAAATCCCCTCAGAAGAAGTGATCCTGGGGACAGTCTTTCTCAACATCCACATGTGTGCCCTGAAGGCTCCTACAGCCCATCAGTTCTGCCCAAACAAGGGGCAGAGATGAGCAGTAAAAGCTCCAGAGTCTATTTTGCAGCACGTGACTGCAAATGCAAGGGTGACCCCAAGGCAAGGCGCTGGAGTGTCCAGTGCCCTGCTGATCACACCTTTCTCCCCGGCCTTTTCCAACACCTGTATTGTGCAGTTGAGCAGAGCTTAGTGTTGTGTCACAGCAGCTCGCTCAAGATTAAGGGCACTGGCACATTGCAGGTATATGTAAATTAGACTCTGAATGCATGCTTGAACAATCTGTAGAAATCTCCATATGGTTTTGACCAGCAATGGGTATGGCAGAGCCCCATAGAGCACACCATGCTCTGCCACATGGACCACAGCAGTAGCGTTAGAAGGAGGTGGCTGGCTAATCCACAGCCTAGGTCAACCTTGTGTGGGTAACTGAGCTGTGGCTGTACTTCAGGGCTCCCCCATAGGATTTCTGATCAGATCAGCCTCTTATTCTTTAGCCTTCTTTTCCACTGGAAATCTTTTCATGAGGCTTCTTTACAAAATATGGTCAACTTACTGTGGAGGAGGGGGCATACTTAATGCCCTTTTCTGGGAGTTAGAAGAGTTCTAAGAAATACTCCTTGATTCCCAATAAAAGACTAATTTCCACCTAATCCTAAACACTAAAAGAACAGAAGAAATTCATCAAAGCTCTTCAATTCAGGGAGCTTGGGAACTTAATCCCCTGCCTCGAAGAGACCATTGTGTAGCTCTTGACATCAAGGATTCCTGCATTCACACAGGTATCAGGCAGACATACAACAAATACCTGACTTTTTGTCTAGGGATTCAGTATTAAATGCCCGGTTCTTTAATTACCAGCCCCATGGCTGTTGAGAAGGTGGAGAGTATCACGCTCAAGAACAGAGCTGCTGTCTCTTGGTAGTTGTCACCCAAAAGCCATGTCCCAACAGGAAATCCTCTGTTCTCTCTGTTTATTCTGTCCTCTCTTCCAGATGTCAGGGATGTTAATCAGCTGGGAGGAATTGCATCTGTTCCCATGCCAGCAACTGACATTTATAAGTCTAGTATTGAATTCTGATATACACAGGACTTAGGTACTAAAGAAACTATTTCTATGTACAGAATTGCACATCCTCGAAACAGTAGGATTTTGCTTGATTGAGCTTGACCCACAGTCATCTTTTCCAACAGTATTTTTTCTTCAAGGAACATTTTTTGCCCAAGACTCATAGGACTCATGGTTTCTTTCATAGACATTATCCATTATGTGAAAAGATCATTGTCTGGTCAAACTGCAGGATGCTTGGAATGAAGACAGCCTATAAAATCTATTGAGTAAACTATCGGAGATCATTAAGAATCCTTGTAGGAGACAATAGATTAAAGTCTTATTATACTCTCTGGTGCTAATGCACCCCACAATGAAGGTTTGCAAGCACAGTGTCTGAATTTGCCCCTCACAGCTCTTCAGTGCTGCATCCTCCAGGCCCAGCTGCCCCAGTGATTCACAACCCTTTCTCAGACTCTGGTGGAGCTCATCCCCTCCCATGGTCTGAAAAGAAGCAGGGCATATAAGTGGTTTCTTCTCTTTGCTGATCAATTTGGACATATATATATATATGAATTATATATATAGGACTCACACACAGACCCACAGTTTGATCATGTCCAACATGCATCTTCCAAGTGCTGTGGAACCTTGCATTAATAACCCAGGGTTTCTCTTGTATCCATTTGTGTTCGACCTCTCTTCAGCAGTGGGTGAGGAATATCCTTTGCGTTTTTAATTAGCATCACAGAATCCCAGACTGGTTTGGGTTTGAAGGGACCTTGAGGCTCATCCAGTTCCAATCCTCTGCCATGGGCAGGGACACCTTCCACGAGAGCAGTTTGTACCATCTAAAACCTTCTGTAAAGTAAATTCAGGAGGTTGGACCTTTCACATAGAGAAGGATACAAAGTGCAGGGTATTTTAACCAGGTGCAACACTTGCCTTTGCCATTCCCATTCTTTCAGGCCTCTTTTCTGATAGGAATCTAAGTTCAGTTCTTGCAATCAATAGCTACCACTCAGGGAAATACAGGGCAGCCACCTCCACCATGCTCTATTTACATCATCCATGAACGCGATGCATTTGACTTTGCCTCTCACGTGGATTGCTGGATGTGGGCAAACAGTACTTCAGTTGGTTGGGTTTTTTTCCTAAAGATCCCTTCACTATTGCTGCCAGTGGAAATGTACAGAAATCTTTCAGCTGAGAAAGACTGGTGCTGCCTTGTGCTACATCCTGGGGGAGTTTGCTCTGTGCAGCCACACTTCAAACCCTCAGCATTACTGGTGCCTTCACATTGTGGGTTCACAGGGTTCAATAGAAGGGGTGAGGATGATAAGGTGAATTTTCTTTATATAGTCACAGCTGAAAATGTCAATGTGAGCAGAGGCATGAATGCTGGCCTAGCAGCTCTGCCTTTGCCGGGTATCTGTGAACTTAATGCTGGGGGAGAAGGCCAACCCGAAGGTGTGATTACTCAGAAAATAGCAGGTTTTATAAGTAGGTTATATTTTTTGGGTAGAAAAATACCTTTATGCCACAGAGGACTTGTCTGCAGCCTCAGTACATGTGATGGAAAGACTGGGAAGAGATGTAAGTTCTGAACAGAAGCAGCAGATAATAGTCACAGACTTGTAGAATGATTTGTGTTGGAAGGGACCTTAAAGCTCATCCAGCTCCAACCCCTGCCGTGGGCAGGGACACCTTCCACCAGAGCAGCTTGCTCCAAGCCCCTGTGTCCAACCTGGCCTTGAACACTGCCAGGGATGGGGCAGCCACAGCTTCTCTGGGCACCCTGTGCCAGTGCCTCAGCACCCTCACAGGGAAGAGCTTCTGCCTAAGAGCTCATCTCAGTCTCCCCTCTGGCAGGTTAAAGCCATTCCCTTGTCCTGTCCCTACAGGCCCTTGTCCAAAGCCTCTCTCCAGGTTTCCTGTAGCCCCTTTAGGCTCTGGAGCTGCTCTAAGGTCTCCCCTTCAGGAGCCTTCTCTTCTCCAGGCTGCCCCAGCCCAGCTCTCTCAGCCTGGCTCCAGAGCAGAGCTGCTCCAGCCCTCGCAGCATCTCCATGGCCTCCTCTGAGCTCGCTCCAACAGCTCCACGTCTTGTGGAGCAACAGTACAAGGGGCACAGCTTTTGTGCTGTTGCCCCAGAGCTGGATCAGGACTGCAGAGGGGGAGAATCCCCTCCCTGGACCTGCTGCTCATGCTCTGAGGGTGCAGCCCAGCACACGGGGGGTGCTCTGGGCTCAAGTGCTTGTGTTGTTCCTCAGACACCCCAGCATTAGGAGAGTGTGGAGCTGTCCCATCACTTTTGCAGCTGTCCGCCACAAAGATACACTTGTGCAGAGTGATTGATGAGGCCAATTTCAAAGTACGTGTGATATCTTCTCTGTTAGCTATTTGTCAGGACACCCACTGAAATCATCAGATAGTCTATGTCAAGACACCCATCATCAGGTAGTCATAAAACTTTCTCTCTGTGCCTATTGGAGAAGGATGAAGGGTGTGGGTGATTAGAAGGGCTGCAGAGAGTTGCTGGTTATAATTCCCTTGCAGCTATGGTGAAATGCAATGATGTGGAGCCTTACAACGGATGTTTTAGGGTTACTGAGATACTCTGAAACCACTTCAACACTTGTAATGTATTCATCAAAGCTTTGTTATAGAAAAATATGATGCTGATAGTTGTTTTTAATGCATTAGAGCCAGATCCATTGAGGAATAAGATGGATATAGCCCCATCCCACAGCCCGGTAGAGTGTTTAGACCAGGAATCTAAACCATTACTGTCAAAAGCATTTCCAAGTTTCCTTGACTGCAGCCTGGGCTGAAGCAGAGTTACTTGCCACACAGAGTGTGGAGGAAGATTAGGAGCTCATGCTCTGCTTGGGTCAATGAAATCCTGTCCTTCAGTTTTGTTCAGAGTAGATTTGCAATTTTGGAGTTCCTCCGGGTAACTCAACTGAAACTACCCAGTTAGCACGTTTCAGCACTCCAAATTACCATAAATTTGCAAGAAAGTGTTTTCAGGTTCATTAATAATGGATGGGTAGCTACACCATCGGAGTGCTTGTTCTCAGCTTCCAAAAGGATCAGCGTAAGCCGCGCTGAGGAAACTTCTTGGACTACTTAAATGCTTGGGGTATGAAACTCTAATAAGCCTCCCAAAAGCCAGGAAATTTGGAGTGAAGGCTGAAACTCCATACCTAGTGCACCCTACTGGGTCTCTGTATTTCAGAACACATTATGTTTGTTCGCTGAAATATCTCCATTATGGAGTTCTTCTGGGTGGAGTTTCACCTCTAACTCTAAATTTCCTGGCATGTGTGAGTTTGAAGCACACACTTCACTTTTCCCCAGTGCTGTTTTTCAGTTTTAATTTCCTTTGGCTTTTAAAGGAGGGACGCTGGTAGAAGGACCCCTGCTAAAAAAGGGACCCCACTGAAACCAAGATCAGAGTTTGGGGCCTAATTTGATCTTTCTGAAATTCTTCAGGAGTACAAGTTTCAGCAGGTTTTTTTGTACCACTGTTTTAAAGACTCTTGTGGCCAATCGCACTAGTGAAAAAGATGATAAAACCTGCACCCTGCAGACCAATTACTTTAGAAGGTACCCAGATGTTTGAGTAGTTTATAACAAACCTTAGACTCAGAATCATGGAATGGTTTGGGTTGAAAGGCACCTTCAAGGGTCATCTGGTCCAATCCCCTGCAATGAACAGGGGCATATTCAGTTAGATCAGGTTGCCCAGATCCACATCCAGCCTGGCCTTGAATGTTCCCAGGGATGGGGCATCCGCTACCTCTCTGAGCAACCTGTGTCAATGTTTTACCACCCTCATTGTAAAGAATTTCTTCCTCACATCCAGCCTGAATCTCCCTCTTTAAGTTTAAAACCATCACCCCTTGTTCTGCTGCAACAGGCCCTTCTAAAAAGCCTCTCCCCATCTTATAAGTACTTTAAAGTATCCTCATCCCTTTTAAGTACTGAAAGGCTGCAATAAGATCTCTCCAGAGTCTTCTCCAGGATGAGCAACTTGAACTCTCTCAGCCGTTCCTCGTAGGTGCTCCATTCCTCTGATCATTTTTGTGGCCTCCTCTTGACCCTCTCCAAGAGGTCCATGTCTTTCCAGTACTGAGGAGTCCAGAGCTGGATGCAGGACTGCAAAGGGGGGTCTCACCAGAGCAGAGGGGCAAAATCACCTCTCTTGGTCTGCTGGCTATGCTCCTTTGGATGCAGCCCGAGATACGATTGGCTTTCTGGGCTGCACGCAGCACAGAACATCTTGCATAGATTGTAGTTAAGGGTCTGGTCATGGCCATTGATACGTGTGAGCTGTTTGTTGTGAAATGCGTTATTGCTGTTCATTCCCTAATTGCAGAAGCAGCCTGTGTTTGCTGTTGACACTTGTTGGGTTACATCAGTGATGGTAAAATAGTGGAAACAGCAGTGGTTTGGAATGACAGCAGTGGCAATTACCTGCAATGGTTTTAACAACACTTGGCCTCAGGCATTGAAAAGATGTGTCACCACTGGTTTGTATGAGGGTGGTTCAGCTGCAGGGATTTGGAGAACAAAATTCTTTCTGCTGCCTCAGAATGCATCCTTTGAGCTATAGTACCAATAGATACTATGGAATAGGTCTACTTCTTGCGCTATAACCTTGTTGTGTCACTAAATTGAGTACTTCAGTTAGAAGTGAGGGCTTCTAGTGGAAGATTTCCCTGCTCATTGCAGGGGTCTGGACTGGATGACCTATGAAGGCCCCTTCCAACCCAAACTTTTCTATGATTCTGTAAGTGGTAGTTAGTATCCCTAGCACAAGACTTGATTTTTCAAATCCTTTCTATCAGCTTTGCAAGGAGACTGTGTGAAATGTCCCTAGGGAAGTTTGAAGTGTGCTGAAGTTAGGTGCTCTTGGCTTTGTAAGTGCAGACTCAGACTGGATGTGGTGTAAGTGCAGGAGCACCAGCTTGGTTTCCAGAGGACTTAATGCTCACATTCATTTTCCCTACCGACCCATGTGATGGCTGTGGCATCCTGCACTTTGCATAAGAGTCCCTGAAACTCAACAATTCCTGATAGTCAAGAGCTATAGTCCATGCAGATGAAGACTCAAAGTGAAATCGGGAAGTATTCCTGCTGCCTGAAGCCAGGCACTTTGTCACTCATCAGCCCCTCTGTGATGGGGCGGGTACCCTGCAGTGGTATGATGAGGAACTGTGTCCTCTGCTAAGCTGAATATTTCTCATTCTCTCACTAAAAAACACTTCATCACTTTACCAGCAGACCATATTCCTCTCCTTTCACCCTTTCCATTATGGCCCCATCAACATCCTTGTGTTGTATTTCCAGCCTTGACTTTGTAATACAGATCACAGCTGGTTGGTTTGAATTTCCCCTGAGTTACCCAGGATGCTGCTGAAAGCACAGGAAGAGCCGAAACACTTTAATCAGTTAAATCAATCAAACAACAACCAAAAAAAAAGTAGACCAGACCTTCAAATCTACCCCGCGACCTTTGATACTCGCTGTCGATGACGTCTTTGTCCTAGTTCTTTAAGTGCAAGGTTTTATTGGGACTTGGCAGAAGGGTGGATGGAGGCAGGAAGACACAGGAGGGGGGTTTGCTGAGTTAAAAAAGGAGCCAGAAAATGTCAGTGAGAAAATGGAAATACCCTGATGTTGCTCCAGCCCAGCGCTGGTGTCGGGCGCTCTCTCCCTTGCAGGGAAGGGGGCTCCTTTTCCGTTAGCTTGACTATGGCCTTATTTAATCACTTTGCTTTGACATGGAGCCAAGAAATGGCTTTGCTCTGGGATGCCGGGTCCTGCGTGCGTTGAGGCATCCACAGCTGTTCCCTAGCAAGGGTTGGCTTTTGACTACTGAGGTATTTTTTTATAGCCACAGAGGGCAACTATTAATAGATGAGATTTACCAAAACACAGCACTGCTCAGCGTGGCGCAAAGGGGACGAGGGAAACCTGTGTGATTTATGCCAGGAAAATTCCATGTCGAAATTATACCAAAAGACACATTAAAAATGAAGATGCCAAGAAGGGGATTTAATCCCTTACTAGGGCCATACAAGCATTTCTCCTCCATGAAGGATCTGCCCCATTGCATGACGTATGTTGCTGAATTGTTTCTTCAGCATTAAATAGCCCAGATTACACAAAGGATAAAGGTAAGACACATAGGCACAAAATACCAGCTTTTTCTGAGATGTGATTAGACTGTGAAAGAAATACCAAAAGGAAGCGGAGGCATTCCTGACCCGAAAGACATTTCAGTTGATCAGACGTGGGATTAGGGGTAAAATGTGAAGAATTCCACATTGTGTGGTAGGAACGAGCCAATCGGGAGTTTGCCTCTTTGTTTATTGATTCATTTCTAATTTCCATGGTATGATGTAATGAGGCTCGTGCCCTTGTCAGACTCACAAAGTATATTTGTGTATCAAAGAAGATATAAGATTATCTTCTTCACTTGGGGATAGGGAGCATAAAGCAGAAAGGAGTAAGTGTGTCAGTTGAGCTTCTTTTGCAGTCAAAGCTCAGACATCAATTAAATAACATAAAATCCAGATGATTCACTTAATAGACCCATCACTGTAAACATCTACACATCTTTTGTGCACCTTCCAAAGGCACAAAAGGGGGTTATATTCCCAAGTCAAGACCCACTGACAACCAGTAGCATGTGGGTATCAAAATCCCCTTTGAAAAGCTTTGCTGAAGTTGGTTTGTGTTTCCTCAATTCATTTATTTGTTTTGTTTCATTCAAAATGAGACAGGGAGAGATTAACTGGTGAAAAGTTCTAAGTAAATACAGAAATATGCTACACTCCTTTAGAGAGTGTGGGCAGATGTCAAAAAGGCTGGAGCTTGGTTTGCTTCATGTGAGCATCAAGGGAGGATGGAAATGTTTCCAGACCGACTGAACTGCTTAGGTTTGCAGAACTGGTTGAGAGCAATTACAAAACAGCATTTTTCTGTGATCTTCTGATTTCCACGAGCTTGGTGATGCTCTATTCCTGTCTTCAGCCTCAGCAAGCACAAATGGAGACAAACATAGGCATGAGGAATATTAAGAAAATCATACACTTTATTATTCAAAATACCTGAATATATTTGTTCTTGGGGTTTTATTTTGCCTTCACATCTGACTTGCTTTCTGTTAAGGGCTAATTCTGAGAGCTGCTGGTTCCTCCCCACATGTGTAGTCTCGATGTTGTTAATGCACTAAGTGCTGAGGAAAAGCATTGGTTATTTGTAGTCGTTGCTCAGTTCCTCAGGGGAACAGCCATGCCATCTGCTCACAGCAGGTATAGGCACACAGCGTAGGCATGATTTAGAGAATTACATCTTCAAGTCTTTATAATTGCTGGAGAAAAGGTAGGTGCTTCCAGTAGGATTCAGAGCACCTAGGTTAGAGGCTGAAAATAGGTATGGAAATGCCATGCCCGGTTTACATCAGGCTTCCCCATCACTGCATTCCTTAACAGTCGTTCAGTCTTTTCTATTTTTATGTGTATAATGTTCCAAACGCATGTTATGCTTTCTGTCTGGAGTAAGTTACATGTCCCAAGCTCTTTGAAGTCTGTAGAAAGATTGAACTCCCAAAGAGTTTGGGCTTTGGCTTGGAACTCTACATCCAGAGCGCGAGTGAGGTCGAGAGCCTTCCTGAGATGAAGCGCAACAGCTAAGAGGAAAGCTCCTGCAGAACAGCACTGCACTAGAGTAAGTAGAAGAAACGTTTTGGGTAAGGATTGATGGCAACAGTTCACAGCATTATGAAAATTACTTCCCTTTTGCCTCCAGCCTTTTTACCACGACTGTGTCAGTGCCAAAAACCAGAACTCACTCACTAATTCTTCCAGAATTGATCGGTCATGATAAACTTCCAAACACAGAGTAAAATGCTTCCGTCAGACACATCAGAGTGTTTCTCCCAGTTTGCCTGAAGAAATCTGTGCTGTTTGATTTCCAATCCCTGCACCCAGTTGGATTCAGAAAAGGGCCTAGAGTTCCTGGCTTCCTTCTCATACACTCAGAGTTCTTCTAATGGTTTTACTTCTGGGGATAGATGTATTCATGTGTTTTTGCTTTTTTGCTTCAGAATGTCTTTAAAATGCAGGCTCAAACCTTTAGCTATCCTCGTCTAGATCAGACACGGAGTTCGTATTTTATCCATCTGGGAACAATACCTGAAGCACCTCCAGGTTTTGATCTAGAAACCCCTCAGGGAGGTGGTTCCAGGACACCTTCTCTTCCCCCACAACTGAATAAGGCACAGTGTCAGGTTTTGTAAAGTTCTTGAGATGTACTTGAGCTGGCAGCAAAGGAGTTGTGGAAGTGAGGGAATTCATAACAGCCCTCCTCTGTCTTTGACAGAGAGCTGCAAGACATTTCATGTTAGAGTATGTTTTATAAATGTGGGTTTGTATAATTTGGGGTCTATCTGTGGGATACCAGGCAAAAAGACAACCTGCAATTTTTGCTGAATCCTTTGCAAAGCTGGTTTTGTAGTCATTGAGATCTTAAGGCCTGTAGTAGTTGCTAGTGACATGTTACCAATAAATCACTGCAGCAAACCGGAGCGAAAGTCAATGTGTGGTTGAGAGATGCAAATCAGAGTGATAGAGGGGGCAAATGTTAAGGGCAAATTAAACTGCATGGCGTGTCTATAGCAGTTGTACTCATGACAAAAGTTGGTCAAGAGATTTGCCATAAAGGAAAATTAGAGTTTTCCCCCTCTTGTGTTAGCATTCCACAATGGGGAACAGATCTTTGCTCTCGGAGCCCTTTGCTGGAGGGTCTGTGTTTGATTCAAGTGGATCCACAGGCTTGTGGTGCCAAAACAGGCAATTTCTGCACTCGTGTCTGAAGGCCAAATATATGGGTATGATTTCCTATAGTTTACTGTTACATGCTGGATCTGGATTGTACGTTTCATAAGCTGCCAGTCCAATTTTGTAGGGTCTTGGGAAATGTGTCCTCCAGGGAATGCTTACAATCAGCCTCATGTTTTGGACTGATAGTGCCTGTTTTCTGGTACACATGTTAGCAGATCCATATGTGAGGCAACCCAAATGTTCTTCCATCCTTTATTTAAGGAATAGAGGACTGCTTCTACTTGATACATCCCTCAGTTCAAGACATGTCCCCTCTCAGAGCACACATGTGCAATGGTATTTGCTTTAGCTTGTATCTAGAAGTTGCAGGTCCTGCATAGATTTTAAACCCAGAAAGTCTAAAAGTTCTTGAGTGTTTGGAAAACACGTTCACATCTCCCTGCTGCTGTTTCTGGCTCCACAGAGAGAAGTGAGGGGCAGGATTTTGATGTCAGGGAGTTGCGTTAGTATGATCTGTTACAGCCATTGCTACTGCGTTTCATGTCCCAACAGTACTTGCTTGACAAAGTCCTATCTACAAAGTCCGTGCTTCTGCTCTTTCTTTCCCTTTATTTCTGTCTTCCTAATGAGCAGGAATAGGATAATAATTGTTATTGTCATTATTACTTAGAAAATACACTGTCCACAGTATTTTCTTTCTGCAGCCCTGAACTATTTTATTGCAGGTGTGCTGGTGTTTCTGGGAACTTCAAAGCTGAATATTCTTATGTTATATTTCTGTTTCAGTGGCTGATGTTTTCTGTTTCCTCGTAATCTCTTCACTGCTCGAAAGAACAAGAGCAAGCAACTTTTGTAGATCTCATAATATTTAGTGGTTTTTTTTGCATCTGACTATTCCATTTTCTTTTCTTCCTTAAAAAACCTGTTCAAGACTTCACTGTTGAAGGTAAAGACTTATTAGCATGATCCATCAATACCTCTGAAAACAAGCCAGCTCAACATTAGTCCTTTGTAGTAACAGGGAGAAAAACTCTCATGAACTTTGGAAATGTGAGGCATTTACTGCCAGGGCACAAGATTTCTTGGTTTCCTTGAATTGAAGCCTCCATCACCAAACTATGTCCTTTATGATCTCACTTTGGTGTCTCCTGCCCTTTCCTGCATAAGATGAAATAAAAGGAAATTTCAAGCATTTGAACCAGATTTTCATTTCTTTCTCAGAAAAGAGGAAAATTGGGATTATCCTAACCATAAGGCACTGATGATCTGCCCACTGCAGCAGGACCAGCTTTCTGCACAGCCCTGCCAGGAGGTTAAGAAATGAGATTTGAAAGTCCATGAGTTGTAAAAACAAAACCAGAAAAGAAGCGGCATCTCCAAAGCACAAGTGATGTTTTGCAAGATGCATACTTGGAGTGGTTATTTTGGCCCATCAACTCCAAAAGTGTCTGTAATAAACATGCGAGGTCCTTTGTGGTTTTATATGATTTTGTTTTATTCTTTTTGCTGATGTCGGCCTGATTCCAAGTCGCTCTTCATTCCAATGGCAACGTATATCTCACCCTGTGGCACGGGGTTTATGTGCAAGGAGGATTAGTGTCAAAAAGTGAGATGAAAGGAGCAAAGAATTTGATCTTGTTCCTTTTTTCATCCTGTGTTTTTTCACTGTGTGTTGATTAGGGAAGATGCTGAAGGACCAGCCCCTTAAAGTCCCAGCTGCACACCCCAACAGGGACCCTTCTGCGGGAGCTGTAACTGCAGCCTAACTGTGAGCACAACAAGGACACAATGCTCCTTACCCTGACCTGTGTTCTGCTCCCTAAAAATCCCAGGTATTCCCATGGTAGGTGACCCAGCGGAGCTCACCCAGTCAGGGTCCTGACCCATCCTTCCTGCAGATAGGGCAGGTGGATGGAGCCCAGGGCAAAGCAGTATCCATGCAGATAACTCCATGGGGTCCATGGGCTCTAAAGAGGGGACACTAAGCACTTCCCAGTGCTCTTGAAGCACCCAAACCTTGGCAGTAAGGAACTAGTTTGGGTAGGCTGCAAGTGTGACTGCAAGCCTGACCCCTTAGCCAGTAGGATGGAGATGAGAAAGACAGGCTGGAGTTGAATATTAGCAGTGAAAATTGTTAGACAGCTTTAATATAGAGAGTTGCTGTGAGCTACTCCTATAATTAAAGAAAACTCTGTGTCAAAGCCTCAAGCTTCCTCTTGATCTCCGACTTCCAGCCTGATTAACAGAGGCTCTACCTAACTCTTGACCTGATTCAAGGGAGTGATGACAGGCTGCATTCCTGCTCTCTGGTGCTTTTCCTTAAAAAAATCAGGTTTGTTCTGGTGACTGAAACCATAATGTCCTTTACTTGAACTGTTGTGCAGTGTGCTATGCACGTATCTCTTGGTTGTTCTTGGAAGCTTTGGGATGAGAGGTGGTATGCAAATGCCAAATATTATTAGGATGGGAAGGAGAGCCCTGGTTCCATAGGAAAATCTGTTTCTGAAGTGAGTGTGGTACTTCGTCTTCAGGAAGAGCGAAGCTGAGGGATTCAGGAAGAACCAGCTTCTTATTGTAGGGAGCTCTGGTTTTTCATGTGCTGAACATGAGATCTTTAGGACTTCTGTGGAAATCGTAAAATATGAGTAAATGAGTGTAAGATATGAGTAAATGATTATAAAATATGAGTGAAGGCTTGTAAAATATGACAAGAAGCCACCAGTTAAAGGATCAGCAACACAAGCCACTGCTTATATAGAAGAAAGATGATCTTTATTATCACAGGATATAGGCTCAAGAGATTGAGTTTCTAATCCTCGCTGTCACACGGAATGATTTTGTTACTTTGGACAAATTACTGCAATTCTCTACCTCAGTTTTCCCATTCAGAAGACAAGGAAAATTATTCCATTTCCATATTTCATGGCATCTTCAGTCATGGTGAAACCTCTCAAGGGGAGGCCCAGTGCAAGGGTTCTTGTTCCACTTTAGTATCACTTAAGCCCTTGGATGAGGTTTGGAGCGGTGCAGAGGGCTTATGCCAGGGCTTTGACCAGAGTGGAATTTCTCTCTTCATGTTTAGGAAGCATTTTGAGGCCCAGAGGGGAAGCACTGTGGAAGTGCCAAACAGTATAACTGATGGTTAAAATAGCCTAATATATATATATATATATATACACACACACACCTTCCTATATGGATTCAAATTCTCGTGTGTACGTGAGTGAGGTTTACTGCAGCCAAAAGAGGTTTTCCTAAAGTGGGAAAGGGAATGTGTTTTAACTGAAGGGTTTCCTGAAAATATCCTTACGCCAGTTCATTCTTTATCGTTTGACTTTTCTCCTTGTTGCAATGGTTCAGCCTGTAGAGTCTAGAAAAACATCAGGGTAACCAGGGCAGAGGGAATATCAGATGGAGATGAGGGATGGATAAGAGACAAATTGCAGTACATTTCTCATGGGTCATTTGGCTCTAGTCTTGAAAAGGAGAGAGAGAAAAAAATCCCAAAGTAGTAAAAGAAAAAGAGACAAAACAAATAAACCTGCCAGTGTTGCTGATTTCAAAGGCCTGTGAAATGTGCATCTATGCTTCCTAATGCTTTGCTGCTTTAAAGAGATGCGCCTCGAAATATTCCATTCTTTAATCCTACTCACTGTCTCAGAAGTTAATTGTACAGTAAGATCACAATTCTTGCCAAGGCTTTCCCTTTGTTTTCCTTCTCCCTCTTGCATGTTGGCCAGCCAGCAGATCTTTTCCTAGCTCTGTGTAGTTGGTTTGCTTAATTATCTTTAATGGTTGTGTGAGGAAATGGGGCTTTTCAGTTCTTACTGCACGAGTGGACTCAAGTGTTGCTCCTCTCTTGGACATAGACCTTGCAAAGGGGGAAGGTTCAATGTTCGCGTATTTATGATCTGTAGCACTGCAACTCTCCATAAATCTATTAAAGGGTATATAAAGGTGGGGTCTCTGGTATAAAAAGTAGGCATTAATCCCTGAGAGGATCAAGGGAGGGAGGGAACAGATAATTTTCTCTGTGTTATCAGCCTCCCCAAATTGTTGCCCAGAGCTCAGGCAGAACATGTGTGACATTTGAAGAGGTTTGCATCATCTCTTTCTCCATTCTTTTTCCCTCAGCCTCTCTTCTTTCTTATCCTGGCCAGAACCAGCAGCAAAAGTGCCGGGGAAAAAAGAATCTGGTTTCACTGTATTTCTGAATCTCAGCCCAGGTTTGTGAAGGATTTGGCAAGGATTTACAAACCTTTGAGAGAATCCGTGTGGAGATCTGAGGAAACCCGCCTCCCTCCTTAAAAAAAGCAAGTTGCTTTGGCCAGAGATTGGGCAAAAATTGGTCGTTTCAACTGAGGTTTCCTTTGAGATTTTGGATTTGAACCTGAAGCTGCACTTTGAGAATCAAATTTTGCTCTGACTGACTCTAGATTTACACTGGAGCAAATGCATCACAGTCAGCGCTGATACTTGTGCGCAGCCCAGTGAGAGCAGAACTTGGCTCAAAGTGCAAGCTCACATGAACCAAACTGAAAGAGGACCCGGAGCTAGGTTTGGAGAAGCCCAACCATCAGCTTTATTCCAACCTGTTGATGCAGTTCAGCTTATTAAGTAGCTGTTGCATTTACAACATCCAGAAGTTATCTGTAAGTAATTGCATAAAATAAAGCTGTATCCTTTATTAGGTTGGATACCAGTTTGAATGGGGCTTGGAGCAAACTGCTTCAGGGGGTTGGAACTGGATGAGATTTAATGTCCCAAACCGTTCTATAATCCCATGATTAGCAGTCTTTCATGGGAAATTCAGGTATGACCGAGCAGGGGTGTGCCATTAGGGTTCTATAGATGTTAATACTGATTGTTAGACTTAAGTAGCAAACAACTAATGTATAGGATGTTCTTTTTTCCTTCCAGTCCTATAGATTTTGAGTGTGGAACGTTACAGCGGAAATGTGTTTATTTCTGGAACTGTCCTGCTGGAAAGCCAGCATTACAAAGCAAATGGAATGAAACTGATGATTTGATGACTGTAAAAATTCCCTGCTTTACACCAAGGAGCTGCTCTCAGTCTGTGTTGCAGGATAAAGAAAAACCAAGCCCAAAGGATTCCCATGTTTTGCACAGTAAAACTCTTCTTTCTATTTTCTTTTGATTGATATATATATATATATAAATTTGATTGATATATATATATATATAAAATTTCTTTTCATAGGGTAAGTAAAGCCTGAATCAGCAGCATAATGGTAGAGCTTGGAAAACACGGCATCCTAGGATCACTGAACACCCAGCCTTCTGTAGCCATGTGTGGTTTTACTTGGTTGCTTAATGTCAGTCTTAACTATAGGACCTGCCTCTGGTGTAGAAAACCCTCGTCCAGCTTTAACCAGCTGACCCGAATCATTAGCAGTAGCCCAGAGAGTGACACAGAGCTCAACACAAGCTTCCAAGCCTACCCAGGAAGCTGGGTGTATATTTGAACATTCATCCTAAGTGTCTTCTCTTGGATCCTTACCATTATTAAGCTTTTCCTTTGCCAAAGCATTCCTCCTTTCTTGTAACAGATCAGATTTGGGGGCTGTAGACTAGGACATTTTGCTGCAGTGGATAAACCAGAATGGTTTAAAAGCTGCCAAGCCTACATGTGCTGACAGTGCTTGCAATTTATGCTTGTGGACATGACCTGGTGACTGCCTGGTTTGGATGCGGTCAGAATTACAGTTACACAGTTGGATTTCAGTGTGAACATAGGCAGTGATCTGGATCTAAATTGGGACCTGAAGCCTTTCACTTGTAATATTCTGGCTCCGTTCTATTTCAGGCTCTGTCCCAATCACTGAAAGATTTATACCTTTATCAATAAATTATGATGACTTTTACTACACTTACACCAGTGTCTTAAATTAACACTAAACTAAATGTAGATGAGGCATGCTTCCTGCTTCACATGATTTATGGCAATCTGTCTGAAATGAGCAAAATTAAATTTGCCAGCAAAGGCAGATCTTTAACATTAGGTCAGACAAAAGTTTTATTGCAAATCCACTGCTGAAGAGGGTTTGGAGATTGCCCCTTTTTTGTTCAGGTTTTTGATAGACCTGGAGCACTTTTGGGCAAAAAAATAAAGAAGAATGAGTATTAGGAGTGTTTGTAAGGTCTGAAATCTCTGCTGTGTACTTTATGTCAGGTTGGAGGTGATAGCCAGGACAAAGGTGCAGTTACATGGCACTGATAAGCTGTCAGCTTGAGGACTGTGTCCTCTTTTGCTGACCTGCCTTTGAGAAAGGTGTTGAGAGTGCAGATGGGTGCATCAGAAACGACTAGAGGACTTTAAAACACAGCCAGTGTGGAAAGGCTGAAAAATAAGGTAGAGGAGTCATCTAATGTCCCTTTTTGTGGGGAATGGCATAACAGACTTCCCAGGGCAGTGGTGGAATCACTGTCCTCGTAAGTGTTCACAAACTGCATAGACGAGGCCCTTAGTGACATGGGTTAGTTGTGGCCTTGGCAGTGCTGGGGTAATGGTTGGACCTGATGATCTTTAAGGTCTTTTCCAACCTGGCTGATTCTATAATCTTCAATACTCATGTGCATCTGTTGCAGAAGAAACAGATTCAGGTAAACCTTCAGTAAAACTTCTGACTGTAAAGGTATTGAAACATGGGCTGCAGGTTGCTGGGGCAGTCGCAGAGTCCTTGTCATGTGTGGTCTTAAGTATGAGCTAGATAACAAGTTTTTTGGTGTGACATAGAGATGCCCCTACCTTGGGGTGGAGTCTGGCAGTGATGGTCTCTGGGCATCCTTTCCAGCTTTGTTTTCCTGTGACTCTATGACAGGAGACAAAAGGCAGCTTATACACTGGCATCAACACTGCATCTCCAAAGAGAGTTTCATGTCAAACCACCCAAGACTGAGAAATCACAGGAGGGAAAGCTAAATTACAATTATGAACGTCTGCCAAATGGCCCCATTTCAAGGTCAACTTTCAGTGCTATTAGAGTCATGGCTCGTACCATTATCTTCAGGAAGAGCATCATGTATCTCAAAGCCGTCCTTGCTGTTCACTGCAGCTATGGAAGATCTCTAGGTGGACTCTGCACCCTAAAATCTTGGACCCCCCATGTTGCTTGAACAAACAGGACTGCTGGTGAGTGCCTGTCCGCATCCTGACTGCTGTGGTCTTTGCTCCTCTAACATGTTAGTGACAGTCCTAGGACCAGGATTGGAGCTGGAGGGATGGAGCACCACTGAGACACATCGGCCACATTATGGTGGGAACCACACCTGGATCTGCCGGAGGCTGTTGGCAGGCATTGCAGGGCTGTCCAGAAAAGCTTCCTCTGTGTCTGCTAAACTATATTCTGTGGTTTAAACTGGACTGACAGCTCTTTGGATAGCACCAAAACAGCAGAAACAGGGAGTCTTGGGAAGGACAGCAATATACTGGTCTCTAATTCCAGCAGATTTACTGTGTCCTGCAGTATGCTGAACCCCCTAAAATGGAGACAGTTTGAGGCCGACTTCCCAATTCAGAAGATGCTGTGGGGCTTTGTTTTGTGTTGGTTTGGGTGTTTTGTTTTCAAATTGTGAAATACAGTGCCTTTTATTCCTAACAAACTCATCAGGCAGTTGGAGACCATACTCCATAGTGAGCAGATAGCAATGTTCCTACTCTGTGCTCGGGTGGGGTCTTGCAAACAATCCCTTAAGCACCCTGTTTGTTTTCTTGCTGTAAAGTGACACTTGTCTTTGAAGGAAAAAGCAAACAAACAAAACAAAGTCAAATAGGGAATAACTCGGAGCAAACAGTAGAAGACATTTCCTAACAATAAGGGCTGGAAAACTCTGTTCCTTGCAAAAACAACCACAAGTGCAAGAGCCTACACCCCAGGCACACTGGGGAAACACGGGAAAGCCACTCTGACCTGGAAGAAAATGGGGAGGAGAAGTTTCCAACGCTGTTACAAAACTGCTCGACTCTAGCCACCAAGGCGAGATTTAATATGATTAGACTTGATACCCACTGAGTTTAAAAGCCATTGTCAAATGTGTTTGTAGTGAAGTGGCAGAGATTCATAGCTGGGCTTGGCTTTGGAGCTGAGGATCCAGCAGAAGAGAGCTCCATGGAACATGGGGCTAAAGCCTGTGGGCTTCACCTCCCTGCCTGGGGATGAGTCCTGCGCCAGCAAAGCCACAGACCAAATGGACAGGAAATGGGCCTGACAGATGAGACAGGCATGGGGCTAATGGCTCCCATGACTGATGGGGCAGGCTGTGTGGCGAGACACTGCTGGATGAGCTGAAGGCTCCATTAGGCTGAAACTGGAGCACTGCACGGGATGCATATTACTGATTGAGGTCTGGGGCTTACTGGATGAGGGCGAGCTGCTGTAGGGTTCCAGGGGGCCATTTACACTGCATTGGAGGAAAAAAAGCAAAGTGAAGCTGTACATTGGACAAAAAAGTCGATGAAAAGGTCTGGGTGGGAATGTGCACATTGCCTGATATGATTTGGTGTCCCAAATGGCCTTAAACAGCCCATAGAATTTCTATGTCTAAACCAGATTCCAGCAAAGGAGACCTTTTATGATGCACTAATAGGCTCATTAGGCTTTCTTGAGCGAGGCACGCTCACAACATCGTATGTTTTTTCCATTACAGGAATTACACGTGTTTTGTTGTGCTTTGGGTTCAGTTTTGTTTTCCACATAGACTTGCCCTGACAGTTTCCCCCATTCAGGTTTATATTGGAGGTACCATCTCGAGCCAATGAATTTTATGAAATATGTTGCTGGCACTCACGGAGAGATGCATAAAGGAAATATTCTAATGACAGTTGGGAAGGCTTTGATCCCTTTCCAAGACTGCACTCATGTCTTTGAAATGCGAGTTTGGCAGTGCTGGAAAGGCTGGGTTCTTTGGCTCTCTTTGGCACGAGCCCATGTGACAGACATTATGTCCTCTATCAGGGGACCCACATAACCTTGAGAAGTGTAAGCAGCGCTTGCAGATTGCATTGGGTCAGATAGTCTGGGCTGATAACAAAGCAGCCGCGGCAGCAGGGGGGAGGCAGCCTCATCCAACGCAATAACTGAAAGCTATTTTGACCTGGTAACTGTTGGGTCTGCTGCCTGCGGCTACGTAGTTGGACATGAACTGCAAAAGTAGTTAATTTATGCCTCCTTGAGTGTAGGAATGTGGTGATGATGGATAGGGATGGGAGGTTATTAGAAACATGGGGAGGAAGGAGAGGATGGAATTCCAGCCCATGTTTTTATCTCTTACACACACACACATGCTGATTCCTTTGCATGCATACTCTTGGCTGTCTCGCATGTGTGCACAATCCAAAGCCTTGCTTGCACACTCACACCTCAGCTCATGCACGCACATGCAGGCACATGTCCACACGCTTACAAGCGATTTGCCTGAGCTAAGTGCTGGAGCATGTTCATGTGTTGGGGGCTGCTGACTGCTTTTACTGCGTTTGCTTCCTCCCAAGCACGATCTGCTTGCACCTAGTCCTGTGCAGACCCTTTGCTAAAAATCCTCTGGACGTTCTGTTCTTACACATTCTGAATGTATGCTGCTCATTTGCAGACTTCTATTGGCTGGCAGAGAAATGGTGGTCAGGGAAATGCCATAAAACCAAGTCCAGTTGAGTTGGTGGGTTTACGTAAGACAGGAGTTCAGTCTCAGTGATGCACTGACATCATTTAACAATTAGTTAAATGCTGCCTGCTCTGGATGTTGTCTGCAGTAATAATCCATGTACATAACAGCACCTAGATGTTGAAGCACAGAGCCTGTGTGCAAGTGAGGGAGCGCTTGTGGTCACGCACCGAGGCTATAAATGGGGATTGGATTGTGTAAACAATAAGCAAAGAGACAGCTGAGAATAAAGAAATGTTAGTTTAGATTATTTGAAACCATAAGAGAAGAGTGGGGATAAAAATGGTAATCTCAGGAGGGGAGTCTGATTATAGTTGCTCCTACAGGGATTTGCATAGGCCATGAAGAGTCTGCATCCAGAGTCAACAACTGCGGTCTCAATACAGGCCTTTCTTTCCCACTGTGATGCAAAACACACAAACGTTTTTCTACTTAGAGGTACACAGTGCTTCTGTTTCCGTCCTTTTCTGTCTTGCACAAAGTATCACACCATTCAGACATTGTCTCTTACGCTTTTGCTCACTGTCTTCTACTGATGCTGCCATACGCGTGCACATAAACGTCCTCCCCTTACCATGCACGCATCCTCCACCACGTATTAACCCAATGCACTTATGCTTTCATTAGCAAATGTACATTAGTTCTCATGTAATTTCAGATTGTTGCTTGTGGACACATATAAGTATGAGCCCATGCTTAGAAGAGATGTTTTCAAAGGCACAAAGAAGATCATGGACATAGATTACACACAGACTCAGAAGGTTCTGCAGATACATACAGAACAGGCTTGAGGAGCTAAGGGGAAAATGTGTGTATTTTCCATAGATGCACTGGGAACAGTGTGGAGAGATGAGAAATGTGTAAAGGGTCACAGTGCTGACCTGTCCTTCAGGATGTCATCCACATCTGATCAGAAGATAAACACTGTATGGAATGGAAACATACCCTTCCACTGGTGTCCCCAAAGAGCACGTCTTCCTCCATGAGTCAGCGAGGGCCTGGGGACACCCAGCCGTGTGCTATTTTGGAGGCAGTGACTTCAGCAAGTGGCAGGGGAAGCTATTGTGGAAATATGAATGTGTTTTCCATTGGGGAGTCCTCCAGGGAAGGACAGAAAGATCTTGGTGCTGAGCCAAGCCCCCTATTTTTTCTTCACCCTTCTGGGAACGAAAGCCTTGCAAAGTATGTAAGGGGCCCTATTCACTGAATGTGAGTGTGTTTGGTTTGTGAGAGCTATGTGAGCCCCATGCATACCCATACACAGATGGAGAGGGGGACTTTAGGAAGCAGGAATCAACCTGCTCAAGACCATCATGGTGTCCTTTCCTTACAAGCTAGACAGCCGTGCTTGACTCAGTGTGATATCTCTCTCTGTTGTTTCCACCTGTCAAGTGAAGACAGTGCAACTTACCTGTGTTTGAGATCTTCATATCAAGACTGTGAGCTAGAAACAGAGAACCAGTGGGTTTACTCTTACGCTTCACTTTCTCCAGCTTTACTATGTGTGCATCACAGTGCCAGCAGAAGCAGTGTGGTACCGTGGTGCACGCCCTGTGAGTAGCTCCTCTATTCTAGTATTGACCTATTCTCCTCCTTTAAAGGAGTGCAAGGAGTGCTTCCAGTGGCCCTTAGGCTTAAGGGACTGGCTTATCTGCAAGCAGATTGCTCTGTAACCTCCAGACATACCAAAAGCGAAGAAGAAACACAGCTCACCAGGGAGGGGAACACCTAAGGAGCCTTAGGAATTGATGTCACAGTATGGTACCACTCCTGCAGAGATGTCTTGCAAGGAGACCTTTTGGCACAGCTTGGCTTGCTGGAAATAGCAATTCCCAACCATCCAGTGTCAAGGTTAGACCATCTGCATCTTCCCACAAGTGGCTGGTGCTGGCGCTGAAGGAGCAGCTTTGTGAGCTGGTGTGTGTTGTTGCACTGCCTGAAGATGTGAAACTTGTTGTGAAGGAAAATTGGAGGTAACAATAATAAGCAGCCTAGGGGGAATGTGCAAGGTAACTGCTGATATGAGAGATTTACTGACCGTAATACGTGGTTAATTGCATTCATGATAAGTAGATTCCTGTACTTATCTTCGGAATGTGGACAGCTTTATGTCTTTAGCTGGGATTTTGTGGCCTCAGTTAATCAATGGCCTGATATCCTTATATAAGATTCACTGTATGAATGCGAAGTAATCAAAGTTAGGGAGTGGGTTATTAAAATATTTCAAGTGACTGTTATGCAGGATATTGTAAGATCTTTGCCTGGATTGCAGCACTTCTTCTCTACTCTGTCTTTTCATGTCAACTTTAGAAAACAAAATGCTTTTCTTTTTCTACAGAGCATACTTGGATGTCAATGAACTGAAGAACATCCTCAAACTGGATGGATCTACACACCTCAACATCTTCTTTGCCAATTCCTCTGAGGAGGAGCTGGCTGGAGTGGCAACTTGGCCCTGGGACAAGGAAGCCTTGATGCATCTAGGTGAGCAATAAAGATGTTTCTTCTTTGTAAAGCATTCTTTTGAGGCACTAAGAAGGAAAGACAAACATGCTTTAAGCTCTCTTCTGATTTCTTATCATTCCTCTAATATATAGTCAGGGGAAAAAAAGTATTTCACGATTCCAAGATACTGGCTCACAACCAGGAAAATATTAGGTTATAAACCCAAAGCATATTATGGTATTTGTAGATGATGTCAAGCTGAAAGTATTTCACCTTTTAAGTGAAGCTACTTCACAGGGCATTCACTCCATGGGAGCACTTTGCAAAGAGGATTTGGGGAGATCGGTGTGGGGATGCTAGACAGAAGTGAATTTTTAACCTTAGCCTATTATGTTCTGATCCTTAGTTCATTCCTTAGTAAGTGTTCAATTAACTTCCCTCGCAGTTAAAATTTGTGGCTGTTTTTCTCTACCAATGTGCAAAAGAGCAAACTGCTGAGAGATTGTATTTCTAATGTTCATTTGAGTGGAACTAGAAGGAGTTCACAACCCTGTAGATTGCCCTGCATGTTTCATAACAAGGTTGCTGAGTATGGCTGCTGGAACCCAGGGATCCAGACAAAGCTCTACAACCTCCCAGATGACTCATTGCCCTGACACCCGCAGTGCCACTAGACCTGTGTTCCTTGCAAAGTGCCAGATGAACCTGGTTCAGAAGGCACTGACTGAGTCCGTAGGTACTTCTCTGAACTGCACAAACCTCCTTCGGGCTGCAAAGCTCATCTGGTCATCTTCAAAGAGCAGAGATTGTCACAGATTTCCCAGCTATTTCTCTAGCTCGTCCAGACCTTCCTAAGCTGGAAGTGAAGTCCAGTCTCTGCCAATATCAGGCTTTATGACAGGCTGCTTCAGCCAGCTTTTATACTACCCAGCCTCATCTTGAGCAAAACAGAAAAGCTGTGGCAAATGTAAAGCTAGATGAGGAGAGTAAAATATGATGTTTATTGTTCTAAAGCATATTGTGAAAGCTGAGCTACAATTCAAGCCATCAGTCAGGGAGGCTTTTCCATGCTCAGAAATATATTACCCCAAATCCTAGATGTTAACGTCTCTTTATAGTCACCATAGCTGAGAGAGCCGGGGCTCCATGGTCAGACCAAGCAGTTGCCCTACCTCAGTTAGTGAATGTTTTGTTGTGACATCCGATTTTGCCGCTGCTCTGGCAGGACTGTGAGCAGGACTGGCACTGACACACATCAGTCTCCTGCTGAGCTAGGCTGGAAGTGAAGGCGCTTCCACTCTGACTTGCCTCCAGCCCCATCTCCATGGGCTGCTGCTTGGAGCACCAAGAATAGAAGATGCTGTGAATAAATGCCTGCCAGTGAGCATTCTCCACAACAACATCTGGCAAAACCAGAAACAGATATTAACCCCATCCTCAGCTGGAATCCACATTGATGTGATTTCTATCACTTTTAGTACCACAGCCCCCTACTCCTGCACTAGCCCCATAGTAACTGTTTGTTTCTGATTGTGCAACAAGGATGGGTTTGCTGGTGGGAAACACTAGCCCTAATGCCACTGCTGGAGTAAACTAAGGCTGCAATGTAGCTGATCCTGCCCTAAATGAGTAGTTTCACAGCTTCCCTCGATGTTGCCATGGGAGGGAGCAGAGAACAAGGAGAGAGCTCCACAGCGCCAAGAAGAACCTTCTGCAAGAGGGCTGGGGCCTGCCCAAAGCCCTGATGAGTTCCTCTGTCACTTCGTTAAGCTAATTGTCGCCATCATGCCTGAGCAAAACAATTTCAACTCAGCTCCTACAGTGTATTGCCAGAATCCATTGACCAGGACAAGATTTCATGGCAGAAAGCAAAAAGGACATTAACCAACAGTTTAGAGTTGACTTGAAGTGGGGAAAAAGTAGAATAAATAAATAATGGTCATAATTTCCTGTCCAAATGGCCCTCCCAGACCCGTGCTTGCTCTGTAAGAATTCAGCTTGAATCTCTTTCTACTCTCTTCTATAAATCCAATATGTCCTTAATAAAAAAGTATGAAATATGTCCTGTGGTGCAGATCTAAAGGCTGGGATAGAGCTTGGCTGGGTGAGGGAGTTTATCTTTTCTGTGAAACTGCACTTGATTTAGATTCTTGACAGCTGTGAAAAATATAAATTTCCAACAAAGGCAAAAAGCAAATCTCTGTCTCCAGCTGCCTCGGGGCTGTCCAGAGCCAGAACCATTTACCCAGCCTGTGCTTTTGGAGGCACATCCTGCTGAGGAATTCCACCAATACTCCTGCTATTGGAAAACAAACTCTGGAATTATCGTTGGGAAAGAGACCCTCGCAAAATATACTCTCTGGGTTGAAATATCTACATAGAGACCAAGCAGTGGAGGAATCAGAGCATGGATTGTATAAAGGGGATTGAAGTGGTTACATACTGGTAGGTCTGTACGTAATTTGGATTGAGGAAAACTAGTGTAAGGAACATTTCAGTGCTGTGGAAAGGATGTGCAGATGCTACATGTGGCATAGTTGTTGCAGTGTGAATGATTTCATTCACTCTTTTTAATCTGTATTTAAACTTTCAGTTCATTTTTTAAAGACAATATATGTACTTCTACATGTGCACATGACTTCTTTCCACTGTGTCCATGTAGTCACACATGCCCATGCGCAGTCTTTTCTATGTTCTTATTTATGTATGTGTCCATGCATGACATCAGAAGGGGTCCTGCCTCTGTCTTCAGCACTGGTAAAATTTCAGCTGTATTGTGTTTGGATACTTGAAGGAAAATGTGAGACAATGGGGAAAACCAGTGGGCAACCACAGTCAGGGAGGACTAGAGAAAGGATTGAGCTACACAGAAAGGTTGAATGGATTAGTTATTTAGACTGAAGGAAAAGAGTCTACAGTGGGGATGATGACAATCTCGTAAAAGCTGATGAAAGGGGAGGAGAATCTCCTGTTCTTTGGACCCGTGTGAGGCAGGACTTGAAGTCATGAACTTAAATAGCCAACAAGTCAATTCAGATTAGATGTGAGTTAAATCCTTGCAGCCGTAAGGATACTGAGTGCTGCAATGGATTGCTGGGGCAGTCATACCATCAGAGGTTGTAAAGAGATGTTAGGGCAGTATCTGTGAGGGATGGTATAGACCTAACTGGTCCTGTGTTGTTTGAGAGTGGAGCTTAGGTGATTTATTAAGATCTTTTCAGTCTTATTTTCCTCTAATTCCATGATTATTGCAACCAAGTGTCCAGGCAGATGAGAACGAAGAGTCAGAACCCGGTGATCTCATCTTCCCTGCACTGCAGTCACTGATAGAGTTCCTCCTGCCAGAACCTTTTCTCTCCTCATTGTCACTAAATTAGTAGTGTACCATATCCAAGATTTATTCTCCCACTTTCACAAAGCAATGTCCTGTTCTCATGGAAGGCAGTATATACAAACAGTTTTAAATAAAGGGCTTGGAAAAGGTGAGCTCAACAAGCTAAATAAAGAAAATCTGAAGCATGTCATAAATCCAAAGGTACATCTAACTGAGCTAGAAATATAATTATGATTAATTCAATGTACTGTCAAGCCTCACTAATTTACCATTTGCTTATCTACATATCCCATAATTCATATAACAAAACCAAGCACCCTTGATTTTCTTTGCTCACATTTAACAACCACGGAGTTCTTTCGGAGTTAGCACATTCCAGGATTCCAGAGTTTTTGACACATTAGACTGATGCATATTCATTAGTGGACTGTGCAGTTCAGATCAAACCAGCCTTGTCTGGGTATATGAACAGAGTGTGTTTGTGACAGTTACTTCAAAGGTGTCTATCTGATCAGAGCACACCCTGCAAAAACTGTTCCAGCTTTGGGTGTATTCTGTTTTCCATGTCCAGCTCTTAGTTTGCAAACATTGCTATGACTTACTGCATTTTTTAGGGTGTTTCAGAAGTTAATAGGCTTCCATTATACCTTTACCCTGTGGAATAATATGCAGAGAGTGCTTCAGGTATGCTGTGTTTGACTGTTGGTATCAATACATTGCTTACACTTATCTGGGCAGAATCATTCTCTTTAAGCACATTAAATTATTTGAAATTGCACAGTAACTGCGTGTAGGGTTTCTCTTGAAGTCAGCCCAAACCAAACTGAGCATATTCAGTTGAAAGACCAATTGTCACCTTGGTTTTGGTTTAGGATGTTGGGTTGTCCCATCACTCCTCCTCCTTAGGGCCCTAGTCTAAGGGTGAGGTTAAGCCTCGCTGTGCAGTTTCTCTGAGCAGGCAAGGTGCCTGATGGTGCAAAAAGCAGCCCATGATATAGAGGATCCGAGCCAGAGGATCTGCCCTTGGGATTGTCTTCCTTTCCCTTCCTCCTGCTGTTCTGTGTAAGACAAGGCAAATGTAGAAGCTGTTCTCTTTTTCCTTTACAGGTGGCATTGTGCTGAATCCTTCCTTCTATGGGATCCCTGGCCACACACACACAATGATCCATGAAATTGGGCACAGCCTGGGGCTCTATCACGTCTTCCGGGGAATCTCAGAAATCCTCTCCTGCAGCGATCCATGCATGGAAACAGAGCCTTCCTTTGAGACTGGGGACCTCTGCAGTGACACCAACCCTGCTCCCAAGCACAAACAGTGTGGGGATCCTGGCCCTGGCAATGACACGTGTGGTTTTCACAGTTTCCTAAACACTCCCTTCAGTAACTTCATGAGCTATGCAGGTACTTGGGTTTCCTCAGTTTGCTGGTGGTTGGGCATGGACAAAGAATACAAGAATTGCCACTGATTTCTACAGTCCATTTCATGTGGGGCTTCATGCTGACTCCTGTGCCCATTGGTCTAGGAGCAGGCTTGATGAAGGATCAGATTTGACAGCCTCAGGACTCCCTTCCAGTTCTCCTATTCTTTTCTTTCCCAGCTTTCCCCAGCTTTACACAGTTTCACGTGGAGCCCAGGCAGAAGGTTTGGGGAGGGAAAAAATGAGATAAGCATTAAGAAAACAGCTTCTAAAGGCTCTACGGCAAATTTGACACCTTATTTCTCTGGGATCTGGATGCCTCATCTATGAGATCTTCTTCAAAACCCCCAAATTCAGAGATTTACCCTCTCCTAAGTTGATAATGAATGTCAGATGAATATCAATGCCACCAAGGCTGTAGGATAAATCTGTGATGCTGTCTAATGAGACACTGCTCATGCCTTCAGGTGTCTGCTCAAACACCATGTTTATTGTTTGATTTGGAGTCACTGTGGTTCAGCTAGAATTGCTCACGTAAGTTTCATCATTAGAGTGGGATATACTGGGATAGTATCTGGTCAGGAATGCTCTTCTGGCCAAAGACCACCAATGTGCTGTGCTGGTTTGTGCTGGGAGTGTAACTACAAGGCTCCATATCAAATGAGTAGAGCCACTCCTCCAAGAGGAGTAAGCTGCTCAAGCAAAGGCCTGATATTGAGGTTATAACTTCCATAGGCACAGCTATGTTGTTCAGGGGTGCTGGTTCGTGGCACTCCTACCAACAGAGCATAACACAAAGAAGCCATGAGCTCCTGTGACCCTTCCCATTTGACAAGGGTGGGCTGGGGTCCTTACTGCACCCCTGCAAGTTCAAGAGGGGGTTGAATGATCCTCTGTTATTTCCCAGAAAGAACCAGGGATACCTTGGCTTGTATTTCCCCTTATTTTGGGTCACGGGGTCAAGCCATGCTGAAGGTCTGTGACACTGAGCTGACAGCATTTTAAAGGTGACCGATATCCTTACAGCCACTGAAGGGCACCTTTATACACCAGGCAAAAACACATTGCCCACTCAAAAGGTCATAGGAGTGCTCATTCTGTAATAAAAGTGTAGAGAAGCAAAGTGTTTAATGTCATCAGAGGCACAGATTGAAATGATTTATAACAGCAATGTTTTTATGCTCTCCATGGCCCTAGCTAAAAGCGATGCTTAGTTTTCTCTTTATTTTCCTATTTATTTAGAGGGTGTTTTCAGGGACAAGCATGCACACCCTGAGACAGCTCCCCAGCATGCTGTGCACTTAATTGTGGGGCAGAGCCTTAGAGCTTGATGCAGCCTCCTGTAACACGGCACAAGGAACTCGGTGCCACTTGAGACGACAATCCCCATCCACCAGATCTGCTGGGGTGTGCGATGAGGGGTGGAGCGTGCTTGTTGCAAAACACGAAGGTCTCGTCTTCCAAAGAGAACTTGCCTTCCCAATTCTCTTGAGAGCTGAGACAGACCACAGAGATACCAATCTGCTCTTGGGAGCTACATATGTGCTGGTGTTCTGAGCAGAAACCTTTTTTTTTTGTCTTGAAAAACTAAGTGAAGCGACATGATAGGTATCTCTAGAGCTCATGCATGAATTGGTTTGTTTTCTGTTGTTGCCAGTGGAATAAAAATATATCAGGATATCAAATTGCTGTAGAAATACCTTTGAAACATCTAGTTGAGGTCATGCAGCTCTAAGCATCTCCTTGCCTTTCTGTTTTGCCGCTTGTATGCAGCTTGATCATATCGTGTTTGTCTAATGTGCATCTGTCCAGTTATACCCACCTGTGTAGCAAAGCGCTGACTTACAGGGTAACTTTTCTTTCCCTAAATAGCAGGCCGCAATGTCCGGAAGATCGAGAATGTGAGAAATTGGACTTGTAAATTATTTTTACAAGTCCAAATAGCCGCAGTGTTCCCAAATAAAACGATCAGGCTTTTAGATGATTCTTCATGAAGTTGGCAGGAATTCTGCCTCTGAATTCTGTTGGAACAATCATCCCAGCAAAGACTCCTCAATTTCTCTAATTATGACTTTATCTGAGGATCTTGAACCTTTCTTGACACGAGCGATTCAGTGAAATACCTTCCTCCCTCACCTCTCCTCCCTTCCCTCCCCTGGGACACAGCCTTTGCTGATGAGGAAGCAGATTGGGAATGCAGGTCATCTTTCTCCCATGCCATTGTCTCACTGCTTTGTCCTATATATACTTTATTGTTCCTTTATGATGGCTATTAAAGGCTTTTGTCTCCTTCTGTGCTTCCGTGAAGAATATTTATGGCTTTTACAGCACGCTTAGGGATAGACCATCTATAATTATTGAGGAAATCCAGGGATGTCAGATTAAAGCAACCTTTTGCATACCCACAGGGATTTGTAGATATTTTCAAGCTGGTGGTGGCTGTCTATGTACTGGGTATGTTTGATGAGAGGAGGTTCACTGCTCAGTGGAATTAGGAGGGATGCTGGGGAACATATGAACAGACATGTCCTTCCTGTGGTAGGGCTGCATTTGAGGCTCTAGTTTGAGCAGGATCCCAACTGAAGCTGTCTCCTTTTGCTTGCATCTCTGGGAAGATGTGGCAAGGTTTTAAATTAGCCAGCAAATTCACACTTTTCTTTAGAACAAATTCATGGGGTTTTGTGCCTCTTGAGTTGCACAGGGCACGGACTTGAAGAAATCAGAGCATCTAGTAACGCTATTACAATATTGAGCTGCCAACTTACACGCAGGCAAACAACTCTGAGCAGCCTCCAGTGACCTGCATCTTCCCAGAAAAGTGTATTCCTTGACCTGTGCCAAACTGTCATTGTTGTTTGTGTCACAGCAGCGTGCAGAGGTCCCATCTGGGACTGAGCGTTACTGGGCTAGGAACTCTGCAGGCACATGGGAAGAAACACTCTGTGTTTTCAAGAGCTTTTCATCAGATGGGAAGAGAACCAGAGAAATGGTTCAAGTGCAAGCATCAAGTTCTTCAGCGCAGCCTCTCTGGGTGACTTTGCACAACCTATTTATTCCTTCTGTGATCTGCACAATAGAGAAATAGTAATTTTCTGCTTCTCCGGGGTGTTGTAGTTGTAAAGTTGTGTGGTGTGCAGAGGGCACTGGATGTGTTCTTGTTGCCAAATCATGTTTGGGGAAAAACAGTTGAAATGAGAAATGGGAATTTGTGGGAAATTATCCAGCAAAACCATTTCTTCATTTTGAATGAGAAAGAAATTGGAAATATCAAAAAAATGGGTTATGGAAAGTTCAGAAAGAGCTTGAATCGTGACGGGAATGGGGGAGATTTTGAACAGAAATAACGTTATTTTCCTGCCCCCAAATTTACGTTTTTAATCCTGATTTTTTAAAAACTGATCTTTCAGAACATCTTTTTTGTTTATTAAAACATTGAAGAACTTTATTAAAGTGATGTATTTTAAAATTCTGTGTTCTTTTAATCTAAGAAAGGTGTCAAAGTCTATTGCACTCATTTGCATGAGTCTCATTCAGTGCTTTATCCTAACAGCACCCGTCCTTCACCCTTTTATCCTGTCTCTGAGGTATTTTAGATGTGAAACTCTTTTAAGCCCAGAGTTCCACTGGTATCCCCAGTTCTGACCAGAAGGTGCTGCACTGAGGCTTTTTCTGTCTCTTCACCTCCATGTCTCTGTCTCATCTAGGGATGATCTCTAGGTGCTTCCTACATATCCCGGACCTGAGGGAGGGCACGTGTATTGATTTATGTTTTCCTTTTAAACTCTTGTTTCCTTTCACCTGCCTCTACAAGTGAAGTCTGTGCTAATTTGTTCACAGGCCATTAACTCCTGAGTGCTGGGAGAACCCATCCCTGCCCTTGCAGGAAGCTGCCATTCACCAGGTTGTAATTCTCTCCCCTTATCTCCCATGTGGTTCATGTGGCTTCTGTTTTCATTTCAGATGATGACTGCACCAACTCCTTCACACCCAACCAAGTGGCCAGGATGCATTGCTACTTGGACCTCGTCTATCAGAGCTGGCAGCCCGCAAAGAAACCAGCTCCTATTGCAATTGCCCCACAGATTGTGGCTCGGAGCTCCACCTCTGTCACCCTGGAGTGGTTCCCACCCATTGATGGCCACTTCTTTGAAAGGTGATCACACACTGCTCCATACTCTTGCACTGAATTGTGTGGGAAGGGGAGAAGGAGGGAAACAACTGAGGACCCCCATCCGGGAGCACAGCTTTATCATGTGCTGTGCTCAGTCTGGATTAAGGCTTCATCCTAAATTGGTTCTTACAGAGGAGGTTATTGATCTGTTTTCTGCTCTTCCTTTCTCAGCCTGTAGCATTCAGTTGAGGGGCATTGATTTGACGTGTAAAGGGCAAATCTTTTCTTCCTCCTTATGTTGTGGGAGGAATTTTCAATCAAGGATTCAGGCCCTGTGATTCCTGCTGTTATTGCTGCTCACAAATACCTGTGAGCTTCGGCTCAGCCTGCATGTCTTCCCCCCCTCCTCCTCTTGCACGTTTCCTTTCCAAGGACAAAGTGAATCTTGTCTCTATTCCTGTGACAACACAGAGCTCACAGGCAGTGGTGTCTCACAGGGTAAGGAGGTGGCCATCTGGGGAGGGGGACAAATGCTGCCCCCCTCCCTGAGCTGCAGGTCTGAGGTGGGAATTGAGCAAGGCACAGCCAAAGACCTACAACCTTGAGTATCATGTGAGTGTCATCTTCCTGCACCCGAAGTCGAGCGTGTAGGTCAGAGTATGTGTATGTGTTTATGTCTGATAGGCATGCGGCTATGTGCTACCAATAATGAGGAGTTAAATGAATGTAGGGCTCAGGACCACATTGAACAATTCTACCCTAGGATGACCTGAGCAACTGGGTAGTTCATCTAAATACTCTTAGGCAGCACTTGGATGAGCCACAGAAGCCATGGAAATGCTAGCAGAGAACTTCCTGAATGACTGACCTTCTTGTGCTACCGTTAACTCACCTGCCCTGTTTGCGTTTCTCCTCTGCTTTTTTGCTTGCTTATTTTATAGAGAACAAACTCCGAGTGTCCTTCAGCACTGTAGCAGTTCCTATCGCAGGAGGCTGAATTTACAAGCATATTAGCACCCAAAGAGCTGGCTCAGCACTGCTGCTCCCTTCAGTGAGAGCACCCTGAAAGCCACTGCCTCCATCGGGGATGAAACTCCTTCCACGCTTAGGACACCGTGGCCATTTCAGTGGCCGGCTTGCACTTTACCTGAGCAGGCGGATAGCTGTTCTTTTCTGCTCAGATGGGGTTTTCCACCTTTACTGCAGATTCATACAGCGAAAGGAAATCAAATCATATGAGGAGTTGATAAAGAGACATCTTGTGCTCTAAGCACTGTTTGCTTTAATTGCAGTTTTGCAACTGGAGCCCTTTATTCCCTACGTGTGAAAAAGGCCTTATGTGAAGCTCTGAAAATGAATTCAGAATTGTTTAGCCCATAACCATTTTTAGGTAAATTAAGTTTCTCCAATTTAATTTGGATTTCAGAAGATGCTTATTGTGTGTTAAATAAATACCATCTGCCTCTTAAGACACATTGATGCAGAGTTAATTGTTATGTAACCAAATATGTCTTTATTACATATTTCTTATAACTCAATCAATATGTTCTTAATAACCCCTAGTTAGTTGCTTCTTAAATAACATCCAGTGGATAGCCTGCAAAATCTAAAATTTCATAAGAGTTATCATATGTTAAATAAATAGTGATTTTTGAGAGAAAAGAAAGGTCCTTTGGGTTTTCAAATCTGTGTGCGCAGTATTACTGAACAGATTTAAAGAGACAGCCTTGAATACTTTGAGTCCAGTTCCTTGTTACACTGAGATTCCCGGTGTCTAACAGATATAGAAGTGCTGTGACCATTTAAAAATGTCACTGAAATACGTAAATGATTCTGTCTAAAACATATCCAAGTTTCTGATATGTTAAGCAAAACAAGGACGATGGCAGTATTATAGTGGCTAATACAGAAGAGCTCATGTGCTGTACTTCCAGTCCCACCGTGTCCAGCGCTGCTAAGTTAGAGATATGTGCCTGTATCAATTTGTAGAATTGGGTCACTGTGCAAGACAAGTAGGAGGTAAAATTGGCCAAGTATAATCTTATCTGTGTGTGGGAATACTGTAAATCTTTGCAGATATTTTTACACAAAGTGCACACCATGGCCCAAATTTTACTTGCCTCACTTGAATGAATAAACTCATTCACTTCAATGGGACTATTCATGTAAAAAACAGAAGACTGATACTCAACTGCTGAGTGCCTTGGGCCTGGTTTCTAATGCACAGAGGCCCTTTCCATGCTGTTTTGACAGTGTAAAAGGGCCTTAAAAAGCTGAATGGCTCTGGCTACATTAGCAAGTATTGTGGCCCAATATAAGTAGCATAAAGCAGTTGTTAATGAAGACCTGACGTCAACATTGTTGGGGTTCTGGGGGGTGGTTTCAGCCTAGCTCTAGCCTGGCCCATGGCATCAGCAGTTGGAGCGCACCAGGTGTGGTCCTGGAGCACATCAAGTGTGGTCCTGGAGCACGTCTCAGCTCTGTTTCAGGCAAAACTGGGTCCAGCTTCCATGCTCCAGGACTGCTTTGAGTGCTCTAAGTGGGGAAGATGAAGAGTTTCACTTCAAAAGCTTGCTCCTGATCCAAATTACCATGCTACTGTAGGCACACTCAGCGTAACTCAAGTCCCTTTTATGTCCCTTTTATTCTCTAGAGCTGTGCACAGGCAGTGACCTCTGCTTAATGAAAGTCAGGAAGGGAAAATTCAGCCTTGTGTTTAAGAATGTAGTGCTGGGCTGGCTGTAACCGTGGCTGAGGTCCTGACAGGTCTGCAGTTCAATGGAGATGAAGCATGGAAGTAAAAACCATATGCTGCTTCTCTGTTTAGATGCAACTTAGTCACTGGTGCCACGTATTAGGTAGTATTATTTGTTTCAGGGCCTCAGTTCTAGGAATTACATGATAAATTATGTGGATTTGGGACAGAGAGCAAAACTGACTCTTAGTTCACTTAATTTGAGGTTGGCTATCCTCACACCTTGGCAAGAGTAGCTCCAGGAGCTGTGCACTGGAGTACATTCTTCTGCCTGACAGCTCCTCCTTACCTGTTCAGTGTGTTCAGTTGAGGGCTTCTATATTACATTAGAGAGTTATTTACCTGCACATAAATTTGCCAACATGTGTTTGACCCTGAACTCCAGCAGCTGGTTGGGCTTCTAATCATCTCTAATACTCAAATATATTAAGAACAAACATTTCCTCTTGTAGCTACTACACAGAGGACTGGAATACTTACCATTCTCCATCCTCCTCCGTGAAAACCCTAGCATGCACATATAATAATGTGTGATAATCAAATAATAATAGAGACAACAAAACAAGTGAAAACAAGTGAGAAGAAGAAAACTCTCTTCATTTCCTGGCTGCATCTATTAGATGCGTTCATCTGCTGTCGCTAAGCATCCATTCATGTGCCTCCTGTTTGATATGCATAGGCAGGATGTAAACAGTTACTGTAATAGGGCTCAGCAGCAAATTCTGCTTGGACAGAAAACTTTGAATGCATCTGCTCTTCCAAGTTTTCATTGAGGTGACTGTATTAATTTCCATGAATCTGATGCTATCTTGTTCCTAGCAAGCAAATATTTTGGTCAGTATGGTGTCCCAGATCTAGATGGCTGGGCTTGATATTCAGTTGTTTAAACCTTGCTGGAAAGTTTCAGTGCCTTAGAGGAGGGGAGAGCATCAGTTCTGAATTTCAAGTAAGCAGATACAATTTGGTCTGAAAGCAGACACTTTTCCTTGAAAGGAATGGCAGATTTTAGCTGGGTTTGAGTTGCGCATTGAACTGGTGCTGGCCCTGCAGAGAATTGTCTGGGTTTCAGTACTAATCTTTAGATTTGGAATCCACTTCCCTGGAATATCATGCTGTAGGAATGAATTCCTCCTGCACTCTGAACTTTATAAGCTGGAATTTCCCCAGTACTTGGCTTATTAGAAAACAGAAAAGTCTAGATTTTCCATTACCCTGCACTTCGGGCAGTCATGTGCATCGGTGTCTAAGGTGTCAGATATGCTATCGTTCCTAATTAATAGTGTTTTGAACCAATTCACACTCATTTTGTCTTGATGTCAGGGGCTTCATAAGGTGTAAGGATCTGGCTTAGATTTTCACAAGCCTGTAAATGTGATTCCATAATTAGTTTTAACATTCATGGCTCTTTGTAGGATCTGTGTGCAAGAGTCTGCAGACCAAAAGCTTTAACCCAAGAGTCATTCCCTGTGTAACTCCTTTCAGCCAGTGGAGTTACATCAGGGTTGCGTTTGGCTCCCAAATTGGAAAAGTAAAAAGAGAAAGTTTGCTCATAGCCTTTCCCACATGATGCTCCTTGTGATTTCTCTTACCTCCAAGTCCTTGCTGGTAAAAGAAAATGTTTGTCCATAAGCCTACAGTTTTTTCCACCATGGCAGCCTGTGATGAAATTGTATAGCTGCTAATTTGAGTAAAAAGCAGTCCTAATTGTGGAAACTTGGCCTTCAAAGCCCTGTCCTCATCCAGGCCCAAGTGCTAATGCAGGAGTAGAGAACTGAAAGATTATTATTGCAGGGACTTCTAATCTGCCTGTTGGTGGATGTGTCTGAAAAGCAACTGCACAATAAGAATTGTACATTTTGATTTTGCTGTGTCTTTTATTCTGGATTCTTGATTTTTATATACAAACTTATATATAATATTTAGGCAAGCTGAGTTAGACCCTTCAACTGCTGTTAAATAGGCAGCTGAGAAATGAAGTAGAGAGGCAGTGTCATGCCAGTAGTGCAGGTGGGTGAAGTGAGACAGAGAGGGAAGTTATTCACAACATGCCCAAATTTATTCTTTACCAGTGTTACAGATCATGCAAGGAAGAGAAGGGCCGCTCTGCCTCCCTCTTCTGTATTCCACCCCATTGCCACATGTCACTCTTCAGATGTTTTCAGCAGGTGCATCCCTTTCTGTACTGTCTACGAGTTCAATCATTCACTGTCTCTTTGTAGGGGTGGCTCTGGGCCATGTTGAAATGGATATGAGTTTTACCAGCGATGTCATTCCCAGTCCCCCCCACTGACAATCCCTGTTTCCACCTAATTAAGCCAACAGAAAGCTGACTTTCAAATAGATCCCTGCCAACAAACAGGAGATGCTAAGCTGAGGAGCAGCTGAGCGTGTATCATCCCTACCACCAACAGCCTGGGAGGGCTGTGAGAGTAAATTTACAGTCGCGGTGTCCTCACTCAGGATCCAAAATAGCTTCTGCCTGAGGAACACAGTGCCCTTTGCAGAGCGCTGCTGAAATAACCCGCTCGATGGGGGACGGGTAACACTTGTGTAGCTGATTATAATAATTGGTGTAAATTATAATAATTGACTCGATCCATACTTACCTGGGTAGCTGAAAGAGTGCACTGGGTGTTACCCAGTGTTTGCATAAAGCTTCAGGCCTTTCCTAGGTGCATTTAATCATTAAGAGTATTATTTCCTTTCATTTTGAGTGGGCAGTTTCCTTAAATAAGAACAATGAATCCTGAATCATAAGCAACTTACTGGGATGAATAACCACAGATTGTAGGTTACACACAGTTCCACATGTTGTGACACTGAGGAATGTAGGGCTGAACTGTGTGAGATGCATCTTCAGCTGATGGAAATCAGCTTAATGTTATGGAAGATATTGGAGTTACTCCAGTCTACATCAGCTTAAACCCTGATCTTGGAAACCTATTAGCAAAAATAGTTGTGAATCAGTGTTTAACTGTGCTTTCCTGTTCAACCTCTTCTGCCGATAGCACTTCATTGACAGTAGCTGGTATTAGATGTATTGTGCAGACGAAGTAATGCTGGTGTTGGGCAGTGAATTGCCTTTCTTAATGCCATGTCATGCCATCTGATGGCATGGAGCCATAAGATGTTCCAGTTCAGAAGCAGCAATGCAGTGGTGCCAAAGCTGCCGGGTATCTTATCCAGGATTAAGGGCATGTTCTTTTTTCTGTGTTTATAACCCACCCCTTTTCCAGGCTTGCAATGATCTGGGCTGTGATGCACCTCCAGAAGTAGGTCCTTGCATACCAAGCTATGCTTCACAAAGCAGTTCTACCTGATGTCCTCAGAACCTGGGTCTTTGCCCTCTCCTCTGATCACCAGTAAGACCACGGCCTTCACAGTCACAGAATCCCAGAATGATTTGAGTTGAAGGGACCTTAAAGCTCATCCAGTTCCAATCCCCTGCCATGGGCAGGGACACCTTTCAGTAGAGCAGCTTGCTCCAAGCCCCTGTGTCCAACCTGGCCTTGAACATTGCCAGGGATGAGGCAGCCACAGCTTCTCTGGGCACCCTGTGCCAGCACCTCAGCACCCTCACAAGGAAGATACAAACCTGAAGATGCTATGAGTTCCAGCAATATATCCATGGCAGGAGCAGAAATAGATCTGAAATCTCCTGAGGCCAGTTTCCCTGCTCTAACCACTAAGCAATATGTATTTTCTTTTGTCATGGTTTGATCCAGTTGTAGTGCAGGGGAAAAAAAAGAAATCTAGCTGAGCATGTTTTCACAGGTTGCTGTTGTTTTGTGTTGGATGGAGGACTCACAGATGCCATCTACACAGGCTGTTAGCCCAAACCTACAGAAGGTCAGCGTCAGAAAACACTCTTGTCAGTGCCTTGAGAAAAGAGGGTTAAGTGGAACAGAATTCTAAGTTTTATTGCTTTTAATATAGTTGAATAAGCAGCTCATTCAGCTGTTACTAAGTTGGTGTGTTTTCCTGTTTTCCTGGCCTCCTAGAGAAGTGGGATCAGCATGTGATCTGTGTGCGGAAGGAAGAGTCCTGGTGCAATATGCCTTCAGCGCCTCTTCTCCAATGCCCTGTGATCCCTCGGGACACTGGAGCCCTCGGGAAGCAGAAGGTGAGTCACAGGGCTGGGGACAAAGATGTGGTGGAGGAGAAGAGGGGACAGAACAGAAGGAGACCCCCAAAGATAGCTGGAAAATCTGGGAGAGAGTGACTGTTTATACGGAGCAAGAGGACAGATGACTGCGCTGTGCCCTGAGGTAATGCTGCTGGCTGAAATACCTGTGTTTTGGCTTCCTTGTCCTGACCCTGCCAGTGAATTAAATGAATTCCGGGAGCTGCACCTGAATTTCAGAAAGCAGCACAGTGCCAAGAAGTGCTCACCCTTCACAGCTGCCAGCTGAATCCCTCAGGGGAGCTGTTTACTCCTGCTCCGAATCCAAAAGTGAAGAATTGCAAGAAATGCATTGCATTGGGTCTGATTTCTGCTGCCTTCATTTGCGTTCAGTAGCAGTGAAATGCACCAGCAGACAGGCTGAATGGAGGTTGCCCTTTGGGCAAGTACTTTAGAGCTTCAACACAGGTGACTGCATCAAGCGCTGTCTAGTTCAGGGTGTTTTGCAAGTCATTCTTACTGTGCTGGAGGGAGAACGGTCTGCAGGGATGGTTGTACAATGCCATTAGATGTCCATCATGAAGTCTTCCATTATGTAAGCAGGTGGATGTGGTAGAACATATTTTAGATTATACCAGGTAGAGCTCAGTAATCACAGAATATGGTTTGAAAAGAGCACAGTGTTATTTCAATCTGCCCATCACAAGCTATTCCTTTGGGAGCAGCACACTTCACTGTAAACACACAGGTGGGCTCACTGAACTCAAAGGCCAATCCCTGGATTTTGAAAACTCATTATACAAATACCTCCTTACATTAAGGGCTTCTCTGTTCTGCAGCTGGAGTAGTTGGGAGTTATTCTATAAGGACAATTATTTGTAGGCCAATATGGTGATACATGTAGTGCTGGCACCCAGGAGCCGTCTCTAAGGCTCCTAAGGTCAGCATGTGCAGCAAGCTGCATCCCTGCCACCTGATGGGACAAGATGTGTAGGCAAGCATCCTCTTCCCTGTGCACCCATCTTCCAGGGTGGAAACACAACAGAGGTTTCAGTTCACTCGAACATTTGGAGAGGGACTTTTGACAAGGGCATGTAGGGACAGGACAAGGGGGAATGGCTTTAAATTGGAAGAATGTAGATTTAGATAGGATATAAGGAAGAAGCTCTTCCCTGTGAGGGTGCTGAGGTGCTGGCACAGGGTGCCCAGAGAAGCTGTGGCTGCCCCATCCCTGGCAATGTTCAAGGCCAGGTTGGACACAGGGTCTTGGAGCAAGCTGCTCTAGTGGAAGGTGTCCCTGCCCGTGGCAGGGGTTGGAACTGGATGAGCTTTAAGGTCCCTTCCAGCCCAACTATGACATCCAAGGGGCAGAGGTACCAGGTATGGCACAGAGCGCACCTGCCCCTTGGATGTCATAGACTCATAGAACAGTTTGGGCTGGAAGGGACCTTAAAGCTCATCCATGGATGTTGTTCATCCGCATTCATCCGTGTTCCTCCGTGTTGTTCATCCGTGGATGTCGTTCAAGAGCTTCATCCTGGGAAGCAGTGCTCTGGCTACAAGTGTGACTGGATTATCAAGTAAACAGGATTAGCTAAATTTGGATCACTCACAGTAGTAGTGCAGGGTGGAAGGTGGAATTTCCACTTAGCCAAGGATTACAAGGCTTTGAAACCTGGTTTTGTTTGGAACAAAACCTGAAACTTTTGAAAGTCTCCATGAAGGAAAATTAAAAACAAAAAGTGTTTGAGGCTGGCCAGAATGTTTTGTTTAGCTCATAAAATTCCTCTTTCATGAACTTTGGTTAAATTATGACATTTTAAAATATCCCCTTTTAGTATATAATCTAGGGCAAAAGCAACTTTTAATATCCAAGTGAAAAGTGTTTCAAAGGGCAAAAGTGAAACAATTTCTTCCCAAAATGTCAAAACACAATATTCCAATATTGTTAGAACTTTCTTCCCGTTTTCTCAAAATAAAATTTTGGCCAGATAACCCAAATTTGTCAGTGTGTTTTGCTTTTGAGAGAACTTCATATTCCATTGAGATACGCAGTTCTGTCAAAATCTCTCCAATGAGCTCTGATTTGAAACCTTCCACATCTCACACGTCTTGCCAGCAGCATCATTCCTAGAGAAACTGAGCTGCTCGAAGATTTATTACTCAGCTGCATTTTGCATTTAATTTCCTCTTCTTACAGTGTGCGCCTACATGTTCGTAACTCTGAAGGGTGCAGCCTGATCCTTATCTGTCTCCTACAGTTGTTGTGGTGCCATTGCTCTGGAAAGAAAATTTGGGAACGTTATCCCCTTACTACGTTAATATTTGTCTCCACTTTAGGGTAGAAAAAGTACCAAGTGTATGGTATTTGTTGCTCTCTAATTTTCTGTCATCACTACCACACTCCCTGACATTCAGGATCTTTGCCTATTCGCACTTGGTCTGAGTTACAAATAGCACAGTTAGATCATTGTCTGGCTTCTTTAATTGTCTATCTGTGAGTACTCAAGCATGCAAGCTTCAAATCCACTTTTTGCAAGCGCTCATGTGTGTAAATCTCCACTGCTTGAGTTTTCATGGAAAGTGAATACAAAAGAGGCTTGAGCATGGCCAAAATGAACTCATTTTACAATTTGAGACGACACTCATGGAAAATGTTTCGTAGTACTCCAGCTTCTTACCAGAAATCCACACTTCTCACGTGTTCCAGAGCAGCTCTGAACCTGGTTGGTCTGATTTCATTTTCCTGAGGCCTCATAGTGGTGGTGCTGCTCAGTTACTCCCGGTAGCTGACACCAGCTGTGGTCCGGACTACTTGTGAGCCATGCCCATTGCAGAATGTGCCCTTCCTAATGTCCAGCTTCTGCCTGAGGGTGGTGGTGTCCAACCCTCTGGGATGAGATATCTTATGACTCTTTCTCAGCCAGTCATGCCCCTCACATGAGGGGCTGTTTGCTCCTTGGCAATGGTTGTGGGAAGGCACTGGAGATCTGGCAGTTCTGGTTTACTGTTTACCTTCACATGGAGCAGGAAAGCTCTGACTTACCTGGATTCTCACCAGCAGCACCAGCTAGGCAAACAAACGTTACAGCACTGCCACAATGCAGTCAAAGGGGGGGTTTATGTATGAAAGGTGGTTCTGGCTCCAACCCAAGTAAGTGCCTTTACTTTTTGTGCAATATATGCATGTATCAGTCAATTCCTACTGCCTGGACCACTGTTGGCTAAGAGAAGTGTGATAATATAATGCAAAATGTTGCTCCCTTAGGCTGCTCTAGTGCCCTGCCTTTCCCAGTAGCCAATGTTTCACTTGAGAGTGATTCATTCTATATTTGCAAGTGGAAGTGTCTCAGTTGGACATTAGAGTCCGGCTCTCTAACCAGGAGATAGGGTTTGGCTTCTCCTCACAAACCTCGCTGTTGTGGTTTAAGCCTCTCAGCCACACAGTTTGCTCACTCACTCCACTCTCTTTCTTCCCCCTGCTCCTGGAGGGATGGGAAGGAGAATCGAAAGAATGCAACTCCCACAGGTTGAGATAAGCACAGTTTAGTAACTAAGGTATAACACAAACCACTGCTGCTACCACCAATAATAATAATGAGCAGGGAAATACAAGGTAAGAGAATACAACTGCTCACCACCCGATACCAAGCCTGACCCCGCAGCGAACCCCCACCCTTCCGGGTCTCTGCCCTCCGTTTTTACATCCTGGGCATGACGTGCTGTGGTATGGAATACCTCTTTGGTCAGTCTGGGTCAGGTGTCCTGTCTCTGCTTCCTTCTGGCTTCCCCTCCTCCCTGGCAGGGCATGAGACTCCGGAAGTCCTTGGTCAGACCAAAACATTTCTAAGCAGTAACTGGAAACATCGGTGTTATCAGCGCTGTTTCCAGGCCGAAAGTCAACAGCACAGCACTGCACCAGCTACTAAGAAGGAGAAAAATGACTGCTACTGCTGAACCCAGGACACTCGCCTTCATATGTTGTGTTAGGCAAGGCATAATGTTGTACGAGATGCTCTTCTATGACCAGTCTTGCTGGCGACCTCATAAGCCAAAGGGTCTTCAGAACCTATTCTTTTTTTGTATACAAAAATTTGTGTAATATTCATAGTATTTACCAATCTCTAGGAATCTGGGATTACACGGAATAAGGTTTCCATCCTCTTCCACAATTAAATAGATGTTTCTTACCCAGGTCTAAGTGTTCTATGATAGTTAAGAAAGGGTCTCTATCTCAACATCATTGAGGTTTTTAATCTATGGATGGCTGCAATCAAGCTCCCATTTTTCTGTTTTAAACTCCCTGGAGTCTGAGTCCAGTTCATGTAACTCCAGTGGTCACACCCTGATCTACCAGGATGTGTAGGTTCATTCACTACTGAAGTCTTACAGAAGTGTTGAACTGGCAGAGGTGAAATTGCAGGAACCCCAGTGGTTCAGAAACATACTGGGCTGTGAGCCATCAATCAGCTCCACTTTGCTATCTGCAAGATGGCAGCAGTAAGATTCATGGATCTTTCCAAAGCCCTCTTTGATATCAGGGTTAAAAAACACCTTCTGATTATACACAGTGTGTGCCAGGGGGAAAGCTTTAGTTGAAATGGATCTCTGACTTCCTTCACAATATATCGCTGCTGAGGTCCCTCCAGATCCTGAGGTTAGCGGCATTCCCACTGCTCTGTGGCATGTGCAGAGGAGAGGAGGGCGCTGTGATAAGTGAGGGTGAGGGAGAAGCATTAAAAGCTGTGCATCTGCAGGACGACTGGTTGGATCATTGGGATGACTGCCTGAGACACCAGGAAATCTATTCTGCATCTGGGTTCATTTGGTCTGAACAGAATTCCCTGCGCCATTTTTCCTTGACAAAAGAGGCACATTTCTAACACTTCATTGGATCACAGACAATAAGAATAACCTTCACACACTGCCCTTTTCTCTTCAAATTAGTAGTGATGTCCTGTTTGTTCATGTTTGCCCAGTGCTTTATCTCACTTTCTTCCGCAGTTGCAAACAGCTGTGCTCTCTTTTTTCCCCTCTGCCTTCTCCATTTGTCCCCCCTCGTTACCTTTCTTTATCTTTACTTTTCCCTTCTTCTTTTATGTACTTTGCCTTCTCCCTCTCCTGCTTGCTCCCTTTTTGTGTGATTATTTGGAAGGAAGAGGGAATTCATAGCTCTCACTGGATTCTGTTACCAACTGTTCCACCCATCTGACCTCTCTGGATCTTGCAGTCCATGACTCGGTGCCAAATTGTAATGTTACCATAGTATTTGGGAACCCAGCAAGCATTGTGGCTTTCATTAGTTTTTAGTAATACCTCCCATGCAGTTGAACATAGCCAACGGTGAGACAGTGTCTGTTTCGTTACACCGGGTGCAAAGAGACAGCTCGGTCCTGTGCTCCATGTTCCTCCAAAACAAGGGGTTTTACACAATGTGATAGATGAGCCTGTAAATGGCCTAGGAGTTGTCCCTCAACAGCACAGTGAAACAGCTGCTTGGACTCAACAAAAGCTCTTTTCTTGTCTTTGTTATAGAGAATAAGGTTGTATTTTACAGTGAGAGGCAAGGGAATAAGTAGGAGCACCAAGGTGAACTGAAGGCAAAGTGATTCTATTTGTCAGGTGAAGTACCAAGTAGAAGGAGTAGAAAATATTGTTTGGCACAGGGGAAAGCTCTAGAAATAGGAAATACAGGACCAGATGCACTGGCCCAATGTGTTGTGGGGTGTCCAGTCCAGCTGGGCACTTAAGCTGGATTTGCATCTCTCACCCAGCCAAGAAATATTGGAGTTATATTCCTCCTCTCCATGCTGGCCATGCCTGTTATGCTCAAGTAAATAGTTTCCTTGACAGATTTGCTCTTCTGCCACCAGTTTGCCTTTGAAGACTGATGCCAGTGGTAAACCCATAGCTTTAAAAGCCCTGTCTTTGCTTCTTTCTTTCCAGGGCACCCTGATGTTGAGCAGCCTTGTAAATCCAGTGTCAGAACATGGAGTCCCAACTCAGCAGTCAACCAACACACGGTGCCCCCAGCCTGTCCTGAGCCTCAGGGCTGCTACCTGCAGCTGGAATTCCGCTATCCCCTAACTCCAGAGTCCCTCACAGTCTGGGTGACATTTGTTTCCCCAGACTGGGACTCCAGCGGGGCAGTGAATGACATCAAGTTGCTCACCATCAATGGCAAGAACATTTCTCTCGGGCCACAGAACGTCTTCTGTGACATCCCATTGACCATAAAGCTGGATGCGGGACAAGTGGGAGAGGAGGTGTATGGGATCCAGATCTACACTCTGGATGAGCACCTGGAAATTGATGCTGCCATGCTGAGCTCTGTCCCCCAGAGCATGCTGTGTGCGGACTGCAGACCCATCCAGTACAAAGTGGTTCGGGACCCTCCTTTCCAGTCTGGATCTCCAGTTGTCATCTCAAACCTCAGCAGGAGATTTGTCGACACGTAAGTACTGCTTCCCGTAGACCTGGATAGACTTGTTCAGGGAAAAGCAATAACCTCTTCTGCTCATTCTTCTAATGTCCAGCATTGACAGTTGGATAGACATACCAAGTGTCACCAAGAGAGGATGTTCTCATAGTTTCTCTGTGGAAGCAGAATCATCACATTCAGGTGAAATAAGCCTGAGATTTCACAGATAGTTTTTGAGATATTTCTGTGCAGAGACATAAAATTCAGGCTTTCCTTAAGTGGAATGGATATTGCAAACTACCTAAGCTATGATAAGCTCAATGTTTAAGATAACCTAAATGAGGACCTCTGGAGTAGCACAGAATCATTTCCATAGAAATCTTCTGAAAGTAATATTTTGATGGAGAAGGAGAGAGGATGGCTCTCAGTGCCGGAGCACTAATTCGCTGCTAAAGAAAGAGGGCAACAAAATACACTTTCAGTTCCAGTATATAAATGTATTTAATCCACTTTCATTTTCTGCTTTCATGTGTCACTAAAACAAATTGTGTTGGAGTGAGATCATTCTAAGCTAGCAAGCATGCCAAATACACTAGTTTGTTGTAGTAGGAATGGAGTTTCATCCCACATGCAGTTATGCATCAAGGAATGCATGGTCGTTGAGGAAAGTCCGACTTCCAAATATTTGCTGGTTTCAAGGAGATCCATGATGTACTCAGAAGCATTCTGCAGCAGCAGGAAAAAACATCCTTTGCCTAACATGATTCCCTGGAAATGATTCACTCATCTGTGGGAACAACATGAAACTCTCTTGAAAAATGAACACCAGATAAAAGGAAACCTGCTAAGAAAGCTGCATTCTAATTTAGAGAAGATAATCTAATTAGTAGAGCTAATACCAAGGAAGCATACATCATTATGGTCTTCTAAAGAAATTTAAATATAATAAAAATGAGTAATTAACAATTCAGTAATCATGAGCTCCCAGCCCTTTCATGGCCCAATTATACAGCTCAGAAGATGCAAATTGCCCCCATGGATTTAAAAATTCAAGGGAGCTAACAATAGGACTATAAAAACAGAAACCCAGGACACCACTGAGATTACTCATGTGCTGAAAGTTAAGCATGTGCTGAAGTGCTTTCTTGGGTTGTAGCCTTGTTCCAACAATTGCTGGCACTTAGCATGAGGTGAATATTGGCATTTTGGAAACATGGAAAATGGTGAATTTTCCCATGGTTTTGCTGTGAAAGCATCTTTGCCTGAAACCTGGCCCACTCTCCTTGGAAAATGGGACTGGTTTGGGTTGAAATAGTTGCATACCTTAGCACAAGTTCCCACAGAAACAGGTCCAATTTCAAGTTCATAACAAAACGTGTGAGAAAAGAAAAAGCCCAAAATATAGCCTATGTTCTGACTTCTGTTTCTTGGGCTTTTATTATGATTTTGTGTGCCACTTACAGGTAGCTGAAGTGAAAGGGTGCTCTAATAGTTAAACCAGTAGCTAGGGAGTGATGTCAGTTTTCATTGGATAAATCACAACAGGTAACAGTACTGGTCTTATGTCTCACCTAGTTACGTAGACAGCTAAAAATCACACATAGCATTCAAGCTAGTCTTTCTGGGCTCCACCTGTGATCAGTAGCTCCAGTCTAGCTGGCCTCAGGTCACCTGTGTCTTTCCAGGGACTACAGGGAAAATCCTGCCAGTAAGCTTCAATAAGACGCATGGAAAGTGAAATCTTGATTTAGTCACAGGGTAAGGAGTCAAAGATGAAGATTCTTAAGCACTTGTGGTTGGTTTCTGGTTCAGGACTTCTGCATGCATTGGAAAGTTTAAAAGGTGAGATGAGTTTTTTGCATCCTAATGCACAGATGTGCCCAACACTGGTCCGGATCCTGTGGGTTGGGGGGTGTCATGCAGATCCATAGGTTGATGGTGTATGTCCAAGCTGCTGCTGGGCCATACCTTGAGATTGAGTAAACTCGTTGAATCTCTGTGTGAAGTTGTGATTCTGTGGTAGAGGCAGAATGCCCCATTTATGGCAGTGCTCAAGGCCAGGCTGGACAGGGCTTGGAGCAAGCTGCTCTAGTGGAAGGTGCCCCTGCTCGTGGCAGGCGGCTGGAACTGGATGAGCTTTAAGGTCCCTTCCAACCCAAACCATTCTATGAATTTTCATTAGCATCTTGTGCAAAGAGTAGCTATAGTCCTTATATTCTGTAAGCAGGAAGGAAGGGAAAATGCTTCAGGGGAATCAGGGACAGAGGTGTTGGTCTGTGCTGCTATGTATGTATAATGCAGTCTGCCTGTTTGTCTCATTCTGTACAGCTGGAATTCAGCATATCTGTGCAACCAGACTTTTCAGCCCCTTTATCTCTCTGTAAGCTCCAAGCTTGTTATCCCTCCTTTATGCTTTTTCATGTTTTCCATGTTAAATAAGATGACACCCCCACATGTTCTGTGGAAGGTTATTTTGAAGGCAGTCGCATATCTTTACTCTCGCCTCCTCTGACCTTGATCTTCACTTTCTCTTTTTCTCCCAAAGAAAATATTTGCTTGCACTGTTATCTGTGAGCAAGATCCTTTCCCCAGGTGTGGAATGCTGAAAGAAAAATTAATTTCTCTTACCTTCTTCCCATCAAAGAGAAGGAACTTCTCTTTAAGCTGAGAGACAGCTTTTAATGGATAGCCCTTGCCTAGTCAGCACTGGGTGCTCCACAGAGGAGAGTAAATAACTATAATAGTGGAAACCTGTTTATTAAGAAACACAAAATAATGCCAGACCTTCTGTTCTCAAGCTGAATTTTCTTCCCAGCTCTTGGCTCAAGCTAAGGGACAGGACCATATCCTTGGCCCTTACAGGAACCAGGCAAGATAGACTCAATTCCACTGAGTATGATCAGCCAGAATTGCTGGTATCTGTGATACAAAATGAGAGTCAGAACCTAGGAAGAGAGCAGAAAGCTAAATAAATCAGTGTAGGGGGGGGGGAAAGAGGTCAGGCCAGGTGCAGCATAGAACTGCTGAGTCTTCACACCACAGCGAGTGATAAGGAGGGAGCCTCATCTGCAAGTCTCAAAGTCTCAGCTCACAATTTAATCCCAAGTGTGGGTTGTGCTCGTATATAGAGGGTTGCACTCTGGCTGTTCTCTAGAAATAATGTGCAAGATAGTCACAATGGTGAACGTGGTAATGGCTTTGCCCTCCCTTCGCCCTTACTGTAGCGCTTTTACACTCACATGGCTGCAGTTGGAAGGTAATCACTGCTCTTGCATTCATTCGTAGTGAACACCGATTTTTTTAAAGAGCTCAGTGGGAAGTGAGTGCCCACAGTGAGATGCTGTACTGAGGATGTCACAGGTCAGTCTCACGTCGGGGGAACAGCCCATGTTCCCTATTGCACTGTTGGTAGCCAAATATGCAAGGTGTGAGCAGCCAGGCATGCTGGTGAGATCTGTGCTCTCTCCTCTGGCAGTCCAAGCCAAGAGACACTGAGGTTGGGTTTGGAGAGTTCTCAGAATAACTGGAAAAGATTCTAAGAATTGGGAATTTTCCCCTTTTTTCTGCCACAGACCTTGTAGGAAACCTTAAAATGTAGTGGACGACGATGGATCAGGTCATCGTTGCGGTGCTAACCTGTAGGCTTTTTTCAAGACAAAGGGATGGACTGAAATAACCTTAGAAGGAATCTCAGCATGAAGCCCTGGTATGGATTTGGGTTTTGCAGGGTTGAGCATCGCTGAGACACAAGTATGCTGTCCTGTGCTATATTCATCGGAGCCATTCCTACACTGTCTAGAGCTTTAGTACCTAAGTGACACCTAGAGATACTGCTTGAAAAGAAAGAAAAAAGAGAGACTGAGAGAAAAACTGCATTTTCTCATAAAGGGAATATGGTTTTCCTCTCAGTTTTGGGGTATTTTAAAGCTGTTTTCTATGGCTAGACCTTTTCTGTTGCTTGATAATGGTTGGAGGGAACTGGTTGTCATCTGCATCCAGTTGTTGTTTAATTAAATACAATGTTTTCATGTATTTTATTAGAATCAGGAGTTCCATTTGGTGTAAGCTTGTAAATGCCATCTCGTTAACTGTGGTTTAACTGTACCCAAGATTGTAGATATCACTTGGGCTTCTTGGAGTGATCAAAGAATGACTGAGAGACTGCCATCATCAAGTTTGCTGGTAGTTAGACAGTGGTTGTGGCATGATCAGGGGTCCTTAGCACATCGTTTACTTCATCTGAAACAACTGTTTGTTTCAAAGTTTGCTTTATTGGTGCTGTTGCTACTTGTTACTGGTCTGCAATCAGAAGGGCAGATGATGAGTGACTTATCAGAAACTCCAGATGATGAGTAGTTGGGGGAGATGGCAAATGGTACTTAGTCTAAAGGTTCCTACATGTATGAACAAGCAGGAAAGCTGGAGAATCAGCAGTGGCTATTTATAATGAGCAGTAATTCATTACAGTCAAATATTGGTGTGCCTTTCAGCCCCTGAACTCAATAGGAAGATGGAGTTTACAGGACAGGGACCCAGCTGAAAAGAGGACTGGAAAAATATGATGATCAGAATGATGATGGGTAAACCCTAAGTCCCTGCTGAATGCAACACTAAAATTTCATGGTGACATCTGTCCTAATTATGGCATTCCTTCCTTCATCTTGAAGATCTATTTCTCTATTTTCTGAAGGTCTACCGGCCAGAGGAATGCATGATCTAAAGCAGCTGAAATGAATTGCCAGATCCATCTGTCATGAAGATAATTAACACCATATTTCCACCCAAACAAGATACAGATCGCTGTGTGGCTGTTCTCCCAACACCAAAAGCTGAAACCCATATTATTACCATCATCTCCTCACCCTTCCTCCATGGTTACCATGCCAAACCTCTCTTGATATGCCAGGAAATATTGGGGATATCTAAGATAGGACTGAAATGTTAAGAAAGCACTTTACATATCCAGATTTATCTGCAAGAGCTGCTAGGTTGTCCGTGCGATAGCGGCATGCTGCACATCTGGATTCCCAACAGGCTTCAGAACTGTATACAGTATTCCAGGTGTCCTTGTGCATGAATACTTAACCCAGCTACCCTGGAAATGCCTTGATGCGCACAAGGACCTCATGTGCTTTTCTTATGCATACATCCCACTGATGGTTCGTAGTTGTCTTCCAATGGTCAATACAGCCAACTGCTGCTTCCCCTCTCACTTGCCGAGGAAGAGCTCCAGGCTTAATCTGAATGTACTGATCCTAACACGCATAGTATTGTCTTATACCAACTTATGCACCATTTTGAGGCATTCAGTCCTGAAAATTAGACATTTCTACATTATAACTGCGTCCTTCTCCGCATTGAGTGAGCCTATTTACTTGGACTTTTAGGGATTGGATCTTTATTTGCAAGAAATGTTTGTGTGTTGAGCTCAAAGTGATAGCTGAAAGACAAATATCTGTTTTCATTCAAATTTCTCTTTCAATTCAATCTATTACAGCCACTAGAAATAAATGCAAAATAGCGTCATCTCTTGTTGAGTCCCTGTGGATGTCTGCTCTTATGCCGGGTACCACAGACCCGCCATTATGAAAGGCATTTGTTCTCTAGTCTGCATCTAGGAGGTTTCTTTCCCATAATTACACAATTCTGTGTATTATTTCTCTTTAGTGATGTATTAGAGGTCCCCATCTGTATCCATGTAAAAAAGCTCCCAGCTCATCCCCATTCAAAACACTTCTATTAAGATTGAACAGGAACAGATTAATTCTTATTCACTCTTCCTTGCTCGTGCCTACAAGCTTTCCTATCATTAGTTTTCAGTGCTGCATGGCCAAAGCTATTTTGAGCTTTCACAAGAAGCAAAAACCCTTCTGTCCCACCAGGTTTCTCTCACCCCTATAATTTCCCATTTCAGGTACAATGTTAGCACTGCTAGTTCTTGCCTGGTTCTTCATCCAGAGTCGTGGCACTAAGGAGTAAATGTTTCAGCTATTCCTCTCTAACCCTGGTTTCCCAGCTGGATTAGTGGCTGCGCTGCCCCTGCCTAAAAGCCTCAATGTGTCAGTGGAGCTTTGCATGTGTCCAAGCTGCCTGTGGTTGGTTTGGGCAAAGCTTACTATTGAGGTGGTGTAGGACAGTGTAGCAGTCCCAGAGCTCAGTGGAGATGCTGGCGATCCCCTGCAAGCAGCGCTTCATATCTCTCTGAGGCCATGTCTGGCCTTGGATGCATTGTCATCTCCTTTCAGCCAGTATTGATTGCCCTGTTTCTGCTTAATGATCCAGGGAACTTCCCATGATGAAAGAACAGAAAAATATAGGATGATCGCTTCTCCCTCACATTCCCTTCCAAAGTGGGAAACTGGTCATAGGCTTGTTTGACACCAGCAGAGGTGAAGTGCTGGTAGGAGGAGACTTATCCACTCAGCAGCATCTTCTTTGCCAACTTTCCCTTGAGGCTTGCGTGGCAGTGGAGATGACTGATTCTGCTCGCTATGCCAGAGCATGTTCCCCTGCTCCACTCTAAGGGCCGAAAAGAGGAGCACTGCTTCTTTTCCATGTGCTGTTCTCGCATCTTTCCTTCACATACCTTGTGCTGCTAAATACCAGCTAGCAGTTGTTGTTATTTACAGTGGTCAGTAGTGTGCTGGGCATTTTACAGAAGAAATGCTCCAGGTGCCTTCTTTCAGAATGAAATGTTAGAAGGTAGCAGTGCCACTGCTCTCATGGGTTATATATTTCCACTTGGCTGATGTGCCTTGACAGCTGGAAGCCACATTCTGATGGCTTTCCTTCTTTCTTGCTTTCTTCATTAAAGGTACCAGGTTATCTCTGTGAGAGAATAAAATCTGCTTCCTGACCCCACACGCTGAACAGATAGAGCAATTCTTTCCCTCACCACCCTCTGCCAAATCGCCTTAACCCTGCCCTGGAGAAGAGAAAGAACAATTTGTCTGTCTGTGCCCATTCAGTAGGCAGCTTTTCTGCTCAGCCTGTGCAGAGATGCCATTTGGTGCCAGCTGTAGTGATAGATTTGTGATCCCTCGCTGTTGCGGTTCCTTATGTAATGCTGTAACTATAGTTGGCACTCGACACAGTCTGTAGCTCCTGTTCTGGCTCAGCTGCACATGATGCAAGAAGAAGGTAGTAAGGGCGGGTTTGTATCTTTATGGCTTTGTGATCCTGAGACAGGGCAGCCCATTTTCAGCCTGGGTGTAGCTTTGAAGGCTGGGATTGCTCTGAATAACCCCCAGCTGCCTCTCAATGAAATGACTCGAGAGCATGGGAAGAGCCAGGAAAGAGGGACTGCCCCATTTGGGGAATGACACTTGGCTTCGGCTCTGCCAGCTCTGCTCCAGCCAGGGACTCCCTCGGGACTGCTGCTGCATTGGATTCATTTCTCCAGTGCACCTCTTGGGCAATACACAGAGAGATCACACCCATAGACTACAACTCAGCCACATGCAAGTGGCCCTGAAAAGTGAATATTCACAGCTCTCCTATTATTAACCAAATAGATACTATTAGAAATTGATATATTTCATCACTCCCAGCCAGGGTGGAATTTGAACCCACGACCTAGAAGTAGTAGCAGAGTTTTCAGCTGCAGGGGAAAAAATAGAAGGTCAAACAGGACTTTTCCTGCTGGGCAAAATAATTTATTGCAGGTGAAACAGTCTCAGCTATGTGGTAAATTAGGCTGTGCATTATCTCATGGATAATAATTTCTCTCTGATGTTTTGCCTTCTTGCGTGCATCTTTATTTTGGGCTCTGAATAAGATAAGAAGCCCCAGAAATCTCCCGGGAATAACAAATGCATTTTCTTTGCTTGATTGAGGAAAGAAATATTGGACAGACATGTGTTATGCAACAACTTAAAAATAACTCTCTTGTAAGACTTGGAGTGAGCCTCAAATACCACAGGAGCAGCAGAAATATGTTACCTACCTTTTTATCAGCCGTGTCAGCCAGCACAGCTTTTTTCAGCTACTTTTACTGAACTATTGGCCCGATCATTTCCTGGGCATTGTATTTTAATATCTTTTCCTAGGAAATAAATTCCAAGCCTCTGTTAAATTTGCTCAAACAGGCAAGGGGCTGAAAACAACACTGCAGGAAGACTAAAATACCTGTGCTGTCCTTAATACCTTGTTTGGGTACAGCAACAGAAGGCAGAAGCCTTTTAGGTGTATCATTGCATGGCATGCAGTGTGCTGAGCACACTGCAAGCCCTTCATGTGATTGCTTCACCCAAACTTGATCTTAGTCTTTCTGGCCAGGATCTTCTTAAATATATGGTGGCAATGAGCATCTCCTTGCTGATGCCCCGATTCCAGCATCTTCCTGGAGCTTATTGTGATAGGAGGAGAAAGCTGGAAATAAAGCTCAAATTGTACCCCAGGGAGGGTGCCTGGAATTGGATACCCCAAATGATCAGCCACTACTAAAATTACCAGCCCAGAGAGCTCAGTGCAGTGAACCAGATCATTTACTCGCAGTGGTACAGGGTTTTACAAAATGTAAGACCAGTTGCAGATGTAATGACAATAGAGGAAATTAGCTCATGATGGGATTTTAGCAAGAGGCTAGTGGAAATATATTCAGTAATGTTCAGTTATTAAACCATTAAAGATCTCACTGGAGACCAGCAAGTAGGATTTCTCATAATCTGAAGTGGCTTAAGGCAAAACACAGAGCCCCTAAGGAGGGAAATGACAAAATGCTCCTCTGGAATAGTCACCTCACCTCTTCGCCCATCTCTGTGGGCTCTGCTGTGCGACGTGTGAGATGGCACATATGTCTCTCACACATACGTGTAACCATATAGGTCCCTCCCTCCAAGGAGCAGCTCCTCAGGATGCCACATTCCCCATGCCCTCACCCTCCATAGCGGAGTTTTGGCAAGGAGGGATTGCGGAGGTGAAACCAGAGAAAACTGCAAACATCTGTGTTCGCTTGGGGCCCAACCTAAGCCCTACTGAAAATGCACGTAATAACTTCCACTGGCTGCAGGAGCCTCTGGATCAGGCACTGCGAGCGTCTGCTCCCATGGCTCTGTTTACCATTTTGGTGGGATTACACAGAATCGGGAGGGGTTTAAGTTCTGAAAATCATGTCTTGGCTCAGGCCCATTGAAGGGAAATCCTAGAGGTAAGGTCTGGATTCAGAGCTGAAGAACGTTATTCTGCCAAGCTGATGACATTGGGCAGAGCCTTCTGCCCATGGGGAGAGCTGAACCTGATGAATGGTGGAGGGTAACAACCAAAGTGCTCCCAGCCCCAGTGATGAACAATTAACATCTGAAAGCTGAGAGGTGGTTGATGGGGTCCCAGCCCCTGTGTAGGGTGTGCATCGGGCACTTCTGCAGCATGGATTGAACCAGCATCGGTGCCTGCGTGGATGCTGCCGCTGTTGGTCTTTCGTGGAGGAACCACAGCACGACTGGGATGTCGTTAACGGTGTGAGTAATCAGACAGTGCTCACCAAGAGGCACGATGCAACCGGCAAAGGTTCACCAGTGACGATGATGGCCTTTAAAGCAATTAACCTGTCCTAACCTGCCTGGCAGTCATGGTACGTTTCCTCCCTGCCATACCAGTATGTCGAAGCACCATCCTCATGGGGTGGATACTGGCAGCATTCCCTTGAAATCAATAGAGAAGTGCTGGCTTTTACTGGTTGGAAATCAGCCTTTCTGCATTTCCTTCCTCAGTCAAAACATAACAGGCTTCCCTCTGTAGTGGCTGCATCTTGCTGAGAACCGCTGCCATCTCAGCTTAGGGTCTGATCGCAGTGGCGAAGAAGCAAACGCAACAGATTTCCCCCCTCCTTCTCCGCTTCTAATAGCAACCAGGTGCTCTGACACTTAACCTGTGTGCTGCCGTGAAATTGCCTGTCTAGTGCAAACACCCACAGGAGGCCCTGGGTCTCAAGGTTTTACTTTATCCAGGGATTTTTAACCCAGTCTCGTTTAGATGCGTTTCTATCATCCACCTTAAAAACTGATAATTGTTGTTGCTTAAACATGAAAGTAGAAAGCTGCCTCTTGACATTTATTTTCTTTTGAGGAAAAAAAGCAAGAAATAGCTTTAAGGTCTTAGCTGCAAACTTTGGTTTTTATTAAATGTGCTACTGTGTTTTAAATTGGTACCAGGGCAAATACTTGGATGATTATATCAAATGCTGGAGTTAATCGGTTGCATATATACCTATATGTTTGCTACTTTAAAAGCTTACGGTTAAGGCAAGAAGTACATGAGAACAGTCTGTGTGAAAGCCAAATGTTCAAACCCAAATGTGTGTAAGGTCCTAAACAGGACTTGGGTTTCAGAGCAGAGGGCTCCAGGCAGGCGTGTAGTCCTGTGCCATGGCATCTTATGCGGGCAGGGAGCTGGTCTAGCAGCAAATGCACACATTTGCAACTCAGAGGAACAGAGGAGCAGCTGAGCTGCAGTGGTTTAAATCTGGAGTGTTTTGCTGAGGTCTGTAGTGTTACATGAGGTTTATACCAGCCAAGCGAGAGCAGAGCTGTAGACTAATTGCCTGTTTTGATTTTGTGGTGATTATGAAAGCTGGTGGTGACTGGTTCATAGTATTTCATGGAGCAAAGTGTATTTTCCTTTTTCTAATAGGTTGGATCCCCGAACCTTTGACTTCAATTTCAAATATGTGGGGTCTCCATGGTATTGTGTGAGTGGGTAAGGTGGTTGGTTTAGGCGCTAGTAGAAATACAGCCAGAAAGAAAAGTTGAGTTTGGGCATTATCTTGAAGCTACTGCTTTGAATGGTGAACCTCTGGGCTTCAGAAAGCCCAGACACCTGATGGCACAAAACATACCCCACCAAGTATTCAGCTGAAATTATCTATTCAGGTCATTGGTGGCTCCAATGTTCTTCCTTGGAAATACCTGGTTCAGGTTTAAGCTGGGTTTGGGAGAAGAAATCCACTGTACAGTTCCTACTCACCCTTCCAGCCCATGAGAGGTCGTTTAGTACTTCACCTACCTGATTCTGATTTGCTTGTAACCAAATGCATCATAAAAGAGCACAGAGCAAATCCACAGCCCCAGGTGGGACCTATCTCATCATGGATAGAGAGAAAAGCCTTTGCAAGGCTGCTTGCTTGGCATTTATGTCTTCTTGGAGTCTGGGACAGAGGCAGGAGACTTGTTTCGAGGCCTTTGCACCTGCCATGGTGCTGGGTTTATCCAAACAGCCAGAGATTGGACCGCCGCTGGAAAAGCAGCCCATCACAAGAGGCTGGGATTTTGATGTCCTTTTGTTCACAGCATCCCGGTCCTCCTCTCTCCTGAGTGCAGAGCTAGGCAGGAATTCTCTTCATTACATTCTGCCATGCTTCTCATGCCATTTCTATTAAAAAGAAGGAAAGGCAAGGCAAAGGGGAGCATGTGCAAGAGGAGATGAAGGAAGAAACCCATCATATGTGTACCGTCGGTAGCAGTGCTGGAAAAAGGATGGGAGTTGGGGAGCAGATCTATTCAGGCTGTCCCAAAGCAGCCTCATCCACTGGTTTACTCTTCATCAATTACTTTTGGAACACCTGAGGATGGGGGAGCCTGCAAACACCATGATGGCATTGCTGAGACATAAAACCCAGTGCAGCTGAATGACCCACTCCCTAAGTAGTGGAGTTAGATCCTCCAATGTGGAAGCATTGAGTCCCACTTTGGCCAGGACTGAGAGGTTCTAAACATGTCTGTTTCACTGACTTAGTGGATATCTGTGGTAGTTCAGGACCTCTGCAAGTGTTGTTGGTTGTTTTGGTCACTGTGAGCAGCACATGGGGATGGACTAGACAGCTCCAAGCTGCACAGGAAGGGACAGGAAATGATGAGACCTTCAGTGTGTGGTTGTATTCAGATCACCCTGAGCATCTGGTCCGGAGCATTGCAACAAGTGAAGATGTGGGGTTACTGGTTTATGCTGCCAGCAGATTTCCTGTTTCGCTCCACACGGTTTCCCTGCTGGAGAAGAAAAGCAAAGGTGACAGTGTTAGGGGGAAGCGAGGACATTGCTGGCAGACCGGGCTTATTCTAGGCTGTGGAGAGCTGTCCAGGAAACATCTTTTGGCTCAAGAGTTTGGTGACTATTTAAGATCAAAGAAAGACGGTTTCTTCATGAGGACATTGAGGTGTGGAATTTGCCTGTTTTACATGGCTCTGCCTGTGACAGCCATAAGTTAATAGGTGATGCCTGAGATCTTGTCATCCTTGAATAAAAGGATTGCTTTCTGACCATTCGTGTTTTCCTGGGGCAGAAACTGCGATCAGCCTTAAGGATGTATTCAATTTTGTTGGAAACAGGTTTTTGCTGTATGAAACCCTTCCCTGCTGTTATCTGTAGTAAGAAAAACGTATATATGCTATTGTAGTAGGGAGAGAGGCATGGGATGTTTGCTTTCCATTGGTGCTTCCACTGCATCTCAGCTGTGCTGTGTCCTCAGATGCTGAAGCTCTGTAGTGAGCACAGAGCAGATGTGGTTGCAGGTCTGCTGGCACTCGAGGGCATGCGTGTTGCTTCTGTAAACTCAATGATCCTTTAAACCCACCTCAGTCTGAGTAGAAAACAACTTCCCAGAGGTATAATTCTTCCCATAAGTTTTGCAGGAGCACCCAAACTGAAAGCAGAGATCCCTTGCCCGGGGGACTCTGCAAGATGAACTCAACTGCTCAGCTTCCCCAGTAAAAACAGGAAAAGAATTAGAGAGTTTTATATGTCTGACCCTGGCTCTGTCACGTGCCGCAGCAGACAGGGAAGTTGCCCCCTTGGTGTTTCACAGGGCACATCCTAATTCCCCCTCTACACAGAGGACTTGAGTCATTGCTTTTTAATAAGACTGCTGCCCCACGGCGGAAGCTGCAGCCATCAATGCGGCTTACTCAGTTCTCAGAAAGGTCATTAAAAGACCATAGATATAAATTGGAAAGAGTGTTTGTTCACATCCTTAATGTTAAATATGTTCTTCTCTCTCACTTCCTCAAGAAGCATCGTGTGAAGCCGCTGTGCATCTGACCTGCCTGACAGCAGAGTGGAAAGAGCAGGTTATTGCTGTTAGTGTGCCCTCAGCTTCAAGAGAAGGCAGGAAAGGAAATAAACGGTCACAAATCTCACTTTCAGCATCACTTGGAGCAGAGCTGGACTTGCTGACATCTCCAGATACAGTCTGTAATATCGACCTTGGTGCCCTATAACTATATAGGAAAGAATAAATTCTTTTGTTGTTTTTTTTCCACCCCTTCATTCCTGCATTCTTTCCTCCCTCCCTCACTATGGTACTGGATTACTGCCCGAAGTATTGCATGTATCATCCCTTTAGCAGCTATATTTTTCCGAAATGTGGGTACTGTGAAGGAATGCTAAAGCTCTCAGTGTCTGAGGATATGATATGTTTAACAGTTTAGGAGGATAGAAGTGTCTCAGGTTCCAGTTGTTGGGATGTGAAATGCCACATCTGCTCAGTGAGCTTTTTGCCACTAGTTGCATCAGGCCAGGGTGAGCTGGAAACGTGGTGGCTTGAGTTTTTAGTCTCTAAGGTGGCTTTCTGGTGCTCCAGTCCAGGCACATCCCCAGCTATGTGAAGGGCACATGTCCCATCTCCTCTGGGCATGGCTGGTGTTGCCCTGGGTGTGACAGCCTGGGGCTTCTCTGCTGTCCCCAGCATGGGGAACATTGTGAAGCTCCAGGTAGCTCTGACTGGGCTGTCTGAAAGGGGAGCCAGGACGAGGATGGGGAAGATTTGCCCTGTGGCTGCAGTGGGACTGGAGAGCTGGCTCACTGTCCTGCCATTGCTTTACAGGGACCATACGTCTCCAGGCATTTGCCTTCCCTTTCTCTGTATTTTACCCAAGACAAGGATATTCCATGCATAGCTCATGGGGTATTGTGAGCATAAATAACTTAATAGCTATTTCATACCCAGACTGTGTAGAAGTAAGGGAAGCCAAGCTGTACAGATACCTAAATGTATGTGTAAGGAGTCAGATATTGTGTTCGCCTTCTTTTTTGGAGAAGGAATTGCCTTTTTCTTGTGTGTCTAAACTATAAGTATCATTTGCCTGTCATGACATACCCATTTCCATTTCTGAACAGCACGCTGCAGTTGGAGATCTCCCCTCCCCAGCATATGGCAGGAGACAGGATTAGACCAAAGCCTAGAGCCGCAAAGCCAGCTGTCACCCTTCGGTGTCCACAGGGTCCTCTCCCCATATGAAGTTTTTCCTTCACAACCCATACAATTAAACAGACCAGAGTTCTCCCCACCTAATAACTTTCATTTCCAGTTTTCTGTCTTATTCACCCACATACACATTCATCTTCAGTCACCTAATAATTCATAAACACCATATGCTCTCCCGTGCTTTATTTAGTACTATGTCTTCTTCCATTATGTTCTGCCAACTTCCCGCCCTGTACATAAACAAATGTGAACTTTTCCTGTTTTCCATTTGCTTACATGTACACACAGGCATACACAAACACTCCCACAGACTGAAGCACACTCGCAGAGGCACACTCTGCTGAGAGCTCAGTTCCTGCCCATCACCTGTGGGTATCGCTGGAAATCACGCCAAATATCAGGATCTGAGCACTACTGTGTTGCACTCACACGTGTCATCTCAGCGCATCAGAAAGCAGCAGGGATTGATTGATTTTGTAGCTGTTACAGCTGCCCGAGCTGTTCCTTTGTTAACAGCCCTTTCTAAGAATTGAACCTTTTTGTGGTTAGCAGATTCCCCAGTGACAAAATCCGTGTTTCTGCAAGTAGATTTGTTAATCTTAAATATTCCAACCCTAACCATTCTATGACTTTATGAATGGTTTTGGGAAGGAACTTGAGAAATAACTCTTTCATAAGCAAAGCTTGCCTCTGCTTTGATTTCATGAGGTTATATAGCAGAAACTTGAAATCTTCATGAGTGGATTTATCAGGGAGTGAAATCTCGGTACATCAGTGGGTGTTCAGCCACTGAAGTTACTTCCTATAATTTTATATTTATTTTTTGTCTAAACCAGTTGTTTTAAACAGGTCCCAAGTGCAGAAGTTTGACATTTTTCACTTTGAATAAACACTCTTAACCAATATCTGGGTAGAAGCCTCCCCGGTCTGTAGGTGAATTAAGATGCTGTTTGTGCTATGTGAACTCTCCAATTTAGCTAATAGGAGTCTGTGGACTATTGCTGACAAGAATCAGGTGAAGCAGCAATGAGAAAGCCAGTTCTGGTTTTATTCCACTGAGTTTCACTCCCCATTTCACTACCCTGTGTAGTAACACAGAATCAAATCCCAGCGCTGTTCACGTGCAGTTCATTCAATGACAGTTATGTTGCAGGCGTAGTATGCATGAGGAATGGCTCTGTTGTGAAATATCACGTGTGATATGGGACTTTAAGTCATGCTTGTTAATCTAATGAATGTTGTAAGGAGATCCTTATTTCCCAGACTTGAAGATTTCAGTAACTACAGTCCATTGGTACCTACTTCAGTGGCTTTGTTGCTGGGTGTAGTAGATACATCTCTTTGTAGCACACACTTCATTAATACGTGCTTTTTGACCAAGTTCTTGTGACAAAAAGACTTATATATTGCTGTCAGTAATTGGGGCAATATGAGCGCGGTAAGTGGAGGACTGGCGTGGGTTGGGAAAGAGCTGGGTTGTGTTATGGGCTCTGCAATTAGCCTGATTGATGACTTTGAGCAAATCATTTTGCCTGCACCACTCCATGGCTTTACAAATAGGCACAATGGGGATGATGGTAATGAGTTTCTTTGTGGAACATTTTGAGATCTGAAAATGTAAAAGGCATTGTAAAAGAGCTAAACATTTATATTAGGCTTATATTATTTCTGTATTGCACATATAAAAATGATTCCTCATTTACAGATGCACAGGATTTGGGTAATTATGGCTTTGCATAAATATGTAACAGTTTGCTAATTCTTTCTGTGAATATTTCAATGTTAGTACCAGCATCCAGTGCTGTGGTGTGGATCCTATTCTTTCCACTCTCCTGCAGAGGAAGAAAGTTTTTTAACTCTATTGTTTCAATACCTGTATGCAAAGTGGATAACTTCTTTATCACTGAAACATCCCCAGTCCAATTCTGACTTAAATCAATAGGCAAATTCTCACTGGCTCCAGCTGCAGTTGGGTTGAGCTCAGGGCTGTTCAGAAAGTAATCAGCGTTCATGGGGTATTTTAAGTTCCTTAAATGAACTGTGCAGACTTGCAGGTAAGGCTGTCCCTGACTTGGAGAGGTGGAAGCAGAAGTATCCAAGGCTAAACACATCGAAGCTCAGGGCTGGTTTCTCAGATGCTGTTACTGTTTCCTACTGTGTGTGGTGAGGATTGATGCACTGCCATGTTATCAGTGCAACCCCATCTCTATAGTGGGTACAGATGTAAGCAGCAACACCCAACCCGAAATTAATCCTATCAAAATGAGGTAGGAACATTCCGAGGACCTGATTGAAACTAAAACTTGCTTCTTTGGCAGCCAACCCTCATTTCAGTACCTCCTTCCCTTTCCTTTGCTACTGCCTTTGTTGTCCCGATCACTTAGCGTTTCCTTTTGTCCTGCAGGGAGCTGAGCGATAGGACCACTTACACGTACCAGGTCGTCATTGTTTCTGGGAGAGAGGAGAGTGAGCCTTCCCCGGAGCTTGTCTATATCTCTGGAAGTGGATACTGTGGAGACGGGATTATCCAAATGTAAGTCTGGAGCGAACAAACAGACAAATCTGGGCACATCTACTCAGCCAAAATCTGAGACTAGAAAGGAATTGACAACCTCTGATGTCTCCTCAGTTGAGGCCAGCTCTCATCTGTACATAATGACTCATGTGCCTGATGATTACCAGGATGATGACACTTAATTGGAACTTAGGCCCTGCTGTCCTGGCACCAGGAGATACAGACAGAGATACAGATAATGGAGTCCAGACAGCAGGATCGATACGGACATGACACTATATGCTGTTTGTGCTGTTTGCTTGTGTATCTCTATCTTTATACATGCATATGACATTTCCTATATGGAGCTGAAGTAAGCACTGGAAAAATTCACATAGCCTTTGACGCTGTCCTTGCCCATGGAGTCCCATGTGTCTGGAGCTGGTGGACAGGGTAAAACCCTGCCCTGTGTTGGTGCAGGTTCCTGGTGCAACTTCTTATTTGGGCACCGGAGCTGGGATACATTTGGAGGTGATAGATTTGGCATCTGAAGGAGAGTGCTGGGAATTGCATGTTCTCAACCAGCTCCTCCCTCTCACTGCTGCCAGTCCCCAGACCACTGAAAATGTGAAAGAAAATCATTCACAACTATGTTAGGGTTTTTTCTTTTGTTGTGTTGGCCCTGAAGGCACCTGCTTCAAAGCTTCCTGGCATTAGATAATTCATTATTTAAACTATGGAAGTAACAACAAGCAAGTGCTCAATCCAGCCATTGTTTTAAATAATGCCAATCAGCAATCAGGTAGCACAACTCTGTCAGATGACATACCTGGCAGCAAGTATTTGCAGGATGAGGCCCAACAGGCAGGGAAATCAAAGGGAATAACCAAACAACATACGAATCCAGGGCAGTCTTGGAGAGAGAGGTGGAGAAAGACAGATTAATTTTGCTTTCCATAACTTTTCTCCTACTGTTATGTTTGCACATTCCTCCAGCATCACTTGTGGCTTTGCAGCAAGTGTCGAACAATAGCTGAGCTGCCTCAGGAGCGCGCAGGAACCAGACTGTGTCACAGCTTGGTTGGTTGTGGCCCCACTTACAGCTGTGACAGCCCCTGTCTCATCTGGTTCGCACTCATCTCCCTGCATGCTGCTGCAACTGTGTGGGCTGGCATGAAGCAGGATCCCATTCCCAACCCCGCCTGCTCTCCTCCGAGTGCCGTCACCTGGAATAGCCTGGCACCAGGCTTTATGCCTTGTTATTCCCATGCTGGGGTCACAGTCTGGCCCTTCCAGATTTAATACAAAGAGTTTCAGAGATTCCTGCTCTCTTTTTTTCCCCACCTGCTGAGTTGCAGCCACACCAGCTACGAAGGAAGTTGCTCATATCCTCATCAGAGAACAGCAAGTGGTATCCACATGTGTAGGAGAGAAGTGGCCAAGCAAGCCTATGAACCAGGAATGATAAAAATCAGGGCTGGAGGAGAAAGGGAGAGGTATTTTAAGGGTCAGCACGCAAAGTGCTGTACTAAATTGGAGGGCTTTGGGATTCTGCAGAGGGGTTGCAGCGATTGTTGGGATGATGCCATTTGCCATCTGACTCATTTTTGCATGTGTGTGCCCTGCCTACAGAGACTTGGGGGAAGAATGTGATGACATGAACAAGATCAATGGTGATGGCTGCTCCCTGTTCTGCCTGCAGGAGTTGTCCTTTAATTGCATCGGTAAGTCTGCTCACGGTGGGCAACAACTCTACGTAGAGTGCAAGGGGAAAAAATCAACAGCATTTTCAGCATTTCCAGCTGAAGAGTTGTCATGGAAGAGAGAAAAAAAGGTGGAATTTGTAGGTTTGAAAGGCGAACATATCTTCCCAGCTTCTGGTCATTTTGATGGGAAATTGGTTCTGCTGGCTTTGAAACAGCCTAGGACTTAGGGCTAAGTCAGCCATTGTGGGACTGATCCAAAGCCCATTGAAGTCAGTGGGTGGTTTTCCACTGCCTTCAATAGGCTTTAGATCTGGCTATGTGAGAAGACATGAACTGATTTTTTCCCCGGTAAACAGGCAGAGGAGTGAAAGGGGAAGGGACTGAGACCAGAAGCAAGTCCAGCTGAGGTCACACCTCCTTTGAGTTGCAAATCAATATCTGAAGATCAAAGGTCTAGCTAATCCCCTTTTTCAGAGGTGAAAACTACTTAATCAGATTTCATTTGCAAGCCTGGTTTGCTCTGATTAGCAAAACCTGTAAGCACAATGGCCGGAAGATGCTGGAGCTATCGGGGATAGCAGGGCTGCAGTTGTGAGCTTTACATATTCATTAAACTCTCTAGGAATGCTGGGGGCAGAGAAGGGAAATGGAGACCAATTTGCACTGCACCTTCTGTGGGGTGGCCCTATGTTGTGGGATTGCATCTCCCAACCAGGGCTCAGTGAGGGCTGGGGAAGGATGGAACATGCAGAGCTTCTGCAACCAAGTGAGTGTTTATAAAGGGTCATCTTCTCAAGATGTTCTATGAGGTTCCTTATCTGGACTGACCAAGCAAATACTCAGTCCCATCTAGTGATCCTTCAGATCAGGGCATCAGTCCTAGGCAGATAATATGATGTTGGCAGGACTAAAACTTGTTCTTTTTGGCAATCTGATGATTACCTCTTGCGCCTGGAGCAACGTAGAGAGGACCTCACAGGCACCATTTTTCCCTTGGGTGGTAAGCTGGGGACTGCTTGTCTCATCATAACGGCTACAGTTTTACTTCAGCATCCCATACTGTGAGACTTGAGGCCTAATTTGGTGATGCTCTTATTTACATATTTACATATGTAAATAGCTCTTTTGAAATCTGAGCATATTTATGGTGCAGGCTAATTGTGACTATTGGTGGTCTGGAAGTTAGGTTTGTGTTTCAAGTCACTTGCTGCATTAGAGCCTCAAGCACCGAAAGAGATTAGTCATAATATTTTGAAAGTGAGATAAACACTTACGCAAATGTTTTGGGTTCTCCAAAAGTCAGGCAGAGTGCGAGGTTCCAGCAAGGGGTTGGGTTGGAGCTGTGTGGTTGCATCTGTATCACCCTGCTCAACAGCAGGTCTAGGTCTGTACTTTGACCACGTCCCAGTGTTACGTTAGGACGTGACTCACGCCTTCCCTTTTGTGTACTGGTTCTTAAGGAAACTTGGTTGTGTGGGCTGGGCAGGAGCTTCATCATGCTCCAAATGATCCATGGACAGGAGTCCCAAGCCTTGGACCACACAGCGTTGTCCTGCTAGGTGAGTGCAGGAGCCTGCTCTGAACCTGTTTACGTGTTCATCTCCAGGACCAGCAACAGGGCTGGTTCAGAATGTGATAAAAACCTGTCTGACAGCAATATGATTAAAACATGAAGCAATGAAAACATACACACAGCTATTTCTGTGCCATTACAGAGGAAGTGATTTTCAGATTTGCTTGTGTTGAAAAGGAAAGGGGAATTCCAGAGGTAAAAAGTTATTTGTTTGTCATGGCCTTTGGAAGGTTGTGGTTTTGCACAGGTCCTGGATTACAAAAGGGAATGAAATCAACCTGCTTGTTGATATACAGAATATGGGGATGCAGCTGAATCAGAGTACCTGAATCACTGGAAAGGTGCGTGGATGCACACCTTACACATGTTTTGTTGGGTGGCTTTACAGCTGTGGTGATGAGACTGCTGTGATGGTGATGGCCTTGGTGTGTGTGCATAAGGGTTGACCAGATGCTGCTGTTTTGGGGCAACCACTGCCTTCATCAAGTCCCTAAGAAAGGTTCAGAGGAGGTAATACCTGTGAAGCAGGTCCTATTGGTTTTTGTGGGTGCTGGACCACCATGAATTAGGATATCAAGAGTTAAAGATTAATGGCTGGCTCGTCTTTCAGACAAATGAACAGTGCTGATTTGTATTCTGTTTTAACATACCAAGCATTAAAAACTCACCAGAAAACATAAAGGTGTTGAGGAAAAGAATGGCTATGCATATCATAATAAATGCTAATCAGGAAGTGCAAACATCCAGCATTCTCCACAGTATAATAGTATAAGACTGGATCTTCTGCCTTCAGCCAAACAAAAGTCTTCTTTGAAACTGTTGAGGTGTTTTCTTGGAATGCTTGAGTCCCTGTTTGAGGAGCAGAGAAAAATAAGGGTAATGTATTTCCATATTTACAAGGCTAACACATGTTACAATCCTGTAGGACAAGAAGTAATTATTTCAGACAGTGTTATTTTTGCAGTGATGTTCTTGTTGTATTATGGAGCTCTTTGGAGCCCGGGGCATCACTCCCCTTCACCGAAGAATGCCGTGAGCCTCAAACACATGTTCAGAGGCTTTGCTGAAATGGGGGCCTCAGGGTTTGATCTTGCAAACGTTTCCTTCCAGGCATGTTTCTGAACTACCACAAGGCATTCTTTAGACTTCAGCAACTCAAACCACAGCGGCGAATGCAGTGCTTGTCACAAATTGTCTGCAGGATTGGGTCCCACATGGCTGAGAATAACCACTAAACATTGCATTTGCAAAAGCAGGGCTGAAGGGGCATCACCAAGGAAAGATTCATAGCAGGAGGTTTGATAGCCAAGCCCAAGTGAGCTTCTTCCTTCCAAAGCAGAGACCACAGAAGTCACCTCATTTGGTAGAAGAGAGATAAAACAGAGCCCTCATACACCATCAAGCTTTAGATTTAGAGCCATGACTCACAGAATAATTTAGGTTTGAAGGAGCCCCTGGAGGTTTCTGGTCCAAGGAGGACCAACCTTAAAGTTAGGTCCAGCTTCAATTTGGAGCATGTTGCTCAGGGCCATGTTCAGCTGCGTTCAAGGTATCTGCAAGGATGGAGGCAGGCTGTTTGCAGATGTCCCTTTGCCTCTCCTATTCCCTTTGCCTTTTAGGATCATGAGGCTTATGGGGTTTTTTAATTGCCCAACTTCCCTTTGTCTGAATGGCACAAGGCTCTCAGGACACTTTGCGCTAGTGCCTGTAATAAAATTAGAGGGTTTTTTTTCCTCTCAGTGTTGTTTTCCTTCCTCCTTTCCTCTCTAATCAGATAACAGTGGATCAATCTGCTCTGCCACAGGAGGAGGGGGGCGGGGGAAGGAAGGAGGGAGGCAGGGAAGAAAACTGTGTGGTCTTACTGTCAGGCTGTCCTGGCCTTCTCTGAACACAAAGCCGAGTAACAGAAAACAGATAAGATGAATAGCGTTTTCTCCCTGCAACATGCTGAAGAGTGTCAGTGAGATTAATTAATTAATTAATGGCAGCATCTGGCAGTACTCCTCCTTTAAGTTCTGTGGCACATTCACCCTTCTCCATCCTGAAATCTATCATCTCTACTTACTCTCCTCCTCTCCTTCGCATAGCGTGTTTTGCACATTTTATCTCCTTCCCCGCACAGAATCCGGTCCCAGTGGAGAAGTTTCACTTGGCCTTTGGATGTGTAGGAGCCAAGTGAACCGCAGTCGTGTCCGCTGTGACTGAGGCACCCCTCTCCTACCTCCTGGCTGCTTTTTCACCTTGCTCTTGATTCCTCCCGGGATAACTGATTTCTGCGATTACTGCGGATCTCAGCCAAGTTCAAGCCCTGTGTGAAACAGGCCCTGTTTGTAAGAGTTATGATTTGCAGTTGTGGGAACCCAGAGCTTTTTTCCACTTGTTCCATTGAGAAATGGGTGTTTAACAAGCAGCTGAGCACCTTGTCCTTGGCGTGCACTCTCCCACACACCAAGGTTGTACACATGCATCTAGATATATGTGTGGACATTGAAAAAGAGCGCTGCTTTCATTTGCATTCCTTTTGTTGAGTGTGATGTGCATTATGCATTGATTTACCTCACCAGGGCTGAAGAAAGAGAAGGATATGATAAAAAAGATGCAGAGATCAATAAAAAGGAAGGGAGGGGGAGACAAAGTAATATGAAAAGAGATGAGTAAAGGCTGATAGACACATTGAACCGCAGCTGGGAAGTTGCTGCAGAACTTCTATCTACCCTTAAGTTTTCCAGGTAATTTATGGGGTTTTCAATCGCATCTTATTGGTGTTGTTATTGCTACACTTTATCTCCTTTGCTTATAAGGGACTGTTCCCAAAGCCTTTTTACAGCAAAACAGGGCAGTGCTTCCGCTCGCTTCCACATCTGAGTGGTCCTGCTGCAGAATGTGAGTGTTTCAGGTTAGACACACATCTCCCTGCTTTGTCAGATCAGGGCCTTGGGGATGTAAAATACAAAGAAAAGGCACAGGGTAGAGGAAAAGAGAAAACAAATACACCTAGCTCTTGAATTTACCACCGTTTCTGGCATCTTGAAGCATTAGACTCCGGTTCAGGGAAAAGTATGATTTTAATTCGACAATAATCCTTAAACACCTTTTCTCTCGCTCCTGCTTGGCCTCAAGTGTTTTTTTGCTACCTTACAAATCTGGATCTGTCCTTCTCCTCCTCAGAGGCCTCTCCCTCCAGCTGTGAGCCTTACCTTTGTGGGAGCTCTATCCTTTACCTCTCCCATTATCCATAAATTAAGCATAGCACTTTCTCCTAATCTTATTGTTTGGTGGGCTGCATTGCATTCAGGGAAGTGATTAATATTCATGAGCTTGCTATCTCTGTTTGGTGCATAATCCTCTAGGGAAATTGCAGTGTTAAATGAGTGTCACAAACCTAATTTTATATGTCTTTTCTTTCCTTTCTTTCTTTTTCCTTTTTTTCCCTTTCTGACAGAGGAGTAATGTGCTTAAAATAAATTGATGGATGACCATCCATATTCATTGTGGGCATGCTTTGAGAGCGCGCCTCGATCCCATCCTCTCCCCCTCCCTTCCTCATACCCTTGCACAGGAACACGGCTTTGACTGCCGAAACCCTGGCCCCACGCAGCAGCTAATGGTGATTTTGCCTTCTTTCATGAACATTAAATAGGCCTTGGCTGACCCTGCTCAGGGCTTTCAGTAGAACAACAGCATGGGAGAAACTGAGCCACCTTGCAAGAGAAACTCAGCATCTCACAGGGCATCAATAAGACTGAAGCATTGACCAAGGAGCTTGGGAAAGAGTATTGCTGTCGATTCAGAAGCTGAGGTTCTATAGCAGAATTTAACGGCAAGTAGCAATGATTTTACTGACTGGGGCCATTCAGATGATACTTGTGTGAATCAGTCAGCTTAAGGCAAATGCTTTGAAGCTGACGCTTTCCTGCAGCTCGTGGGAGTGTGGCTACATGTTCTAAAATGTCTAAGCACTCATTTGGCAAGTTAGTAATCACAACATAGTCATAAAGTCTCTCAAAGTGATTTTCAGACTGTCATCATTAATAGTACAATGTTAGCAGGGCCAGCTGAGCCACAGAGCAGAGAGAGCAGGCATCTCAGGCAGCAAAACACAAAGGACAGATGCTTTTTTGTGGGGGAGAATGTGGGATGGAGTGGTATTTGCCTGCATTTTTCCCTAGGCCAGTGACTCCAACCCAGTTCATTCCAGCTTTGGTTTTTAGGACACAGCTACAATGAGAGCCCAACAGAAGGATTACTCCTTTGCTTGTTGCATCCCTCAAGCATTGCTCTCCGTGGATCAGCACTTCCATGGCTGGCCATGCTTCCCTCCTTAGCATCCTCTGTGACTCAACAGCAACTTGCTGTGTTTAGAGGATGATGCTGAGCACAAGGCCTTCCTTTGCAATAACATAATAATATCCAACCACACTCACAAACAAGCAGTTTGTGCTCCCTGGTGACTGGCACCACTGGTTTTTCTCTCTTGGGCCCCTTCCCATCTTCCCAAGGAAGTGTGCCAGGTGTTGGGAAGGGCCACACTGGCCAGTTTTCTTGCCTTCATAGTGGTTGCTGCCATGTGTGACAGAAGCCTCCAGATTTTCAGTCAGACAGTCTCCAAGTTTAGCTAATAAATCTATGTAAGTCTGGGGAAATACCGAAGCATTCCCAGCCCTGCTTTTCGGATTTATCCAACCACCCAGGGAAAGAAACAAGATTAGGAGTGACCAGAACGTGTACTGTAGTGCTTCTAGAGCATGCGTGGTTGGTGAAAGGCCATGTTGGCTCCCTTTGGCAAGCCGCAGAGCCGATAAGGTCTTACTACCATTGCCAGTGATGGGAAATATCCTTTCTCTTAAGTGACAGAGGCTCGTGTTCTTGGAGGTGAAATATCCAATTTCAGCGCCGGGCTCTGCGAGAGAGTTGTAATTGTATCTGTCTGCAGCATGCAGATCAATTGCATAATTATTGTGCCCCAACCGCTATATCATACCGAGGAGCCGGCTCACACCAGACAAAGGACAAGCCCAGGAATGTATTTCCACGAAGCAGCTGAGTTACCAGGGGGCCGCGTTCCGCATTCTGCCCTGCTCCGTTCAGGAGATGCTCAGGCACGACTGTCATGTTGTACAGGGGGAAAGAAGCCTTCTGCGAGGCCCCAGCATGTGCTGCAGTAGATTGCAACATTCGCGTTGCCTTCACTTCCAAGGTGTCTGTTTTATTTCATGGAAAGAAAACGTCACAATTTATTGATACGCAACTTTATTCGGCAAGGCCTGCCCAAGCTCTGTGTAACGGTTTTTCCTCTTCTCAAACCCGAATATCCAGGAAGGAAAATAGCTCTCAAATATTTTACTGTAGCAGGAAATCTCTCTCTGTCTCTGGCTTCTTCAATATTAAAGAAGAGATTAGCAGATATCCTGGAAGCAGGCCAGGTTATTCACTCTCTTCCCACTGAAGCCAAAGGTGAAACTCCCATAGAAATAGATGGAGCAGGTTCTGCTATCACTCAGCCACAGGGTTCTTGTGATCTGCAGTGGAATTATTTCTCCTTTTGTGATAGAAACCTCTGGATATGTTTATTCTCATCTGTAAACTTAAACACCAGTGCTGGAGATAGAATCATAGAATCATAGCATAGTTAGGGTTGGAAAGGACCTTACAGTTAAGTGACATGGTGGTAACATCCTGCTTCTGCACAAGTTGCTGACTTGGGTGAGCCTGTGATTCGTCCCTCACTGTGTCTGACAAGAGCTGGACACCTTTGGACAGACCTTCCAGGGGTTAAAATCAAGCTTGCTCTGTTCCAAGAACTTGTTACTCTGAGACAATGCTTCTGCATTTTTGTACCCCTCTTCCCCCTTTTTATTTTATCTTTCGGACAAATAGTTATGTGGCGTGAGGCTTGTTAGAGTTGGAAACATCCCCAAGTAAACAGCTGAGCTTAAAAATACTCAGTTTTTTTGTCTGGCCTTTTAAAAGAATAGTAGTTATTGCACAAAAGAAGACTATGCTGATGCCAATCACTGCATTCCAGCTGGAAACAGGAAGCTGCCCTGAGTGTCTGTCCCCAGCACTTTGGCTATGTGGCTCGGACATTCAAAGCCTCAAGGAGGATGTGCCCTGTGCTATGAATTGGATCCCTTGATCTGTTTTTATTCTTTTTAATGAGGTGGAAGGCTGCCTATGACAGATAAGTGTGTATCCTGCATGTCTGCTTCCTGATCTGTACCAGACTTCATTCATTTTGCTGGGGATTTTCCAGCCTCGCTTCGAACAGGTAACTGTGATGGGGAGATACCTGCTCATCCAGGCCTGGGCTGGCAGGTGCCTGCAAGCACTGCCTAAACCCTCTGCTTTACCTTGTGCATTATTTTATCTCTAAACCCCACATGAGGGGCTTGTATTTCAATCCAAAATCTGCCTTTTGCACTATGCTCAAGCAGCTGAAGGAGTAAGGAGATATGGAGTTCACACAACACACAGAAGCCCTATGATCATTCTTGATCTTGCAGCCCAATGAAGTAGTGAGCAGGCCAGGTCTTGCTAGTCTGTGTTCCCAACAAATCCCCCTCTCTAGGTTGGTTTCTGCTATGGCGCATTCAGGGATTCCCAGATGTTTCTGAACTGGAGACTGCTTTTTCCCCAAGCAGGAGCAACTTTGGTTTGGCCCCAACATTTTTGTGCCTTCAGTAAGAACGTTGTCAGGGAAAAGGAACTCAGGCTGCTTGAATGAATATGTGTTCCCCAAGTTCAGCTCAGGATCCTTTAGCATCTGTTGTCAATCCCCAGAGGTGCTATCTCTTGCCAGGTGCTGTGCCTGCAGACATTTTGCTGTTCTAGATTTAAGCTGGATTTCCAGGCAACTGCTTTGTAATTTTTTGAAGTCATTTTTTTCCTTGAGGACAAATCAGATTTCCTTCATATTCCCTTCCTCCATTATCTCCTTCAAATCAGATTCAACTTTGAAGGGGGAAGTCCAGGGTGTTGATGAACCAAGTCCATGATGCAGGCCATATGTGACCAGTACAGCACTGTGAACTTCAAAAGGTATTGGGAGCTTGTAGGTCTCTATGGAGGCAAAAATTGGCTCATATTACCGAGGACCTGGATGCATTTCATGTCACAGTAGTTGAGAAGAGCATGTAAAAGTTTGCACCATGATGGAAATAAAGATGTTAGCTACTGCTTCCCAGAAAAACACCACTCCTGACACTGCCCTCCCTGGCTTTGATCCTGTAGGACTCTGCGGGTTTAACTGAGCTGTCTTCACACCACTGTGGAAAGGGAAGAAGCCTGTTAGCTTTTATTTTGTGAGGGCAATCGTAGGAAGAAACAATCTGGTCGTTCTTCACTTTGCTCATGAAAATGTAAAGCCCAACATGTAACCTACCAAGCATCCGAGACCACAGTAAGAAGCAGGAGTCGGAGCTGGTGCTCAGTACCTGTGGAAGGAAGAGCCTCAGCTTTTTGGCAGCCCACCCAGTGATGCACCACCTTTGGCTGTTGTAGATTGATGCCTTCATCGGTGCTCTCATGTTTTAAAGAAGTCCTCCTCTTTGCTGTCACTCAGATGTAGAACTTCATGGGCAGGCAAGACCTTCTGCTCTTCTCACCAACGCTCCCCTCAAAGCATGACAGTGCATGCTTCAGGATGGTGTGTCAATAGTAGGACTTACTATTTCTTTCCTTTCTTTTTCTTTCCTTAAAAGAAAACGAGGGTTGTAAAGCCACTTTCCTCATCATTTTTCAAAGCACATAAAAGCAAGCAGGTACCTGATCTCAGCTTTTGTGTCATCCAGCCCCACACTGTGATGGAGAGCAGGGTGCAGCCACTCTCCAGGACCAGCACAGCCAAAGGGCTCATGACAGGGCAGTTCAGTAAGACTTGGTTAATCATTTAGGCAGTCTCCATTTAATTCAGACATCCCATCCTCTCCATTCGGTTCCTCCCTCGGGTTTTGCAGACTGCAAGCAGGCAGATTTATTGGGTCTTAAGCATAATCAGGAACAAATTAGCCTCTGTTAGGATCACACGCTGGCCTGGATCACAGCTATTCAAAGGCTGCCTTCCCATCCATGTGAGTATGAATTAAGTCATCGGGTTGGAGTAGGTCTTGAGTATTCTTTTAACCCAAACACATGATCTTATCAGAAGCCCATTACGTTTATCATCGCATTAGGAGGGAACATTTGGAGCCAGTGCAGGAATATGTTGCTATATAAATGTGCTTGCTTCAGTGCCTGTCATGAAAAGAAGTCAGTGCTTCAGGAAGGCCAGGGAAACACTGTCTAAATGCCTAAAATGAGGCTGTGAGTTTCTGGGGATGTGTTTGCATCAGTGGGGTGGCTGCTCTGGGGATGTGTAAAGAGAGCGTCCATGTGTTTGTGTGTCAGTGCTTCTGTCAGTGTGGGTGTGTAGCGGGGTGCTCTTGGGTGCTGGTATTTCACTGTAAGTGTATATCTGACTGTGCATATGTCAACAGGCTGAATGAAGATTGGGTCTTTTTGATAGGGTGGGTGTTCTCCTTTCCTTTTTTTCTTTTGCTTTTTACAGAAATAAGCCTCTTTTCCTAAAATGACAAAGAAACCCTTTTTCAAAAAAAAAAAAAATCCATGTTTTCATATGTTTGGGATTTGCTTCTGAGGATTTTGATTGCTGACCACAGGCTTTCCAGAGCTGAATGTTTCTCAGAGATTTCTGCTGAGACTCTCACTCAAACTGGGACATAGTGCTCCAAGGCAGGCAAGCTGCTTAGCTTTATCCTGCTGTTCCTAGGTAGAGCAGAGACCTGGCCTATGCTTTGATATTGCTCTGCGGAGAGAGGAGCAGAACAAGAGATGCAGAAGGATAAGGTGAGGGAACCAAGGATTTGTCTCAGTGGCCATAAGAATGTGAATGAGCCACACTTGTGCAGCACTGTGCCAGCACTGATAAGCCCTACAGAGAAACAAGGTATGTCACAGGGATGTCCAAACTGTGGCTCCCAGGGCACATATTGTTCCTGGCCAGTTCAAGTTCCCATTCCCAGCTGGGTCAATATCAGATGAGGACTAGCATGGCCCTGCTGGCATCAGAGCTGTTGGGCAATCGGCCGTGGGAAAAGCAAGGCAGTGGGTACTGGGGCCAGCCCTGCTGGGTTGCCTTAGGGCCCATCTGCACATCCACCGAACCCCTTCCCACTGCGGAGCAATGGGACACCCCGGGGAGCCATTGTCATCTCTTCCCTGTGAAGCACTCTCCCAAGCCTCCTCCTCGAAGCCATTCGAGGTGTGTGGTATATGTTCAGTGGCTCTCTGCCGTATGAAGATTTTCAGATGTGACATGTAGGGTCAAGAAGTTTGGCCACCCCAGCTCAGGCGCAGGCCTGCACTCATACAGCTGAACAGCTTCCAGATTCATGCTGGCTCCTTTTCACCAGCTCACAGCACTGGCCCAGCAAATACACAGTTCCCAACACTTACCCATGTGCATGAGTTGTCCACAAAGGTCATGATGAAATGAAACCACAATGACATTCTTCCCTGATTGACTTCTCCATTCTTTCAAACTCACACTCTCTGAAGGACCTGGAATTTTGCACAGGGGATTGGGAGGAAGGGAGGGGAAAAGGAGTGAAAGTCATTAAATAATTGAATTGCAATAAACTGATTTTTTCTGGCTCATGATGGTATTTCACTGTGTAAACTAGGAGGAAAGATAAACAGGGGATTTAGTAGTTTTGAAGTAGCTCAAAATCAAGCAGCCGTTGGATTTTCTGACACCTAGCTCAAGATAGTCCAATGCTACCAGCAGGACTCTCCTTAGGGATCGTTTCCATCAGTCCAGCTAGCAGCTCTGGCTAATTTCCTACCAGTTTTTTTTTCAGCAGGCTTATTTGCCAGACAAAAATACAACAGGCTGTCAGAACTGGATACCTCTGGGGACTGGCAATGATAATACAATACAAAATAGGATACCAACAGGTCAAAGGTTTCCATTTCAGAGAGTACTCTAATGACTGAAAGTCATTATTGCTATGCAGTCTGTTTGAAAAGAGTAGATGGATCTCAGTTCAGTTTTTAATGGGCCAGTGTTACAGAAACAACCTCAAAAATTTGGCATCTTTGTTGGCAGTCTCATTAGAGAAGCCACAGAATAAATGGACGAGGATAATAAAGTCTCCTGCTGCTTTTGATCCTTTCAGGTCAAATCTGAGTCATGTTGGTTGAAGCCGGGTGTGTATGTGGCAAGCTTACCCTCACACATTGTATACTGTGCCTGCTCTGTGGATAAGCACATCTATTGGGCCCTTTGGTCACTACAGCTGTGAACTTGGCAGTTTTCACCATCCCTAAATTCACAGTGGCTGCTGCTGCTGTTGTTGTTTTGCAGATATCTTTTAGAAACAAAAAGGGAAGCATTGCAGACCAGCCCCTCTGCTGGCCCTTTTCCATCCAAGTTGGTGGAATTACACCAACACCCGCATTGTCTCTCTCTGTATTTTCTATCTCTGCTTTCTTCTGTCTCCATCCTTTTAAATGGAGATAGATGAAAATAAGGAAATGTCTTGGGGGCATTGCCCAATATTAAAGTTGACTATTGTTGCTTGGCTTTTTTAAAATCACCTTGCTATTGCCTAGGAGTGTTTTCACTTCCCAGTGACCTGGTCCAGCAGATACATGACACTGATGTTATCAGGTCCTAGCTCCTGCATTGCTACCTGTAACCAGTGCGTTGTGATTTCTCTTCCTCCTGGCAGATGAACCCAGCAGGTGCTATTTCCACGATGGTGATGGAGTATGTGAGGAATTTGAGCAAATGACCAGCATCAAAGACTGTGGCGTTTACACTCCCAAAGGCTTCCTGGATCAGTGGGCTTCCAATGTCTCTGTCTCACATCACAGTGACCAACAGTGTCCAGGATGGGTGGTCATTGGTCAGCCAGCAGCAACCCAGGTAAGAAAGCATGTGTTCTTTCCGGTCCTGGAGAGCAAAGTCCAGCAAGGGGCAACAGTCATGAATGTAGCTCAATGGTCAGCATTGGTTTGTGATGTTTCCTCTGCCTCTTAACTTGCTGCTTCATCGAGGAAGGCCTCTGACAGCAGTTTCCCTCTTTCTGAGCCTGACAAGTAGTGAAGAGTTGAAATTCAGTTCCAATCATGCATTTAATATGCTGTGTAGGAGCTACCTCAACCAACTATCACCACCTAAAAGCCTAGACAGGCTCTCTGCAGCTAGCACAGGCTGCTGTCTTGTGGCGATGAGTTCTGAAGGCTAATGCTGAATAATACAAAAGAGCGTTCTTTCTTTCTAATAGTTTTGTGTTTTCTGTCTCCCAGTTTCATAAAAGCACCCTATTGTTCTATTCTGAGAAAGGTCCCATCCATTCCCAAAGCCATTCATTAGCTTTAACCCTCTTCTTACATGTCTGCTTTGTAACATAAATAGCTCCAGTTACCATAACTTTACCTCTTGTCTCCCTGAGAGAATTAGATCCAAATGAGTTCAAAAAGACATGAGATAAATGCCTGGAAAACAAAGGTGTGCATGATGCAGATGCAACAGTCCAGATGCAACCTGACACAGGAAAGCCCATGTTGCTTATTGATGTTTTTTAGAGGATGCAAGATATAGATAGAGGATACAAGAGCTGCTTTGTGTGTTCCTCCTTCAGCATCCACTGTTGTCCCTTGCTAGAGATAGAGCAGTGAGTCACATGGACTTTTGGGTTGATGCAGTAAAGTTGTTCTGATAGTCTAATAACTGACACTGGGGAGGTGTCTTGTGGGCAGTGCAGAGAGGGATGTCACAGATAGGACAAGCAGATTTCTCCATGAATAGTAAACACAAAGTATTTCCAGTTGGCTTGCAAAAGAAAACATCTTTATGCAAGAGACTTGGCCTTGTCCACATTGCATAAGCCTGTAACATATTAATGACCAGGTCAGTTTTAAACGCACAAAGCGTGGATAGTTGACATAGTACCAAGAAGACACAATCCAGAGCCCGGTATTGCCTCTTTGTCGTGGTCTCATTTATTATCTCCCACTGTAAAAGGAACTTTTACCTGGACCCCTACCAGTGCCTTCATAACTTCTTTCTCATTCCAGCTCCCTGTAGGACAGCCCAAATCCCACTCTCTCCAGTTCAGGTGCTGCTTTATGTGCATGTCCCCAGGCACTTTGTGCCCATGCAGCTGCTATGGAATGCTGCCCTGTTTTTTCTCCTAAGGCACTGGTAGAGATGCAGCCACCCCATGCAGTAGGTAACATATGGTCCTGCAGTGGAATAACCACCACCACGTGCTCACGCAAAGCCCTGCTGTGTAGCCGCAACTTCAGGCTTGTATGTTGTACCCGATGAGATGAAGTTGTCACAGCCTTGTTAAAACATAAAAAAAGAGGGTTGGAAAAAGTGCTGTTGTATTTATAGGCAGAGCACTGGCATATCACACACTGCCAGAATGAATGGGAACATGCCTCCTGTTATTGCCTAGCCCCTGGGGAGATAACAGTGTGCTATTTACTTCCAGCAAAAGGAATTTTTGCTTTAGCTCAGCTGGTCCTATTACCAGTTTGAGCGCGTGGGGTTCATTGACCTTTTTAATCATATATGTCGAGAAAGTCTTTGTTTTCCCTAGGAACAAGACAGGCTCGTCGGCTTGTGAAAGCACCTGACTTGTCACTGCAGAGAGGTTAGGTGGGGCAGCAGGTCATCAGTGTTAGCTAGCGGAGATGAAAATTAACCTGAGATCTCCTCTAATCACTGCATGTAATGATCACTGGTGTGTAAACATGTTTGGCTGCGTTATCTGTACAAGCATTGAGCCTTTGGTGGGTTTTGTATTGATGAAAGGAGCACCTTTCCTCACCCAGATATCTTTTGGAGTAGGTTGTGTGCTTGCTGGTCTTGTGCAAACTTTTCGTGTTGTTGCTGGGTAGTTTCCTGATTAATCAGAGTGGTATTTCTGTTGGCTTCTCATCAAGAATGCCATGAAAGATATGTTTGAGTGCAGTGCACAGCAATATACAGAATACATAAGCTGCCTGTTTGTTAGCCATCCCATTTCTCATAATTGCCCTGGTGCTCTCAAGGTGCTTTAAAGCATTTTAAGCATATCCTTCATGATTTAAAATGTTTCTCAGCCTTAGATATCTCAAGATGCATTTCTCTGCTTGACTGCCATGGTTTTGCCTGAGCCGTTTCTGAGGAGTTTGGTTGTTTTGGGGGTATTTCTCAGCAATATCTGCCTGCATGCACTTGTTCACTGCTGGAGGATTGTTTATGAGCACAAGCAGGAGAACGCTTTCTGATTATTGTAGGGTTGCCTCTGCGAACTGAGCACCCCACACCTCTTTGCTCAGTTCGCTTCAGACAGTGCCTGTTTCTGAGTTGGTTGTTCCTTACAAATAGGGTTGCCCTCACTTGCTTGTTATTTTGAGCTGGATCTTACATGCTGGTTGCTTCCTTGTGAGTATGAGACTGCTGAATGGCAACATACGAAGGGAGGGGAAGAAAGAAGTTCATAGTATAAGATTTGTTTTGAACAACAAAATGCTTACAAAGAATGACAAAGTCTTGGCGAAGAGATACACATTTGAAAAATGGAAAGGTCAAACAGCCCCCCCTTGAAACAATTGCTCTTTCTGCAGAAGCAAGACTGAGAGACAGCCACTTCTACTTTCCTGGCAGCCACTCTTCAGTGCTGATTAAGAAATATTCTCAGTACTGACAGCATCCTATTTAGAGCCAAAGGGGACCAATCAGCAGCATTGCACCAGCACAGAAATGCGATGTAGGCTGTTTGTGCAGTTGGGTTTCTAATCTGGCATCCTCCTTCACGCAGACGCTGCTCAGTACCTGTTGTCGGCTGCAAGAGGAATTCAGCAGTAAGGGCTTTGCACACTCTTGGGATGCTCTTTTCCCTACTGCTCTTCCTGTGAGTCTGTAAACAGCCTCTCCTTGCCATCCACTGTGTGTGAAATATTATCGGTGTTGATGGACTGGTTGTGTGGAGTTTTCTACAGCACTGTTTATTTCTCGGGGCCTTTCTTGTGCTAAAGATTATTGATGCTAGCATTAAGTCATCAGCTGGTGTGTGTTGGCAAAGACTACAGAAAGGCAGTAGCACTAGGCAGATTTATACTGGCTGAAGGACAGATCCAGTAGGCATAAACACAAAGGGTGCTTCGTCTGATCTGTTTGGTGAATAGCTGCAATTTTTCTATGTTGGAAGTCCCCAGTGACTTATTTCCCTGACTGGTTTGTACCCAGCTCAGGTCAACCTCCTCTTTACCAGCAGGAGGGGGTAGGACATGGCCTTCTGACACCACATTAAGCAAACCGGGGCTTGACAAGGCATGAGTTTAAAAAGCCAAATGATGGCCTACCCAGACAATCTCCATTGTAGCATCACTGGTAAAGCTGCATCAGCAAGGTGTGTGAAGTAAGAACATACAGTGTGGATCAGGTCACTGTAAAAGCTTTGCTGTCCTTCAGGGTTCAAGATACCAGGTCTTGCAATGGCCTTCGTAGATTCAGCCTCCTTTCTGTCATTGCCAGTTTTGTTCTGGCACAGCTAACACTGGGTGAGTGCATTAGCTGTGTTAGTCTCTCTTTCTAGAGTAGGTTGTACTGAGCAGGAAGGGTTTGGATCTTTTGCTAAAGTGTCTTTTCTATACAGACACGTCTTTGGAGGAAGTGTGTGACAGGTCTGTCTCAGGGGGTTGCTCCATGGTTTGTGTGAGAGGAGCAAAGGCAGGCGGGTGCAGACCAGCCATAGGAAGCTGGAGTTGCTGTTTCTCCTTCCATCTTGCTGGTGGCACTCCTGCTTTTGGAGAACTGGTTCATCTGCAGTTTCCCTTTGGGCCATTATAATAGAGAATTCTAAGAAGGGACTAATGGATGTTTAGGTGGCTTATTGCTGATCTCATTCCTCCTGTCACAGCAATGTGTGCTCAAGACTTGGAAGTTGGTGGGGGGGTGTGTGTGTGTGTGTTGGTGATTTAGAGGGCCAGTCTCCCAGTAACCATGTCTTTCATTGCATTTCCTCCCAGTTGTGCAGAAGTTGTTCAGACCAAGTAACCCTATATGTATATATACAAATTCATTTTCTTTCTCCCTGTGCCATTGTTTGAGCTTGGGTTTCCCGTGTATGGAAAAACCACACAGCCCAGCGCAGCTAACCAAAAGAAGACTCTTTCCAAGGCTTCTGGGCACACACAGATCCTGTTTGTCCCACCCTGTTCTCATCTGGGTACCCCACAGGGGCTGCTATGGAGTAACAAGTTGTGGAAGAGGATTCTTGTTACATCTTTCCCACAAACAGAGGCCCCCTCCTGCCCCTATTGCAGTTCCCACAATTGCACTCATCCAGACTCACCACCACGAACCCATCCTTCCACCAGCAGCAGAAAGATGTCTAGAATTGCAGTATGTCTGAAATTGCCCACAAAAGGAGAAAGCAGGAGCACAGAAATACTCTGAGTACCAGAAGAAACAACATGGTAGAGCGAGAGCTCCAAGAGTGGTAAGAAAATACTGTAAGAAAATGGAAGAGAAAGATGATCTCTGCCACGCGGTTTTATTCTGTCTAATAAATATAACACTGAAGATGATTCCCCAAAGATCCAGCAAAGCCAACAAATAGAGTAATGTTGAACAGGAGTGGGAAGAGAGGAAACCTGCAACTTTTAATGGAGAAGCCATTCCCTTCCTTTGGGGTGATCTTGCTGAGAAGAGGGAGGGTGTCTGCTTGTCGGCTCTGCAAGTGGCCCTTTTTGAACTTCCCAGTTCACAGCCAAGTCCTGTTGCTCTTCAGTGGTAAGAGGTTTGTTGTGGTTGGAGGGATAGAAGAATCCCATTTTTAATAAGATGATTTGCTTTGCAAATGTCTTTGTTATTTATAGCCGAACCAGGCTTCGAACCGCTAAATCTCTGGAAGATGAGGGCAGAATCCCACTAAGAAAAACCAGTAATGGAGGAACCATGAGGGATCAGAGGTTAGTTCTGGAAAAAGATGAACTGGACACTGTGCACAGGTTGTTGCAAGAGGAATGTAGGTTTGCTGTATGCATCTGAGCTCATTTCCAGAACTGGCTGATCCACCGCAAGGCTTCAGCTTAGGTTACAGAACCGCCAAGTCTAAAGTTGGGGTCCAAAGGGAGCTCCAATGCTTCGTCTTTATCTCAGCCTTTCTCTAGATACTACAGACCAGCCAATTTGGTCTTTTGCCTGAAAGCTGTAGAGTTGTATCACAAGCCTGGCCCTGACCATCAGGCGATTTCAGGCTGGAATGCTCCTTCCTTGGCTTAAGTGATGGTATTTTTCAATGTACAGGAATTAATTGAGCCTTATCACAGCCACACTGCTTGGTTTCTGTTCCGTTTAACAGAGGTGGAAACTGGAGCACAGAAAGGTAAAGCTACTGTTTGGGGATTAAGCCTCAATATCCTTCAGAGCTGTTGCAGGCACTGGGCATTATTGAGCCTAGACCTCCCTAGGAGTAGGAAGTTCAGGAAGTCTTGAAAGGGAAACGTTCATATCTTGGATAAAAAGAAAACTATTTGGGGCCTACTGAGAGTCAATGCCTGGAAGCAGAGAACTGGAAGGGGTTTGGGGTCATTAAATCTGCATTTTAGATCTGTCAGCCTCCTCACATCATCCTGTTCATGAATTAATCAGTCTTTAGCCAAACACAGTTTGGCTGTTCGTTCCCAGTACAAAAGGACAGGAAAACTGTCCCGCCAACAACTTGCTTTAATGGCTGGAAACCTTGTTTCCCACCTGTCTAGCTGGGAAAGATGGATTTTGCAACCCTTCTGCCAAAGGAACTCCACTGGTCCTCACTTGCGCATTTGTGTTGTTGCTTTGTCTCACTGGATGAGGTAGCGCATGTGAAGTGTCCAGACCAAGGTGAGAGATGCTACAAAGATGTGTGCTAACATCAGTGCCATGGCTTCTGCTCAGGAATGATCTCAGTGTTCTGGGGAGGTCTCTGAAGCACAAAAAAATGGGATTTCTAGGTAGGTTGGCTTGAAAAAGACTCAGCTGCAGGGAGATGGCTGGAAAAGAGCGTTACACTTAAATTCAATCCAGAGCTGGCTGGAGAAAAGGAGATGCTGCCTATCACCTGGCTGCTTGCTCCCTGCTAGGACAGTGATTCCCTCCCTCTCACCCCTCCATTCCCACGTCTTTCAGTGTTCCTTTGCTCCTGGCAGTAGTAAACCAGTAGACCCCACGGCAAATGTCGTAGCCTCTGGCTGATTCGTGTAAGGGGAGGACAGAGAGAACACAATAAGATGTCAGAGGAGATTCCAAGCAATTTTGCCAGACACTCAAGGGATATTTTCTTCTTTCCACTCCCCTCCCCCCCGAGTTTTTAGAATAATTTTTCAAGAGCACATATGCAAGTCATCTAAGGGAAACGGAACAGTGAGTACCAGGGGCTGGTACACTGTGTTCCCTTTGTGTACTGTAGAGAAAATAGATAAAAGAAACAAAGGATGATGCAGAGCGCAAAGCAGCCATCAGTACTCTCAGAGAGGTTCAGTCTGACCTTTGCAGAGATGAAGGTCAAATCAAAAATCCTCAGGTGCCGGAAATTGGTCCCTTCTTCGTAGGACCAGGAGACATTTACCTCTAACGAAATGAGAGCAGAATTCCATGCCATTTGTTGTTGCTAGAAGTGAGAAGAAAGGCAAGAAAGGAATATTGTCTTGGATAATAATAAGAATTATGTGCTTCTTTAAGGAAGCAACATAGCATTTTATGATCATATCTGCCATACACCCAGCCACCCACCATGATTACACATGGTAATAGAAAACAGCTTGGATACCCCCCCCAGCATAAGGGAGCTGAACGCTGGACCTCACGACAGCGGCGGTGCTTGTTAGCATGAAAGGAGACCCCCCTCCTCGGCCCTTGCCCCTCAACCTGCCATTCTCTCTGTCTGCTGCTGTTGCTCACAAGCCTTTAGATGCAGAGCATGTCCAGTGCGAGCGTGGGATAGCTCTCCTGCATCCCATCCGGGTTGTTTGTCTTGGGTCCCTCTCCATTCAGAGCAGACTGATTCTTGCATAAATGCATCGACACGTCTGCTTTGTTCATGCATGAAGAGTTCTCGGCATTTCTCATCCCACCCCCAGCCCTGGCTATCTTCTCCCTACCCCCCTGGCATGTAGCTTCACCAGCTTTTGCATGATTTCCCCTGTGCTACAGTGAAGAAACCTGCCTGAAGCATTGCCCTTCAGTCAAGCGCTGATCAAAATATCCAGTCGATTATGTTGGATAGGATTGAAACAAGTGATCGGAAGGCGGAGATGAAAAAGGGTAAAAGAACAAAGCCGTAATAGCCTTTACTATGTAATTTGGTTCATGTTCTGCGCAAGAAAACATGTAAAATATGTAAACAGAGCTCTCCAGGATTGTAATGCAGCTACAAAGCCGCAGATACAGAGTCAGGGAGGGTGCTGTTCTTCAGCAGAACGGAATGCCATCCCCAAAACCACACTATCATTTCTTTAAGCTGAAAGTAAACTTTCTCATGCCAGGAGCAGAGAATTTATTTTTCCTTTGAAGTGCAGGATTGTCTGCGCTACTCATTCAGAGTCCCAGAGGCATTTTAGCCCACTTTGTCATGAAAGACCTCGTTTTTTGAATGCCAATGAATTTTAGGGGGTTCATCTTGAGATGGCTCTAAAAGGCCTGGTTTTGGGAAGGATAGTGTTCACCCAGCATTGTCCTGAAGGTCTCTTGAGTCAGTCCCTCTGCCCCCACCTGCACGTAAGTGTATGCTGTAAAAAGAAAAAAGAACAAATTTGAGACCATTTGGATAAACTCTTGGGCAGCTCTAAATCTCTCCTGCATCGTGGGTTGCTCTTGGTGGGGTTGTCAAGAGATGAACATCCATAAGATTTCTTCCCTGTGAGGGTGCTGAGGCACTGGCACAGGGTGCCCAGAGAAGCTGTGGCTGCCCCATCCCTGGCAGTGTTCAAGGCCAGGTTGGATGGGGCTTGGAGCAAGCTGCTCTAGTGGAAGATGTCCCTGCCCGTGGCAGGGGGTTGGAACTGGATGAGTTCTAAGGTCCCTTCCAACCCAGACCATTCTGTGATGCTGTGCTACCTTATCTGGAGCTGTACCTGTTGAGGAACCCCAAATCTGTGCTCAGTTTGGGAAATACTGCCTGTAAATTTGGAGCATCACTGCTTCCTCCGAGGTCATTTCAGTGGTGAATCTGATAAGCCATGATTCACCTGCCTGGTAAATGGGCCCAGCTCCCTCTGCTATCAGCAGGAGCCTCCACCAGGCCTAGGTTTCCACCGTAGCCTCAGGGTCTGGCTGTGAACTGTAATTCATGCCAGGAAATGATGATTTGCATGGTCAGTATTATTATCTGTCTGTGCATGTACCTTCTCACTGGGAGAAGCCTTTGTTTCTGGAGAACATCAAGATCTCCTCAGCCATTTTTGTCATTGAACCAAAATCCTTATGCTCAGCACTTTGGGCAGTGGATTTCATTTTCATGTTTTTTGGTAATTAACTCTTGCATCATTGCTCTCAGAGAAGAGAAGTCTCTTTTCACAGAGGGGAAGCTGAAACACAGGGTAAGCATGCTCTTCCTGCACCTCTCCTATGGAGCCAGGCTGAGAGAGCTGGGCTGGGTCAGCCTGGAGAAGAGAAGGCTCCTGAAGGGGAGACCTGAGAGCAGCTCCAGTGCCTAAAGGGGCTTCAGGAGACCTGGAGAGGGGCTTTGGACAAGGGATGTAGGGACAGGCCAAGGGGAATGGCTTTAACCTGCCAGAGGGGAGACTGAGATGAGCTCTTAGGCAGAAGCTCTTCCCTGTGAGGGTGGTTGCTTGTGGGAAAGGCCAAGCTTCAGCAGCTTCAGTTCCTCTATCCGCTGTGCTCCCAGTCTGTCCTCCCAGAACCCTCTTCTGGGAGGCAGTAAGGCTGAAGGAGCCCTGAGCTTCCTCTTACAGATGGTGCTTGTACTTTAACCACTCAGTCACTTCTTTTGGGAGCAGCTGGGATTCTCTGAGAACCTCCCCTGCTAACCTGGGACATCAAGGATGAAATGCTCCAAGGGGTCTTTCAGCTTAATTTTTTGGGGTTCGAGGTTTATCAGGAGCAGCCAGGGCTGTTTGGAGGTCAGAGGGAAGTGACAGGCTTCTCCAGACACCTGCAGCCAGACCTTTACTTGTGTAGAGATGTACGCTGGCTGGAGGAAGCAACTGTCTGCTGCTCTGTGAACTATCCCTGGATGATCCAACTCTTTCAGAGGTATTTGCGTGGCAGTGGTTTTGTTATTTTACAGCTTCAGTGGGAAAAGCCCATTGAAGCAAGGGGAAACTTCTGATTTGCATACCGGCCACAATGCCTGCCTTCAGGTATTAAGAAAACCAAGTCACAGGGTTTGAGCACAGAATCAGAGGACGGTTTGTGTTGGGAGGGACCTTAAAGCTCATCCAATCCCAACCCCCTGCCACGAGCAGGGACACCTTCCACTAGAGCAGCTTGCTCCAAGCCCCTGTGTCCAACCTGGCCTTGAACACTGCCAGGGATGGGGCAGCCACAGCTTCTCGGGGCCCTGTGCCAGCGCCTCAGAACCCTCACAGGGAAGAACTTCTTCCTTATATCCAACCTGAGTCTCGCCTGTTTCAGTTTGAACCTGCTCCCCCTTGTCCTACCACTACAGTCCCTGATGAAGAGCCCCTCATCCCACTCCAGTCTTAATTAACACATGCTGATGTAGGACTGACAAGTTGGATGGAAACCCCAAGGCTTTGCTTGCTAAGGTGTCGCTGTTGGCAGCTCCCTGACAGCACATGGTAGCTCTCCTCCGTACTCCCCCCCACTCTCCCTGAGAGCCCTGCCACAGCCTTCCCTCTCGCTATTAAATTCAGGGCCTCTTCCCAATGCATCATCTCCCTGGATGTATCCAATTAAAGCCTGTTGACAGCCCAAAGCAGACTTATACCCTTAGGATTAGAGGCATGTGTGCGTCTTCATATAGGGAAGGACAACAACCGGGTGTCTGGCTGGCTCGCTAGAGTGCACTGTGGGAAGCTGAGCAGCTTGGAGGGGGAAGAGGAGCCAGGGGGGGAGAGATTTGCACCCCCAATTATCCTTGCATGTGGAATCGCTGTGTGCTGAGGGTTGCGTGTGGTTTACACAGCATGTTTACATGGTCCATAACCCCAAACAAAGCTGAAAAGCATGACTTTAACTCTGGAAATAAAAGCACTGGAAACCCCTGGTTTTCTGCACATGAGAAAGTTTTGTTCTTTAAACACACAGATGTTTTTAAATGAAAAATCACTCTTTTGACCTTTCCTGAATGCGATCATGTGGTTGGAGCTGACATTAACCACTGCAGGGCTGTTCACCTCCGCCACGGGCGAAGCTTCATGAGCCATCTTCATTGCCTGTGGTAGCACCTGCATTGTCCTCACATCTCTTGGAAGACGCTCCTGTGCCCTGTGTGCACTTGGGGCAGTCCAGAGGAGATGGGGTGAGGTATGAGGGTATTCAGGGTCTGTTCCTACTGTGCTGTGAATGAAAGCATTGTGGTTCTTTCCTCCTTGATAGCTGACAAAACAAGGCTTAATTTTTCTTTCCCTATTTGTCTCTCTAATCAGAAATGTTGCCCAAGCGCTTCTAAGCATCTTTGCCCACCTCAGCCACCTGTGATGTTCTGATGGAGAGCTCCTGGTTGAGCTGAAGTTCTTTAGGGATTTGTTGTTGTTGCTTTCTCTCACTAGCTGTGTGCCGTCTTCATCCAAGCGAATCTATAGGACCAGCTTTAGGAAAGGAGGGGATGTTACCAAGTGGATTGTAACAAGGCCAATCTGCTTTGCCTCACAGGAGTGCCAGACCAGCAAAACTCCAGTGAATCATAGAATCATAGGGTGGTTTCTGTTGGAAAAGGACCTTAAGATCATCCAGTTCCACCCCCCTACCATGGGCAGGGATGCCTCAGTTGGATCCGCTAATAGAACAACAAAAACACGTTTAAGACCCTGCCTTTGACAGTTCAATTTTGGATGCCAGCTGCTCCCAACTGTAACGTTCCAGTCAAAGAGAAAAAGGAACAACAAAGCTTTTGCTGTCATCAGTATAAATGTTTATGGGATGGGATTGTTTTCCCTCACCGCAGCACCCCCTGGCCAGCCTTGGCCTGCAGTTCTAGGCAAGCTCTGCTGCAGTGGACCTAACTGGTTCCAGTTAGAGACGGGCAGTTTGGGAACCTGAGTCTGCAGCCAACAATAATGTTCTGGCTACTGTGTTTGTTTAACCTCGCTCTCCAGTGGATGGATATACAGTCTGTGAAAGCACTTATCAGTCTATAATGCCTTCACACTTTGTGAGCAGCAGTGTGGAAGTTGTAGACAGGAGCTTCTGCTGCAGATTGAAAATGTCTTTTTAGGTTTAATGAGGCTGGTGTTTGAAAATAGAAGGTAGAAGGTCTTGTTTGGGTGCTGTTTCTTTCTGCCTGTCTAGCAGGTTGCATGTGGCTGCTATTTCTACTGGTAGATGTTATCTATGAATTTGAACATATAGCAGAATGCAATTCAGGGCTAATTCTAAGAATTATGCCTGCTAGGTGAGATCCCAGCAGGGCTGGGGGGGTTGTTTAACAGCAGCATCTTTATGTCTGCTGCTGTGCTGAAGAAACAGCGAATGTCTGACAGGAAAAAACAGGAGCACATGGCAAATTGCTCAGTTACACTTTCATGTGCTTCTTTCATACGAGGCTGTATTCTGCATTGCTGTTCCGTTTGAGCCGTCTCTTGATTTTACATCCTTTCAGTGCGCGTTATGGAATGCAAAAGAAGCAGGTACAAATTGCACTTCTGAGCTCCAACTGCTGGTGTTTACTTGTGAGCTTGTGTAAAAGTTGATTATTAAACCCCAATAGCGCAGTTGTATCTTCTTTTTCTCATTCTTATTCTGTACTTTCTGGCCCTGGCTCAACTGATGTCTTTGGGGCAATCCTTTGAACCATGCAAAAATCATCTGGTTTAGGGTTTTGTTGTAAAAAATCACAACTCCACACTGTTTTTTCCACAGGTCCAGCTCGCATCCTAGACATTTTGATTGCACCTGGCTGGATGTCAAAGCTGATGTGGGTTTGGGATAGGGCCAGTCAGAAGTGATTTATGGTTTTTTCAGGTATAGCATGTGAAGTTTATGGCTTTATGTGATTTCGATTTGAACTCACCGGTTTTAAATGAAGTTTGCTTTGAATCTGGAGATAACAGAAATTCAAAGGAAAGCTCAAAGAATGCGGGTCTGCATGATTTAAGAATTGAAATATATTGTTCGGGCAGACTCTTTGGAATTGAAATAACTGCATTTTTGGAGAAAGCTAAAGTTAATAACACACATTGAATACACATGCAATCTGGGCCATCATCTAATGGAAATCCCTGTAGCTCCTATTCGCTTTCCTGAAACTAAACCAATTTCTGTGACAAAACAGAATAGCCTTTGCATCTCCCACTCATTTCTGAATCACAGGCCTGTGTTACGTCCAAAAGTCTACCCAAGGAAATGTCCCTTTGGAAATGAACACTCTCATTTTTGTTGTGAAGCAGAGGAATTTATCATCATGTCACATCGCAAACAAACTATCGATGCCATGTCACATTGACTGCAGTGTTTTCATGCACATAAAGGTCACTTTCCAATTACTAAGAAATCCAGCCAGACCTTCAGCTGAAAGCTGAGGCTCTGGGCTAAGAAAGCTGGAGTAACATGCTATTGAATACTAAGTCTGCAAGGTCCAGACACCCTCGGCTTGTCCAGATTCAAAGGGGAAGTGGCTTTGCTGAGGCTGGACATAGCGACTGGCAATGGGCTTTACTTAGAAGACGTAATCTGCTTCCCAATCCCACAGCCAAATGCTGTTCTTCATTACACGGGTAAAACTGACAGATGAGATTTCCTCTTACTTCTGAGCCAACTGAATCTGGGAGTAATATAACATCAGTGTGTTACCTCAGGAGTTTTATCAACTTCCAGTTGATAAAGCTTTTCTGTTGCTCACCTGCCTGCATGCCTTTTTCCCGGAGCAGGATATGCTGCAGTTTTTCATCTTTTGCCATTAGACCTTTTAAGTACCCCAGTGAAAACAGGCAAAAGCAGACAAAGAGTATGAAACTTGGTGAAACTGTGTTATCAGGCACAGAGGACAAGGAGAGGTTTGGAGTAGGAGCTGCAGTTCATGAGCATCAGAGATAAGGGAAAGCTGCTGCTGAGGAAGGAGCAGCAGATGAGAAGGTAAGAAGGCTGTTGAAAGAGGGAGGACACAGCTTTCTGTCATCATCTGACGCTTATAATCTGTGCTGCTGAATCTCAGACTTGGGTTTGGGCTTTTGTTTTGCTTTTTTACAACAAAAAAAAAAAGGGTATTTTAAACTCATTGTTACTGCACATAAAAATGTAATATATGTACCAGTTTGGAAAAAGAAACTTTGAATGCTTTTTCTGAATCTTGGAGGCCAACCTGGAATGACCCAGTGCTGACTTTCATAGTTGGACAGACAACTGTTGACTCAAATCTTCTGATGGGTCAAATCCAGAACACTAATAAAAGGGACTAGTCCTAAAGCATTTCGGACCAGAGCCTAGATGACAACCCAGAGCAAAATTCCTGATGCCCCTTGAGTAAGGCTGTGTGTACAGTTTCCATCTGAGCTCTGTGGGTTCCTGAGGTTTGAAATGGTCCTAGAAATTGGCTGATTTTTGAGGTGTTTGCAGGAACCCAAATGGTGGCCAACTTTTTAATGGTTCGGTGCTTATGAATGCGAGCAGTTTCATTCCTCTGTAGCTCCAGCCCAATTCTAAATGAGAAGAACAGTGCAACAGCTTTCAGAACAGATTGGAGGTCTGTGCTGCAGTCGGCAAACTGGGTGGTGTCCATGTGGCAGTCAAGCTGCCTTATAATATCGGGCAATAAACAAGCAGGAACCTTTCTGATATTTAGCAACCGCACCACAGTTTCTCATCCTTGGGTAAGATTAACCTTAGGTCTGCAAAAACAATAACATATTGAAGAAGAAAAGGTCTGGGTGACTGCCAGCCCCCTTGTCTGGCAATGGAGGGAGAAAGTTTTCGTCTGTAAGGGATGTGTTAAAATGCTGCTTATGGTTGGGATTCTCTGGCATGTGTTGAGTTAAATATAAATAACATTCTGCAGAGCAGCCAGCTAAAACCTGGAGATTAATTAGGTTTCAGTATTAGGGTTGCAATCTGTTCTTTAGCTGGATCTTCAAACAATAGACTATGTTGCTTGTGCCTCCACGGGTTTCCTATCAGTCCATGAGCTTTTCCGTGCACTTGTACAACTTCACTCAGGGTGTTGGGTGCTCCACAAGCAGATGGTATTGTGGGATTTACCAGTAGGTCCTGCCCCTGCTTGTTCTGTGGTTGCTGTTTTGCAGATGGGATAGGGTATAGCCCTGTTCATCCCAGAAACCTGCAGCATTGCCTCAGTGCAGAAGTGGCAGCAGTTTGGGGCATGTTAACCATCTCCACCCGTTGCCCCCAGGAGGTTGCTCTCCACTGTCTGATGCACAAGTGCTGGCTATGGCCCTTCACAGCCATGCATAGCTTGAAGACCTGGTCTGGAGGAAGCCCCACCATAGGACAACAGATGGGATTTTGGGAGCAGACAGATCTGCACAAAGGAGAGTTGCTTTGTTTAGAGCAGCCCATGGGCATGCAGACAGGCATGTCCACTGCAACCACAGCGTCAGCCATACACCAGAGCTTAGGGCAGCATCCCTGCTCAAATAGCAGCTTTGTCTGTATGCAAGTAGAATTGTATTGATGTTATAATGTGATAAACAAGGACTGTCAGTGTGTGCAAAGCCTGTGGTGTCTGGCTGTGCTTGCTCAATGGGAAGGACAGGGTGGGAAAGCATCTCTGTATCTAACCTACTCCTATGGGGAGATATATCCTTCACGTATCTGTGTGCTTGTTTGTCCCTTCTCTTTGTAACATCTGAGCACATTTTTGTGGCTAATGGCTTTTACCCTGAAGACACGTGTGTGATATGTGCGAATATCATCCTCGTCTTACAGACAGGAGGCTCTCAGGCTTGGAGAAACCAAGTACTGTCCAAAAGGTTGTAATGGAGCCATGCACTGGGCACACTCAGGTTGAGACCTGCTCCAATGCCCAGTCCACAGGATCAGTGATCCTCAACCTATAGTTCATCTGCAACAGGAGCCCATCAACACAACACTTCCCAAAGCCATGGGATGGCTGGGAATCATTCACAAGGGTGCCTTCCAAAATCTACTCTCTAACAAATTTTCCCATATTACTTTGAAGGAAAACCTTATGAGGAAATTGAGTTGATTGCAATAGTAAATGCATTTTAGATGTGGCAATGAACTAAGTGCTCCCGATATATCACTTTTCCCGTTCTGCTGACACGTTCCTCAGTCCCCTGGAGTAAGAGAAGGAAAACAGGAGAGGCGGTTTGAAGAACATGTTGTCCCTGTGATTGACAAGAGGTTGTATAAATCAGTCAAAGGGAATCCTCCAGGCATTCCCTCTTGTGGGAAGATCCCACAGTGCTCCTTGGCCTTGTTCATTCTGTCTCTCGATGTTTGTGTACAAAATGTGTGGGTGGGAAACGAGCTGGATTAGAACCTCTGAGAGGAACAGACATCAGCTCCTTTAATTGAAAGCAGCTTCCTAGGGAGGGGTATGTCATGGGCTTCCAGTAAGTAGACACAAATAGTCCCTGCATACTTTGGAGCAGATACTAAGGCTCCTGTGGATCCCCAGTTGGTGTGTGGGTCTGAGAACCTGGATAAGCCCCAGTGAGTGAAGTTTTGAGTCTTGCGTGATGCCGTCATCCTTCAAAGCAAATACTTCAGTGTTTGGTAACACCCTGAAGTGAAAAGTACATCTATTCCTTCTTCCCTTCGCAGCTGTCAGGTGCTTTAGCTGCTGTTCTGCATCGCTGTAGCAAACTGGAGGATGTTAGAAAATGATTTATTTCCCATAAGCATGAATTTCTAAGAACTTATAGCCCTGAGGAGAGATGATGTTCTGTCTTCCAAGCCATTGGAACTTCCAGAACCATCTTTAAAGTGGTGGTACTGCAGTAATAAGCATCTTCACTCTCCTGCCATGTTCTAGGGGCACCTTAAAAGCAGAGGTGTGAAAGACTCTCCCAGCAAATGAGACTTTGTGGTTGTGGTGTGACACTCAATAACTGGATAGAATTGAGAAGGGGATGTGTTTACCACGTGTGTTAGAGCCTGTTGAGATGGTGGAGTCTGTAGGTAGTGGATTTATCCAAGCAGATTGTTATTGAAAAATCTTAAAGAGCTTTTTGGCCATTAGCTGGATTTAGTAGAGAGCAGGTAGTACAGAAGAGACTCTTATAGCTACTGTCCATGTCATGTCTGTTAGACTTTTCCCACACTTCTCAATCAATACTTTTATCCTAAAAGAACTTTTTACCCCAGTACCATTTTGAAGCACTTGTCTGAGTAGTGATGGGGCAGCCTCAGCAGGAGGATGCTTATCTAACCTGCTCAAAGAAGAGGAGCCTATGGATGCTGCACACCTCAGCTGCACATGTCTCAAACATAGGGTTTTATTGTGATGTTACAATTTTTGCTGATATTCTCAGGCAGAAGCAGAAAGTGCTCAGGCTCACACATGCACACAAATCAAACAAGGCATTTAAAAGTTATCGGAGATTTCCAGCCCCAACTCAGCAGGGGTTTATTTTGGGTTTGGGTCAAACTTTTGGTGAAGGTCTGGGTGATTTCTTAATACGGTTTTCACTCATCCATTAAGTGGCACTTAAAATACACCAAACACCAATACTTTTGTTTCTTTCAACCACCTTTTTGGACCGGGAGAGCAGGAGGAGATGTAAGAATAAGAGCAAAATCATATAAAAGTAATGAGACCTTTGTTCACGTCAAAGAGCTCTCTGACCATATAAATTGCAGATGTGGGTAAGATAAATTCCCTAGCTGGAGAGGTATGAAAATAAAAACCATGCTCCCAACACGAGACAGGCTGCTGAAAATGCAAGGAGGGAGAATTGCGAAATGGTACATGTCGAATTGCTGGCCTGGATTTCAAATGCCAAAGATAGTTTATGTAAAGCCTTGCTCTGCTGTAAAATGTAACACTATCCACTGGCTAGCCTCAATGAAGCTTGGTCCCAGTTGTTTCAAAAAATAAATAAACTCAGAATCTTCTTCCAGCCCATTAAAACTGATTTATGTTTTGCCCATAGATTCCTCTGTGCTGGATCTTGAGGGACTCAGATTATAGAGGTGATTACCTCACTTCTAACCAATCTGATTTCTCATTCCCAGGCATCTCAGGCTTTCTTTGCATTGCCTGGACTTTGCCTGCAGAGACCAACAGGGCAGTTCCATGCTGGAATCCACAACCGAGTGGGCACAGGATTCTGAATGGTTAAAAACATCTCTGTTAATTCTCTTGTTTCACTTTCAGAGTTTTCTTTTTGTTTTAATAATCAGGGGAATTGCTTATGAGAACAGCTTTACTGGCAGCACATCACCACCTGATTGCTCATCTCAGGCTCTGGTCCTGGAATGAAATCTAATAGTGTCCCCAGGAACACATAACTTCAGTTAGCACCTAGTGCAAGTGGTCAGTCCTTGGCTCTCCTGTGGCCAGCTCAACTGCTGGAGATGCTTTGGCTCCTTGGGTTACATTCTTAGCTTCATTGCCGCTAGACTGTGTGACCACAAGGAGCATCCTCTATCCCCATGATACTGGTAATGACAGTCATTGAGTTCACCAAAGTGTTGTGAATCTTAACAAGTACCCTTCAGATGCTCTAACAGCTGAAATCATCCTTCCAATGCAGTTGTAGCCTTTTGCATGGTGGATGGTTCCATCCTCATGTTTGCTGGAAGGATGAAGGCTGTGGTCACGCATGTTTCTTTTTTGAAGCAGCTTCACTGGGCAATGTGTTTTCAGGGTAAATCGTACCATTTCTTGCAGCTTGAGTTTCACATCTTACATACAGATGGCACTGCAAGCCTCTCTGGTACTTAGATTCAGACATCATCTTTGAGCTTTTCATCCATGCCAGCATTTGGTATTCATCTACTTGGTTTTTACTGAAGAGAGCAGTTTGCTTATAATGTCATTGCTGCCTGCCATGGAAGGTGCTCTAGGTATAGGAAGAAGGTGATTCCACTTGAAGAAACTAGTTGGCAATACAGGAAACTACATTGCTTAAATTGGGTTGTAGAGACAGGACTTTCCTGGCTATACTTGCTTCCCAGTTTACATGGCCATCTGTGGCTTCCCTCGGGTAACATGCACGTTTACATAGGGAATTGCTTGAGTACTGTGAAAAGCATCTGCAGGCTGTGTGTGCTGTGAGTTGGTGCGTTCAGAAGCGATCACCACTTTCACTCCAGTGGGAAGAGTCGTGGTCCATTTGGGTAAGAGCAAGGTTGTTCTGAGTGCTGTCAAAGACCTTGTACCAAGTTAAGAGTCAACTGTCGGCTTCCATCCAGCTGCTGGGAGTCTTTAGCTCCTTTTTTGATGCATATTTTTTCTTGTTGACGTGGAAACCCTGAAAACTTAACTTTTGAGTCATCTCACAGTATTTAGAAACATCATTATTGTGCGTTATTTGATTCTAGCAGTGCATCTGGACTTTAAACACTCAGAATCCTTCCTTACCATCGTCTATGTCTGTTTTGGTGTTTCTCTTTTCTCCCACAGACGTGTCGAACTAAGGTGATTGACCTGAACGATGGTGTCTCTCAGTATGCCTGGTATCCCTGCACGGCCAACTTCCAGTACTCCCACATGGCACAGACTGTCTTCTGGCTGAAGGTAGGAAATGCAAATGTCTTTCAGAAGTCTTCTCTTTGCCTCCCTAAACTAAGTTTTCCCGACAGGCAAAACAGCATGGGAGAGCCTTCCCAGAGCTGAGCTGATCCTTTCTTTGAAGTACAGTTAGTGCAGAACAGCAAAACAAAGTCTTTGAGCACTGTCTGGAGAGTCAGTAGGGAAGTCCCCTCCTGTGATGAAGCTATTGTGACAGCCCTCCAGCCGCAGGGCTGTTTGACTCGAGTGTAGCATCTAGTTTGTGTAGGAGAGGTTGGAAGGGAAGGTTCCTGTGTGATTCAGGATGGGAATTGTGATGGGAATTGTTTTATTACAAGTCCTGGACTGACTCTGGGGGTTTCTTTAAGCCCACCACAGTTCTGCACCTCAGCCTTTGTGGGGCTTTTGTTTTCCCAGGCTTTTTTTTCCCAGCCTATGGTAGCTGCAGCAGTCCTAGTTCACTTGGTCACTGATGGGACCTATTACCTGGATCAGAAGCAGGAGACCATTGGTGTGCAGCTGTTTGACACCAAAGAGCAAAGCCATGATCTTGGTAAGACTGTAATTAAACTCCCTCTTTATTGCTTGCTTAATCTGCTGGTACCTCTGTTCACAATCTGACTGATACTTCTACCCAGTTGTTCCAAGGGTAATTGCTTAAGGCTCCAAGCCCTGAGTTTCACTTGAGTTTGTTGAAAATGATGCATCATTTTATACAGATGTTTCTCCATACCTGTTCATTTTGTGTTTGCTAAGTGATTAGTTCCTCTTTAGTCATTAAAATAAGCACTATTTCAATGCTTTATACACAGTATCTCCCCGGGGAGGCATTGGCAGTGACGCAGATGAACTGCTGGTAGCAGGGAGTGAGGGGCCTCCACCAGCTGCTGCAGCAAACGCTTATGCATAGCAAGGTGTAGTTGGTGGATCTCTATTCCTGCTTGCAGGAGGCTTCCACAGGTTTTTAATGGCCAAAGGTTTTCATGCAGAGTATTTAAGGTCCGATGAAGGTCTAACACCAGGGCCCTTGCAGGCTCTTTGCATGGCCTCAAGGTGTGCCTGGTAGTGTCTGTGGGCCTGCCAGTTGTGCTGAAGTGCCAGGATAGACCATTTATGTCTCTACCATGGGCAAAGGTCTCTGAACCTGGGAAAGGTGTGTCTGATGAATTGATTCTGGCTACATTAAAGCTCCGGGACCAAGCAGCTCACCATAGCTTCCAACTCCATGTCAGAGCTGGACTCACAAATCCCTTTCCATCTGTTCCCTGCCCTTTTTTCCACTAGGAAGGAAACTGGCCATGTCACTTTGACAGGTTTTTAAGGAAAGATAACCCCCCATTCTCAGCTTTCTGTTTCACCATAACTTAGCAATTTTGACAAGCTGAAACTCAAATGAACTTCCTGCTAGTGATGAGAAGCGACATACACAAGTGGCAGGTATGGGTGACTGTGCAGGGCGGCATGTGTAGGAAAAGAAAGGAAAGAAAGTATGTGTGGTGTTGAACTGACATTCATAGCAAGTTGTGCAGGTTGAGTCAGGATAGAGATCCCAGTTTGCCAGAGGCCCTGGATTAGTCTCATCCTCCTCCTCCTTTCACAGAACAGTGGCACATAGCTCTTTCCCTCTGAGAAATAAATGCTGGAGACACAGGCATGCCAACAAACACTTAATGTAACGTTTTATAGAGACAGACAAAGAGCTTGTGAGAGAAAGAGAACCAGAAAGAGGAGCAAAGAGGAAACGGAGGGTTAGGTTTTGAAATCCTCAATGAAGTTGCAACATGAGCTTGGCATGGCTCAGCCCGACGCCTGGAGATTTTCACAGCTGAAATGCTGCCTTCATCATGGAAAACCCTTCTGACCTATTCCAGAGGCTGGCCTGGAGCAGAGGAGAGGTGTAGGTAGGCTGCCCAGCACTTCTCACCCAAGCAGAGCTCTCAGTCACTGTTTTGTCTGAGTTCTGGCTGTGGCATGAGGTCCTTTCCCTGGATATTGTGTTTGATGTGTTGGGATTATCACGGTGGTGAGCTAGAAAGTGCAGCTGGGATGCAAACCTTGGCATGCCCTGGGTGCAGGATTGACTGCAGACAGTCAGCCAGCCTTAAGCAGAAGTTAATGGCAAACCAGAAGTACATCCAAAAGGAACTAGCAATAATTTAAAGCTTCATCAGCCCTCAGAGTGCTGAAGACACTCCTATGAGCAAAATGTGGCCTATCCGCAAGTGCAGTTTCCCACCTTGATCAGAGCAAATTTGTACCGGAAATGAGAAGCTTCTTCTGAGTCTTGGTAGGAGATGGAGAGTTTGGGGTACCAAAGACCTCAGTACTGTTAGTTCAGAGCCATTGTGGGCAATGAAGTTCATCTGCTTGGTGCTTGCAAGAGCTGTTGAGCATTGAATAGGTGGATATAGAGCTACAGAAAGAGGGGCAAGTATGAAGACAGCTCTAACTCCATGGCACCTCTATGTCCGGAGTGGTTTTTGCTAATCAAGGTAGGTTAACTAAATGAACCTGACCTGCATCCCCTGCTCACCTTGGTTGGATCAGAAAGCACCAGCAACTGCAGCACAGCTCCAAGGGTCTGTTTTGTTGTGGACACCACCTGAGTGCAAGGAATGAAATTGAAGTGAATAAACAGCCTCATACCATAAGGTCTTTCTTGGCTTCCCATCAGAGAAGGCAGAAACTTCCAAGGAATTTGGGAACCCGGGATTTTGAGTATTAACTGCACCTGTTTGTAAGTGAGAAACGTGCACCGTTCCACAAGGAGCTGATATCAAAAGGCCTGTGGGAGGCAAGCAGACAGGGAGGTTATTTCAGGGTCAGCTAAAGACCAAAACAAAAAGAAGTTTGCTTTTTTATTCGGTATTATTTTTGCTTTTATTACAGGAAGATATTTTTAAAGTAGAGGGTGGGAGATGGATCCTTAAAGAGAGTGGTCAAAGTCTGTCTTAATTCACAGGAAATCACTTTCTAAGGAGAAGAAGGAAAACTTTTTTATTCCTTCCTTTTCGAGTCAAGAAACCTGAACTGGGAAAAATTAATAATATAATAATAATAATAGAACCCCCTGAGCCAGTTAAACATGCAAATAGAATTTAGTTTATTTTCACATTCACTAGTGGAGCTGGGAAGCCAAAGGGCCTGCGCCAAAGCCGTTGCTGGGAGCTCCAGTGAAGGGAGCTGGAGCCAAGCTGATCCTCGGAGTGATGCCATGGAGCTGGGGAGGCAGGGCTGTGCAGGCAGCCTTCAGCCTGTGAATCTCAATTAATGACTCTTGAGGCCAGCTGACAGCTCTCTGTCCTTTGAGGTACCCCTGAGATGGATTCATCCTGTTTGAATTCAGGCTGTCTCCACTTGAATGTAGGGATTTCTTCCCAACTATCACTAGGTGTCTTGTCTGATGAAGAAAAGGGATCATTGAAGCCTCCTTGTCACCTCTGTGGTGCTTCTTTGCACTTCAGCCTCTTGACAACTTCTGTTTTCCTGAGACACTGTTATTTTCTTCTCAAATGAGATCACCTGTAAAGTCCTCAATGGGTCCATCACCCTCATGTCTCTCTCCAGGACCATCTTTGCCTTTGTTAGCAAAGAACAAGATACCCTAAGGCTTAAAACCATCAAACAAATCAAAACTGTGCACACTTAGTGTAGGGCTCATGCAAAAGAAGTTTTAACTTGAGTGCTAATGACACACACAGCTACCAGCAGGCCGCTGGTACCCTGCCCACGGTGCATGAAGCCACCCAGCCTGCTGATACCGTTTGATGCACGGTATAAAGCCTCCAACTGTCCTCTCAGGACTGGTTTTAAAATAGTGTGACTCCGCTTCCTCCTTGCTGGTTACTCCTGGTTTAACAGAGCACAATAGAAGCAGAGCTGTGGTCTAAAGAAACTGCTCTGAGAGCTTGCCGCGCTTGTGGAGAGAATGGCAGCCTTTCTTCAGCTGTCTGGAGGGATATACTTCCCTGCTAAGCTCTCCAGAGCCATTTGTGAAGCCCCTCCAGGCAGCTTACCATAACTTTTCAGCTCTATAGGGGCATTCCTATGGGTGAAATGCTTCTGAAGTGCCCATGGCTCCAGGAAGCGATTGTGTTAAGCCTGACCCTTCCTCTGATCTTGTCTCTCCTCTGGCAGGTGTCCACGTCCTGAGCTGCAGGAACAATCCCCTGATTATCCCCGTCATCCATGACCTCAGTCACCCTTTTTATCACACCCAGGCTGTCCTCATTAGCTTCAGCTCCCAGTTTGTGGCCATCTCCGGGGTGGCCCTGCGTTCCTTCCACAACTTCGACCCCATCACCATCAGCAGCTGCCAGCGAGGACAGACCTACAGCCCAGCAGAGCAGAGGTGAGCCTGTCAGCGAGCTTCCCCCTGCCCCACACCGCCTGTGCCGGGGGTTAGGAGGGGGCAGGAGGGGCACAGGAGCTGAACCCTGCTGACCCTTTTGTGTGCCTGCTAAAAACCCGGCTGTGTTCTCATTGATCAGGATGGATGGGACATTTAACCCGCATGGAATACTGTTAGTGAATTATTTCCTCTTCCTTTCTCCTCCCTCCTTTATCCCAAGCTTGAAATTGGGGCCAGTTAACTCTCCATACATTCCCATCACGGCATCATTTTCACCACTCACAAACATCGGCTTCAATCTAAACCTCTTTGTGCTGCTGAAGTGCTGCAGGGACCTCCCACGGGAGCAGTGGCATGGAGACGAAGTGATGCTTGTGCCCTGGCAGGGATGGATTGGGAGAGGTGCTTGGCCCCATACAGCGGGTGCTCGGCCACCAGCATTTGTGGTGCTTTTACGGCCGCGGAAGGGCCCTCAGAACCTCTCCGGATCCATCCCACATACTGAAAAGCTCTGTGGGACCCCCCAGGATGAAAGGTTTATGGCTACCGTTTTATTCTTGTTGTTATTACAGACACATCAATAGATCACCACCAACCCCTCTCAGTCTCTGCTTTACAGCATCCCACAGAGATTGTGACCTTTCATGGCCTCTGGTGCGGCAGCTTCATGGAGCCTTTCAGCAAGGCTGTGAAAAGAAGAGGGGAGAATTTAGCAAAACCCCTGAAAGAATCTTTTTTGTGATCCTTTGTCCATTCAAAGTTGTGAGCAGTCATCATACCGTAGCAGCAGCAATGGTAAAACACGTTGCATATCCCAGCAAACCTCTGCTCAGCCCTCCAAAGCAAGTGGTCAGGCTTTTTGATAATGTTCTGGCTTGGGTTTAGGACCTGCTTTTATTCCAGGAAAAGCAGGAGGGGGAGAAAAGAGGGAGAGGGAAGGGAAAATAAAATTAAAAGACCCTAAGAGAAGAGTCTATCTATAGTTAAATCAATCCAGTCAGTGCGTTCTGACCTAGATTCGAGGAGGCTGATCAGCCTGTGCAATAGGTTGTATAAATTCAGAGGCCCAAAGACAGCAGGATCAGGTTTCAGAGGAGAAGCCCAACTTGTGGAAGCTTGGCCAAATCCCAGTGCAAGAGCGGGAAAGACCCACTGGAAGGAGATGGTGAGAAGCAACCGGGTGCTCCAGAGGGCTGAGGTGCAGGACCACATTCCTCCCTCTCAATTGTTCAGTAGGAACTGAACCATTTGTTCACTTATGAAATTAGAAGTGCTCTGTGTTTAGAAAGTTATTTCCTTAATAAGAAATGCATTCCCCTAAGGCGACGTTTCAGTGAGCCTCTGCAGCCCAGCACACTAACCTTTAAAACCCTCTTGAAGAAGAATCACACACCACACCCCCCCTTTGCCTCTGCTTATTCTTCCTGATGTTTTTCATTGGGCTTGTTTTGTTTTCGGGATGCACTGAACCCTCGCAGCCCCTTTGCTCTCAAAATCATCCCTCAGAGCCTCGCTCCTTCAAAGGAACGTTTTAGGTCTTGCAGGTTGTAATGCTGGATTGAGCATAAAGTTTTCCAGGTCAGTCCAGGAATTAGAAACTCTCTGAAATAAAGCCCTCATCCGAAGCCAACTGGGACCAGCAGGATTTCTTCCATTGGTGACAGTGCTATAGTGGAAAACCTCCAGTTTGCCTTGTGATGGAATCATTTTGGGTGATCATATATGCTTTGTTCTGTACAAGAAACTCTTACGCAGTTCAGGTGTCCAAGATGTAGGGAAAGTTGTGCATTAAGTTGTGCAGCCGGGAAATAGGTGACACCTTTGCTGTCACCTTTGCTGTCACCTCCCATCTTTTTCCTTTGTTATCTTTCCCAATCCAGGAAGGACTTAGAAAGAGGGATTTTGTCCAATTTATTCTTAACCAGTTCAGAAGCTGGATGTAGGTTTTCTGCCTTCTTTGCTCATGGTCTCCCCATCAGACTCTCTTTGGGTGCAGTCCCAGCCTTCCCTTCTCCCCTTTCCCCAGTGTTTGTTTTGCCTAATGTTATTTCTAAGATATTGAATTTTAAAAGGAACTTTCCTTCCTATATGTAAGCATCAATTTTACCTCTTTCATTTTCCTTAGGTCAACATGGATGTTTTTCCTGCTTTTTGGCTTTTCTCTACTAGAGATATGATTTCTCTCTTCAAGGAGAATTATTTTGGTTGGAAAGGATTTATAGCCAGATACAGACACTTCAAGGCGAGGGTGCGGGTTTTAAGTGTGAGGGAAAAGAAATATATCAGCCCTTAAGAGTTAACAGAGCTTTATTTTGAGGGTGAATGGATCACTCCCATGGGTTAGTGACAACTTAATAACTGAAAATAAAACATATGCTCATTCTTCTTTCTTAAACTAAGCATTACAGTATCTTCGAAGAGGAAAAGGAGCCTAAATGCAGAAGATATTTTATAGGTTGTTGTCCTCAGTCATCGTTAGCCCGTTTGAAAATCCATTCCATCCTTCTGAAGACATTTATAGAGGGTTTGAATAAAAAAACCCAGCAAAACTCTGCTTTCCAGTTGTATTTTCCCAGTTGTTGGGTTCTCTCCTGCAGCTGGCCACAAACAGGAGAAGTTTACTTCACTGTTGGAGATGTGCTACAAAACCGACAAGCTTTATTTGCACGTCACATCCTTAGATATAATGGCCCTGTTAGTTCTTCTCTTGCACTTTATAGCTCAAATTATTATACTTTTATTATTTCCTATTTAACCTCATAGAGCGCCGGGTGAAATTGGGTGTGTAGAAGCAGAGGTATAACTTGCCTCCCTGCAGTCACTCGAGCAGCAAGGAAGGCTGGTGCCTTGGGGCTGCCTTTGACAGCAATTCCTCAGAAATCAGGTTTTCGTCCTATTCACTGCACAGGAAGCATCAGCTGGGGCGCCCATCCCGGCAAGGCAGTTCTTGTGAAGCACTGCTTTCCCTGGGTGGCATTTCCCTGCTGTGCTCACCACATATGCCTCCTCCTGGAAACTGCAAGGTGTGAAAACCCAGGTAAACATTCCCAAATCTCAGCTGTGGATTTCAGGAGTTTCCAGCTTCCTAATTCACCATTAATTCCATGTTCATAATGAAGATAAGCCTCTCTGCTCCTGGAGCAGGCTCTGGCTGACCATAGCCCTCCTGTGTGCATGTCCCAACATCGTGCAGCTCCCTATGCTTCCTAGTCAGTGTAGCAAAAAGGTTTTCCTTTCCTTTGGTTAAATATTGTCATGAACTCATTGCTATTGCTTCTGCAGGGAAGATTTGGGGTTTACCTTCCTCCCTAAGCGTGCACATCTGGGCATTTGGCAGCTGGAGGGACCAGCGCTGTAAATCAAGACCCACTCTTGGCCAACATGCCATTGCCTACCCTCACTATGGCCTCAATGGAGGGCCATCCTCCATGCTTCACCTTTTGCTGCCCCAAACAAGCCCTAGGGAGATGTAGCCCATTCCAGCTCTTCTCTTTGTCTTGTTCCCTCCTGCTGTCAGCTTCCTCAACAAGAAATGATGAAGATAAATCTTCAGCAGTGGAACAAATGCAACTGCCCTTTGTAACTGTGGTTATTTTTTTCTTTTCATAAAGGGGAGGGGGAAAGGATTTCTCCATCTCTGGGGGTTTTTTTGGTGAATTAATGCAGCTTTCTCTTTCCCGATCCCGCTGCCTTTCCCCTGCCCTGTGTTCTGTCATTAAGCGCAATCTCTGTCAGCTTGCTCCTGGTGAAATTAATGAATTTCTCACAGAACTGTTAATCATAGAAGCTTTGGTCCGTGACATGTGTTATAATTCAATGGGCTTTTTAACCTTCGCCCCAGTTTGGTAATTGGCAAACAGCATCATTTGGCTTTTATTAAAGTGGAAGGCGATGTGTTCTCTTTGTTTGCCTGGACAGACTCTGGCAAGGAGACCTGCAGGGTTGCTAACGCCCAGACACACACAGTCCTGCTTCCAGGCTGGAAGGGTGAAGGGGCTTTAGGAGCTTTATCAATTCAATATGGACCCCCCCAAGCAGGAATATGGCCCACAGCAGGGTGTAAGCAGGCTGAAGGCAGAGGCAGTCCCCAGGGAGAATGTTGTTGGTCTGGTGGTGGGGACATGCTGGCTTGTGTCTCTCACAGTTCACCTGGTGTTGGATCAAGTGTTTTCTGTAAATCTCTGGGTTTATGCTCATTCCTGACCCTATCAGTTTGAATTAGAGTTTTGCTGTGATTGCAGGCAGAGTCAGGCCCAATGGTACTGCTGTGAGATCACTGAAGGGACCAGAGAAGGGACCATCGCTACTCTTTTGGTGGACTGAATTTGAAGGCAAACACCTAAAAAGGGCTTGATCCTTCTTCCAGTGGCGCAGTCAGCACAGGTCCACTGGTCCCCATCCAGCCCCAAAGATTCAGGTGGATGTTCTTTGAGATTTTGTGTTAGTACGAGGGCACCAATGAGTTTTAGCTGAAGACTGAGGAAGAGAAATTCATTGCTCCCTTTGTAGTTCAGGCTTCTTTCATTTCTACAACAAGGAATGTGGCTAGCAGCCTTTGCTGTTCAAAATGCTGCATATATGTTTGGGTTAGAGAGAGAATCTGCTCTTCCCTTTAGGTAAATCTCTACAGAGGAAAAGACTAACCCATTGTAAGGATAGAGCTCTTAGAAAAACCCTCAGAAGGCTACGTGTGTGTGAGTTGTATGTATGGTGGCATAGAACAAAACCAAGGTGTGCTTCAGATCTGCAGCCCAGCCAAGCCTGGCGTCTGCAAAAAGGAAGCTTTTCCTGTGCACAGTAGATAATGGTGTGGCGATTCTCATAACAGCTACATACTATGAGCTTTTAGTCTCACCTATGCAGATATACTCATGAAGGAAGCAAACAATTATGGCTTTATGTTAAGATGAGTTCTTGGAAAAGTGCTTGACCCCAGGGTTAGGAAAAGAAAGTTTGGCTGCTATAGGCTTTTTCAAAGAGGAAGTCCTGGCTTGGTTTTATGTGAGCAAGGAGGAGTTCCACATAATTGTTATAATTCTCTATAAACATGTTAAAATACAAATGTTTCTAGGATTGTGTCACTAAGACCCCAATTTAGCAAAGCCTTCAGCTATTTGCTTACATTCCCTTGTAGCCAAATCTATCAGTGGGACTTAACCATGCTTTTGAAGTTAAGCACGTATTTAAGTGCCTTGCTGAATTGAAGCCAATGTTGGCACAGAGAAATAAAGATTTGGAGGCTAATGACTGAGCTCATTTAGATTAGGGATGGGCAGAATGGATGTGAATAAAGTAAGAACTGGCTCAGAACCTTAGCCTACATGTTCAGGGTTTTTTTACATCATGGAAATCCTCTGCCTTGATCTCTATTTGTAACATGCTGCAGGCAGTAGAATGCATGCAAGGAATCCACTACTCTTTGCACTCACCTTGGTGTGAAAACATTGCTTTAGGCAATCGTACACTACCAGGGCAAGAACAGGAATAGGTGAATCCTGAGGTGGATGTCATAAAATAAACTCTGCCAAGGAATATCCCAAGCACCAACACTTGTTTGTTACATATATATCAGTAAATCATCAAAGTAATGCTTGGGTCCCTTATATTGCTCTCATCCAGACCAGATCATACGCTGGGAATCAATTCCCAGGGACATTTGGGAAGTTAGGATAGATCAGGGATGATTTGAAATAGGCAGTTTTGATGAAGTCACCCAATTTTGATTGCACGAAAATGGGATAATCTGTCACATGCCAGGAATTAACATAAGTTAAATTAGAAGTTATTTCATTCTCGGATATTCTATATTGTTTCCTTCTTGAGGAATGCATAGCTTCTGGAGCATGTGATGATTAACCACTCTTCAATGGCAGTACCCGTGCACGAGCATCTGTAACCCACAATCCTTCAATATGGATGTGACGGGTTCTTTGTCTAAACTTCCTACTTGGAGATATTCATTTCTCCTTGGTCATTCTGCATTTGCAGAACTCAATTCAAGATCGTGACTTCAAAATTCATTGGGATTTGCAGCTGACAGTAGCTGATACCAAATTGGAAGCAGTAGCTAGAGAACCAGAAGTATTTAAATTGGAACCATTTGGTGGCAGTGGTTGTTTTTTTACTAAAAGTGAATGGTTGTATTGTTTGTCACTGAAGTCATTCATATAGAGTTACAGACAGAGAGAGCTGCCCAGATGATCTGCTAACCAAGGCATAATCTGGAGCCTGGAGGGGGTGGCTAAAAATGTTCCCTGGCCATTTAAGAAGACCACAAGGGGACTTGTAAACAGAGAGAAGAACATCACAATAAGTGTTTCTTAATGCCTTTGTCTGTGGCGTTTCAGTTCTGTAGGACTTTTAAGACCAGGCTTGCTCATCTGCTGTCCTGATATGAACTCAAAAAACCGGATTCTTTTTCTGCTTTACATTGATGGCAATGAAAAGCAATGCCACTGACTGCGGTGGCGTTGCTCCACATCTCCCTTTGTGCAAATTGCAAAGGTCTTCTTAGGCTTATCCTACCCTCTGAAGCCATTCAAGGCTGAATTCAGCGCTACATCAATGTATAGCGCATTGATTCACATCAGTATTAAATTAAATAGGTCTGCTATTATTTTATTTTTCCAACTTCAGTGCAAAAAGGTTTTCAGATTTTGTGGGAGTTTTGCAACGGGCAGTCAAGGTTCGCAATATGTACTTCTGAGAATGGCTTGGCAGTTGTCCTTGCTTTTTTTCCTGAATGAGTCAACTTCCTCATCACTGGAGCCCTGGCACGGGAGCAACTCATATTGCAGCCTCACCATCCGAAAAACAGAGGGGAGCAAAGTGGCAGCCTTCATGGGGAGGTTAACTGGGACGCATAGGGAAGGTTCAACATGACATCATTCATGGTTTATGCTCTCATTCAACAGCCATGTTCAGATATACCTGCTGATGTTGATTGGTGACTCAATAGCAGTGCTGGGAGATGAGTGGTAGGGTACTGCTCTGCTCAGGGAGCCACAGCACATAAGGCTGCCTGGGCGGGCTACTGCCCAAGTTAAGTCTGTGGTTCACACTCCTAAGTGATTCATATTGGGCATTTCAGGACAATTGCACATGGGTGTTCTCTTCATCTCACTTCTCTGCAAGAGAGCACCTGGCCACTAGCATATGCTGTCCACTTGTTCTTCTTTAGGACAAGACGAAATGGCCTCAAGCTGCACCAGGGGAGGTTTAGATGGAGATGAGGAACAATTCCTTCCCCAGAGGGTGCTCAGGCATTGAAACAGGCTGCCCAGGGGCAGTGCTAGAGTCACTGTCCTTGCAAGTGTTCACACACCATGTAAACAAGGCCTCAGTGCCATGGATTAGTGGTAGCCTTGGAAGTGCTGGGGAATGGTTGGACTGGATGAGCTTAAAGATCTTTTCCAACCTGGTTGATTCTATGATTCCATGATTCCACCATCTCATCCACAGTCTTATAGGTCAGTGCAAAGTGAGATCCATGGCAGTGTAAATTTGTACGTCAGTCAGTTGCAGTGTCTGGAAAGCATGCATGAAACCCTTGGTATGGGGCAGAGGTGATCCTGCTGACAGCAGGATCAGTGCATAGGTCAGCTCCATAAGAGGATCATCTGTCCTACAGAAGTAATGAGCATCACAGTTGCAGTGCTGATAGATGGGGCGCTGTTTGTTGCGTATAAGGGTATCAAGTTGGCCAACACAGAAGTGGAATTCTCCTGCCTCAGGCCTGTCAGCAGCAACACTTTGTGCACAGTAAGGAAATAAGATCTTTCTGAATGTAGAAATTGTTTATGGCTCATCACACTCCAGGGAAGGGCTGCAGTGAACAAGTAACCTTAAATTGCAAGCAGCGGGCACTTCCCATATAGCACTAGTCTGGGACAGAGCAATGAGTTGTGGAGGTACATAATACTGTCGTTTAATCTGATCTAGGGCTCAGTGAAGACATGTGCAGATGTGCTTCTCTATCAGTAACATGCGGATAACAATACTAGCCCAGGTGTCTCACAGGGGTGTAATGAAAATTAATTAGATAATGTCTGCTCAATGCTTTGAACACAGCAAAACATCATGGACACGCTAAGTCCTGTGCTTGCTAAGGTGGATGGGGTTTCTCTTAATGCTTTTTCTAGGAGACAGGAATAGCTTGCTTGTAATCCATTTCAAAATACGTGTATTGATGCATTGCGTTTCTTTCTTTCTATAACTTTCTGTGTTTCAGGTTCTTCCGTATCCATGCAGATGGTGAAATAAGTTGAGGTTTTCCCTCCTCCAAATTAATTTAACTGTATTTAAATCAAACTCCTTTTAATTTTCAGCAGAGGCAAATAATCTTGTAGAAATCCTTATCCCAGAGATTTTGTCTCTAATCCAGCAAAACATCCTTACACATAGCATCATAGATTAGTTTGGGTTGGAAGGGACTTTTAAAGGCCGTTTAGTCCGGCCCTCTACCATAAATAGGGACATCTTTGACTAGATCAGGTTGCTAAGAGCCTAGTCCAACCTGACCTTGAATGTTCCCAGGGATGGGGCATCCACCACCTCTCTGGGCAACCTGCACCAGTGTACTACCACCCTCATTGTAACAAATCTCTTCCTTGTATCTTGTCTGAATCTGCCCTTAAATGCTTTAAGATTCTCAGCATTTTCGTTGCCCTTTAGCTGAGGGATGTGTGCTGTAATGTTTGATTCAGGTCATCAGAGACAGTGAAAGATTTTGTGTCAGTCAGACATTTCTGTGTACACAAAAATAAAACCAAAACCTCTTTTTACAACTTATGCTGAATGTTACAATAATTAACTGTAGTGAGAGTAGTTTCCATCCAGGAAAACGTTTTATGGATGGCAGGACAGCAATTGGAGAGATCTGAAATGACAGCTTGCTGCTGAGCTTGATAAGAGCTTATCAACACAGCTACACAGCTGATGTTTGGTGTTCCTTGTGAAGTGGAATGAAATGAATGTGTTGATTTCAATCGAGTTTCTCAAAGATAAGAGTGTCTATCACAGAACCGCCTCCTCGCACGTACACACATGCACACTTATCACTAGAACTATCAGGCAGTCCTGAATTCAGCTGAGATTTAAAATTGGATGGGGCATAAGGATTGTTCTTGGAGGGAGAGTGTTTTTGTGGGATGGATGAATGGATGGATGGATGGATGGATGGATGGATGGATGGATGGATGGATGGATGTTGGTACAGGAGTAGGAAAGCCCCAGTGCAGTTGAATATTTCAGAACAGAAGGTAACTGTGCAGGATTGGCAGACTTCTCCCTTTTGCCACAATACCTGGAATTTGCTTCATTATCATCACCTTTACCGCTGTCCCTGTCCTTCTGAACACATAACTAGGGGGCTGCTCTTTGGTGAGCCGGGTTCTATATGCAGCCGGTGTACCTGCTGTGGGACAACTGATGAGTTTATCAGTCAGACACACTTGCTTTTATGGAGTGAATTAAATGAACTGACTTAAAACACCACTTCTTGCTCCCCCCTTAGCTGTGTCCACTACTCCTGCGAAGCCACCGACTGCCAGAAGCTGGAGATCGAGCATGCGCTGCTGGACTGCTCCGGCAGCGGGTGGTACAATGGGGCCCAATGCAACGTGAGCTGCAAGGCGGGCTACACTCTGCAGGTCCAGCGGGACGACGATCTCAGCAAGAACCAGGTTTGTTCCGTTGGTTTCGTGTGACCCACAAAGCAGGGATGAGCAAAAAGATGTGAAGAGATTGAGAAATAAGTGAGTCTAAACCCCAAAATCTCAGCTCAGCCTTTGGGATGGGGCTTTACCCAAATACTTCCCATCAGAATAGGAGCCATCTGACTCTGTAGGAAGAGGGACTGGCAGTGAGCAAGGCTCAGATGTTCCCCGAATTTAGAAGTTTTCAACCCAAAAGGTTAGAACATGTCTTCAGCCCTACTTTGATCTCACTGGCTCTACTCAGCCAGTGTTTCTTAGGTTGGTTTTTTGGGGGTGGGATGTTTGTGTTTTTCCACAACCAGTTTCTGGGCAAAATACCTCATTTTTATCCCTCGGGTTGAGGCTAACCATGTCTTAACTCCTTTGCAGGGTTTCAGTCCGTCTGCTCCCAACCACACCCTGACACTGCAGAAATGCATGGGAGCAAGGGGGTTGAAAGAGCACCCAAACCCCTTTGCTTCCAAACAGAGCACCAAAAACCTACCCCCAGTGAGCCAGGGGGTGCTTTCCATCTTCTCTAAGTCATGCATTAATAATCATCCTACCAAAGCAGCCTGTCTTTGTGCAGTGAGTGGGGTATTGCGGAAAACTATCAATTTCTTCAAACCTTAATATAAAATGCAGGTCCTTCATCCTGGGGGAGGTGGACGAGGTGTATGTGATGCATGGCCCAGCCTCGGCATGCCATTGGGAGCAGGGTGCAGGGCAGACACCCCAGTCTATGAGCAGGACACGGGGGTGGTTTCCCCCATCTTCTCACATGTTGTCAGGGCAGCACACGCATGTGGGGCTGGGAGGGCTGGGGCAGGCAGTGTGCTCAGCAGCCTGTCTGTATTTGTGAAATCCTGTGTTCTTCATGAACTCGCAGAAGGGAGAGCCAGAGTGAAGGGGAATGAGTCAGCCCTTTCAACTCAATTACAAAACAAATACAGGACCCCGCGAGCTGGGCCTCTTCCATCCTAATTGGCATCAGCACCAGAACCCCGGCTCCAGCTGAGCATTTTTACACAACAGAAAACAAGTTCTCAAATGAGCCTGAATGGCTGAACCAGGAAACAGTTGGAAGGGATCTGTACATTGAGCACACAGGAGTCCCAAACCAAATAAAACAGCCTAAACATGTTACATTCAAAAAGTACCTTTTGGAGACGCTCAGCCAACTGTATATGGTTTTGCTCTGAGAAGTTGATTTCAGAGCCTTGATCAGACTCATATGACAGGAGTGGAGGATTTTAGCACCCTTAGCTAATGTGATTCACTGCCTATTACAACATGCCTCCTCTCACCCTGGTCTACTATTGCACTTCATCGTCTTTTTTCCACCGATAAAACCCCTGAGGCCAATGGGTTTGTTTTGCAAGTGGAGCATCTTAAAGACATCCGTGTTCGGCTGAGCACATTAAACACATACTTTAAAAGTATACTCATGTGCTTTGGAGATCTGTTGAAAGGGAACAGACAGTTTCTTTCACTGTCGTCTTGTTTTATGTCTTTGTGTCAGGTGCTTCAAGCCAGAACTTCTGGAACATGTAGGCAAGCAATTAATTATCCAGGAAAGTCCAGAATCCATGGCTTGGATTCCTCATATTGTGTTGCATTGAATTGCATTGTGATCCTTTCACAATTGCTTCAGCTCCTCTTCTGATCACAAGCATTTGGAGATGAGATAGGACATGAGGGTTGTTACCTATGGTAAGAGGGACCTTCTGCTGTGATTGAGGAAGCTTACACTGGTTGTTGGTTGTTTCACTGTTGTCATTTAGATGGGTAGTTTGCTTGTTTGACTGATTTGAGGATCTAGAGCTGGTTTTGTCTCATTTAACTGACAGTGTGGGAGGCTGCATGAGGAAGAGGAAGAAGGAAAGTAGTTCTGCTGATGTTTCACACTCTTGGGTAGGAAGGAGGCTGAGGCGAGGTGCAATGTCTCAAAGAGCAGACTGAACATCAGTGGCCCATGACCACCACATGCTGATGAAGGTGACACCCTGGTTTAGCACCTGAACAGCATTTGTCTTCTGTATTTCACTGAAAGGCAGGAAAAAAAAGGGGTGAGCAGAGAATTAAAAGCAAAAGTCTTAAAAGCACCTCAGAGATGCAGGGGCACAAGTCACATTTCAAATCAGTCTTTTACATCTGAGGGGGCTTTGAAAATCTTCTTAACAGTTTCTGCACTTTCTGGCCTCTGTGTCTTCCAAAGCCACCATTTTAATCAGGCTTAGGGCAAAAACTTCATTCATCTCTGCTCTCCGAGAAGCTCCCATTCCAAATTCTGTTAAAACTCCATAAAATCACCAAACCCTAAAACCCGTCAGCACCATGCTCAGGAGAAACTGAAAATACGAAAAAGCTGAGCTCGGGCTCTCTCATCCACATTGAGGGACTTCAGCAACAACACCAATGAAAAAGGGTTTTCATAGTGATGGAGCAAAAGCTTTCATGTGCCTTCCTCACAAAGAAGATCTCGGGATGTTTTCATTCCCCCCTGATTTCTTCCCACCCCCCTGACAACTCCGATGCTCTTTCTTCTCTTCTCCCCTTTTTCCCTCTTTGTCTTTCACTGCTCTCCTCTTGTCCTTCGCTGAAAGCCGCGCTCATTCAGTTACTTGTTGTCATCTCTCCTTGAAGCCACCACCACTGCTGCTCTGGTCAAGAGGTGTTATTTAAAACCCAGCAGCTCCCTAATGTTGTGCAAAGGCATCATCAATCATGCCAGGAAAAGAAAGCGCGGCTCATGTGGGTTCAATTAGAGGCACAGTAGTGGGCAGAAGTGGAAGAATACTTAGAGGGGAGGGCACAGCTGTTCATTTTTAAGGAGAGGAAACTTCACACGTGAAGCATGGCTGGAAGAAGGAGCCAGCTGGAATCTTGGGCAGCAGGAAGGAGACACGAATTCTCCCAGGCTGTTAAAAGTCCCAAGGAACAAATCTTTCTGGCACCAGATCAGTTTAAGTTTGCATCCTCTTCACTGTATCTTTGGAGGCCCTTTTTTGTCCTCTTTTTCTCCTCTTCACCCACCCTCCCTCCTTGTGTAAGGCTCTTTTGGAAGGCAGGACATGAAGGGAAGCGGTTGCTGTGATGCCAGTCAAAGCAGCACAAAGTGCCCAAAGTGACAGCTAATAAACCAGATGAGAAAGCCAAGTGTTTCGTGTGGACTGCTGTGAGCTGGGTGACCTTGTCAGATCAGACAGGCGAAACAGGCACGTGCCTGCTCAGGCATCGGGTGGGAGATCTGCAAAGGCAGATGCAGATGCTGCTGCTAACACCCAGCGTTGGAGCAGAAGGCAGCACTGCTCAGGCCAAGTCAACTGGAAATACCCCCGAGATTCAGCATGGTGCTGGGGAGAGATGAGCTCTGGCTCAGCAGCCTGGGGTTCTGCCCCTGGGCACTGCAGTGATCCCACCTTCAGGTGGGACATCACAACAGGGACAAGCTGAAAGCTGGTGAGTGCCATCTGCAATGATTTCCATGGTAGGGTTGTCCCCTGTGCTTTCAATCAAAGCCTTTGTCTCCATTGAGGGGAATGTTCTATTACGTTCAGCTGCAGAAGTGCATGTGCTCCCATTGCTTGAAGTGATGACATGATAGACATGCTCTGAAATGTGTCATTATTATGTCAGACCTTGAAAACCTCAGCTTCCATCATCCAAAGTGTGGAACAAATTACTGGAAAAAGCTGAGAAGCCAGGATCTTACCCACATGGGCACAGCTCCTCTGTGTGGGAATGGCCTTGCCAGTGTGCCAGGAAGAGGAAAAGCCATATGGGTTTGGAAGGAGGGGACTCCTCCAGATTTGGTTAGCGTTTTTGTTGGGAAAGTACCACAGGGCAAAACCCTTTGTTGGCTTTCTGCTAACAAAGACCATGGCTGCAGCTGAAATAGCCTCACAAATGTTAGCTTGGGCAAAATGTTCTGGCCCATTTTCCATGAGCTGTGATTGTCATACACAGATATTGCTTCTGTTTAAATGGTTGTGTTGTATTACAGATCCTGAATTTGCACTGTTTATTTGGTGTTCTGTAGAGGTACATCTGATGTGCAACCCTGTCATCAGAGAAACTCCCTTGTGCACCATAGTATGTCTCAGCAGCCAGTATCAGCTAGCAGGAGCTATCATTTATTTCTAAACTAGATCACACCAACACCAATAACTGAAATCTCTTATCACTTCCCAGATAATAACTTGTGGATTCAGCATCCAGCAAGACACAGTGCAAGACACATGTCTTTTCCATAACATTTCGATAGAGCCTCACATCAATAGCTTGGGTGTATGTTTTAACCTCCTGCTGTTGAGGTGCTGGAGCACTATTTGATGATAGCATCTCTGAAGGCAAATGGAGGCTTTGCTGAATGCTGGGGCAGCCGAGCCTGGAGTGCAAATATAGTGATGAGGCTGTGCGTATGCATTATGAATACGTGGAAATATGCTGTATCATCCCTTCTACTGTGGCCATCACACCACAACTTCCTGGAAGCACAATCATCATTGAGTTATCAACTGGCTACAGATTATATGTACTCTTTAATGGTGCAGATGTTCTGATCACCAACAAAGGCAGAACTAATAGCCACTGGGGAGCAAAATGAGTGGGAATGAGAACACAGTGTCACTTCACCTGAGTGCTTTGGGAATCCCAGAATGTGCTACTCTGAATTTGCAGAAACAACATTTTTTTCCGTCAGCAGTGCTCCCTGTTTAAATAAACTCCACGGTCTCGAAAAGAGGTTTTGTGCCCACTGGGGAAGTGTCCAGTTTCTCAGCTCTGGGACTGCTTTTTCCATTCTGCATGCAACCATATATCAAAGGGAGACAGGTCTGAACTTCTGTTGGAACCATTAGGGTGTTTTTGCAAAGAGGGAATCCAGGTCCCTTTGATGTGTGCTAGAAAAATTCCCCTTCCTTTTATAGACCCAGATCAATGGTCAGCGGTGCAAATCTCCCGTGAGCCTACCAGCCCTGAATAAGATATTCCCTGGAGGTAGAGCAGTGCTGCTGTACGGCTCAGTCCCATTCCTCGATGGTATCTTCCCCTTCTCGTGTTTGGGTTTCTCACATTCCTTTTTCTTCTGTCATTCTCTATATTCTGGTATAGAATCAAGAGTCCTGCTTTGAGATTCTTCACTTGTAGTTATTAATTATCCCTTTTTAATTAGGAAATAGATATGTTGCTTGGTCTGTCAACATCTGTTTGTCCTTTGGTCACCCAGTAAATTCTTCATCTTAGCTTTAGGTAGCTCCTTTAACCCCCTTCCTTATTTTCTCTCTCCCTAGCACTTCAGGATTTCAATCTGCTGCAGTGTTTGGATTATTCCTTAAATCCATAGAAATGTAGCCTCTGTGTAGCTGTGGTGGTAGAGGGACTTCAGGGAAGTCACAGCGCAGGCACTGGCTCTGTAGTTGACCTCTCAAGTGCCAGGTGAATGCATGGGCAGGATGCTCTTGGGTCTCTCCATTGCAGGTCTCTCCAGGGAAAAGCCTGTCGCCCCAGGTATTTGAGTCCCCAGTGCCAGGACAGGAGGGTCCTGGTTTCATTTGGAGCATTGGGGCACTCTGATAGCAGAAGCCATAGCAGCTGTCAGTATGTGAACACAATGTTGACGTGTCTTTGGCCACCTCCCTTGGTACCCCAGTCCAAGGGTGACTGACACCTCCTGGGAGAGCCTCAGATGGGAGTCGCAAATGGATTCATGTCAGGTTGGCTTTGACTTCAAATCCAAGAGCAAGTTTGACTTCTGAGAAGTACACAGATCCCCTTGGTGTGGCTGTGTCACTGCAGAGTGACAGGGACCAGGGATGGCTGTCAGCTCCAAAAAGCTCCAAACAGCTCAGCCAGCTTCCTGGCTTGTCTCAGGAGGCAATGCAGGCAAGAGTTCTGATTATTTGTAGGGCTCTGCTGTTTACGTTGAAGCACTTTGGTTTCTCACCCCCAGTGTGACCGAAATCCATCCTGGTTCTCTGACACTCTTTCTTGTAGGACCTTGTACTTAGTAGCTGCTGTTGAAGTGGACCTTGGTTTTAATAGTCCAAGTGGTGATGGTAGAGGTCAGGCCCGGTGCTGCTTAACTTGTGGCCGCATTAATGGCTGTTACTCGACTTGGAATGGTTTTGATCTTGTTGGCTGTAGTGGCTGTAGGCATATATGTCTTTTTCCAGATGGAGTCCAGCATCACTATGACTTGCATGGATGGGAAGTGGAACAAGCAGGTGACGTGCGAGCCTGTGGATTGTGGTGTCCCAGACCAGTACCATGTCTACCCAGCCACCTTCAACTGCAGCGAGGGGACAACCTTTGGCAAGAAATGCTCCTTCAGTTGCCGACCTCCTGCTCTTCTGAAAGGTATCAGAGGCTGTCTATGCCATGACCTGGGAAGCACACTGTTAACACAGACTACTCCTAGTAATCTATGTGACTAGTGCTGTTGGTTTAGAATTATTCGTGATATTTTAAGTATGAAGAATTATGAGACTCTATGGGAAGGTTTATTTATATTAGAAGTTAAGCTCTTTTGCATCTCTCTATTACCTTCCTTTGACCTTTCCTTGATCACGGCTGGCCAGACAGTAATGACAGTGAATATTACTTCCATACAACCAAAACATGGAAAAGTCATGGGCATAAATCAAACTGAACTCTCTCATCTTCTTTCCCATGCCTTCTGTCTTCTGTTTCTGTCTCTCTTCTATGTGTCCTCCATGTATATGGAAAGGCAGGAGAAGACTAAAAAGTCCCATGTCCCAGTGGCACCATCGCCATCACTATTTTTCCTAATCCACCCTATCGCTTCACTCCTTTTTCCACACTCATCTTGCTCTCCCTCTGACCTTTCTCTCCTCTTCTTGTTTGGGACTCTCTACAATTGTTTATTCCTTAAAAATAACACACTGATGCCTTCTTTCCTTTCCTCCCCCACCTTCTTCCCTGCTGCTTCTCTGTGAGCATCCCCATCATCCTCTCAGCACTATCAACTCTTCTGCTCACTGGCACATTACCCTTTTTGATCTGATCCTCAGGAAACACAAAAAGATATCATTGTTCATTTGAAGGAACCTTACAGCCAAATGAACTTGTCATCTTGCACTGGAGTAAGCTGAACTGCTGTTGTCAACTCAGGTACAAAGGCTGTATAAGCTGTTCTGTACACGTGGTACCACCTTTTCTGCTAGGATTTATTGCAAATCTCCAAAGAGGCATGGGAAGTATTTTTCATTTCAACGAAGGGATATGTTGATTTCTTCATATATAACTAAATTGCTTAATTCTTTTACCTCTGGTTTAGGAGGGTAACCACAAGCAGCCAACACACAGTGAAAGTTAAAACTACTTAAATGGAGATTTTTATCCAAGAATTCCCTTTTTCTGTTCATAAAGGTCATCTTCAACAAGAGGTGTTTTTTCACTGAAAATGCCTGGAATTTTTTGAGGGCAGCAGTGCAAACAATGACACTCATGACCAACAACAGCTTTAGCTGATGACTCTGATGGGGGGAGCTGAAGGGATAACAGCCAATCCCCTGGTGAGGGTATGCAGCTCTGGTGTGTAAGATCACTACCCTTTTGTCCTGAAACCCTGCGAGCTGTGAGGTAAAGGCACCATTTGGTGTAGAGCCATCGATGATGACTAATAGATGCTGTCACTAAGCTTCTGGAGAATGGCGTTGGAGTGACTCATGCCTAATTCAATCACTGATGTCATGACAGCCACTGCTGGTAATGTCACCGCTTATCACTTTGCAGTGGTAAGTATGATATCACCATGGCTGGTCTGCAGAGCTGCTGCATGAGTCAGAGCAGAGGAGCATGCTGATGCTCTAGAAAAGAGCTCCCTTCTGCACAGAGTACCTCTGCAATCATCTGTAGTTAGGGAGGGGAAAGAGAAAGCCAGGCCTGATTGAATGCAGCTTCTCTTATCTTTGTGGGTAGGGCAGGAGGGCTCCTCTACATACCTTCCTGAGCCCACCAGAGCCTTTTGTTTTCTTCTTCTTTGAATTCCAGCCTCATGCCCCATCTCTTTTCCTTTCCTCTCAAAGAGATAGCATTGCTCTGGGGTTAGGAGTTTGTCAGTATTATTTGGGATAACTCCCGAAGTTGGCTTAATGTTGAAAATATGCCTTGTGGGTTGAGAAGAGTTCCTGCAGCAATGCTTGGGGATTTCAATAGAGTATTAGGGATTTTTGAAGGGTTAGTGGCTCATAGCTGTGCTTTGTTTCTTAGGAAAAGCTTATTCCTTTTCAACATACAATATAAAATAACAAAGAATGTAAAATACACTGAGACTAGGCTACTTTTAGCTTAACCTTCTGAAGTCAAGTAGGTCATAGCAGAGGCAAATAGATCTATTGTACCTTTTACCTTTGAGGTGCTGGCCAAGAAAGCTTCCTAAGGAAAATGAGTCTCTAATGAGTATTATGAATCGTATTTATCACAGTAGTCCCCAAGGACTGACTGTCCCCAGCTGAGAATGGCTCCTCATTGTGCTGGAGTAGTGACTCTAATACTAACAGATGCTGCTCCAAAAGGCTCAAAATTGAAATAAAAAGGACAGATTCAGAGAAGAGATAGAACACAGAAGCAGAATGAAGAATGTAATGGAACCAAACGCTCTGTTAATGCCATGACTTTGGAGAGGAGGGGGTTGATGTATGAAGCAAGCTTCATTTCAGAGAAGAACAAAAATAAGGAAGAGAAACACAAAAGATTACAAAGCCAGTGTGGTTTCCCTTATCCTATAGCATATCCTGAAATGAGCACTGTCTGCCTGTCATCCGAAAACAGAGTCCTTAATGATTTAATGCCATCATAGAGAAAATGCATGACATACACAGTTGAACCAACCGAGGTGGCTTTTGGTGTATTATGGGTGTAACGACATATCAGAAAGAATGGTCCTGCTGGACGTTGTTCACTTTGATCTCTGTTCTTCTTAGGAAACAACAGCAACTTGACCTGCATGGAGGATGGGCTGTGGTCCTTTCCGGAGGCCCTCTGTGAGCTGATGTGTCGAGCACCCTCCATTGTCCCTAATGCAGATCTCCAAACAAGTCGCTGCCGAGAAGATAAGCACAAAGTGGGCTCATTTTGCAAGTACAAATGCAAACCAGGTTACCATGTCCCTGGATCCTCCAGAAAAGCAAGAAAGTACGTGCAGGAGTAAAGTCATGCCATCAGCATGATTCAGAACGCCATGAACTAAAATTATTTTGAGAAAGGGACAGGCTGTTTAAAGCAGACTATGTGTGCTGTAGGGAATATCAGTGAATATTTGGTGAGGCTCTGGCACAGGTTACCCAGAGAAGCTGTGGCTGTCCCATCCTTGGCAGTGTTCAAGGCCAGGTTGGACACAGGGGCTTGGAGCAACCTGCTCTAGTGGAAGGTGTCCCTGCGCATGGCAGGAGGGTGGAACTGGGTGAGCTTTAAAGGTCCCTTCCAACACAAACCATCCTGTGATTCTATGAACAGTTCTTTCATGCAGTTTTAAGGGGATTTAGGCACCTTCCTCACTTAGGCTTCTTTGAAAATCCTAACCACTGCTCAAAAACAGACCTTACCTTAGTAATAACCCTTTGATATGCAGTCTGGGGAGTCCCCTCTGAAGCTCTACAGGAAAGGGTTAGTGCTATCATATACTTCTGACTTTGCACAAACCCACTTCAAACCAACCACAGCCCACAAGCCTCTGAAGCAGAGTTTTTGGGAGATGTGTCCAAGGCCAAAAGAGGAGTTTAAGCTGGGCAGCTCAGTACTGGCTTTGCAGATAATCATTATTTTTGCTCAGAGACTTCATGACGCAGATTCACAACTTGTTCCCCAAGTGTTAAAACCTGAAGCACACCTATCCCCTGCAACCTGCTTGCAGAGCTCAGAGGCTTTAGAGGCTCTTAGCTGACTCAGCCACTCACTGAATGGTCTTGGTTTTTCCTGCACCAACAGGCGAGCCTTTAAGATCCAGTGCACACAGGATGGCACGTGGCTGCCAGGTGCTTGTGTGCCTGTTACCTGTGACCCTCCTCCTTCCAAGTTTCATGGGCTCTACCAGTGCTCCAATGGCTTCCAGTTCAACAGCGAATGCCGGATCAAGTGTGAAGATGATGACAATCAGTCGGTAAGTCTCTCGTATCCAAGTTATCTCATCACATACAAGCACGGATTTATCAGATGTTCCATAAGGACTCTGATCTTGGAGGGACTAAGTGCCATTGAGCTCTTCTGAGACCAGAGACAAAGGAATGGAGAAGGGAAATACATCATTAGAGTAGAGGATGAGAGCGCTACTGTGGAGAGCCTGGAAATACTGGTTTTATGATAGTAGTAACTATTACCCATAAAGGGCTAGGAGTGAGTGACTTACTGTTTCTGGACGGTAAGTGGCTGAAAAATCTGACACAGTGGCTCTACGTTCTATCCAGAAAATAAGGAGTAAGTAAGTAGCAGGATATGAGTTGCCCACACTTGTCCTGGCTGGTCGTTCTGGTTTACCTTGCTTTTCCCTCCATTTCTCTTTTCTCATTAGTATCATGTATATGTTTAATATGGTAACTTTATAAGGATTACAATAATTCAGGTGAACTATCTCTACATTTTCATGTTTTTCTGGCTGTGAGGGTGTCATTTGGCATCAGGGGTCAGATCCTCATCTGGTGTTAATCAGTGTTGCCTTTGACTTCATAGGGCTGTGTTCACTGATATGAGGTCTGGCCTTTAGTATGTCGTTTAAATTGTTTAGTTTTCCTTACCAGAGGTAATTATAGTTTGTGAGATAAGCAACTTCTCCCAGAAGTGCTGCTGCTGCTTAGTACACTTGGGAAGTGAAAGTGGGGATGTAGAAGCTGCTACACTGGAGAAAGTAGGGAGTGTTGTGTTAAAGGCCTTTTAATATCATTTCAGGTTCTGAGGACATATTAAAAAGGGACCAACCATGCCCTAGTGCTAGTGAAGACACCTCTGATACCTGCTCCAAACATTAAAAGCCACTTGCTGCCCCTGTTCCCTCCTGGGCTGTCCCGTCCTCTTCATGGGGGCAACAGGCAGGGTCCTGGGGTTTTGCATTAAAGGTTTCCTTGTATAAAACTTAGGTGAGGTTATGAGCCTTGTGAAATGAGAAGTTGCACATGTGGGTGCAGTTTGGGTGGGAGCTCTGGGATACAGCATCTGTGGCTTTGTACATCTGTCACCAGTCAGCATGGCTGGAGCTGTGAACCATTGCTGCCAGTGCAGGGAAACTGGGCCACCAGTGTGATAACAACTGGTATAATGGGTTTGTGTTTGCTATTAAATGAACTGGACATGAAGAGGAGAAGGCAGTGGAATCAGAGTTACAGCAATAATGAAGTGGCTCTGGAAAGTGAGAGATACGGCTATGTCTTTATTCACTGTAAGGAAGAGTGTAGTGACTGTTCAGCTGGGAAAGCACCTTGAGCAGAGGGAGCAGATAACATCTTGAGACAGGGATTTGCAGAGAAAGGTATTTCCAGATATCCCAGAAAAGACTACAGAAAGGGGGAGGGCTCCTGGCACAAGCCAGAACCACTTGAGAGGTGTTAATTATTTAAGGATTAAACCCCACTAAGTCTCTCTCAGCTATATAAGGTGATAATGCACGTTGCATCCAAGTAAGAAACCCAGCAGGGATTTTCACAAGAGATTTTGCAGGTCAGGGAATGATGGACAGGATGTTACTATAGCAATAGATATCCTGGGATCTCAGAGTATGTTGCAGAAACTGTACAATAGTACCTTTAAACACAGCTGGCTCCAGGAACATAAATCAGGTTTCATGGCTCACCTTGAAAAACCATGCTTGAACCCTGGCATGCAGATTGCAATGGAAATGCACCATGTTTGCTACCCCAGCAAATTGTGCTCAATTATCACTTAGCAATCTCTTCCTGAATTTGTCACCGTGCTGAAAGATCATTACTCAGCTGTACATATGGCATCTCTTAATCACCAGCAACATAATGGTCATTTAAGCAGGTACCTCCCCTGGCACCCAGGGCAAGGGTCTTCCATTGGAGAATATGGTGCACAAATCATATGAACAGTCAGACCTAAATTAATCAGCCTCTGCCAAACTGGCCCTTAGGTGAGAATCACCAAGCTGGATCACACCCTGAGTCCATCTGGTCCATTATCCTTTCATATGATTTTCTTATTACTGCTGGCAATGGCCAGATGTCTAGAGAAGGGGAAGCAGGTCCCGTGCAGTAGTCTGCCGATGAGACCGCTTTGCATCTCACTAAACACCATTTTCGTCAGCAAAGCTGAGCAAAGAAAGCATTGGGATATTAAGGACAAGACTAACATTGAAGGCTGCTCAGTTCTCCATGCATGTTCCAAGGGCTTGTGCCATTCCTTTGCAACAATGTGTGTGGGTCATGGGGAAGAGCTCCTGCAAAGAGTTCAGCAGCCCTGCCGGAATCCCAGCATAGAGAGAGCACTAAAGGATCCGCAGATACCCAGCACAGTTTCCAAGAGCAGGATGGGTATGTTGCAGGCAACATGCCTGACATAAAATGGGCGAGGAGAAGCAGAGATTGTGCATGGTTCTCCCACCCAGCAAGGCCTCCACGGGAGGTTTGGTGCCACACCAGACATCCTCCTGTTGAGTGTCCCGCATTACCCCATGGCAGTTGGGCTCGCAGATCCTGCAGAATAGCTTGTGTAGAAATCTCCAATGCCGTGAGGATAGATCTGACAAAAGATTGCCTGTGCACCCCTTTGTTGTTTCTAAAGGGCATGGTATTTCCCCTCGGACTTTGCTATTCATTCTTCAGTATCATACAGAGAATCTTCTCTATAAGAGAAATGTCATATTGTATTCCTTGCCCATTCCCACACCAGAGGAGTTTTTTTCTCCTTTCCACCTGCCTCTGTGCGTGTCTGTCTCAGCCTCTTTCGCTGTCACTTAAGGCAACCAAGCTCTAAAGAGCACGTTCTGCCCTGCTAAGCATCCCTGCTCATGTCCCGTTTTCCTCCCTCCTTCAGATGGCCATTGGGGATTCTTTCATTTTTGAGACAAAAATGATGCAACCAGTTAGAAAATGGGAAGAGGGAAAAGGTTGTCTGCATTCAACACAAACCTCGCAACAAGATAGAAGGCAAATGGAGTGAATGCACCTTCATCACAACTAGAGTGGGTCTATTTTAAAGTAGAGACCTTGCAAGGGCCTTGTAAAGACATTGCACTGCACAGAAGAGGGGGGGTGTGTATGCAGTGCAGGTTTCCTTCTTTTTTTCTTTGGAAGAAAACTCCTTCTTGTCCCCCACCAGTGACATTCCCAACCAGGGACTCTTCCAGCTCCAGCAGAACTTTGCTCCCGACTCAGCTCTGCCCACTTCTCACTCCTCAGTCTGTCCTTGCTGTTTTTGTGACCATCCATATTATCTCCTCCTCTCATTCCAGGGCCGTGGAAGCAATGTGATTCACTGCCGGAAGGATGGCACCTGGAGCGGCTCCTTTCATCTCTGCAGGGAGATGCAGGGCCAGTGCACGCTGCCCACACAGCTCAACAGCCACCTGAAGCTGCAGTGTGCCGGCGGCTATGGCATAGGTTTGTGAGCTCCAGCTCCCGTGGGATGTAGCTTGGGAGGGAGTGGGAAACACAGGGACAGGAGTCAAGGAAGAAGATGGGAATGAGAGGGAAGAAGAAAGGAGCTTGCAGTCCTTGAAGTCCTGTGGTCCTATTTGCCTGAGTGAGAGGCTGCTGTGGGAGGCTTTTCAGGGAACTGCTTTTAGGAAACATGAAGCTTTGCAAGGCCAGGCATCATGTTAACACGATTGCTGGCTCCTTGCAGTGCTTCCAGTTTCATCATGTCCCTTCTTGGCCAGCTGGTTTTAATGGGCAGCCAGCAGGCCAGACCATGCCAGAGACACATCCAGTCCTCAAAATACAGGCAGAGATTGTACCTGCTTTTTCTCTTTTGTCATGTTCTCCTCCTTCAACCACACACACACACACAGACATGCCCCGGAGACGGAAAGGCAGGAGGCTGGCAGGGAAGTGCAGCACCAGGGTAATTCAGGTCTTTCCAGAAAGAATATGAGACCAGCTGAGCATCCCTTTTAGTATGACAATTGTTTAGGAGCTGTTGTAAGAGCATGTTTTCCCCCTTCCTTCTGGGATGCCTGCTCACCCTGCAAGGGGTCATGACTTCCTGCACTCAGCGTTGCTTTGTGTCACCCAGGCAGAGGGAGGGGTAGACTCCACATGGAATTGTACACACTGTATTGTATTTTCAGCCCCTGGTTTTGAGGTGTCCGTGCTGTAAGGGCTCCAACCCACACAGACCTCCAAGGCCCCTTCCTGGAGCCCTTCTCTCAGCCCCTGCCAGCCCCCTTCTCCCTCTGCCTGTCCCTTTGAACTTGGAGACGTTTCCTTCTTGCGTGGCTCCCTCATTATATCGCAGCCATGCGAAGGGACCACGGGCCTGCTTGTGTTCCCTCCCCTGGGGAGGAGAACATGACCTGGATGAGATCACCGCTCTGTAATGATGCAATTACAGATCATATATCAAAACAATTCCAACCTGCTCCTTTCCGAGAGCATAAGGAGCGTGGAGGTAGAGCGAGCGGTGAGCCCTGACTCTTAGTGTAGAGAGGTGTTTTACCCTCAAGATGAAGTTACCTCCAACCTGGCCAGGGTTTTCCAAGGAGAGGAATACCAGTTCCTCCTTTGGAGGAGAGCGTCTCAGTGCTGGAAGCAGGAGGGTTTGCAGCTGCCCTCCCAGTGGGTGCCTGACAGCCCTCGGTCCTCTTGCAAGGGTGGCTGTCAGGAGGTATCAGTCCCACATGCAAGGTCTGGTGGGCCTGATTCTGGGATGGGACCACACAGCCATCATGGAGGTGAGGGTCTCATGGGCCAAATCCTCCATAGGAGTGTTGCTCTTGCTGGAGAGGAAGAGTTCAGTGAGGGCACAGCTGCCTTTAGCTCTTATCCTTGGCACATGGGGACCTCCCACACACTTTGATAGGCTCTCCCAGCACCACCTTTTGGGATCAGGTTGTTGGGTTTTCCTTCCCTTCTTTATATTTTGGAATTCTGATTGATGTCCTTCCGAGAAGCTGTTTTCCTGCCGCTCATTTGCAATGGGGCTGGTGTCGATGGGCCTCACCCAGTGGGTCCATGGAGCCACTGTCATGTGTACTGGGAAAGCAAAACAAACCCCAAGTCCTATCCGTCTTCCTGGCTCAACAGCCCAGGTCTGCTCTGCTCCCAGTGACTCCTCCGTGTGGGAGTACATGAGAAGGCAGAAGCAGGTGGGGAAAATAATAGCATCCAGTCGTGGTCACTATGAATCCCACACACCTTCAGTTATTCCTCAGACACCTAATCTGCCCTTCCAGGCTGAGGTGTGTGTTGAGCCAAAGGTTCAGCTCTCCAAACCAGTGTGGAGATTAATTCCTCCCCCAGCGCTGATTGGAGTGCAGAAATCCTAATGACATGTTTGCAGCAGCTGTGCCATTCAGGAGTGATTTTCCAGGGGGGAAATGGTAATGGTCCAACACACTAGGGCTTATGGTTGTGTCACCACAGGGCTCTGGGATATTGCTGGAGAATATCACAGCATGTTTTAATAAAGAAAGGACAGGATTCCCACTGGGCATGACAGTTAATCAGGGAAAAAGCAGGTTTATGTGTGAACAAAGCCATCATTACCTCTCCGTATACTTCTTATCGACTGTGGACTTAGGTGCTAGCTTGCCTGCAATATCGTTAGGCTTGGGCACCCTCTTCAAGATGATTATTGGAGGTCTGTAAATGTGACAGATCAAACGGTAGGTTTTTGTCATGTCAGAGGTGAGATGAGTTTGCCAGCCTCTGCTTAATCAATCCCATGGCTTGAAAGAGCAGTTGAAATGGAAAAACCTTCACATTTCCTTGATGATCTGAAAGTGCAAAACCTGACCCCCTTCTTGGAGTTAATAGACAGAGATATGCAGCTCATACATAAAGGCCCTGGAATATCTGCCACCCCCACGATCTGCTGAGGTGCAGGGCTGTACTCAGCATTTCATGTGTGCCTAGAAGATATGTGATAGTTCTGGTTGACTGCTAATTGCAAGTTAGGAAAAACGAGCTGTAATCCTGTCCTTCAGCTGGAGGGATGCTGAAAGGGCCAGAATCTGCTTGCTTTATCCTTTAGCTTTATCCTCGCTGTGTTTCCTGCAGGCACCGAGTGCACCACCTCATGTTTGGATCACAGTCACGAGCCCATCCTCCTGCGTGTGAACGAGACCGTGCAAGACATCCAGCACTGGATGAACCCTCAAAGAGTGAAGGTCAGTGCCTGGCCATTTCACTACCTACATCCGTTGTGTGTGTTTATGTGCAGGGAGTGAACAGCATTACCTGCGGTTCATTCAGCGAGGGGAATACAGGGGGAATTCTGCCCTTTAGGAAAGAATTCCTGATTTTTATCGTGTCTTTACGTGATGCTCTGGTAATGTGGTGGCTTCCTCTCCAAGTTACTTTCCCTGTATGATTTCCCAATGAAAGTCAGTTCAAGGTAAAGGCCCCAAATCAGTGTGCTCACATCCACCTGGCACCTACAGTGGGTCTGATCTGGAAACAGGATTCATGACACAGGAAGACAGACAGAGAAAGGGCACTGGCCAGGTTTTATTTTCTTCCTCCCATCCAGTGTTTTGCTTTCTTTGGGTGGCAGGGCTGGGTTCTTCTGCACTGCTTTTGGATGACAAAAGAAGCTGATACAGAGGGTATTTCATTTCCCGAGCCAGCAGAGCTGGCTGAGTCCTTCCCCCCACCCCATTGCCCGCATGCAGGAGATGCCGGCTCAGCACAGCCCCGTCCAGAGGTCACCACTTCTTCTCCTGCCTGCAGCAAGCACTCAGGCAGCATTAACCACTCATGCACATCATCCTGTGCGTCCTCCAGGTCTGCCCTGATGGAGACATGAACACCATGTACAGCGCCTTGCACACACACTCTCCCTATGCACATAGGCCACCTGAAGCAAAGAGCTGTTTGGTTTTGTGCTACACTTGGATACCGGCAGGAGACACTTGGATACTGGTGGGAGACACTGGGGGACACATTCATCTAACTCCTCTTAAACCCCCTTCCTGCCATCGACACAAATGTGCCCTCCTGCCTCAAAATCCGTGTAACCAGCACTTGTGCCTGCATGATGTAGATGTTTATCTGGACATGCTCAAGCGCATGTCAGAAGACACCAGCACATCCCACGTCACCAGGGTGCAGGTTGCTGGTGGTGCTTGAGCAAACACTGGCTTTCATATACTTGGCCTTGGCTTTGCAGGAGTCTGTTTTACACACTGTAACTCTCCATTTATGAGGAGAACAAGCAGCCAGCATAACCCCAGCATGTTTTGAGCAGCTTTGACACTCTATTTGCTTCTCTACATGCCTAAATATGTACCCAGGGGTTGGGATTTTTGAAATCTGGCCTTGGCTGTGGATAGTGAGCTGCTCTGAAAAATCACCACTTTATACTTCCCTGTTTCACACAGAGCAATAGAATAAATCCTGGAAAGCAGTGGGGAACCTAAGTCCAGAGAACAGAACAAGTTTACAGTGTCCTTCCCAGCTTCCCATTCACTCCAGATGCTGAGATTATATTATTGCCTAAGCCTAGGCTTTGCCAAGTTTCTGGCATGAAGCATAAAGAAAACCCCTATCTCTGTATTCGGGGCAATTTCTCACTGGTCCTTTCCTGAGCACTACACTTTAAAGTGGTTTTTGTAATTCATGGTGAAATAAAGTGACAGCTTCCCTCCTGTTCTCTGCTGTGCTCCCTCGTTTATAGATGCGGGTGTGCAGAGGGAGCTGTAATGAGTTTTTTACCTGCAGGTCTCTGGAGGGCTCATTAGGCAGCAGGGAAAACATAGAGTAGTAAAGGGGGAGATGAGGGGAGTGAGGGATGGAGGAGAAATCATGCTTTCCAAGAGTACAGTGGTAAATAAGACCTTTCTTGCCCTGATGGCGAGGATCTTGCAAGAGCTTTAGGCTATGAGCAGAGAAAAGTCTCACCCCACAAACAATTTGTAACTAGAGGGTGAGATTTGGGGTTGAAAACTTGTGTTGGGAGGTGGAGGGGAGCCTTTAGGAGACAAGTGGGATAGCACTGAGACATGATGGAAGGGAGCTTTTTGGTAGCTGTAAATCATCCATCGTCTTCAACTCTCCAGATAAGGGGATGTCACCCACACAGAGTGGTACCTCATGGGGGAAATGCTGCTGCTGGTGGGACTGGGGAGACCCCCTGGAGAGACAGGACTGGGATGCCTTGGGGGAAGTTCCCTATGGCAATGTGTTATATACCAGTAATAATAGGTGTCTCTGTTTATGATCAGTGACAACTTGCTGCTGTGCCATACAAGTCGAGGGAGCAGCTGGTTGCGTTTACATGACAAGTCTTTGTGGATCTCCAAGTACTTGAATGACACAAAGGAAACACTTCTAGTGACTTAATTTCAGGCACAAGTAATGTACAAATGAGAAGCAGATAAAGGCAGAACTGACCTGTGGAGCTTACCTTTGAGAGGAGAGGCACAGATAAGATAAAACCCAAGGAAAAAGAATAGCATCTGTGTATAGCTGCTCAAGCAATAGCTGTTATGGAAGCAAATAGGGAAGAAGGAACCATCTCTCCTCTGGGAGCCGTTTAGAGCAAAGCTGTGCAAATCACTTGCTTTTTCAGTTCACTAGAAGTTGTGTCAGATGAAGAAACAAAATGTTTCCTCTTTAATCAAAGGGCCTGGTTTGTTGTTGTGATTTTTTAGTGAACCGAAAAATGGGACGAAAAACCATACTGGTTTGAACAGAGCATGGCGATTCATTTCCAAGGACGTTGGAAAAGTTTTTCTTTAATGAAAATGACAAAGCAAAATCAATTATTAGAAATTAAATGTCCTCTCAAAGGAACAACAACAACAGATATTTCAATCTGAAGAACGTCTGACAAACACATACGACTCCCTTTGTCAGAGTTGGTTTAGGCTGAGTTACTTTGTTGGATCTGAAGGAGTTTGATGAAATCAGTGTACGTTGGCAGTGTCTTCTCCATCAGTGCTTTCAGCAGGAAAAAAGAGCCACCTGAAATCTTGTGTGTGTCTGTGCTTCTGCTGGAGGCTGTCTTCGGAGCAACCATTGCTCTTCCCATGATTTCCCATTAACCAAGGGGCAGTGAGCTGTTGAAGATACCTATAGATAGAGCTGCCAGGACTGACTGTGCAGGCAGTGGAGAGAAAAAGAGGAAACATCTCACAAAGACAGCTTGACAGTTCTTTCCTATTGACTGCAGAGGAGCAGGGCAGACACTTAATTTCTTAGGTTGTCTGCATTTGAGTCCTTGCCTTTGTGGTGAGCAGGAGCAGGCCAAACACTGCACAAGCATGTGTGTGCCTGGGATGACCTGCAAAGGGCTGGCATGCCCCAGCTCTGCCTACTAGCTGGACTGAATGTGGGCATGGCCCCTCCACACTCCTGCGATGCTGCACTACTGATGGTGGTATGTTTTCCCATACACACTGCAAGCCCTGGGATTTCTGGATGCCCATAAGTCATTAATAGGAGTTCTCCTTAAATCCCCTCTATTCATTAAAGCTTTGCAGTTTTCCTCCTTCCTTTCCTTCTCCCCTTTCTGTGACTATTGGGCTCATTTTGCAGGCAGGGAAACTGAGTCATGGAGCGGTGGAATTACTGCAGCGGCTTAGTTCCTGGCATGTCAGGAGTTCCCACCCTGTCTGGAGCTACAAGAGGAAACAGCCACAAAGCTCTGTGTCTCTTCTCTCTTGGCAGCAGTAGCCGATCCCCTCATCACCGCCACTCGGTTGTCATGTTCATTTAGTGGCTGAGGAGAGAGTTAGCTGAGACCAGTAGATACCAGTCACTGTGCATAAGCCCTGGGGGACACTTGACCCATCTAAGGTGGAGGAGAGCTCTCCACCAGCCTCTCTTGGGGAAACCTAATCCCCTCCGCAGCCCGCAAATGGTTGACATCATTGTGTTTGTCCCACCATGGGAGGGAAGCACTGTGACCGGAGGCAGTAGGTCTTCCCTCACAAGGAGTAAATGACAGCTTGATTTGCTTTCTTGGCTCATTGTTACCTACTGTGGGAGCGCATCCTGGCTTCCTCTCCCCTCACAGCAGATGGAGGCACAGCCAGCAAACCACAGATGTGGCTGGATGGCGTTTCTGGGATGGGGACACGACCAAAGTCAATAGACCCGACTGCACAGCGTGGCCGATGCAGCTGCTGAGCTGCAGAAGCCGATGCACAAGGGGAGCTGGGGCCATAAGGGTAGCAAATGTCACCACAGTGGCAGCAAGGGGAAGGGATGGGGCTGGCAGAGGAAGTGGCCGGATGGGCTTTATTCCCTGTGCACCACCTGGCACGTGTCGGATGTGGTCCTTCCATCAACCTAACATCTTTTGTTGACCTTGTGAGGTCAGCTTCCTTTCTGTGTGCACTGATACCATCAGATCCTGATCATGTCTGTCAGGACTGCCACCTCTACCCTTCCTTGCTTGCTCTGTATACATTTATTTGTCTCAGATGCCCCATCCAGCACCCTGTGGCACCTTTTGTGCCTGTTTGCACTGCAAGAGGCAGGAGCAATGCCCAACAACCCGAATCATCCCAATTTGTCTGTTTCACAGCCCTGTCTCTCCCTCTACCCACACCCTTTCCCATCCTGTTGCACTGCACACACCACACAAGCAGCCTGAGGGTACAAACAGGCTTGGTGGTGGGAATTCAGGGTTTGGAAAACCAGCAAGAGGAGCTGGGACCATAGCTCTTCCCTGAGCATATTCTGCTTCCAGCTCCATGAATTAGCATGAAGTTAGTAGGATTGAATTCAGCTGGAATAGCTCTATTAGCCTCTATTAGCAAAGCATCATCCAAGGAGAAGGCAAAGTATCTGCAACTAAGCTGCTGGCAGGTACCACTCAAAACCAACGTGTATGTCCCCCTGATCCAGTGGTTAGTCTAACATGAGGTCAGTTGATTTTCCTACGCTATGCAGAGCAACCTGGAGCTGCATTCACATTCCCTGAGGGATGTCCAGCCTAGGGCTGTGTAGCCCTTGGGATTGAGGACAACCTTAAACGAGAGCACCTCCCTAGCAGAGACTTCACCTTCCATCCATTCCTCTAAGGGAGGGTGATGGGGTTTTAATACTGGGAGGGTCTGGAAGGTAGTCAGTGGATCTTCTGCAAGGGATTGCTGGAAACCTTCTCTCTTCAGAGCCCATTTCAGTGCTACCCAGCTGCTTTTGTTAACACCACGTGCTCACACACATTCACACATATTGAGAGGTTCTGTAAATACTGATGCTTCTTACCAGGGGAATGTGAGATGCTCTTTGGAAGTGCACTTCTTATTGTCTGCCTGGCCTTGGATACGGGAGGAAACTGCCTGAGTTTTTCCACTTTGTTTTAATTCCTGCTTTCAAATGCTCTTGAACTGCTTCCTTTACTCTTGCCCCCTCCCTGCCTGTTGACTTGCCTTGTTTATTTTGAAACCTAGAAAAGTTTCCTTTCTTGTCCCTGTGAAGTGCAATAAACAGAAGAGGGAGGGGGGAAATCAGACTAAAACCTTCGCCATTTGTGGCAGGCAACAGCCTGGAAATCTCCAGCTGTCTGTCAGGAGCGTGCTGGGGGAAGGTCTGACACTGCAGGGCCCCCGCACCTTGCAGCCTGCTTCCCGAGGGATAAACAACATCCTCCCCCCATTCCTGGCCGCTTCTCCGCTCACACAGGCAGGCCCTGTTGCGAGGCAGGTGGGGCAAGCCGGGCTTGACTAATAGTGGAAAATCCAAGAGCATCGGAAAGATAAACAGCCCCAGTCAGATAGTATAAAAGTCCTTTCTCTAACCCACGCCAGGTAAGCCTCAAATGACAGAAACTGTAAAAACATGCTGAGGTTCCCCTGCAGATGGATTAAATTAGCCCTCAAATAAACAGGGGAAGGGATGGCTTGTGCGTCAGGTCTTCCCAAATGCTAATCCCTTTCCTTCCCCAGGCCCCCATCCAACCCTGACCCCTGGTTTAGGGTGAGCACCTATGTGTTCATCTTGCCCAAGTGGACACTGTAGTGTTCCATACATGGACAATAAACCAAAATGAACCTATGATGATATCCTGGTGAACGGATAGGAGTCCTGTCTGCTAGACCTCCATGGTATAGAACCACCAGCTCCACTGTCACCGCAAACTTTTCATCCACTTTTAAAATCCAGTTTTCCATGTCTAAAGGCAAGCAGTGCCTACCTGGGGTATGCAGTCATTTCAGTAGGTTGGTCACAATTTTAACCCCAAGCTAAGCATCCCAACTTTCTTCTAGAAAGTCTAGAAACAGAGTTTATACAGGAACAGTAAAGCTCATGAAACGTAGCAGATGCTGCTGTCCTATCTGGGAGTTATTCTGAAGGTGTGTAGTGGGAGGTGCTTTTATTTAAGATGGTGCAAAAGTGTATCTGAAAGTTGACCTTCAGCTGTTTCCATCTTCAGGAAACACAGGTCTGATGGGTGAACAAGGGCAAGGTTTCGCAGCACCAAAGAATCCAAAGGAATCCCTCCCTACCCAAGAGCAAGACAGTGGACCTGTGCCTTTGCCTTTCCTTGCCACGTTCCCCCACCATGAGTGAAATATTGGACATGACATTTTCGGAGAACTTTAAATATTATTTTAATCTCGAATGTTCTGTTATTGCAAGTGTCAAGTCCAACACTTCTTGTAAATACCTGGAGGACAGCCAGGTCCTGAGAACACAAGAGGTGTTAGGAACTGAACTTCATTGGTTAAGTACAGGAGAGCCATAGGAGCCAGCACACTGACTTTCTGTACACTGATTTCTTTGTCTTAACCTGTTGGGTTTTTCCTTCTTCTCTCCAGAGCGTTGTCTGCACGGCAGGACTCAAGTGGTACCCTCACCCTTCCCTGATCCATTGTGTCAAAGGCTGCGAGGTGAGCTTTCACGTTAGCTCAGGTGGTCCGTGCTTGCTCTCCCAAATGTTCTGGTAACCATCACTGCAGACACATGGGCTGTAAATGCTGATTTTCAAGTGGGACAAACAGGCTTTTGCCCTGACTATGTCAGACTGTGGTTGCCTGCATTAGTTTGTACACTCAGTGGTGAAATTGGTGGTTTTCCTAGAGCCGATGGTCGGGCGACTCTCATGGGACTTAAATGATCAAGAAGCTCAACAACATTAGTAGACCATCAAAATTACCCAGGATCAGGGAATTTCTGGGAAGTTGCAAAAACCGTCAGATGATTTTCCTTGATTTTGACATCCTGTTAGAGGGCTAATTCTTCCCAAGCCCATGTAGGCTTTGAGCATTGGTGATACCACTGGGTGGATAGTGAGCAAATCACGCAACCCTCCACTGTGCACTTCCATCTGAACCAGAAAAAGTCCCAGGCAAATGCAGTTACATTTGAGCTGTGATACATTTTGAGAGCCTTGTGTTATCTGAAAAAAGCAATTGTATTGAAGGGTGTTGTTTCTGCTGGTAACAAAAAAGTTTGGGAAGTGTTAAGATGCCTCCAGCGGTTAAATGGGGCTAGAGCATCCCTTGCTGGGTCATGGTGCTCGTGCCATTTCCATCATGCCCTTGAGTATCTCACCCGTGTCAAGAAGTTGAATCATAGAATAGTTATGGTTGGCAAGAACCTTAAGATCATTTATGTCCAACCCTCCTTGTGGTACCTCTGTGAGGCTGGGAAGCTTCATGTCCATTTTAGAAGTGGGGTAGCTCATAAGCACAAGGGTAGATGGCTGCTTCAGTTCCATAGGCAGTAGAAGAGCTGTGTCTTGACCTCCCACCTCCTGACTTTCTGCAGCACTGACTGTGCTCTCAGTGCCCAGTAACCCAATTTTACAAGCACTTTAAAGTTATTTGCCTGGAGTGGCAGAACATGGCACAGAGTTCCTAAATGTGACACGAAACTCTAGACCACATTGCTGTGCGACGTGATTTGTCTTGAAGTGAAAGACAGGTTTCCTTCGCATACAAATGTTGGGCCCAAGAGGGTAATAACTCTCCAACAATGTAATAGTTTCTGTCGAGTTGTTCCCTAAATGAAAAGCATTCTGCTGTCAGTGCTTTGAATGTCATAAGCCATCTCACGCATTGCATTCATGCAGGCTGGCTAGGCGCCCCTATTCTCCAAAGAGAGCTAAAATAACATCCAGCAACCATTAAGAAATGCCATTCAGGTGCTGATGCACCACTGGGTAGCCATTCTCCTGCTGGTTAAGGATAGTTGTTACTGAGGCAAAGTTTGCAATGATGTAATAATTTACCAGAAGCCATTATTACTGACATGCTTTTTCTCAGCATTTTCTTCCCTTCCATCATTGTTAATTGCCAGACCCCACTGCATCAATAGGAACTTTCTTCTTTTCATCATTCATTCAGCAGTGTCACTGCATCCCAATCTATCATCTTGGAAGGCTTTGCCCAGACAATTGATAATGGCTTCTAGCATCATTTTTAGAGCCTGATGCTTCCAGGAGCCACGAATGGGCCATAGTTTGTTCTCTGGCATTGAAATACCATATTCATCAAGCCTTTTATTCATGACTATGGAAATAGGGACTAATAAGCCAGTAGGTCAATTATACTGGGCCATTAAGCTGATACAATCCCTAATGTATTAATATCCTCAGCATTAGGGAGGGCTCCCTGAACAGAAGGCTGTAAGTGGGGCATTACTTTACTCTTGGTGGTCACTTTGGTAACCCAGACTCCTGCTGCAATGTGATTTTTTGTCGCTCCCTAGTGGCAGGAATAGAGGTTTTTGAGTGAGCCCCGTACTGCTCGGCAGCTGATTTGGTTGTTTCAGTAGAAAACCAGCCCCTCTGGACTACCTGTGTAGTCCTCCAAAAGTATAAGAGCACTATGATATGCATGAAGCCCTATAAAGACTTCACCCTCCACAGCCTCCAAGGTCTCCCAGATGAGCATTTTGGTACCACAGCAGAATAGATGCTATTTGTCCCATTCTTCTCCTCCAAAGGACTGACTCGCCTACTCTGTGCCAGTGAAAGGCAAATTTTTCCACATATTTCTTTTACTGATTTTTCCAGTGTTCATAGGTGTAGGATATAGGCATGGAAAATTAAAGTCAAGCCTTTCTTGACAAGCAGGCAGAGCCAGGCAATACAAGGGAAACATGGAGAAACCTACACAATTTGTGGGAGGTTGGACAAAGTTTGTGTTTTTGACTCTGACCAGGTTGGCATAAAAATATCTCCATTTACTTATAAATCATTCCCTTTTAACTCTTAGCATATGAGTTAAATTGGAAGGACTTTCGTAAGTCAGAGTCTTTGCCTTTACAAAGAGGTCAATCTCTGTGGAAGTCACAGTGGGGTTATGCCAGTTTATAGGGATTGGAGCCTCACCCTGTAACTCGGAGTTCTTGATCAGCACCTGTAGTATTTGCATGTAGCTAAACAAGTGACACACAATGAGTCTGTCCCCTCCTGGTAGTCCTGCTGTGGTCCATCATTGCCTGGGTTTCATATGCTCCAATAGGAATACTTAAACCTGCAAAACATGAGCAGCAATAGCATGCATTTACACCACTGTTTAGGGTCCATTGCCCTGCTGATGAGCACAGCCATGGCTCTGTCTAGGGAGAGCCATGGCCCTCATGGCTGGTTCTTCAGGTATCTATCATCAGGGAGACTTTGGCACTGCAATTGCTGCAAAATCCTTCCAGGAAGTTTCCAAAAGGCTCCCCACCTGCTCTGCAATGGTGCCTTCTTGTAGGAAAAGACCCTGGTGTGCTTTTCTCAGTACAGAATAAATGAATTTTCCAAAGAGCAGATAAAATGGGAATGGCCCCATGAGCCCGTGCATGGAAGATGTATTGCAGATATGACTCTGCTTTCTGCTGAGCATCCGTTTCTCTGAGCTTTTGTTGCTTCCTGGGATTCTTATACGCAGCAAAGGCCTTTTTGAGCATCAGGCACAGCTTTGATGTCCAGGAAAGACTTCTGTACTTGCTGACCAAGAGGGCTTCAAGCCTTTTTGTTAGAACTGTGATTATCATTCAGGTCCTGTGCAGCACACAGACCTAGTGATCACATTGCACAGACTAGCAACCACATTTTCTCTTCCAAAGTGATTTATGAATTTTACTTAATAGCTCTCCACAACATCCCTCTGAATGATGGCCATTATCCCAGCTCTGAGCTGTGGAGCAGAGGAAGATGATGTGTCATGGCCAAGGTCACGCTGGGTTACTGGTGGTCAAGAGAATGAGAACACATGGTCCCTGTGCTGAGCTCAGACCAATTCCATTTCTCTTTGTGATATGTTTTGTGCCCTCATTGCTGACACATGTTGCATAGTTAGGAGAACTGTGGTGCAAAGTACAGCTATTAAAAGCAAGCCAGTTTTGCTGCTATACATAACCTTCTTCCTATCCCACATAGTTTTGAAAGGTTAGCTTGAAATTATCAAAAGGTGCCACAATTTTAGATGCCTTGATGCTGTCTCTGGGCCTAGTCACATTAATATTCCTGAAGCATCATCTTATGTGGGATGTGAAAAGCCAACAAGGGCTCATTTCCCTTCCATCTAGTGTCCTTTTTTTCTCTCTGTCTGTTTTGAAGGGAGAGGGAAATAATCCTCTCTTGCTTTTCAGGGCATTTGGTAATGTTACAAACTATATGGCTCCTTCAGGTTGCTTGTTTTCTTGCTGACATATTGTCGCAGGGCTTATTCATGTCCACACTCTCAGCCTTTTTCTGCTTTTTCCTTTTCAGCCTTTCATGGGGGACAACTACTGTGACTCCATCAACAACCGAGCCTTCTGCAACTATGATGGTGGGGACTGCTGCGCCTCAACAGTGAAGACCAAAAAGGTAGGAATGCCCTTCCTCTTTTCACTGGGAATTCCTTCCTGAGCACTGCTTTGTGCTTGGAAAAGAACAATTTTTGCTAGGGCAAAGGAGGTCCAAGGTGTCAGAAGGACCTTCAGTCCAGGCATCAGCTCACCACAGGCACTGGATTCTTGGTTCATTTTGAAATCCTCTGTTGATATACATGTGCATTTCTCATCATAACCCACCTTATACCTGTGCAAGGCCGGTTCTGAAATAGTCTGTGGCATTCATTCATTCTTACTGTAAATAAACCTTAGCTTCTCTATAGACAAAGGCTGACTCCCTCCAAAACCCTGGCACATATCCATCAGCAAAACTACACCTACTGCTCAGGAGCCCTTCACACAGAAACACTGACAAGGGTGTATTTGCCTGTCCTGATATCCACTCTCAATGCTCAAAATGGAAGCTAAAGGTTAGGAGTAATTAGGAAAAGAGCAGAGAGCAAAATGAAAGCATTGTTGTAGGTCTGTACTTTGATCTCTATGTACTCACATGCACATGGCTCGCTGCTGACCATCCCGTCTCCTAAAGGACAGAGTGGGACAGAGCAGCAGGGCCAAGTAGAGATGTGTGATATCTTCTGCACAGAGACCACATAGACCAGGACCTGCTGCCCTTTCAGAAGAGACAGTGGGTATGGTGAGTAGAAGAGATTCATAAAAACATTATCTAGTGCAGGGAGGAAAATAAACCCCATTGTTTCTTATCACACAGCAATATAGGGGTGAACTAATACCTGGAAGCAGGATCTTAGCAAATGAAAGGCATTTCTTATTTGCACAATGTGTATTTGAATGATGGGATGCATTGCCACCGAGGTACTAAGAATAAAAATATACTTGAAATCAAAAAGAGAACAGGTATATTTGTGGAGGTTACCTTCTTCAGTGGTCATTAAGTCCTCTTATCTGGATGCAATTTCTGGCTCAGGAATATCTAAACCATTGACTGCTTGAGCCAGGGGAAGGATCCCTCAATATGTCCTTTGCTTTTGTGCTTCTTTAACACCTGTTTCTGGCTACTGTTAGAGACAGTGACAGAAGCAGTGGAACCTGTAGTCTGAAGCAGTGCATTTCATGTGTTTCTAACCAGGATAGACTTTAAACTTGTTTCCTAAAGAAAGGAAAGAAAATCTTAGCTGTCATGCGAGATTTTTGCCTTGTCTTCAAGACTTGAGATCAGATCAGAGTGACAACTCAGCTACATTAAGTATCTGATATATATGGCTAACACTTCAAATCTTGAGGGAGCTTGGGCTCAGCAGACATCATTCATTTCACTCATCTGAGGAAGAAGGTCCTCTCTACCACAGCTGTGGGAATGAAGACCTCTCTACATGAAACAGTCCTATCTAAGACGGCTTTGGCCAGAAGCTTCTTTTCCTTGGTTCCACCAAAGATCTCTTACCAGTAGAGCTCTGTGGGCTATCTCTAGCGCATGTGGGAACACTGGGAAAGGGAAGTGGACATGTCTTGCAAGTTCATTTCTCCACTGGGGAAGAAGTAGTTTTCCTAAATGTGCCTTTTTGGACAAATTTCCCCTGTATTACTGTCTTTCTTTGGTGAGCCACGTGCTGGGAGGGAAGCAGAAGCAGGTGAGCTTCTGTGTTCCCCAAGGATGGAGTAGGGTATGGCGACGCCATACAGGGCTCCCTGCTGAATGCACCACTGCAGAGACGAGCGGGGTGACAGGCAGTAAATTGTCTTCAGTGCCATCTCCAAGAAGAGATTCCAATCTCTGGCTGCTTTTCCACCTCCTTGGGAGGAGCAGCCCAAGGGCAAGCTCAGCTTGCTCACTGACCTCACAGGCCCACCGGCTAGGAGGGCAGAGCTGGAAGTGCCCGATAGCTCAGCATGGGTAGGTCTTCTCCTCCAACAACAGCCTGTCTGGGAAACTTTATCTCGCTGCCTCCAGGCTTGAGGATGAAAAACCCCAAGAGGTGGCAGAGGAATGGAAGTGAGGTGGCTGGGATGGGACCAACCCAAACCAGCCCCATCAAGACAGGAGCTAAAGACACAGAGTATCACCAGGGTGGGGATGGGACTGAAACACAAGAGATGTGAGGCCGAACTGATGGGGAGAAGGATAGGATTAAGGTTTGGGATAATTTATTGCTGGGCAGGGAATTGGGACAGAGTGGGATCTGTACAGAGTTGCAAGCACTTACCAGCCAGGGGAGTCACTCTTGAAGTATCTGGCTGCTTCCCTGCCACCCAGAAACCAAGTGACCACCCAAGAGGGGGAAAGCACTTGGTAGCCCACTTGGTTACTGGTTTCTGTGCTAAACATGACCAGTGCAAAGGGCAAGTGGTTCAGAGACAGGCAGCTGGTCACACATCTGATGGGTTTCCTCATAGTGGAGGAGGTTTTGGAGGTAAGTCTTAGGTCTTCTTCCACTGACTTCACTGGGAGCTGTATCCTTGTGACCAGGGCAATGGGAGTGACCCTAGGTTGTCCTTTAGAAGCACCCATCCTAGAGATCACATGAGTTGAGGGCTGAACCACAGAGCCCATCTCTTCCTCGGCACATATTCAACTTCCCAAATCTCTCTCCCGAAACACCCAACAGCATCCCAGGAGCTGAACAAAGCGCTCGGGAGGAGCAAGAAAACCACTTTCTCCTCGGACCTTCCATGCCAAAAACAAGTTGCTAAGTCCCAGTTTATTACATTTATAGGGTAAAGGGGGGAATAATAACCCAAGCGGGGTCAGAGCCGAGAGGCAGCACCTCTCTTGACTGCAAAGCGGCCGCCGCCACCTGCGGCAGCAGCCCTGGGGCTCGGCTCTGCGAGTGATTTTCCCGTCTGAGGCCTTTGACTGAGACCAGATTTCAGGCCAGGCTGTTCAAATACAGCCCTCCCTTTGAAGAGGTTTATGAGTGGAGTGTTACAGGAGATATTCCAAAGGGAAAAACAATGAAAGGTGAGAGAAAAGGGAGCTGAATAAAAATACTCCGCATACCAAATCCTTCCAGCACAGTTTGCCACCTACTTAAAAAGGCACAGTTTTAAAATGCACATTGGGTGTAAAAGCCAAAAACCTGGAGGAGACGTAGGGAGGGGTGAGTCCAGCTCTCTTAATTCCAATACCAGATGAGGATGTATTTTCATTCGGTTGTAGAAAGAGCGAGACACATGAAAGAGCCTGCTTTGCTCCTTTCCTTTCAGGGTTACATACTATGTGGCAGATGTGTCAGTCTTTTAAAGCCCCTGCAAGCTTACCCATAAATGTCTAACATTTATGCAACACCTGTTTTTCTCCCAAAATGTCACAGGACATTTTACAAGCTTGAGATTTATCATCTCTTCACCGTTGCAGCCATTGCTGAGGTGACACATGGTTCACATTTAAACAGAACATAGCAACTCCGCACATTATTTTGGGAAAGGGCTGAAGATTAACATTGCATCATGTGAAGATTCAGGAGTTAACAGTCAAGTAAAAGCTGGTTGCAGATCTTTAATGTCCGCGAACTGTCAAGACTGAGTTTCGCTGCAATCCCACCCTCCCAAACGCACTCTCAGCTGCACACAATGCTGTGAACCAGGCTGCGTGAAAGCAAAATTACTCCTCAACCCATATTCACTTTCGTGCTGAGCCTTCTTATTTCATGTGAGATTTTGCACGCTCCTGTTTTGTTGCCCTCAAAATGCACCAGGGACTTCCATGAGGCAGTCACTTAGGCCGTGTTTTCCCTTTGCATTTCGGCATTAGCAGCAAATGACCTTGTGCATTTCTGCAGTGAGAGAGGAACAGAGCGGTGTGACTTATCTGACCAGCCGCTGACTAATCAGCACTGCTGCTTAGATAGGGAATAATGAGTATTTGCCCTGTGCTATTCACGGTCAGGCTAGGGAGCTTAAAAGAAATCATTAAAGCTCTCTTTTGAATGCTACAAATGGCAGCGAATAAATTCACTTATATTCTGGGCATAAATTGGAGGCAACCACAGTCAGCAAGCGGGAAAAAGAGACATTCATCAGCTTAATTATTTGTTGGGCGCTAATTGATCAGCATCCCCCTGCAGCGGGAAGGAAGCCAGGCCTGGCCCAGGGACAAGTGCCACCCAAGGAAGCAGGGACACAGGTCCTGCAGTGCCTCATGGGGCAGGTGGGGAGCATGGGGCCAGTGCTTGGGTTTGCATTTGAGGCAGGGGACGGGGCTGTGCCGTTCACAGCTTGCCATGTGCGTGACCCAAGAGCAGCTTTGAGAAACAGGAAGGCCATTGCCGGCCAGCCTCCAAGGGAGAGAAAGCTTCTGTTGTGTATCTGGAGGGGATAAAGTCTTCCGTGAAGGACAAAGCAAAATCCCATCTCCTTTTAATCTTCCTACCCTCCTGACCCAGCACAGGTTGCCAGCTCCCTTCTGCCTGGCTGCTCTAGGAAGCTGCTTCTTGCTTTGTATCCTGCCAGAGATAAAAGAAGATGCTATTTTTTAAAACATAAAATACGTGACACTGCTAAAGTGGGGAAAATGAATAACTTGGGCATACCTGGCTCTCTCTGGGCTGGCGGCTGCCTGTGTGTTGCTCCTGGGGTGTGTGGTTGCAGGGAGAGAGGCTATGGCTATTTCGTTCTGATTCATCTCAGAAAATCTCTCCAGTCACTGCTCTCCTTCACTTCTCTTCCCCTTCCCTTTTACAAGTTTTCCCTGGACAAAGCTGTCTAGAAAAGCCTTACAGAAGTGGAAATGTCTCTCTTTAGGCCCTGCTCATGTGCATTGTTCCAGGCTTTAAGCAAGTCACAGATTTGCTTAAAATCTGCTTCCTGCAGATTTAAAACCAAGAATTAATTTTGCTGGTTTAAAATCCCCCCAACTTAAGCCATTTGAAAAGGTGAACTTTCATCTGTCTTTCCTCTCTGCCTTCCTTTTTTGTCACAGAAGGGGGTAAGCCTACAGCTCCCATGAGAAAAACCTGTCTCAGTCAGTTATCACCCAGGTTTTCCCTCAACTGCTTTGCCCCATAGCACTTAGAAAAGAGAAAGAAAAATCAGTTCATCCCTTCAGCCTCTTGACATTTCTGTCCGACACCTTGGAGAGGAAAACCAGCAAGTGCCTCAGCGGAAAACAAATGAGGACTTGCGGTAGATAGAGGACCGTGTGGGATTCATCCCAAGCTTTGCTTATCTAAAAGATAGGCAAGTTATCAAAACCTCTTCAGAGACTTTATGGCCGAGAATTCAAGACCTAAAGAAAGGAGCTTTGAACTAAGGGGCTGCTGCTGGCTCCAGCAGGGATTTCCCAAGACTGTCCCTGTCTCCTCAGAAGGGGGGGTCTGCTACACTCCTATTGAAGGACAGAAATAACCACTTCTTGGTATTTTGGAGATACAAGCACCTTTTCCCAGGTCTCTAACAGCAGCACAGACCTGTCTTGGGGAATCTCAGATCTTGCTCCATCGGCAAAACATGGTTTTGAGGCAGTTGGTGCAATTAGCAGCCTAAATGACCACCTTGGCTGAAGAAATTTTGCTTATCCAGAAGAACTGATGATCCTGCCATGATGCTGCTCCCAACAACTTGAATGTCCCCAGCTGGGTGTGTTTGTCAGCTCTCTAATTAGCTGATGAGATACAATGAATGGTGGGTGAGCAACAGAGGAAGGAAGGATGCAATGTGGGGTGTTGCTTCATGCCTCTGGATCACTGCTGCATGCTCCAAGCACGCTGGGTCACCCAGGCCTGTGGGTGAACTCAATTCCCCATGGGCTGCTGGTCGCAGCCTCGGTGGCTTGCTGTTTGCCATGTGAGGAGTGTTTTCAGTCATGGTTGGTTGGGATGAGAGCTTATTTTGGGGCTCAGAGCTATTGGTTTCATAATCGTTCAGGGAAACTTTCCAGGCGGCGATAAATTAAAAGCAGTGATGGCAGTAGCACATGTTGCCTATCCTGCGAGAACGTTCTTAGCTTCAAAGGACATGAGGCTTCCCACAACATACAGCATTCCCAGGGGATGTGCTAGTAGAGGGTGTTTGCTTTGCTATCCACCCTCACTTCATTAACAAGTGCTACAAGAACCAGCGAACAAACCTTCCGTGCTCCACCGCCAGTTATTTGGCCTCTGGGTGGTCTGGCTCCTATTAAATCTTTGGTGATTAAACAGACTAATTACATTCATGTTTGCACAATCAGTAGCACGAGGGTAGGAAGCGCAGCTGATTGCTGAGCAACTGAGCTCTGTGTGGTTTGGCACCCAGGCTCCCTCGCTGCGGGCAGGCAGGGATGCAGGGATCCATGCGGGCAGGGCTTTCCTGGGAATCCCTGCTGGCTTTGGGCGATCCTGCTTCCACCAGTTCTGGTGAGGCTGCTCCCAGTTCACACCCGATAGAGGTGGAGGAGGATCTGTTGGATTCAGCTGAGCTATGTCTTGTTCCATCGCGTTTGCTGGCTTCAAAGGGTGGGAACCTGGTTTATGGTGGGGCAGTGAATTAAAGTTCAAGCCTTCAAGACTGTGCTGCACAGAAAGGGGAGCTTCATCTTCGCCTTTCCCAGGCCCTCCAGAGCGGTGCCCTAGGTGTGAACCTGCATACCAGCACCGAGTTAAAAGGGGGCTCGCTCTTGTTCCGTTATCTCCAAACAGCCCTGGTGACCTCAGTGCTGAAAACCACCAAGAAGACCCTCACAAGATGCATTTTTGTCCCACAAGGGCCTTGTCAGGGAACAGAACACTCCTGGTGTTTGAGCAGGGAGGGTCTTGGGAGGCGCGGGGCTGCGGCACTCGGCACAGCCTGCCACGCTTATCTCTGCCCGCCGCACTCGCCCACAGCGCCTCTGTCTGCAGCGGGGCCTTCAGGTTCCCTGTTAGGCTTGTCTGGGACATTTCGCAAACACTTCAGGCCTGAAATCTAACAACAGGCTGTTTCCCAACACTTCACAGCCCTCCTCCCCTGCTTCCCCCTTGCCTCCAACCCACCCCGGGCCTGATTCTGCCTACCCTGGTGTTGCTGTGATGGGGTCAGCCCGATACAAGCCCCTGTGAAGGATGAGCTCCGACCCTTTGCAGGACTGTTTCCCATCCCTCCCTGTACCTGTCTGGGATTTGTCCTGTCGACATTCCCACCAGTTCCCTATAGACTGGCCTTTCTCAGCTGGGATCTGCCTTGGGATGTCACCAGCCTCTTCAGATAGGTGCCATGTAGCGAGGATTTGTGGCTTCTCACTCATTTCATTACCTGGATCCTAGTTCTGCACTGGTCTGTTGTATCATTGTCTCTGTTCCCATAGTTGAGAGCATGGCATCAAGGAAAAATGCAGCCCTGTTTCCAAGAGGGAGCTTGGGTTTTATCGAAGAAAAGGATGCTTAGCGATCCCATTCCTTTGAGGAGAGTGGAAGTGCGGGTTCATGCACTGCACAGCATGTGTAGTGTGTTCGTCAAGGTGGAGGTGTCTCAGATCTCATATGCATCACACCCTGGCGTCTGTGCTAGTCCTGCCTAGGCCACAACCGTATACCTGCTGCTATTGCTCCTTCAGGCTCCATCACACTCCAGCAGTGACAGACATGACTTGGGTTGTGTCTGTTGAAGATAGATGGGTCTATGGTTTAGGTGACCCACATCACCCTGAGTGCTGCTGATCCACAGCTCTGCTCTGGATCATGCACAGGAGATGTGTGTGTGTGTGTGTGTGTGTACACATTGCATGTAGGTATGTGGAGCTGTGTTTTCCAGTTTTGCCTTTGCAACCTATTTTAGTTAGTCTGAGGAGGCATTATTTCATCAATGACCAAGCCAGGCTCTAAGTTTAATTTTTAGCCTTTTCTCCCTGCTCTCCTAAATAGTAGCCAGGTTTTCTATGGGAAGAGATAGATATAGGTGAAATGCAGGTAGGAAGAAGAGACGATTCTTTAATACTGGCTTTACAATGGGTATCTCTGGAAATATCAGTACAGGTCATATATTCTGTTAATGAGTTGGGCTTTCACAGACCTATTTAAAAAGAAAAGCACTTCATCTTGGAGTATGTAGATCTGGGCTCCACACCTAAATGGGCTATCATTCAGATAAAGGTTCAGCATTTATTATTCCTAGCACATGCAGCAGCTTTATTCATGGCTCTGTACTCCAGAGGGCTATCGCTGTGTGAGCCCAAGGCAAGAGACACTCCTTCTAAGGGGTTTTATGGTTTCTCTCAATTGGGTGCTTGTGGCAGTCCTGGTGGATGCTGTGTGGGGGTTAGATGCCCTAAATACCTGTGGAAATTGGGTCCCTGGGGAACTCAAATGTGTATTGTAGATGTTGTTTTAAAGTGGAAACTCTGTATTACTGCTAAGTGTTTGGAGAATTTTCTCTTGTTTAATATGACCGTGGATGTGCTCATTACCCATAGAAATCTCTGCCTTTTCACATAATAGAAAACTGATCTCTGGAGCTCACCGCCGTAAGACAAAACAATTCGTCTATCTGGACAATAGCACTGTAAAAATCAGATTGCATAAAAAAGCTCTGTAAGGGACATAAAGTGAATAAGGCTAATCTGATCAGGAAGGAACCCTCTTACATTGGGGCTACCCACTGCTGTGAGCTGCTGCTGAGCCATGAAACTGTCTCCTCTCATCTGCCCCAGAGAGAAAGCTTCTGCTCTTCTGTCCATGTCACTATTAGGAGATCGGAGGGTTTCTAGAGGACACCACACAGCAAGACATTTCTTCTCTGGTGGCTCCTTCTCACCAGAAATTGGCTGCAATGTAGTGGCAATGTCACAGTGTTTTAGGCACACCTTTTGTTCTGGTTGCTCCAGGGCTGAGCATGCACTTTTCAGTGACCTGTAAGAAATCAATAGGGGGAAATGGGGGACTTGCAAGGAGAAATGGGAGGACAGAGGATAAAGAAGGTAGATCACTTCAAGGCAACACCAAGCTCATGTCGGTTTGGGTTTCTAAGGCCACTCTCTCAGCACAGCCCACAGGGTAGGTGTGGGGAGTGTGAGCTCATAGTTTGGAGGCATAGCTTTCCCTCTGGGCTCCGATGTTCCCAGGAGTGAAATGCCCCAGCATTTCTGGGATCTCCGTGCCTGCAACACTTTTCACTCCCCCACTTGTGCACGGACAGCAGCAAAGTACAGTAGGATGTGATGGCTAATTTCAGCCGCTACTGAGATGCCTGAGCTGGGTGTGTGGCTGTCCGGTGCTCAGTGCAAGATCCACCTTCCCTGTGAGCCTGTCTCTGCTTTGAATACCTTTGTTAGGCTGTTGCAGACAACCACAGTGAATCCAAAGCAGGGAGAAGTAAAACCTTGAACAAGACAAATGAAAGAAGCAGGTTCCCAACTCTTTCCTCCAACCAGTAACTCTGCTATACAAAAAGGAGGATTTTTAAAGTCAAAATCAATGCCAAACCCAGATTGAACTGAATGATTAAGGATAAAAAATAAAAATAGGGGAAAGCTCCAGACTTATTTAAATGGTTTCGTTTGAGCATTTTCTAAGTGAAATACGTTTTTATTTCAAGATATATTTTTTGCTCTGAGATAGTCTTTTTTATTTGTATTATTTATTTGGAAGGAAAGGTCAAACCTGAACTGTAGCAGAGATTCAAAACCAAAATGTTTCCTTGTACATTGAGCAGAAAAAGTCAATGTTTTCTTCATGTATCTTTTCTTTTTTCAGTATTTTCATTCAGTCATTAAACAATCCCTCCTCAGCCTCTTCCCCAAGCCCCATTGTTTGCAGACTTCTCTGTTTTCCTATCTAAGAATATTCATAACACTGTGATATGAGACAGTCTTGCTCTGGCTGGCTGCTGTTGGATGAAGTGACCCTTAAGCTCCTATTGTTTTCTGCAGTTTATAAACTTCTTCAGTTTCTAATTATTTCAATTCATTTGTTTTTAACATTTTGGACTATGTCTTCTCTTTGCAACCTCCGCATTTGCACAATTACAGATTCAAATCATTCACTGTTTGGTTATTTAGCATGCAAGTCACCAAGACCATGGCTTGAATAAGAGTCATCACCCTGTTCTACCTGGTCTTCTGGGAATGAAGTCAAAAGCAAGGGGGGGAGGCTCTCTAAACCCTAATTTGGTGATGAGCCTTGGCTATCTAATATCTCTGTCAGCATGTTCCTGCCTTAGGCTCCCCAGTTGTGAAATAAAGATCCACACCCCTCCATCCCGTTCTTGTGTGCATCAGGAGAAAGGCATGCTGGAGGTGGACGTGCAGGGACATGTATGGAAGGTCTAGGTGGAAATGACAGCTCTGTGCTCACACACAGTGCTAGCTCCACATTCCTAGATGTGCTGTTGATGATACGTAGGTAAAAGGCAGACTCAGGATTCATAGCCTGGAGAAAAGTGTTTATGAAAGAGAGAGCAAACATGCGGCAGTACGGCCAAGGGCAGCAGAAGGAGCGTGCGTGCAGTCCTCGCTGGGAACGTTGGAACAGGTTGTGGCACTGCCTCGGAAGGGGTGTAAAGGAGAAGAATGAGGTCACCGCTCAGTCTGTGCAGATGGGAGAAGTTCTTGGGAATTCACTTCAGGGCAAGTGAGGCACCGTTCCACTGCCTCCCCCTTTTCCTTATGTAAAGGCTGTGATGGGATAAGCCAAAATCAACTGCAGTAGCCAGGCTCTGCAGGCTGTTGTTTCAGCTCCTTCCCACTCCAGGGAGATTGTGGACAGATGACAGCTCATGCATGCGAAAGTCTCTTACTTGCATTCCTTTGCCATCCCTCAGTGCCCATTAGCTGCATCTCTTGACCTTAAAACATTACAGGTATTTAGAGAAGTCTCTGCTGGACTGCAGCTTCACTGATGTGCCAGGTAGTGTATGGTTCAGTTCCTGAGGAATTGGAATCAAGAACATTCATACTTCAATGCATAGATAGATTGGTTCTGAAGCAGCATCCCAAGCAGCAGGCTAAAATACTACCCTACAGCAGGGAGATTATGGCCTAGGTTCACCAAAACCCCCAAGCTGGGTAGAAGTACATGAGGAGGCTGGAGTTGGGACCTGCTATAGTGTTTGGTGAGCATTCAAGTTGGCCACATGAGATGAAGGGTTTGTAACTTTGCGGTCATCCAGCATTTGTAGCCTTTGGGGTAAGGATAACTTTTCAGAGGAGGCTGGAGGTGTAATGGAATCCAAGCATGGTGGTAAGTACCCCCAAAAGCCCTTGAATTGCCTGAGAAGCACATGCTCCCAGCCAGTTACATTCATGTGCTTGATATGAGCTGTTAGGGGAGTATCTGCTGACCAGTAACTGCATGAGTGAGTTGAACAGGTTCTTCTTTACACTTCTTGCAGCTTTTTTTATGGACAGAGAGCTCACCTGAGGCTTCAGTGCACCACCACCTCAGCACTAAAATCACTGTAGAAATAACGTAGCTGAAGGCTGCATCTGATCTCTGAAGATACTACTCCAGAGGTCTCATTTGTTTTCCAGTGTGCTGTAGTTGTAATTCCCTCCTTCATGTCTTTGTGTCTTTGGTTTCTTTCCCCAGGTTACTCCCTTCCCTATGTCCTGTGACCTACAAGGAGAATGTGCTTGCCGGGACCCCAACGCCCAAGAGCACAATCAGAAAGACCTCCGTGGCTTCAGTCTTGGGTAATGCCAAGTGACGTGGAAAGGAGGACCACACTGCTCAAGGCAGGCTAAGAGAGACACCACATCCCTTTTGGTATCGTTTTTAACATTTAGCTGCTCAACTGGATGGCATTTCTGCACCAGGGACCCTTAGAATTCAACCAGTCTGCCTTTAATTTTTGTCCAAGGAGAACTCAAAAGTAGGGGTTTATGTATTAACTATATCTTAAATAGTGATGACGAGAAACAAACAACCAAGAGTCAAGTCGAGAAGACTTCATGTATCAAAACAGCATGTTATGCCCACCTAATTTGAACAGTTCATATTTAGATTCAAGGCAAGAAACAAGCTATTTATGTACACATATTTATAGAAATAAGTAGAGAAAGAGAGAAAGAGTGAGAGATGATGATCAACGCAAAAACACTTTCCCCTCCCCAGCACTCACAACTCAGACCGTTCATGGAAGAGGCTGTGCTCTTGGAGGACTCCAAGCTAAGCCTTTTCTGATGCTGAATGCCAAGGTATCGCATGCTCGGGGCACTGAGATTGGGGTGGGATCTCCACAAGGCTGTGCCTCTTGGCAAGTGACTTGCCAGATGCCCAGCCAGCTTGAGACGTGGGATGCTTCTGCTCCTCACAGGAACGCTACTTCCAGCCAGGGAGCTCAGCAGACTGCAGTGGCCTTTCTGTATAGCTCCTCCTTCTCCCCCTGCCCTCAAAAAGCCAACAAAAAGTCCCCTTGTAGCCTGCAGGGCTGTTGGGATGCTTCTGTGTGGAGATGGGCAAGTGGTCCCATGGTGGAGACAGGGAGTGGGGAGTCTAAGGACTGGCATTGAGGAAGGTGGATGATTGCTTCTGAGGAGCAGAAAGGGTAACTCGCGCCCGCACTTGTCATTTGAGCATGTCTGCTGCTGCTACTCCTGCTGCTATGTCCCATACAACTAGTTTCCTTACTGTGTCAGGACAGGGTGAAAAACAACCCCATGCAACCAAACAGTCTGCCTTAAAGCTTACCTACAACCTGCCTTTCAAACCCTCTGGTCTCTTCCTCAGCATTGGGGCAAGAAAACAGGACACCAGCCAGCCAAAGGAATCTGCTTTCTGGTCTCCATCCAGCCAAGTGGTTCTGTAGACCTCCTCCACCTCCTTCTTGTGGTGGTCTATATCTAACAACCGCTTCATGCTCCTGTTTTCTCAGGAGAGGGGAAGAGCAGGAAGAGGCACGTGCTGTGGGGAAAGGACTGTAGGAGACAGTATTAGAATTTTGGCTGTATTTGTCAGTATTAAGCTGCCAGGCCAGTGGGTTGGACACTTTTGATAGACCAGGAGTTTAGCTGCTTGTAATCTTCCAGAAGGAAAGGGCATTAGCTGCAGCAGACCTCACCCTTCCCTGTCGTATAGCTTCATCCATGTTGTGCCAGACCCTTGGCTTATTTCATTATAGGGTACATCATGCTGAGTCACTGAGATGCCCAGTGCATCTAGTGCTGCCGCTGCTGCTACAACCCATCCCATGGGAATCCCACAGATTTTTCCAGTGTGGCTTTGGCTTGTTTTCTGCTGCTTCAGACTCCTGCTAGGAAGGAAACACATCCAAGAGTCTCCTTCTATTCCTTGGGTCTTGTAAGACTTGTACAATCATAGAATCATAGAATGGTTAGGGCTGAAAAAGACTTTAAAGATCATCTAGTTCTGACCACATCTACTGGGTAAAGACAGGTTGGAAACATTTGTTCCTACTCCTGTTTGGTTGAACATTTAGGCACTGGAGCAAGGCAGAAAGGTGAGGGAAGGGTCATGGAGGTGGATGTAAAAATGTGTAGGAAAACTAGATACGGAAAACTGACAGAGTTGTAGGTGCAAGGAGCCAGGCTCTTCTCACCCAATATTGGGGTTGTTTTCATCTGGATAAACCAGAGATGAATCTCGAGGACTAAAATGTAGAGGCCTGGAGAGGTGATTGTCATAAGAAGGTAAGGAGCTCTGTCGTGAAGCTCCTAGTTATTCCTGGAGAAGGTTTGGCCATGGGAGCTTCGTGAATGGCTCTGCGCCATGGTGCAGGGGTGCATAGGAAAGGGAGGTGTGGTGGAATCAGAGCTCCTTCATGGAATTAGGCTGAATGTCTGCCAGCGTGGAGAGCAGTGACAAAAACTGGGCCTGGGCAAAATGTCCACTTTTGCCCCTTGCCATCTTATTAATAATGGAAGTTAATTGTGAAGAAGTTGCTTCCTTCAGGTCCTTTCAACCTCCTGTTTCTTGTTGGCAGTTTGTTCATGTGCCATCCACCAGAAGAGCTCACAACCTTTCAGACTACCAATGCGTCAGGTCCTCAATGAGGCATCTTGACGTGATCTCTCCCCTCCACCCCACCTGGGTTTTACCCTAGCAGGGACCCTCAGTTCAGGTCCCGTGTGCATCCTGATGGCAGCTCGGTTTCCAAAATCCCCTTCTCATTGGTACAGCTCAGTATGGAGGAGATTTTCCATGTGCTTGTCCCACCTAAGGCATTGCCCACAAAGGACAGCTCTGTATAAATGTTATTGCTGCTGTGGGCTCCCAGGAGCTCAGGGCCTGATGAGCTCCTCTGCCCAGCCAGGGCCAGCCCCTGCTCGCTGAGTTCGAGTCCTTCAAGCTCAAGGGAGATGGTGGCTTCTTGCCAGCAGTCTCACACCTCAGCTTCACTCCTGCAGTCCAGGGGTGACACAACTCCCTTTCCCATGGGCTTTCCATGCTGCTATTTGATTTTTATTTTCCAACTGCTATGTTGGCACTGTCCATCTCCTCCAATGGGAGCAGAAGTTCTGCTCTGAGTCAGGTAAAACCTAGTAATCCAACGGCATTTTTTTTCTTTGGGAAAAGATCACACTGGGGCAAAGCTTTGCCCTCTGCATTTCAGGTGCTGTACCGTGCATCCAGGGGGATGTGGAGAGGGGAGCTATGGGGCATGGACTCAGCTCTTGTTCCCTGTGTTCCCATGCTGGGGCAAGGCCAGCTGGATGGTCTTGAAGCATCTACCACTGTAAGGGCCTTTAATGCCCAGTGGAGTCTATACGAAAGACCCTCCATGACTATGATGGCCATTGGGTGGGGGATGAGAGGGACATTTCCTACCATGTCCACCCACTGACCCAGTGGTATAGGTCAACATGAAACAAGAATTTGGGAGGATCAGCAGAGGGTGCTCATGCTGATGACATTTAGCTGCTCATGAAGTCCAGGTCACATTAGTGCCAAGATCTTCTCTGTCACAGATAGCGAGCCACGGCTGCACCCTAACTGGGGCCACCAGCCAGCCTCCTGGCTATTGGGGCTGTCCATGGCCAGTGGGAGGGAAAGCTGGAGCAGAAAGCGGTCAATGGTGCATGGTGGGGTGGGAAACTCCTATCAGCTGCTACCCCAATCCCTCCCCACCCTCTCGCAGACAGGCTGAGCTGGTGTCCTCCTGCTTTTCTTGCATCTTCCGCTGTCCCCACCCCAGGCTGAGAAAGGAGGATGGCACCAGAGGACTCTTGGAGTCGGGTTCCAGCTACCTCCCTTCCGGTTTCGGTTTCACTTGGTTGTAACTGTCGGTTTGTTCTAGGTTTTACCTGTGTTTTGGAAAAAATTACAAAAAAAAAAAAAAAAAACAAAAACAAACAAAAAAACGGAAAAAACAAAAAAGAGAGGAAAAAAAAAAGAAAGAAAAGAAAAAGAAAAGCAAGCCCAATAGCCAGCAGAAGTTTCTTGCTGCAGCTGATTCAAGTGAGGGAATAAAGTAACAACTGAGGCTTTAGAGAGAGGAAGAAAAGCAAAACCAACCCACACACACAAAAAGAGAAAAGAAAACCCGCATAATCCAAACCCAAGAAGAGCAAAGCCTATTTTTGTGTGTTTGAAAGGAAAACAGTGATTCCGCCAGCTGAGTAGAGAGCTAGATACTGAAGTGTAGATTTCCCTAGAAGTACCGTGAGGTTTTATAACATTGTCTGGTTTTGTTTTCCTTGTGCTTTGTGAGAAGTCCAGGAACTGAGGCTAAGGTGATTTTTCCCTGGTCTGTTGTTATTTGGGGGTGGGAAGGGGATGGAGTTTCTGAGGTTTTTTCGGTTTTCCAGAGTATTTTTTTAAGTGTCTATTTGTGCTTATTTTTACGTTATCCAACTGTACGTACGCATTTAACCAGTATTTCACTGTGCTCTAATTACTGCACTCAGAAGCGCTGCACAGTCTGAATCCCGAAGAGCTGCGAGGGATGGGGAGTGAAAAGGGAAGGAGAAAGCTGCTACGTGAGCAGACAGGTGATTCCCATCAGTGGGAAGTGGGATGTGACTGTCCCCTTCTCGCGCTCCAGCCCGTCGTTTCCATTTGAGGCCAAGATAGAAGATAGGAGGGGTTGGGGTTAAGTCAGCCAAGGCTGGGATGCTCAAAGGGGTTTCAGAGCTGGTGATTTGGCCTTTGAACTATCGGAATGCTGTGGAAATTCCCAGCCTTTTGGCAGTGTCCTGCTCTCCCCTGCCCAGTCCCTGGATGCCCCAGTGGGAATTAATGGGCATGCTCATCTCACTGGGAGAGGACCATATGCCCATCTTAGATACGCTCTTCATGACTGTGGGCCCCATTTTGGTCTCAGTGGTGCAACTGAGCAGATTTACTTTGTCTTTCTTCCACATCAGCCCATCCTCTGGGGAAAGCCATCACCCTTCTGGGGATGTGGAAGTGTCCCTGCTTCCAACTGACCTTGGGCACCCAGGACAGTTCCCTTTCCACTGGAGGACCTTGGCCACTGAGTTCAGTGGGAGCATGACCAAGACATCAGCAGGAGCAGGTCCAGGTGGCCCAGGATGTATTTCCTTGGTGCCATGGTCACTTTGGGCAACAGGGGTTTGGTGATGGACTGTTCCTGCCATCTGGGGCATCTGTGTCCAAAACCCTGGTTGTTTCAGCAGGAGCAAAGTGGGGCTTAACGTTTTGTTTCTGTCTTAGTTTGGCAAAATAAATTTTCCATGTTTTGCCTGATCTACACATCCAAGATTCATTAAGAATAATAATTTCTTCCTCTGAAGCCAGAAAGAGAGCTTGGATTGGCTTCAGGTGTTAGATGAGGAGTCATGGTGCTACTTGGTAGTCCTGTTAGGTCAAGATGCGGAGCTCATAAGTCCAAGTTGTCTTTGGTTCCCATTCTAGTTTGGTTTAGTCTTTTGGTTTTTATCTTCCTTTGGTGAGGCCACAATTCAGCCACCAGTTTCCATCTTCTGAGTGCAAAGAACCAGGGCTTTAAAAGGAACATTTCACCAGCAATTAAAGAGGGAATTGGAACCATTGCGGAGTTTGCATTGTACGGCCTCTGTAATTACTTACCTGTCTGCAGATGAGAGGCTGAATTTTGCTCCCATCGAGTCAACAGGGGGTTTCTGTTGTTGTTGACTTCACTGGGAGCAGGATTGAGCCATACTATATATATAAATATATATATAAATATATATGTGATATATATATAATATTATCTGTGTAATATTATATATATATCAGTGTTAATATTTACAAATAAAACTGTGATCTCGTCTAGAGAAAAAATGTATTCATATTACCAACTGCTCTTCCATATTTATGTATCATATTGTATCTTTTTATTATTGTTATAATTATTATGATTATTATGGTTATTATGATGATGATGATGATGATGATGGAATCTTTCTTGGCACCTTTTGGAAGCCACGTCAACCAATACTCCAATGAAGTGCTGAGGATCTATTTTCACACGAATTCTACTGGTCTACTGTATAAAAGAGAAAAGACAAAAAAAAAAGAGAGAACCAAGCAGAATACAGCTCAACCCTTAATTCTGTACCTCACGCCTGTACGTTTGCTGCTCCGATTTTGGGTTTTGTTTTGCGTTCGTTTGTTTTTAACGGATCTAATTTAAGTCTCCAAGCAATATATAAAGATGTAAATAGTAAAGCTTATTTATTAAGATTGTCATCTTTTTTTAATTTATATTTACACGGTTGTTCATCTAATTTATTTTTTTTTCAATACAGTTTTTAACAGTTGTCCTTTTTTTTTTTTTTCGGTTCATGATGGTTTTGACTTAAATCCTTTTCACAGAATTTCTTTATACAGGTTTTTCCTCTTTCTTTTTGAGAAGCAACGACTTCCTCTGCTCTTTCCAAAACAGGTCATGTTTCACCCCAAAAAGAAAAAAGAAAAAAAAAAAATAGAAGTTATGTCAGATTCATCCGAAATATTTTGCCATTGTTGATTCCTATACCCTAAAGTTCTATATTATATAAATATATAATACCTTGTATGCTTAAATATTTAACTGTGTGATTTTGTATATATCTTCATACACATGCTCACACACATATGAGGGTTAATGTCCCCAGATGCTGGGAGAACAGAGAATCAGAAACACAAACAATATAAGCTTGTATTAAAGAGTTCTGAACTGGATCACTTGCTCTTGCCCTGTCTCCTTTGCTTTCGGTCGAGCACTACCGGGTACCCCTGGGAGGGTGGTGAGTGTGGCTGTGGGGTCTCACATCTGGCTGCACATCTGCACATCCACATGCTCCGGCTGAGCTCCAGAACTTTGGTTTCGGGCAGAGGTCTCAAAAACCGCAACAGAGGTTGAAACAAAGAGGTTCTGTTTCAACAGAGCCCTGATGGGAGAGGGAGGCAGCACTGGCTGGAGCCAAGTGATAGCCCAAGAGCCCATTTCACATCCACTGTGTTTGATTCTACCAAGGTGGTTCAGGTCCTGCTTCACTCAAGCAACCTGGTGCCTGTTGTAGGTTTTGATGTCAGAGATGTGTGAAAATTTGAAGGGTTGCTGCTTCTGATCTTAACTCTTTTAAGTCATCCATGGGCTCTGCTCTCCAGCTCCATCACATGCAGAACGTGGTCACCCAGAGAATGAGTGCCAATGGGAATGTGCCTCTGCTCAGGGGTATTACCTAGGAGGGAAGGCTCATATCTATGTGCAGCCACAGAGCTGAACGCCCTGATGCACAAAGCCTTTGGACACACAAGAAAACGTACAGCTAAAGATAAGGGAGTCTCCAGTGGTCAAGAGATAACTGAGCTTGCAGGCTCCCCAATGCCAGATCAAGGCCTTCTAAGGTATGCACAGTGTGCTCCTGCACATCTGATGGTGATAAAGCCCTGTGACTGGCATAAACACACACACACACATACATGCAGTGCTACAGCCTGTGCTGGTCCCAAGCCCTCCTCAGAGCTGGCTCACCTGCAGTGAAGATGCATTTCTTCCTCCTGAAGAATGAGGTTCTGCAACCCAGTAACACTGTTTTAGTGGGTGCAGTGATGGGCACACCTCAGTCACATACTCACCAGCATGCACAGGTCCAATCGGGAGCTGACTAGACTCAAACCCCAGGGCTGCTGGGTCTTCTAAAGTGTGAAGCAACCTGAACTGGATTAAGAAAGTTGGTCCTTCAACACCAAAAGGGTGGCTGGGTCCTGCACCCCCTGCTCAGACCCCCCTGTGGCAGACAGGGTAAGGGACTTTATGCTGTTGTACTGAGAAACCTGTACTGATTCAGCTTCCAAATGGGAATTGATTCAGTATCAACAGCTCCAAACCTTGAGGACGCACATGCAGTCAGGATAGATGCCATTTAACGCTGACAGCTACCGAGCCCTGAGCCTAAAGAGAGTCATTTTAACTCAGTTAACTCTCAACCTCACTGATGATTTAACTCCCCAGGAAGGCCATGGTAAGACACAGAGGCTGGGGGCAAGGGCAGAGGACAAGAAGGGGGTGCATGGGGCAGAAGTGTTAAATACCAGGAATCCTTTCCCTGTTACACATTTCCCTTTGCATATATTTTAGTCAGGATTGGGCCATAACACCAGCTAGCTCCATTTGCCAACCTGATGCAGTTATGGTGCTGGCTGGTACCACCTTGGTCCCCTTTAAAAGTGTAGCATTAATACCGCAGTGCTTAAGCAACCTGTGGATTGAACAATAAATCAATTCCACACCACCCAATCCATGAGACCTTTGGGGGCAATAGACTGAAGGATGAGAATAAATTGGTTTGGTGTTTTTTACACTGGCATAAGTAAGTCAATACAAAAGTAGTTTGCATGCGAACTGTCAAAATCCACTGCAATATATTGAACAGGGGAGAGAGAGAGAGAGGAAAAAAGAGCACAAGCAAGAGCACATCGTGCTTTCTATATAATTCTTGTCTTGGGTCAATGCATTATTAATAGGGTATAAGCACATCATGGACAGCCCTATCAATAGAACATCCTGCAGATAAAAAGGCCCATAAACAATGTATTCAATGGGTTGTGTGTATAGCAATATACAAATCAATTGGCTGTGTGTTGAATTATCTATTAAGCATAAATAAGGGCTTTAAGATGGGAGCAGCCCATAAGGCAGTGCATAGTGGGCAGCTCGCTCCTGCTGGGCTGAGTTTGCTGCTCTATGGTCACAACCACCCGAGCAGGATCAATTGTAATGCACAGTCAAAACAACAGTTTCTACGTCCAGATTACGTCTGTCTGAGAATCAATCACTAAAGAGAGGTTGAGGAGAAAAAGAAGATCAATATGTGCATTCGGCAAGGTGAAGGCACCACCCTGAGAGATGGCAATAGAGCTCATAGCCACCAGCAAATGTTAAACCTGGCTTTAAGATTTAAAGCTGCTTTAATATCTCAGCCCTGTAGCAGCAACGCCTTGTGCAGTGACCAGCCCAGGCAGTCTCATAACACACTCAAAGTCACCCAGACTGAGCCACCAGACTCCGAGAGCCCTCCTTGTTGAAGTGGCACCAGATGTGGCTCCTTTTGGCTGCATTAAATCAGAAGGAGCTGACTGCATTAATTATATATGAAAGCTCTGGATTCATACAGCAAAGTCCTCTCCCAGCTGAAAGCCACAGCTTCTCAAGCAAGTATGGCATTGCTAAGTGTGGTAATGGGAAAATGAAGCTGGTTTTGGGCAAAAAGACATAAAGGCTTAAAAAAAACCTTCCATGGAAAGAGCAGAATATAAAGGAAACTACTCCCAAGTGTAAAAGAAACCTTTGCATGTAACCAAGGGTATCTGAAGATGAAATGAACACATACATTAACCCCAAAAGACACACACACACCAACCCAGCAAATGCTCTGTGCTCCAGCGCTATATTTTACTTGTTCATCCCACCGCCTCAGTTTCCCAGTTTCTAAGGCACACACTTGAGAGGTGAACAGTTCCTAGATCACAACTCTCCTTTTTGCTGCTCATTAAATACCACAACACTACAATGGCCCCATATTTTCCCTCTGCCCCTCATTGGAATAACCACTGCTTACATCACTCAAGTCAATCACTCAAGTCAACTCTCCGATAAAGTGCAGCCAAAGGACCAGGGTCTTACTTTGGTTTTTAAGTACAACGGGGCAATAGTGTGTCAAAACAGTTGCAAAGCTCTTGAGAACCTTTTGGCTGACTTCTCTGGGGTCGGAGGAGGACTGTTAGTGGTTAAAAACAGCTTTTATGGAATTCTATTTGGGTACTTTTCAGATAAAAAGTTATTCACAACTTTTTGATTGCTTTACATACGATGAATGAAGAACTAGGCCAAACATGGTCACTTCTAGCCACCCCCTGCCCTGCTCTTAAGATGTTATCTGCAAGTTTACCCATACATAAATCACCCCCACTCATACAGGTTTTTTGGCCTTGGAGCCCCATGACTAAGCTCACTGCTGCTCCATCCCCTCTGTTGTCATGCAGCCCACAGGGATGAACCAAATGCTTCAGGTTCATTGGCATTTTTGATGAGAGTTGAAACATGGGGATGGTTCTGGCTGAACTTCAAAGCCCAGCTCTGTCCTTGGGCACTTTGTAGCACAGGCGTGCTCAAAATAAGCAGGTTCTTTTCCTAATGTCACCCTAATAACATGATCTTTGGGAGCCCTGATGCCGCTGTTTCCATCAGGCACGAAGGCTCCATGCCACAGTGGCTGCTAAATGGGCTTGGAGACATGGGAAGGGAAAGAGAATCCTTTTTATTGCACACTCTATTAATACCTCAATGCTCAAAGTTTCCACCCAAGCATCTAAAGCCTCCCAATTCCTTCATTATATGAAATGCCAGTGCTGAATGAAATACACCATACTGACTCAAGCTGTTCCTCAAAGTCTTTGCAGCTCCTGGTTGCTGCTAACAGCCCTTTGAACACAGCTTTATCTGCCCCAGCCCCAGTTCACGATGGGGCTAAGCACCTGAAAGGCCAGAGTTGCCCAGGGTATGTGTCCTTACCATGGTGGGACTATGAGTTAGGGTCCCTCCTGCCTTAATGCCATGGCCACCAACACTGAAGGAGGCAGACCAAGTGTGCTTAAGAAACCAACCAGAAACCTTTTCCTTTGTGTCTTGCAGTGCACAAATTGATCAGTGTTGGAGATGCTCAGTGTCTGAAGAGCTAATTCTTACCCTGGCCCAACAGGTACAATGTTCAGTCAACATCCTCCCAGGGGCAGCAAGATGTGAGCTCGCAGGGCACTGAGGCATCCATCACATCACGGGTATCATCATAGCTAAGCATCAGTGCTGCTGGAAGGCTTTGCCCACCCCAGGCACCCCCAAGGATGGAGATGACCCAGGCTGCCCATGCTTGAGCAGCCTCTGGCACTCCCTTGGCCTCTTCCCCAGCCTCAGCAGGGCCACATCGAGCCAGGCAAAAAATTAAAATGAAAAGAAAAATCAGAAAATAAAAAAAGGAAAAAGCAGAAACCAACCAAATAAATACAGGAGCAATCACAGCACTTGACTCCAGAGGCCTTTGCTGTGGGAAAAAGCTGTCCAGCAGCAGCACAGCAACCCAAACAATCAGCCCTTTTGTGCATGGTGCCAGCTCCAGCCTGGCCCGGGATGAGGGTGGTGGGGAACAATGGCCATGGGGACAATGGGGATTGTTCAGGGAAGCCCTGCTCCCCAGAGGGGATGGCCCCACGCAGCCCTGAGAGGGACATGCTGCTGTCACCAGCTCTGACTAACAAGTGTCAGATCTGGGATGCTCACAGGGACCTCCAAGGGATGCTAGAAGTGGCAGTGAGGATGTTTGTTTGTTAAGTGTGACCACATCTATGCTGAAGAATGAGCAGCATTCACAGAGAAACCATCTCCTGGTGCTGAGCTGGAGCTAATGGGGTGCTGGGGGAGACATGGATGGTGGAAGTAGGGTCAGGCTATGCAGGGATCCCCTGCACACACCCCTGACTGCTCCATCGACACTGGTACCTGCACACACACTCACTGCAAAGGCACATGGAGGATGTTGGTCCTTTTGTCCTGAGCTCATCCTTAAGGTGGTGATGCCATATCCAGGAGCCACTGACGCAAGTTCCCTGCTTCACGCCATCAGGTAAATCATTTCAGCTTTGCAAATGGATGTGGGTAGTTTATCTGTTAAATCAGGATGATTATAGAAACATAGAATCACAGGATGGTTTGGATTTGAAAGGATCTTAAAGCTCATCCAGTTCCAAACCGCTGCCATGGGCAGGGACACCTTCCACTAGAGCAGCTTGCTCCAAGCCCCTGTGTCCAACCTGGCCTTGAACACTGCCAGGGATGGGGCACCCACAGCTTCTCTGGGCACCCTGTGCCAGCGCCTCAGCACCCTCACAGGGAAGAACTTGTGCCTAAGAGCTCATCTCAATCTATCTCCCCTGCTTAAGTCTGAACCCATCACCCCTTGCCCTATCGCTACAATCCCTGATGAAGAGTCCCTCTCCAGCATCATTGCAGCCCCCTTGAGACACTGGAAGCTGCTCTGAGGTCTCCACGCAGCTTCTTTTCTCCAGGCTGAACAGCCCCAACTTCTCAGCCTGTCTTCATACAGGAGGTGCTCCAGTCCCTGAGCATCCTTGTGGCCTCCTCTGGCTTTGTTCCAATGGTTCCATGTCCTTATGATGTCATGGTTTTGTCCCTCTCCCCACTCACTTTCCATGTTTCATCCGCTCTTGGTGCTCTCCCCAGCCATGACAGCGCTGCCAAAGCCCAGCCAATGGCACAGCAAAGTCAGGGTACAGCTTGGAAGGAGGAGCCAGCTCCTGGGGCAGCAGCAACTTGCTTTAGAGCAAGGATCCCTTTTCCCTACGGGAGCCAGCGGGATGGTGTGGGATGTGTGTGCACACGCACGACGGGGCATGGGTCCATCTGCCAGCATTGCTGGGCTGTGACTACAACTGTTTATCTTGAAAGCTGGAGGGTTACATTCTCCAAAGTTTCCAGGGAGCAAACACAGACCCTTCCTTTCAGCTGCACGCCGCAGGATGTGCAACCTCCACGAATGCCTCGGGTTTGTTTGGCTTGGGTACATCGGGAGCATCGCTGGCCAGAGGCTCCCCTGGCTTTGATCTGGGAGCTAGGTGCGCTTCTCAACAGGTTAATAGCTGTCTAACTGCACAGCCTTCCTGCCCAGGAGTCTAGACTCTTCCACCTGCTCTGTACACGTTAACACAGGCTTACACACAACTTGCTCTGTATATGTACCCGTACGCAACAGCCAGCCTCACCAAGGACGTGAAGTGAGGCTCTTCAGCAGCTTTCCAAGGGAAGCAGCAGGAATTAATCCTCTGGTCCTTGCAGCGTGGAGCCAGGGAGGACACACAGCCCAGTCCTTGTGCTGCTCGTGTTTTGTTCCCAGCAGAAGTTAAGACGACCAGAGTTGAAGGTCTCCCATCTATCGCCATCTGCAGTAAAACTTCCCAGTGCTGCAGGCTTTGCCCCTTTCCTGTGCACTCTGTTGCTGGGGTGAGTATCCCCTGTGCAGAACACACCACTGTGGGGAGCTCACTGTGTCAGAGAGGAGAATAACTCCTGGATGCTGAAGGGCATCCAGCCAGCTGCCCTGGATTTTGGCTGGCATCTCCTACTCCTAACACCTAGCACCACACTTATGATGGTCACAAGTCCCATGAGTAGCATTAGCCCCATCACACCTACCATTGCCTCCAGTCCTATCTGAGAACACAAGTGATTTGTCCATCTGGTCGATCACCACCTGCAGTGAAACCATGGAGCTGCTCCCCGTTGCAGCACACACTGCACAGGGCTGTGCAGAGAAACGAATCATCTCCAGCCAAACCCAAACAAACCCAAAATAAACCCAGGGAAAGGCTGTGGGCCAGAGCCTTGATAAACAAGAAGGATTCAAAGCACATGGAGGTGTATCCATTGGGTTGAGACCAGATGGGCTGCTCCTGACCCTTGAACTCCTGATATGAAACATGTCCTGTGGGGAGATGGAGCCTTTGCCCACTCTGCAGCTGATGGGAGGGAAGGATCAGCCCTGGTCAGTCTGCAACAATGGCTCCAAAGAGAGATTTAGGGTTTCTCCCAGCCCTGGCAGTGCATGTGCCATGTCATGTACTCAATGTCAGTGTAACACCGTGGTGCCAGTAACACCAGTCCAGGCTCTGGTTGGGACACCTGCACATCTGGATTCCAAGGGTTTTGCTGTGCTTTGCTTTACACAATAGCAAAGCTGAACAACTACTGCCTCACCTCTTCCCACACCAGTGCCTCCTGCTATGGGAGGTGCAAGATCTGGGAGCTCCGTTTTCACTGCATATCACAGACCCATTCAGTCCTGCCTGGTGCACAGGGTGCTGGATGGTTGCTGAGAGCTACACCAGGGCTCAGCAGCTCTGGCCAAGCAAATGCTAAGTCTGTGTTCATCTGCAGCAAGTCACAGAATCATAGAAGAGTTTGAGTTGGAAGGGGCCTTCAAAGGTCATCTAGTTCCAACCCCATGGTCATCTTCATCCCCACAATCAAACTCCATGGCCACCAGCCACTTCTGAAGAGCAAACATGGTTGACAGGCAGCAACTGTGCTGGGGGCTGAGAAAGGTTTTAACACACATGGCATCATGGTCCCTCCACGGCCCTCGCGCTCACTGCTGTATAAGCCTCAGTGACACAGTGGCCATAGCCCAGATCCCTCAGTGTCACTGTCCTCTTCTTCTTCATCAGGAAAAGAGATTTAGCTCAGAAATTAAGAGCTCAGGCAATCTGCAGCGATTTGGTGCTTGCCCCAACAACTGAACTCCAGTGGCACTTTGACTCAGGGCCTTCCAATGCGCATCACCAATGTGGCTTAAGACAGATGAAGAGACATAAGCAAAGGCGGGGTGGAAAAGAGCAGCTTGGGAGAAACGATCAGGACTATTTGAGTGGGTAGAAATCAGGCAGATAGGTTTAGTTCAAGAAGATAAAGGTCTCCGAGGTCTCTGGCTGAACTTCCTCCACATCAAACCCTGCACCTTTGGTTTCAAAACATTTTCATTTCGAAACTTGCTTCCTGCTTGTTTACTTTTACAGTAAAGGGTTAAATAACCTGAAAGACTAAACAAAACTATTTGCTTTGGGCTGACTAAACCGATTCATTCAAGCCACACTGTTCCCTTTGCCCACTCCAGGTTTTGTTGTTCTGCTTTAAAAAGCAACAGCTTTGAGCTGATCTGAGTTTTGTGTGCTTTCCCCTCTCACCCTCCTGCACTTTCTGGTTTGGCTGCCAGGCTGAGAAATCCATTACCCACAGGGATCCCGGGCCAGCCTAACCCACATCTGACAGTAAAGAAACCAGATTCTCCATGCCCTTTTAGCCCCTGGCTTCCTTCTTGGGCTTTCCCACACGCCTCAGCTCCCACTGGGGCCAGTGGCCGAGCTGGGTGTTGGGAGGGAGAAGGACCCTACACAAAGAGGCTGCACTTTCCCCTTGTCTCTGCACATCCAGCTCTTAGGGTCAGCTCTGGTTTCCAAATACAGCTCCTCATAGCATGATGGAATGGTTTGGGTTGGAAGGGACCTTCAAAGGCCATCTAGTTCCAACCCCCTGCAATAAGCAGGGACATCTTCAACTAGATCAGAACCACATCCAGCTTGGCTTCAATGTCTCCAGGAATGGAGCATCCACCACCTCACTGGGCAACCTATGCCAGCGTTTTACCACCCTCATTGTAAAGAAGTTCTTCCTCACATCCAGCCTGAATCTCCCCTCTTTTAGTTTAAAACCATCACCCCTCATCCTGTTACAACAGGCCTTGCTAAAAAGTCTGTCCTCATCGTTCTTTAGGCACCTTTTAAGCACTAAAAGCCCACAATAAGGTCTCCCTGGAGTCTTTTCTCCTCCAGGATGAACAATTTCAACTCTCTCAGCCATTCCTCATAGCAGAGGTGTTCCATCCCTCTGATCATTTTTGTGGCCTCCTCTGGACCCTCTCCAACAGGTCCGTGTCTTCCCTGTACTGAGGACTCCAGAGCTGGAGGCAGGACTGCATCCAGAGCCAAGTAGAGGGACACATCCTAGCAACAGCCGTCAGTGATACCTGGTCCTGAAGCCCTGCGAACACCCAAGCAGCGCTGAGATGGTGTCAGGAAGAAACACCAAGGAGGCAGCAGAGATGGACTTAATATGAACCTTTAATGCACAGCACAAGCTGCCGGGCGCCGGCTGCGCACGGAGCCGCTCCATCGACTCGCAGTGGTACAAAAGCCCAGCTTGCCTGCAGCATCCCGGCACCCGCCTGCCATCCCAATCTGGCCATCCTGGCTGGCAGCGCGGTGTCACCGGCCACCCGCGCCACCTCCTCCTGTGTCCTCGGCCACCACTGCACCGGGGCCCCTCGCCCCACAGGCATGGAGGGGGTCACCCTGTGCCCAGCAGCTCCCCTCTGCCTGGCGCTGGCCTCCAGTGGGTTATCTCCTTCTATCCAGGGTTTTGGAGCGTGTAGTCCAGGAAATTCAGTAAGAAAAGATTAAAAAGGAGAGGCTTTGATGCTGAGTCAAATTAGGGAATTTCTTCTTGGTTTTTTTCCTCTTGAAAAATTAAAAAAAAAAAAAGGAAAAGAAATTAAAAGTCCAACTCGCTGATTTCTTGTTTCTCTGCTGTCTGAGTGAGAAAGTCCTGCTTGGCCTCGCTGTCCCCTTCCAACCCCTCCAAACACCACCCGACCCCAAACCCCACCAGCACTCAGCATTATCACAAGTCCTTGACTCCTTGGAGTCCCTTTGCCTCCCACAGCTCCAGGCCTGCACCTTCCCTCACCGCCCCTTGGACTCCCCGTACGTGTTGCGCAGCATGGAGACCATCTTCTCCTCGCACGTTACTTTGGTGTCCTTTAGGATGCTGTACCAGACCATGCCGGGTGGCCGGACCTCTTCGCTGCGGCAGAACAAGTAGGGCATGGTCTCGGTGCGGCTCTGGATGTAGGCACTGCGTAGCAGGGTGGAGCAGTGACTGCTGACCTTCTCCAGCCTCCTCAGGATCAGGTGTGCTTTCCTGGAGGGACAGAGATAGAGATAGAGACAGAGCAGTGCGGGCAGTGCAAAGAGACCAGGAGACAGGACTTCTGGGGCCCACCACCAGCTCTGTCTACGAGGGAGCTGAGGCGCTGGCACAGGGTGCCCAGAGAAGCTGTGGCTGCCCCATCCCTGGCAGTGTTCAAGACCAGGTTGGACACAGGGGCTTGGAGCAACCTGCTCTTGTGGAAGGTGTCCCTGCCCATGGCAGTGGTTGGAACTGGAGGAGCTTTAATGTACCTTTCAACACAAACCAGTCTATGATTCTATGAAGAATGCATGAGACCCATTTGCCTGACATTGTCTTTCCTATTTCAAGTAAGAAGCTCTGTTTTGTCCAAAAGTTCTGGGTGTACCTACTATTCTACAGTACCAGGCTAGAGGGACCTCAGGTCTGACCCAGAAGAGCAGCTTGGGTGCCCTGGGACACTGTCTGCCCTTGCTATATGATCACCATCACCACTATGTGCTCTGACAGGCTCCAGCACATGTGCTAGTCCCCATGCACCCTGGTGACACCTCAGCACCCTACTGATGAACCCAGCCCTCCCTTCCCTGTTTTCCCAAGTCTCCAGGAGGCAAATGGCCCAAAAGGACTGACACTAGAAAAGCAGGGAAAAAAGCACACCACATTAAGACAAAACAAAATAAACCCATAAGAAACCAAGAATCCCCTCGTGGGAGCCTGCAAAGTGCTAAATCAAACAAAGGGAGGGGAAGAGGTTTTACTTCAGTGGCTTGAAAGTCGCAAGATCACAGATTATTTCCTCTCTCTCTGGTGCCGCAGGAAAGCTCTGGATTCAGGGCTTGGGGATTTTGCAGTTCCTGCAGGAATGTAAATTCCCGATAATGCTATGTCAAGGGCAGCGAGGCACAAACACAGGGATTAGCTGGTTATGAAAGCTGAGTGGTGTTGCAGTGCAGGGGGAGCCCGATGCACCCGCAGGCACCCGGCGATGGGACGCCAGGGAAGGGCTGCCTGGAGCCACCCAGTGCCGGAGCAGAGGGCAGAGACGGCAGCAGGAGGTAAAAGAGCATCCCAGCATCCCAAACAGCTACAGATCAAGCCCTGCAGAGCAGAAACACTGGAGGAAAGGCTGTAGTAAACCACTGCTCCTCCAGTGCTGCACGTGGAAAACTTCCCTGCTCCATCCCCAGCGTGATGGGCTCAGGGCTGGCTTTACAGCGGAAGGGAAGAGGAAAGGGAGTTGTCCTTGGACCACACTATATGGTACCCATGTATTGATTTAATGTATAAAGACAAGCCTGACTAAGCAATTTGAGTCACTAGCTATACACACACATATAATAATGGTGTCATGGGCTGAGCTGAGCCCAGCTCTGACAGAATCCTCTACTCATGCTGCTCTTTATAGCAGCCACCTGACCTTCTGCAGCATCTGGTGCTCCCACTGCCAAGAACAGGCCCTTCACTGCTGCATGTCTGCTGCGGATGTTATGAAATCCTACGATGGCATTAGATGCTTTCAGTAAAGACTGATTGATTAAAGCTCAGCTCAGCAAAGTCTGTAGTGACTGTCACTACAGTGAACAAACTTCAGCAAATCACTGTCACTGGTGTTGGAGGGGACCAAACACCACCGTCTGTGCCATTTCCTTGCTGGGAACAACCTGCCTTGGTGAATATCTGTCTGACTTGTTCTTAGAGCCAAGAGCCCATGGTCAGCTCATAGGATGGACTTTGATGTGACAACTGACATGGGGAAGTCATCCATCTGGAGGCCACCCAAACAACCCAATGATTTTCCCCCAGACTGACTCCACAAGGCCTTTCCCAGCTACAGCAAGAAGGGAGCAACAATGAGTGGCCATGATGAGCCCTTGAGGCAAACCCCAGTGGTGGTAACCACAACTTGGCCCTAAACACCAGGAGTGGACTGCCCAGCACATTACTACGAATGTGCTGGCCAAGCTCTTCTCTTTCTCTCCTTTCTTTTCACCACTTCAACTTACTGTTCATACACCATCGCATCTGCAGTTGTGCTTGGTGCAGTCATTCCCAGGGAAGAATCGGTGTTTAAGGCTGGGATGCAGCACACAAGGGGTTGGTGCTACAAGGATGCTGAAAACACACTGCACTGTGGTCAAGGAGGACACAGGGTGATGGGGAGGGAGGGAATCAGGCCCCTGGCTTTCAGTGTCCAGTGCCAAAAAGCCCCAGTTTTAATGGGTTTCACCACTTTGAGTCATTTATGTTAGTGGGGTAATGAAGTCATGTGTAAATGTCAGATTTAGCTTTCGGCTGTCAGCTGTTCCCTCTTAAAACAACTAAGGAGAAGGAGACTCAGAGCGGGTGAGGGGAAAAGAGAGGCTCTCTGGTGAAGTGGGGTAATAAATTACAGGAGCAGTTCTTGGGCTGCCAATTTAACACCATAAATCAAGGCCTGGGTATTACCCAAGCGCTCCCTGCGGAGGGCTGTCGGGTCAGAACGACCACCTTTTCAAATCCTGGAAATGAAATCTTCCTAAATGCTGACCAACCTCATCCCTGCCAGGACGGTAATTTATTGCCTTATTAAAGGGCAGGAGTAGGGAGAGGAGTGAGTGAGGGGGGAGTTGCCTGTGGCCAAACCCCCAGCTTTGAGCCCCCGAAGGGATGAAGCAAACCCCTTCCTCTCACCTCATATCCCAGACAAGGGGTGCCCCCACACTGGCATGAGCCAGTGGAGCTCTCCCACCTGCCACGTGCCCACCACAGGGGCCGTTGTTTTAAGTCGGCGCCAGCCAGAGGCTGATTTTGGTCTTCACTTCTATGATGGATTTTGGAGGTCACAGCCACAGTCATAAATGACAAAGAGGGGGATTTAAAAATAGGCTTTACATGACTGTTTCCCTCTGTGGTACCTCATGGCATGGTGGGGGAGAGGAAAGGGAAAGGGGATGGGTGCTGCCACGGCATCTTCCGAGTGCTTGTGCGTGAACCAGTGGCTCCCACTGCGAGGGAGTGCAGTGCAGTGATTGCACAGCGACAGGGCACTGAGGTCCCTGGTCGCCAGCCCCAGCTCTGCAAGGACATGACCAAGAGCATGAGACATGTTATGTCCTGCTCTGCCCAGCCCAGGGGTGCTCCCACAGGGACATTTGTCCCCAGATGCAGAGGGGACAGCGATCACTCATGTTGAGGGCTGGTGTGGGATGAAAACATATCCAGAGCCAGCAGAACCTTGCCCTATCTCACCTAGGAGGAAAGTATTAAAAGAGAATGAACCAGCGTAAAGAAGCAAAGAAGAAATGATACCTGGGGTAGAGGGAAGATGAGATTCCCAGGACTGCTGCCTGGCTGCTGTGCTCCCATATGGGGTGATTTTGTCATAAATACAGATTTTTCCACTCTACTGAGAACTGACCCGGGTCTGTCAGACCCTCACAAGGGAGGACAATGAGTCCAGGACTTGATGGCCTCTTATCACAGCCTCCCATCAGAACATTGCATTCCCCCTCAGTACCAGAAGGCAGCTGCTCTAGAGATGCACTTCATTCCCCGTGACTGTCCCGGCTGCCTGCATGGTGACTTGCTCTAGCAAAGAAAAGGCTGCAAGCCCTGGGCCGATGCCACATCCTGACCCTTGGTTGCTGCTGGAGGCCACAAGTAGGGGCATGGAAGGAAGATTAAAACTTAATTACCGGTCCTGCCTCCTCATAAAGCCAGTGGTCATCAGAATTGTCCTGAAAACACAGTGAGAGAAACTGATAGAGAAACCTCCCTGTTGCTGTGTCAGGAAGCCCTCTGGCTGCACACTCCCAAAGGTCTGAATGCACAGTAGCATTAAACCTTCACTGGTTTAGACAGCTCGTGTTGGAACAAATTAACTCTGTGAGATTCGCTCCGTGTCTGCAAGAGGACTTGGAAGGGGAGCAGGAAAGGGTTTGCTGTTGCTAAAGGAGACCAGCAGGAAGAGGCAAGCCAGGTGCCAAGATGCTGCTGACCACAGAAAGCCCTGGTTTAGGGCCACCTATGAGCTAAGTTTTTAATGTCTCCTTAATGTAAACGGTCTGGTTGGGACATCTGGCTGTCAGCATGGCTTCTCGCAAGCAGCTGTTTGCAGTAACCTGTGGCTTTCATGGAAACTGGGCTCAAGAGGGCTCTGGGGTGATGTATTTATTACACAGAGGCAATCAACTTCCCTCTTGTCGCTCCGGTTTATGAGGGAACATTTATTGCGAAGCTGAGGCTCATCTGATAAACATTTCAAGGTAGGAAAATGAACGTCTCCCTGGGAAGGAGAAGAGGCTGTCAGTTCTAATCATGTCACGAGATGGCCTCCATTGGCACATCCTTACTCTCCTCCTGCTACGTCAGTGCCTCTGCTTTCGATCAAGCTGGATGGCAGAGCTTTGCTCTTGTCAAGGGCCTGGCACTGGCTGCTGTGGTGTTTGTAGATGCTTCCCCTTGGACGCAAGTCACATATTGCTCAAGTAGAGAACAGGGGCACCGTTAGGAACTCATCTGGCTTGGTGAGGAAGGCAGACAGCAGCCGAATCGACCACTGGCTCTAGACGTAGCGTGGTACAGTCAGGCAATATGGGCAGTTTAAATGTCACCTTGTAACTCTCATGGCTTGATGCAGGTATCAGGTTAGATAGCATCCTTCAGTAAGTGTGTTGGGTCTCAAGTAACAGAGGAAATAAAGATCTGTAAGAAGAGGCTGATGCTTCCCAGGGATTTAAAGAGAGAGGAACAACTGAAAAGGACAAAGGAGTCTGCAGTGTCATCAAAGGAGGAGGAGGGCAGTGGGGAGGATGAGGATGGCTCTGTGCCAGAGGCTAACGAACTACCAAAGGAACTATGACCAAGGTCATCTCTGGAGGAGGGCAAGCCCCAGGCCAGCTTGGATTTGTGTCCAGAAAGGATATAAACTGTTGTGAGGAGCTGTCATCTGGTGTTATGGGCAGATCCTCAGCAGTGTCTAACAAGCAGATAGAAGCAGAATGCTTCCCAAGGGGCTGGGGGGCAGCCTGGCCTTTGCCAGGACACTGCCAGCACCCTGGGTGCAATGTACTTCATGTACCTTTGACATCTTAGAGCCAATGGGGTTTGCAGACGCAGTCCCTCTGGAAAGGTTCATCTTCATACTCCCAGAACCAATCCTCTCCCAGCCCTCCTCGGAGCATGAAATGTATGGTAAAGAGGAAATATTTCTAGCATAAAGGTGTATACAGGTAACAGATGAGGCGCTGTGCATTTGCTGGCATCCTTACACAGTGTCAGGGGCATCACAGGGCTAAAACTCAGGAGGACCTTCCTAGTGCCTATATCAGCAAGCTGAATTATTCTTTTGGGACAGAGGGAAGGTGGAAAATGGAATTTTGGAAACATTTATGGTTTGTATGGCAACCATATACCACTGTGAGAATAAACACACGTCAAGGCAGATAGATAGAGAAATAAATAGAAGGAAATGTCCATGAAAGATACTATTTAGAAGAGCCAAGTTTACTACATATCGATTGCTCAGTCATTGACCCCTTTGATGGTGTCAAACAGTCAATCTACAGACACAAGTAATAATCTGTTCACCAGCACCTCAGCTCTGCCCTTCCAGGTGCTCAAAACTGTTTTCACATAGGATTAATCCCCCTGCAGCAGGGTGTTTGCATTGTCACATGTGTTTCCAACCACACAAGGAGGCAGCAGGAGCCCAAAGCTAAATATGGGACATGTGGTCCTCTCCTTCAGTGTCCACAGGGAATTTTGCCTGGGTGTGGAAGAAGCTAGTGTGAATGCAGGATGGCAGAACAGATCTGTCCTGGGTGCAGAATACACTTCGGGGGACTGGTCCTGGAGGTCACATCATGTTCCTTGACACCAGCAAAAACTGCCCAGGAGGGATTCTGCTGCTCCTCATTACCTGGCTCTTTGATATGCATGAATACTACAGCATAGGGATGGACTTGTCCTGTATTCTTCAAACACTCCAATGTGTACAGCTGCCTCTGTACTGCAGCTCTTGGTACCGAATGCTTGTCACTGCACACACCACTCAACACATACATACCTGCTGCACGTTTGCTCCATCCCCTCAGTCACCCTTTCCAACCATCCACCCTGCAATTCGTCAGGACATCTTTGAACCCTAGGGCAGCCATGGTCTCATCTACCATGGCTCTGCAACCGAAGAGGATCTGAGTTGGTCCCAGTTTACACTCTTGTCCCAGGCCTAATTTACACCCTCCAGCTCTTCCAACACACCCAGCTCATCTGCACTATCACCCGCCTGGTTCACGCTGGTTGATACATGTCCCACAGACACTCATCCAAAGACCTCCAAGCTGCTATGTCTCCCATAACCACTCATCCAAAGATTGAGTGGGAGCTGGTGGTCCTAGGGGATGACAGCTTGGTGACCACCAAAAGGGGACTTCTCTCGGATACAAGGAGGAGTCAAAGAGGATCACATTCATAGTGGCCAAGCAGAAGTGTGCTCCAGGCATTGGTGCAGGGGAGAGCTCAGGGAAGGGACAGGTACCTGGGTCCCAGCTCGTCCTCACTACGCCACACAAAGTCGCCAAACTTCTCGTAGTGGGAGTTGTAGTGGTGCTGGACTCGGAAGAGCATGGAAGCGGAGACCTCCATCAACGTGTTGTAGGCTGTCTGCTGCTCCTTCCCACTGGTGTAGCCATTGTAGAGGTTGTAGATTTTGTCAGCTATCTCTGGAAAGGATCAGGGGAATGGGATTAATGAACAGTCAGAAGGTGCTAACACAGGAGGAGTGAAGCCCTCAGCAGGGCTAGCAGGAAGGCTGGACATCTGGGGTGGCTGCTGGTCCCTTGGGATTGCCTGCAGCAGTATTTGGTGACTGGGGGAGCATTTAAGGACTTCAGCAATACTCCATGAAGGAATGGGAGGAGGAGGAGGAGGACTGCCAGCGCAGGCAGACACAGCCTTATCCTCTCATGTAGGGCAGGCAAGCTCTTCCCTAATTCATCAGAACAAAAGCGATTGCACAGCTATGATGCTAAAGGATAGGAAGAATACAACACTGCTGGTAACAAGATGGTACTTCAGCCACAAATACTGCACATCATCTTCGTGGTATCTACTAGAGCTGCTCAGATGTATTAAACAAGAGGGTGAACTCTGCTGTAGAAAACGATCTTTCTTTAGAGTTGAAAAATGCACAAAACTCTGTTCCCTTCCTTTTCTGTAGTCTCCCGTTTGCTCATTTTTCCTGGTAACGCTTATCAAGAACATGGAATAAAGCACTAATCAAAACTTCCTTTGTGTGCTTTTCAGAATAGGAAGCAAGGAAGAAAGAAAACAGGTGACCTGCCTTTCACACAGAGGAGTCTTTAAATCTGAAAGCAGCCAAATGCTCTGGGCATAAGAACAAAAGGGACTGGTTTCAGACCTCGAAAATGCAGATGTGCAAAAGTGGCTGGGCTTTAACTGGTGTTTCTGATTCGGAACCAGACCAGCTGCCACCAGCATCCTTCTAAACACCCAGAGCTGAAGAGAGGCAGAGCAAAATTAGCAGGGAATGTCTTTTGTCATGGCAAATGAGGCACCTGAACACTGACCTTCTGCCTTGCTGTCATCTACCAGGGGGCAGGCTGTCCTCAGGGTGACCGTGCTGGGCTCTGAGTGTCTCCCTCGTGTATCCACTGCGTAAAGGGTAAATCTGGAAGGCAGGAAGGAGAAGGAAAACAATGTCTTTATCCCCCAGTCCCACACAATGGGGTTCTTATAGGAACCGACCTCCACAAGAGGAAGGAAGAATGTGGTCCAGGCTCCTATCAGTCAGGTTTGGCATCTCAAGGAGATGTGAGATGGGCTTAGAACAGGAGAGCACCCAGGGACAGGGGCCACCACGTCCCCATGCAGCACGATGGACTTCTTCCATCCCTGGGAGCCCTGTGGGGCTGCACCCTGCAGCTGCTTGACTGCAAGAGGGTGTAAACACCTCCAGGGTTGCTTTGCCATGTGCTGATGCAAACGTTATAATGCTCTGGCGTCTGCAAGCCGGGCTCCTCTGCGGCCCTCCTGAGACTGAGCAGTAATTCCTGGTGTAAGCGGGCTCTGTGCTGACAAGTGACAGCTCGTACACATTCTGTGAACGGCCTTGAGGTTGTTTTCTCTCTCATTTCCCCACCAGGGTGGGGTTGGTAAAAGGGTGGGAATGATAATTTCACACTCGAAGCTAATGGAGAGCATCTGACAGTAAAATATAGCTTTTGTGTTGGACGAAGCATTCAATAAACAGGCTGTGGCTGCATGGGATGTCCGGGGATGCTGAGCACAGAGCCCTGGTCAGAGCATCAAAGCTCCAAAAGCTTTTTCACAGCAGGGGTGACAATCTTCTGTCCACTCTCCCAAAAGGCATTGGTTCATATTTATTCACTCCAAGCCAGGCACAGAAACTCCAGCTCGCTTTGACAAAGTACAGAAGCTGGCTTGAACCCCTTGCAGGTTGGAGATGCCTCGTGGCAGGGTACCCAGCTCCCAAGAAATAACACAGTCCCATTCCTTATCCTAAACCTGAGCAGCTCTTGCAAGTGAGCGTGAAGAGTCCCATAAAAGCAGCTGAAGCTTAAATGGGATTGAGACCTTGGGGTGTGTTTACTTAAGGAATGGTCCTAACTCCCCAGCATCCCTAGAGGACAGAGCAATGCCTCCCTTATCCTCACCCCACACATAAGCCCCTTCTCTCCTCCTGGCTGCACCCCACACACATGCCTGATAAGAGCTGCCATTTGCACAGTAGCAATTCCCAGCACAGGACCCATTCTCCCTGAACAATTAGCCTCAGCTCCTTAACAATACTTGCTATCTGAAAGGATGCCAGCAGCCTGCTGAGGAACCTGCTTGTGTGTAGGGGCAACTCCCATTTTCACTAAGCTGGGCCATGCAGAGGATGTGCACCCTCAGCTCACCCAATGAGATGTTATTTAATTCTTTGGCATGACATCATTTTCCTTAATTTACAAGGAATGTTGCTCAGAGTGGGAGCAGCTCAGGAAGGATGTCCACAGCTTCACAAGTACCACACACAGGCTGTTCTCCCGCTATAATTAAGGGACAGCAACAGAGCAATAGGGCAATAGCAAATTTAGGGCAGGAGTCTAACTTCGGGGCTTTGCATCCCACCCCAGAGGTGCCATTTCCCTTCTGTAGACAAAGGGTTCAAGGAGAGTAAGGAGTCTCCTGCTGTAAGCAGGTAAGGGATGTGTCTCTGCAGCTTGGCAGCATGAACCCCTCTCTTTCCAGGCCCAGGAAGCAACAGCAATAGGAGCATCCAGTGTTGGGTGCAGGACCTCAGCCCCGGTGAGATAAAGAACTCGGCATTGAGAGAGCTGGGCAACTCTCTTCTTGCTCATCAGTGTAAGCACAACAAGCAGTGAGAGCGCTCAGCATGCAGGTTACTGCTGCTAGCTGCTCTCCATTCCCATCCTGGGGCCACTTGCTTAGCCACAGCAGCTGGGTTGTTGTGTTTTCTGTCTTAAATGGGTGGGCACAGCTAATGTGTAACCTCTGCTCTGCCTTGTAGCTGCTCAGGCAGCAAGGCTCCATTAGCAAACAGTGCCAGAGCACTTTCCATGAAAAACAGCAGACTTTTATCCCAACACAGTTGTAATATTCAGCAATTAGTGCCCACATCACCTATTCCATCGCCAGGGGGGTCAGCAGGATTGGTTGGGTGTTAAAGCATATTCACCCCTGTGGGTGATGTTAAAGACCTATGTTAGCCCTTTGACTGCACTTTTCCCCTCTGCCCAGGGCACACAAGAACAAAGTCATTCAGCTGCCAAGAGCAAGAGCATCTGGACTGGTCAGACCCAGGTTAAAAAATGCATATCAACAAACAAGCCCTTCATTTAATCCTTTTTGTTTTTTTTTTCAGATGACAGAAGAAAAAACCCCAAAATGTAAATGGAAAACCATCAGAATCAAAGTGATTTTGATCCGCTCAAAACCACTTTTTTTTTTGAAGAAAAAGAAAAATACTTGCTTTACCTCACCTGAAAGCAGCCCTCTTTCAAGAACCTTAGAGGCAAGTTCTTCATTTCCATTCACTCGGAATGAGATGTTTTGGAATCAGCACCAATAAATCCAGCTCTGGGGGAAGCTGGTTGGCAGCACAGAGCCCTCTGCACCTCTCCAGCTCCTTCCAGCGAGTGATCTCAGAAGGTTTTAACATTAATTACAGTCCAAAAGATCACCCTGAAGCACAGCAGTATTAATAGCTCTGCTTTATCGGTGGTAAACAGAGACACACGGGGTGAAGCATCGTGCCCCGGAGAGGCTCAGTGACATGAACAGTTTGGAAACTCAGGAGATGATGGTTTTCAATCTTGCTCTCAAACCACTTGACCACCCAGCAAAACACTTTAACGGGCAGTTAATGGCACTGTGCAGAGCGCTGGGGTTTATGTTTTACTTTTATTCCCAGAAGCAGACAATAATGAAGAGAAGGGAACGCAAAGATCTGCGGTTCAGAGTAAACCTGGTATTAACAGGAGGATCTTGCTTACTGCATCTAAGAGAAACCTCCAGCAGATGCAGCCACCAGCAGGGATGGGACCAGCATGGGACCCAACAGGGCACAAAGGTGATGGGACACGAGGGAGTACAACCACATGGGAGGGATGGGGAGGTCTGCATATAAACAGGGCGAAAGCTGAAGCAAGCACGACTGAGGGAGGGAGCTGTGCAGAGCACATGGTGGGCTGAAGTCCAGTGTTCTGAACCAAGGACTGAAGCAGGCAGCATCCCCACTGACAATGATGGAGCTGCACCTGATGATGCCAACCCTGATAATTTGCAAAACAAAAACAATGAGGCCAGAGAGTGGTTCTGAGTGTTCTGCCCAAGGCAGAGGATCTCTGGGGTGAAGTCAAAGCCAGAAACAAAAAGGTCCCAGACCCACACTGAGTGCCTGAAACACATCAGACAACCTGGAATGCCATATGGTAGCTACAACCTGACAGAGCCTCCTTCATAACCTGAAGGTATTTTGTTTAGCAATCAACTTTCTTCACGATGGTTTCTCATGTTCTCCTGTGCTTTACAAAGTAGCTTGGGGCTACCTGCTACTGTCTCACAGCTGATCCTCTTTTCCATCAGTGCCTTCAGTAAGAGCACACATGAACACTTGTTTTTCTACAAATACGAAGACATATTTTGCCCAAAGAGGTCCCAAAGAGCATTTCACCACTCCAAGCACGTATGCTCTTGGCAGAGATCAGCCCTCCATGCCTGGAAATGCTGCCACCTCTGCAGCAAAACACAGCGGATGAAGTCCTATAAAGTAATGCTGCTTAAATGTTTACTACTAAACTCAAACCTATTGGGACCCGAAGGAACTTTTAGAGAGGGAGAGAAAGCAATTAACATTTGGCCTCATGAAATGTCAACACCTTCCTTGCAGACACCCCACCCAGCATTGGCTGAAGCCTGGATTTTATCACTAGGCTCAAGATGCTTCTTGGGGGAAGAAGAGAAAGCAGAGGGGGATGTTGAAGCTCCGGTTCCTGGAACCCAATGACTGTGGAAGATGGTTAATTGCATTTAAAAAAAATAAAGAATAGAAAAATGTTGCTTTTTTTTCTAGTTTTCGATTCTAAATGTCTCAGTGCAGAGAAAAAATAACTCGAAATACAAACTTCTACAGGCACTAAGACTCTACTACTTCTAAGGCTGAGAATGAAGCCCCAGAACATGTTATTTATTTATAGACACCAATGTCAGCTCATGTTTTTTTCACTTCCTCTCATGATACTCATGTTTGAGTGCTTTACTCATGATCCTTACTTACAGGAAGGGAGATAAGAACTTCTGCATCTGACCTTCCTTAGCTTGGCAGCTGATGTCTTTATATCCCATAGAGATACCACAGGCATTTCTGTTCTGCCTTATGCTCTGCTTTTCCTGAAGCCTTTGGGCTTGTGTAGCTGCTCAATGAGATGCTGTACTACAAACAGGCTGTCTGAGCTGCTGAGATATGGGTCCTATAAGGAGTTCAAGTCCTGCAGGTGCCAAACACCCATGCTAAGTAGATGGGTGCCTGCAAGTAGCTGGCTGCATCCAAAAGCAATGGCTGTGGGACAAACCCGTGCTGTGCTAAGGAAACCACCCCTGTACCACATGAATAGAGGAAAAGGCAGAGACGCTGCTGCAGAGCCCAGCAGAAATATGGTCTCATGCTTTCCAAAGTGGGGCAATGTTGAGGTTTAAGCACAAGATGCTCTTGGCAGTTGGCTGGAGCTTGGCTGGTAAGCCTGGCCTCAGCACCTTGCTCCAGAGGCCACAAGACTCTGCTGCTAGCTCCAGGAGCTGAGTGCAGGGTAGACCTGGCCACTGTCACACAGTGCACTGGATTCCCTCTCCCCCAGCAGTGTGGGTACCACTGCCCGTCATGCTGAGCACAAAAACACAGATCCCAACCTGTGTGGCATCACCTCGGTGTTACGTGTACATCCTGCCATCACCCTCTTGTGGATCACAGCTTGTCCGTGCCTTCTGCACAGCTCAGGGTCTCTGGGCTCACATTCAACCAGCGCTGCTGAGGCTGGTCCAGCGTGCTGACACACACACATCACACCCCTGCTTTGCCAGCCCTTCTTGCTTCCTGTTCCAGCTGCAAAACAAGTCAGAGGCCTCTGTTTAAAAGCTCTCAATGGACCAGCTCTTGGCAATCCCTGTGTCTCTGCTCCTCTGTCATGTCAGCATGGGGACTGAGCATGAGGGAACTGGGGCCAGCAATGCTCTGAATGTGCCCAGACACAGGCAAGTGCAGAAGAGAGCAGCCAGGAAGAGTGCCACAAATGCTGCACACATCCTTATGCTTGGGGGAGCCATGAGCACAAACTGTCCTCCCCCAATCTTCTAGTACCTTCAGCTCCCAGACACCAAGATGAGAGGTTTGCTGGAGGCAGCCCAGAGGTGGGAAGGCTGACAGGGGGTGCGTGTTTCTTTATCCCAGTACTCACAGTAGAGCACCATTTTGGTGAGAGTAGCGAAACTTCTCCTGGCTGCTAAAAACAGCAATATATTTACATAAAGTTTCCCTAAAAGACTATTCCTGCGGGTGGGGGAGCCCAGGGGTGGTGTGGGGAGAAGCAGAGCTATGGGTGTTTTAACCCCAGCTGCAAGCCACAGGGTGTGCATGGTCCACAGGGCACCCATCACCCCTGTTTCACCACTATGGGCTCACACATCTGCTGAGCCTCCCAGGTGCTTTCATTGATGGCCATGGAGCAGGAGTGGAGCTCGCCTGCCAGCAGCATGCATGGGAAGGGGTGTGTGTGTTTAGTGCAAGCATTCCCAATTCAGAACCCATTACAAGTTAAAAAGAAATCAAATCCAATAAAAAGCAGCCCATCGAGACAGGCCACAGGAATGCAGCTGAGCTTATTGGTGACTCTGCCATTTGAAATCATTAAGAAGGTAAACGAGAACAACCCCCCCAAGTCTCTGCAGCAAATAGCAAGCAGACAACGAGCAGGGAGTGGGTTTTAGGAGGAGAGGATTTCTCGGTGTCTTTGTTGGTCTCTGACTTTGGGCTGATCGCTTATGCCATGCCTGCGTCCATGGTGCCAGAAAGCAAGGTGATACCCTGGCATGACCAGACTGCATCCCTACCAATGACTCTGCTGGAGGCTTGGGATTTGGGCTAAGCTTTACAGGGCAGTGGACATCCTTGTGCTGTCCCCCAGGCTGGCACCATCACAAATATTACAGTAATCAGATGCTCCTGTTGGGGCATTTGAAGCCTGGCAGGAATAGGGTGTAGGGCTAGGGACAAGGGGCTGTGCTGTCACCTTGGGCTGTGCCAGCGCAGAGGGAACAGCTCATTGTGGAAAAGAAAGAGAAGAGAAGCAGCTCATCACGGAAGAGGGCACAGAAGGAGGCAGCACCAACCTGCTACCAGCAATCTGCTGCTTATGCATCCTAGCTCTTCTGCAAAAGGACCCATGGCGTCTGTTTTGCACAGCCATCATTTTTGGCTCTGCCTTTCCACAGAGCCCGCACTGCACTAAGGAAACAGTGCATAGTGCCATCTTGAACACAAACCATCTTTTAGAAAGCTCTCCTCACAGTTCTACCACCCAAGAAAAGTACCTTTTATAACTGGGCTTATTTTAACCATCTGCGACAAATGACCTTGCTCCCATCAGTGTGATGGAGGAACAGGTTAGCAGCAACACTGGTGTCACACCAGAGCATGAAGCTTTGCTGTTACACGAATACATGAGGCTGTCAGGAAACTGTTCTCGCCATTCACACCTCTTTTTTTCCAGGACAGCAAATGTCGTGAGACTAATCGTTACCCTTCAACAGATGCCTCCCAACAATACCCAAGCGCAGTTGTCAGATGGAGGGAAATAAATGTACCTGCCACAACATGCCTCACGTGTTTGATGCCTTTTGGAAGTGTATAAAACAGTGCCCATCAAATACTCCTGGCAGGTGGAAGAGCACAGGATACTCGGCAGGGTAAGAGGCTGCTTGTTCAAGTGGGGCTGGGGACCGGCTGGCAGAGCCCTGGGTCCATCTCTGCACTGTGGCAGCACTGGGAAAGTCACCCAGGGTTATCCACACTGCAAGGTGACCCTGAATTGCAGCTGATGCTATGTCCATGCTCCAGAACACTGACTTGAGAGCATGGTACTTCTCACAGGGGCTGCAACAGGGAGGACATGCTACATCATGGGGACGCAACGAGGGACATGCCACTTTGGTGTCACAGCATCCCACCACTGAGGTGTTCTGCAGCACCCACAGCATGTACCACAAACCCCACCACTGCCATGCACCCCTGCATGACAAGAGACACAGAAACTAAAGCAGCCTTCAGATGCCTTCTTACCCAACACCAGGATGTGCCTGAGGCAGTGGCTGCTGTTCCCTGGAAACTGGGTGGCACAGGGGAGATGACGAGAAGGAGAAGAGACCCATAGATGCATGTCTGTACACAAGGTCAGTCCCCAGGTAGCATGAACAAGGTAGCAAAGCTACAGTCATATCAGCTTGAGAGCTGAGGAATGGGAAAATGCTGCTCCATGACTTTTGGCACTGAGATGCTCTCTCCACACGGCACTGGGTCAGCATCACATGCTGCTCCAGGTCTCCTAGGCTTGCTCACTGTCTCCTGAGCTACAAGGCCATGGAGAGCCAAAACCTGCAGCAGGCAAAGTGTCAGTGCTGGTCACCCTGACTCCCCCCTGCACGCACGCAGATGCTGCACGCCTGAGCCAAGCGATAGCGCAGTTTCACTCAGCTCTCACTCCTTATAGCACTTCATCAATCTTTTTGTTTCAGCTCCCTGTCAAACAAGATCCAAAACAAGGACAAAAGGGAAAGAAAGAAATTCATTAAAAGCCCTGATCATTTCTTGCTACTGCCGGGGTCCATTGCCTCCTTGCTAGAGAAACCCCTGGTAGGACATTCACCTTCCCAGCCTCAGCTGCAACATCTCAATTTCCCTCGAAACTCTGTCAATAAACCCCACTAGAGCAGAGATTCCCAGTACTGCCATGGCTGTGAAAGACAGCCTTGATACACAGGCCACCTTCTGTTCCCTGGAGCCCTGCTCCTGAATGATACCTGTGTTGGAGGGCCAAGATCCCATAAGGAGCCCCTTTGCCAGCCGGACACCTTGCAAGCGGCAGTGCCAAGATTGCCTGAGGCGAAAACGTGTTTCACTAGAAACGAGGGAAAGAGGCCAGCCGGTGTCAGCAGGGCCATGGATGCACCCCAGAAGGTGCAGCATGGTCCCTGCAGCCCTCCCAGCTGCTGTGTCCATGGGGTGCCTTCACCACCCCAGGGCTGAGAGCACCAGCAGTGCCCTGTCCCGCTTGCCCTTTTCTCTATGTTACACATATCCTCCCTTTGTCACCCCTGCTCCTTGCAGCCACTGGCAAGGAGCAGATAATCGCTCCCTCATTCCTCACCCTTAATAAGGTTTCTATTCCCCCTGTGCGTGGCTCACATTCAGAGTACATCCTTTCAGAGGCAGCTTTACCCCAAGAACAAGCTTCTCTGGAGAGCAGGGTCGCTGCACTGCACAAAGCTGCTGGTGGAGATGAGATGTGGATGTGAGAGAACAGCTCCTTGGCATGGCAGCAAAACAGCACACCCAGAAAAACTGCCCTGACATGAGATAACATTAACACAGCCTATGTTGCAACCTGGGGGCTTTAGATTTCAGGCATGCTCCAAGGAGCAAGAAGTGTTTTATTAGCTTTAAGATGCCCAGTAGACCCCACAGGGATGGTCCCTGAACTCTGAGGACAGGCAGATGGCAGAAAAGTCAGGGTCACTATGGAATTCCCAGCACTGGGGAGGATGGATAATGGGTGTTTGAGGTCTGCATTTCTTGGCAGCGGTGGCATTGCTTTCATCCTGCTGGCTGTGAGGATGAAGATTTGCAGATGGGCTTTATAAATGCAAAGCAGCAAGAACGGGGCCAGCTCTTCACTATCTCTACTGCCTATCCCAGTGCTTGAGGCAAGGTGTCCCCCAGCTCCGCTCAGCAAGGCCAGAGAAGGTCCCACATTGCCCAGGATGTGATTCTAACATCGTTTGGTGGAGAGAAGGAGGTGGTGCTGAGCCACTAGCAGCTGCTGCTTTTGTCTCCAGTGAAGTAAAAGCACCTCACACCAGCCTGTTGAGCACCATTCCCTGTTCTGCTGGGACTCCCAGGAGATCCCAAACAAAATCCTTGGACAAAGGTCAAACGAGCTGCCCCCGACTCCCTGTACTGCTGGATCAACTCCCTCCATGCCATGGTTCAGATTGATGCCTAAGGCTGTGACCTGCAGGGGTTCGTCCTACTCCAGATGCAGAATATCAGTGGAGCTGGTGATGGATCGAGCTGCCCTGGGTGCAGCATGGCCAGGGAGGGTTTCCCCAGGCTCTGCATCCCACATTCCCCACATGTCCCTGAAGCCTTCACACGGGACCGTGACACCCATCAGTCCCTCCAGCTCTCCACTCCCAGGGTCAGGGTATCCCCAGGCAGCACCCACATCTTCTCTCCCTCCCACTGCAACACTTTCTGCTCTCCTATTAGGCCAGGGACAACCCAGCCCCTCTTCCCTCAGCCACAGACACCCCAAAGCCTCCAGCTCCACGACAGTTACGTGTTGAAGGGTAAGTCATCACTCTGAGGTTGTGCTTGTCTTCTTTGCACAGATCTATGGCTGGGTGGCTCTCAGCCTCATCTGAAAGCATTAGCCCTGTGTTCTCCTAACAGAAATATATCACTTCAGTACCTTCCTTGGGCTACTTCTGGGACAGCTGCAATCCCACTTCCATGAAGAGACAGCAGGGCTCGGGGAGGCTGCGGCTGCAGGAGATGAGAAGGCTGCTCAGGAGAGAGGGAATAAATCAAACTCTTCCTCCAGTTGTGCCAGGGAGAAAGGAGACACGATCGAGGCCCTGGACCCCTGCGGTGAGCTCCACAATGGAAATGTTCACAGCTCACCATACCAGCCGTTCAACCTACCAACGCTCTGCAAAGCTTGGCCATCACCGGCCCTGGGGAGATGTGGGGAGAGGAAGGTTGCGACCCTTGGCAAATTGGGAAACGTTTGCCCCTCCCAACCTCACAGTCACTCTAAACAAGAACCAGACACTCCACAGTTTGCTACCCCCGGAGATCCCCTTGGTAGGGCTTGTTCTCATCGTCCTGGGGGCTTGGCTTCCATCTGGGCTGCTGGTTGAAATCCAGCCCCGGCTGGTAGCAACTTCAAAAGACAGTGTCATCTGAGGAGTAGTGGGTGGTCCACGTCAAGCGAGTCAATGGCTGACTGTTCTTATACGAGCCACCACAATAGGGCCTCCTGCTCGACAGCCTCAGAAGAATGGCGAAGTGCTGCATTGACTGCAGGGAGGGAGGCTGAGGGTGGTCCTGCTGGTGCAGAGCCGGTCACCTTAGCAGGCTGGCACAGGGAGGTGGTTGTGCACCCCTATGAGCAGAGGCTGCCGATCTATCTACGTTGGGTTTATCCCCGAGTACTGTTGGCCAGCCTTAGCTTCACCCTTTGCATGAAACAAAGCAAAACAAAGCACGACAACGATAACTGCCCACAAGGGAACGGTTTGGAGGAGGGGGATGCCTCCGTTTGCTGCATCCCAGGATCCAAATGAGCAAGAGACATTCGCAGTGCCAGGTTATGGGAGCAGCAAGGGCAGCCAATGGGTCCCCGCAATGAACCCATGATGTTGGCATAAAGAGAGGACAGTGGCAATGCAGGGATGCTGCGTGCAGCGAGCCCCAGGTCCCTCCATGCCCTGAGGCCCTCAATCAGGAGGGAACAGGACAAGGAGCTGGCAGCAGGCAGGGGATTCTCACAGCACCACAGGCAGGGAGGGAGGAGGGTGGTGGGGAGGACCCGAAACAAATAATAAAAACAAAATCCCAGTAAGCACGTTAGAATTCATTTGAAGTGCAGAGGAGCTTTCAGGCAGGGTTATGTACGTCTCCCAGCCCGGCGTGATTTACACATTCCTTGCAAGCAAAGGAATCTTCCCTGATTTGAAGTAAAACAGATGTTTTGGGGTTTTCTCCCCCACCCCCTTCCCTTTGAATCATTTCTTTATTGAAATGATGGCTGCACAGCCCTGCTACCCCCAGCTGGCCTGCCCCGGGGCCACTGACCTGCCCTGCATTTCAGGAGAGCACCTTGTCATTGCCATGGCCATGCTTGTGAGCATCCAGAGGTGCGGAGCCAGCCTCATGCTCCCGCAAATGCTGCTCCGGAGGCATTGATCCGTGCAGGTTTCTCCCTTTGCTTTTCCTTCTACATGGAAGGATCGCAACTTGCAGCAGTTCTTCCTCCTCTGCAGCTAGAGCTAACACATGGATCCTCCATCCCTGCTCCACCAGCCCAGGTCCAGGAAATCCTCTAACCAATACTACTGGTCCAGGAGACTTATGTTTGATGGTGTGATTTGCCCTTGCTCCTACTCCTCAGCTTCACACCTCACCCTAGTTGTGCTCCATCCTAGCAATGTTCATTGAGAAGGGCAGCCTGGCCAGCGCCCATGGACCAGCAGCAGGGCCCAAGTGAAACAACTCAGCCCAGGGAACAGTGGTGGGCAAGCAAGATAGAGCTGGGACTATCTCTTGGTTCGAGCATTATACGTTCTTAGCCAAGTTACTCTGCCCCTATTTTTGTCCCATGTTTTTCACCCAGAAAACTCATCTGAGGAAGGAATTTCCTTTTCCCAGAGGGATTCGCAGCACTGAGTGCAGTGGGGGCTTCTGAATGCTGGTTGATGCTGCAAACTACCAGCGTAGCCATGCCCTTGAGTTAAAGCTCAAGAGCAATAACTCATGGCCGGTAGCAAATCCATCCGGCTCCCCCCATCTTTCTTTCCTTTTTTCCTTTCAAACCCTGTTGCTATTTCTCAGTACTTCGTTGGTGGCAGGGTGGGAAGGCTTTTTGTAACACATTCACGTACCATTGGGACTCACTCCCATTCCCGTCTGGTATAAGAGATTGCACAAGAGAGAGAAACAAACGGGGATGAGGAAACGCGTGTTTATGAGAGGCAGCTCTGTCATCGTGAGCAAGGGACCCCCCGCAAAAGAGACGGCCTGGGAGCCAGGGGAGAGTTTCCATTCTCTCCTAACACTCCATTCATGCCTTGTTTCATACCTCCCTGGAGGCTCCATGACTGGCCACAGTCCCACAGCACGGTGTGGGCCTCGCACCCCCCGTGTGCTGCCTGCCCGGTGCTTGTTGTTGGGTGGAAATAGGGAGATGTTGTTGTCTCATAAAGATAACAAATTGAGAAAGAGCAGCATCCTTTGCTGTTGGATGCGCTCCGGGTTCTTCTCCTGCGGTGGAGGAGCAGGTCCTCCCTCCTGCATCACTCAGCACCTCTCTGCCATGGACCTCACCTCTGCCCACTCCCCTCCTGCACCCCAAGGATGGGCTCTCCAGTAACACCCACCACGGAGGACTACATGGGCATTCCACACTTGGTGTGCTGCTGTCACTGCAATGAGCATCCTCCTGACCTGGCTGGGAACCCTCAGTATAATCCAAACCACATTGCTTCTGATCGGATGCAGTCACCGGTAAATAACCTTGACTGCAGTGGTCTGGAAGAGTGAGGGATCCTGTATCACCGCTATTAATGATTTAGGATTGTACATCATTTGCAGATGACACAGAGAGGGTCTCAACACTTCCTACATCTTCACCAGGACAGCCCCTGTCCCACCTCACCTCAGATGGGCTCCAAGTTAAAGCCACCCGGGTGACAATTACTCCCACATGACGCTGGTGTGCACACAAGGAACGGTGATGGGTGATCTCGGCTCTCCCCTGTGCACTGCAGATCTACCAGCAATGAGGTTGGGGTCCCCCCCACAAGCAGGCGAGGTATTAAAACCAAAAGCAATTGCCCATGCACATATTACAACCCACCTGGGTCCCTCTCCCTCCTGCTCCTGCAAGCCCCCTGCCTCCCCCCACCTTCTCCACACACCTCAATTTCATTATCTCTGATCTTGAGCTGCCTATTACATGCTTTCTGCCAACATAAATATTTAATCCCGGTGCATTGCACAGAAAGGCCCTTGTGGAGTTAATACTTCAACTCATGTTTCCACTTGGAAAACAATTCAGCGTGCAGCAGCAGTGCAGCAGGTAAAAGCCAGAGACAGAGACGAAAGCTTGGGAGCCATGTGGGGTGATGTAAGTGGGCTTCACACCATGGGGTGGGCTTCACACCATGGGGTGGGCTGCACCGGGCAGCTCTGCTGGAGCATCAGGTTAGGATACACAATCAAAGAGCCACAGTGAGCTCAAAGCCACTGTGAGCTGCTGCCTGGGGAGCATGGGATGGGGTACAGTGCCAAGGGGATCCTGAGATGCAGCTCTCTGCAGTAGATAGGATATTCCACTCTCTGCAGTACTTTTGGTTACAGTGATGTGGAAATCCCTGCATAAAGGGTTTGCTTCACCTGGCAGAGCGTGGGGCTACCCATCCACACCATCACACACTGCTCCATGCGTGCACGGCCACACGTGTCCTCATCAAACATCTCAAAACACACCTGCACAGCCAGGGGTTATTTAGAGCAGGATCTGGCCATGATTTCACCTCATACAGACTATGGGATAAGGGTTATGGGATGGTGGGCTTCACCCCGTCTGATCCCCCTTTGGTCTCCTCTCGCTTGGCAGGGTAGGTGTAAAGCCATGGGGCTGCCAAGTGGACACGGCCGTGCAGTGTCTGGCTCGGTCTGGCTCACACACAGGCTGTTTGGATCTCTCTGCATCACGCTTGCCCATATTCTACATTCCAGGAACAGCATGGGCAGAGCTTGTTTCGGGCTGCGTGCAGGACCTGCAGCCGCACACGCGATGTAACACTGCCTCTTGGTGTCAAAGCCCCGGTGCTGCCCCCCACAAGGCGAGCGAGCAGCGCTCCTCTGAAGTGATGCGAGCAGCAGGAGCTTCGCTTGTGCTCTGGAACTCTGGCTGGCAAAGTGGCACCGTCGCCCGCTGTCTCTAGCACTGTGCAAAGAAAGGCATTTTGCTGCCAGATTTGGCTTTGCTGGGTAAAAAAACACCAACGCGCTGAGAACAAGAACAAGAGAGAGGGGAGAGCGTGAGACATCAGGCAGCAGCACTGAGGGCATGCCTCAGGTTTCTTATGCGCACCCTCAGGTATGTGGTCCCAGACTGCATGAAGGAAGTTAGGAAGGGGAGATGGCATTTGTGCAGGAGGCATTGCTTAATCCCCTGTCCAGAAAAGCAATTCTCTTAAGTACTCCTAAGTGTGAGCAAGGGCATCCCTGGACTCTGCTCAGCTCCAGCCCACTGTCACATCACCTCTCCCTGCCTCAGTTTCTATAGTTAGGATATGACCAAGAAAAACAAAACCCATTTGCCCTTCTTCTGACCCATTTCTTCCCTACAAGATAAAAGTAACATCCACAGCAAGCAGTGAATTCCTTGTGTCCTGGAATGGAGAAGGGTCAGACCGCGCTGTAAGAATCAAACCAACATGGCCCTCCGCCTTCTAGCCTTCAGGAAAAAGGTGCTCTATACCATGGAGAACTGCTGAACAAAACCAATGCCTCCAATCAGTAGTACAGTGCAGCTTTTCCTGGCTTAGAAGCAAACCAAAGCCAGCAACGCCTGTGTTGATATTTATATCCCATCTCCCCCATTACTCAATGAGATAAGACTTGGACGGGTCTGTGTTAGTGGCATTAGGTTTCTACACACTCAGAAATAGGAATACTCTCCAAGTGTGTAACTGTAAAGGGTTGGCGACGGGAATTGGTGACCGGGAAAAGGTGGAATTGCAAAGGTCCATTTGCCAATAGAAGAGGCCAAACTCCTCTCCACCCATTACCATTTACAGGAAGAATCCTACATTCACACGCTGCAACACCTTACACGATGACCTGTCCATGCCTCCTCCTCCTTACTACCCCACTGCTAGCCTTCCTCCAGCCATCCCCACGGGAGCAAAGCCAATGGGCCTGGACCCAGCCAGATTTGGGGTTCGGATACTGGGAGGTTTTAGGACAAACCCAAGGATGTTATTTCAATCTGGATGTCCTGAGGAAGGGGTGGGGAGGAGCTGGCCACAGGAGGTAACAAAGGCCGCTCTGTTTCTCTTTGTGGCATGAGGTATGAGCAGAAACAGAGAATTTGGGGTGGATAACCTGATCCTTTCAGCAAAAAGGAGAGAGATGCTCATACACTTGGCAGATACAAGGGAAGCAGGTTCCAACTGAGGTCACTGGAAAGGCACCTTCTGACTCCAGATCTGTCCCGGGTGGCTGAATACTGGTGGCAGAGACAGATCAGGAGGTGGATTCAGACAGAACCCCAACTTTTAGAAGGGTGACGGCAAATGGTTGGTGGAGCAGTATTGGAGCAGCACATGGAGGCCCTCACCTGATTCACCCAGGCTGGGCTGTACAGAGATAGTGAGTAAGAGCTTAAAACCTGAGCTGATAAAGTGACAGAAAACGAGTAAAGATGACAGTGAGACAAAGTGATCTGCTTAAATCACTTAATAGACTAACTGGCAAAGTTGGGAAGAACCTCCAGCACTTTGACTTGACATGAAAGAAAGCATGAATGTCTTCTCTATGGCTTTTGCATGCATACACTTCTAATGCTGGAAAATTCAACATGAGCCCAACCTTCCTCAAGTTCTATGCATGGGACTTCTTTAATATCAGCAGAAAGAGAGATTCTCTCCTTCTTCTGCTGAGCCCCTGACCTCCCTGTACAGCTCATCCTTCATGGGGCCAATCCATCTCCACTGCAGTGATGTGCACATAGCCCAGATGGGCCCAGACAGCTCGGTGCTGGACCGACTTCAGCAAAAACAACCACACATCTGAGCCAGCATTTGGCAGCTTGGTTCTGAAGCAACCTTAAACTGTTGAGGAAGGATGAGCCTGCATTTAGGGATGAGCCCTGGGATTAGTAAACACTTGTTTGACTCCTGACTTGCCTTGTTTGAGCTTCCGCAAGCCAGGAATGCCTGAGAAGAAACTACAGCCATACACAGCTTGGCTTCAGGAAGCTGGAGAGCATGTGGAAGAGAAGAGGTGGATTCAATGAAGCAGCCCAGCTCCTGTGCACACAGGAGACTCAGCCAAGGCTGTAACAGATGTGTTTTAACCCATGCCACTGAGCTATTCGGGATCTGTCTCCAATTGCTCCAGTGCTCATTCATGTGTCTTCCTGACAGAAGACCAACAATAACAATTAGTATCATATAAGGAGCAGGGGGACTGCTGCCAGCATTAGCGCAGTCTTGAGCACCGAAGGTTTCCATTCCACTCTTTATCCCAGCTATGTGCAAGGCAGAGGTCAGTCAACATTAATCAGCCTTGCTCTAGGCCAGCTCCTTTAGCACATTCAGCTTGCTGAGTTGCAGTCACTGTCTCACCACGCTATGATGGGTTCCCCCTACTCAACACCTTTGCTTCTTTCCTTAAGCTCACCTAAAACAAAGGTATATTCACTGTTGGGCAGCACATGATGGCAGAGGGTAAGCCTGGCCATGCTGGAGGCGGCCTTCAGGCTCTACAGGAGGCCATGTTGGCCAGGCAGGTTTTGGTGGGTCTTTGCTACGGATGGGAGCCTTGTGCTGTCATTCTGAAGCCTAACCGTATCCCCTTCTATCCAAACGGCAGTGCTCTACCTTCATTCCCTAAGAAGGGGTTTCCACCTTTCCAGCACTCCTGAAACACTCTCCCAGCCATAGCCATTGGGCTGGTTCAGGATTCCCCTGGGGAAACCCTATCTGAGCAAGCAAAGGGAATACAAAGTGGAGGCTCCTACTCAGCACGTGAATGCACTCGAAGGAAAGGCTCTGGAAGGGATCCTGATGACTTCCATATTACTTCCAGTAAATTTTGTGCTGATTCTTGGCACAAACACTGGAAATGAATAGGCTAGGTCAGGAATGTAAATAAAGTGAAACCTTAGGATTTAATCTAATCTATAATTATAGTATCTGTGGCATGGGGAAGAAGTTGGTGTGTTTGCACTGCAGCTCCATTGAGGAACTGGAGGGGGTTTTCATTTCCCTCTCCAGAATTTCCCTTTCTGGCTGAGGGATACTTGGTGTCTCCTCAAGTATCTGAAAGGAACATGCTGGGCTGGCAGAGTTGCCTTCCAGCAGCTGAGCAGGTACAGCCCAGGGAAGAGACATCCCCGGGCATTCATGGAATGATGGGATGAGAAACTGAGATGGATGAGCTGGGCTGAAGGCTCAGGGAGGCTGTGGGATGCACAAGGGAAGCCCCTGTCTCTCCAGTGAAGAGATTGGCTGGGTTTGTAGGGTGCTCAGCTATGTAAGCTCAGTCCTCGGATCTCTGAGACAAGACAGAGCCCTTTCTTTTGACTGGTGCCTGGTTCTTGGTGCATCACAAGTTGCCTGCCACAGCATGGTGCTCCCAAGCTCCCAAACCATCGGTCTGATTGGCATTAACTGCTGTCCACGCTGGCTTGTTCATGGAAGACAAGCACTTAACAGACACATAGACATCTCTCCCTCTGCCCTCCTCACGCCATCCTTGTTCAGATCCACCTGAGATGAAGCTTGACAGGCTGCTCCGGTCTAGCTGACCTTGGGGGAGCACAATCCCCTCTCCTGTGATGCATTTTGCAAGAATTAAAGACTTTGGGTTTTTAAGAGCTTAAATCAAGCTCAACAGTTTTCAAGGACCATTCTCAGTGTCCCTGTGTCTGTGTACCCAAGTGTATGCACATGGCTGCAGCATGGATCCCCATCCATGGGCGCCCTGACAGACCAGCAGCAGTGTCCACACGTGTACATGAACCTATGGTACCCATCTTTGCTGACACGAACTACTTTCCCTCTAAAAGCCCTCTGTGCAGGGACTAGCATCCCAACCCCAACATACCACAGGCAAGGGCAAGAAAAGAGATGACAGGCAACAGATTTTCATCCAACTGAAATTGCAAAGGACAAAGGAATTAGTTCTCCTTTTGTTAGTTTATGTTTTGGAATTTCAGAAGTCTCAAAAGCAGAGGAATCCATCACACTCTGTTTATTTATTTGCTTGTAGAGCATTTCTTGGGTTTGTTTTTCATACTCAAGCCCAGCTTTGATCTCAGGCTGGTAAGACTCCAAATAAATGGTCAACAACAGGGTGTAATTGCCGTAGGTACTACAAAAGAAAAGGGACAGGATGTCCAACACATTTACAGAGCAGAAGAGACTTCCATGATCTCACTGTCCCCTCTCTCGGTTTACATGACACCCTCAGACTACCAAACAAGCAAAAGCACTTGCTTTTGAAGAGCTCTGATGCTGCAGCCTGTGCGCTCACCCAAGAGCCTAGAGAAAAGCACAGGTCCCTGCTGAGCGGCTATAATCAGGATTATACCCAGGCCAGAGCCTTCCAAGATAGCTGTTTTTCCACAGAAACAAATGAAACAAGCAGAAGAAATTCAATTTAAGCAATGACCCCGTGCCTCTGTTTCTGTTGTTGTTCCGTCTGCGCGGGCTCGGAACAGAGTGTTAGCCTCACATTTCACTGTTCTGGCTTTCTTCATGCTGTGTTGCAACTGTGTGGACATCTGAGCAGAGGAATATTTAATGTGTGTGCCTATGTATCCGAGAATGCGCACATGCTAAGGAAACACATGCTGGTTAGGTCCTAGGTTGGAGCAAACGTGTGTGTGTGTGTGCTGGATCTGCATGCATCCATGGCAATGCATGTAGACATGTATATCAGTCCATGCAGGTGTGCTGGGGCATGCACATTTGATATCGATGCACATCATATTGATGCACATCAATATGATGCCCAGGAGTGTGCATCCATGCCCCACAAGTGCCAACATGGACATTTATCCATACATTTCTGTAGATACGTGTGTACTTAAGTGTGCTGGGAATGGCGTGCCAAGCCCTCCTAAGCATCAGCTGCTGGATGGAGCCAGCACTGTGCATCACCCTAGGGTCCGTCCCCACACAAGGATGTGGGCCAAAGCTCCTCGATGCCAGGGGACTGCTGCCTGCAGCCACAGCTCCCCATGGAAGCTACTGCCCCACACCCAGGCGCATCCACAGAGAGCAGGAGCTGCCCACAGGCACCCCCAGGACATGGGGCATCACTGACTGCTTACCCCCTCCGTGGCAACGTGCCTCATGACTGTGAAGCAGAAGCCTGGCTTTGACCAAAGCGATGACAAAACCCTGGACAAGGCTTTCCGCCTTCTACCCAAGGCTCTTCCAGCCCTTTGCAGACATCAGGAATTAGATCACAGAGTCCCTAAAGCGACGGGTGAGTGCAATTATCCCTGCCTGGCAGATGGGGAAGATGATTTGGCAGCCCAGGCTGCCCAAGAGCCAGACCTTCTGGCTCCCAGCTCCGTGCGTTCACCTCGGCAGCAGCCTCCCCATCAAACGCAGTGGCTCTTCCCTCACCCAGTGCCCTCAGCAGCCGAAAGGCTGAGCCCACAACCAGCTGAGTTTATGGGTGGTGGGTTGTTAGCAAACTGTGGTTGCTCCAGCCTCTCCCTGGCACCTTTTCAGAGCAGCCCAGTTCACATAGACACTAATAATTATATTGATGCATTATGTATAGTTAACAAGAAAACATCCAAACCCATTCAATGGCAAGAGGTATCACTTGGAGATGCTCCTGGACACAGCCCCACTCGAGAGATGTGCAATAAAAGCTTCTCCTTCTTCAGAGGCTGTCAACATACTGAACTGGGGAGGTGGTGGTGTGGGAGGCAAAGGGAAAGTATTAATCAAGATCTTTAAAAGTTCTCGCTGACAGACCATTTGCCAGCTCTCATTTTAAATGCTTTTGTGGTCCCATAAAAAGTTTCATTACTCACTACAAAATGCGTTTTAATTATTACAGTCCCTCTGACATTAAGCCCTGGGTGTTTCTCTCTTGCTTACTCTGTCTCTCCTCTGTCTCCTTGCCTTTTTTTCTCTGTTGCTTTCTCCCTCCAAACAATACTGAAGGAGAAGTTAACATTCAGATCCTGAAATTATCCCTTGGCTTTGGACACTAATTGCTCCACAGGATTCATACAGAAAAGCCAATCACATGGGCTCAAAGAACATCTCGGAAGACTCAAGAACATCAGCACAGGGGTGGCCATCATCCCTGCAGAAGTAACTGGGTGGTGGGCAGATGGATTTGGCGTCTCTCTGATCTGCTGTATGTCTCCTGATATAAACAGTAACTTCCATAAACATCATCTATCACACTTCTGATATCTGGCTATTTCGGTCCACCAGATTTTGACAACTTGCTTCAATCTGACCACGTTAGCTCAGTTCATCCATGACACATAAACCTACCCATGAGGCATGGAAGAATACTGAAATATGTGGGTTATTCCAGTTATTCCCCAACTCTCAGTGCCTCCAGTGATGTAGACACTGGTTTTCCATTCCAACAGCCCAAACCAAGAGTCTCACCATCTGGTGCATTGACCAAAAAAGTCAGTAACAATAACAGCATTGGAAACCCCTCCTTGCCCCCAGCACCTCCCCACGTGCCTCTCCTTACTTGTACAGACTATCTGGTTCCAGGCACTTGAAAATGACTGAATAGATGCTGGTTTCAGGGACATCTCCATGGCTCCTACCCGCTGCCACACAGGATGTTGCAAGGCCAGAAAGCAAATCATCCGCAAAGCTCAGGGATTCTCCTGGAGAGCAAAGAGATGAGCATCAGTACAGGCGCAAGATTATTGCTGACCATTTAAAAAACACCCTAGGAACACCTCTACCTAGGACAGGCAATCAACACACTCTAGCTGTGGTAAGAATGGCCCCAAATCTATATGGAGAATGTCACCTGTGGACAAAGCAAGTAGAAAACATTGGGGCCATCAGCTGATAGGGACCCACTGCAGAAACCTGCAAAGTCAGTGCTTGGACAGTGGAAGGTGCACTCACAGAGCATCCAGACAACATGTAGACTCACTGCAAGCACCACATGGGGGACCACCATCCAAGAATGGGCTTCAGATCCCCAGGAGAGCTGGAAGCCCGGATAAATAGGGTCCTCCTAGTAGGGACTCCATCTGCAGTCAGTTCTTAAGGGAAACATGGCCTTTTTCAATAATCACCTGTGACAGTGACATGCATTTCTGCTGTGTCAGATTATCAGGAAAGAGACATTTTTAGAGCTTGGATGGAATTTCAATGTGCTTTTTTTGTGTGTGTGTACTTTTATTCAATGAAAATCGGGAGCTTTGCATTCCCTTTCCTATGCACCCTGCCAGCTCCTGGAGCTCTGACTGGAGCTCCTTCAGCTGGGCTCAGGAACACTCACTTCTTTACAAGCTTTTGAAGAAAAAAAAATCCTAATTAAAAATGATGAAAAACCTTTTTTTTCCCTTGGTCTTCTGATTTTTAAAGCTTATTAAACACTCAGATCATGACCCAGCTGAAACTGAAAACGCTCCATTTATTAAGCTTTTGGGGCATGATTATCCACTGCCGTGAACCTGTCTCCTTGCAGTGGGCAGGTTGTCTATCAGTTAGAGCTCATTGCATTCAATTCCCATTTTACATCAACGTAACTGAAAGCCCAAGGTCTCAAGCAGTGAAAAAAGCCAGAGCAGCTGCCCTGGTTGTGCTCCCATTCCCACTGATGGGAATCAGAGAAAGGGCTGTTGCAGCTGATCGAGTTATGCTGGTATAAGCAAACCTGGACACAGATTGCTGTGCCAGGTACCTTGTGCATGTGCAAATGTCAAGACACCACAGCAAAGGGAGGAGGAGAATTCCCTTCTCAGCACTTTATATTCCTAAAAGTAAAAGTGGCTGAGGACGACTGAAATGAAGCACAAGTCTAAGCTCTTGATAGAGACCCTAAGAAATAACCCAGTGCTATAACCAGCCCAGAAGGTCTCACTGTGTGGCTGGATTACCCAGGTAGAAGAAGAAATCCCCTCCTCCCCAACCTCTCCAAATCACATTGGAGTCTTGTCTCAAAATACACAACTCAGTAACAAATGTCCCCCTTGGCTAGAGAAAAGAGCAGCAATAAATTCTTTTCCTCCCTAAAGGAATCCAAGCCTTAATTATTCATTTTAATGCTCCCAGCATGACTTGTTCTTTCCAAACTTTGTTTTCAGGCAACTCTGTCACCAGTCTCTGTAGTTTAACCCAGTTCCCAGCCATGGTCCATACCAAATCCCAAGTCAACTCAATGGGCAAGTTGGGTTGGCAATGGCAAAATCACTGCTTGGAAACTGTGGGTGCTGAATGGCCTTGAGCAAGCCCCTTAGCTCTGGGTTTATGGTTTAAACAAACAAACAGAACCCTATTGCTCATTTCCAACTTTCATTTCCATCCCTTTTCATATGACGTTGGGCCAGATTGGGGAACTCCCTGTCACCAGAAGTCATTGAGAACAGACACTGCCGTGACTTACAAACCAGATGAATCACAAACACGTAACAAAGGACCAGATTGTGCTGCTGAACTGGAGCAAGAACTCTTAAGCCTCTTCAGACCGCAAGAAACCTCTCTTCTGACCAGGAGGAAACTCCACAGGGGGAACATCATCCCACAGGGCCTGCTGTGGGATCTCACACCTTCCTCCAGAGCACTCAGGGTTCAGAAGCAGCCAGTGAGGGGTAGGAAAGAGAAAAGCTGGGCAGAGAGACCACGATGAGCAACAGGGCAAGACCAAGTGGAGATTTGGACTGGCAGTGCATGGGTACCAGGAGCATCAGTCAGGACGTCTGTGCCAGGGAGCAGAAGAGATGGGACAGGAGAGAAAAACACAGGGTTGAGGCAGGGAGTGCAGAGGGTGGAACTGGACTTGCAGAGGACTGGGAAGGGGATGGAAAATGTCATGTTCAACCAGTAACTTTAAGAGTGTATTACAACTGCAGTGCTAACTGTGTAAGGCACCCACTGCCTTCTGAGTGCTCATCTTTCATGGTCTTCCTGGGTAGCCTTGAGGGGAACAGGGTTGCAGTGAGCACTGCCCTGAAACACAGTGGCAGTTCCATCACACAGTGGTTTGCCATGGATCAAACCTGCACAGATTATTGCATTGCTGTCCCCCTGCATGCAAGAAAATGGAGCTCTCAGTGTCCACCAACACAGTGTCAGCTTGGGTTAAGCCAACACCCTTGCAATAAAATCCTTATGGCAAGACAGTGTCTTGTGTTCAACCCTGAGCCTCTGGGGAACTTTCCCCTCTCATTGAACCTGCTACAACCAAGCAAAAGCAAAGAGGTTGTTACGAAAATAGCAAAACAGATGCTAGCAAAGGTGCTGAAACCTCAGCCCCAAGGCTGGGAGTCTTTCTGCACCTGTATAAGCAGCAGTGAGGTTGCTGGTTGTGCCAGACTGCGCAGACCATGGAGAAAAGACGGAGTGGGCAAAGGATGCCCCAGGGACAAACCGGCTACCCAGAGCTGTCAACCAACCCACACTGAATGCAGGGAGCTGCTTTGCTGTGCTCTGCCCTGGGTGAAGCAGAGAACACAGGAACTTTATCTGTGCATCTTGCACAAAAGAAGTCAGAGGCTGTTGCTCAGTCCATGGTGCTCCGAGAGAAATTTCCTAAGCCTTCTCCAGGGCCAGAAAACAAGTTATTCCCTAGATATAGAGTGGAACCTAGACATTGGAATGTCACTAAGGCAACGAGTGCTTTTGCTGGCATTACAAAAGGATAATGGAGCACTAACATTGTCTTATCAAGAAAAAGTGGTCTTGGGATGTAGCAATAGAGGAATACCAACCTAACTGCACAAGGCCATGGTGAGAGTTCAGTATGTAACATTGCTCATCTGTGCTTAAGAACAAGGCATGGGGAAAGCAGGAGAGAAGGCTTCACAAAGAAATAACAAAAAGGACAAGTTTACTATGCAAGCAGAGACATAAAATGACCAAGTGGAGATACATAACTGTTAATGTACTACAAGGCAGGCACTCAGATGGAAAAGAAGTATTTAGGCTAATGGGTAGTAATGGCAAGAGAAAGTAAATTGGATATGAATAAACAGGCTACTCCAGAGAAAGGCAAATAACATAACTAACTTTTAAGAAGGAGTTTGATCACTTTATAAAGGGGATTACATGGATAAGTGGTGGAAAGCAAAGGGGCTTCTCTTTCCCGTCTGGACTTGCGCTCGCACACAGCCTGCCAGCAAATATAAAGAAGGATTTCAGCCTCCCCAAGCAGCACTGAAGCACAAACCTTGTAGATTGGTATCTTTGCTTGTGTTATTAAATTTCAGAAAGAATCCAAAGGTTCTCTGCAGAGTAAACGATAGCTAAATAGATCATCTCTGTGGAGTAGAAGATATTTTATTGACTAGCCAGCCATCTGTGTCCTTCATTAATAGTAATAAATAATTGATGTCTCAGTAAGTAAAGCAATAAGCTGTTACAGATATCAAGGAAAAATGACAAGCTCCTGTAAGGATCCCTCACCTGCGTTCACTTCTCAGTAGTGAAAAATCCAGACCAGAGCTCAAGCATCACTGTGGTAAGTGCTGTGCAAAGAGCAAAAGATGCTATTTGCTGTACATACACTGGTTACAGGTAATGGAGCAACCATGCTCAGCAGTGGGATGCTGATACTCCCAACTGCACGTCAAATCTCTGCAAGAATCTTTCCATACCACTGCCTTCCCAGGGCTGGTCTGCCCCAAACCATTCAATTCCCCAGGTAGCTTCTGAAAATCAATCTCTGCTCTACTACTGATGATGATGAAGATGCAGCTCCCTCCAGGTAGCATTTCCCTTCTGCCTCTAGTGCAACCCCCTCGCTACCACCTCATCCTCTTCTCCACACACGCTGTGGAGTTTGGCAAACATCCTTTGTTTTTGCAAACATGTATCTTACACTGATGCTGGCGCTGTGTGGGTCAGAGCTTGCCCTAAAACAGAGGAAATAACTGCACAGATTGCAGGGGGCTGGTGGGGAGGCTGATCCCATTTTATGAATGGCCGCAGCGAGGTATATAGGTCCATCCACCGGTGATGGCTCTCAGATACCCATCTGGGAACTCAACTTGATGCCTGGTCTGGAGAAAGACATCCCTTACTCAGCTGCCTGCCTGCAAGGTTGAGCTGTTGATCTGCTCTTGAATGAGCACATATCTAGTGGAAGGAGTTTCAGATGGTCAGGAATGGGGACTGAGGAAAAATAATGGGTGGGAGCAGGCTCAGACCGCTTCCTCGCAGCATCCAACAGTCTTAGTCTGCCTCAGTCCTTCCATCCTGAGCATTGCCAGTGCTAGCGGCTGTGGCCAATGGACAGGATGAATTAACCATCAATGACCCCACTGAAGACAACAGGATAGACTAAACCAGAGACCAAGGACAGGAGCCTCCTGGGAATCAGAACAGCAAAAGGAAGCCCTCTCTCTACAGGCATTCCCACACCTTCAGCCCATGTCCCTGTGCTGAGTGGCACAGACATAACTCAGTGCAAACCAAAGTGGAAATGAAGATGAGAGACCTCCCTGCTGCAGTTCACCTTCGAGGTTCCTAGAAAGAGCAGAAAAAGGAAAGTAGGAAGGCACCAGTGTCTCTGTCTTGACATCTTCTTTACTAGCCTGGGTGAAACCAACCCTGCAACGTTACCAGTCACTTTCTTCTGATTGTGGCTTTCTCTCCCCTTCTTTCTCCCTTTTGCTTTTTTTCAACCTGTTTTCAATTTACTCTTGTGGCATCTCTGTCTGTGACCTCATTCTCGTACTTAAAGGGGGAAAAAAATCAGAGAGAGAGAGTGTCCTTTAAAAAAAGAAATGAAAGAAATCATATTTTATTTAGCTTGATTGGTTTTGAAGCTTTAGCAGAAGAAAGATTAACCTTTTCTGCCTAACTTAATGAAAACAAGGAGAAAGCCTGTATGGATAAATAAATATCTGTGTGGGTATGGAGCAGGCACGATCGTGTTACAGCCCCGGTGGAGCTGTAATGGGGAACAGGCGCGTTCCTGCGCAGCGGCTCCCAATTCCCGATCCATTTTCAAGGAAAGAAAAACAGAGTAGAATGTCAGAGGCCCAAGTGGGCATAAATGAGGGAGCCCAGGGAAGGCCAGTGGGGCCCAGCGAGGACCTCCATCCCCAGCAATGACCTCCGGAGCAATGCCAGTGAAACAGATGGAAAAAGAGACCTTACTCCACTTTCTCTTGCCAGGATTTGGTTTCTGAAATGAAGAAACAAATGGCATGCCCAGCCCTCCATGACTATCACCTTTTGGGGGTCCTCATCCCACCCTCCTCTTCCTCCAGGGCTCTGCCTCCAAGGAGAAGAGGCTCAGAGGAAGGCTGGGACTGGGATTTTGGATGGGGAGCACAGGCTTGCGGGGTGGATCCTCCACAAGAAGGTTGTTCCTGGTTTTAATGTGCTTTGGAGCTGGTGCTTGATAGGGGAAAGCAGTGAAAGGTGGTTTGTCTTGGAGATGACTGGCTGATTTAAATTAGTGTAACATAACTTTAGGCGACAGAGCTGTTCCGATTTACATCAGCAGATGGTCCGTCTTGCTGCCTAGATCATTAACAGCAAACCGTCCCTACAGATCCTGGTGGAAGGATGTCAAAACCTCCTTCCCTACATGGCTTGCCAGATTCAAAAAGAAATAAAAAGACCTATTTACTACTAAAAAAACCTTCTGCCCACATTCTGGGAGCATCCATGCACGACACCCTCTTGTGTTAGATGGGAGCTGAAGCCCCATGCCCATAAAACCTGCAGCCTCTGGGATAATTTCTTTTCGCTAAGACACATCCATCAGGAATCCCTCTGGCTGGGCAGAGGCTGAAACAGAAAAGCCAGTGATGATGCTGGGCAACTTCAGGCACAGTTTGTGCCTCACTTGTCAACTTGCACAAAGGTGTAAATGGCAGAACTTCTCTGAATGACTTCACCTTGCCCAACTTATGATTTTTTGGGCATTAACTTCCTATATCTACATGCGACTAGACACACTATTAATGATGAAGAGCTCCCCTCTGGGCTTCCAAGTTCTTCTGGAAGACTGCATCTGTAGATGGCTAAATGTAAGGAGTGATGCTTTAGCTGAGCTAAGAGCAAAAGCTGCATTCCAGTGCCACAAAAGTCCCTTGAATGGCTTTGCTGGTGCTCTCCAGGGCTAGAGCTTGCTCCACACAGAGCGACCACACGGAACTGAAGGATGGGCTGTCTGGCACTGTTCTTATCAAGAGCAGCCAGTTGGACAGCAGGAAATCGTCTTCATTTGGATGAGCTGCAATGTTCTGAAAACACGATGCACAAGGGTAATCACGAGCATATTCTGCTTTCAGGCTCATCAACTGGACTCACTGCTCCTTCACCTGAGCTCTCTGCAGACTGCTTATCACAGTTCTTTCACAGTCAATATCCAAGACCTCAGAAAAACTGCTTCAACTCATGTAAAAATGCATCACCTCCTCCATCTCCCCCAAGGCTGCACACTGCTGGAGGAGAGTGAGAATTAATGCATTTCATTCTGTGCTAACAGCTCTCCAGTATTTCTCAAGGTTCATTGGGTTGCTAAGGGTCAACCACAGCCAGACACAAGCTGACTCTGCTATGCTTGGAGTTATCCAGGCATGAGCCAGTTCCAATCTCAAAGCCACGTATTCACATTAGCATGGTGGAGAGTCCAAGTGAATTTATCTATTCCCTTGGAGTTTGCTTCAGGCTCTGCAGCATGTTAAAGTAGTTACTCGATTTCAAGGCGAAGTGGGAACCCATTTGCTCTGGGAGTTGTGCAGACACAAAACAAAGACATCAGCTTTGTCCTCAGATACTTTGTGTCTGGCAGAAGATCTTGTCCAACACCACAGATTTAGTTCTCACTCTCATCACTGCAGATCTAGTTCCTACCCCCATTTCTTACTTTCAGTTTGAGCTTCTTTTAGAGATGTCTAAACAATGGACCAATAGTCCAGAACACTTGGTGGTTCCCAAGGTCCACAGTCAGCAGTCTGTAGCAGATCCAGCAACTGCAGAGAGCTTTATGTTCACCAGGAACCCCACCAGCCCCATAGACACTCTTCAACAGCATAAACTGATGTTTCAGACACTTCAGACAGAGCAACGAAACCTGTACCATAACCTCTTTCTTCTTAAATGCACAAAGCCACTGCACCCCTGCGCTTCCTTAGGAACATGCCGGTGTCTGAAAATGACTCCCAAATTTTGGATGCAAAGATGGGACCAAGGACCTTGACTCTGTCAGTTCAGAGTAATGAGAAGGTTCCATCTTCTGCTGGGATTAAGATAACTAAACTTGAAGTGGAAATCCCAGGATCCTTCCTAAGGAAAGGTCAATAGCAAGGTGATTCTGACCACTCCAAGCAGGACCTGGCGCTACACCTACACAAACCTCCTAACCTGCCTAGTATATGATGGTCTATGAAGAAAGGAGGGTCAGGTCTTTCATTTCCAGCTATACTGAGAAGTCTCCTACCTTCATTTTCAGCTCTTTATGACCAAATACTGCAGAAGCTTAATGTCCCACAGAACCCCACTGGCTGACTTGCACCCACTGGAGCTCAAGCCTTACAACACGTATGCAAATACCAGGCCAGCAGGAGGAGGAAAGCACATTTCCTAGAAAGAAAGTCAGTGCACAATTAATCACTAAACCTATAATTAGCTTGGGTAATTTGTCAAAGCAAATTAATGTAAAGCTTTGCTGAAAAGCCATCGGTTGGTCTGTGCTTCATTTCTCCTTGCGCTTATTAGGAAAGTGGGATTTTTGGACTTCTAGATCAGTCAATTTCTTCTACATTGCCACTATTGCCTTACTCTGCTCCCGGTCCCTTCTTACACTTGATGTCTCAGTGTTGGAAAGTGGAACAAATCACTACCTGTAGTGTCAACCAGCTTTGGTAGGCCCCATTTCTTCTAAATAGAGGTAATAGGTGTAGATGGTGATGAATTAGCGATAAGGCTTTGGACCAGTGTATTCCAAAGGGCTCAACACACACAACTGCAGCCAAATCTGCAGCCAACGAACACTTACAAAAATTGGTCCTGCTGGAGGCATCCACATGGAAGCAGACCTCTTATTTGGCCCTAATATGCAGTTTTGGACATTTGAGAATGTGGGGGCAGATCCTCAGTTCATAAAATCTCCTGTAGCTCCCTTGAAGTCAATGGAACAATAACAATTTACACTAGCTGAGTTTCTGCATCCTGGCTGTGAGCTATTTGGAACAACCACACCATAATGATTATTACAGATATTTCAGACCACTTGTCTAAGAGGGAGAGGAGAATACCACTGCATAAGAAAATGGAGAGCTGGTTTGCTATGATTTCCAAAGAATTATTGACCCGTATCTTGCAAACATTTACACATGTTTAGCTTTATTCATGTGAGCTGTTCCATTACACTTGTGTGCCAGATAAACTAATGTACATGCTTGCAGGACCAAGGTTAAAACTTGTGCAAACACAGCGAGCTCTAAATATTTGTGTAGATATGTTCAGTTACCTTGGATTCAGACTAGAGAGCAGGTCATTTCACTGTGCCTCTTTTCATAACTCCCCATTTATCCAAGCAGGTATCACAAGAGAAGCCAAATGTGATATCAGGATAAAACAGAAAATAAGCAATTATCTGACCAAACTCAGAAGCTAAAAAACACCCACTCGGTCAGGATTAACATACGCAAGGGTTGACATCAGTTCTTGAACGAGGAATTACCTGGGTTACTAAAGTATTTTCACAACAGCTTTCTCCACACAGCTAATGAATCATTCACTTATTGATTTCTCTATAATGAAGTTAACATTTTTCTTCATGGTTTTGATTTACGAGAAGACACAAGCCAGTGAAGAGGAGAAAGAGCTGGGAATCTCTTGGCCATGAGGAGTCTACTTCAGCATCCATCATCATATCAGCAATCACCCCATTTTTCCCACTAAAACTAGAAGGTGAGATGGGATCTCCCGCACCACCACACAGCCCCGCTGCTCGCAAGGACAGAATACAATCCCTGATTTCTTAAACTGAGCTGATTCTGTTTCTTTGAGGACAAAACACGTGTTAACAAGGCGCTGACACCCAGAAACTTCAGTGCACTTCACAAAGGCCATTAATACCTCTGACAACGTGGCAGCATTTGTGAGCTCCATCACACCAGCATCGCAGAAGGCTACAGCCTCAGGAGAGGCAACAGGCAAAGGAGTGGGAACACAAAGAAAGGAAATTACTTTTTCAAGACAGCAAAAGGCAAATTTGAGGCTATAATCCAGAGCCCCAGCCCAGATCTCCAACCATTAATAGCTGGCTTTCATCTCTGAAAGACTATTAACCCTTTTTCACACGTAAGCAAACCCCAGGCACTGAGGATACCTGCTGTAAGTGCACAGCAGGATGCTGGCACAGAAGGAATGCCTGAATTTCAAGTTATGCTTCTCAGAAACCAAAATAAATCAATCCTGGCATCCACAAGAAAGAAGAGTTGTTAGTAGCCAGGGCAGCTCTCATGGATAATGTCCCCTGGGAAACCATCTCACCACTGGCCCTCTATGGTGGGAACAGCAAAGTCCTAGATGATATCCTTGGCAAAGCAAGGTATCTCGGCACACTTCCCATCCCCAGGATCACCGATCACTCTAGCTGGAGACACGTCATCACCAGCAACTGTGCAACATTTGACCACTCAGACGACAAAAGACAGATTCCCAGAATGAGCAGAGCAGGATTAAGCCAAGTGGTAAATGGATTCCAGGGCTGCTCCAGAATCCGTGCTGACGAGGGAAGCCAGTGCCAGGTAGCCAACCCGGAGCTCATATGGCAAGGTTATCAATTCCCTCTTTTCTTCAAATCCCTAAATAGAACCCAAACATCGCTTGGGCCATGTTAGAGAGATAAGGTGAGTCTCTCCCATCCCTTGGCAAAGCTTGAAATAGAAGTCCTGCTACTCCCCAAGCATCAGGCGTAGGATGTTGACATTTAGCAGTAGGGAAAATTACCCAAACAATGAACCCTCTCAGGTCACTTTTCTCCCCTCCCTTCCCCACTCCCCTGGAAAATGTTCATAAAGTGAAGTGGAAAAAAAAAACCCAACAAACCCAAACCAACCCCAGCCCCAAGAACCAAGCCCCAACCTTCCTGAGGCTGGAAATAACATGCAGAGAAGAGTGAGTCAGGCTCTGCTAACTGCACAAGGGTCACCGGTCCGGAAGGCAGAGATGATTCACCAAGGCAGCAAGAACAGGAAGGTAGAAGAGACTCAAAAGACAGGGTGGAAAGAAAGAAGGGGAGGAACTAAGCAACAAAAAGGTTCTGGGTTGCATGTACCTTGGTGTTTATTGAACACCACTAAAGTGGAATTGACCCTGGATAAGTCACTTGATAGTGGTGAGATTATTCCCTCGGTGCTTTGGCCAGGCTTTCTTTATGAGAAGGATGGCAAACAGGCTGTAAGACCTCAATCCATCCCCATCCCCTGCTCCTCCTTCTCTTCTTCCCCTGCCTTAGATGCTCAATGAAGTCTCGATTTCCTGCTGCCTCTGCTTCCACTGCTCCTTTCCTTTGCCCATTCCCTTTCAATTCAGCAGCATTAGGGGACTGTTTTCCCTATAAAGGATGCCTTCAAGATGAGAAAAGCAGGACCTGCTCAGGAGCACAGCATGCCATGGGGAGGCCCTCCAGGATGCCACTGGCACAGAAAGTACATTGTCAGAAGAGACGGAGAGGAGAATGGAGCTCAGGTGCCTGGGGAGAATCCTGCCTGCCAGAAAGCTCTCCTGCTATTCCTCCATTCATCCTTCCTCCTCATCTTCCCCTTGCTTTTATCTAATAACCATAAGAATTCAAACACAAAAAACTTGCTCTGAAAAAATCCTAGATACAAAAAAAACCCCAAAAAAACCCAAACCCCTCCCTCTGAAGTTCACAATGAGAGCTGTAAAATTTTTTCTGTTTGGAAAATTCTCCTGGTCAGTTTTTCCTACTGTTTAATCCCCGCTTTGAGTTACACAGAATGAGTAAACACATTTTATAAGGTTCTAATTCATACCTAACCCATACAGTTTATAGCTTAACATAGTAAAATACACACACACGCACTTTTTATACATATGTATCTATATATATTTATACACACACCCCCACTCACACACACATGCATAAAACAGCCTTGGTCCCACTCCTGCGAGCCTCCCACTGATTGCTCCGGCATGTGCTGTGCTATGGGAGCAGCCTGGCATGCTTAGGTGTGAGTTTGCTGGCCTGGGGAGTAGTTTCCACTCCAGATTCCTGCAACCTCCTTTGTAAAAAATAATTAGTCAGTCTCGTTAAGGGAACAGCGGGATCCACTGCTCCATCCTTGGAGAACTAAGGAACACCACCACGTGGTATCCCGGGACTTGGAGCAAAGTTCCGTGGCTGGGCTGGAGGAGCTGTGGGAGCACGGATGTGTCTGTCTGAAAGGCAGCTTTCTGCTGGCAGTGATTAGAGGAAACCTGAAGGTGGGAACTGGGATGAAAGTGGCCCATGGTGTGAACACCACCAGTGGTTGCTCTGCAGGAAGGCAGGCAGCCCTCGCATCACACTTCTCCATGTGGTCGTTGGTTAGGGTCAGCCCTGATGTCTTTGTCCTATGCCAACCTCAGCATTGAGCTGTGGGAGAGCTAGTTCCTTCTCTGCATTGAAACCATGTCCTTCACCTTTGCTTGTGACTATGGATGGAGACCAGTCATGATGTGTTGCGGATGGCATGAAGGCAAAAGAGCTACCTGAACCTCAATTGCCACTCCAGATGTTTGAGGACAAGCCACCACAACCTGACTTTACCTCCCTGAAGGCAGAGCTGACTGATTCACCCAGTTAGACCTGGGCTGTGCTTCAGGTCTCTCTGCTTCTTCAGCCTTTAACCCAGTGTGGGCAGGGGAGATGGAGTCCTTTTGATTAGTAGTTAATGATTAGCTAATTTCATGCAGAAAATATACACTGCCTGGCACAAAAAGCTTGTGAACAACAGCACACCCCAACAGTCCACAAGGAGGTCTACCGTACCATTTCTGATGTGTGCTTCTTGGTACTCCCAAGCATCCCCAGGGCGAATGCTGTGCACATCAGACCAAAACCACAGCAACAACACTCCCAAACTCTGCACAGGGGGAACCTTCTAAACATTTTGAGCTGCCAACGGCTTTGAACTTGGCTGTAACCTGAAGGTAGGAGAACTTCACAACTATTGACTACGGAATTGCCTTTATCATTGCTCTGAAGAAGGTGACTTCTCTTAAGCATTTGTGCTTTGGGTTTTCCTGCAGCAGCTTGCTATTAAATTAAAACACAGTATCTCATACAGTCCCATACTTCTGCCATAGAGAATAACTGTAACTGAAGTACCAGTTTTGCTACACCTCTGCAAGACCACACCAAGAGATCACTTCCAAAGAAAATCAAAGAAAAAGTGCGAACAAATGTAGCCCCCATCAAAAGACTGGGGTCAACTGGCAACCTACACTGCAACAACACAACAACCTGGTCTAGGTCTTCTCAACTTTATCTTCTCGCCCTCCAGTACAGCCTCTGCTCAAGCTGTCAGGAAGCCAAATCCCAAAGCAGAAATGAGTTGAACCTTGAAGTCACTCTTTAAAGTTAAGGGTTACCCTGCATCCTTTAAGCCCTTAAGCAGCCTTGCACTAAAGCCACCTCCCAGGTGGGAGTTTGCCTCTAAAGGTCATGCTGCAGGTCTCTGCTAGCAACCACGGCTGCAGCTACTTGAACCATGTCCCTAGAGGAGCGAGCACCACGACCATCCCTGCTCTTCTCTCTTTATTCCTTCTGCCTGATGCTCCTGTTAAAACCAAGGTTTCCATTTTTCAAGTGCAAAGGCTGCCTCGAAGACTCAATCTCTTTTTTCTAGGAGCTTATTTTGATACGCTGTCCCTCCGAAGGTGCAGCAAAGCACTCCAGGTCATCAAGGTGAAATCAGGAGCATCATTCAAGCCCACTCTGGCCAGCTCTGTGCTAACCTGTCACTTGAAGGCACGGACAAAAGCCATCACTCAAGCTAGTGGGTTTGAAGTTGCTTCTGGCCACACTAAATGTAAGATGTGGGTTTCAGGCCCCAAATGCTATTTTCATTTTCCTCCTCCGCCAAGAAAATAAAGCGAGTGTTTATTTCCTGAATGCTCTGGTCTGAGAAAGGGCAAAACTTTCCTGCGGGAGCCAGATGGCTGGAAAGGGGAGGCAGAGGCAAATATTTGCCGAATTTGTCAATGAGCTCTTATTCCATATTTCTTATTAATATTTATTTAGCCATAATGTGAGAGAAACCTGCTCAGACCACAGCAATGTGGGAGATTCCACTGTTATTCTCCTCCTGCCAGCTACTGGCGGGGAGGGAGGAGAGGAGGGAAAACAGAGACAAAGACAGAGTGTCAGGGAGTTCATAAGCAATTTAGAGCAAGTCACGGGCTCGTGTCTTAGCAGAAGATGGGATGCCTTGAGAAAATCAATGCGTCTGTGGACTGTGCGATGGGTCAAGGAGGTTGAAAAGCTCAGCCTTCCTTGCTGATATTCAAGGCGCAGGTGTAGCTTGGAGAAAGAAAATGATCTCATCCTACAGCCCTCTTTTTCCTTTTCGTTTAAAGGAAGGAATCCTTAATGACACAGAGACAAGAAGAATAAACTGCAAGCCCAGGTTTAGTAAATTGTGCGAGATGAACCTGATGCGTTTCTTCAATGAGACAGTTCATTCCCTAGACATGACAAGCGTGGTACAGTCTCATTTATCTGGGTATCAAGAGGCACCACAACATGACATGGGCAATTATTAGGTAAGCTTGAAAAGGTGGGAATTAGCAGAAGAAATATAGAGAAGGTAAGGAACTGAGTAATGGACAAATGAACCCAGGCTGTGCTGAAAAGAGGGTGATGGGAACTGAGTTACAACTAACAAGGTTCCTCAATGATCAGGCTTGTAATTCATCTTTTTTCTCACTCGAAATACAGTGATGATTGAAGCACTGAATGAAATGGAATGCATTATTAGTGCGCAAGAGATTAGAGGCTCAGTCAAAGCAAATTAAAAGATCTTGAGGGCTATACTAATACAAGCAGAAGGAATTTTAATATTTAAAAATGCAAAGTAACTTAAAGATGGACATTAAAATAGAGCTTTTGTTAGCAGGAACCCCTGCCGATAGAAACGAAGGAGGAGGAGGAGAAATGCCTGGATGCACTGGCTGGTCACAGCACAACTACATGTTGCCATTGGATGAGAGCTGGAAGAAGGGAAAGGAGATTCTTGGGTCAGCTCAGAAAGGGTCCTCCAGTTGAAATACAGAATACTCAAATCCCGCCCACGGCAGTGAGGTTGGAACTGGATGATCTCGAGGTCCTTTCCCATCCTAACTGTTCCATGAGTCTATGATTCTTTTGATAGCGAAAGGCTGAATACGGTGGCCCACTACGTGCCTCACCATCAGTGAAGCTCAAAAAATCTCCAGCCCACCCTCCTCAAAGCGAGGCCAGGGCATGGTTGCTCAGGGCTTTATCCAGCTGAATTCTGAGTATCTCCTGGGACTCCTCCAAGAACCACAAAGCTGGTGTATAAATAATCCCTGCTCGAAGCAGAAATCCCACTGGACTGCGATGTCCAGAAGGAAAGACCTGGATGCGCTTCTGCAGGGCTTCAAAGCCCCAGCACTGCTGCCTCCAAAAACCAGAGGAAGGGCTGCGAGCGTGTCCCCTGTTGCCCTCCACTGGACAGAAGGAGAATGTCACACTTCCGCGTCACGTCTGGAGACAGCACATCCTAAAAGCATCTCCTCTTTCAGCTGGGGTAAGAGTCTGCGCTCTGGGAATAGAGCAGCTGAACTCTAGCTCTGTTTTTGCTCTGTCTCATGTAGCAACAGCTGGGGGACATAGGTTTGCTCAAACCACAGCCAGACGATTGGAAATAGAAACGATATTCATATATTAATTAACATCTGGTGACTCGTCTCATTACACGATACAATGTGCCTGAGCTGTTTGTTCCCTTCATATTTTATGCATTGAATGAAAACTAAACAAATGTTGCAAAAGCACAAAAACCAACTCAAACGCTCCCCAAGTTTGCACTTCTAACACTTACTGACACATCAGCTTAATTAACATGTAAAGAAGGCCATGACTAACCCATCACATAAAGATGGTGGTGACACCAAGCTGGAATTAACACCCAACCTGGCTATTTTTTCATTAAACTGGGTTTCTCTTTACACATATTCTTCAGAAAAAAAAACAAACATTAAGGCATAATTTGTTCAACTGAGCAGTTCAGGGCCTGATTTAACAAATTATTACTTACCCGTTCTCAAAAACCACTTTTAATGAAAATTGGCCCTAAACATTTCAGCTGGAGCATAAAGCACCATCCCAAAGGAACAGAGGTGATGTCACTCAGCCTGTGCCACACAGCTGCTGCTTGCTGCCACATTTTGGGGACAGAAAGAAAGAAAGAATGAAGGAGAGGGAAGGAAAGCCAGCTTAATTAAGAGAAGTCATCACTCAGGTTGCCTGGCAGTAATACATTACCCCGTGCGTGTGGCCATCCCCATGGGGCTGGTGATGGATGCCTGGTGGCCACCAGCGAGGTGACGGGGCTGGTGTGCATCTGTGTGAGGACGTGGAGAAGGGAATGGAAAAGCTGGAGGCTTGTCTAGGCACTTGGTTCCAGGTTATGTTTGAAGGTTTTGAGACAGGGGCACTGAGAGGGGAGGCAGAGGGGGAAGCAGAGCCCCTCTCCCTCCCACAAGTGACCTGGGGGAAATAAATACCCAACATAATATGCCCCACTGAGAAATCCAGACAGGCTCTTACAGGATTAGCCACGTTCTTAAAGAGGCTGAAGGCTTCACTAAAAACACAACAGAACAACCCTGGGCTCACCAACTCTTTTCTGAACAGGAAGAGTGGAGTAAGAGGAGCTTTGGGACTCACAGAGGTGGAAAGTCACAGGGAGTTTTGGGAAGCAGCTCGCACAGAAGCACGACTCCCCAGCACTCATGTGCAACCAGATCAAAACCATGGCTCTGTTTGATACTGATGCCACACAGGGGACATAAAGCAACTGCTCACTTTTTGGGTGGCCTGGTGCCCATGCTGGAAGCTTTTTGTCAGCTTAGCAGATAGGTACAAATGGGTGCACATGGGATATGAGCACACATCTCAGATGTGAGCTCTGAAGGGTTAATACCACTGGCCAGCAGCTGGTGTCACCCTCAGTTTGCTAAAATGGACCAGAATCAGAGAGGATTCCTCTCCTCATTCCAGTTTCCCATCTTCCCAAAGAGCATCCTGACCCCACCAGCACTGCCCTGATACTGGTGATCCAGCTCCCCCAGCTCATCCCACTGCAGCATCTCTGTGAAGGTGACTGGGCAGGGTCCCACCAGAACAGTGATCTGATGGTTAGCATGCAGACTCCCATAACCCAGCATAGACATTTCCATCCCTTACTCTATCCCTGCAAGTAGAGCAGGTAGCATGGCCTCAGCACGCTGAGGCACTTTCCATACGCTCAGTTCCTACACCACGGCCAAACTTCAACTGTTTGGGTTGAAATTTTCCACACTGGGTATCTGCCTCGGGCTGAATTTTGTTTGGAAAGTTCCAGATAAAACAACTCCAGCCAATTCCAACAAAGCAGCTCAGGAAAAAATACACTTTTCCTCATGCTAAGAAAAAAAAAAAGTCAAAAAAACCCCAAAACTAACTTACAACTTTAGTTGTGAAACCCAGTGTTCAGAGCAGGGACTTGGCATTTGGCATGGGGGGGTCACTGTGTTAACGACATGGCTTAGTTGTCCCTGTAGAGATTTCTTTCCAGCTGGCAGCGTTGCCAAGCCAGCAGTGCTCAGTGTGCAGACACTCCACAGAGGGATCCTTTGGCTTCTCCTGAGCTCCCTGAGATGCTTCAGCCCTTCCCAGCTCCTGCACCGGACCACATCACGCACATATCCCTCCTGAAGGGTGGCTGAGTGTGCCCCAGCCAAAAGGCAGCCCATAGCTTTGTCACTACTTATTTAAGGACTGCAAAGCATCGCTTAATGCTTCCCAAGTGCCTGATGCCTGCTGCAGCCCAAGGGAAAGCCAACATGTGCATTAAGCACTAATGCAACAGTAGTGCAGAAAGGTCAGAGGGCAATGCAGGGGCTGCAGACGATGCTCTGCTGGGTCTTGAAGAGGCTCTGCAAGAACTCCACAGGTGAATGCATGCACGCACTATGAAGACGGGCCTGAACTAAAGGGCTTCAGCCACCTGCTGCAGAAATGCACTGGGGAACATCAGTGACTGCTGCGGGGTAGGATTCGGGTTTCATAAAGGAAAAATACAAGAAAGAAAACAATAAAATCCAGTCACAAAGTGATTGAGAAGTTTCTTGGCAAACTGTATGTGAATAAGCCTCACTTTGCTTGTTTTAGTGCATTGGGGTTTTCTTATCATCAATGAGGATGTGTCCAGGCCTAAGGGTACAGCTAAATCATCATGGAAACAACCAGTCTCATAGGCAGGCTTCTACCATACACATGTTCAATGAGGCATAACTGAAACATGAACACGGGCTGAGCTTCAGTAAGGAGGCCCATAAGATGCCTTCTCACAGGTCTACCTTTCCATCCATGTAGACTCAACTACTCTGACCATAGTTGCAGCCAATACAACCCACCAATACATCTCCTGCAGGGCCACATGGACACTGGTACATGGGAGCCTGCACCCACAGGCTAAAAGCCTATCACTCTGGCCAGTGGGCACTAACTGGGTCGGAAACCCTGGCAACCAGCAATGCTCAAGCCAACCCTTATCTCCAGGGCTGTGTACCTACTCTACCTTTTCCAAATGGGAATAACAAGATTTCTCTGCCCCATAGATGGTTGCTGAGAACAAAAACCATAAGACAGTATAAAATACCGACAGAGTAACATCTCAGGGACAGTAAAAAGTCAGACTTTCATCAGTTAGAGCATCCCACTCCCCTCACTCAAGCTCTTAACATGATCTAGCACCAAGTGAGGCTTACATCTCACTCCCTAAAGAAGACTGGGACACTTGGTAGGTAAGAGCTTTTCCTTTATCTCTGCCTCCTCCACAGTCTTCAAGATTGTTTCAGTCTTTAGCTACGACCCTCTGATCCTCCACCATCATCAGGAAATGTGCCAGGAGGAAGGAACAGAAAGAAACCCAGAGGAGACAACAGTCATGTGAAACTGTGGCATGAATGGCGCAACCGGTTGCATGTCAGGGGGCTTGGGAAGGGGTGGTGGGAGCTGGCAGGGTGGGCAGTTGCTCAAAGGAAACCACAGAGGACTTGACCAAGCACTTGAAAGATTCCATGCATACCTCCCAGATATGCCGGCGCGTTACAAAACCCCTGCCCGGATTGGGTGGTGGCATGCACTTGGAATAGACAAAAAAGGGGAAAAGAAGAAAAGGAAAAATCAAAACCCCAAACAACCATTCATGGGCTACAGAGAGGGCTGCGAGTCCTCTGCTTTAACGAGACGCCGCAGGCATTGCTCCCTTGGAATTTGGGCTATGTTTGCGGTCCATGAGGAGACTTGCGAAGTCTTTGGTCACATTAAGCAACATTACATGATAATGCTGCAGCCCTTTCAGGCTGAGGGAGAAGGAAAACAAAACAGATGGAAAGACATTGCTGTAAACCTGGGAGGGAGAAGAACATTCCTCCAGATACTCTTTTTGGCTGGTTGTGCCTCCCACCTCTTTCTCCCTTTTTTCCCCTCTCCTCCTCTTGCAGAATTGGTGACAGCAAGTGTTTTCTTTCGCTAATATTTCCATATTAAATAGAAAGGAAGAGTGTGAAAGGCTACGCGGCGTGGTGGCAGCTAGACAGTGGAATCTGCAACTGAAGGGTGGAGTTGGAGCACTGGAGAGGTGCCGGTTATTTATAGGGTATGAGAGAACACAAGAAATGTCTGGCCCCTTTAAGGCCCCTTAATCCAAACAACCAATGGAAAGAGAAAAAAAAAAAAAGAGAAAAAAAAAGGAAGAAAAATGGGAAAGAAAAAAAAATATGGAAAAAAGGCATCTCTGCACCAGACTGCAAAGTGTGAAGGAAGATGGGGCGACGGCCTGGCAGGGTCCTGCTCATCCCTGCAGCCAGACCTGTGCCCATGGCCTTCAGTGCTGCAGGGCAGCACTGTGCTCAGGCAGAGGGATGGTGTTGGAGGTTTGTGCTCCCCAGGCAGCCCTGAGATGCAGCTGCCTGGAGGGTGGGACAGGGCAGCTGTTTAAGCCATGATACAGCAGCACTGGATGGGAAGTGGAGATCAGCAGCGCGGTCAGGAGGAATCAAAAGGGAGAAGCTGAGTGTGTCGAGAATATGGGCTGGAAACTCCCTTTCTTCAGTCGGCATTTATGGAGCAACCAGGGATCCTTGTGCTCTGATCTGAGAAGATGAGACTATGAGATGTGCCTGCCCATTGTCCCCACTCACTTTGGGATACATAAAGTGGAAGTTCATTTTCTCATGCTAGGAATCCCAGTGCAGGTGTGGATGCCCTGGGAAGGCTGCTGGTCAGACCATTGTCACGGCTGGTTTAAGCAGGGTTATTTGGCTCTAGGCCTAGAACACCATCACTTCCAGCCCTTTTCTAATATTCCTGATAGATTTTGGTCAGCTGAGTAATGTGTGTCCTCTACAAGATGCCTTTCCTAAAGAGGAGTGAGAGGGACCTGAGCGCAGAGGTGCCACGCAAACCACAGCGGTTCTGTGCTCTAAGTAAAACTCCTTTTTCCTTCTTTCCAAAAGAAATGCATGAGGTTATGCCTATCTTTTCTAAGCAGAAATAAGGGAATTGTAAAATGGTCCTGGAGGAGACTCAGCACTTAGGTGATTTAGTGTACAATGAAGTGGATAAGTCATCAGCTTCCATGAATATACACCTGGAACCAGGGAAACTGAAGACAGACAATTCTGTGGACAGAAAGGGGTCACTAAAGAGATTCAAGAGCTCGAGCAGATGACAGTGACACTAAATCCTCAGGTCTTTTCACAAGCCCTGCTCTTATTCCCTAGGATCCTGTTGAACCCATGAGCCTTCGCTAACAGGTTTTGTTCTCCTCTGCCAATATCAAATAACAAATGTCAGATCTCAGATGGGACTCTCGAACAACATAAAAATAAGATTTATATGGAACGATGAAGTTCAAAAGAACAGTTACAAAACCCAGAAAAGTTTTGGTTTATACCCGAGCGCACACACATAAAATCAAAGTCAAAACACTGCTGTTCAGGATTGCCATCACCATCATCTGTGACCTTCTCCCACCATCACTGTGACTTTGAATGCTGGGCACTGGCTACAAATGAATATGCTGAAACTGAGGAAAATGCTTCCCTGATGTGTAAATAAGAAAAGGCAAACGTGCATTAGGTAATCCCAAACTTCATTTGATCACTTTGAGCTCACACAAACTGCATGTTAATACTCCCTCTAGCTCTCCCTTCCTCTAAGAGAAGAGCTCCAGAGCTCTGGATGTGCGCCCTACCTTCCAACCCCATCAGAAGGGCAATCGCATTATAATGTTTAAATCCTTACGTGCCAGTTGGAGATGCTGGTTTAGTTTTCTGGTGACCACAGAAATGCCTCAAGAATCACAGATCTGGAAAGAATGGAGAGGTGGAAAGACTTGGCCAAATCCTCAAGAGGTGTAAATCATTACAGCTCTTCCGATGTCAGCACCCCAGGGGGGCTGGACCAGCATCAAGAGGAGCAGTGAGGAAGAGGAGGGCTGTGCCTCTTCCTGCTTGTCACAACATGAGTCCAGGAAACTCGGGCCTCGGCTCTCCTCCTGCTCTGGATTTCAGCCACTGGCGCATCCTGCTCAGAGAATCTGTCAGCACACCTCAACCCTCGAAAACTGGGGCTGAAGCCAAGGCCCTCAAAAGGGAGCAAAGGAAGGATGGGAGATGGAATCCAAAAGCGTCTTTCCGCCCTAAAGGTGAGCCCTTTGGAATAGGCTCGAGTCCCATCTGCCTGCCTGGGGACAGCCTGCCAGTGCCTGTTTGATATGTGGAGTGAATGAAAATGTTACCCCCACACGATGATGTTCCAGCATCTTTCAGCACCACCTTGTCTTTTCCTTTATCTATCTTTGTTTTAAACAGAGACTCTGGGGAAAGCAACTTAGCAGACCAAGCTGCAGAGCAGAGACAGAATAGAATTGTCTTTTTTTTTGGCTTCCAATACAAGAATGCAAAGCATTGTCTCTCTGGGAGGAGAATTAAGTATGGGCAAGTGTTTTGGCAAGAGAGCCACAGAGGAGAATGGAAGGCGAGGATGAGGCGGGGGAAGAGGAAGGGAGGGAGAGCTGGGGGTCAGATGGATGGTTTCGTCTTTTATAAATCTTGGATGGGGAAGAGGCACACAGATGGCTTTCTGTTTTAAAATGATTCTAATAAATCAACTCCATAATCATAATCAAAATGCCCTTGTCTCTCTTTTTTTCCCCCCTTTTCCATGGATCACAGCTGAGCAATGAGGCCGGAGTGTGTGTTTGGCAAGGGAATGGCCAGTACATGAGACACAACCAGGCTGCGGTGGAAGAGTAAGGGGATGTGTGTGAGTGAGCGTGCAAACCTGAGTGCATGTGTGACCCCAGCTGGGTGTGGGAGCCACCACAAGCCCTTCCTATGTCAGGTTGTGAGTGAATCAACGACATGAACGAGCACTGTGGGCTTTGCAGCACACAATGGGCAGGCAGTTTCCAGGGATAGGGTGGGCACATCCCTGCAGGAGCCTGGACCATTCCTAAGCAGGAACGTGGCCATACACATAGGAAGAAGGTCCAAGTGTGAGAGTGAGCCTGCAAAGAGATCTGCAAGGAGAGGAGCTATCCTGATGGCAGGGGAAGGAGTGGGAAAAGGCAGGGTCTCGTCTCTCCCAGGAGGGAGCAGACGTGCTGGGGAGGAATGCTGCATCCCCATTCCAGCGCTCGGACTTGGCTGCGAGGAAGGTGCAGCCTCTCCTCCTCCAGCAAGAGCCACCGGGCCTGGACCATGGGGGAAGCAGAGGCTCTCGCTGTCCAGGTTTTCCATTTGGAGCTCCACGTGGCACGAAATCCCATTGGTTTCCTTGCCAGAGGGAGCCAGGTGGAGAGAACAATAAAAAGCAGAAGGCGCGGGGTGGGGCGGGATGGTCCAGAGCGGATGCAGAGGATGGAATTAATCAGCTGTCCGGGAGGAATATTAGAGCTCTTCGGCTTGTCGTCAACGCCTTCTCCTCCTTCCCAAAGACAGACACAACGAGAGACCAAGGAACATTTCCTATTGTTACAGGGGATTTGTCCACAAGGTCCAGCCCCATGTGGAAGTCATTACCGGCTGGGAGTGGTAGGTATCTCGCAAAGAACATGCAGCTAGATGGGATGGGGGAGGGCAATGGGGAGAAAGTCAAGAGACCAGAGAGGATGTGGCCCTGTCTAAGTGATTTAGGCATCTCGAGGGGGACTGTCACCACAGCAGCCAGGCTCCAAGTCCAGGGATCACTGTGGGCTGAGGTACTAAGTGCTTTGCTCCACATCACCCCTTGGACTGAGCTGAAGAACTGAGTTCCTGCAAGAAGCCATCAAGGGTAGCTCAGTGCCAACAGGAATGGATCATGAATTTCACTGCTGCTACCAGACAGGGAAGGGAGGGACAGTTAAGTCAAGGTTTGCATTTCCTTGCCTCTGACCCTCCCTAGATAGAAAACCGAAGAGGGGCTGAAGCAACAGCTGTAGGAAGCATGAGGTGAAGAGCTGACCACTGCCCACCTGCACGTCCTCCCGCTCCAGCAGAACTTGGCCGTGGAAGAATGTAATTATCCATGGGTGAGAGCCCAGGAGTGAGTGATCAGAGACAGTCAACACCTCCGTGCTCCCGGGGGAAGGCAGATCCTTTTAGACACATCTAAGCTCAGTTGTTTCATGCTAAATCATACTGAAGTCAGCAGCATCTCCAGAAGTGGTGATGTCAATGTCCTCAGGACAGTCAAAGGGAAGGGGCACCTCGGAAAGCAATGGGAAATCAATATCCTGACTCACCGGCTGCCACTTCTTGGTCTCCCTGCTCTTACCCTGTTGAGTACTGAATAGGATTGAGATGAACAGATGCTGCTGCAGGTAAAACATGACAAAGCTGCCCTCCCTGCGCCTCCCAAGTTCACTCATGATTTCCCCAGCCATGAAAAAGCAGATAGAAATAAAGTCAGTCGTGCATATTGGGGTAAAAAAGACTTGTATGAAGCCTATTTGGGCCATTTGGTCTGACAGAAACCACATAATGCACTGCAAAGGGAAGTGAGAGTGCTGAGATCCAGGGGAACAAGCAATAGACAATTGGCAGCTTGACTCTACCTGGGGCAGCAAAGCTGTTATGGGAAGAGTGCCCAGAGGACATCTGCTAAACGCCACCCACCACTGCTGCCATCTCCCAGGAATCTCGAGCCACATTGAAAGAGCAGCCTTTAGGCTCCCAGGAAGAGGAGGTACCATTTTTACCTGGATGACATTTGCAGCAGGCACGTGGCTCCTTTAAACACCTCCCTCTTTTGAACAGGCTCTCCAAACCCATTCAACATATACATATATAAACGGAGAGTAATACCCACACTGAAGGTTGTCGAACCATACCCTAGCCTTCAACTAGCAGGGTTTCTCTTTCACCCAGTTGACTTTCCTCAAGTTTCCACCAGGGTTATGGCTTGGACAGAGCTGATCTGCAGGCTGCACATGGGGTCCATCTCCACAAGATGCAATACCCAGTCTCGTGCAATTGCTCTCACAAAACTTTAGTATCAAGGGGGAAAGGATTTGAGAGATAAAGTAGGCAGGCCCATAGTCAAGAAGACTATGAGGACACAGCCAGTGGGACAAGCAGTGTCTTCTGAGGTCTTCAGAAGCTCCAATAACACGCTATAACTACCACACTTGCAAATGGGCACACGCAACTGCACTAGGGGAGCAGTGACCATTCCTGTGGGGGCAGCCCAGGAGAAACAAGGACTCTCAGGCACCCTGACATGTTGTAGGACCTCAAAGCCTCTTTTACACCACAGATTAAGCAGATTTCTCCAACCTCCTTCCCTCGATGCAAGGCCTCCAGCCCAACCCCACCACACGGATATTTCTTGCCTGCATCAAGTTCACTGCGCACAGAAGCCCTCACCAAACCAAGCACAGTGATATGATGCTGTGCTGCTGTTTTGCAAAAAGCCAATCGAAACACAACAAAAATACTTGTTATACTTCCATGGAAATTACCCCCAGGAGGCTCAGGATGCTCAGCTCATCTGTCTCCAAGGAATTTCTTCGCAACTGAGCAGGATGTCCTTCCCCACAGGACACCGTATATTTGGGTGATTCCACCAGCACGAACACTGCAGATTTTTCTTGTAAATGGTGTGAATGTTCTCCTCTATTTATGTCCTACAAGAACCCATTTTTACCAACTTTTATGCATCATAACACATAGCCCTGATCCTGCAAAATCTCAACACGGGCACAGCTTTGGGTATGCCTGAGATCTCCTTGGGCTCAATGAGCTACTCATCAGCAGCTTGCTGGAGAGGCTGAAGCTGTACTCATGTTTTATGTATCTGGAAAGATTATTACATAGCAATAGGGTTCAAACAGGAGCCCCCAGAATCATCAGCTGTTTAACTCACGGGCTACACGCAGCCTAAAATGGAAACAGGGGATGAGAAACATAATAAAATATAATAAAAATGTCTTTAAACATTTCAGGTTAGTGGGGAAATATCTGCCTTTGCAAATTCTTCAGTTTTTGAAACCATGAACACATCTTCTCACAGTTAGACTTATAGAGTAGCTCGCATTTGATTTAAAATTGCATTTTTCCAATTGTACCTACAACATACACACAACAGGCACATGTTAAAGCACGTTATTACACTATAAAATAGGTATTTACATTATTTAAATTTAAAATTAAAATCATACTGAAACTAAATGTAGTTGGTTGCCATATGTCTTTGGAGGACACACTATCCTCAGTCTGGAGTCCTAAACAATAAAAAAGGTAGCTATAGAAGTCATATAGCTGTTTTCTCTTTAAACATCATTTTTTCTCCTCTTTTTAGACATCAGCTGAATTTTTAGGCAATCTTTTTAACACCATTTACAAGATACTGCAGTATGGAAGATGACAGGAGTATGGCATGGAAAGTGCATCCCCCCTTACGCCCAGCAGTGTTAGGAGGAAGCAACCCCAGTGGTACCTCATTGGCACCAGCATCATCTCCCGTGATAGGGAAGGGGCAATGACCACCAAGGCCAAGGGCAGATACCAAGTCCCTAAAGCCACCATGATATCATGGCCTCCAGGGCTCCTCTTTGTGCAGTGCTCCTGGAAGCAGCCCATTCACAGCAGCACCTCTCTCCCACCTCCCCTCCTGTGCTTCCCGCACACACGGAGCTTTCCTGCTCCTGCCTCTCTCTCTCTTTCACTCTCCCACCACAGCTGGTTAAAATTACGCTGGAATTTTGTTTTTCTGTCAAGTGAATTTGGACCTGGTAAATCCCTCCCAGCCATTCCAGTGGCCTCCCTGCGAACATCGGGGCTGCGTGTAGTAATACACATGATTTAAGAAAGGTGCTGCTGGAGCTATTTCCGAGCACGTTCACCATACAGGCTTCAGGGCAGCCAAGAGGGGCTCCTGCAGCTCACAGACGCCCAGGGACGGATGCTGGGGTTTCCACATGAAGAATGGGTGGGGGAAAGAGAAGAGAACCAAAGACCCGTCATGTCAGCTGGAGCAGCTCACCTTGCAAGGACAGTGAGAAAACAAAGAGATAGCAAAACAAAACCAAACCAAACCATCATAGGCTTGGAGAAATCCCAGCTCTTTTGTCTTGAGAGAAAACCCTCTGGTGAGCCAAGCCAACGGGGAGCTGCGGTACAGGAGGAGGAGAACATGTTCTTGGCTGACCTGGGGAAGCTGAGTGCTTGCAAAAACATCTAATAATAAATCGAGGCTACGAGCATGTACCTGAGCACACTGACCTGCACCCAGCACAGTGCAGGGCTCCCAGTTTGTGCCTGGGGGTCCATTAGCTCCTGGTGGTGTTTGACCCACCAGAGCACGGAGAGCTGCATGTGCATGGGGCAGTGGGTGGTGGGACCTGGCATGGGGATGTGCCCAAGCCCAAGAGCCTCCCCTGGTCACCTCTGCAGCTTCAATGGGGAAAGAGTCCCAAAACTGGCACTTCCTCCCTGCCAGTCTGGGCCATCCCAAATGAATTAGAGATCTCCCAAGAGACCAGGCTGCAGTTATGAGCAGGATTGGTTACTAGGTCAAAGCCAGTTGTCCAGCAAAATCATGCTTATGGTTGAGATTAAGAGGTTTAGAAAGAAGCATACAGGTCAAAGACATTCTGGGTTGGGGGAAACAAAGTGAGGCAATCCCTTTGACAGTGTTGAAATGGCCCTGTTACGACATGTTGGGAATGGAACAATGCAATTTTAGCCTTCAAAGTGACTTTTTAAAAGACAATCACCGATGGTTAAAAACGTGAAGTTTTTAAAAGGTCAGGAAGAGAAAAAGCGTTTCTCTTTTGCCCTAAGTGGGTGTTAGGAGAGGGCAGGGAAGCGGCTGTAAGGAGAGATTTCATTTAATGGAATATTTCCAATTATTAGAGGAGGGAAAGAAGGGGAACCATTCCCTTTGGCCATAGTTAAATACGTGCATATATATATATATATATATACACACACACATATATGCATATGCATACACACCTCTTATTCCTTCAGACCAATATCCAGGCCCTCTCTGGGTTTAACTGATACCTGGTTGTGGTGGGCATGTGGACACAATCCTTGTCCCGGTCAACTCCCAATCCCGAAAGAACAAACCAAAAGATGAACTGGGATCTAAGGGATGAAGCAACAGCTATAAACTCCCCCAGTGGGTCAGCAGCAAACCTGCAACCAGAATCCAGGGAGCTCTGGGTATCACTCGCTGCATTATGCACTTGGCCAAGTCCATGAAGGAAAAGCTATTTACAAGGTGATGACTGAGCCGTCTACATGGACTGGGTTGGATGCGAGCAGGAAGGAGAGGAGAGAGCTCATGTGTGCACGCGTGCGTGCCCACAGGCACGTCTGTGCCCACCTCCTGGATGGGGCTAGCAACCAGCACTGAAATCACTGCGAGGAGGTGTAAAGAAAAGAAATAAAACCAAAGACTGAATCTTGGTCCTGCTCCATATTTTTCTCCCCCCCCACACCCTCTCCATGCCAAATACAGCAATAAAAATGGTAAATTAACTTTAAGGCATTTTTTTTCCCTCCTAGTCTAGTGTAAGCTTCAGATGATATGAGAAGTTTTTACATATAACCTAGATTTATGGCTTTTTTGTTTTTCGGTTAAATGCTGGGTTATGAAAGGAAAGGAAGTCATGTTTTGGTCATAAACGGAACGCACGCAAACAGAAAGTCATTTAAGCATTAGCTTTGCAAACTTGATGCCTGCACTTTTATATCTATATAAAAATACACTCCCCCCAAACAGAACTAAACCCCATGTTATACATCATGTTTATACACTATATTGATGTGCACTTCTAAAGAATCCACTTATTGACTTGTTTTTGCTGTTTCAAAACATGCCAGTAAAAAGCCAAACTGCCAGTAAACACAGTGGATGCTATCACTGTTTTCCCTTTTCAGGTTGGTTTCCCTGGTGTACAAAGGTCAGCTCCAGCTCCAGCATAAATTATTACTGCCTATTTGATTCATAATAACATATCCAAATAATAACCAACACATGCTGGATGCTTTATGGATGAATAATTCCAAACAACTGGCAATTTAAACAGTTTAGAGGTAACAAAACTAGGGCAAAAGTCTCATTACCCAGGTTGTGTAGCAAGGGGCAGAATAAATCCCATGTCTGTGGCAGCTCAGAAAGTTGCCTGGACCAAACCACTGATCCCAGCACCTCCACTCCTACCCCCTCCTGGCCCCAAGGCAGCGGAAGCACCCAGGGCAGGCTCATGGTGGTCAAACCTCTGCTAAAACCCAGCAAACCTTTGGATGCTTCAACTCGGCATGGAGCTGTCATGCTTTGAGGCAGCCAAGTGGGTGCAGAGGAGCCATGCAAGCTCGGATGGATGGGACACTGCCTTCCCCTCACAGGACAGGGTGGGTTTCACCTATCCCTGCTCTGGTTGAACACGTGGCGGAGACCCCACCAGCCTCCACGATGCTCCACGTCTCTCCTGCATGTGATGAGCACAAGCACAACCCTGACTGCTCCGTCAAGCCCATCCTCAGCCTTTGCTGGCTCTGTCCCTGACATGTAAATAATGACATACGATTTCCACGGCTTTCCAGCCTATTACGCTGCTCTTTGGACCTTGCCTCCCATCCAAACAGAAAACCTGTGTCCCTGCGTGACCCTCCTGGCGCAGCCAAAGCAAACCAACGTGCTATATTTGTTTTTCAAGCCTGGGCCAGGAATGATTCCCGTAAGGCTCAGCCTGGCTTAATGGAGCTGTGTCTGTGCTGTGCCTCTAAGCCTACATTTGGCCACGGGGCCGGAGCTGCTTTTTCGCCTGGCTCGGGTAGAAGGCAGCAGTGTTTGCTGAAGGTAACTCCATAGCAAGAAGCAGCAGCAGAAAGTGATGATGGGGCAGAGGAGGAACAAGCGAAAAAGGGAGACGAGGGAAAATCAGGAGGAGGGGCAGTGGAGGGTGCTCCCAACCCTTCCGGTGTATTGTGACTGTTCTGAAACAAACTTGGCTGAACAGCCCATTGCCAGTGAGAAGAGAGCAGGGGCTGCACGAGCATCACTAGGACCTCCTCACCATGACCATGTCACACCACTGTGCTCACCCCCTCCAGCCTCCTGCTCAACCACAGCAGCAGCCGGGATGGTCTTCTTGGAGGAGGAGGCTGCTGCAGTTGTTTGGGGACAGGCTGGGCTCCTGTGGGTGCCACAGGGAGAGGTTCAGTGCCCGGAGGATGGTACCGTGACTTGTGGTCCTGCAGCATCATCTCTGTTTCATGATAGCCCTCAGCTCCCTTGTGCAAATGGGGCTGTCCCTAGATCTGCTGTGGCAAAGCACAGTGAAGTGTGGCACCTGCACTGCCTTTCTCCACAGGTCCCACTCTTGGGCTGTGGGTACCCAACCTCCTCCCACAGGAGCATCCTTGGGACTGCACACACCTTGAAAGATGCAGAAACCACTTCTGGGTCCTGCATCATCACACGCCTACACCAATACAGTCACTTATTTCAATCACGCCAAAGAATGATGAAAGCAATCTTGTCCTAAGACAGACATGTGAGATCCTGAGCTTTTTACTATCATAATAAAGCCTTGCCCTCTTGTGAAGCCTCTTTCCACCCTGCATGGATACCTGCTTTATGGCAGAGGTATTTGGTTTGCAGTGCAAAGAGAGTCCTGGACACTACCCGAGCGGTACCTGCAGAGCCCCTCACACAGACCCTCCCAACATCAGGGTACGGAAGGATTTGTGTTTCCAGGTGATACCTTTTCCCAGCAGGATTTTCCCACTACACCCAGCAGAGGAACAAGCAGGTTTGTTAAACCAATGACGTTTGCAGCCGATTGAGTGCCTGGTCATACAAGATACTAATTAGATGAGCTAATAGCAAGTCCTGCTAATTGCATCAGTGAAGTGCAACCATCCCCCTACACTGGTGTCCATGCAGACACCCGGCACTTTGCCCTGCAGCCTGGCGTGCCCAGAGCCCTGCACACCAAAGCAAAGGAGTTATATTGGGCTCAGCACACAAAAACTGAGTAGCTGGACTGCTGCTGGACAGGAAAAGCTTTGGGGAGGATGAGGAAAGCATGGCTGTTGGACCCAGATCTTCACTAAGTGCCAGAGCAAAGCAGGAGAAAGGAGACAGATTGAATCTGAGAAGCTTGGCTTAAGAGCCAGAGCAGAAGCTGAGCTCGCTCAAAGTTTGGATGTATTCAGACCAGGACAAGACTCAACTCCTTAGGAAGAGAATGGCCATGAAGTCTGGACCCAGACCTAAGCTTGTGTGAGTTTGTGCTGTGCCACCTACGCCCTCAGTGGTCCTGCTAAGGGGTGGAAGCAGGGGGCTGCAGGGCATGGCTTGGGCATGACATGGGAGATGCCACCCTTGCTCTGAAAGCCTGGATGGGCAGGAGCATGGGCAGAGCCACAACTCCACTTTGACACTGCCCATTCCTGCCTTGGGAAGGGAGGGAGGGAGGGAAGGAGGGAAGAGGTGATGGCGCACATGCCCCTTGGGAGCTGCTGGGTGGCTGCAGGCAATTGATGCAGTGGGCTCCACACTGTCCCGCTCGCAAGGGCAGGCACAGCATGGGCAGGCAAGACATGGACAGGCAAAAGCAGGTAGAACAAGCGTCGACAGGCAGGGTAAGGCATGGAGAGGCAGGGAGGGCAAGGCAAGGACATGCAAGGCAAGACAAGGAGAATGGCAGGGCTGGGGCTGCCTGAGCGCAGCACGACCCAGACGGGGCCCCCTCGGCTTCCCGGCCAAGGCAGGACGGAGCAGCCCAGCTGCTCGGGCTTGGCTTCTCCTCGCATGGCAGCCGGGGGGGAGAGCCAAGCGCAGGGAATGCCGGCAAGCGCCTGCGTGCACGGGGGGCTGCAAACGCCCTCCCCTCGGCTATGGGGGGGGGATTGCAAAGTAAAGCTGAGGGATTAGTAATTAGGAGGTGAACTCGGGACATAAAAGCAGCAGAGAATCCTCTCAAAGGGTGCTTTTGCTTTTTAAAGGTTTCACCAAGATTCCTGCTTTTCCCCAGGGTGTCCTTTGCAAATCAGGCCTCACTGCAAAGGCTATTGGATCCGACTCTGACGTCAGCAGGGAAAAGGTCCCCAGACTCTCATTAGAAAGGGGAAGAAAAAACTCTGTCCTTTTTTTCCTTTCCCCCTGACCAATTTAACCTTTTCAGGACAATAAACGGGCTGCTCGCAGGGTGAAACCCAACAAGCAGCAGGGCTGCGGGCTCTGCTTCCCGGGGATGAGGGAATGTGTATAGGGGATAGGGGCTTGAGCTGGCGCTGCGCTTCCTATTGTGGATGGCTCAGCACCGTGCCCACACATGGGGCTGTTTGTAACCCTTTGGTAGCGTGGAAGCTGACGATGATTTCACTACCTGAGCCAGTGTGCTGGCACCAGAAAGGGGTCCTGGGACGATGTGGGATACAGGGAGGCTGCTGTGGATGAGTGGGAGCAAGCAGCTGAACCCAAGGGCAGCAGTGAGTTTTGTTTCTGGTTCTGCTGCTGACGCAGCCCATGGTGCTGTGTGAACCAGTAAGCACAGTGAAATGCTGCTCTGCCCCTCCACAGCACCCATTCCCCAAATGTTTGGTGCCAAACTGATTTACTGTAACCCATCTTACTGGAAGGGGGCTGATGGGTGAAGGGCTATAGCAGGATGTCCCCAGCAGCTCCCCAGATGCCCCTTGCAGACCTCCCACCAATTGCTTAGATGTCAAGTTCCATTTGATCCTTGCACACTCATGCCATATAGGAGTAAGTGTATGGTTAGCAGCAGCTACACATGCCAGAAAGGGAGCAGCTCCTCATTGCAAAAGTAAATCATGAGCGTTTAGAGCCCTTGGTTGCCCTTGCAGGGAGTAACAGAGGTTTGAAAGAGGTCCTAAGAGGCCAAGCTCAATCTAGAAAGGTCCCAGCCATAGAGATTGTGCCCTCTGGAAAACCAGAGATGTAAGTTTTGAGATGGTGAAGGGTCACACCTAAAGGAAACAGGCTTTTCTGAATGAGAAAAGTGAGGCTTGTCAGCATGCAGCGCATGGGTCAGCGCTGATGGAGCCTGGCCTGCGATACTCGGGATGGGCAGCGACCCAAAGGGAACATCTGCTCATCGCATGGTATTTTGGGCCTGGTTTTCCCAGTCTGGGATGGGCAGGTCTCGGCGAGCAGATCTGGCACGGCTGCTCATGAGAACTGGGCTGCTGCCCTTCCACAGGAAGCGGAGGACAAACCAATCCGAGGTGGGAAAAAGACGCTGTGAGTGGCAGCTCCGGCCTCTCCAAGGAGGGAGGACCAAAGGGCTCGATGGTTGCTCCATCCTCCTTGCTCCATCAGCTCCTCATGCAAGACCCCATCAATCCTCACACCCCCAGATGGGCTTACTCTGCTGGGCGATGCTGCGCAGCTTTCCTCTTTCTGGGTGCCCTTCTGCCCCGAACATCCCCTTTCCACTAGCCTGTACCATTGCTCACGCTGCCCATGCAATCAGAAGGTAAATTCCCACAGGACATGGTGGGACCCTGCTTTAAACCCTGCCCTGCACCTCTTGAAGCCACAGCACACCATCCCATGCACTCTCCCATCCCATTCAAGGACTTTCTCCCTGGCCCTCCTCACACTACAGGGATGCCTGCACCATGCTGATGCTAGATACCAGTTACCCTGGCTCAGCTGCACTGGTGAGTGAGAGGACGAGAGGATGGGCCAGATCTCCACCCAGCCACGTCCCTCTAGGGTGGAGAAGGAGGAAGCAAAGAGGCCGCTTGCTCCCGGCTGCCTGGCCCCTGAGCTTGGCTTGCCTGCACAGGGATGTACGTGCATCAGGCTTCCCTTTCGCCTTTCCTTTCCATCCTGCACTTCTGGGCCTGTCAGCCCAGAAAGCTGGGAATGCTTTCCCACCGCTCCCCCATCATCACCACCGTCACGTCCGTCCTGTGGCGCTGCCTCCCACACTCGGGATGAAGCCTCAGCCCTTCTCTGAGGTTTGACGGGGGTGTGCTGGGTTGGATGAGCTTCTGGATGGGCTGCAGGGACCTTTCTGGGACAGACAGAAGAGATAAACCCTTTGCAACAGGGCTGACACCTCTACAGGTCGTGTCCTAGACATGTTCTCAGCTGCCACTGAACGCAGGGGGAGGTGGAGCACAGCAGCAGCGGATAGAAAAAGCACTGTTGTTATTTTTGGGATTAGGATGCAATCTCCTCCAATTGCCTTCCCCTGCCCCTGTCACAGCTCCAGACCTCCTCAAACCCCACGGGTTTGTCAAAGGGCATCAAAAGGTGCTGAACCTCATCAAGGAAAGGGGGCAGAAAACAACACAGGGGTCTCGGCTCCTATTGCTCACCCCATCTCCAGCCTGCACCATTGCAGACATTCATCTCAGCTTTCCCCAAGCTCAGTTCTCCCCTTTCTTCCCCATCCCAGCTAATCCCCAAGCCCAGCAAGGCCACCCCAACTCAGACATCACCTTCATTTTACCCCAGTGAGGCTCATGGGGTGATGCCCACCTGCCAGCGCCGAAAGCAGCTTTGTTCTGCATGGACTAATCCTAGGAGAGGGGTGATAAAGATCTCCTCATCCCCATGGAAATTGAGCCATGTTCCTCACATACCTCCCCTAATTCAATTTTACACTGTGTGAATAGACCTGCCAAACCTTTATTATTCTTTCTTCTTTAGAAGCTTGCAGTAGAGGGGTATGGCAGGCATGGAGGTGTGGGCTCCCTCCAGCCTCTCCCAAGCTTGATCTCTGCAATAAATGGTCATGCTTGGTCCTCCTCAGGCATGCTTCATTACTCTCCTTTCAAAACGTGGGGCTGAGGATGGAGGAAAACAGAAGTCCAAGGCCAATATGTAATTGCTTAGAAATTCCTAGGGAAGGAGGCAGTGGATTTGGGATTTAGGTGAGTGTAAGGGAGAGAAGCACATGGAGAGCATCCTCTGCAGTTCTGCTAAAATGGTTTATCCTGGTCTGAACCACAGCTTGTCTCAGTCTTCACTTCTGAGATGCCCCATGCACAGGTCTGAGCCCTCCCCCGTGCCAGGTTCCCCCAGCACACCTTGATCCTGCCCTGCACATCCACAGCCCCAGCCAGTGCTCATTTGGAGTCACACATCAGCATCATTGCATCTGGTCACCCTAACCCCCCCACTCCAAGCCAGGGCAGTAGGGACACTCAGGGCTTGGGCACACACCACTGCTCGAGTGCTGGTTCTGTGGCAGAGACCTGGATCAGTGGGCAGCCCTCAGGAGCAATAAGAATGCTGCAAAACATCCTTATGATGCTCTATAGCTACTTGCGGTTTGCAATAGTATCTGCAGCTAAATTGCTCTGTAAACCCCTGATAGGTCATGCAACATTTCACACAACACGGAAACTGTTTGCAATGCATGGGTGCAAGAAAACCAAAGAGATGCCTCTAAACAGGGATCATCTTTTAAAGTTCCTAAATAAGGAGCCCCATTCAGAGGATACGCACAGGGAAACTGCCAGCTCAGTCACTCAGCCTGCAAGAGGGTTTCCTGGATGGGCAAAGGAATGAACAAGCAAATGGGTTTTGCTTGTTCAGGAGACTCAGTCTGCTTGAGCCCTACATGCAGCCCAGCACCCATGGCTGCCAATGGAAAGCACATGGAAGGTGCCCTGTTGAGCCATCAGAAGTGGAGATCCAAGCCTCTCACTGCAACTTTCCTCCTCACAAGCCCCTCAGACATGGTCTTCTGCATATGGCGCAGGATGCACAAGCTGCATTGTCTAGAACAAAGATCAGGTACCCAATTCCCAAAGGGAATCCGATTTTGAGCCCTTTAAGAAATGTATCCCAAATGGAACACAGATTAATGAGTTCTGTTGGTGACTTGAATGCAGCTGTTCAACTGGGTTTGGAAAAGTGAACCAAGCAAGCCAAATCACAAGACACTGATGAAAATACTAATGAGAATGTGCAAATCTCCTCAAATTCCCAGTCATCAGAGATGGGAGGCAGGAGGGGGATGAAACCGGGAAGCTAGTAAGTAAATACAGTTATTAGATATAAACACACAGAAAAGATGGAATTCAGCATTGTTTGCAAGATTCAAAAAGAATAATAACATGAAAAAGCTGAAAATGCCTAAAATGCACAAAAGAGCTAAGCTTGATGGGGTTTTTAACTGGTTTATGTATTACTGAAGCTTTGATGTATGTCATACCTTCAAATGGCAGGACCTACACTAAGTAGTTGTAATATCTACAGCCCACCCTGGCTCCTTGAAATGCAAATTAACAACGTGTTCAATCTGATTTAACTTCCCCGTTCAATAACTCAGGCTTTTTTTCCTCCTCTCTGCCCTTTTTGGCTAATTCTGTTGCGAGATTACCCACTAGTTTTCTTTGAAACCTGAAATTACTCTTATGCATTCTCTACATTAGTTCCACACTGAAGCTATTTGTTTGGGATTAGTTATACTTACCTAACTCGAGGGGTGCTGAGAGGATTACTGGCAGTTTGCAAAGGGCTCTGCCAGTGGAAAGCACTATCTAAATGCTAAGTATTATGAAGTCAGATGAGCTATTTACTGACCCCGATTGGTAATATCCCCTCCTCCAAACTGGACGGAGAAACTGAAAGAGCAGAATCCTTTTTTTGGAGAGACAAATAGTGACAGAAGGCCAAGGCAAGGTCCACAAATAAAAGAAATCCTAGAACATCACTTCAGGTCAAAAAAGGGCTTTATTCCTGGTATGAATAAGCACCAAGCGAGCGGCAGGACCCAGAGCACAGGCAGGGAGGGTGCAGGAGGCAAACCCACCCCTTGAGGGATCTCCCTTCCAGCCTTCTGCAGTGCTTCCCCATCATCCATTACACAAACCAAACACCCAAATGGCTCGTCTCACACCAACCTGCAGCTTGGCTCTTAAACAGAGAGATAGACCAAGCTCCTCTTCCTTACAGGGATGAGTTTTACTGATGCAACGTGACCTTTTGCTGGGCAATGGTATTCGATCTTTCATCTTGCAATAGCACCTCAAGGTCACCAGAGAGAGCAGGGTCTTGATGGGAGAGCTCTTATACACGTACACATGAGCAGGTAACTCCTGCTTCAGGAAACTCAACTCAATGATACTCATGGGTCCCTTTCAACTCAAGATACTCTATGAAATATTGTCACTATCATAGTTCCATAATGGTTCTGTACTGACACAGATGGTGGAAACAACCCCTATGCCTTCAATAAATACACCATGACCATATTTATCAAGGTGGGAGGGTCAATGGAAGCATGATTCCATCCCTACAGCAGACACCGCATCCTGCACCTACAGCTGAATCCCTCCCATACACAGCTAGGAGAATCCAGATGGAGATGGAGGAATAAGGGAGAGGGGCATGGGGATGAGAAGAGAACCGGCTGCTTACACACATAGCAGCTTTTGGAGAAAGCTTTGAGAAGAGCTTTGAGTGAATGTGATGAGGGGCTGGGGAGAGCACAAGGATCCTTGTAATACAGGCAATAAAATTCAAAGTGCTGGGAAGAAACTCGGAGATATTCATGAGGTCAACAGCAAAGGGAAAAAGAGCAACACTTTAGAGTCAAATGCAGGCTCTGGGGTGGGATTCTTCCACCAGCAAACAGCCAGCACAAAGCCCCAGGTCCTCCTGTTCCCAAGTCCTCAGTTCCTAGCATGGGCAGAGAGGGAACAGGCACCCAAATTCTGTAGTGAGAGCCTCCATGGGGAGACACACCCCAGGATAACCCCACTCCACAGGGCTGAAAAGGAAGATAGAGACAAACCACTTGGTTTCTTTCATTTTCCTCCAGTGATTTTTCCCATTGTGCTGACACTTGGTCATCAAGTCAGATTAAAGGCAAGGTCCTTGCGACCTGGCTTAAGACTCCAGCTCCTCCCTGCAGAACACTTTGGCCAGCTGGTTAAAGCAGCACCAAGCTTTGCAACCCAGCTTCCTGTAGGGCTTGTGCTCCCAAAGCAGAGAGATGGCAAAGATGAGCTGGGGTAGAAACTGCAATCAAATGCAGAACCAGAAAGCAATGCTCCAGTGTACCTTGCACTGTCACCCAGGGAAGGCTTGGAGGCTCTTGGATGGAGCTATTCAGGCCCAGCAGTGCATTGATCCCAGAGAAGATGTGAGGCTGCTGCTGCACACATGGGATGGGGAAGGGGATGCTCACTACAAGAGCCATGAAGATGAAAACAGGGGACAGAATCTCCAAAGTGGAAATCTGTGCAGAAAGAAAACAGGACAATGAGCATGGTGGGAAGTGATGGGGACCTTCAGAAGGATGGACCACAGGATCCTCTGGCTGCCCAGCCAGACAGATATGATAGCGTGTGAGGAGATGAGCAAAATGGGCAGAGGTCTACACCTCTCAAGCAAGCCACCAGACCATGAGGAGGTAGAGGGATGGTGTTTGGGATTAGCTGGTGACTAAGGGAGGACTGTATGTCCAAACCTGGTCATTTTTGCCCATTTACTTCTCCTAGCGTTATCAGTTGGATTAATAAGAGATCTTACCTGCTCTAACAAACCACATCTCACTAAGCATTTCTCCAAAGTGGAATTCAGCAGGGAAAAGAGAGCACAAGCACTGAGAGTGCACCTCCAGTGATGCAGCCTCCAGCCCATGGCTGCGCACTGCCACCGGGACAGGAAACCCTCATCCACAACCGGCGGAAAAAGAGGAGACAGCATCCTCTACCCCCCACGCTTCACCCATGGGGACCAACCCGTCTGTATTGTTCTTTTCCCCAGCCAACACCATGCGGCAAATCTGACCTTACCCTTTGTCATAGTTTGGGGTGAGGAACATGCCATTCCTGACGTAGCTGATGTTTGTGAACAAAATAAATGAAGAAAGAAATAAATAAGCAAAGGCCAGCCCGCAGACTGTGCTTGGTGTCTCTGTGGTTGACATTTACAGCCCACGGCGGCTGTGGTGAGGATGACAAACTGGGGTGGCCACTGCTGCTGCCGGGGCAGGGCATCGGTTCAGCCTTCAATTCCCTCTAGCAGAGCCAAAGTCCTGTTTGCCCGGTCTGCCTGACCTTGTACCCAATGTGAGGCAGATCCCTCCTTCTGCTCAGACCATAGGCAAGGAGCTGCCCCAACACACAGCACAATGGGACTATTACCCCAGCAGGGATCATCAGCCCTGGCACAGTAACAATAGGACAAGGGGTGATGGGTTTCAACTTAAATGGAAAGTTCAGATTAGATACAAGGAAGAAGCTCTTCCCTGTGAGGGTGCTGAGGCACCGGCACAGGGTGCCCAGAGAAGCTGTGGCTGCCCCATCCCTGGAAGATTTCAAGGCCAGGTCACATGGGGCTTGGAGCAAGCTGCTCTAGTGGAAGGTGTCCTTGCCCGTGGCAGAGGTTGGAACTGGATGAGCTTTAAGGTCCCTTCAACCCAAACCAGTCTGGGATTCTGCAACACCGGGTGGAGGACTCTTGGGAAGAGCAATCCCAATTATTCATGGATCAAGACAAGCTTCCTAATTGGGAAAAGAAAAACCCTTGGTGGAGATCAGCTGCTCAAGGCATGTTTTGCTGATTGCTCCTCCAAGCAGAAAGAAGGGGTATGCCCCTCACTTGCTCGGCAAGGTTTAAGAGCATGCAGAATTGCATTTGCAAGATAATTTGGTGGTCACAGGGGACTGGGTTTTATTCCTGAATTGAAAACTGGCTATTAAACATCATTTAAAAGAACAAAATAAAAATAAACCAGCAATTCCTCATTTTATTCTCTCTCTATCATCATCATTAACTGCATAATATCCCTTCACCAAAGTTCTTCAACCGAGTAATAAAATTTTAGTACCTAAACCTTATCAGTGCTCAGCAAGGGAGTATTCTTCTCATTTCAGAGAGGGAAACCAAGGCACAAAGAACTGAAATGACTTGCTCAAAGTCACACTGAACATTACGAGTGGAGCCAGGAATAGATTCCTCGAGGCCTGGACCCCGGGAGGCAGCACGCCCTCAGGTATGCTGCTCTTACAGGCCAATTAGCTTTTATGGAAACGTTTAAGGAAACATTTCCTTTCACAGACTCTGCCTGCTAATTTACTCCCAAGCTTTGTCATCCGTGAGTAAAAGTGTCTTCGATTTAGGCTGCCGCGGAGCGACTCAGCCCCATCGCTTGCTTGAGACAAATGCGCTTTGAGCAAGTAAAGATCTGACAAAGAGCACCCCGCTACACGCCGGGTAAAAAAGGGCTGGAAGAGATTTCCCCCATGGGTCCCTGCCTGCTAATTAAGACTGATTGCAGAGGCTTCATCAAAGCAGAGGGCTCTGTATGGAGACGCAGCCATAGGGACCGCCGGGGCTCTGGGTGCAGAGGCACACTTTGCTTTCTGGCGCGCTGCTCTGTTTAGGTCTGCTTGGCTTGGTGGGGCAGAGCTGAATCATAGAAAGGACTTTAAGATCACCTAGTTTCAACCCCCCCTGCCCAATTTTCACCTAAATCCTCAATGTCCTAGGTTCTGCCATCATAGGAGCTGGGAGGGAAAGGGCAGAAGAGAGAAGGGCAGAAAGGATGGGAGCAAGAGGAAAGCAGACCCTTGTTTTGCTTTCCATCTCTCTCCGCTGAGAAACGGTTAACGGGTTGCAAGGTTTCCACCCTTCCAGGACGGAGCCTTTTCCTCCCCTTTCGAGTGCCCCCTGCCTTCCTCCTCCAGCGACTGGGAAGCTGTGACTGCTCTACACCGCTGACACCTCGGCTGCTCTGGAAACCCATGAACTGCTTGAGAAAGGTCAGCTGGCAGGCGCTGCATCCCTTCTGCTGCCTTCCCAGCCTTGGGCAGTGCAGGAGCCCCCTCTGTAGGCAAAGACCCACATTTACCAGCGTCCCCAGCTTCCAGACAGGGATTTTTTTCCCCCAGCAAAAGCCTTTTCATCCACCCCAAGCGGGGATGTAGGGCTCTGCCCCACTGCTCGCTGCTGGCCCCATTGCACGCGACATGATCCGAACAGCACAACCAAAGGAAACCCACCGCTCTCAGTGCTCCTTCACCCTCCCTCCTGCACCTTCTCACCCCAGCACTGCACATCAAGCAAGTGAGGCTCTCCAGCTCCCAAAACACAGACTTAAACCCAGCTCTGGCTCAAAATGACCCCATTTGGTCCATTAACATATGCTGCAAAATCCGCCCCCCCCCCCCCCCGACATTTGCTGAGGCCAGCAGTGAATTAAGGGCAGATGAACACCAGACTGGGAAGTAGCCGAGGCAAAATTCCTGCTTGGATGCAAACAAGCTCTGTCCTTCCCAAAAGAGAAGTCTTTCTGGGGGTGGGAGGTTAGCAGCTGAGTCAAGGGCTGCTGGCAGTTGCTATCAGGCACTACTCCTACGGAACAGCTTGACCACAGCTTGTAAGGAAATGTGTGAAGCTGCCCGTGTTTACTGCTCGCTGTCCTCACCAGTTACAGTGCCTCCTCCTCAGGGATGCTCAGCCTGTGCTCACGACATCCTTCTTCACAGGGCCAGCCCTTCCCCACCCCTCCTGCTCAGCCACACAGCAGCGTCTCTGCCAGCAGCCTCATAAGGAGCTGCTAACCTAGAGCAAGAACCCGTTCTGGATGGTGTCTAGTTGGGAGTAACATTTACTCTTCCCCACTCCTCACCCCATTTGTACAAAGCCCAAAGACATCACTCACACAGACATTGTGCCCCATGACCAACTAGGGGGTGGTAACAATAAAATTAGAAAGGAAGATGACGAAGATCTAAATAGGCACCCTGAAATAACTTGGTTTCTTTGGTGTCCTGAGAGCACTTCTGTCCCAGACAGTAACATCACTCATTTTCATTTGGAGAAGTTTCAGCATGTAACAAAAATATCTAGGGCTCAGTAATGAGGCAAGAAAGAAATGATGCTTACGTAGCTGAGCAAGGAACATCACTTCCCTGTCCCTGTGGTGGAAGAGAAATAACCGGGGAATAAATTAATCCTAATAAATGTAGGGTTCTGATCAGGCATACATAACCAGCAGTGCATCTGCAGGATGAGCAATTGAGGAAGTCACTGCTTCAAAGGTGCCCTGATGCAATTAGTCACTTGTAAAACATGCAGCAGAGGAGAAAACCCCGCTCCTTTTGTTAAGGAGCATGGAACTGTGCCGTGTGACGGGGTGATTTATGGGTTTCAGTGCAGCAAAATTAGAGCTGGTGGCAATTAGGGTTGTTCTCTCAGAGATGAAAGAACGGGGGGAGAGGAGCAGAAGGATGGGCAGGATGCAGAAGGGTCAGATGAAGGCGAAACACCAACACCCCATTTCTGTGCTGTTGGTTTGTAACAGGGATCATTTCCCCTTTGCACAAATCACTGCAGGGGGGAAAAGGGTTTCACCTGTAAAGCTGGTGCCACTGAAGTGTATCAAGTCATGAATCACCAGCATGAGTATCTGTAATTAGAGCTACTGAGAGTCACAGGAGCAAGAGTCAAAGGCTCTAACAGGATTATGGACAGATCTGGATTGTTTTATGACTAATATAAAGGGAATCTACCCCATGCTCAGGGAGCAGGGAGGAAGGCATTTCCCATCCCAACCCTGCTGTATGGCTTTAGTGTCCACTGCACCATCCACCCGAGGCTGTCGAGGTTCACCCCAGCACCCAGGATGCAGGATAAGCCCATGGCCAAGATCCAAATGGAGCTGGCTGACCCGGCCGTGGGGAAGCGAGGTCGGTCACTGTGAAGCTCAGCATGTTCCCAATGAGCCCGCCAGCTGTTTGCAGCTGGAGGATGCAGGCAGATGCTGAGCAGCCGACCCTCGTGGTGCACAGCTGGGATGAGCAAGGAGCGCCTGTCCAGATACCCACCTCCCGTGCTATCCCAGCCTTGCCCGGACAAACCCAGTGGCTTTCCTGTGCTCCCCCATCACACTCCAGCTCACACTCTCCTTCCTCCAGTCCTGTTGGGAACAAGCCCCAGCATGTCTCTCCACAGCCAGGAGGAGCAGGAAGGCTGGGAGTTGAAGCCAGGCAGAGCAGGAGCCAAACATCCTCTCAGAACCCCTGGGAGGGGAATGTGCAGCCTCTCTTTAGGTATAGGGGCCCCAGTGCCCAATTCTACACAGTTATTGCTGTTTTTTTGAGCTTGAGACTTCCTTGAGGAATGAGAACTGTCAAAGAAAGCTTATTTTAAATAAGGAGACCATAATCTCATGCCTGTATGTCCAGAAAATAGGATGCTGAGATGGGGCTACACTGCTGGACACCAGTGCATCATCCTGGGGGTGGCTGGCAGAAGAAGCAGAAGCATCCATCAGTTGCAAGGGCTGTGGGAGGACCCTCAGTGAAGTCAGGACACCAAGTGGGAATAGTCTCCACGATCATTGCATGTTGTCTCCACAAGGTCTGGCACCCCCAACAGCACCCAAATGCAATGGCCATCTCCCCATCCATGAGAGCTGTGCACCACGGCAGGGCAGACCCAACGGCCTCCTCATTGCCTGGTGGTAGAGATGTGTCCTGCTCACCTTGGTTCCTACCAGGATGGGCACATCGACAAGGGTTTGACATTCTCCATCTACCAAGACCCCACTGAGGCTCTTCAGAGGAGCTGGAAATTGAGATCTGAAATTGATCTGCAGCCAAGTGTGAACTTTTGATACCCGAGAGCAGCAAGCACAGTAAATATTAACTGTTCATGAATTTAGACCCCCTGCATTCAACTGGCCCTTCTGGATTTAGAGTTCATGCACGGTTTTTGGCTGTTACTGCCGAGTGCCTCCATTTCCCAGGAGGCACAATGAAGTTGGTGAGATTTATTGATTTCCATGGATGACAGCATAGGATAAAGGAAAGCCAAGCGTTATCTGCAATGGTGTACAAGCCATGCTGCACTCCTGCCCTCAGTGTCCTCAAAAGCACACACGAGTGTGCCACAAAGGGGGAGAACAAGAGTGGGGTCCCTCAGCCATACCTCAACACTCTGGGAATGCGTGCAGGGTAACAAAGGAGATGCATTAAAGCCAGCAACTGGACCTAGCTGCATAGGGCCATGGCTCTCCCTGGAGCTGAAAATCAGTCGATCTCAGCAGGGTAATGTTCATATTGGTGAGGCCAATCCCAAGCACAGCACAGCCAAGTGACTCTTTAGCCTTGCTGCTACGTAGGAAGAGCCTTCGCCATGCTCCAAGCTCCAGTGAGGCATTTCCTATCCTGTGTTACCCTGTTTCATCAGGGTGAATCATCAGACCACCACAAGAACCTCAGGACCTCGCTTCTGCAGTCGTGATCAGACACTTCCTTTATTAAATTAGTGACCAGCCCCTATCTGTCATCTCACTGTTAATAAAAAGAACCAAGGGCTGGAAGGAGGCTGCAGACCAGTGCCTGAAGCCAGGCTCAGATCAGCACAACTCATGTCCAGTAGCCCTGCAGAGCTGCTCCTGGACACAGCACACAGGAACACAAGGTATTAACCCCACACCAAACAGGTCTGCAGCATAAACATGGTGGGTTTCCTTTCTCCAGTATCCCTCAGGGTGCTGTTTCAGTGCAGCATCCCTCATCAGTACGGCTCAAGCACTCATATGACCACGGGGACAAGCTCACTCTCACTGTCTCTGCCTGGACTGACATGTCATCCTTCCTCAAATGCATTTCTCACATAGGACAGAGGAAAGCACGCACTTACATGCTCACTGCTCTGAATGATCATAGAATCATAGAATAGACAGGGTTGGAAAGGACCTTAAGATCATCCAGTTCCAACCCCCCTGCCATGGGCAGGGACACCTCCCACTAAACCATGCCATCCAAGGCTCTGCCCAACCAGGCATTGAACACCACCAGGGATGGAGCATTCACAGCTTTCCTGGGCAACCCATTCCAGGGCCTCACCACCCTTACAGTAAAGAATTTCTTCCTCATATCCAATCTAAACTTCCCCTGTTTAAGTTTGAACCCGTTACCCCTTGTCCTCTCACCACAGTCCCTAATGAAGAGTCCCTCCCCAGCATCCCTATAGGCCCCCTTCAGGTATTGGAAGGCTGCTATGAGGTCTCCACACAGCCTTCTCTTCTCCAGGCTGAACAGCCCCAGCTTTCTCAGCCTATCTTCATACGGGAGGTGCTCCAGTCCCCTCATCATCCTCGTGGCCCTCCTCTGCACTTGTTCCAACAGTTCCATGTCCTTTTTATGTTGAGGACACCAGAACTGCACACAATACTCCAAGTGAGGTCTCATGAGAGCAGAGTAAAGGGGCAGGAGCACCTCCCTCGACCTGCTGGTCACGCTCCTTTTGATGCAGCCCAGGATACGGTTGGCCTTCTGGGCTGCAAGCGCACACTGCCGGCTCATGTTCATTTTTTCATCAACCCACTGGGATGAATCAACCCCTTTCCCACAACTGGCATGACATGGGCTAGCAAGGAGGAATATCTTACTTGGTCCAACCAACACCAGCTCAGAACATGAAGCATTTTCTATCCCAGGGTTGCTGGAGACAATAATACCCATTTGAAAACAGATGCTCTCTCCTTCGGGAACAAACCCCAGCAGTCGGTCAGCACCACACACCCCTCCCTGCACCAAAGGAGAGGTCATGGTCCTGCTCTCTGGAAGAGCAGGATTACAGGGGTGGAAAGAGCTCAGTCACTCCCAGCAAAGACCAAGTCAACCGATGTTGAGATAAGACCACTCTTTGACCCCACCACATAGGCCTGATCAGTGGGAACCCAGCATGGGAATGCTGCAGAATATCCACTCTATCCCCCAATAACCCAAACTAGCCACAGCAGTATTTCCTATTATGTCTCCATAACCTAATCTGACCCCCTCTAGGGTCCCCCAATTAATATCAGAGAAAACTCACAAGTCCAATCACCCAATTACAGGGAGGAAAAGTTTATCCTATCTAAACAGCATGAAATGTAACCTAGATCCAGCTGCCTTGAGACTCCTGAGGGCCAGATCTCAATCCCTGGCAAGCTGAACAAACTGGGAAGGGGTCACAGGGGAAATGGGGAGGGTCTCTCCCTGCTCCTGTATCATATGAAACCTGCAGGAGAAGAAGCTATTTTAATTGGCAAATCCCCTGAGTCAAGGTTTAATTCCCCTCTATTTTCACTTAACTTCCCTCACACCAAAGCAACATAGGGAACAGATGACATTCCCCACCTTGACTTGCCCAACAAAGGGAGCCCCCATCACCTTGATGGACAGAGATGAAGGGGATAATGGTCCTCAAGAGGCAGAGTGTGCACAGTCCAGCTTGCGAGATGCAGGGACAACCTAACACAAATGGTGTTGTTAGAGCAGCCTTATGCTGGCAGGGCAGCAGACAGGATCACAGCAACATCCCCAGAGTACCTCCTGCACTGGGGTTGAAAGGTTTCAAACAGGACAGAATAGGCTGCCCCAAGGCAGACTTTATGCCTCCTTGGATCCCTTTCTCATCCTTATTTCCCTCCAGAGGAGCGTGGAGGGACGCTGTCTAACTTCTTGGACTCTATTTCAGCCACCTGACAAAGCTGAACGCATGGGAAACCTCAACAGCAGCCAGAGGACTGGAAAGCAGATTCCCCATCCCGCTCAGGATCCCAGCTCTGGCTTTGGCTACAATGAGAAGAACATACAAAATCTCCAGGAAGATCCTACCCTGGTATGGAATTCCAGTCTGGGTGTCATTCAGAGCCCATCCAAAGGGAAGACCCTTGTGCTTCACTCGGCAAGCGTGCCCAAGTTCCATTCCAGAGCACGGTTGTGTTGCATCCAGAGATGCCCCAGAGCCTAAGTTTTCCAACCGGCTCAGGGCTGCGTTGGCAAGCACCAGCTTTGCAGACACAGACTGAACTCCCCTCCAATTTCCAGCCACAATGTATTGATTAGAAAAGCCTGTCTAGTCAATAAAGGCTCTTATGAAAACCTTCCACTGAACTGCACTCACATGCCACAAGCCATCGAGCTGCGTTAGCAGCCTTTGCTTTTGATGCTTCCTGACAAGATGGATTTGTGGCCTTGACTTTTCCAGATCAGGAGAAACGTAATCCTAGAGGATAAAACTACAGACCAGTATAAAAAACTCCATGACTGCCCTCATTAACTGCTGTGTAAGAAGTTCAGAGCCTCCTTAGCTGGAAGGGAGCATCTACAGCTGCCCTTTGCCTTGAGGGAGAGGGAGCTCTGCACAGGCATCACAAAGCCTTTGGCTCTTAAAGTGCATGACATACTCATGGCACCATCCAGCCCGCTCCATCCTCTGCAGACAGCAGGGAATGGGCAGACAGTCCAGGCTTTCCACCTACTAAATAATTTGGGAAAAAGCAAAGATAATGCCCAGTTCTGTCCAAAAGGTGTCTGGGCAGATAAAAATAAAACAACCCTGGAACGACCATATGGAAATGGGAATTAATGAAATATTTTAGCAAGTGACTCAACCCTAATTGAGAGCTGAGAACCCTCCACCTCCCTTCTGCTTTCCAGGATACAAAAATGACACTGGTAGGTGGAAATAACTACAGCTGTCCCAGTGGGAGAGAAATCAGTGCTTCACAGCAAGTGTGATGGCCAAAATTAAGCACTTGCTTGGTGCTATTACACAACACAACCCAGGAAGCAGCTTCCAAAAACTTGACCTTCTCTTCAAAGGCTCCTTTTTTTGAATCATCTTCGCTTTTGCCAATGAGTGAAATGGATTCAGCGCTCCAGAAGGGTATTCTGAGTGTTGAAAACATCTTTACCCATGTGCTAGCCACGGGAGAGGCAGCAGCAGTGGCAGCTTCCACACAGCAGCCCTGTCTGATCAGGCTCCTTGCACACAAGCATTCACAGATGAAGCTCTGCTGCATTTCCAAGCCCAGACAGTTCTCACCAAGTGGTGGTTGTGAGCAGCCAGATACCTGCCCGCTGAGAAACCAGCTGAGATGCACTAGGTAGATGCCAAGGCACAAGCAGGTAGAGACAACCAAGCAGTGGCACCAGCTCCTGACCACCCTCAGGTCCTCCTCTACCTTGGTCATGTCCAAGGACCTCCTTTGAACACAAGTCAAACACACAGATGACCCATGAAAGAGCTGCTTGTTGCTTCCAGGCTGAGCACTAACCTTCCTGACCACCAGCATCACTATGCTGAGAGCTGCAGTGTGGTGTCGTAGATGGTGAAAGCAAAACTGTTCTCCTGAAACCAATGGAGATCATAGTGTCCTTCCTCTGCAACCTCTGGGCCAACTCTCCAACCAAACATCATCTATGAAAATGGCACCCGTATTAACACGGGTGCCACAGGTCTCTACAGAGAGAGCTGTGCCACCACAGGGCTTTACAGAGATAGTCAACATCATCACTCACACTCAAGATCTAACAACAATAACTCTAACAACTGTTTTAAACACCCCTGCTTTAACATTCTCCACACTTCATCGGCATGAATTAAACCTCAGGATGTCCACATATTTATCCAACTCTGGACATCAAGCTCCTACAGCTTTCCAAGGGCAGCGTCCACTCCTGCTGCTGTCTTTGGTAGCAAAGCTATTGGGAAGACGGGCCCCAAAGATGATTTTAAGGCATGCAGTAGGTGCACATCCCGGTTGTAAGGAGATTGCGCTGACTCCTCACTGACAGGCACACCGTTTGCTCTGCCCAGATAGTTTTTCCTCCTCTTCCAGCCTACCTCTGGTTTTCACATGACAGTAGCAGCACAGCTTGTACACAAGGTGTTCTGGAAGCTACAGTTGCCATAGCTATATCCATATAGCCCTGCCATCCAGACACATCAGAATGATGCTCTACAGAGCAGAGTTAAGTTATAAATAAGATACTCTCAAGCTTCAACTCAGAGCACAACTTACAAACCACTAAGCCTTTTGGTTTGATCTCTTTCTTTTAGAGACATGATGTGCATTCAAAGGCTCCTCTGCAGAACAGCATTGCTCCAGAGAAGCCTGTGACGCTGGCATGGTGCTGCACATAGGTTTTGTGTAGCCATACCCTTCATTCTGTACATCATCCTACCCAGCCTATTCTCCAGACACCCTCCTGCCAGTTCTTCTCCATGCCACAGGCTTGTATATAGAGGGCCGTAATATACTAGAAGACTTTGACCAAGCTGCCAGCATCTGCATTCTTCTGCTCTGAGGTCTACATAGTCTCCAACAAGCTCATTCAGCAGGTTGTGTTTCTGTTCTGCTCCTTTCCTCAGGAATTACAAGCTGTTCTGAATGAGGGCTACATCCTCTTTTGAACGTGACCAGCCAAAGAGATCCAGGAGCAGAAAGGATCCCTGAGAAATAATAAAGCTTGGGAGTCTTTTCTTACACCTCACCTGAGGATTTCACCCTTCATCTTTCAATTGCAGCCTCCCACCTCAGCTCCCAACCAGGGCAAGGATCCTTCTGTCCTTCTGCCTACCACAGGCTGGAGGATGCAGCGCTCTCCACGCAGGACCATCTCGGGTAGTGAGGCTCAGGGGACCTTCTAAGCCAAGGACACCACAACGAGCGATACCCCACGTCCCCCATCCAGCATGGCCTGGCTACAGCAACCAGAACTGAGACATGAAAAGCACTTTGCACCATGGTCATGTTATCCCCTCGTCCCTCCCCCTCATCCCCTTCGGACCTTCTTAACTTCAGAAACCTCCCTCCAGAGGAGTGTTGGAGTGACAGAAAACATTTTCCAAGCCCTAATATCAGTTCCAGATGTTCACAGCCATTTCGGTTTGTACCTCACCCTGTAAAACACATTTCTCCCTCTCCTTCTCTCAAGTGCAGCGCCTGCTTCGCCCATGACATAATGCGCTGGCGGGCTCGGCCATGCACACACACACACTCGCGCCCTCGTCGAGAGCCCCGTGTTCAAACAAAGAGCATCACTCAACTACAAAGCGGGCGCACACATGCAGCTAGGAGTAATTTCCACAAGTTTTAATAAACAGTTTGGGATGTAATTGCTCTCCGCGTTCTCCGCTGGCTCCCGGGCGGAATGCCGCTCGCTCCCCTAGCGGTGGTGTTGAAAGCGTGGTTTGTTCCGCACACCAGTTCACCTCCTATTAGCCTCACATTGTCCAAGGGCTGTGTTTTTCTAAGCACCAGTAACAAGCCTCTTTAAGAAGCACGTACAGCCTGGGGCAGCCAACCCGTGCGAGCTCCCCGCTTCTTCCGCCCCATCCCATAGCATCACTGCACTGCACAGAGGGGATGCACCTTAGATCAGCCTCAGAAGTCCCTCCTGACTGGGCGACAAGAGGAAGAGGAGCAAATACTTCCTGGCCGAAGGAAAAGGCTCCATCTTCCAGTTGCAAACGCCAAGGAGTTTGGCAAGAGTGACAGACCAGAGGTTTTTGGGGCACAGGAGGAAGCCAGAAGACACATAAGTCAGAGGCCAGGTACTGTCTAGCTTGCCATGGTGCTAAAGAGCAGGTTGGCACAGCTCCAGCCCCAGCCAATGCCAGGAATCCCAATAGGAAATGGCTACAATTGCAATAAAACAAACAAACCCCTGTACAAGCACAAATGACCCACACATTTAAACTCGAGAGATGCAAGAGATGAATGGCAGCAGCCTCAAGAGCCCTCAAGCCTTGCACTGTCACACTCTCCAAATCCCCATCATGCATGCCACAGTAACAGAGCAACCTGTTCCTACCTGCCAGGAGATTGATGGGGAAGGAAGATCTGCCCCAAAGATCTGCCCAAAACCCATCCATATTTCATATCCCACAAAGCTTCTCCCTTCTGGGGTTGCCTTGTTTTGCGGTACTGCTCAGATGTGATGGAGATGAGGCGCAACAGGACTGGTAGGTGATGAGGGAACACCCACGGTAGGACTTTTGGCTGGGTGAAGCACAGTACAAGTGAAGCCTGCAGCAGTCAGCATCTCTGCAAACCTACGCAAGGTATTTGCAAGAATCAAGTCATCTAGCACTAGAGGCCTGTAGGGTAATAAAGGAATGGAGGCAGGAATGTTGTTTGGCTCTAAACAACATGGAAAAAAAGGGAGGCATTTAGGATTGGCTTTTCTCTGTAATTGTTAATGGGGTCATTCTGTCCCAAGCAGTCCCCAAGAGCAAGGCGAGGGGAGGGCAGCTCCCCACAATGAATTCAATCGCCTGTCAAACACATGGCAGTCATAAAAGGGAAATAGTAATAATAATCTCTATTTCCTCCTGTGGCTGCCAGGCAGGGATCCAGCCACTTCAAAGGAGAAACCCCCCATTGCCCTGGCCTGGCCTCACCTGAGTGATGTGTGAGCAATCTGGAATCCCCATCCAAAACAAAGCCCCTCCTTTGGTGGCTTGTTTTCTGTCTCCGTTACTGGAGGGTGCCCCTCCAAGATAAAGAACAAGCCTTCTTCTATGCCAGGAAACTGGAAACATAACCCAGGGGCCATGACTGTAAGGAGCAGCGCTGGAGGTAGATAGGAGAGGCTGCAGAAGCAGAATAGATGGGCCTGAGATGAACAGAGAGGGTCAAGACTTGCCTGTGGCTGTGAGCTGGAGCACTTTGTGGTAGACCATTGCAGCACAGGGCTTGGCTCAGAGATGAGCAAGGAGAAGAAACAAGCCACCTCCACAAGCTGAGAAAGCTCCTGACCGAGACCTGAGGACTGTGCACAACTCCTGATCTTGATCCAAATGATCTCCTGAAATCACCTTCCCAACACGAGAACACAGACAAATGCTTTGCCTGAATGCCCAGGAAGCCCCTGCAAGAACACAGCGAGGTTCCCCCCTCCAGTGCCAGCTCTGTCCCTACCTCCAGGCTGGCTCCTTGTCTTTCAGGCAGCCTGAACACACACACCTCACATAAGCCTTAAACCAAATGAGGTTCTAATGACAGAGTGGGAGCTGCTGCTGAGCTCCAATGACAACGCTGCTCCTTTGCGCCAAAGACAGGTAGAAACCTTCTTTATGTTCCTTTGCCTAGAAGGGCTTGAAATAAGGCACTGCCAGCATCAGGGGAAACAGCCTTCACAGAAAGGGAAATCTCTGCTTTGGTCAACACCACCGGCTGCCCTTGACATATCACATAAGCATCTTCAACAAAGTACACCCCGAATCCTCAAGCAAAAAGCAGTAGGAGGCTTTGCCTGGCTTTCCATGCATCAGCAGCAATGCTTCAGGTCTCAAATCCTATTTTCCAAAATAAATCACTGATTCACCCAAATCAACCCCCATGATTCACACCCCAGCAGCTCCTGGAGCATGGCCTGAACTGCTGACAAAGCTTTTGCAAGGCACAGAGTGCTCAGTCTAAGCCTGAGCAGGGAATCAAACTCCAACCCAGGGAAATTTCAGGTTCCCCTGGAAAAGTTTTGTGCTGCTTAAATGATCTCCCTATATATTAGAGGCTTTGAGTTACTCTACTACATGTGCAAGGCAACTTGAAGTGTCTTTTCAAAGGCTGCCATGCAATGCAGTACTCACTAGAAGGGACCAGTAAAGCCCTTGAGCTACTGAGAGCTGCCCTCTTCCTACAGCCACCATCCTGTAGCATTTCAGACTGCTCAGACCAATCATTTCAGTCAGGAGCTCCAACTCACAGCTCTCCCACCCCAAAAAAGAAAATCATTTCCTTCTGCCATGCTGTGTCTTTGTATTTCCCCTTTCTCTCATAAACCCCTGTCTTGGCTCTATGCACCATTGTCCACAGAACCAGCAGCTCCCAGCCAGGCAGGGCACAGGATGCACCACTCTGTACTCTCTGCACCAAGAGGAGCAGCACCCACCTGTGTAGAGATCCGTGTCTGTGTACTCATCCACCTTCTTGTGCTGCAGGACGTAGTCAGACACCTTGGCCCCGATGGCAGGCTGCACATCCAGCCACTCCAGAGAGACCACAGTGCTGGAGGGCTCCACGCTGGGGGAGAGCCGTAGGCTGTGCAGGAGACAGCAAAGAAACCAAGTGAGACATCAGTTCCCTTTATAGGGAGGAATCCACCTCTGCAAGCAGCACAACCCCAGGCAGGGCTCACACATACATAGAGATGTGCATAAGGGGAAAGCAGGTAGGCGAGCATGGAAGAACTTCCAGTTGAAGGCCAGTTGCAGCCTACTGCAATGTGTCCTTCTCTCCCCCTTCTCCTGGAAAAGCCGAGGTCATGCAGTCACAACCACGCAACACGAACATCCATAGAACCATAGAATGGTTTGAGTTGGAAGGGACCTTAAAGCTCATCCAGTTCCAACCCCCTGCGGGGACACCTTCCACTAGAATTCCATCTTAAAGGAACTTCAGCAGCCCCATGGGAAATCAAGGAGCAGAAAACACAGGGAGGCTCCAGCTTAACCTTCATATAACCCAGCAGGGTTGAGCCTACAGGAGGGGAGGGTCCTGTGTGCATTGCCAGAGCAAAGGGAGGGAGAGAAGGGGCAGGTGTGGCTGTGAATTTACCCAGCTGCAAGTGAGCAAAGCTCTGATGGGTGTGAGCATCAGGCAAAGCAGGGCAGCTGTGCGGGAGCTCCTGCCCGGGTCAGGGATGACGTGGGTAGGGGACAAGGCAGAGCAGCTTTGTGCTCCTGGCTGTGTTAGTGCGAAGGCATCTGCTCTCTTTGCACCAGGGTAAATGACAACACGAAGTACAGGGCTACAGAGAGTCCAGCTCCAAACATACAAGTGTGTTTGTTGGACTCGGGATGGGAAATGAATCCCCTCTGAGGATATTGGCTCACTAAGAAGGTGTTCTGCTCCTTGTGGCTCGCTGGAGCCAGTCTTCCTGCTTTCTCAGCTAATTCCCCATCAGTTTGCTCCTGATTTGCTCTTGCTCTGACAAGCCACAATGAATTGCACTGTAATTCCATTTCTTTCAGCATTTGAAATCCCATTCTACAAGCTTTGCTAATCAGGTGATGAAAATCTACAAGGAAACCTTCCAGGGCCACAGCCGGAGCCAGGATATCCTAAAGGCATCAGTCTCACAGTGAGCAGTGCTGGCCTGCAGCCCCAGGGCTCACAGGTGAGGGGCAAGGAGGTGCCCACGGGCTGAGCCTGCGGGAAGGGGATGCTGCTGGGGGCCTGTGACCCATAGAAGGGGCTCACATGGATACGTACACGGGTGGAGGGAGAGGGCTGCAGTTGGGGAGTCCGTTCTCATCGAAGGCGTTGAGGTCGCATCTGCACCAGTCTTCAATAACATCGCCTTTCCCCGAGCACCAGTATGAGCTCATCAGGGCTCCCTTGAAAGCCTGATGTGAGAACAAAAAGCGTGAACACGTGTGCTAAAGACTCGGTGAAATCCAGCCAGCAGCATGACTGTGCAGGACTCAGCATCAGGGATACGTGTGTGCAGAGCCCCAGGATCAGGGAACACAGGGTGGATCCTCCCCACCTCTGCCACAGACCCTCTGCATGGCCCTAGGAGCATCCCTTCAGCTCCCTGTGCTTTAGCTAACGGGTATCAAGTGATGCTGGTTCATCCCTGGGTGGGAATGGGGAGCATCTGCACGATCCTAGAGAGGAATCCTGTGTTGGTGGACTAAACTGCCTGAAGGAACACTAACTTAAGCCTGTTGTGACACCAGACATCATATGTAGGGTACGTGCTGCTGCACACAATGAAATGCATCCCCCTGCCTGCCCCATAGCTGTTTCTGTCCCTCTGATATTAATTTCTCCATCCGCAGCCACACAGCCCACTTCCATCCTTCTCATAGGTTATTCATAGGAGCTGCCCTCCTGCAAGCAAATTGCTGCTTTATTCACTGTGTAAGGAATACTCACAAACAAAATAGCAGCATGTGGAAGCAAAAGACAAAATCCCATTAAACACTTGCAGGGTGTTTGTCCAGCCGGGCAGCCTCCTCTCTGCAGGCTGTCCCCAGCCTGACCAGAAGCCCTCCCAATGCTCTTAATGATGCCAGTGGGTCCCCAGAATAACAGCTTTTCATCTGCTGAATCTGAGGCTGAGACACCGACTGAATTCCCAAAGCCCGCCATGTCTAACCCTGTGGTGTGTTCCCTGCAGCATGGTGTTGGTCCCTACACTGCAGCACAGAGCATCCCTCGCTCCATACCCTGCTGTAGTTCAGACTACATGGATTTACAGTGGTTTCTCCTGCTACTCTTTGCCTGTTGTGCCTAAAACAACCCCCAGCTTAGAAGACAGGTCTCTCCCTGCACACACACACATTGAATGTTCACTCCAACCCTGTAAAGCCGCAACGCCCTGCTAGAATAATCATAACACCAAAACTCCATCCATTAAAACAAACCTCTCTGTAATGCTTTTGACCTTTTAAAAGGCACTTTTTGGGGTTGAAACGCCTTCACGGGTCCTCATCCATGTAGAGCAGCCCAGCTCACAGCAGCTCTATTCCACCCATTCAAAACTGCCTGCGGATGCCTGGCCCCAGCAATACAGCAGGTCACACCTAAAAGATAAACCCCTGCCCTTTGAGGGGGACAGGAACAGCTCCAGCGGCTTCGGGATTGAGCAGAAAGCTCTAGGAAATGCACCATCCGGGGAGGTTTCTGAAAGCAGGGATATAAATAGAGCCTGACATCAGGGCTCCCATTGTCCGGAGCCGAACACCCCGAGCACCTTTAACCAGGAGCCTCGAAGCTTTCATGTCTGAAACAGTTTCTGCTTCCAGGCATTTTACAAAATGGGACTGTTCCAAAAGGGGGGAAAAGAGAAAAGGAAGGAAAAAACATGTAAAAGAGAAAATGTGATGTTATTTTGCTTTGTTCTTTAGGCTGGAACCAAAGAGCTGGGCAGGAGGTGGCATTGCAAAGTAAAGGAAGCAAGGACAACAGAGAGGAGTTTCTCTGATACATGAATAAATGAGTGCAGATACACTTGTGTAGGGAGCAGTGGTGCTGTGCAGGGTAGAAACACAAAATGATTCATGTAGATAGACGGGGAAGTGTATGCTTTCCTTAGGAAGCAGGATAGATACGCGTGTTGTGGGTCCATATGTGCACAGACATGCACTGCGGGTGAAGACAGACATGGGTAGGTCCTTGTGCTGTCACCCTGTCCCCATCCCTGACCCTCACTGCTCTCCCTGCACATCCCAAGCCAGGGATGAAATCTCACCCACCCCATCCTTGCCCTTTAGCCAAATTCAATAGTCAATTCCTTCCTTCTACTTCCTTGTTTCTGCTGGCAAGGCAGGATGAGCAATCCCTGCTCTGCTTCACACACGTTTCAATTAGATCCTGCAGGTTCCCAGTCATCATCTGCCTTGTGTCAACCTTTACACAAACAAGGTTAGCTCAGTGATGCATCCTTCCAGTACTCTCATTAAAGCACCTACGTGCACTAACCAGGTTACTCAGAGCACAGCCAGCCCCCTGTGCCAGCATCCAGCTGACGTCAGGGCCAGGACTCACCTTCTCTCACTTTCCAGCAGGATTCCAAGCCAGCAGTTCCTAGGATCTTCCCAGCAGTGCTGGGGAGCACATGGAAAAAGGTGGGGAAGTGTCAAGAGTGAACTGATGGAGGGGAAACAGGTAAGAACATGTAGAAAGAAGGGATGGAGCTCCCTGCACAATGATGCTCACCATCACTTCAGGAAGCTCCACACCCTCCATGGGGATACCAGCCTGCTCTATGGGAACAGTTGCTCCTCAGAAACTTCAGGACAAAGGGAAGGTCTCCACGAGTGTTGAGGACCCTCTGGTGCTCCAGCACTGAAGTCAGACACAGTGCTTGCTATAGCTCACACCCAGCCCACTCTTCAACCACCCCAGCTCCCCAGCCTGCTCCAGGCTCTGGCTGCAGTGGCAGAGGCTGCTCTCAGGCAGAGATCAGCAGTTGAAGTCGCCTTCCCCTGCGAAAGCAAAAGCCCAGCCCCAAAGGTGGCAGCCCCATGAAAACCTCTCCTTCCCTTTCTCCTGACAACGCAGCCTGGGAGGGACAGGACTGATCACACAAACCCAGAGGAATGGCAGCTCCCACCCCAACCAGAAGCCCAACAGCACAGAATACCAAGAGCAATGGACAAAGAACGCAGCGAAGGTGCTGAGTCCCATGGGCAGCAGCAGCCTTTGGGAGAGCTTCAAGTGGGAATGTACAGGGACCTCCCTGGTTTGTGGCGGCTAAGGATGCTTCTTCATTTGCCTTGGAGTGGGAAACTCTGTATGTCCTGCCATTCCCTGCCGCTATGCTTGGAAATGTGCAGCAAACCCCCTGCATCCTGGCAGGAGACCTCAATACAACAAGACCATCTCCACCACGACCATCTCGCCATCGCAGTCACACCAAGCTACCAGACTAGGAAACCCCAACAGGCCCTACCAGCACGAGGGGCCTCCCAGGAGCATCCCTGTGTGCTGGGGATGGCAGCATGGCCCTCAATGCACTCACCAACCACTCCTTCGGATCTCACAGGCTCTGTGTGCCCGAAGGCAACTTTATCTTTCATTTCAAAGTATCCAAATTGTGTTGTTTCCCTGTGAGTCAGCCCATTTAGTTTATGTCCTTCAGTGCCAGAGGGGAAATTTATGAGATGAGAAACTGGCTCGAAACGTTTATTTTCTAGATGACGAGTCATGCCATTAGATATATAGCATTATGAATCATAAGAACAGCATCTAATTTGCTCTTAAAGGTATAATAGGCCTGACTGCCCACACCCATACACACACATCTATCGGATTGATAGTTCCCCCCTAGATGGCTAGTTCATTTGTTTTGACACAAGCAAGACTTAGAGGACTATAAAGTCCCATCTTACCATAAGTTAAGCCTATTCATAAAACAAATATTAGGGAAACGAACGATCAGCTAAGCACATTTATCCTACACTCAGTTGCATATGGATCTTTCTCCTGTTGTTATTTGTGTTCAGGGGGAAGCCATTTGGGCCCCTTTTATAGCATAGACACTCTGCAACAGAATATAGAAGAACATTTCCTTTGTCCTCTGTTAGACCTGGCTGATGGAGAGAGAAGCATTAAGTTATTTCAAACTGTGGGGTTTCTGTTGACATCCCCAGAGAGGTTAATTGCAGGACACGAAGGAACCTTTCAGATCAGCAGCAGCAACACCACAGGGGCTGCTGTTTCCAGATGGGATACTGGAAATGGCATATATTGGGTGCTCATTGGTCTTCTCCATGGCTGGCAGGGGTATGAAAACCTGGTTCTGTGGTTTCTTTAGGTTTCTTTGTGGTTGGTGCACACACTTCAGCTTCTGGAAGACCTAAAATACAGGGAGATTAAAACTACCACAACTGAGCATGCAGGCTGGACAGGGATGTGCTGCAGACAGTGGGGACGGTCCAGCAGCTGGAAATGTGGTACATTGCGGGGTTTGCACTGTTTCCCCTGGTCTTTGTTTGCTCATTTGTTCTTTTTCTCAATGCGGAAGGAAAGGAAGAAGAGTGGAATGAGGCTGGGTCATGCAGCAGACAGGCTCAGCCCCATGTGCAGGGAAACTGTCACCCAGCAATGCTACCCTATATGGAGCCTGGCACAACAGGACCACTGACCCAAGCTCCTGGGCATTGCTGGGCTCCAGGCAGACTGCAGATAGCAACAGCACCAAGGGAAACCAAGGGAAAGAACACGGGGCGTAGGCTCAAGCAGAAATTTCACAGCCTGAACGGGATGCTACCATGATGATAGGCTGGCTGCAGGAAAAGCTTTCCATGTCCTTACAGTAAAGCTCAGTGCTGGCCACAGGAGATAAACGCTGCCCCTTAGTCTAGACATGTCAGGGGCGGGGAGGAAGGAGGAGGAAAACTACGGATTTCCCAGGCCAGAGACTCTTTCCAGGATCACGCAGTTCGCGTCTGGAAGTCTGCTCCAGGTTCGCAGCAAAGGAGGATGAAGTTTCCCTACTGCTGTTGGCAGGTGATCTCATCTTGTGCTGCTCACACCCTGCCTGCCTCCGGCTGCCTGTCCCTGGGGAGCAGCATCACCAGCACTTCATCCTGGGGAGGCACAACAGCACTGTGCCGGAAAGGTCAGGGCGCTGGAAGGGACCCAGGGTGGGCAGAATCCTGCTTTCTGTTATTGATGGGATCCGAGGGAGCAGCAGAGGACACTGTAAAACCTGGCAGCAGGGGAAAGCAAAGCCCCGTGCTGCGGAGCCAGCTCCGCTTTCACACCTCGGCTACAAAGCTCCTCATTCTAGCGGTTACAATGCTGCTATTCTTCCCCTGGAAGATGTGGGCTGGAGCTGCAGCAGGATGCTCGAGTGCAAGGAGGAGGACAAGGGCCAATTAGCAGATATTAAACCAAAGCAAAACCAAATAAACCCTCACACACGCAGACCCCAGACCTAAACGCTCACCTCCACAATGTGCCCCTTCGCCCTGGCTCCCTTTCAGCTTTGGAGGTGGAAAAAGAAATCCCTGGCACTGGCTCTCCACGCCTTCAGGGGATGCTTTAGGGAAGCTGTGTGTGTGCAGCGAGGATTGCAGACCTCTCAGTGCTGTATAAGAGACCGAAGTGAGCCCATGACCTTGGGGATGCCTTTCACGATATCACCATAGTCTCCTGCAAAACCCCACCTGTCTCTTGCTGGACCCAGATAGGCGGAGGACATCAGGAGAATCAGCCTTGAGATACAGGGTAATGGGAAGAGCCCAGATATCCACCCTCCTGAATGGGATTCAAGGGGTACAGCCAAACTCTTCCCTGAGAAACAAGTCCCAGTTTGACTTCTCCAGCTTCTGCCTCGGTTCATGTGTCCCTCCTCTTCAGGCTCATGTTTGTCCTAGTGCTGCCCAAGTCCAGGACCGATCTCCAAGCACATCTCCGGACTCCCCTGATGGAGGTTTGCTTCCATATGGGCTGAACTGGGATGGCTGCAGGGACAACGTTCACCCAACAGAGTCAAGGGCTCCTCTCCTAGGCACAGTTGTGATTGCAAGACCAGCAGCAAAGCCCAGGCGTTGCCCAACAAGGTCAGTTCCTGCTGCAGAGGGTCTCGGGGTGCCAGCACCAGGATCCTGGATTTCCCAGGTGTGCTCTTTTCCATCTGCTGTGCCCCTGAGGGTAACGTCAATGCCAAAGTGAGGGGTCACAGCACCAGCAATACACTTGGGATACTCCAACTCCTTGCCCAGGGGCTGGAAAGCCACAGTGGTGAGCCCAGTCTGCACTGAACAGGGTGGGCTCCCCACCACCTTTATGGACAAGCATTGATGGAGGTATGATGGGCACGTTTCACCCCACTGTGGGCCCTTCATGCTCTCCATCCTGGTAATTCAGGGTTGGTATAAATGCACAGAAAGGCTCCAAGTACGCTATCAGGGCACGGTTCCATCACACTGTGCCTTCCAACAGCAACTGCAAGACAACTGTGATCCCAAGAACTGACCAAGAACCAACAGAAGACACCAAAACCAGCTACACTTCTCCCCTCTGCTGAAACACAGCCACCAGAGCAAGTGAACAGCAAGGGCACAGAGATGGGCTGGATCCAGGAGGAAAAGTGACCCTGGTTTGTGCAGCTCCCACTGAAACCAACATCACCCCTTTACCGTGGTCTGTATGAACAGCTAGCCTGCTCCAGGGGAGGAAGGACACGTGCTCCATCATCATCAGTGCATGGGGCACAAGCACACTATGGTCCATGCACAGGCAGCAAAGCACCCCTTTGCTAAGAGCCCTGCCAGGGTCCCAGCCATGTGCTGGGCTCCTGCCGAGGCCAATGGGGCTGGCAATGTGGGGATGTGCCCCCTGTGAGCCTCCACACTGTGAGGGGGCCATGGCTGCAGGCAGATGCTGAGATTACTCAAGTCTCGAATCAAATCAAGGTCCTGGGGGTCTCCTAAAATCCAGGCTCCACGTCCATTTGTCTCCTTAAATACAAACAACGGGGGGTTGAATCCATTTCGCGCTAGGAGCAAGATTGATCTCTGCCGCCTCACTTCCCCACATCCCCCTCAGGACACCACCCCCTAAGCACTTCTGCAGCTGGAGAAGCTGCTCTGCTAAAGCAGCTTTGTGTTTGTCTTGGGTTTCATAGAATCATTAGGGTTAAATAGACCTCTGATCATCGTGTCCAACCCCCTGCCAGGGCAGAGCCACCCAGAGCAGGGCACACAGGAACATCTCCATGGTGAGTTTGGGATGGCTCCAGAGAGGAAGACTCCACAACTCTCCTGGGCAGCCTGTTCCAGGGCTCTGTCATCCTCACATGAAGAAGTTCTTCCTCACAGAATCATAGAATCATAGAATAGTAAGGGTTGGAAAGGACCTCAAGATCATCCAGTTCCAACCCCCCTGCCATGGGCAGGAACACCTCACACTAAACCATGTCATCCAAGGCTATGTCCAACCCCACCTTGAACACCGCCAGGGATGAAGCATCCACAACCCCCCTGGGCAACCCATTCCAGGGCCCCACCACCCTCACAGTAAAGAATTTCTTCCTCATATCCAATCTAAACGTCCCCTGTTTAAGTTTAAACCCATTACCCCTTGTCCTCTCACCACAGTCCCTAATGAAGAGTCCCTCCCCAGCATCCCTATAGGCCCCCTTCAGGTATTGGAAGGCTGTTATGAGGTCTCCACGCAGCCTTCTCTTCTCCAGGCTGAACAGCCTCAATTTTCTCAGCCTATCTTCATACGAGAGGTGCTCCAGTCCCCTGATCATCTTCGTGGCCCTCCTCTGCACTTGTTCTAACAGTACCATGTCCTTTTTATGTTGAGGACACCAGAACTGCACACAATACTCCAAGTGAGGTCTCATGAGAGCAGAGTAGAGGGGCAGGATCACCTCCCTCGACCTGCTGGTCACGCTCCTTTTGATGCAGCCGAGGATGTGGTTGGCTTTCTGGGCTGTGAGCGCACACTGCCAGCTCATGCTCAGTTTCTCATCAACCAACACCCCCAAGTATATAGTTACCTATGTGGACATATATGCGAAGAGAATGAACTTCACTGTTTACCACTATTATTGTTCCAGTGCCTCACCATCCTCATAATAAAGACTTTCTTCCTAGTGTCTAAATCTGTGCAGAGACTGAGGAAGGCAAACCAAGGGGTGACTAAAGCAGGATCACAGTGGTGGAGCTGATCCATCACTCACCTCCCTGGTATCGTTGTCCTGGATCAGAGCGTACAGAGGCACCACGCGGTTGATCTCCAGCAGAACCGGTGTGGGGCTGAGCTGCTCCTTCCCGGGGCGCCGGCACAAGTGGCAAGTGGATGGGCAGCGCCCTTTCTCCTCACAGTGAATCTCCACACCTGAGATGAGATGGTCATCGGACAGCATCTGTGCCGTCAGCAGGCCTGAGAGATAGGTGATGAAGGGCATGGATTTCAACTCCTTCTTGTTCCCAAGCTCGGTTGTTTCTGGTTTGGGAAGAGGGGAGAAACCAAACAACATTAAATAAAGCTCAGCACAGGCATATTCCCAAAGCCAAGCTCTGCTGCAGCCAGGATAAATGCAGCTGCTGGAGGTGCTGGAGGCCAGGTGGGAGCAGGAACCTGGAAAGGTCAAGGAGAGAAAAACAGGACTCACAGGTCACTGCTTGGGAATGGGTAGGAACTGTGAGCAAAGACAAGCACTTCTACAGTGACAGACTGACAATAGTCTCCTCCTTCTTCTTTGTAACTTGCTTATGCGCCTTCTGCACTTCAAAACAAAACAAACCACCCAAGTATATCCTACCTGCCAAAGAGAAATGCTTCAAAGCGATTAGGGCAAGGAGCTGAGTCCCCTCACCCCCAACCCAAGCCCAGCCCTCTCTGGGCCCTATGGTCTTTCGCTCTCTCTTTTGGGTGACACATTATCCAGGACACTGAGATGGAACCAAAGGAGGATGCGGAGAGACTGCACTGAGGGATGAAGCCCCTGGGCAGAGGGTGTGATGGGTATGGGAATGAACACACCACACGGGAAGAGATTGAGGCATTACTAAACCCAAATGGTCAATATGCTGCTTTCAGGAACTATGCAGCCCTTTGAAACCCATTGTGAAACTTCCTGGTGGTCTCAACCACAAAGCAACGAACCCAAGAAAGCCTTACTTTGTTCTGCCTTGGTCCAAACACTCGCTAAGGACAAAGTACAACACCTGGTGCTACCCTGACCACAGGAGACAGGACTCCCATCTCCATCCTGTGCACCTCTATTTAAACCCTTCATCTATAGTCTCCTTTTGGGTTGACCCAAGGAGAGCCCAACTTTCATAACCTGGTGATAGACTTGGAGGAGAAAAGCCTTTCTCTATCCTGTGCCCAAATGAGTCTCCCAACGCCATGAACTGGATGAAGTTTCCAACACCATGAACTGAACGGCTGCCGCCTCCAGCAACAACATCCCAGTGCCACAAAGGAGCTGCAGAAGAACAAAGGATTGTCTCAATGCCCTCAGCAAGCAGTGACACGCAGCTGATCTGGCAAGGCACTAGTCAATTAGGAATACCACTAAACACAGTATTCATTCATGACTCCCGATGGCCTCCAGGCTAGGGACAGCCTCCCCTGCTGCCTGGCTGACAGGGAGCACTTCTATGCTCAGGATCAATGCTGCCATGGGCAGAACAAGCAAATTTCCATCTTTTAGTGGAATAAAAGGGGGGGCAGCTGCTAAGCTAAATCAAACAAGGCTGTGAGGAGACGTCTCAACATCTAGAGACACTGGTGTACATAGACATGGAAAATGAGAGTTGGGGCTGGTTGCTGGAGAGATCGTTTTCCAGAAGAGCAGCTCCAGGCAGTTTCAAGCCTCGTAAGGGGAAACCATGAAGCCCTGACAGATAAACTGGGTGGCTCAGAAAGAGGGATGCTACAAGGTGTTGCCATGGACCTCTTCTTGCTTCTGGGCAACATGTTTTTAACACTGCTACTGAACTATATGTAGAAGAGAAAGGAGATGACAATGACACTTCTGGGCTGCAGAGCTTCTTCATCACAGCTAAGCAGAGGTTTTGGAGATCCTCCATGGGGAAGGAAGTTTTGGAGCCATACTGTAAGGGAGAACATGAACACAGAACTAAAGAGAATGTGGACTCGGTTACCTCATGATTGGCAATAGGGTATCAAACCTTCCTTCCTGAAATACTGGCTTTATGGTTGAGAATTGGACCGCTTGCATCAAATGTCTGGATGTGGCCTTAACACAGGCTATAACTTAGCCTAAGCCTAGCTAAGGCTTGTCTGGAGATGTGGCACACATTTTCCAGCCTTTCTGACAATCATTGTTCAAATCACACACACAGGCTTCCACCAGCACCTGGAAGAAGCCCTGGAGACAGCCCAGGCTGATGGGCAGCGTGGTCCAGCTGCTAGAGCATCACTCTGGGAATGCCTCATTGGAGGCTCCCTTCCAAGTTACCTGTTTTGTCCTTCTCCCTCCATGTCACCAATCGTCTGCATTGAAGGCAGGACACTCAATGCACGTGGGCTCAGGGGCTCTTTGAGTGCAAACAAGCAGTAAGGAGTGGGACGAATAAGCAAGAAGAGCAACTTCCCTTGGTCTTCCTCAGTCTGTTTTTGCAAGGAGCAAGCTGGGGCAAGTACCCTGTACCCTAGGAAAGGGCACTGTAGCTGGGAGTGGTGGTTTCAAGAGCTCTCCAAAGGGACTGGCATGAAAACAATGGTTCTTCCTTTCTCCTGAAGGAAACCCAGATGGAGCAAAGGCATTTCAGGAGCAGCAGTCATCAAATGGAGCTGCACAAAGTCTCATATAAACTCATATATAACTCATATAAACTCATATATAACTCATATAAACTCATATATAACTCACATAAACTCATATAAACTCATATATAGAAAGTCTCATATATACTCAAATACAATAAGGCAGAAAACTGTGAGTAGCACCGCTCCATTTCCATACAGCCATGCACTCAGCCACAGAAGATTAACCATGGAGCCTTGTGACTCATGGAAGACTTCACATGTAAGGTGGAAATCTCTGTCTGGATTTAATCCTCTTTGTAACAGCTGAAGCCCCAGTTGCTTTAGGGAAAAGGATTCCTTTGCATCCTTACAACCTGGGGATGTAAGGGGCTACTGAAGCTGAGCTTACAGGTTCAGTGTGCTGGAAATGGATCTATGGTGCTCCCTCGTAATGAAAAGGCTCTGGGTGCACCTCCAAAGGAGGAAGATGAAATAGGATGTGGCTCAGCAGAGGGAGATGGGTTTTGCTGCCAGCTCCCAGCCAGGCAAGCACTTGGAAGTCATCAGCACTGGATAGCAGATCCTTGTAGTGGTTGTGGAAGGAGCTTTGGGGCTTAAGTGCAATCCTGACAAAATATTTACCCCCCTTCTGCTACTAAAACCCATGTGAGAGTGCCAATTGCACACCCTGCTTGAGATCCAACTGATCCAGAGCTGAGGACAGGCAGCAAGGAGGAACTGCTCCTCATCTGCTTGCTGACAGGGTGGAAAGCATCGGCTCCAGGTGCCTCATCCCTAGGAAGCTGGTGACCTTGATGGAGACTGCTTCCTTCTCTTCCCAACCACACCACCCACCAATCACGGCATCTCAGAGAGGATTCAGAACTGGGAGGTATTGTCCCTAAAACACACTCCTTTATTCCTGGACCTGCGATTGCAACTGTAGCCCAAGGAGAAGGGATCTGGGTCCCTCTATCTCCCTCTTTCCTACCTTCAAGTTCTGGCTTCCTGCTCAGCTGCCTGCCTGCAAGGCGTGCTCAAGGGCCAGCCCGCTCTCCCCACAGGGAACTGCAGAAATCACATATATTCCCGGGGGCTCAATCTGTCTTTTGATTACCTAAGTCATTGTACAGCACCCATCAGTGCTGAGGCCCAGCTGAATGGCTGCTTCTGGAACAAAACATGGGCAGCCCAAGCCTACCGTGGTGAGGCCAAAGGAATATTTGCCATTGGACTGGAGAGAATCAGAACCAGACCTTGCAACATCCCATTGCGCTGCACCTCCAGCTGCCAACAGAAACCCTCCTGCTGCTTTCACTGCAAGCTGGCCCCAGTCCAGATTAAGTAAACCCAGCTTTAGGGTTCAGAACCACATTGCACAAGCCCCATCCAGAACTGGACAACATCCTGAAGCACTCGGACTGCTCTTGCAAAACCTCTGCTTCACTCCTAGGGAAGGGCTTTGCAGGTGACTGCTGCTGGGTGCTCCAAAGGTCCTGTTCTGGCAGGAGGATGAGGCTTGGCTGCAGGAGCTGCAGCAGCAGTGGGGATAAGAGGGCTTCCTTATCAGCCTTTGCATCTGAACACGCTTTCGCTGGTGACTCAGTTGGATTCTGGCAACATCTGTTTGGAAGCGCAGCGCCGCGGATGTGGTTAGATGCATCACGGCAACTTGTGGGAGTTATTAGTTTGTTTGCCTGAAATATGTGTTTAAAAGAAAGAGGGGAAAAAACAACCAACAACAGCACAACACAACATGTAAAATAACAGCTTCTGCCAAGAGTCAAGCCTGGCCTAACGGAGGATGAGCAGAAGAGTGTGCAGAGGTACCGCTCGCCGGCCTGGCTCTGGGCTCCATCAGGGTTTATAACCGCACAGCATGAGGTGATTGCCTGTGCAGGGGTCCCTGCTCGGGATGCAGCAGTTGCAGATGTGAGGAAATACTTCCAGTAGCACCTCCTAGCGCCTGGACAAGAGGGAAGCACCATAACACCACTGTGATAACAATAACAGCACAATACCTAATCCTTTATACTGGAGTTTGTCTTGAGAGCTCCCAGAAGATGATGGGTTTGCCAGTGGTCCAAGCATTCTAATACAGCACCCCCTTCAGAAGATTCCATGTCATTCCAAAACTGAGAATCACTCCCTTACCACAAGTATGCAGCCACAACAGGGGTAGGATGTGGTAGCTCTTCAACAGCAGAAAAAGCTTGGAACAAGGAGAGGAGAAGGCTCTCCAGCTGTAGCTGCAGAGGGAATGTCAGGAATCATAGAATCATAGACTCATAGAATAGTCAGGGTTGGAAAGGACCTTAAGATCATCCAGTTCCAACCCCCCCTGCCATGGGCAGGGACACCTCCCACTAAACCATGCCATCCAAGGCTCTGTCCAACCTGGCCTTGAACACTGCCAGCGATTGAGCCATTAGGGTTATAGACCCTAATGAAGTAATAGACCCAGGTGGGGATTCCTCCAGGCTGAGCAGGTTAACCTCACCAACACTGATGGGCTGCTCATCTGGCCCTGATTTAGGACCTAGGCTTCGCATTCCATGCATAGAAGAGGTAATTTTGGTCCACTTCTGCCCTAGTGCCACCACAGCCAGGGCAGTGGGGATTTACAGCCAACACACATCCACGGGCACAGGCTGCCCATTTATTAACCTGCTGGAAAAATACCCCATTTGTTGGCAAATCCATCGGAAAGGACTTAGAAAGAAAATCAATCCTTGTGTTTGCCTGGGAATTTCTCTTGCAGCGAGGTATTGTCAGTGCGGTACCCACCAGGGCTGCGAAGAGCCTGAACAGATTTAATGCTGCCCACTGTCCGTGATGGGAAAACACTGCTTGGGGCTGCAAGGAAGGTGTTGGTGCAATGTCTGGGGGAGCCAGCAGTGCTCTACTGTCACACATGCACCCATGGGTGCAAGAAGCACAGTGCCAGCCCTTGCTGCTGCTCAGGAAACGCCACACCAACAGTGGCTCAGGCTGGCTGTGCCAAGCCACCAATGCCATGCTCCATGGAGGATTCACCTACGGTCTGCTACCCATCATTTAGGGAATGCCATCACCCCATGGCACAGCATCCCGCGTGGTAAGCCTGGGTGAAGGCATTACCACAGCCTGTGCACACCCCAGAAGGGCACACGCTGATGCTCATAAGCAACCACAGATCTGTGTCCATGGGACACCTTGGCTGAGCCCACGGAGCACCTGGAGGGGTGGCACTGGAGTGCTATGGGACCTGCCACGCATGACAGCGGGGCAGTTGTGGCCACTGCGGTCCGTGAGGACCTGCTGCCCTCTCGTGGCACCGCGGGAGGATGGCTCTCGGGCTGGAGATGCACCACGGCTCGCTCTGCTGCTGGCACCCCACGGCCCCTCCGATGGGACCACATCCTGATGGAGCTCAGGCCTTGGAACGACGACTCTGGCAACACAAATCCATAACACCCTGAGTGCCCACATGTGATGATCTCCTGAATGGGATGGTTTGTGATCACTTTTCCCCCTCTCTTATGTCCGGAGAGTAGCAACCACCTTCCTGCCTCTGCCCCCCTCTCCCTGCTGGTTAACCTAATGCAACTATACACAGAACCTTGCACGCTCTCAGAGCCCCAACACCCAATACAAGCAGTGGCTGGTGAGCTGTGCCATGCTGCTTGTGGCTCAGCGGCCCACAAGACCCCTGTGTGCCCATGGGAGTCCCTCTGCCCTGGGGTGATCCCGAAGGTACCAGCCAGGAGAATCCAGAGGCAGATCATCTCCTCTGCAGCAAGCAGGCTCTGCAGTAATCTCAGCTTCAGGTGAGACATTTACAGACTTGCAAGCCTGTGATACTAAACAAAAAGGCCAGGAGAGGTTTTAGAGATCATTGATCAACCCCTATAAAGGGGGACGGTGCAGGCACCACCGGCGAGCTTGCTTTGCCACAGGAACCAAAGGCCCTGCATGGCCTCCACTGCCTGGAAGAGCAACCAAAGCCTTGCCCTGCTCATCCAGCCCTTGGCAGCACCTCACTGCTCGTGCCCCTGTCTCTGAGCCACTGCAGCCCCACCAGGATGGTCCCAGGATCCCCCAAATTGCTGCTCTGGACCCAATGGGCTGCTGTGTTAGCCCTGTACCGGCAGCTGGCTCCCTCCCTGCTCCAATGCACCCTCCTCATGCCCATTTCCCATAGGATGGCTGAGATGTCCCAAGCCCTGTTGGCTGGATGGCTGGCCACCAGTGTGGGGCAGTACCTGGGGACACACCACCTTAGGAGGGGTCAGGGTGACCGGGGTCCCAGCCTCCCCATCCTTCCTCTGTACATGCTGGGTAGCATCATCAGCTCATTGTTACCACCTCCAACCAAATCCAAAGGGTCCTTTGTTTTCACCCCAAGATGCATTAAAAGCTTATTTCCTTATTCCTACAGTTATTTTTGCCTCACACTGTTCACTCCCAGGTGTGGGTGACCTCACAAATCCACCAGAACACCCTGGTTCAGTGCTTACATCCACTTTTATTCCATGGAAAATTCATCAGGGGCTGAAAGCGCATTCCCTCGGAGATGCCAAGAACCAGGAGTGAACCCCACGTCCCATTCTGAGACACTGCAACACCCCCAGGGCACTGCTGGAGCACCCTGCTGAGGTTTGTTGCTCAGAGCCTGAAGCATGGCATGAAATAGGAGACCATAAATCCCACCTATTTTGTTTTGCAACCCTGGTCAGGGTTTACATGTGCTCTTGCTGCCTTTGAGTGCATCCACTGTCCATGTTGCTGATCCCTGCTGCTCCTGATCCCTCCGGCTCCTGATTGCTGCTGCTCTTGATACCTGCTTGGATGTAGGTCCCTTCCAACTGAATTATTCCATTCTATTCTAGTCTAACCCATTCAATTCCATTTCATTTTATCCTATCCTATCCCATTCCATTCCCTAATTTCTACTCTATTCTGGCTACTGCCTGGGTGCCACTGGGGTCAGCAGTGCTGCTGGCAGCACTGGGGTGTTGAGAACATGGCTCCCATGGACCTGCCTGCCCAGGCCTTGCTTCTCCCTACTCCCACAGGGAAAGCCCCAAGCCCTGACATTCCTGATGTGCTGTGCACCCCCCCTCCCCAGGTCAGAGCCAAGCTGGGCTCTGCCACCATAAAGCAGTCTCGTGATGGCCAAGCGAAAGCCAAGTGGGAACAGGACCCACTGTTACCGGTGTCCTTTGCACCACCATGACCCCATGAAACACCAGGGCAGAGCTAAACCCCTGCCTCTCAGCACCACTGTCAGCTCACAGGCAGCACAGAGCATGTCTGATGGGCAGGGGGTCAGAAATCAGGCTGGAGGGACAAAGAAGAGGATGGAAGAAGCAGGAGGGAAATGACTGGTTCTATGATCAATGACTCCTGGAGATGTCACCCTTTGCTGCCCCCAGTGTGAGCAGATGAGGCAATGACCAAGTAGCACAAAGCTCTCCTCTGATGGAGGGCAAACACAAACCCACTCGATTTCCCCACTGCTTCCTGCCTGTGCCATAGCAGCAGCACCAAACACCGACCACCACTGCCATAAAGGTATCATTGTATGAACCAGGATGTGCCCTGAGCGAGTCCTCACACAAGCAACCACAGCTACCAATGACCATATTTATGTCACTGACAATATGTGCCTCACCCAATCAATTACATTTGCAATTCTCTACCTCAAAATAGGCCTCTTTGTCCTGGGAGCCCATGGGCTACTCCAACACAGTGGGAATGGACCAAGAGATGAGTTTTCAACAGGCAACACAAAACACGACTAGTGTTCAGGGCCCCACTGCAGGGCAGAAGATGGGAAAGGGCCGGATCATCAGGGACCGGCACAGAATAGATCAACAACAGTGAACCACAGAATCCCAGCCTGGGTTGGGCTGGAAGGGACCTTAAAGCTCATCCAGTTCCAACCCTGCCATGGGCAGGGACACCTTCCACTGGAGCAGCTTGCTCCAAGCCCCTGTGTCCAACCTGGCTTTGAACACTGCCAGGGATGGGGCAGCCACAGCTTCTCTGGGCACCCTGTGCCAGTGCCTCAGCACCCTCACAGGGAAGAGCTTTGTCCTAACAGCTCATCTCAATCTCCCATTTCAGTCTGAACCCATCACCCCTCGTCCTATCGCTACAGTTCCTGATGAAAACAATCAATTAGAATCAATTCGTTGGGGAAAACACCTTTAAACCCACCGAGTCCAACCTCTCCTTTTCTTTGTCTGCCTTTACCATCCCTCCACATCACAAGCAGCAGGAGGAGGCGCACTGCCGAGCCGGGAGCGCCCTGTGCGGGCAGGTCCTTAACTCCAGCCGGCGGCGGCGACAGTCCCGGGCCCTTCCCCACCCTGGGGCCCCACTCCCGCCTCTACCCCGCTAACACCCCCTCCCTTCCCCCCTACCCCGCTTCCTACCCCGCTAACACCCCACTCCCTTCCTCCCTCCCTCCCAACACCCCCACCCCCTCGGCCTCCCCCGCTCCTCCCTCCCAACCCCACTCCGCAGCCTCCACCCAGGACTCCATCTCCCGTCGTACTCCGCGTCCCGACGCACACGTCACGTCCCGCCCCGTCACGCACGTCACGTCAGCGCGCGGGGCACGCCGGCCAGCAGCGCGCGCGCGCGCGTCCCAGGAGCTGCGGGCAGGTAGGGAGCATCCGCGGGAGGGACGCGGCGGCGCCCCCTGGAGGCGGGGCGGGACGCGGCGGGCGGACACTACACCCCCCCCCCCCCCGGTCCTTCACCCCTCACTGCGGTGCCCCGGGGCCGGGCCGCGGCTCCATGGGGTGGGAGCCCCCGGGGCTGCCGCGCCGGGGTGGGTCCGCCCCGCCGAACCGTTGTGGAGGCCGCGGTGGGGCTGTGGAGGGGGTGCGGTTGGGCCCTCGGGCGGACAGCACAGAGACGAGCCGCGGCCCTGCGCTGCTGAGGGGGGGCGACCCCCGGCCACCGCCTGAGCGCTGGGGCAGAGCCCACAGAGCAGATCCTGCTGCTGTACCCGAGCGTTTGAGCGTGTGAGTGACCCCAGCGGTCAATTCCCGGCGTCTCCCAGCGCACGGCTGCTAAAAACTAAAGGGAGAGGAGAAACTACAGCGGGAAATGGCTTTAAGACCATCTCATCGTGTAATATACCGAGGTTATAGCCTGGCCCAGGGCTGAGGCTTCCCCCAGGCCTTGCGTGGCATCAGTGGAATGATGGACACACAAGAACAAACTTCTGTCCGGACACAAGAGAACGGAAAGTGCAGCAGTAAAGTTAACCTAATGTTGCTGAGGTGCATGCTGGCATTCCAAGGAAATGTGTGGAAAGAATCTTGGACAAATCATCTTCCTACAAACCGAACTTAAAACCCAATAAAATCCCCTCTGTCATTGATTCTTGAATGAGAACAGCTGTTTTAAAGCTAGTTTTTGATGTATTTCACGTGTATTTTATGTAATTCCCTGTATCTGGTATCCGTGCTGCTCCCTCATCCGCCCCTAAGCAAGTCTTCCAACATATTTCCAAGGAAAATAAGAATGATGGAGCTGGTACCCTGGGTTTCACTTTTGAAATGCAGATTTCTCCATCCCTCAGAGGATGGTTTCTGATCTGCAGTGCCCAGGCTTCTGCTTCCCTGGCTGAGATAGGAGCCAAGGAGAAAAGGGAAGAGCATTCAGCAGCAGCAAGTGCCAAGCGTGTCCCTGCTCCTGTACTCATTGAGCCAGGGATCGGATCCCAGTGTGGGATCAGAGCTGCTGCGCCACTGAATCCCCTCCTGAAACACAGGCTTTAAAGGACTGAGAGCTGAGAGACTGAAAGGAGTTTTGTAACTCTGGGCATGAGCATAACTTCCCTCCGTCGCAGTTGCCTTCTCCCACTTGAGCAAATGGGAAACTGAACTTTTCTGTTGGAAATGCTCCCGAGGATGAAGCTGGCAAACCCGCAGCAGGGAAGTGAGAGTGCTGTGTGCTTGCAGCCATAGTTCAGGACAAGCTGCCTGTCCACATCCCTCTGTGACCAGCGCTTCAGTTTAAAGACTAACTCCTTCCATCCCCTCCTCTCCCCCTACATGAAACGTTTCCTTCCCCATTTCTTTTAATAGCTAAGCCATGCAATAGCAACTCTATTGAAACCCAGTCTACTGAATAACAACTTAATGATGGGACCCCTGTTCTGTTCCTTTTGAACGGCTGCTTCAGTGAGATCTGCGCCCTGCTGGGAGGGATGTGAGGGTGGAGAAACCTGGATTGGAGCTGAATGGCAACCAGAGTGCTGGAAAACAGAACCAGAAGGCAAGAATGAGGTCAATGCTTCGAGGCTGAAACCAGGAGATGTTCTGTGCAGTTAAGCTAAGTTCAGGAACTAACGGCGAGCACTTGGGGTGTGTATTAACAAATGTTTGGAGTCCTCTGTTAGCACCATTAGTGCTAATCCCTGCTATTCCGCGTGGAGCTGTGTTTAATTGGCATGCTGGAGCATGATGCTGCGTGGCAGAGGTTAAGGAAATAACACTGGCGTCAAATCTTCACTGTTTGCTTTCAGTATGTACAGCCATTCCCAGAACGAGTGGAAGCTGACAGATCATCCCTCCTAGTTTCACTTCCTGGCAACCCTATGAAGCCTTGAGGATTTATTTTGGCTATCTAGAAAAAAATAAGGAGTAAAGCAACCACATTTGTTTTGTTAGTTCCTGATGTCACATCTGAATGCAGGTCTCCAGAGGTGATAAATTAATGTCCTCAAGCGTTGCACCATCTGGTTCCTCTTTGGATGCGCAGCATTCTGAATGCTTGGTTTAATCTCCCTGGGTTTCAGTAAATTATGGAAACTCAGAGGCTTGGCAGCAGGAGATGGGCACCATGAGGAGATGATTCAGTCATCAATATCTATCGGGCTTCCTTATTGCTGCCATTAACACTTCTTTCTGTTCTACTTAGAAATTTTGCGAGTGAATAGTTCATCACACCAGGAGCTGCAAGTTGGGTTTGGAATTTGCCTATTCTGAGGTTAGCTATGACTAATTAATCCTTTCCAAAGGTGGCAATGCTAACTGGGCTGCTTTTTTTCCAGGGTTGGGTGATAAATCAGAAATAAATTGCATGTATATGTAACTGATGACATAAATCACATTTCCTCTTTTTTTCTCTCTAGACAGAATTGGAGCACCTTGGAATAGATGCGAGAAGAAGACTTTGTGCTGGGTAAAGCTGCCTTGGAAAGCCATGGCTGCCGCCCCTCATCTCAACTCAGACGCGCTCCGAGAGGTCCTGGAGTGCCCCATTTGCATGGAGTCCTTCACTGAGGAGCACCTGAGACCCAAGCTCTTACACTGTGGGCACACCATCTGCAAACAGTGCTTGGAGAAGCTCCTGGCAAACAGCATTAATGGGATCCGGTGCCCCTTCTGCAGCAAAATCACACGGATCACAAGCTTAGCCCAGATGACCGACAACCTGACTGTGCTGAAAATCATAGACACCACTGGACTGGGGGAAGCAGTGGGTCTTCTCATGTGCAAGGTCTGTGGGAGAAGGTTGCCAAGACACTTCTGCAAGAGCTGTAGCTTGGTTTTATGTGAGCCCTGCAAGGAGTCATCACACATGCCTCAAGGACATAGAGTTGTTGCTATCAAAGAGGCTGCTGAAGAGCGTAGGAGGGAACTTGGGATGAGGCTTGCCAGACTTCGGGAGCTCATGGGCGATCTGCAGAAAAGAAAAGCATCTCTGGAGGGTGTTTCAAGAGACCTGCAGTCTAGATACAAAGCAGTTCTGCAAGATTACAGCAAAGAAGAGCGCAAGATCCAGGAGGAACTGGTCAGGTCACGCAAGTTCTTCACCAGTTCTCTGTCAGAAGTGGAGAAGGTAAATAATCAGGTCATGGAGGAACAAGCTTATCTGCTGAACTTAGCAGAAGTGCAGATCATGTCTCGCTGTGACTATTTCCTTGCCAAAATCAAGCAGGGAGATATAGCTCTCTTAGAGGAGGCAGCAGATGAGGAAGAGCCAGAACTGACAAACAGTCTTCCAAGGGAGCTGACTCTTCAAGAGGTTGAACTCCTGAAGGTGAGCCACGTGGGACCACTGCAGATCGGGCAGGTGGTGAAGAAGCCCCGCACTGTTAATGTGGAGGAATCCCTCATGGAAACTGCAGCATCCTCATCGGCATCATTCAGGGAGCCTGAGTTGGTGCAGGAGGAGCCCAGCTGCACACCCACTTCCTCCCCAGCCAAGCCAAGGATGCCTGAAGCAGCCACGAGCATCCAGCAGTGTCACTTCATCAGGAAGATGGGCTCCAAGGGCAGCCTGCCAGGGATGTTTAACCTCCCCATCAGCCTACATGTCACCCTGCAGGGTGAGGTGCTTGTTGCAGACAGAGGCAACTTCCGAATCCAGGTTTTTACCCGCAAGGGCTTCCTAAAGGAGATCCGCCGGAGCCCCAGCGGAATCGACAGCTTTGTTTTGAGTTTCCTTGGAGCAGACTTACCCAATTTGACACCCCTTTCTGTCACCATGAACTGCCACGGCCTTATAGGTGTGACTGACAGCTATGATAACTCTTTCAAGGTCTACACCATGGATGGCCATTGCGTGGCGTGTCACCGGAGCCAGCTAAGCAAGCCCTGGGGCATCGCTGCTCTGCCTTCGGGCCAGTTTGTAGTGACTGATGTGGAAGGAGGCAAACTCTGGTGTTTCACAGTGGACCGTGGCGTGGGGGTAGTAAAGTACAGTTGCTTATGTAGTGCAGTGCGCCCCAAGTTTGTCACTTGCGATGCTGAAGGGACCATATACTTTACCCAAGGGCTAGGGCTTAACCTGGAGAACCGGCAGTACGAGCACCATTTAGAAGGAGGCTTTTCAATTGGCTCTGTTGGCCCAGATGGGCAGCTGGGACGCCAGATTAGCCACTTCTTCTCTGAGAATGAGGATTTCAGGTGCATTGCTGGGATGTGTGTGGATGCCAGGGGAGACCTCATTGTTGCTGACAGCAGCCGTAAAGAAATCCTGCATTTTCCTAAAGGAGGGGGCTATAACATCTTAATCCGGGAAGGACTCATCTGCCCAGTTGGTATTGCCATTACTCCCAAAGGGCAGTTGCTGGTGCTGGACTGTTGGGATCATTGCATTAAGATCTACAGTTACCACCTGAGAAGATATTCCACCCCTTAAAGGCATGTCTCTAAGCAGAGATTCTTCCAGCCTCATTGCAATCTGACAGGAACCAGCGTCAAGCATTCAGGAAGATGGTGCCATAACCAAAGGGGGGGTCAACATAGAGGCCATTGTGTTCTGTGTTTAGAAACAAGATAGCTTATGTGGTGGTGGTCTGCTTTTTCTTCTTCTTTTTTATATATAAAATCCATACAATAAAAAAGTGCCAAGGGAAAGGATCCATCCTGGAGTATTGGTTCCTTGTTAAATGACCAGTCACTCCATAAACCTTCTCACCTCCTTACGCCACATCACCTACACTTCCAGCTTCAACCGTTGTTATCTGTGTGCCATAAACACTTGAGTGCTCTAAATCACCCTCCCTTAGAGAACCAGAGAGGCAATCCTCGCTGTGGAACTCGCAAGGAACTGGGTAACAGTTGTCTGGGCAACTACTTGGGAAAGCAATTTCTGGTTGCAGCACTGCATCAACTGAAATAGCCCTCTTAAACTGCATGGAGATGGAGCTGTGCTTTCAGAGTGACGAGGGAGGGGTTTCTCTCTCTGGTTTTTGGGTATTCAGGAGATCACCCCTGTGGTGCCATTGGCGAACCGTGTCTGTTCAACGTCAAGTGAGTAGTGGGCAATCGTGGGAGGTTGAGCTGAGCCACAGAACTGCCCTCTCTGATGGCAACAGGGGTTTTATTACTACTGAGAGTTCTGTTAGGTAGAAGGGGATAAAAAGGGAGGGGGCTGGAGGAAAAAAGTATAAGGGGGGAGGGAACCTATGGTTGATATTTACTGTTTTATTATTAAATGTATCCTGGAAACTGGCTTTGGAAGGTATGTCTGGTATCTAAAGCTTTATTGGGAGGTGGGGGGAAAGGGCTGGGGAAATAAGTCTGTAGTAAATGAGATTCGATGCAACATATTGTACTTTCACCTGCACTTCATTATTCTGCATTCCACACTCTTCCATTTAGCAATAAGCTTCCACTCATCTGCACTTTGTACCTGCAAGCTGCTCACTGCCAAGATGGGGGGGGGGGGGGGGGGGCTGTTTTCTTTCTTTAATACTTGGAACCACGTCCATTGATGCGCTGCTTTTTTCTTCCCCCTTCCACAGCAAACACTACATTCCTCACATATATTTTGTTACAGCACCAGCAGGCTCCAGAGTTCATGTTCATCACGGCTTTGGGCCAAATGAAGCACAAAACTGCAGCTGTGTGAACCAAGGCCCCCACAGTGCTACTCTCCTGGCTGATAAATGTGTACCTCAGTGTGGTGCTGCTTGCCCAGAATAGCTTATTGAAGGAAAGATGCATTTAAATAGGGCACAGTGGTAGCATGTTAATCTGCCACAGATAATAGTTACACTGCAGCGTGTTTATTTGTTGCTATCAACAATGTAGTTGCAAATTTGGGGGCATGACAGACAATCTAAAAGCTGATTTTATGGTGGCTGCCATGCTACAGCGAATTGTTTGCTACTTGTGTTACAACATGGATGCAACAAGTGATTTTTTTTAAGCTCCCATATACTTTCCACTAATGAAACAGCAAAGGTAAATCAGCTTCAGAGCCACTGCAAGCTCAAGCCTGTTGTTTGGCACTTACAGGGTTTGTAGAAGTGCTGGGAGCAGGTTTTAGTGGGATTTTCTTTCCTCTCCCTGTTCTGCTCAGCCAAAGCACTGAAGAGGCCCAGCACAACACACACCCAGCGGTGTGACGGAGATGCCTCTTCAATCAGGGAATCTTTCTATTACCATAGCAGGGTGGAAAGAGGCTGTGGAGAAGGGAGCAGGAGCTAAGGCACTCCCATAGGAGATGGTGCTGAGGGAGCCCATGGGAACTGAACCCTACAATGCACTACAGGGGCAGAACAAAGGGGAAGGGCTTTAAGCTCAAATAGGGAAGATAGAAATTAGAAATGAGGGGGAAGCTCTGCCCTGTGAGGGTGCTGAGGCGCTGGCACAGGGTGCCCAGAGAAGCTGTGGCTGCCCCATCCCTGGCAGTGTTCAAGGCCAGGTTGGACACAGGGGCTTGGAGCAAGCTGCTCCAGTGGAAGGTGTCCCTGCCCGTGGCAGGGGTTGGAGCTGGAGGAGCTTTAAGGTCCTTTCCAACACAAACCAGGCTGGGATTCTATAATGATTCTATAATAACAGCCCCCCCCCCAGCCCCCCCTCACTGCTCCTGTGTTTGCTGAAGCTGCCAACTTGCACATCAGTATTTGCGTTCTCTGCTTTTCTTTTTTGGGTGGGAGGGGCAGTTGCCTGAGGTCTATTACAGCAATTTGGGGAGCTGATCTCACCTTGCATGTATGTTTTGGGGAGATGACAACTATTACCAGGCCTTTCTGCAGTTAATTACCTTGTAACTCAAGGCGTTTTTTCCAGTGTTACAGCAATAGCAGTTCCTCTCCTACTGATCTCTTTTCAACATTTCTCCTGTTTCCAAGAACTGCTCCAAGCAGGAAGCTACAATGGACCTGAATAATTGAAGCAATATTATCTCTGCTAATATGTACCTCTGTCATTTTCTGTCCGCATGGATCTATTTAAGCTCTTTTTTTGCAATAAACATCACTCTACCAGCAATAACAGCTCCTGGGGTGCTTGAAGGGACATAAAAGCTGGTCCAGTAAACTGAGCAGTTGGTTCCTCCAGCCTGTTCCTGGTTACACAGTTCAAACAAAAGCGTCTGTCATCTGTTTCTCACTCAGACGATCCAAGAAGAATCACACCACCCTGCAAGGCACTGCTGGGGCAGGACACTGTGATCGGCACCTCAGGGTGCTATGTGTCGCCTGCAGCTCTTCGTCTGCTCTTGGCTTTCAGGCAGAAAAGAGGTAAAAGGAGGACCTGAAAACCTGTTGTTCCTCCCCCAGGGTACACACATCCCCTGCTAGAACACAACAGTGACTGTGAGGTGGTTTTGCAGAGCTGTATTTCTCGCCATGGTTCCCTCCCCTCCAGTGTTGTGATCGTTTGCCAAACAAGATGAACTGGAGTCATTAAGGATCGTGATGAAATAGTTTGGCTTCTGCTTTCTACCTGGAGAAAGAGCTTGTCTGGTCGTACGTATGTGTTTGGGCTTTAAAGATTGTGTAATAAAGGAGAAATTGATCCAATTAAAAGCGCATTGCAAACGGCTCGTTTTCTTATTAAAAACACTTTATCTCCTCCCTTTGGTGGCAGATTGGGTTTTACAGCCACTGGGAATTCAACTTGGGAACACAATGGCTACGAGACTCCTTTTATGCCATCGGGTTAGGAGGATAAATCTGATCTCCTTGACAGGTCTCATGTAACTTTATGTGATGCTTCCCTACCCACCTCATAAACAAATACTGGAGTTTCTACCTTAATTCATGCTGATACTCCCACAAGGGCAGTATCTTTTCACTGCAGATGATACCTGATGTTTTAAAGGGCTGGTTCAAACTCAGTGGCACTAAGTGTCTCATAACAGGATGCGGAAGCCTGGCTGTAAGCTTCCTTGTCCACATCCCTCATCATCCTCACCATCAAGGGGCTTTCTGCCTCAGCTCTGCCCTGCTGTAGAGGTGACACATTTGCTGGGGCTGATAGAATCATTTAGGTCTTTTGACCTTTAAAATCATTGAATCCAACCATGACCCCAGCACTGCCAAGTCCACCACTAAACCGTGTCTGCAAGTGCCACATCTACATGTAGGAGGGCTGCTGGGAGGATTTACCTATTATTCTGGCTACTTTTGATAAATGCTGAGAATCAACCCTAGCAGAAGCAGTGTGTTTAGGTGGAGCCAAAGGAGAACTAAACTATTTGCTACTCAGCATTCAAATGGTCCATCAGCAGCATGTGCAGATTCTCCCCTGGTCCCATCATCCAGCTGGGTTTGCTGTGCTGGGTGAAGGAGTTCAGCGCTGGGGCTCATCTCAGATGTTATGAAGCAGCTCTTTAAGCAGACACCAGTTGCTGGTTTATCAAAGCACACGATGCTTGCAGAACAACTGCCATGCAGGTGCTGGTTTATGAGCAGTTATCATTTCTTAGGGTAGCAGCCGCTACGCTGTGAACATTCGTTCTGGGCAGCAACCAACAGCCAAGGTCTCTGAAGGGATGGGGGGGAGAGCCTGGTTCTTAATCAAAGGGGGCAGAGCTGTGGAAGTAAAACTAAAGCCAGATGTTTTGAGTCTTTTCTATTGTATAGCTGAAGTGATTTTTCTGGGTCATTACTCAATGCAAGGATTTAAAGTTATTTCATTCTGCACAACTTAATTGCTCGACTTGCCTGGCAATTCTGGATTACAATAGGCAGTGCATGAGGTCATTGAACAGACATATTTTAGACTAAACTAAATTTCATGGCAACCATGAGATTGTTTTTTCCTCCTTCAAACAAAATATCGGAATCTGAGGGTTTGAAATGCATGTAATGACATAAACTGCAAGCAAGATTGTTACAAAGGTAATAGAGTGGTTATAGGATCTCAAGGGCAGAGAAATTCTATACGCTTTGCTTCTGAGCAAAGAGGTATAAGGGAAAGCCACTATTTCCTTGTCTTGGTTTTGGCTGGGATAGAGTTAAGTCTCCCTCTAGCAGCTGGTGCAGTGCTGTGTTTTGGCTTTAGTCTGAGAGTAATGCTGATAACACACCGATGTTTAGTTGTTGCTCAGTAGCGCTGACTCTAATCAAGGACTGTTCAGTCTGTCATGCTCTGCCAGTGAGGAGGGGCACGAGAAGCTGAGAGGAAGCAGAGAGAGGACACCCCATCCAAACTACCAGAGGGATGTGCCATACCACAGAACACTGTGCTCAGGATAGAAACTGGGGGGAACTGGCCAGGAGACACCCACTGCTGCTCAGGACGGGCTGGGTCCCAGTCAGCGGGTGGTGTGCAATTGCATTGTGCATCACTTGTCTCTTGGGTTTTAGTCCTCTCTCTCTTTTCCCTGTCCTATTATTATTAACTTTATTTCAATTATTAAACTGTTCTTATCTCAACCCACAGGTTTTACCTTTACCCCCACCCCATCCCACCAGGAAGGGTTTAGGGGGATGAGTGTGGTACTTAGCTGCAGCTGGGCTTAAACCATGACACTCCTTTAATAGATGCAAAGCTTGCGTTATAGCTTTCTTAATGCACCTGATTGTGTCTAGGAAATGAAAACTATAGGTTCCCCCCATGGAGTAGTCCAATTTTAACTGTGTTATGGCAGTATCAGACCTGAAAGGAGATGAATGAGACCTTGAGAGAACAGAAGGGATCCTCAGACCCTGCTCAGAAGAACACAGACAGCTATTTTAGCAGAGCTCAAGGCTGTATCCTTAATACAGCTCCTATTTTACGAAGATCTTTTGTCTCAATTGCTGAGTCCACAAGAAAGCATGAAGACTTTAACCTCTGAAAGGTAAATGCAGCCGACAGTGTATGGTCCAAGAGACAAGAAGGAAGTTCTGGGGATGTGGGTGCCCAGAGCACAGCCTCCCCATGGACTGTTTTGATCCATGATCTGTTACTGAGAGGAACATCTTTCACATCTGCAGCAGCCACTTTCAAAGTTCAGCTTGCTGAGCACCCAACTTGCCCAGGTAACCTCAGCCAAGGAAACTCTTATCTAGAGATCATAGGAAATGCAAGGAAAACATCTCACTCACTGCAGACCTGAACGACTTAACGGGGTAGTGAAACCCTCCGAATCTCCTCCACCCGTGCACAGAACATCCCCTGCCCATCAGCATCCCTCCCTGCTCCCCGGCTGGGTTTCTCCAGTGGGAACGAGCAAGCTAGAACAGCTCATGGAGAAATCCCACTGGGGCTGTCAGATTTTGCTCTCAGAGCAGCAATTCCCTTTCCCTAACCAAGCTTTCCTCCTCTTCCTCGTCCAGCCAGAACAAGGGGCCAAAGACAAACCAGGTCTCTGATAAACCCTTATCAGCAAATGAAGTGGTCCCTGGCAGGTGGGTTTTCCAGATGGAGGGATCACTCTTTCCTCTCGTACACTTCATGAGTCTCTGTGCTGGGGTGAGTCCCAGCCTTTACCTCCAGTTTCCCCATGAGCATGGCATTATGCGGTGTGGAATAGCCCAGTTTGGGACAGCAACCTTGGCACTGTCCTCTCCCAGCATCTTGCCCACCACATCCTATTCCCTGCGGGGACACAGAGGAAGCCTGGGTGCTGTGCAAGCACTGCTCAGCAGCAGTAGCCAGCATGCTGGGGTGTTGCCAACACTGGTTTAGCCACAAATCCAAAGCACAGCACCACAGGGGCTGCGACAAAGCCGGTTCACTCCATCCCAGACAGACCCAGCACATTCTTACACACAACAGGAGGTGGCCAAGGGCATCACATTTGCCCCAGCTGCCAAACAAAGATGCTCACACAATTGGTGTGAGCTTAATGAGACACCATCAGTGTTAAATACTGGCTTCGACAGGGGAGAAAACAGATGCGGGCTCCTGTGGTACAGATCAATGGCTGGGTCGATCTCAAGGTCCCTGCTTGGAGGCCACTCTGATGAGTTAAAGCACTGCTTGGCTGCACAGAGCAAGAGGAATCAGCCCCAGAAATGGGCTTTTAATCACTCTGCATGAAGAAAAATTGGGGTTTGGACTGGTCTGATCATGGGCTAACACGAGGGGATGTTTGTATGAAGAGAGCACAGTGCTCAGTGCGCTGCAGCCGTGCCTCTGCGCCCCTATGGCTCTCTCATTTGTAGGATTTACTCCTGAAAATCCATAGGAACAAGGGCAGGAGCTCCGTCCCCTGCACACACCTTATCTACCTGCAGGAGGAAGGGGAACTCTGTACATTCCTACACCATCCCCACAGGGCGGTGGGTCCAGGCACCAAATTCCTGCTGAAATCCTGATCCCTTTCTCCTCCATCTGGCTAAAGGAAACGCTCTGCAGACACCGACCCTTATCCCAGGCTCCTATGCCGGCTGCGAGCGCAGCATTCCAGCTGCTCCAGCCTCGGCAGAGAGCCAGAGCTTTGCAAGGAGCCCGGCTGCCAGCGCGTGGTCTCCTCTTTGAGCCCATGTTTTCAATTAGGGCTCGACACCAAGACTGTGGCTTTTCTGGCTCCCGAGGCTGCCCTGTGATTGATGAACCTGATTAAAATACGAACATTATTCTGTGTGATGCTTCAGACACACTGCAATGTACGTTTTTATCCTCTTTGGTGCCTTTCCAATTAGCTCAAAACTCCTCTCTCCCTCCTCCTCTTCTGACCTGCTTTGTTCACTAACAAATTGCAGCTACGCCAGCCTTGGTTGTGTATTTATTAGAGATGATGCATATGTGTGCTCTCTGAGCGGTTCGGAAATGGGCTGGCTAGCAGCGGGGAGCCCGGCAGGCCAGAGCTGTTTCTGAGTGGAGAAGGCATTCAGAACTGTCTAGCTGGAGCTATTTATTCCGATCCTCCTTATGTCACTGGCAAGATGAGGGTAAACCAGTGGAGAAGCTGGGAATAAAGGCTGCCTACCCTAAATGGCAAGCTCTTTCTCTTAGCTAACAGGGGGTCTCTCCAGGAAAAGAGCATTGGGTTTCTTGGGACACTTCTCTGCCATGGAATCACAGCCTGGTTTGTGCTGAAGGGAACTTAAAGCTCCTCCAGCTCCAACCCCTGCCATGGGCAGGGACACCTTCCACTGGAGCAGCTTGCTCCAAGCCCCTGTGTCCAACCTGGCCTTGAACACTGCCAGCGATGGGGCAGCCACAGCTTCTCTGGGCACGCAACACCCTCACAGGGAAGAGCTTCTGCCTAAGAGCTCCTCTCAATCTCCCCTCTGTTCATAGAGCCGATCTCTCATTGTATCAGCAAGAGCCCTGAACATCCTTGATATCCTTCCAAGAGCATTTTCTGCACATCAAAGAACTAAGTACAACATGGTCCCCTCTGCAGTACAGGCAGCCACGAAGTTCAACCTCACCAACCCCACCAGCCACCGAAGCCACAGACGGAGCTACACACAAAGAACAAGGTCAGAGCCAAATACCCAAATACTGCACGGTCAGAAATTAAATGCTTATGTCCAGGCATTACATGCAACTCCCCTGGGGTATCGTGGGTGCTTTGGTGGTTGGGAAGGATGCTCTAGATGCCCCCAGCACATGGGGCAGCCCTGCAAGCAGCACGGGGCAGGCACAGCTCCATGCAGGAGCGAGGGATCCTGCCTCAGCCAGCCACATACCATGGACTAAAAAGGAGAATCGCTGCATCTGCAGTGACAGTGCTGGGACCATGGAGCCACTGCGGGTCTGCTCCACACTGACGCGTTTGCCCAGGGATTGCAGGGAGTGCTCCCGAATGCTTCACAGCGGCGCGAGCACCTATACGACACACCTGCATGCTGTTTTCTGCTGCTAAACAGGGGCATTGCTATGGCAAACTTCATTTATCACTATTTAAAACCCAAACAAACGAGTACAGTGTGTTATAAATGCGCTTCCAAGATGAGCTGTGCTGGGAATAGAGAGAGAATAAATAAGCAGAAAGCGATGGAGGCGGCGGGTGGGAGCACATCTTCCTCCGCTGGCTTCCACAAACCCAAGGCCACTCTCACGGGCAAGGCACAAGTGCTTTGACGACCCCTATCACCATCAGCCCTTACACATATGAAATACCACAGATGTTTTTCAATGGAAAACTATCAGACCCAGGGAATGTCCCCCACTCCCTGGAGGAGAGAGATGACTTGGCAAATGGAAGGCTATGGCAATAAGGGAGTTTTTATAAACATAACCTAATTGTATTACTTCAAAGTCCTGAAGTTTATTGCCCTGTTTAATGATGTGTCTCGTTATTTATGGTGTAGCGCAACGAGTCTGCTATTGATTTAATGCACTTCCTTAAAGACTGTCATTGTCACGAGCAATAAAATGAAGCCATTCTGAGACGGCTCAATTATGTCACATCTCCATCACCCAGCCCCAGGCATCAGTGTTGTGTGGGGCACACATGGTGATGTGGGTCACCCAGGAAAGGGCAGAGCTGGGGGGCAGGAGCAGGAAGGATGGGTTCACCTAGCTCTGGGATGCTGCCCATGGACTTGTGCCATCATCTCCTGCTACAGGACACTTAGTTTGGTACAAGACTCCTGTCTGTGCCCGCTAACCAGCGTGGTGATGGTGAATGCACAGGGGAAAGAGGGTGATGGATGGAAAACAGCACAAATGACAACCGGCAATGGTACCCCTGCCTGTCCGCACTGCGCTCCTCACCTTTCTGGTACTGGAGCCAGAGCTGCTGCTGGACCTTCTTGCTGGGGAAGTGGATGGTGCAGCTGAACTCAGAGCCATACAGAGCCTCTGCAATGTAGTGGGAGCCAAACTGCTGGATGAAGGAGAGCAGCTCCTCCCGGCTGCTGTCCTTGTTCAGGATCTTCAGGATGTTGGCGAAGCCTGTGGGGAGGGAGGCAGGGGGTCAGCAGAGAGGGAGAGAGACCCAGAGATCCCCTGCTCGAGACATGCAAGGCCCCACACAGGGGCAAAGTGCAGTTGCTCCTCTCGCCTGAGTGCTCTATGTGATCCCTTGGAATCCACAACCTGTTCTTTACCCTTGGCACCGGCATCCTTCCACTATCCCTCTCCCTAAGCAATTTCTCAAATCCCTTTACAGGAGGTTGGACGGAGCCTTGGGTGCCATGGTTTAGTGGGAGGTGTCCCTGCCCTTGGCAGAGGGTTGGAACTGGATGATCTTAAGGTCCTTTCCAACCCTGACTATTCTATGATTCTATGTGAGCACGTGTGCGCACACACCCCCTCCTGCCAGCTCCATCCTCTTCTTCAGGCCACTGGCACATCAGCGATACTCTCCCCACAGGATGTGCTTGGCCTTTATCAGACGTTCTCCTGGTGTGAGGATGGATTTATTACAAGTTGCACCACATCTCCAGAGGAAACACCCTCTACAACCAATAACTACTTCTAGGAAAGCTGGAGACAGTCCCGGGGGACACAGGGTCTGGGCTGACGGCAACAGGTACACCCTAGGTATGTGAGGGTCAGGGGACTCCACAGCACCCATGCACATAGTGGGGATGGGTGGCACGGGACAAGAACATGGACCCTCGCTGCTCTATGGAGATGAGCTATCATTGAGGCCACTACACAGCACCTGGGCATCATCTAGAGCTGGCTGATATCATTGTTATGGCTCAGTGGTGGAACTGAAAACACATTGCACAAGAATACGTTATTACAGCACCAAAATGAGGTTATGGGGCTGGCTGGTTGCTTGGGTTATTGAAAGAGAAGGTGGGTTTAATAAAGCAGCAAGAAGAATTCATTCTGAGCTGAACCCAAAGATGCTTTTCAGCTCCAAGCGGGTGATTTTGTTCTGTCTGCACCGAATCCCTTTTTTCTTTCTCCATTTCAAACCAAGTTGATATTTTAAATACATATACATAAAACCCCTCTGTTCTGAAAGGAAAAGGCAAAACATTCCAGGTCACAACAAAACGCTCCAGCGTTTCCGAACAAAACGTGTAGCGATGAACACGTGGAAGTGAAATGTTTTGACGTTTGCAGGATCCTCCCCTCCACCCCCTGCTTCATGTGCGACTCCCTGCTTTGTATGGCCCACATTTAGAAGCGCTCTGGGGCCTTTTGAAGCCACGTGTTTTCAAGAACTCATTGTTTTTTGTACATACACATACACAGAGCCACCCCTCATGACTCCTGACTGCAGTGATGCTTGATCCTGGCTCTGACCCCAAGGACTGAGCTCTCTGCCTCAGTTTCCCCCATGTGTAAAGGAAGAAAGTGTCTCTGCTCCCCTGTGTAGTGCGAGTTACTGCACAAGCAGAGCCAATGCTTGGCATGACTATGCCTTGAGGCAGAAGACCACCACCACCCGCCCATGCAGACACACGTCTTGCTGATGCTACCACCCCTCACCTGCAGAGAGGGTGATGGAGTTGAGCTTCACCCTGTAGAGGTTGCTTCTGACCCGCCAGTGCTGCACCATGGGGTAGCCCATTGCCTCGTCGTATTTGATGTCCCCTGCAAAGGAAAGAGCCGATGCTCAGCCCTTGCAAGAGATGCTTAATGCTGACATTGAGGAATTGCTTTCCTACATGATACAGGGGCATGAAACGGGATAGGGGCAGGGATGGTGACCTCCTTTGGTGGCTATGCCATGGGGTCCCTGGGCTGCTGGCAGTAGATCCCATTGCTGCATTGCAATGGATGTAGTTGTCTGCATCTCGCAGGGATGGAGATGCTGCCCTGCCATGCCGGGGCAGGGCCACACAGCCCAAAACACTACATCTGCCCTAGGCACACAGGAGGAATGCCATGAAGGACCCCAAGACTGGGTGTTCTGATGCCCCTTGGGGACCACACTGGGATCCAGGGTGGGAAAAGGGGTTCTTGCTCCTGCGCTCACCCCATTGGGGCAGCTCGTACCGGTGAGAAGCTGAAGGTTGGGAAGCGGCTCAGAGAGGACCCCGCGGCACTGCTCCTCCACGGGCAGTGGGATCACCATGAGGCCGTCGGCCAGCTGGGGAAAGTCCTTGATGAAGTTATTCTCCCTGTGGAGAGAAGAAGACAACTGCAAAGCAACGATGCAGGCCACGGCCAGGCAGGGGGGCCGAGCCGCCCAATGGCACAGGGATGGGTGGCTCAGGAGGGTGAAGAACATCTCTGAGCAGGAGACCTGACAAGGGACGGGGTTGGCAGCCCCGGGCTATAAAGCTCTCCATGATGTGCTTAATAAGCTCCCCAGGGACCATGGCTCCATCAGCAACCCGCAACAAGGAACTGCTCTGGGCCTGGGGACCCAGCCATTGGTTTTGGCTCAGGTTTTAAAGTGAGAGGGAGCAGACAGCAGTGAGGAGGCTGTGACACCCCAGAACTGCCCCTTCCCACCACCAGCAGCATCTCCCCAGTACAGAACCATGAGCAAGCCCCACTGGAGCTTCCCATCCCCGCGATGGCTCTGCCCCCAGATGACTTACTCTATAAAAGGAGAAAAAGCTTCATTTATAGACAGACACCAAAAAAACCCCAACCCCAGTGTGTGCAGCTCACCGTGTGGTTTTACCACACACGCAGGATCTTTTCTAACCTTGGCAGGTAGAACACTGTATAATAGGCCCCTAATGAATTGCTTCTAGAACAACGATAGCAGGGAAATGATTTGAACTGGTGAACAGACAGGTCTCTGGGAGACAGCCTCCCCCCTCAAGTGAAATGCCTCACGCCTGCGCAAAGGGAATGAGAGGGGGGAGCTTAAATATTGATCTTAGAGCCAAAATATAGGCCAGGAGGCTCCGTGTCCTCTGGGAGCAGAGACAAAAGTGCAGCGGAGCAGGAAAAAGGGAGGTTCCTGTGAAATCAGGTCAGTGCCAGGAGCTGGGGGAGGCTCAGCCTGCCCCAGCTGCACTGTTATGAACAGATTTTCCTCTATCCAGCTCCTGGTTTCATTCGCCTTCCCTGGTTTTATCCCCCGCAGCCCACCCATGGGGGATGCTCCAGAATCATCTCACATGCAGTGAGATGCTGAGTTGAAGGAGCACTTCCCTGGAGCCCTACTGTTGCTCCAGGGCCAGGATACAGCCCATGCATCATGTCCCAGTGGGAGCAGGAGGCTGTAGACCCACACAATCACCCTGGGGTTCTCCAGCACTGAGGTGGGTGAGGAGCACTGGGATGAGGAGCTGCAGGTGGGGACACATGAGTGGGACACATTAGGCAGCAGCACCCCCATCTGAAAGCCACCAGTACCCAACTGTGCCTCAGGAGCTTCACTTTAGGTACTTCCAGAGAAGAAGTGGTCTATTTATCTGACGGGAAAAGCCTCTTGCTCACACACGTGCTCACACATCTCCCATTGACCATGCCGGGTGCCTGATCCCCGTGCTGGAGCAGTGCTTCGCTGCTCTGAGCCTTTTGCTGTCTTAGCAATGCAAATGGAGAGCTGCAATCACTGCAGAGCCAGGAGCTGTGGGGGCTGGGAAGAGGGGCTGCAAAGCTAGGAGGGTCAGTAGGGAACATGGGAAGGAACCTCCATGTCCCTGCTGCTCTGCCTCAGCAAAGAGAGGAAAGCATCAGTGCTACCAACACCGAAGAAGCAGACACCAGGAGACTCAGTTAACTCAGTGCCCTGAACGCAAGCACAGGATAGAAAAGATGCAAAGAAGCAGCATCTCCTTCTCCCCCCACACAAACCCACTGGACCATCTCACAAGCACCCACACGTGCCATGAGCCCACAGAGCAGCTGTCCCTGTGCCTGTGCTGGGCTCACAGACTCACAGCCTGGTTTGTGTTGGAAGGGACCTTAAAGCTCACCCAGCTCCAACCCCTGCCACGGGCAGGGACACCTTCCACTGGAGCAGCTTGCTCCAAGCCCCTGTGTCCAACCTGGCCCTGAACACTGCCAGGGATGGGGCAGCCACAGCTTCTCTGGGCACCCTGTGCCAGCACCTCAGCACCCTCACAGGGAAGAGCTTTGTCCTAAGATCTAATCTATGGGATGGCAGGACAGACCCCAGGGGCTGGTGGGTCCATACATGGGCAGCTGAGGGGGGAAAAGCAGGAGGAGATGCACACCAGTGTGCGGTGAACTCGCACACAGGAGCTGCCACCTCTCTGAACAGGTATTCATCAGAACGCCACACTCTGCAGCGCCAATTGCTGCAATCCCACTTGCTTTAACTGCTCCACAATCAAAATGACAGGGAAAAACAAGGGGCAAGTGCAAGTGAAGGTGTAAGCACACACATGCTCCTGTCACACAGCGGTACAAGGCTGGACTTCAGGAGCACGTCAATGGTGCATTTTTGCTACCAAACCCTTCCTGCATCCCCTTCCCACCTCCAGCCCCCTGCTCCCCATCATCCCAGGGATGAACTGAAAAGCAGGGATGAACTGAATCCATGTGGGGGGAAGCTCCCATTGGGTGCAGAGTCCCACCAGCCGCCTCCATACCAAGCACCCACTGCATGTGTGGGTGCAGGAGGGCAAACAGGGGGGCAGGCGATGGACCCCCGGATCCGGCGGTGCCAGGGCCGTGTGCTGCGGACCCGCAGCCGGCAGAGGGCTGCAGCTCCGCTTCCTCTGCTCCCCATTAACAACCCTGCGGCTCCGGCGCTGCTCGCCATAGAGGCACAGAACGGTTCCTTCCAGGCTTTTGTGCCCTCTGGCAGCGCTGCTCAAAGCCATCAGGCTCTGTGTGAGGGACGGGACAGAGACGAGGAGAGAGATAGGGACACAGACAAGGGGAGGGATGTGACAACATCCCTGTGCATGTGCTGGCTGAGCCACTGGCACTTCTGGATGGGTGCAGGGCTCACAACTGGGGGTCTGTGCCATCTCCAAGAAGCACGGTGATGCCTTCATGACCTCGTGGTTCCTACTGGTTTATTCCAATGGGGTCAGGAGAGACCCGGGCAAACCTGCCTGATCCCAGCCCCTGTTAGCCCCACAGCATCCTCTGTCTCTTGTTCTGCCCGTCGGTATCTCCCCATCACTCACGGAGCAGATGCTTGGTCCTGGCAGGAGCTGTGAGCACACTGCTCTCATCCAGCACAATGCACACTGAATGCATGCATCGACTGGCAGCACTCTCCTGGTGGGGATCTGATCATTTCTCAGGGCATTGTGCACACACTGAGTCATTATACGAGGAAATGCTCTTTCATGCTCTCAGCACAGGTCCTGAGCAGCATCCAGCCCAGAGTACATCCCTGCCTCGGGAGCAAGCTGACTTCCAGACAAACAAGCCTTGATGCTGGGAAAGGTCAAATGGCCAAAGGCTTTTATAAAGGCAGGGTTTGCTGAGGAGGAAGGCAGCCACCTGGGTTAAACTGAGCTCAAAATCCTGGCTTTGGTGGACACTTCGTGTAACCTTGGCTGTGTCTGTAATGCATTCACTGCCTTGGGTTACACAGCAAACAGCAGCTCCCTCGGTCTTGGGATGCTGCTGGGATAAAGGCAACCAGCAGCTGCTCAGGTACCAGGAGGAGGGCTCAGGCAGCAAGAACCCGCTGTGCTGGTGTTCTCCTGTCCTAGATACACAAACTAGAGATGCTTTTGGGGAATCTGACCTCGAATAATACACCCAAGGTCATGCGATACAGCCGTGGTGCGGTGCAGCGCAGGGCTGCACTGCTGAGCTCTGCAGTGCTGGTATCAGCTCAAGCAGCTGACGGGAAGCATCCAAAAGGGACGAGCATCCCACAGCATCCCTGAGCAAAAGGGAGTCTAGGAGAGGAGGAAAGCCCAATGCAGGCATTGGGAACAGCTGGAATGCTGTGGTCCTCCTGGATGGGGCCATGGCCACAGGATCGTGGTCTATGGAATGACTCTGATGAGCCCTCATCCCATGCTGAAAGCCAGGGCCAAGCTTGCAGTGGGAGCAATAGTGAAACATCAGCTGGTGACTCACATTCAAGGAGGGACTCTGCCCGCAGACCATTTTAGAGACCTCCTTGCTCCTGTGCAACTCCCACTGCAAACCCAAGCATCAACTGGGATGGGGCTTCTGCCTCCTTCCACTGCTGACCGTGGACGCACACCTTGAATCGCAGCAACTGGGCAAATATATTCATGAAGGGGTAAAACCATAATAGCAATAGAAAATGACCCCACGAGTGATTAGCTTATGCCCTGGAGCATGAGATTTAATTACCCTTATCTGAGCCAGCACAGCTACAAACGTTAATCACATTACCATCCAGAGTGCTTGTGTTCAGCAAAGTGACTATGGGAGGACTGTGATTTCTGGTACGCAAGTCTGGAAGGACACCTTCTCTAGCAAGCATAATTTATTAATCATCCTTATTTCTGTCCCTCAATGGCTTGGGGAGAACATTGATGGATTTGAGGTTGTTTAGTGCCAGGTTTTGACCCAATTTCCCCTCCGAGAAGCTTTCCCACTGGGGTGGCTGGAAGCTCACAAGAGCCCAGCCTGCATCTGACATGGGACATGTGGAAATAGCTTCTTTTTCACTTATCACCAAAAGGAAGTTAATCTAGAGCCATTGGGAGACAGGAAAGAAGGTGTCCTCTTTCCACAGCCACTTTGGAGAAGGTACACATACCGTAAATCTCCCCCCACGTGTCTCTGTGACCTCAGGAATGGGTGAATTATAAAGGCTTAATGCAAACCCTCTGAAGCAGAAGTTACTTATTCCAAATTTACTGGTCGTTAATTTTAGCAAGGCCCCATGCTTGTATAATGAAGCAGGATAAAAAAGGAGAGACCAATCTTGCTGGAGCTCCCTCCAGCTCCCTAACTTTCGGCTCTAACCACTGTTTGCAATGGGGACAGAGGACAGCACCAATCCAAATCCCTCTGGTGCGGCCACCATCACCATCCCCATCCCTCCATCAGCCCCTGTGCCGTGGATGAGACCAAAGCTGCTCATCCCTCCCCACCATGTCCCCAGCGTGCCCTACTTCAGTGCCAGCACTAAACAGCCTGACAAGATGCAATAGCTGCCTTACCCATCGGTACAGGAGAATTAGCATTTAAATTGAGGTGTTTCAGAGGTAAATTGATGCCAGTGCTGCAGTGCCTGTGGGCATGCACGGTGCTGCTGTGATGTCCCCATGTGCATGGGGCTCAGCACCATCCCCTCCACGCATCCTCAGACTGAGCCCCAGAACCCTCTGTGGAGCTGGGAGTGACCCCAGCCATGGCACAAGGATGGTGACAGCCAGCAAATGACATCTGGATATGGGATTTCAAGACCTGAGACAGCCGGACAGAAGGATGCGGGCAGTGGGAACAGTGATGCTCCTGGAAGCCAGCAGAAGCATGGAAGGGAATTCCTTCCTGGTGAGTAGTTTATGCACTGCAAAACAGGAATTCAGTTGATCCAAAGCTATTTATCAACTCCATCTGAACCTGCTGCAAAACCTGGGCAGAGATTTTTAAGTTGTTGTTTCTTTAAAGGACAGAACAGACAGAGGAAGACAAACAGGTCCATCAGCATCATGCTCTTCAAACACTGGACCATTCCAACCTGGTTTTCATGCAGACCATCTCCAAGCATCCCCCAAACCCTAACACCTGGAGCACACAGCCCGGTGATGCCACCAAGCACTCAGCCATCATGTTCACCATCATGGAGGAAAACTCCATCTTCTCCTGAAACTACTTCTAAAGGAAACACTCAGGAATGTGCTTTGAGATGGAGCGATGGAGAAGCAGTGAGTGAGAGGAGCAAACATCTCCTTCCTGGTGAGCCCTGGAGCAGGCAACCAGTGATGGGACTTGCTGCTGGAGGAGACCCACCACCAACACGTGGCTCTAGGCCAAGCTCAGGTGAGTGCCCACAGCACCCATTCATCACCTTACATTATTCTCCCTTCCCTGCTCCCCATTATCCAGCTATTTATTCCAGTATTCCAGTATCTCCTTTGGGTGAAATCCCGCATTAGGCTGTGGATCTCCCTTCCTCCGGAATGCCTGTTGGAAAGAGGCTGAACTGAGTGCTGAGTAAATACAGGTTTGGGAAGTTCTGGTTCCCACAGCAACGCCCAGCGCCTGCAAAGCAGGCAGGCAACACTGGATTTATGCCTTCATTACGGAGATGGGAATCCCATGCAAAGCTCTAGTTTTCAGCCTATTCCAGAACTTGGCAAATATATGGATTATTCCCTTTGGGATTCAAATTTCTCACACTTAACCTAAGCTTAAATGTGATTTTCTGCAAGAGGTTTTAAGAGAAGTTAAACCCCTCATGTTTGAGAATGAAAGAATGAAAGGAAAAAGTGTGGATACACCCATGGCTGGAGAAAGGGAATAGAGTGGGAACCTCCTGGTGTTTGCCTGTAACTCTGCACAAGTTCCTCCTGGAAGCCCACAATAACAGGGAGTGAATCCTCAGGGATTGATATCCCAGTTCATATGAGCTGGGAGACACGACTTGATGCAGAAGCTGCCATCATCATTAACACCTGAACCTGGGTAGGATCTCCTGGCTGCATTAGAGCCCAAAGGAGTCCACTGACAGCCCCTTCCCTCTGACAGAGCAGGCTCCAAGCAATCTGCATTTACTGCTGGAGACCTCCTCATTTGAGGGACTGCTTGCTTGGACAAGCTGTTAAAATGCAACCCAGCAAATGTCTGACCCAGCACTTTGCATCTTTAAGCTGCCATCTCCTTACTACTGTCCTGCTCAAGTCACATCACTTGAGCATCACATCACTGAGGTGCACCATCACCCAGAACAAGCCCTTCCACACACACCTATCTGCTCCTCTCCTCCTGCAGGGGAAAAGCAAACAACCAAGGAGCCAAAACCTCTTACCTACGCGGCTCTGCATTAAGCATTTAGCTATCCCAACAGTAAGGTAGGCAGTAGCTCCACATCTGGCTGGGTTTTAGCCTTAGCAGCCTTGTCCTAAGCCTCCAACCCGGTGGAAGGACCAGGAGGATATCCCTCCTTGTGTGGAAGGTCTGGGAAATGCTCAGCAGCTGACGTGGCTGATGAGAAACCTGCCTGTTTTCAAAGCACGGGAGGATTTGTGTCTTGCTCCGTGTATCTGCCCCTCAAGGTGTCTCCCTCCATCGCCTTTGTCATCACTGACAGCTGAAGGGTCTGACCTTGTTGGCTTCCATAAGCTCAGCAACTTCCAGCTGTTGAACAATGTGGATGGAGCAGACAGACCTCCTGGAGCAGCTCACGGAGCTCCTGCCCACCAGGCTGTGGCCAGAGGGAGATGATCTGGGCTCTGTTTCTCTATGGGGATGGGTTTTCTATGCTTGAGTATCCCAGAGCCGGGCCAGACACCTCCTCTGGATGACAATTTCAATGATGAGCTGATCTAACGCTGCAGGTCCCTTTGCACAGGGACTGTTTGGGTGCTGTCTGAAATCACTTCCTGAGCATTGCCCTAACAGCTCCGTGCCTGGCACTTTCATTGGCATTATTTGTAATGAGACAACAAAAGCGGAACCCCCACTGCCTCCAGAGGAGCCAGGACTCCATGCTGCGACTTCTCAAGGAACTAGATCCAGTTCCTATGGGATTTGGGCGCAGCGACCCAGGGGTTTCCTCTTGCAGCCTCTCACACCACTAGCTCTTCCACAGTGAAACCCACATCCCAGCTGCAACGCCCTGGGAAGCACAAGCACTGCCTTTTAAATAATATTTGCCTTTGCAATGTAAATGCAGAGCCAGCTCTCTGCTCAGCACACACATCCATTCTCTTTAACAATTTGGGATCTTAAGCATGTTTTTTCCCTCTCCTAAGCTTCATCGTTAACCTTTAAGATGGAGATAAGGCGTAAGAGTTTGGAAAGGAGTCAGGAGGAACGTTGGATATGAGCCAGGAGCAGTGTTAATACTGGGCTGCACATCATATCTCTTCGGTTCTTCGTTCCCCCCAGGGTGATTCGGACTGCTCTTGACTACCACCACGGTATTACAAACCCTAATGAGGTTTGGAAAATAAGAAACCCACTGTGGCGTGGGAGAAACTAATAGAAATTGTTTTGTCTTCTCTCTATTAGTCATTAGAAGCAGAAGAAAAACAGCCACAGGCAGTGGCAGGGCTGCAATACCACCACACATTTCATATGCTGGCACTCCGACAAAGTCATTTCAACGCAGTTAATGCTCCTGCTTCCCCTCCATGCACGCTCTGCCGTACATCAGCGAGGGCTGCAGCTGCACCAGTGTCCCCTGTGACAGGATCACCAGCCTGGGGTGAGCCCAGTGGTGCCTGGTGCCTGCCCAAGGTGCCCATGCAGGATGCTGGGCCAGCCCACAGCTCTGGCCAGCAGTAAACCCACCACCATGGACACGGCAAGCTGATGTGCAGAGCCAGGTATTCCCCAGGGACAGGCATGGAGGGTGAAGGCAACACCCATGCAGGCAGCACTCAGGGATGCATCCTTAAGTGGCAGCTCCCGGCGTTGTCTGGCAGCCAGAGCATATGGTGAACTAGCTGGGATTTGTGACCACATCTGCAAAGTCGGGTCTCTGTGTGTGAAGTTAATTACAGAAGCTACGAAACGCTGCACACAGCGAGATGGAGCTCGGTGATGGCACCTGCAGCAACCTCACCCCTTGCCATCCTCCCTGGGAGGGGCAGGCACCAAGTCCCACTCCACGGCTCAGCACAGCGGCCTGGAGCACTCTCCACTTTGCTTCCCTCCTCCCAGCTCTGTGGGACATCACACCCCAGCTATGCGGCTGCTGAATGACAAGTGGCAGTGCCATCACACCTTCCAGATGTCCACCTGCTGCCCACAGGTATGAGCACAGCTGGCCAGTGGCACCATCCCCAGGAAGCTATGGCACAGGCCCACAGGCTGCTCTGCCTGCACTGTGCTCCCCTGGTCCCTGCTGGGGAGAAATGAATGGCACAAACACCCCCAGGCTTTCACCTCAAGGAAATTGGTATTGAAGACAACAGCCCATGGGAGATGACTTCTTGCCAGCTACAATTTGGGCAGGGAGACAGCAGGACAGCAATGGAGATGAGGAGGAGAATGAGTGATGCTGTGCTGGTCCCCACCTCCTGCTCCTGCATGCCTCTGCATTCAGCCACAGCTCCAGCATCCAAGACAGGAAGTAGGTGCAGTGGAAGACACAGGGGAACTCCCAGGGTATCGCATGAGCCCTATGGGTAGGATGCAGCAGGAGATGGGAGGGCTCCCAGCACAGCTTGTGTACCACCTTTGGTGGACACTGGATTAAACTCGTGGTCCTCAAGCCCAAACCAAGCACCTCCCTTCAGGTCTACACAGTCAGAAGTTACACTGCGACAACAGAAGGGCAAATCCTCCGTCTCTGGAAAGATCACTTGGGATGGGAAAGAGCAAGGAAAGGTTTTCTGCTGCACCGAGGATTGCATCCAAGCCCTGCTGCTGCCTCAGAGCAGGTATGGTTCAACAGCTGGCATAGCTGCAGAGCACTCGGATATCCGCACACTGGTGCCTGCTCGTGACTGTGTTGCCTGGAGCAAGGATTTGCATTGCTAAGTCAATGTCAAGCTGATTTAGTCCCTGGATAGGGAATCTCCTTCCACCAGTGCTGGCACTAGCGAGAAAGAGCAGTGATGGGCTGGTAAGTGTCAGCCTTGTCCCCGGAGGTGCTGCTGGAGCAGCATCTGTGGTGCAAGCAGCAGGAACCCATGGACCGTGCTAACAGTGACCACCCAGAAGTGCCTATGGCATGACGGAAAAACCTCCTATCATAGCTTAAAGTCGAGTGACTGCAATTTACTGCCTCAAACCCTCCTGCCTGATTCTCTCCTTCCTTTTCAGTTGAACATAATCCTTATTTCATGTGTCCCACGTGGGTGCAGAGCCCCCGTGCCCCAGGAGCAACTTCAGATGAGGAAAGAAGCAGCTGCAATTCCTCCTCTGCAAGCCTGAACACCACTACAAGGCTATAAAGCCAATAAGGACCCCCTGGGATGAAAGGTACTCTATAAATCTAAGCTGTTATTATTATAAAACCAATCTCCACCGCATCTCTTAATAATGCAGATTAACTATGCAATAACACCCACTACAATTAAAGGCCAGCAGGTCAGCGAGTCCAGCCGGCACACTGCTCCCAATGGTACAGGGAAGGAGAAACCTCCTGGGTGCACTGGGAGCTGGGAAAAGCAAAAGCAGGCTTGGCATTACCAGGCACCATAAAGGGAATGGTAAACGAGGATGGCACACAAATCACTGCATCAAACACAGGCAGGATCTGCAAGTGGCCAACACCAACGTCTGGTCCCTCCCCTCCTGTGTGGGTCCGTGTCTCCTCTCCAAACCTTTATCCTTTCCGCATGCTCAGGACACAAGGGTGTCACCATCAGCTTTTCATGGGGTGGAGCCTGCAGACCTCGCTGACAGCTGCTTTGGGGGCACACGGTTGTCTCCTGCAGGCTGATGACAATAGGGCAGGTTCCTTGCAGGAGGAGCCCATGTCCCAGATGGACAAGCATTTCCTGAGACCCTTCACCTCCCATCCCACAAGAAGCTCCCGGGTCCAGGACAAGGAGACACAACCTTCCCATACTCATACACCTTGCCCAGCAGCATTCCCACACTGGGATCCCACTGCCTGCTCCCATCCTGCGCAGGGACCAGCACTGACCAACCCAGCTACCACACTGTTCTGAACCCCATCATCCTCCTCGCCTCCATGGTGTGCCCCTATGGCCATGGCGCTTCTTCCCTGTGGTCCCCACTGGCAGTGGCAAGGGCAGGAGTGAAGGTTCCCAGCCTGGGCCCAGCACCGCTTTGCCCAATTAGTGCTGCCGGGTGAGAGGCTCTGATTGCGCTGCGCGATTAGCTGTGGAAATGCAAATCCGAGCTTCCTGCTGCAGCAGAAGCTAACAAGATAATGAATATTTTCATCAGCTGCAGAGAATACAAACATCTGCACACACACAAACGTGATGCCAGGGCTGGGGGGAGCGGGGATCAGGGGCACAGGGTTGGGAGCAGCTCTGTAGCATCCCTCGCTGCTGGGGTAAAGGGAAGCTCTGCACCCCTGGCTGGTCCCTGAGCCCAGAAAAGCCCATGGGTGATGCTCCATCAGCTTCATGCTGATGTATCTCCAACCACAGTGCTTTGGCTCCGGATTGTGCCTGTGAGGGTTGGGGTACATACCTGTGGTACCCACATCTCCCATGGGCACTGGCTCTGCTCATCTCTGGGGCCCAAGCTCCCCTTTGCAACATCAACTCAACAATGTGCATGGCTGAAAAGCCAGCTTCCAGAGCATGGTCTGAGCTGCAAGCTGCATAATCCTACTCACATCAGGCAGAGAACAAGTCTGAATACCCCTAGTACTTAAAATACATCTACTATTCACTCCATCAGTGTATTTTAAACACCACCTCTCCCACCCTGGACCCCTGTGCTATCTTCAGGATATCATCAGCATCAGATTTGCTTTTGTTTTTCCAGAAGAATACAAAAGAGCTCTCAATGCAGTGCACAAGCACGTGGCTGCAGCCTGTCGGAAACACCAGCTCCAAGCTGCACAATCTGTTCTCCTCTTTGGTGGGATGCTAACTTTGAACCGGAGCGGGGCTGATGGAGTGCTGTGCTAATTGCATTAGTCATTATACACTGAACTGAGAGATTCTCAGCGCTTAGCCTGGCCAGCAAAAATGTGCTCAAAATAACACAGCGTGTGCCTCTGCACAACTTGTTTTGGGCTCTGAAAAGGGCTGGATGAACTCAAGAAAGCAGGCAGGATGCTGTCAATGCGAGGTGGAGAGATGAGAAAATGGGACTGAGAAAAAACAGCTCAGACAGAAACCCTTTGGGGGCTGCAAAGCCATTGCCAGTGGCACAGCCACAGATGGGCATCAGGACATCTCTGCTCTGCAGGCAGCATCCCTAGCATGGCACAGACTGAGAACAGGGTAGGCAGCAGAGCATCACATCCCTCAGTCGCCCCACAATGCTGCTAAACTGCTAACAGCCCCCTTACCTGCTACTGAGGACCAAGGCCAGAGGCATTAGCCTGGCTTGGAAAGACATCATTGCTTCCAAGTAGCATGTCTGAGCCTTCTGAGTTGTGAACAGGTAATAGAATTGCAGCAACAAATAATAAAAAGAGGAATGAAATGGAAGGCAGCCACCAGAAAAGAGATCCATCCATTATCCTGGCCTGAAGGGTAATAGGTAAACAAGGCGGTGGTGTCCCAGGTGGCACCCAGCTCACCAGCACAGGAATAATAAACAGTGCAATCATAACTTGTGTGCATGGAGCTTTTGAGGTGGGGGGGGGTGGAAATAGGGAAAGAATCAATGGCATTCATTTAACTAGTTACATACATTACATTTGTGGTGCCAAGGGGGAGGCAGGATGTCCTCACCCATGAGCTCCGAACCAGGAGGTACCACAAAGCCCCCACCAGCCTCTAGCACCCAGATGTGATGAGCACTGGGTGCTCAGCACCCAGCCCAGCCCCTGGCAGCACCCACGGCAGTGGGGACACGGGGTGCAGCCTCCCCCAGTGGAGGGAGAACGATGGGGATGTTTCCCAAAGCATCCCTGCGGCAGGGATGGTGCTGAGCTGTCAGCTCCCCCCACGCCGCCACCGCCGCGCTGGTTTATGAAGGGCTGAGAAGCAGCGAGGGGAAGAAGTGACAGATTTAAAATTAACTTGCCAAACTCCCCATCAATATTATGACAATTCCCTGCATCAGTTCCGTGACCCGGCGCGCGCCTGACAGCGCGGCTGCTTGCAAGCAGAGCCACTGCCACGCTGGGGCCAGCGGGCACCCAGCCCTCCCCATGGCATCCCGGCCTCCTCGGGGCTGTGCTCAACACACCCTGTGCCTTCCCAAGGCTGTGAAGCAGCAGCACTGGTTGATTGGTGAGGATGCATGGAACAGCATCCTCTGAGGATCTGCTTGCAGGTGCTCAGCGTGTCAGCCCTGCACCCTCTGGAGTCACCATCCTTGATTATGGGAAGGGGAAAACACCTGGTGCTCAGCAGGGGTTCTGCAGTGAGGTTGTGCCAACTCAAATCCTCTCTCAACTCCAGCCACCAAACCACTTTGGCTGCTTTTCTGCCCCCAGCACCCAGAAACTGCCTGGATTCACTGCATCTCCAATGGGAAGGAATCAAATGGGGGCTGTGGATGAGGGAAGTGCTCCCCATATCCTGGGGTCATGCCAAGGACAAGAGCTGGGATGAGAGGCAGAGCCAGGGGTAGGAATGGGAAGGGACCCTGGTTAGGGCAGACAGCTGCTCCCCAAGGAGTGCTCTGACATCCCATTTGCCATGCAGTAATAATCCAGCAAGTAAAGTTGTCTCCACAGGTAGCAATCTGGGATTTCTCCATATTAATGGCATAAAAGCAACAGTCTGAAACCGCAAACAGCTTTTAAACAAAACATCTCTATTCCCTCGTGGCAAAGAGGCGGCACAAAACAGATGAGAAATGAATAAACAACCCATTTGGAAAATAATCCCTGGGTGATTTGGGGATGGTGTGGAGTTGGGGCTCTGCCCCAACGTGAGGCAAGGACGGCGAAATCACTCTAATCTAGTCTTTAGTGAGCTGGATCCAGTGCTGAGCCTCCCGGCTAGACCGAGAGGTGTGACTGGAATAGATCAGCTCCAATCCCATCTATTTATTATCATCATGCAGCATTCCACCAAAGAGAAGAACCTATTTAACAAAAAGAGATGGATGCCCAGAAGAAGGCAGCTCTGAATGTGCTCTTGGCTCAGCAGTGGAAGGAGCAAGGGGGGGGTGCTGGTGTGTGATGAAAGATCCCTCCTCTGCCCGTACCAAAGCACCCATGAGGGATACGCAGAAACATCACCAGAGGAGTGCTTTGATTTAAATCCTTGCAATAAAACAGCAGCAGCAGCAATGATGTGGTACACTCCTCCAAGCTAAAGACTTGATGAAGGCTTGTCCAACAGGTGAGTTGAGCACCCCAATCACCACAGTGATAATTAGTGGTTATTAAACCATCTCAGTACAGAAAAAGCTGTCACAGAGCTCCTAACTCATGACAGCTTGACCTGAGCTGCTGTGGTGCTCACGTCCTGCTGGGCTGTGGCTTCACTGCACTGATGGATGGGAAAAGGGTCCTTGGTACCAGCACGAAGGGATGTGAGAGCAGGAACACAGGCTCTGTGTAACACAACAAGGTGCCATAGCAGTGCAGGTGTATACATAAAGCACATACAGTGCATGCAGTATGAACTGTTTGACTGCTGCCCACCCCTGTTGTGGGTACATCGGTCACAGCAGCCAGTACTTGCTTCCTCCATCCTTCCCTTGCCAATAAAGTGCTTTGGTGCTGCTTTATCCCCCAGATAAAATGATGTGGGTTAAAAGGGAAACCCAGAATCTGATACAGCACTGACTAGAACCACAGGCTGATCTAAGGTCTGGGACCTCTGAAACTATAAAACTCTCCCGGTAACAGCCTGGTGTGCTGCGTGCTCACATCGAACACCATCCTCCTGCTGCATCCTAAAGGTACCTGCTGCACACCCCCATCCTCTCGAGCTGACCAGACACAACAAAGCCATCAGTGTTACACCAGCTACATCCCAGTGCCATGCCAAGCCATTGCTGGGAGGGCCATTATAAGAGCACGTAGTGATAGGACAAGGGGGAATGGCTTCAAACTGAAAGATTAAGATTAGGTGTAAGGAAGAAGTTCTTCCCTGTGAGGGTGCTGAGGCGCTGGCACAGGGTGCCCAGAGAAGCTGTGGCTGCCCCATCCCTGGCAGTGTTCAAGGCCAGGTTGGACACAGGGGCTTGGAGCAAGCTGCTCTGGTGGAAGGTGTCCCTGCCCATGGCAGGGGTTGGAACTGGACGAGATTTAAGGTCCCTTCCAGCAGAAACCAGGCTGAGATGCTATGATTCTACGACCACACAGCCATCAGACTAATCAGTGCTGCAGACGTGGTGACAAAGAGACCACCTCAATGGGATGCAAATACTGCTAACTGGTAGGTGTTACCCAGGCCAGGGTCCATGGGACAGCTTTTCCCAGTACAAAGGCTTCCTCCCAACCCCCCGCTGACATGCCTGGCAAATTGAGAATATCCCATTTATGAAAGACACTGAAGACGCAGCGACATGGGAAGCAGACACCATTCAACTGACTGTCACATCTGCATAGCTAAAGGATCCCAGCAGTTCTAAATCTCTCTAAAATACTCAGCCCCTTGTTCTGATAGCAGGTTCTTGCTCCTACTTCGTAGAAACAGGCTTTTAATCCCTGGTATTAGGCAGCTTCCTGCTATGTTTCAAATGCACCAAATTAAGGGCTTCTCTAACAGCTGGTATCTTAATGCGCAGAGAGGTTCTTGAATACCTATGAAAATCAGAGGCAAATTACATCTTTCAGTTAATAATTTCTTCTCCATTAACCTCCTTCTCTTCCCTTGTTAGGGGATGATGTAATGGTGTTTCTAGAGCGTAACCCTCTGACACATCGGGCAGCCTGGCTGCAGGGAAGGACACTGCATGGAGTCAATTGAGCTCCTCTCATCACTGCCCAGGGCTTCTGGATCCAACAGGCTGCATTCCAATGGGAAAGGTCAGCCATGCCGACCTTCCAGGCTGCTGAAAGCATTTGTGCAGCAAGACATGGTGCCTCCAGCCTGGCTCTGAGCTCTGCCGAGCGGGTGCATTGCACGCTATAGCCTGCAACATGTGGATGCGCTCTGAAGGTTGCTTTTGCTTTAGACCTGCTTTCTCCTGCCTCTATTGGCTGTTGGACCTGTTGGGATCCCCCAGCTGATGCTGGGCACTGAAAATCCTGCCTGTGACGTTGAGGCTGTGCAGAAGACCTGGCTCCCACTGTGCAGAACCTCACTGGGAAATGCTTCCTCCCATTGCATGCACCACAGCCATCACCCAGGCAGCCTGGCTGGCCATGGGGAGAGGACAGATCACCAACAGCCCTGAAAACCTGCCAGCCAGAGCCCCAGGGAAGATCCAGTACCAACACCATAGGTGGTCTCATACCCTGAGAGCAAAGAGGCCAAAAGCAGCTCCAGCAGGAACCACTCCTGGTCCAGCCTGGGGCTGCTCAAACCCACCATCCCCAGGGCGGCATGACTTGAAGAAACCGCATCAACCAGGAGAAACCACATCTCCTAGGAGAAGACAAACCTCCCAGGAGAAACCAGGCCCACAGACAACCTCGAGTGCTTCCCAGCTGGAATTCAGCCCTGAGGACAGGGATGTGTTTGCTTCCCGGCAGCCACAAAGCAGCCCTTAGACCCCAGCCCTGGCTGAGGCAGGAGGAGGATGGCTTTCAATCCTCCTGCTTTGCAGGAGGCTATGGATGAGCTGCAGAAGAAATTCAAGCCTCTGGACAAGGAGGTTTGGTGCTTAAGGACTGGTGGCACGGAGCTGGGACTGGCCCATCTTCAGGGGAGCCTGCCTGGGTCTGGCATTCCCAGGAGAACACTTGGCGAGTGTTTGAAGCGCCCAGACCTGCCAGCTCATGGCAAATCTCAGCTCTGACGGACCTGCTGATGCTTGTAACGTGGGAGGGAGAGAAAGCAAAGAGGAGCCCGCTGGGAAAATTGCCTCTGTGTGCTGTCAATTCTCACTTCCAGCGAAGGCTGCGGCTCTGCTGGCTCCAAGCACTTTGCTGGCTGCGCCTTTCTGAGCGCCTCTGTGCTGGTGGAGCTCGTAATTCATCTGCCATGGAGACAGCAGAAGGCCAGAGTTCAGCATGAATTCATTGCTAGGAAGGCTCTGCATTCAGCTGGGGGAAAAGCGCCCAGAGAAACACCATGGCCAGCAGTGACGAGCTCCCTGCTCCAGCTAAAATCAGAGGCAGCAATGGGGTCTTGGTGCCTTAACAGGAGATGCTGGCCAAGGAAGAATTGTATCTGTGTGGGATATGGACTGGACCCTCTCCTGACTGTGATCAGTGCTGCTGCTTTGATCATAGGCCCACTTTGGTTTATTACCCAGCCAAAATGTGCCTATATTCAGGAGAAGTGAAGAAAAACAGACAAATAACTCATTTTCCAGCCTGAATTCAGCAGCTACCAGAAAGCTCTCCTCTGTGAGCACTGCAGCTCAGATCCTGCTCTCCCTGCCATGCACATCTGACCCTCAGCACTCCTGACATACCCAAAATGCAGCTTGCAAACACCTCTGCTATTTGCACTCTGGTGAGGCATTCACCTTCAGCTTATTTATGTTATTTCTTCAATATATGTGTGTGTATGTATACATATATATATACACACACACACATGTATCTCCACAGCTCCCCCCAGTATTGTAACTGGGGACTCTGAGTAAAACCAGCTCGCACAGGTTGAAAACATGCCTGTTCATACAACATGCGATTAAACAGCAGAACTCCTTGTCACAGGGTATCATGGAGATGAAAGACTTCAGTGTTCAGAAAGGGATGAGGCAATACTGCCTGGAAAAGCCTATCAAATGCAATTAAACACTTGACAAGACACACACTGGCCCAGGAGGGTCTTGCTGCCTGCAGGAAGGATAAGCAAGTAGGAAAACCATGGATGGTTGCTGTCCTCTTACTCTCCTCTCCTACAGAACCCATCAGAGATGCTGGCTCTGTACCAGCGGATCTTCATCCCATCTCACCATCCCAATGTTCCCAAAGCTAGGAGCAGAACCAGGCCATACCTGAAACTCATCTGGAACACCTGCCCTTGGTTGACGTGCTGGGTCCTGTTGTTATAACCATGCAGCATCTCCCCAAAGAGGGTGTCGTTGAACTTGGCATCCGACTTCAGGCACTTGGGGCCCTCGCAGATGTCAGAGAGCATCAGGCAGGACTTCCCATCCGGGGCCAGTTTGTACTCCTCCACGCACCTGTGGGGCACCACAAGCTACTTAGAATCACAACCTGGTTTGGGTTGGAAGGGACCTTAAAGCTCATCCAGTCCCAATCGTGGGCAGGGACATCTTCCATTAAGCCAGGCACAGAGCATTGTCACCCCATGAGCCCTGCCATGGGGTAAGTCTCTGTTGAGTCCAGCCGAGCATCACCAACGTCTACAGCAGCTGCCTGGGAAGGTGCTGTTTTGTGTACAAACATTCCCAAGGCAAATTCAAGCTCCTGTGCTTTTTTCCACCCAGGAGTGTCCTCATGCAAGGAAACGGCTCCAGCATGGCATCTCCTTTGCTCTTTGGTCCCACTTCCAAGCACATTGTGGGTAAGATGCACACACCCATCTTCGACAGACAGGAAGGGAAACTGAGGCAGGCAGCAGGGATGTGATTTAACTGCAGACATCAGTGGCATCTTTTGCTCATCCTCCCCTCTCCTTTCTCCGGCCTCTTTCCTCACGCTGGCACCCGCATGACAAGGAAACCTCCATTCCCTGCCTGCCCCTTCCTCCCCATAGCCACAGCACTCTGCTAACATCGATCCCACCTCTATCCAGGTTTACTTCCCTCTCCCATTCTTCTGCTGCATTTTAGTGCTGCAAGCAAAACTCCTGCCTGCCTGTCACACCTTTCCCTGCCTGTTCCGAGGTGCAGCTCTGCCGGGAAAAGGGATTATGAAAAACCAAGGGGGAAAGAGCCTCTGCCCTTGGGGATGGAAAACTGAAATGCAGATTCCCTATGTGGGTGTGAATGGAGATCGTGGAACTTCCCATGATTTTCTATACCCTCTCCACAAAGGTTCCTGGTGCCATATGGATTTCCATCCCCTTTGGCAGGCACGGTGCAATGTGCTTGCTCTCAGTGACTCAGCTGCTCTGTGCTGCTAAACCAGCATAAAAAAGAAGGTGGTGTGGGGGAAACCAGCAAAAAAGGATAAAAAGAGAGAAGCTGACATGGGCAGAGCTCCAGAGCTCTTCCCCAGTTGCACCCAGCAGCCAGGGCTGCAGGAGATGCTGAACCTGCAGCAACGGGATTCAGTGGATGCTCCTTGGAGTTACTGGTAGGAATTTGCTTCCTTGTGGGTATTTCCTTCCCAAAAGGGCTCCTTTTCCCCTTCTTTACCCTAATCCTTCCCATCAGGATGTGAAGTAGGCTCCTGCCTGTGCCCAAGGGTATGAACCAGCCAAGGGGTGCAATGTGCAGAGCCCCAGGGCCAGGCAATGGATGGATGGATGGCTGCAGCTGTGCAGCATAAAGCCAGATAATCACTGAGCTCCTTTTAGAACACACTGCAGCCAGGGAGATTTTCCTGAGAGAAAATGCTAAATTGCGTAGGATTATAGGATCTTGGCCAAAATCAGGGATGAAACTCTATTTTAAGAGACACGCAGGGGAGAGGGGGGAAAAAAGTAGTGTTTTTTAAACAAATCCTCCACCTTCCCCCTCCAACACACAAGGTACAAATTTTGGGTCCCTTCACAGTGAGTCACAGGTCAAACTATGCCATCACACGGAGGGGGAGAGGAGGAAGGTGCAGCTGCTCACAGTGCTCTGTGCACTCCCATATGCTTTTGCCCGCAGGCAAACCAGGTGCTTCTATTCCCTGCTGGAAATCAGCTCCATAAACAGCCTGAGGTTTCTTGGGCACCCAAGAAAATCCTCTCCAGACACATGAAAACCCTCTCTGGGCACACTGGTTTGGGGATGGTGGTGCAGGAGGGCTGGCAGAGATGGAAACGGGTTATCTATGTACAAGTGCGAGATTGAGCATTGGAAGGGACTCACCCGCAGAACATGAAGATGGTGCTGGATGAGGGATCATGAGGCAGAGGGAGGGTCTGCTGCAGACAGAGCTGCTCACAGCCACCATTGAACCCATCCGAGCAGTCGATCCCTTTGGAGTAGTCATAGCAACCAGTGCCATCCTTCATGGGTCGGAGGTCCTCAGGGCACTGCAGAGAGAGATGGGATACATTAAGGTATATATAGCCTGGAACCACAGTCTGGTGGGTGCCCTCCTTGGGCAGAGCTCGCCCAAGAATGATAGAACAAAGGGTGATGGGTTCAAACTGAAAGAGGGGAGGTTCAGGTTGGATATGAGGAAGTTCTTCCCTGTAAGGGTGCTGAGGCTCTGTCACAGGGTACCCAGAGAAATGGTAAATGCTCCGTCCCTGGCAGTGTTCAAGGCCAGGTTGGACAGAGCCTTGGGTGCCATGGTCTAGTGTGAGGTGTCCCTGCCCATGTCAGGGGGGTTGGAACTGGATCTTAAGGTCCTTTCCAACCCAAACCATTCTATGATTCTATGAATGATGAATGGGGCAGCCCCAAGAGCCGTGCATCACCTTGCGCAGCCTTTGGGGAAGAGGCAAGGGCCACAGGGCAAGGACAAGGTCTGCTGTGAAAGCCTCACTCCCCATCCTTCTTCTGGAGGAGGGTCAAATCCTCAAGGCAGTAGAATTACACAGCAATGAAGCCTCAAGTCAGTGTGGGTTGCAGGTGACAACCTCCCTAACATAGAACCATAGAACGGTTTGGGTTGGATAGGACCTGAAGATCATTCAGTTCCAACCCCTTGCCACAAGCACCTTGCTGCCTCCCATGGGAGGAGCCGGTGGTGGAGGCAGGATCACAGCCCAGCTCATCAGTTTTCCACAGCCAAGGGATCCATGCTGACTCACAGAAGCTGGTGAGATGGTGCTGGGTTTTAATTCCTGCTTCCCAGCTGGTTTTCCTTGTTCCAGAAGGTAAAAGTAATCAGGCGGCAAATGCCACCAATAAATTGTCACCCTGATTAAAGCATCATTGCACTGGTGTTATTTATCCCTTTTCACCAAACACACACCCACAAGCACCAACAAAAGGGCCAGTCCTTGAAAAAATACATAAATCCTGTCCAGGAGCAGCTCGCAATTAAAAATGCATTATGGAATTCCTTGAAGATGGGTTAGACTGGAGCTTGCACAGGCAGTGATGAAGGCAGGTTATAAATGGCCTCTGTCAAGCAGAAGAAAGGTTATAACGCAGCTATACTTTGTGGTTAAAAAAGAAATCAATTTTCCATGTGAGCAAAATGCTGTACATATTAATATATAAGTTCAGGATGCTCTGGACCCTGTTTCCAACACCAGCAATGTCCTGATGGGACTCACTCTTACCTACTCGAGGAGCAAACTGCCTGCATGGGACGGCAAAGATGCTTTAGGGAGTCCTGGCCAACCTCATCCGAGCAATGAGAAGTTTCTCTCCACCTCCTAGAAACCCGGGGCCATTTCCCTATGGCAGCAGCATCAATGCTGCTTCTGCCCTGTCTTCTGTGATGTCTCAAGCATTTCCTTACTCAGTGCTCCTCTGACACCTTCTGGCTTCACGTCCTCTGCTCTGAAGCTCAGGGGGACCTTGCAAACCTCACCACCTTCCCTGGATAAGGTGGGAAGGGGAGGCAAGGGAAGGCTGAGAGGCATGAGGCTTTTCTAGCCAAAGGATGCTGGCAGCAAAGGGCCTTGGAACAGGATGCTGCCTGTGTCTGCAGAGCAGGCAGGGCACAGGCAGAGCCCCAGAGGGACAGCTTGGGGAATAGTAAGCCTGCCTAGGCACGAAGCAGCAGCAGACATGGGAGCAGGAAGCTTTGGAGCTGCACACACAGAATAAATACGAAGGAGGAGAGGACACTTGGAACAATCTGTGCTTTTCACCGCCGAGCTGCCTGGGAAACAGGATCAGCATAAGTGTGTGTGTGAATCCACAGCTCCAACACTCCTCCCCTGTGGTCTCCTCCACGTCTGCTGGCCCTGCTGTAAGAATGAGGGCTGTGCAAATTGGCAGCAGCACATCTCCCTGGGGGACACGGAGGGCTGACTGCAAACAGCATCTTCTGCTCCACGGCACCGCATCCGCCTCTCTGCTGCTCCCTGCATGCCCACGGGGATGGTGAGGTCTGGGGTTCTGATCAAGTTCCTCTCTGGAGCTCCTGAGGGACCCTCCAGGGCATTGAAGGCAACTGGATGGGACCTCAAGTCAGCAGGAGCTACAGAATCACAGCCAGAGGATCAGCCACTGCTCTTCTGAGCTGTCATTCAGAACTCTCGCCCTGGCACTGATCCATGTGCTGAGCTCAGCATCTTCCTCACCCTGCAGAGGAAGATGATGGCTTTTTCCCCAGGACTGGGTTAGCAGGTCACCCCCCCACCCTTAGCCCTGCTCTGCTCGAGGCCACCCTTGGGATATTCCTCCAGCTTGGGTTTTTAATCATCAATAAAATGTGTTTCTTTTCTGTTTGTAATTATGCATCTTAATACACATTAATTATAGCAAGCAAACAGCTCAGCACAACATTTGCAGAAGAAAGCATCCCCAACACATCCATCCCAGCTCGGCATGGAGCCGGCTCTCCAGCTGCTGTGTTGCAGCAAGGCGCTCTCCAGGGACAGAAAGCTTTGGGAACACAAAGCAGGGACATAAGGAGGTGTCCCTGCTTGCTAGGGCTATGTAGGACAAAGATGCTGGGCAAAGCAAGGGAACCAGTGAGCTCCATGCTTAGTGCCAGGCAGGAAAACCAACAGGCAGATGGCAGGAAAGGCAACAGCCTCAGCACGGAGGGGTTTGCAGGGATGAATATAGATGGAGCAACTGCTGGGCACAAGAAAACTCTGTTACAGAGTTTCCTGCCCCTGGAGCTGAGGATTTGCAATCAGGATGTCACACAGCAGGGGGAAAACTAAAGCCCATTTGGGTACAACTGTGCTCTTGCCCACAGTAGACAGAAATGAGCCGGGAAAAAGCCAACTTGTGCTAATCCCAACTCCCTGAGCTGTGCTGAAGGGTCAATCTGGGCTCCCAGGTGGGCTTAACAAAACCAGTGCTCACTGGGCTTGTATAAAGGACCAGATCTGTTATTGCTGACATTGATTTGTCTGGCTCAGGCAGCAGAGAACCAATAATTACAGTGAGCTTTAATCAATCCCCCATCAATTCAGCTGCAGTTCCATTTGTGATCTGCCTTGGCAGTGACACAGGATGGGGGGCTGTGTAGGGAAAATGATTAGAAAATCAATAAGCAACTCAATCAATAACTCCATCTGGGTGATCATGGGTGACACATCCCTCCCTGATGGGTGGAAAGCTGGTGAGATGTGGTACCCAAAGCCTCTGCCTTTCCCCCATCTGGATACAGGATGAATCCATTTATCCAGGGAAGCAAAAGGACCCTACGAGCCATTAGACAGCAAGTCAAAAGTAAAAGCTGTTTGTGGTTTCTCATGCTAAACCTGCACTGCTTGGGAACTGCTTCAGACTCCCAGAGCATCCTTCATCTGTGGATCTGACAAGCAAAACTACCTCGGAGCTTGGGAAGAGAGTCTGGTATTAATCCATGCTCCAGAGAGGAAGAAAGAGGTAAGTGGAGACTCCAGCTCATGCTCTGCTCTGAAAAGCCAGGGAGAAGCTGGTTAGCACACTAATGTAGTTCCACAACCTTGCAAATCCACTCCATCTACACAGGAGTGAATTGGTTTCTCTTTGACAAGGGCCAGCCCTGAAAATTGCTCTTGGGATTGGAAAAGAAAACTTCGTTTCTTCTCTTCTTGTGCATTAACACTGATAATAGAGATCCTGCAGGCTCAATGTGAGCCGCAGCCACAAGAACCAAACCCTCCTGCTGCTGAAGGAGGAACCGCGGGCAGCTTGGTGGGGTTTGGCTGATAGAATGGTCCTCGCCCCACCACACCACCCAAGGTCTTTTTGTGATGGCAGTCAGCAAATGGACTCCAGGTATGCACAGGGAATGGATGTGCTGAATAATAAAGTGCTATTTCTACCTGGGTTCTGGAGAAACGGGCTTTTTTCACCTTTTAAATAACATCTCCAAGGCGACACGGGGTGGCAGAGCTAGCAGGAAATGCAGCATCCTTGGGATGCCACCAGAGCCAGCATTGCCATGGACAGCACCACGGTTTGGAACCAAATGGAATGCCTGTGTCCTGCGCTGTCACCCCAGCACAGTGCGTGGCACCGCGTCAGCATGTGGCCTCCTGCCACCAGGACACGACATAGCTCCTCTGCCCACCCCCACCATCCTAAGCATGGTCAGAGCAAATACAACAGGAGAAGAATCATTGAACCCTGGACTGGTTTGGGTTGGAAGGGACCTTAAAGACCTTTCAGTTCCAGCCCCCCGCCATGGGCAGGGACGCCTTCCACTCGAGCAGGTTGCTCAAGGGGAAAGAAAAGAAGAATCCACTGAAACGTATACAGGATTTTGTCTGAGGAAAATAAGTATCTGAACAAGTCCCTGCTTGTGTTAGGAAAGGAAAGGGCCTTTGTTCACTTTCTCGTTTAGAGAGCTCATTAGCAGTGAGATAGTTGAGGGGATCACTGAAAATAAAGTGCCATTACTGACATGGATCCCCCAGATGAGAGCACACCAGCTCTCTATCTGAGTTGCCTGCCAGGGTTTCCCACCTCAGCTCCTCTCTTCCATTAAGTTTAAAGACAAGAATATCTAATAAAGTGTTTCTATAGAGACTAAACTGCCCTTGTCATTATTCTGCTCTGTTTTCTCAACATTTGCTGCCTTTTTGTCAGGAACTTCTGGACTGCGGTTTCAAAGGTGATGCTCAGGCGAGCCCACTCCTACTGCACTCCGGGTACCACACACCAGTGTCTGGATGCATTCGGAGGTGAGACCCAGGACTCAGTGCTGCAGAGTGCAATGTCCAAAGGTCCTAATGAACCCATTTTACCTCGAGGCATCACCACTCCTCACCCAGGAACCTCTTCAGCATTAGACAAAAACATGAATCTGAAGCACTGCTGAGGTACAAGCAAGTGCCGGCAGTTTAATGAGCTCCAAACTATGCACAGGCATGTACTTATTTGCTTGTTGGAGTTCAGAACTGATACAGATGCAGTCATTGGAGCTCAGAAATTATACAAATGCAGTAAACTTTTCTATGTCCATACACACACACACACATACATATATATACATATATATATATTCAGACAACTTAAGCCTTTGCCTTCATGGTTTAGAAGGTTCCAGTGATCAAGGTTCTTCAGCAGCAGCAGGACCAGAGTCTGGCTGTATACAGCCTGGTCTCTATGGGTGGGATTTATCCCTCCTCGCCTAATATTAGGCCACTAAACCTAATGTTAGTGACTAAACATTAGGTCACTAAAGTGCCCATCCGCTCCACGCCATCACTCTCCAGGGCCACCCCTGCCTGAGGGCAGTCATGTCCTCATCATCACTCTCCCCAACACCTCACTGCGAGGAGCATCCTTCCCAGAGGGAAACATTACAACTGCTTTCTGAAATAAGTCATTATCTTCCCACTCTTCCTTTCTCCCCCCCTGCTTTCCCCCCTGCTTCATTTTCCCTTTCAAGATCATCAATCATTATTTTAGCCTCAGAAAAATCAAACCCATCTGTTTCCCAGGCTCCTGAGCGCACACTGTGATAGCTCATGCTCCTCAGCTTGGTGTACCCCCCATGACATGGGCAGGGGCTCCATGGAGGAGACCAAAGCTTGGGCATTGAGGCACCATCTCTTCACCTCTGGCCACTACACAGCTCTCACATGGACCCTCCCCTCCTGCACAAGTCACCATGTGTATGTTTGCACCTCAGTTCAAAGTGGGATGGACTTGTTTCAAGCAGTTGATGGGATGCTAGAACAGATATATGTACACAGATATAAGTGCAGAGCTCCTGAAGCAAGGAAATCAAACTAGTGGAAACCCTGCAGCTGTTTCCCTTCCTGAAGACACCAACAGCACATTTAGATGTGTTCCAGCATCTTCTGCCCATCAGGGCATCTCCTTTCCTAGGCACAGCAGAGGTTGGCACCTCCAACAACCTTCAGGGGGCCAGAAATTCAACTCCTGCTCCACCTGACATCCATGGTACAGCCCAGCCACAACACAACGCACCGAATCCTACAACCCAACCCAAACCCAAAGACCCAACCTAGCTGCAATCACAATACATGAAGCATCCCAGTCTGTTGGGGATCAGAGGGGAAAGGGCTGGAGCCAGCCAAGCCGTTTAAGGAACACTGCTAGAAAAGCCAACACTGGAGCACTGAACTATTCCACTTGCTTTCAAATCTGGCCATCACCTGCTGACATGACACAAATCCCTTCTGCAGCACTGCAAGCAAAGGCAGGTGGGTGGTGGGCTCCCCGTGTGCTCACTGCCATGGCTGGGTATCAACCACAGCCGCTTTTACCGTTCTTTACTTCTCTGTCATCCTCAAATCCCATTTTTATCTCAGCTAAATGAGATACATCCAAACCCACAGGCTCCTGGGGAGGGGACATGCTGCTTCCAGCCATAACATGAACAGGGAGTCATCTTCTGTTTCAGGGAGCCAGCTAAACTTTAAAGGGATTAGAGGGGAACTGCTCCCTTCCCATCTCCCTCCCTTGCTTGAGCATCTCTAACTTAATGATCTGGGTGCCTCGTAAGGATGAGGTTTTATTTTTCAATGAACAATTGCCTGTCAGGAAAATGCAGATTTGATGAAGCTTAAGTGTTTTGTGGGATTCCATCAATTACAGCTCACAAATTCATTGGGAAATTAGGAGAGCGTTTCATTTTGACAAGGTTGAAATGGTTTGCTTTCCACCGCCTAATTTGGCTTTCATTTCAGACTCTACACTGGGATAACGCAACGTGTGACATAAAGTTCCAGATGACAATGTTGGAATTGAACATTTCTCACTCCTTCAGAGAAAGGAGATGCTTTGAACCAAAAGATTCTGGAGTTTTCACCCAGTTTCCCCCAGGAATATCAGTTCTCAGCACCACCCACTTCCTTTTGAGGTACAACCCACCCCCCATGGTCCCTAAGCCACCTCTGGGTGACTTGTGCTGGAAGGAGGAGATGGGAGCAACTGTCCTTCTCCTTCACTTCTAATCCCATTTCTCCCTGAACAGTTACTCTCTTAAATGAAGCCATTTCCCTTCCCCGCTCTGCAGCAGCCAAGGAACAGCCCATCATTTTGATGTGGAAAAGAGCAAAAGGAAAGGATTAGCTCCAGACAGGCTGTGTTAAGGTTAGGTGCCTGTGTGGACCATGCCAAGTTTCTCCTTCTGTATCTATAAAGGCTGGGACCAGTTCCACATCAATGTCACCGTGGGCCACAACTTCATTAAGAGACTCTCGGGTAGTAGATGCTCTCCCTTTTGCATACTGCTGAGCCCAAGAAACCCTCCTGCCTAATGGGCTGACCTTGTGATCGTGGAAAAGAGCAGTTCAGATGGTCCTTGAAGGCAAAATACACCTTCTTCTCACTCCACTTAGAAACAAATCTGTGCTAGAGGAACCTCAGCTTGAGAGCAGGATGATCATCAGCAGGATTTCGTGTCTGTGCAGAATAGCAGCACCCACCTTGGTGGGCTCTCCTACCTCTTCCTGGGACCTCTCCCAAGATGCGATGGAGCCAACATCTTTGGGCTTCTATAGCACAAATCACTTCCTTCCAAACTAAAAGACTAAGTCACCAACACCTGCAAGCGTCACCCCTCTTATTCCCTTGAGGCTGCAATCCTGCCTTGCGGGGGCTCTCAAACAGGCACAGCCATGGGGTAGCAGACGCAAGCAACCTTCTCCCGGGGTGGATGAGAGGATTGGCATCAGTGAGTGAAACCATGCTGAGAGACAGGTGGGGAAACCTGAATTAAAGCCGTTTTACAGGTGTTCCTTCAGTCCCTCAGGGCCAATTCACAGGTTTTCATCTTGAATTATAAATTACCAACACATGAGGGTTAAGCACTTCCTCTCCTTCAGCATCCTCCCTCCGGGCTGAGCAGCTACTGCTGTGCCAGTAGAAGGGAGCAACAATATCTACATATATATATATCAATATATATTCTCCTTTACTGGCAATAATCAGACTTATTCCTTCAGCACACTTAATCCTGCTTTACTGTGATCCCTGCAAGGCAGCATGGAGCACATTGGACTCGATGTGCAGAGAGGTTTAGAGAAGCTCGCTGGGATTTTGTTTTCTTGGGATATTCCATAGACCCAACAGCAATTCTAGGAAAAGCAGCACAGAATCAGGTTTTCTAGAGCTTGGGGACTGCGTTGTTACGTTTCAGGTGGGGCTTAAAGGCAAGGCTCCAGTTGGGAATGCCAAGGTCTTTGCAAGGTTGCAGCTCATCCTTAAAGCTCCCCAAATGAAAAAGGCCTCCGATAAGAAAAGAACTGCAGGAAGCCTTTAGGCATTAATGCCATCTACTGGGTACACGTCAAAACAACACAAAAGCCATGAGCTGAGGGGGGAAAAGGGCCCATCCCCATGTGAAGTATAGCATGGAAGTTGGGGACGGCTCTGCAGAGCCTTTGGGGCCTTGTAGGTGATACCTCGCATGTAACTATGCAAAGTGAGATCCTCTTCTCTCCTTCCTAAGCCCAATGAGAGCGTCCTCAGAGATGCTCCACCATGAGCTGCATCAAACCACCCTCCACCTTTTAACCAAGTCTTTTAAAGCCAAACAATCAGGTAATGGCAGAGCCCACGCTGCCCAGAGATAAATGCATCCCCAAGTCCTAGCAGAATTACTGGAAGCCGTATTAAAGGCCCGGAGAAGCTGGTAACAGATGAGATTATATATAAAAGGAATAAGAAATCCTTGAGATTTGTGCTGCTCCCTGGTTGAGCTGCTGGGCTCCAGCTCTGCTGTGCATTAATGGCTTACAAGGCTGCCTGTATATTTTATGCTCAGTACCTGTCTGGAACATTTGTTGGCTTTAGCCTTGATTGATGAACCCCTGATTATGTACTTCTGTGGTCCTCAGCAAATTAATACACTGTTGAATGCTAAAGATTAACAACACGTCCTGATTTGCAAAACACTGTCCAGAGTAAAGCTGGAGCAAACCTAGTGCTAAAATTAGTAGGCAAATGCTCCCTGAACTCCATAAAAAGGGGAGAGCTTAATTAAATTACATCCCGCTAGTGCCCACAGCACTTACCAAATTGGCAAGCGGAGTTCACAGCAGTTCAGCTCTAAAACTAACTGATAGCCCCACAACGACCCCATCCCTGCTCGCATTGGAAGCGTGGCTCGCACCCAGCAGGCTCCAGGAGCAGGGCTGGGATGAGGAAGGGATATATTAGGCAGTGCAGAAGGTACCAAAAAGTCACACACTGAGGATGCAGCAAGCTCCAAAATGCAGCGCCCATCAGCTATGACTTAACACCAAGAGCATGACACAGGGCTGGGGGCAGCACTGCTTGGCACCCATTAGGCTTCTCTCCAGACAATGGCCATGGATCATGGTCAGAAACATGGGACAGTGTTCTCCCGATCTCTGTTCCCTGTTGCTTGAGTCCTACAAGCAGATGGTGAGCATAAAACAGGGTTTGGAATGCTGGGAGAGATGGAGCACTGTGCCTCTGGTGCCAGCGCCATGGGAAGCAGGGAGAGATGTGGACCGCTGTTGAAATGCAGAATTATCTCCAAACTTCCCCCAGGATGCTCATCTCTGCTGTCCTCAGCCTGCAGCTGAGACTGAGGAGCTGGGGAGGCTTCACCCCAGAGCTTCACCCCATAGAAGGGTTGTGGAGAGGGGCAGAGCAGCCTCATGCTCCTGCAGTGGGGAGAAAAGGGGGTGAAAAGCAGAGGGAGGAGAGATGAGCATCTCTGCAGTTATCTCCTGTTCCCATTGGATGCATAGCCCTGGGAGCAGGAGGACAGGGGATTCCCTGGTCCCCATGTGTCCCCTCTTACCCATGGCTCCTGGGGAGGGGATGTACTCAGGAGAACAGCTCCTGCTGCTTCTCCATCCTCCCCTGCTGCCTGCTGTATACAGTTTATCCTCAGCATAAAGCCTCTGTTAGGCATTACAGAACAGGGGGTTATTCTCCCTGAGTGACACAGGTTTCAATTTCCACCTCTCCATGTGCCACGTGGAGCTCTAGGCCTGCAATTTATTGACAATTTCAATCTTAATATACCCTGACTTCTAAAAAGAGGCATCTCTTCCCCAGCGGCACAGGGAGATTGAGTCCTGATTGCTTCTGACAGCGTCTGGGAGACACGTTGGCGTCGAGAGCAAAATAACACCAAAAATAGGGGGGAACCTCCCCCAAATAGAGTAAAAAGGAGGCTGGAAAAGGGAATAAAAGACAACGGGAAAAGAAAAGAGGAAAAGGAGAGGAGCACAAGGGGGAGATGGCACCAGGTGCTGCTGGTGACACATGAGGCTGTCGTGCTAAATGGCCTTAACAAGCAACCGGAGAAGGGGATAATGAAAATGCCACCCCAGGGACAGCACCGCTTCAGCCTGACCTTTCCCTGTGCCGCATGTAAACACCTTCAATAAATAAAGAGACACTTAATTCCTGCCTCTGCTCATGTGGGAGGGATGGGGCAGTGGGGCTCAGCCTGCAGAGAGAAGGGAAAGGGCAGAGGTTTGGGGGGCTTTGGAGCAGCAGGGAGGGGTTTGGAGGGCAGTGGAGTGAGGGGCAAGCTCTGGATCCCTCACTGTGGTCACCACCAGCTTGGCAGGCAGGAGCTCCTACAACAGGCAGACAACAAGGGATGCTCCGGGTTTCCCTTACCTTCCCCATGCTCTGCCTCCAAGTGTCAGTGTCATAGCAGACCCACACCACCTCCACACACAGGGAATCATAGAATCAATCAGGCTGTAAAAGGTCTTTAAGATCATGAAGTCCAACCTTCACCCCAGGAAGTGGTGATGCTGCTGTCATGGTGAGATGGGGTAGAGCAGGGAGAGCTGCTGAGCTCTGCTGCTCCCACCTGAAGCACAGTGAAACCCCTCCATACATCAAGAGCTTGGAACATTTCAGAGCCTCTGCCCAAAACTAATGGCCTAGGGTCTAATAGGTCTCTTGGAGGGGCCTCAGTAGATTGACTAGCAAGACAGAAGCATGTTCAGAAACAAATCTAAGCTCTGAGGGTGTCAGAGGGGCCTAGAGCCAGGGAGGATGGGGAGATGCTTCATCTTCCTCCCATGCTGGGAAGCACAAGGCAGGATTAAAAGCAAGGCTGCTTCCAGCCTGTGCTCTCTTGACAAGCAGGAAAATGACCATCAGCCTCAAGCCTTTCTCTTTTGCTCATCTGAGCCCCCAGGCTGCTTCCCTGAGGTCCTTCAGACATATGTGATCTGCTATGAAGGCCCCAGAGAGGGGGAGAGCCCACCACCAGCACACACAACCCCTTGGCCACATCCCTGGGGAGGGACAGGCAATGTCCCCCTCTGCTTTGCCCCCCAAACAGACACCAGCCTTGGATGAGCACCCATGTACCTACCACACAGCCCGTGGAGTCCACCTTGCGATCCGAAACGCACTTGAAGTTGCGGGTGCAGCCACCGTTGTTGCGGGAGCAGTCCCGGACTGGTCCGAAGGAGGAGAGCAAGTCATTGATGGTTTCAAAGTAGGTGGACAGCATTGCTTCTTCCCTTGGAGAGAAAAGGCACCGTTAGGGCTAGCAGGGAGCTGGGAACACATAACATTGGTAGGGGAAGCCATAAAGAGAGCTGCTCTGGTAAAATCACGGCATTCCAATTAGCAAAACCAAGTCAAAGGAAGCAAGCTTCCCAAGAGGATTAAGGCTCTGTGCTTATACTGTATGTAAGAAGCTTGCTGCGTAAGTGACATCCTTGATGAAAAACAACCAGTTATGGGGTTTCAAAGATACTATCTACCATTTCCATGCAAACTAGCAACAGAGATACTTCATTAATAGCCTGGAGTTGTGTGTGTGATTACAATCCCATACTAGACAACAGCGAATCCACAACACTGAAACTCCTCCTGGACATTTCACAGCTGGGCCAAGCCTCCCTGAGCACCCATTCCTCATCCATCACCTGGGGACACTGCCAAAGCTGGAATTCCACAGGAAACCTGGTTTTGCACCAAGATGGGGATGGGGCGGCTCATTCCCGTGCTTGGCTCTGGGGGACCTGGAGCAGGGGATACAGGGATGGCGACAGCTCTCTGCTGCTCTGCTCCAGCCCGTGATGGCTCTGCAGAACCCCTGGCATGGCCATGCTGTGACAGCCCTCTTAAGCAAGAGAGAAGCGTAAGAATAAGAGAGCCCTGTGCACAGCAGATTCTGTCTGTGACAAAGCATTCAGGCACTTTGCCTTCTGCTGGGTTCCTGCAAAGGGAACGCAGATGCTTGTCAAGAGCTTTAAGCATCTCCAAGGTATCTGTCATCTTCAAAGCACATTTTATATATGAACCTCTACTTGCAATCCATCTTGGCCAATAGATTCCATCATCCTCTCACCAACAGGACAAAGAGATTAAGCCAAGGTCACAGAACAAGTCAGTGATGGAAAAGGACTTGACCTCCGCAAGCTACTGATTAGATCCTTATACACACAGGACTGCAAATAAACACTGACCCTTCTGACCTTAAAATAAGTCCTGAAGCGATGCCAGGAGTCACAGGTCTCCCCTGCTCTCCCATCAGCACCTAAGCAGCCACACAGTGACTCAATGCCTGGTGCTGGTCTCCCTGTTTCGGGGTGGTTTTCATTTGATAACCCCATGCTTGGCAATGAAACAGTGGTGAAGGAATATTCAGCAGCCCCTAAGGACCACAGCGTTGCTGTCTGGTACGAGCACTGCATTCTCCATCAGCAGAGGGACCCTGCATGCACACACAGTCACACTCATGCACACAGCCTTGCCAACACCAAATGCTCCTAAAAATCATGAGTCAGGCATTAAAAATATATATATAATGAGATTGGCGTAAAAATGATGAGATTTTAAAATAAATCAAGCACTGGGTGGGTTGGGTTTTTTCCTTGCCTACATTTGCCTTCTGCTTTCTGAGCCTTTAGGGTATAATCAAGCTTTTCCCTGCAAACTAAAGGGCTAGAAACTACCCAGGCACCAAACCCAAAGATGTAAACCCCCGTGCAGTATGGAAGTCATGACGTGGCAGCTTCCAGATCTCCAGGCAATCACAGGATTCCAGAAGCTGGGACTTTTAACCAGGAAAACACCATAAATCCAAGAAGAATTGGCACATCCCAGCTTTAGGGAGGCAGATGGAGGGCAGCTTCTCTGCTACCATGGATCAAGGTGGATGAGGCGCCTCAGCACAGCAATAGCTCCATGCCCTTCGTGATGCCTCTGGCTGCATCATTACCCCACATAGCAAATTAATGTCTGCACTGTCTGCTTTCACCCCAATTAATGCTTCCCAATTTCCCTCTTGGTGATCAAGCTTCCAATATTCCCCCTTTTCTTGGCCCAGCTCCTAGATTTTCCAGCATATTTGGAGCTCAATCTCCCTCTTGTCCTTTCTTGGTGATGTTTCAAATATCTTTAGAGGCCCTTTTCTATTAGCACTCTGCTCCCACCAGAATCTGCAGCTCCTCTGAAGTGAGGGAGTGAGAACAGCAGAATACATTAGATCAGGGCATGTATTTCTGCTGGAGAGATGACGGGGAGAGAAAGGGCGTATTAGCTACTACCCAGAGTATTTACTAACCAAAAAACACTGTTTATTAATGTAGGGAGAATTATTTAAAACACATGACAACCCCTCTGCCGCCCACCCAGAAAGCTCAGCCCCATCTGGTCCTTACAAGGGGTTTCTCATCGTAGGTGGACTGAAAGGAGAACTGTGCCCCTGTCCTCCATCCCGGCTTTTCCATTTGGGTACCAAACAACCAGACCTTCCTGCAGTTCCTGCTTCCCTGAAAGGAGATAAGGAGCTACAGCTGCCTTAGGTGGTGGAAAGGAGACTCTGGGGCTGGATAAGGGTGGCTTTGGGAGGGCAGAGGATGGGAAGAGAAATCTTGCTCTTCAAAATCACGCCTGGAATAATGGTGACCCCTGACAAAGCACGGGCAGGAGCTGCCGAGCTGGGATGAGCCATTAAGCGTATTAAAGTATTAACCTCCCTGTAAGGTGGGTCAGTGGAGCCAGAGGGAAGCATTCAAGTGTCACCTGTGAGAGGAGAGGGGTGATGCTACTGCCTGCGGATGGAGAGAGGCTGTTTGACCAGATCACTTCGGTGTCATTTGTTGTTAGATCAGAGGAGCATCACTTTGACACGGCGCACTGACAAGGGGGATGGCAGCAGATGAGAGGGCTGCTGCGATGCTTGGAGCGAGGTGGGAGTAAGCTTTGCTTTCACAGAATCACAGAACGGTTTGGGTTGGAAAGGACCTTAAGATCATCCAGTTCCATCCCCCTGCAAGGGGCAGGGATGCCTCACAGTAGACCGTGGCACCCAAGGCTCTGTGCAACCTGGCCTTGAACATTGCCAGGGATGGAGCATTTACCACTTTCCTGGGCACCCTGTGCCAGCGCCTCAGCACCTTCACAGGGAAGAACATCTTCCTTATGTCTGAAATGCCTAACCCAGAGGGGCTTCGATGGAGGCACTGCCGAGACTCTGGCACTGCCAGCCTCAGCGGCTACTTTCAATTGGAGGGGATGAAGAGCAATAATTAACAATCCACTACCCGTGATGACACAGGGATAACCATCACAGAGCAGATGACTTCCTACCCCTGCCCACCCCTCCCTGCTGCTGTACAGGACCACAGCCCTCATCCCCAAATCTCAGAGCTGGAGAGAAAGCAGTGCTGACAAGGCAGGAGCAACAGAGGCATCCGACCGCCACTGCCCAGGCATGCCACATTAGACCAGCACTGATGGATGAATCACCTTCCCTGCAGTAACAAGCTCCCTGCGAAAGAACAGCTCTTTTCTCTTGTTCTCCATCTATCCATATTGAATTTCACTGAGTAACCCCCGGATCCCATCTGACAAGGCAGGATGGAGAAGTCAGGCTCTGCAGTTCATGGCATGCCTGGAGCACACTGGAGAGCCAGGGGAAGCTGCTGGTGTCCCTGGGTGGACACAGGCACTGAAACCATAGGGACCAGGCAGGGCTCAGCACTGGTGGGATGGGGCAAATCCCCACCATCCTGAAGCAGATGCCAGGTCCTATCAAAAAGGGCATTTTGGAGCGAGCAACATAATTTCTGGTGCTAGATTCTCTCCAGAAATAGAGAACTAACATGCAAGCACACGCACATGCTATTTCTTTTAACGCTCCAGCCCTCTCAAAGACACATGCAAACACCCAAATGATACACTTGCAAATGAAATGCACTCCCCTCCCTACCAGCACCCACTGATTACATCCCCAGCAGCAGTAAAACCATCTTTTTTAACAACTTCTATTGCCACCAATGGTCAGTGTCGTGCACAACAGCAGGGCTCTGCCTGAGCTTGTACAGCTCCCATGGTGCAGACCACAGCACCCATCCTCACCCATCACCAACCTCACCTCAGTTCCCTTGAAAATCCCTTTCTCCATCCTCTCCCCTTGTTGCAGGCCCTCATTAATGAAGCAGATTCAGTGACAAATATCACTGGGGGTTATTTATTCATGAAATACCAACACCATGCAACTCTCAAAGCCTCCAAAGCACTCATCTCAATAAGCTCAGAGCACCACGGTGCCTGTTCTCTCCATCTCATCCTGGAAGGGGATTAGTGGATGTTATCCATTCAGCTGCCCCTTTTTATTGCCTGCTAATGGTTATAGACTTTGGTGTCTTACAAAGTTAACCAGCACTGAGAGAAACAATCAGATGTGAGCTGGGGACTAAGCCAGCGCTGCTCTGACCATCTGCTCCCCTGAGCTGTGTTTGGAGAGGGATCAAGAGGAGATTTGGGGGTCCTGAGTTTCTAGAGATGGGGCTCAACAGCAGCAAAAGGTGTGAGACTGCGCCAGCTGCTTCACCCCAAAGGAGGGACCAGTGCAGAACAGGGACCCAAACCCACCCAGGGCAGCCCAGGCAGGACACCTCATGTCCAGCACCTTGCGCTGCTTCCTGCTTCCATTGGCAAGACCCCTCTCATCAGTAGCTTCAGAGCTGATGCACTTGTAAACCAGGACACAGCATTTTATACCCAGATTCTGCATTTTTCAGCTTGGCTGAACAATTTTAACCAGCTCTGGCCACAAAGCATCTGCTGCACTGCGAGGCTTGAGAAAGAGCTGGTCTGTTCGCTGCAGAGAGCACACTCAGAGAGGTGTCTCCATGCACAGAGACCCTGTCATGTGCAGCTAGGGGTTAAACCTGGATGTCCTCTGCCTCCACCCTTCTTCCCTGCCCCATCAGGTCATCTCTGATCTGGCTTTGCCCTCTGCCTTTGCCTTGTGGATGCTCGCATGGAAGCAGTGGCTGTTTTCCCTTTCTAGTCCCCATTATGGCCCCATCCAGCCCTGAAAGCTGAAGTTTAGCTCCTGTCCCTCTGGGACAGCTTCCAGGGAAAGCTGTATTTTTCCTTAGGGAAAAATGCCTCCAAGGCAAACACAGCCCTAGACCTGCAACAGCTCAAATCCATGTCCATGTGGCGGGTAGATTATTTCCTCCCTAACAAATCCTCTCTCTGAGCATCACCTGTACTCTCACCTACTTACTCCTCTCCTGTCTTCCTCTGCTCCTTTTCTCGCTCACATCTCTTTTCCTCCACTAACCCCCCACCTTCCTCTGCTAATCCAGCCAGCACTGCAATCATTAGTGAGGTTGCCAAACTCTTCCTCGAGTTTCAGAGTAAACTGCTCAAAGATATTAATGCCGTCAGTGGAAGTGGGACCTGGCTGAGCCTTTTTGCTGTGCAAACGGTTCTGCCTCTGTCAGCTGGAAACTTCTTTCCCAGCCACGAACTGCAAATACTGGGTGGAAACCAGCGAGCTGAGGAGGGAAGGCGCTCTCAGCTGCAAGCTTGAAATAGCAAATTGGAGGGGATATTGTAGATCAGAGCAGAAGCGAAGTTAACCCAAGCCCTTTGTCCTGGGCTTTGTGCCCTGCAGCCCTTGGGCTTGTTAAGGCTGGGAAGAGCTCAGTGTGCTCAAACAATGCCTAGCAAAATTCATCAGAGCAATGGGCACAAAGGATTCGATACATGTACCCCAGCCCAGGGTGTACTGCAAGATTCACCAGCACATTTTGCATAAGAACATTATTTAGAACAGCTAAAAAAACCTCAAATAGCATCCGTGAAGCTCAGCACTCAGGACTGAAATGCTGAGATTTGACCCAGGACCCACCATGCAGGACCCCCAGTGTCTCACAAACGTTAGTTTAGACTTACAGTGGCTGTACGCTGGGTAGTACCTTCTTCACACTAAGGATGGGGAGCCAAGGCAACAAGAGGTGAGGGTTAAAAGTGCTCACCACTGTTGAACGTCCAACTGGAGATGCTTTCAAAGTTATTTATAGGACTTTCAGCCCTTCCCATGCTCACGGCACAATTCCAACCGGGTCTGACTGCACCACAGGCTCAGCTGCTCTGTATGGAGCACCATGCAGTAGAACACCCCAATTATGGTGAACGTGTAATAAAAAGTCACCTGAGAAAAGTGGTCTCCAACTTAAAAGCATCAGAATATGTTTTTTTTTCAGAATTTCAGCCCTTTTTCATTCTGTCTGCAGCAAGAGACCATTCTCTTTATAGCTCTCTCCTGCACCCACTTCAGGTGGTAGATGCAGCCTGTAGTAGATGGGTTACCATGCCTGTAGTAGATGCAGCAACCATCTCCTATGGTGCCAAACCATGAGCTATCTCCCGAGCAAGTCCATCTGTGCATTGACCAAGCTGGGATACTCTGGATCTCCAGCCCCACAACTGGAGGACCCAATGAGGATGTGACAGCTTCTAAGTCAGTCTGTAACTCTGGCACATTTAAGCTCACATCCTCAATCAGGTTTCTTAGCTTAGTGCATGAAGATGTGTTTGCATGCTCCAGATTTATTACTTCATGCAGAAACCCCCAGTTTCTGCCCAGCACATCCATAGACTCTCTTCAGCCACACTAATAGTGCTGGGAGGCTTGAAGAAAAGCCGCCACTGGGTCCTAAACCAGGAGAAATCCTTACTTGAATAACATTGGAGAAAGCATTTCAATGGAGTTACACTGATGTAGCACAGCCGATGAGCTGCTTACTATGAATTTTCTGGGTAATCTCACTGCTTGCGGTGATACTGTAATAAACACTTGCAAAGATGTTCTCCCCAAACCCTTGTGGTTCCAAGTGTGAAAAATTCCCTACCAAGCATCAATAATTTGCTGGAGAATCAATAAACCCTCCCCTATTGCTTCACCAGAGCATTCTGAAGCTCACCTCAGCAACCAGAAAGGAGATTAAAGCAAAACCAAACACACCAGAAAAAAAGGCGAGCTTGGAAAGCCCATGGCATGCAGCACACATCCCAGGGGATGCCGGGATTCTACACTCCATTGCATCCCCCTTGGAGGCAGCACATCTGTCATGTGAAGGACCAGGATGCCACAGATGAGATAGAATCATGGAATCATAGAATCATAGAATGGTTTGGGTTGGAAAGGACTTTAAGATCATCCAGTTCCAACCCCCTGCCATGGGCAGGGATGCTTCACACTAGACCATGGCACCCAAGGCCCTGTCCAACCTTCCAGGGATGGGGCATTTATCACTTCTCTGGGCACCCTGTGCCAGTGCCTCACCACCCTCACAGTAAAGAACTTCTTTCTTATATCCCACCTGAACACATCATTTTAATTATAATTTAAATAGTTTTAATTTAATTCTAAATAAGATAGCTTAAATTCATTTGTCCTTCTGTTTCAAGGAAGCATCATGGTTAAGGCTTTAGCCCTGCTTGAGCCCAAGGCAAATGCAGACAGTGCTGGCTCAGTCTCCCAGGCAACCTCAGCATCAGGAGGTGCAAGAATAGGGACATGAGTCTTAGTAGGGATGATGAAGCACGGTCAGTAGATGTGCTGGGAGTTAGAGGTGTCAGCATCTGCTTTACCAGGGCTTGTAATGGATCCCAAATTCAGCAGGTTGCCTCTCCTGTGTGGTGGTGGTAACTGTTAGGATGCTTCTGTGTGTCAGGCACCTGGACAGCAAAACGTAAGATGAGGTGGGATGGGATTGGATGGGATTTGGTGGGATGGGACAGGCCAGGGGCTTGGAGCACAGCAAAAAAACCCATGATAAGCACACAGGACCACCAGACAGTAGGAGAAAGAACACTGCCAATTATCATATCCCACACTGACCACCCTGGCCCATCATGGCAAAAGGGATGGGCATGACCCTACCTTCCCAAGATCCCATTTTCAGTGTATTTAAGATTCAGCCTTCCCAGCCATTTTCAAATCATAGAATTCCAGGATGATTCCTGCTGGAAAGGACCTTGAAACTCATCCAGTCCAACCCCTGCCATGGGCAGGGGCACCTTCCACAAGAGCAGCTTGCTCCAAGCCCCTGTGTCCAACCTGGCCTTGAACACTGCCAGGGATGGGGCAGCCACAGCTTCTCTGGGCACCCTGTGCCAGCGCCTCACCACCCTCACAGGGAAGAGCTTCTGCCTAAGAGCTCATCTCAGTCTCCCCTCTCTGGATTAAAGCCATTCCCCTTGTCCTATCTCTGTTACAATGTCTCCCCTTCTCCAGGTTTTTCTTGAGGTCCCAGGCTTTATCCTCTTATCTGTATCTTCTTTGGAGCCTCAACAGCCACATCCCATCACGTCTCAGAGGCTCATTGCCCTGTCACACCGCACCAGGCAAATGTCCTCTCTCTGCACGTTTTCTACCTGCTCCTCATTAGCTTCATTAGGAGCTAATTCTTCAAGGTGAGGATGTGACTCTCCCCATTTCCAAGGTGTCAGCACTGACAGAACTACTTCCCTCCTTCCATACAATCACAGAGCCCAAGCTCCCTCCTGCTACTACCACAACTGCTCCCAGCTCATGTTTTCAGCTTCAGAGGAGCCTGTTTCCCTCTGCTGTGTTACCACCAGCCAGAGCCAGACATACCTAATTCAGCTTCATTAACATTAGTTATTAAGTTATGAATCACACAGGCTCAGATGAGCCTGACCCATCCCTTCCCCTACGCTGCTCCTCCAAACTTCAGCTGCAAAGAAAAGCTTTATGATGTGAAATCTAAAGGATAAAGACATGGCAGCAAACCAGAAAAGCAAAGTTTCAACACTTTAAGTAGCAAAATAAGAGCAAAAAAGATCATTTAGCCCATGCGGAACACAAAGCTCCAGGCTCAGTGAGGAGTCACCAAGCCCCTCGCACCATTGCAATCACCAATAAACACCTTTTGGTGAGGGGTTTTAGGCAGCTCCAAACATAGGAATTCCAACAGTTAGTAGTGGTGGAATCTGCTCGTTCAACATGCAATCAATAGTAGCAGTATGTATTAATTGACAGCAATTGCACACTCATTAACTCACAGAGTAATATGTTTATCCAACAAAACAGATCACGCTATTGGGGTGGGGATTATCAGGAAAAGCAGTGATGCATAATTAAAACACACATAGATGAAATGTTCAAATGACTTCTCTCTACTGCTTCATACTCCCACTAGCTCAGCTTGCCCAGCAATTCCTTACATCCCATCCTCTCAAGACCATCACTTTCTTATTTGTAAATACATTTCTGGCTTCGATATAGGAAGAAAAAGCAACTGGAGGGTATCTTTTATGCTCAGAGGTAATGTGGTGATAACATAGAAGGAAAATCTGCACAGGAAGGGAAGTGAGAGACCCCAGGGAGGGTTCGTGGCTTGTCACGGCTGAGCTGCTCTGAGGCAAGCAGACCTCACCAATGCTGCTGGCAAGACCTTCTGCACACTGCATGTGAGGAGGCATCTAACACCCCTACCAGCTTAACACTGACCACAGAACCATGTTGTGACCCAGGGCAGGGATCCTGGAGGACAAGCAAGGCCAGCCCGATGCCAGATCCTCCACAAGGAAGCAGCATGGGCTCTGCTATTATCCCCACCTTGCAAATAACTGCTTGGATGCATCCCGGCCTTTCCCACAACCCTGCCACCCAAATCCAGAGCACCCACAAATGCAGCATCCCATGGTTAAATTTAGAGGGAGCAAAGCTCTCCATGGGGATGCCACGTCCAGGCTATCTCTGCCTGGATGCTGGGATCTCAAACGGTAACAAGGATCCTGCAGAGCGTCTGCTCTCCAACACAGACCCAGACCAAGTCTCCAAGGAAAGATAGGATGGGCACTGCAAAGCTGGTGAGACATCAAGATCTATCAGGCATCCCACAAACAGGAGCCACACAATACAGATACACACAAGTCTGTGCATACAGAAGTATAATAAAGGAAATTAGAAAGGTTCCAATATCACGTACACAAAAGTTAAGCAAATGTGAGAACTGCAGTTGCCAGGGCAACTTTAATGCAGTCTTTGGTAATAACGCACTTTGATGAAGGTGTTAATTGCAAGACCACATACAAGAGGGTTATCTGAAAGACCTCTCTCTTCAGACACCAAAGGTGCTGTGCTGTACCCTCATACCTTTGGATGCCTAACACAGTCCGGAGCTCAACATTTAGGCATCCCAAAAACCATCTCTGGGTACATATGAACATCCACAGGCTTCTCAGCACCCCAAACCCAACTTCATCTGCAGCTTCTCTGCATCATGTTTTCTTTTTGTTAAAGGTCACACAGCTCCTACTTTATTGTACTTGGATGCTGCTCTGCACGTACAATTACTCGGCTCCTCATGGGTTGCTTATGCTCTGCTCGACACCAAAAAAGCAGCAGTATTTCCAAACCAATAAAGTGATTAAGTTCCCAATCTCCCTGTTATCATCCCCACTTTACAGATGGGGAGCTAAGGCCCAAGGAAAGTAATGTAAAAAACCATCCCCTACATTACATGCACCAAATTTGAGACATTTAGACTTGATTTTTCAGAGTGCTTAGCATTAAATGACACCTCCCCTGCTCAGAGCACAGCTCTCATTGACTCTGGTTGAAGTTTTTTACAGCTCCACATTAATGCAGATCATTCCCAGAGCAGGTTCAATGGCTGCGCTGAGCGAGGCAAAGGTGAAAAACTAGGATATGATCATGTCATTAAAGACGGTTCCAAAATGGATGTGCACACAGGGGCTGCCTGAGGGCTGCACAGCAAACTGACCCTGGCACCTCCTGGCTTGGGAGTTTTGCAAACTTGATAATGTTTGCTAAAGAGGAGCTTAATGGGAGTTTTATTCTGGGCAGGGAGGACAGGGAAGGTGTTCCCTCTGGAAACAGGACATTCGGCAGCAGCAGTTGCAGGATGGAGCATCACTCAGCCTTCTGCAAGCACAGTTCTCCCTGGGCAAGCTCCTACCTGCCCGCTCACCATCCTCTTCCCCCCTGATCCCAGTACAGCCCATTCCTCTCCCCCATTCTCCCAGTTTCCCATCCCCGTTAGACCCAAACTCTATTCTGGGGCAGCTGCTGTATCCCTCAGCCAGCATTTCAGAGCAGGGATGCTCGGCCGTGAGGATCACTGCCGACTCGCTGCTGAAATCAAACAAGGCTTCACACTGTGTGCACTGATTCAAGTTCTTCAAAAGCACTTTTAAGCTGCCCAAATTAAGGTGGTTCTTTGCTTGTCAAAAGAGAGACCCTCCACAAAACGTCTGCCTCGATCCCCTGCTACAGTTTTGCCTGGGGGAGAGAAAGAAATCTTAGCAAAACAAGCAATCGAACAAAAGCCTAGACAGAAGGCTTGGGATCTCTCATCATTACTTATTAAAGGCTGAAAACATGAGATGGGTCAGGCCACCCCAGAACCAGGCCCTGATTACAGCCCTGCCAGGGCTGGTTCAAATAAAACCACATAGATTCTATGCAGCATACTAAAAAATGGCATTAATCTCAATAATGTGATGAGCTCTGGGCATCTCCTTGCTACCTCTCCCATAACCACTCACAGCACAGCTCCGATCAGATCCTAGAGAGGAAGTGAGCATCCATCCACCTTCCCCTTGTCTTTGCCTTTCTAATTATCCAGCAAACCAAGATTTCAGGTCACTGCTTGTTCAGCATCCCAAAGGGATGAGCTAATGGATTTTCCCATTTAAACCAGACATCTATTCCAGCCCAAAAGTGATCTTGGCTGTGGCAGTTCCCAGCTCTCCACCCTGCTTTCCCAGCCTAGAAATAGGGAATTTGCTTGCTGGTGGGAATGTTGAAGGGACAGACTGGAGCTGAAGGACCACAGCCAATGTGCTGGCTCCATCCCCTGCTCCGGTGCTCAGCCATGGGTATGCACAGCCCCCTTGGTGCTGCAGCCCGTCCGCAGCCCCACAGAGGCAAAGATGTCCTACAGTGCCCCACAGGTGCTGGGGGTGGCTCCAGTATAGGGTACAGCATGAGGGGCTGTATCTGCCTTCAGTCATCAGGAGCATTTTGCAATAGCCAGTTTAACAATCCCAGCATGGGGTTCAGACCTCAACACCCACATAGGCACCAACAAGCCACTGGGGTCTTCATTCTCTTTTACAGCCTATGAGGATATTATGGGCAAGTTCGCTGTTCTCAAGGGTGATTTCAGATCTGACTTTACAGCAGTTCATGAGGGTCACCAGGGAAAACTGGACTTTGCAGGGAAACTGGGAGAGAGAGAAGGTTACTCTTCAGCCCGTTGTTTGCCTGCACCCAGGCACTGGGATAAGCCATGTCCCAGATCCAGCCACTCTCATTACACAGTGATTGGGGCTTTTTTCAGGATACATATGAAGTGTTCAGATGTGGTGGTGATAAGCAGTTTAGAAATGCCAATAGAACGAGATTAGATAAATAGGAAACAGCCAGGGCTGCCGGATCAGTTATCCATGCTCTGATTTTTCACAGATGCTCCTATCGATCCACTGGGAACAGCGTTGAGTCCCTGGGTGCTGGGGATCAGCAATCTCCACACAGGCAGGGATGACTGCTGGGACAGCTGATCCCTGCCCCGGTAAGATGGATGCTGCAGGCAGGATGACCCATGGAGGAGCCCCTGAAGACGTCAGCAGTTCATCCATGCGGCTCCACCAGAATCCATCCAGCTGAACCCCCTGAAGGCCACAGATGGGTGACCTTTACCAACCTCTCTGCATCCAAAGGATCATATAGAATCATAGACTCAAACATGCTGGAAAAGCCCTTTCAGCTCATCCAGTCTGACCATTCCCCAGCACTGCCAAGGCCACCACTAACCCATGGCACTGAGGCCTCGTCTCCATGGTGTGTGAACCCTTGCAGGGACGGTGACTCCAGCCCTGCCCTGGGCAGCCTGTTCCAATGCTGAGCACCCTTTGGGGAAGGAATTGTTCCTCAGCTCCATCTGAACCTGCCCTGGTGCAGCTTGAGGCCGTTTCCTCTTGTCCCATCCCTTGTTCCTTGGGAGCAGAGCCCAGCCCCCTCCTGGCTCCATCCTCCTCTCAGGCAGTTGTAGGGAGTGATCAGGTCCCCCCTGAACCTTCTCTTCTCCATCTGAACCCCCCAGGTCCCTCAGCCGTTCCCCATCACACTGTGCTCCAGGCCCTGCACCAGCTCCATTGCACTTCTCTGGCCCCACTCCAGCACCTCAATGTCTCTCTTGTAGCGAGGGACCCAGAACTGAACACAGGATTTGAGGTGCAGCCTCACCAGTGATCAGTACAAGGGGGTGGTCACTGCCCTGGCCCTGCTGTATGGAGAAAGGCGTAAGAACCCATGAGAAGCAGAACTAGAGCTTTAAGGAGAACCAAACCCATGAGGTGTATTTTAGAAGCCACAGATGTGGGTCACTTCCTGGGGATGTATTTATGCATACATATATATATACACACAGCTTTGTTGCTATATATAGCACCTTCCATCAGCAATGCTCCCTGGCTTTGAAATTGCCAGGTGAGTGTCCGCAGACAGAGGAACTGAGGCACAACCAGATTATTTACAGCTCGTTCCCACAAGTCCTCTTTGAAGTTGGAATCCAATTAATTTTATACCTGGAGAGAGATTTGCATAGGGATTTTCCATCCATATGGGCAGGGTTTTCATAGGACTCAGCTCTTATCTAGGCACCCAACGCAGGTGCCCAGCATACATTAGTAGCTCCTCGGAGTACAGCTCAGTTTGCCACAAGGGCAGCACCCTCCTTGGTAAGACGTCGGTCACCAAGCACCTTCTGTGAGGACATCACCTCCATGGGTCTGATCTCCAGGAGTGAGGATGCTGCTGCCTTTGGAAGGGACCCATCTCTCCCCTGCCTGGAGATGTGGGCACCTCAGAGCAAATTATTTCCTATCATGAAGCAAAAGAGGGGTTTCTGCTGGTTTAAATCCATGAACAAGCTCAGCCCAGGGTCAGAGAGATGCCACTGTGGCACAGGGGAAGTGATGGACATGAGTGGCTGTAGGAAGGCCAGGAGCACCCTGAGCAGTAGCCAGATTCCATTAAATCACCTTGGTTACCACCTAAAACTGCACCAACACTGCTAGAAGGGTTTGTCTCCTATCTCCCCTGCAAAGACGGGCCACCATGGCAGCAAGCACAGCCTGGACAGATCTCAAAGCAGCTACACACTGTGCCCAACCTGCAAACACTTCGGGGCAGGAGCTGTATTTAGACCTGCACTCGGGGCAGGTCTCTTCAGTGCACTTCAATGAACCTTTCCTGATTTGCAGCCTCACAAATATCCCAGTGGAGAGGCAGGCACCTTTCCCACCCCATCACAAACCACAGCTCCCCGGAGTCCATGGTGTGGTGCCTAAAACCCTCTGCTCCAGGCGATAGCTGCAAAGCATCACCTTCAGACTTCAGAGGAAGAGACAGAGCTTCAAACGCACACTAAAGCCCCAGAGCCTCACGTTTCACAAACAAACAGCACCCCTGGGGATGGAGCGGGCAGCCGTGGCTGCAGCAGTGCCTGCCGGTAATGAGCTGACCCGCAGGCTCCCTCCTGGCTCTCCTGCTCCTGGGGTGATGCTGTGCATTTTTAGCCTTGCCTGCAGACATATCCTACAGCAGAGGCTGCGGAGCTGTGTGCAGGGCCAGGTGTGTTGATACAAAGTGGAAAAGCAGCATTTACAATAAGAAAAGGGAGGAGAATCTGGCAGCGAACTCTGTTGCATCCATTTTTGTTCCTGCTGAACCAAATTGGCTGCCATCAAAGTAAATGGCAGATGAAGAAAACATTGACTTTCTGCTTGGGTCAATAAACAAGACAGATTGAGTGGGGAGTTGAATGTGGAACTGGGAACATCATTATCTACCTGCAGAAGAGAGAGGGTTAAAGGCAAAGAGGCTGAAGCAGGGCACACTTCCATATCTCATGTAAAGAAGCTTTCACTTGGGAGCTCAGCTCTGGGAGGCAGGAACCATGCAGCTCTGCCACAGTTTGGGACTATGTTGTAAGACTGGGTCTGATGTGCTTGAAACAGAAGACCCCAGACCCAAATCCAGAGATAACAGAGGATTCCATTCCCTCAACTGAGCATCTGCTGGTGCCAATGGCATTTGCCTGGAGCTGGTGCAGAGCCTGCAGAGACTGGACCAGAAGGTCTTGGAGATGTCAAGGGTGGGATTCAGCCCACCCATCCCAAGGCAACCCAAGATCCCCCTGGGAATGGGCTCCTCCAAACTCAGTGGGGGATGATGCCCCTGCTCTAAAGGTTGTCAAGGATTGCAGCAAGAGCAGATTGGTGTCCTCAGCAACACAGACCAGGTATCTGATGATTAGGAAAGGCAGCCTCAGGAACCAGCTTAGATACAGATCTAAGGATTATCTAAGCTACTAAAGTGCAGTGAAATCAGTCCCAGCCTATTGCCCTTGGAACTACTTGAAATAGACTCCAAAGAGAGACTGAGGAGCCTGCTACTGGCCTTCCTGAGGAAAGAGAAGGTCTTGAGCTCACCCATAGCATTAGACAAAAGACCATTTAGGAGAGAGACAGAAATCCTCAACTACCGCAAAACCTCTTTGCACTTTGCACTGGCTTATACACCACAGACACCATAGGCAGGGACAACTTCCACTAGAGCAGGTTGCTCCAAGCCCCCTTCAACCTGGCCTTGAGCACTGCCAGGGATGGGGCAGCCACAGCTTCTCTGGGCAACTTCTTCACCAGCCTCCTCTCTCTCTATAATAATAACCCACAACCTGAAGCATCAATAAAGACCTGACGACACATTAAACCAGTGCTGTCATTAAACCAGCACCTTGCTAACACACAAACACAGACTGACTTCAAAGTTCAACTTAGAGCTCCTCACTGATACCAAGCAACCCAGGACAGACATCCTCCTTCTACCTGTAAATCTGCCTGCATTATTAAGCATGACATAAAGAATATATGTATGTATTACATCAATCCCTGAGTGGGCATTAAAAGCCCCACATCAAAGGTGTTTAGAAGAGCTGTGCCATGGCAGGAGGTACGACGGAAGAATCTGGGGCTGAAGCCTGCGGGCAGCTATGGGAGCTGCAGCATCACGGTGAAGGATATTCAGTTTGAACCTCAATTCACGGAGTGCAGGACATGGTCATCACTATTCCTGCCCGATTAGAGCTGTCAAAACCCATCAGGGGAAGTTTGCCTGCGAACCCGCTCTCCGGCTGCACGTTTATTAACAGGAGATTGATGGTAGGAGAAAAGAGGAGGGGGAAAGACAGATGAACATTCGCACACTGTGGGACCAGCCTCCTTCTCCTGCCCATCACATTTCACTCCCCACCTGCATTTAGTGTCTCTCTTAATTAAGAGCACACAGAAAGAAGCAAAGGCTTTCATGCTAATGGCCTGAGGAGGATACCCAGAATACAGTTTGCTTCCTCTGAAAGGCACCAGAGACAGACATACAGAGACATGTCCCTCCATGGTCCCAACACAAACCACCTCTGCCAGGGCAAGGAGCACTGGGTGAAGACCTGATGGGTGCCAGGAGCATCATCAGAGCCCATGGGTACAAATGAGAGCTGTGAGTATTGCATGGGCTCTCAGGGGAGATGGGGGGTATGAGAGGTGTATCCCACCCCGATGGCAGAAATAAGCCTCTGCATATGTGACCTTGGACAAAGAGTCTTTTTGGAGGCAGAGCTCACCACAGGGGCAAAGCTGAGGATTTAAGAGCAAGAAAAGAGTTGGTGGTTGTCTTTTTTAACATTTCACCCAAATAGGTTCTGTGTATGTATTTGCAAAAAGGGGGATCATGAAACACGAGCTTAACTTGTGTCTCCAAGTTTTATTCCCAATGGAAGGAGCACTGCAAAGCTCAAACACTGCCTGATTGCTGGCTGAGAACAATGAACTTGCTTTCAAAATCTGCCCTAATATACATCAGAAGTCTCTGATTTGACTTGGGCAGTATTCACCCCTATCTGTCTGACTCAAAACTCAGCTTAAAGAAACAGTCTTAAGAGTCTGCTCTGCCACAGGAGAGGAGCAGAGAGCTCCCACTGATAATGCCCCAATTTGGGAGCTGGCATTTTGGGACCACCTGCAGACTCAGATGGTGAATTCCTTCACAACCACGGGCAACGTGCAGGATGTGTCAGTTCTCCCAGCTCCTCATCTGTAAAACAGGGACATCACCAGTTTCCTACCTCCCGCTGTGCCATGCAGTTAATTAATGCTCCTTTGAGTTGTGAAGATTAAAAGCAGCACATAACTGCAAGATAGTGTTTTATCATTGTTATGAATGAAGCCTCCACTTGTTCTATCAGAGTGCACCTTAAAGCAGTACTACTGTAGATGCTGTCAGTTGTTCCCAGCAGCTGTACTACCACTGGCACTCGCAGGAGTTTGACTGTAGACTTACAAGGAAGAGCTTTGAAGAAGAAAGAGAAGGAGAAAGAGAAGGAGAACAAACAAACAGGAATTCCACCACATTTTGTGCTTAGCACCTGGAGATGAAGCTCCCACCCTCCTGCGGGCTGGAATAAAACCAACCAAAGACAAGAGCATCTCTTCACCTGCTGTTCTTGCCTGTGCTTTATCTTCATCAGCTGCTGTAGCTCTGCATGTACAACAGAGGGACAGATCGTGCCGCCAAGGCACTCAACCAGGAAATTCAAATCACACAGCCACACAGGAAGGGATTAATATATTGTCTCTATCTGATAGGTGGAAGAAATACAGCACAAGACACTGAAATTGCCCACTGGGGGTAGAACAACATGCCTGAACCACACAAAGACATGGACAGAGCTCCCGTGGGAGCAGCACCAGATGTGCCCAGCTGTTGACACTATCCAAACCACATCCCATCCTCCCACGTGAGCCAGTGGAAGGGACCATAGGAGCAGTCCTCACCCCCAGCCCGGGGACTCTCCAGCCCCTGTAAACCCTCCTTGCCCTTATTTGATGCTGTGAGCATCGAACACAGTGGAGCAGGCCCAGGTACACAGGCTCAATCCCTCTCCTGCCTCACGTAGCTCTGAGCTGGTAACACCAGACTAGCACATCGCAGAAGAAAGTTCAGATCCTCAAGTACTTCAGGCAGATCACCTTTTGGTTCCCACATATCCTGCATTTTTTAACAGAGGGCCAACATTAATTCCTTTGCTCCACCTCGCATCTCCCCAAGGCAGAAACCTCTCCTTGATACCTACTGCCCTCCTGACCCTGCAGCCAGCTTCTCCATGCCCTGCCAATGCAGCAGAGCAGCTTGCTGCTCTCCATGCCTTCTCCAGGTCACCTCCACCCTGCTTGGGTGAAGGACCTGGATGCCTGCAGCACACCATGGCCACACCGCTCCCGATAGGTGCTTTTCATGTTTAATTCAGAGGCAAGTTTAGTTAATCTCTGGTTTAATAATTCATCTCTTCCATCTTAATTTTGGTAGTTGTTGAAAATCCCTAATAAAACATTTAGGGGCTCTTTTAGTGAAGCAATGGCATGATTTACTTGATGGAATCCAGTCTTTGATGTCCAGTCTTAATTCCCTCCCTCCCACCATGCCTCAATCCTGTTTATCGCTGTGCCGGAGGTAAGAGGTTCTTGTCGAGTTTTGTAGCGCTTAGATACTTGGTCAGTGTTAATAATTCAGCTGCCCCACACGGCTTGGATAAATCACGCAGCACATCAGCCTCTTCCCTTTATAAACAGCCCCTCTGCCACCATGAATTCCAGCATCAGGATCAGGAGGGACCAGGCCGAGCATTCCAACCAATGTGGGTCAGCATATGAGCAAAACATCCCAGGTACTAACTACATTGTTGGAAGAAAATACACCCTTTTACAACGCTTATATTTCATCCTCTACTGCCAGAATGGAGAAACATGCTGGGTTTTTGCATCTGTAATTGGGGAAGAACAGATGGTGAAGGCACAGTTGGAAGTAACACAGCCATTAAAATAATCTATATGGCTTGTAATTCTCCAGCACGTGAGAAAGAGGATGGCCTGCCTCTGCCTGAGTGCCCACCTGGGCTGAAAAATAGGTGGGAAAAATGGGGCTTTTTGCAGGTTTTAGGATAGTGAGGTGTTTTGGTGGGTTTGATGGGGTTTATCATTCCCCTTCTCATGGGATGCTCCTCTTGAGACATGCTGAGGAGCCAACAGCTGAACCAGAGCTGCTTCCACTGATATTTGATCCCTGTGTGCCACGTGGGGCAGGTAATACCTCCAAGACATCCATTCAAAGCAACTGCTAGCTTCACATCTATCTTAATAGGTTTAAAATGGCATAAACAGATGTAAAAAGAGCAGCAGAAAGTCCCAAGCACTTCACGCAGGTAGGGGTGATTCTGTGCTTAACACAGATTTCAAATGGGGATGATGGGAGAAGGAATTACACAAAACCACTCCAATTGATTAATGAAAATGGAAAATTCTCAGGGCAACGCTCAGGCTTTGCCATCACCTCTATCACTTGCAAATCTCGAGAGCAAGAAAATGTATTATCAGAGTGAGAAAATTGCCCAGGAAAGCCCAGACATTTAGCCAATACATGGAAATGTATGTCCTTGCTCTGCACGGCTTCAGAGAGCTCTAAACCCCCAAACACCCCAATCATGGCATCGTTTGGTACCTGGGTTTTGGTTATGCTTTGTGTTGATTCGTTTTTCCACACAGAGTGCTATAGAAAAGGTTCTGTTTCAACACAAAATGAAGAAAATGCTTGAAATCTTCAAAAAACACATTGGAAGGAGCAATCCTTTCCCACTCAGATGCAGAGGCCTGCATCCCCCTCCTGATTTATGGAAGGGAGAAGGAAAGGGAATCGCAGCAACATCCCCTGTACCCAAGCACCCCATGTCCCTCGGGCACTGTGCTTCCACTGAACACCTCCCTGGGCTGGACACAATGGTGTTCCCAGCCAAAAACCTCTCCATTGGGCTTAAAACCTTCACTGCAATCACCAAGCAAGTACCTCTCCAAACCCTTCCTCTCCACCCTGAATACACAGGAGCCAGCAGGACGTTACCTTGACAGCTGGCTTTGCTTTATGGAGCTGTAAATACATTTTTTAATAGGCTGGTGGCAAGAAAGATGCGTTTTCAGGCTCGGAACCATCCAAAATTAACTACGATCCATTTCAGAGGGGGTGAAGGGGTGGAGGAAAGGGGAATGCAAGGCTGAAACCCACAGAATATAAAAGCCTTGAAAGAAACAGCCACAAAGCCCCTGCATAGCTGCCTTCTGCCTCTCGGAAAGAGATTAAAAACCTGAGCAGCATCAGGCTGAAGCAGACGTCACAGAGGCCACCCCGGGCCATGCTCATGCTCAGATAAGACTCATTATTATTTTCCTGCAGACAACCCAGCCTTTGCTAACACAGAGCTCTGTGGCATCACTCACATGATGGGCTCGTCTAAACCAAGGAGAGGAGATGCTGGTGCCTGGGGTCACCAGGGGTTCCCATTCTGTGTCAGAGGGATCCTGCGCTGAATAACAGCATCTCCTCCTCCTTCAGCATCTCCTCCTCTGTGTTCAGCTGTAACAGTCATTTTTCTCCTTCTTAGTAGCTGGTGCAGTGCTGTGTTTTTGACTTTAGCCTGAGAACAGTGCTGATAGCAACAACTAAAACATCAGCGTGTTAAGTAATGGTTACTCCAATCAAGGACTGTTCAGTCTCATGCTCTGCCAGGGAGAAGGGGCACAGGAAGCCAGGAGGAAGCAGAGACAGGACACCTGACCCAAACCAACCAAAGGGGTATTCCATACCACAGCGCATCATGCCCAGGATAGAAACTGGGGGGGGATTATCCGGAAGGCGCAGATCACTGCTCGAGTTGGGCTGGGTATCAGTCAGCAGGCGCTAAGCAATTGTACTGGGCATCACTTGTGTTTATTCGCTTTTCTCTTTCCCCTTTTAGTTTTGTATCCTCTCCCCTTGTTATCTCCCTTACCATTATTAGTATTAGTGTTAATATTAGTAGTATTACTACTACTATTATTAGTATTATTACTACTACTATTAGTAGTAGCAGTAGTTTGCATTATACTTCAGCTACTGGACTGTTCTTATCTCAACCCATGGGATTTACATCCTTTCCATTCTCCTCCCCATCCCTCCAGGAGCAGGGGGAAAGAAGAGAGTGTGCAAGCGGCTGTGTGACTCTCAGTTACCAGCCCCACTTAAACCACAGCAGTGTATCAGAGCATTAAGCCTGACTTGCCTTCATTAGCCCCAGTGCTGCTCTGCCGCCACCTAATTTGACTAACCCTTTAGTGCCTAATTTAATTACCCCGGCCCACAAAGTGACAGACAGCTGTTAAAAATGGTTATTGCATTATTAATACGCTCCAGTAATTTCCCATTAAATCTACACTGTTACTAATTTTTTACCCCCCTTGTATTTCTTCCCTCTTAATTAGTCTATTTAAAACTTTGAAGGAATATTCTCTTTATGGTAAATGGGAGCGTCGAGCAAATTACATTTTTGATGGAATACTTCTGTGATAGGCCAGCAAATAAGAGCGTTGAGTTGTTAATTATTGTCAGAGTTTCACACCATGCTTGCTAATGAGGCAGTCAATCTTCCCTGCCATTCCCAGAGTATTAATGGAAGCCCGTTGGTATTGATTTTGTCGCTGGGACAAGGCAGGGATCCCTCCCTCTTGGGTGGCTATAGGGAAGGCAAGGAGGGCTCTGTATTGGGAGGGGACGCAGAGAGCTTTGGGATGGGCTGAGTCAAGGAGGGTTTGAAGCTGGATGAAGCTCTTGGATATGCCTATAGGGGGTGTCAGCTCCTGTCAGAAGCGCTGATCCCTGTCCACAGACCCTGTGTCTACTTGCAGACTGAAGTGTATCAGATTGACCCCTTATCTTTCTGTGATAAGAGAATTTGGTTGTTGGGTCTAAAAGGCAAGAGAAACACCTGATCTGTCTGGATTTCAACTGATAACTTCATAGTGATGCAGGGAAATTATTCGCAAAGTGACCATGGATAAGGATTGACATGAAACTACAAGGTGGCTTAGACACTGCGCAAAAGCAGCCTCTGAGCTGCGCTGGAAGATGCAACAGGGAACTTTCAGTAACATTTCTCAAGCCCTTTGGGGTCTGATCCTGTTTGGTATTTGCACTAGTGCTCCTCTTGGAGGATGGAGGAGTCTGACAGCAAAGTCTGCCGGTGTCAGAGTCAGAGGATATGAATACTGTAATCACTCAGGGTCCCATTGCCCATCTCAGAAAGCAAGAGACAGCCTTATGGGGCCATGCCCGGGGCAATCCCCAATGCCAAAGCCATCTGCCTGCAAACAGTGTCTTGGCCAAGTCAGACTTTAAAAAGTCCTGACTTCATAACAGGGGAACCAAGACAGAGAGGAGCAGTGGTCAGCAAGGAGGTGCCAGGGTCCAGGACTGATGTCCCAGCTAACACCATCTCCCCTGGGCATCAGGGAGCTGCACCATCAAGTGAGAGCTTGCATGTACACACATGCCGCTAAAAGATGCCACACATATTCCTGCTTCAGCACCCGAAAGCAGGAATGAGCACACACAGAAACTGTTCCACTGAGCCATGGGGACTGTCTGAGTGGCAAAGCCCCCCTGCACAAGCACCTTCCCCTCTGCCTTCTGCAGGCACATCTGCAAGAACAAGGAGCCCTTTCAGAGCAGCAGCGCTGCTATCACTGCAGGTAAAGACACACAGAGCAGACACGGACAAGCTGATGTTCCTGCTGGAATATGGGCAGGAGGGATCATAGCAGCTCCTGGCAGCACTGGAGCTGTGGCAGAGGACATGGGACTGACTTTGCCAGGGCCCTGTGGCAACTCTACGTTGCCAACACAGATCAGACTGTCACAGTACAGTGGAGAGGCCAGAGCTTTGGGACTTCACTCCAAGTACCTGCTGCAGCTGCTCCAGTTGGGAATAAAGGGGGGTTGAGATCAAGAGCTTTGTGGTGGGGTAACTCCAAGGGGGGTTTCAGGGCATTCCCCTGAGGAGAGAGTCAGAATAGCTGTTCTACAGCATTCCCTTAGGTAGATGAGCCCTAATACACATCAGGGACCTACTACACGTATAGATCATGCCTGCTGTGGATAAGCAGCATATTCAACCCTTGAACTCTATTCATCAAGAAGCCCTTTATTAAACCACTCACAACTTTACCATTAACCCTTTATAAACTACTCAGCTATGGCTCCAACCTGGATCTGAATCCAGCACTTCAGAGCCAACACCTCCAGCTCTGGCCTGTGTTTGATACGCACTGATTAAAATAAACCAACTAAAAAGGGAATGTGGACTGAACTGAACTGAATAAAGAGACTTCTCACCACAAAAGCTCAGTGCATATTTACACAGTATCCTGCCTTAACTCTCAGCTTCTTCGTTTATGTCATTTTAAGCCCTCTGCAGCAGTAGGGAAGTACTATCCGGTGTTTAATTGTGTGTTCTGCTGGGTTCAGCGCAGCTCCCGATGAGCTGCTCCTGGGAGAGAGTCCGGGGATGGACGTGGAGAGGCAGTGACAAGGGACATCCAACACAGAGCCACCAGCCAGGAGGGTGAGCAGCATCAGGGATGCTACCCCAGCCTGAGGCAGTTTTGCCTTAAATATAAGGCAAAACAACACTGAGCAACCTGGCTATGTGATGCTATAAGGAACTGGAGCGCAACAACCAGATCTCCTGTTTGCAGGAGACATGAACATGTTCTCACCCCAAACCCAGTGCCAGCAGAACTGGAGATGCCCCAGTGCAACTGGGGGCTCTTCACCCCATCATGTGCCTCCCCTCCAATGCCTGCTCAATTCCAGTCACTTCCATTTCCTCCACAGGAGGTGAAACATGCGCTATATGATATATATAAGGGCTGTGTGGTTCATAAACACTGTCACTGCCATCCTTCCTTCCCTGGAGAAGCGAAGCTGCGTGGAGATCTCAGAGCAGCTCCCAGTGTCTGAAGGGGGCTATAAGGATGCTGGAGAGGGGCTCTTCATCAGGGACTGTAGTGATAGGACAAGGGGTGATGGGTTCAAACTGAAACAGGGGAAGTTCAGGTTGGAGATAAGGAAGAAGTTCTGCCCTGTAAGGGCACTGGCACAGGGTGCCCGGAGAAGTGGTAAATGCTCCATCCCTGGCAGCGTTCAAGGCCAGGCTGGATGAAGCCTTGGGCAACATGGTCTAGTGCAAGGTGCCCCTGCCCGTGGCAGGGGTTGGAAATGGATGTTCCTAAGGTCCTTTACAACCCAAACCATTCTATGATTCCCTGCCTCCATCCCAGGCAGCACCAGAGCTGCTCAGCCCCACCGGAGCCTGCAGCACAGCATGACAGCGGGTCCTTAACTGCACCCATCTGCGTTATGATAAAAGGCACTTGGTTGCAGCCAATAGCACCTCATATCAAAACCACTGCAGGAAACGTCTAGAGCTGAATTGATTATGGCACAGTAATTCTTCAGGCAGTGAAAGCAGGGCAATTCCCAAGATGGGATTATTTTTTTGCAAGGCTTCACCTAATTTTCTTGATTTTGCTCATTTTTCCCCCCTCCCCCCTCACTCCCCAGCCCTGCTTCCGAAACACTCTTTGATTTAGTCCTTCAAAACAATACTCTGCTTAACACACTCTGGTGTAGTGCTCGGGAAGGCATCACCACCCACTGGGCCCCTGGCTTTAAACATGGAAAAGTAGGGAAAGCTTTTGCTTTTCACTCTGTTGCCAGAAGACCCATCTGGGGAGACCAGAAAAAGACCTCACAGATGCTCATAAACACCTAAAGCAGAGAAGAAGCTGAGTAAGCAACAAATAAAGAGATGGAAAGGAGCAATGATGCAAAACCTGGGCAGGGCAGAGGCACAGGGCAGATGATCTGACCACAGGCTGGTTGCCAAGCACAGAAAGGTTTTATGAGCCAACAGGCATCACCAGAGAGGAAGCACCATACCCTGTGCTGTGCAACACTGATTCTAAACCATGCACTGAGCATTTTGGTGCTTCTAATCTCATTTTGAGCTGTTTCTATTCCTTTGGTTGTCAGGGGGCAGGGAGAGCCTGCAAAGCATCCCTCCTGCCTCTGGAAACTGCATGGAGTGAGAAGGACCAGCACAGCATGAGCAGAGTTACTCTGAGCTGCCTGGAAAGTGCTCCACAAAGGCTCTCTTGTCCGTCCCAAGGCCAGTGGGAGGAATAGAGGGCATTTTGTCCTAATAAATCACCCCGGGAGCTGGGATGACATCCTGGAGTGGAGCAAATCCCGCAGGAGCAGCAGCCATGGCGGTGGGGCACTGTACCGAGTCCCTTGGAGCTGATGGAAACATCACCCCAGTCCCCGTTGCTCAGGAGCAGGAGCTGAAACTAATGAACTTCATTTGTCTTTGGAGTGCGCAGCATCCCTGGCTTGTGGGTTCAGCAGCTCGTGTGGTCACTGCTGCAGCAGGCAACTGCTTGCCCTGAGTGGAAGGTGAATGGGAGCTTTGCCCCTCGGTTGTGTCTGGTTGGCACAGAGCTGCCTTCCCTTGTCCCTCCATGGGGGAACAACGTTCATCTGCAGCAGCTTGTCAGCCTTCTCTTCCCTTCAGCAATCCCAAAATCCCCATAAAAATAAACTCCTTCCTCAAGAGTCCTTTCCAAGATTGCAAGGAATGGTGTCTTCTCACGGTGCCCTTAAAGCAAAAGGACAAAGCTCCCCTGTTTATGTCCACCTGCATTCCCATCTAGGTGAAGGGATTCAATGATTAGTACAGGAGATGAAAACAACGAAGGAGAAGCAGACCCGGCCCATGACAGGCAAGTTTCAGGCAACTGAAATCTCACCGGAACTGCTTGGTGGATGGTACCAGCTCTTTCCATTAAGCTGCATTAAGGAATAGCTGAAGAAAGGTATTAGCGTGGGACCATATTCCCAAGGTTGCACAGTGAAGCTGAAGGACAGTTGTGCATCCGCATGGGACTGGGGCCATTATCCCACCCTATCCTGGAACATCTCAGGACAAAGTTGCTGAGAGAGGGCAGGGACACTGAGCATCCTTCCTCAGGCTCCACAGTGCTGACGTGACACTGCTGTGTCCGTCCCCACCAAAAGCACCACGGCTCCCTCCCCGCACAGAAGGAAGAAGAGGAGAAGAGCAGAAGTTTCCTGTTCCAAGCCTGGCACTGGTCCCCACTGTCCCAGCACCATGCTGCCACAGAGCCACCCCTGCCTGGGCCAGGGGTGAACCTGGTCCCTCTCCTGCCTGCAAACCTTCTAGTCCCCATCACAGGCAGGAGATGCACACAAAGGCAAAGGTAATAAAACTCAAATAGTGAGGGAAAAAGTGTAATTGAGAAAAATAGTAGAGAGAGGCTGTGAAAACAGAGGTGCCATGGGGCTGCTCTTTGAACAGGCAGCTACAAAGCACGCTTCAGCCAATATTTAACAGAAAGCAAAGGCAGGTACAGCAAAACAAATAACACCATCAAACAAGATGGGAGAGCTCCGTTCATTGAAGAAACCCAAGGTTTGATTTTGCTGCCTTGCATCAGCCTTTCAGCTAAGCACACAGCAGCACAGTGGTTTAAAGTCCCCTCTCCAAACTCTCTGTGCTCACTGCTTGTCTCAGTGCTGGCAGGGTCCTACTCCAGCGGCTGGATGGACACACAGCTACAGCAGCACATCTGTGACAGACAGAGACCACTGCCTACCCCTTCTCTGTGATGGGAGATCCCAGATGCATCAAAGGAAATCTGGGGATGAGACAGCACCTGTGTATTTGGTGGGTGTTGGGGCTTTTATAATTGTCTCAATAAATATACAAACAAAATCTGTTCATTCTTTGCGTTGTTTTTCCCTCCTGGGCTCTGTGGCACCGTGATGAGAGGAACAGCAATTGCTCAGCTGCCAAACTTGTAGCTATTGCCCCCTTCAATGGGTCTAACAGCCAGCTCCAAATTCACACCCACTGCATCCCTAAGAGGTTTGATCATTCCCTGGGCAGTTCTACAGCCCAGCATCAAGACCTCAAACCCGCAGTGGGTTCAGAGTGCAGAGAGAGTTAAACTCAGCATTACCATAGCAGGAGCTATTAACCACCCCTGAAGAAGGATGGCTGACACGTCCCTTGGATCCTAGGCATGAAAAATCACCCACGGCTGGTGATGGACCAGGAAGAGACAAGGTGAGGGCAGTGAGGCCCCTGCAGCCTCCCAGCAGCGCTGGGTGATCTGCATTTCAATCCTGACCTACCTTAGATACTCCCTGGGTGATTTCAGCTCAAGATTTCCTTTCCACCCCTATTTCCCCATCACATCACTCACGTAATTCCTCTCATTCTACTGCTCACACCCTTCGGTAGCTGCTGCAAGATTCTGTCTCCATTTAGTCACCTCATAGCCAAGTGAGATGTACCTGATGCTTTTCACCCGCTCTCATAAATCAAAGTGGGATGCAGGGAGCAGGAAAAATTCCAATAAGCAGCCAGTAGAATGCTAAGTTGACAGATGCAGAGCAGGGGCTGATCGCTGATTCTACGTAAAGCATCTGTCCTTACCCTCCAGAGGATGAGGCCAAAGGCTGCCTTTATCCCAGTGTAAGCACTGCAAGCTGCTCCTCCACCACATTTTGCTAGATGATCGCATGTTAGGGCTCTAAGAAGCCTAGGCCAGAGCAGCAGGGATGTTATCTATGGGGATGACAGTGTCTCTGTGATGTCCAAGATAATGAATTACTCAGAAATGAGTAAGTTGTGCCTGGTGATGCAACGATCAATTTGCTTCATCTTTGAAGCCATCCATTCATCATGGACTGCCTTCGCTCACAGGCACTTTATTGGCAACAAAACAGCAAGTGTAGGCAGCAATCTGAGTATCCACTGAGGAACAGCCCAAGAAAGGGGCTTCCTCCTGCACTGAGCATCCAAAAATCACAGCCTGGTCTGGTCCAAAGAAAAGGGGGGAAGAAAAGACCAGGTTCCCACAGCATCTCCTGCACTGAATGTCAAGAAGAGTGGGCAATGTGTGTCCCCACCAACATGGTGCCCCTGGGGACCAGATCAGCCCAACTGCTGAGCCTCAGTGATGCTCGCCCGCAGCAGCGCCCGTTCCCCTGCACTCCTGCAGATAAGGCGAAGGGCAGATGAGCTCTGCTGCTGCTGCTGCTGCTGCAGTGTGGCCACAGCAAAGCTGCTTCTCCTCTCCTGGCCCAGATTCCCTTCACCTTTCTCATCCACCTCACTTTTCATCCTCCTTCACTTACAGACAGCCTCACACTGCCATTCTCAGCACCCCCTTGTAAATCATGAGTACCCAAATCACTGCAAAACAACATTGCAAACCCCTGTAAGACACAGCATGGCCAAACCAGGGAAAGCCACGGGCAAGGAGTAAAAGCCCAGCTCCTGCTCTCGACAGGAGACAGGATGCATACAGACACAGATGGAATGCATCTTCAACACAAGACAGGATGCATACGGACACAGAGCTGCGGAGCAGAGTGCTCTGCCACCGAGAGAACTGGAAATGAAATAACAAACAAATATAAAACCCCATAAAAAATCCAGTCTATTGTACTTGGGCAAAGAATTCCGAGAGCAAAGGGGCTCACTTGGGAGCAAAACGAAGATGAATCGACAGCGAGTTCAAGAGAATTCATTCTGCCGCTGAACACTTTTCTCTCCATCAGGACATCTCAAAGGCTTGTCAAGCGAAGGCAAGGCTTTTATTTGTTTCTATGGTTGCCATAACGATAGAGCTGTATGTCATGTCAGGCAGCAGCTGAGGCTCGTGCCTCTGATTTATAGCTGCTCACCAGGAATTAGCAACTTCTTCTGCAGAGAAGGTGGCACCATGAACCAGGACCACAGGCATTTGCTAGAGCCACTCTCTGCTCCCCAGGTTATCTCTCTTCTCAGTCCCTAGCAGCCAGCTCTGCCCAAAGGGATGCTTCTATTATCCCTTGGAGGGATGCTTTCACTATCCCCTGCAGGGATGTTCCTATTATCTCCCTGCAGGGATGCTTTTACTATCCCCTGCAGGGATGCTCGGTGCTAGCAGTGCTGGGACCCAAGGGTGCAGGTTCTCCCTATGAGCTGAACAGCATAAACTGCCACAATTATAGTGCTTCCTGATCCCACAGGACAAGTGGTACCTCCTAAAGGGCCAAAGAGAGGTGGCAAAGAGTCCAGGGAAGGCCAGTGGGAAGGATTAAGCACCCAACAGCAACTTGTTTAAAAAATACATGGATTACTGTGTTTACCACCAGGTTATGGGAGAAATACAGGTAAGGGAGAAGGATGAGAGCAATAAGGAATGGGAAACAATGAGGAGTCTTGAAAACAAGTGAGAAAAAGTGGGAAATGTGGGTATTTCTTGTCCTGGCAGGGGATGTGCAGTTGGGACAAGCTGCCCAGCCTGGGACCTGGCCTCCAGCCCGGGACCTGGCCTCCAGCCCAAACCAGAGGTTCCCCAGCTTGGGGAGAGCTCTTCAGCACTGCTGGCCAACATCCTATGAACAAAGACATCGCCATGAGTGTAGCTGCCATGATAGCAGGTATGTAACTGATGTGATCATTGTGTGGAGAATCAGAGTCCAGGGTCGAGGACGGGATGCTCTCTATGGTTACTGATCAATTATACATACAAGTTTCATTGACTCTAAGCACCCTCGTGATTAATTTATGATGCACAGCCCTGAAACCTCCATCACCAAGTTCTGCATGCAAAGTCCCATCTCACTCAAGCCCCAGCACATTCAGGAGCATCCCTGACGGGATGTTTGCAGTAGACCTTTTGGCTCCTGTCTGTAGGAAGTTTCTCTACTTGGCTACAGCAGGAGGAGGTATGGACCCTTCATTCCCATCCACTACAGCACTGGTGCATGTCACTGCACTGCACAGCAGTGAAACACACAGAGAACAGCATCCCTCCAGGGAAACAGCATGGAATCAGCGCTTCTCCAGAGAGCTGCTGAAAGGCAGAGCCTCACCTGCTCTTCGACAGCATCAAGCACCTTCATAAAAACACAAGACCACGTTTGAACCTTTAACCCTCTGAGCTGTAAAGACTTCATCACTTGTTTTCTCCAAACCAGGCTTGCTGCAATTTCCCTCCATTAAACTCATCAAGACAAGTGACCCTGGTGCCAAGAGGTGTCAGACTAATGAAAGGTCTGGAGGAATGCAGCACGCTTGTTATTAGAGACACAGAAGAAATACAGGACTGAGCTGCCATCACATCGTCACAGGACAGCAAACAGGGCACTGGAGGTGCTGAGATGCAGTAGTGTTGAAGCTGGTGTAATGCAGCCCAGGATCTGCCCCTTGACATGGGGATGTGCTAGAGCTCAAGTGCTACAGAAGCTGCCAGCATGGAAGGACAGATAATGGGATAGCCCTGGGAATAGGTCCTCCCATGCAGAAGGATGGTTGTGTTTGTACACCTACATAATAGACAGCACGTGTTCATCCCCAACAGTAGGTCTGACATTATGGGATCATCATCTGGACACCCGAACCAGCTAAACTTCTATATTAATACTCCCTTGAGAAGCTACCAAGAGTTGTCTCAGTCCAGAGGGGACAAAGTGAAGAGGGTGCAAGATAAACAGCTCTTAAAATATCTTTCTCATTGTGTGAAAGCACAACGGACACAAGCCAACACAATGTCTATGAGCACCAAACACAGCAGCATCCCTGCTCGCCACCTGCAGTGGGCCTGAACAGGCAGTATCACCCTGGTTTCCACTCATCGTAGAGTTCTCGGGACCCAAGCTCACAGCCTGATCCCTGCTTGAGAAGTAGTTGAATTTCTAATGCAGAAATAATAGATTGCTTTTCAGTTTTCACTGTATCTGTGAACCCTTCCATAATTCAACATCAAATATTTAGTGTTACGTTTATTAAGGTTTTAATAATTCAGCATCTCCTGTATGTAAGATACAAGAGCCATGAACTCGCCCCCCTTATTCTACCTGGGTCACTCCAATATTTATACCTGAAATTCTCAGCTCAGATTCTATTTATGAGGGGAGCAGGCAACATCCCCCATGCCAGAACATCCCTCCGCCGCCTGGCATTCATCCATCCCAATCGTGACACAAGGATCAGTGCTAAGACACAATCACGGTGCTGGAGCAGAAAGCAAGCTTTCCAGCCTCTACTTTTGCTACTTAAAATGAAGATGTGAGGAGGCAAGAAAGAAATAATGTTCCCCTGGCATTTTGGCTTGGAAAATGTTAACATAAGGCAAGGGGACCCATTTTCCACAGACAGGAGAAACAGCACTCAGAAGAGAGCCAAACTGTGACAGGTATGTACCATCAGTCTCTTTCTACAGCACTAATTGGCCACAAAAACACCCTTGGAAGTGAGGACCTCTTGGATGCCAGCCCGGCCTCTGCCATAGCTTTTGTAAGCACTTGCTCCGACCATAGCCCTGCCAAGATGATGGGACAGAATGGAAATCCACCATCCCATCGCTCTGGGAAAAGACAGAAGGGGCTGGGGGACATAAGGATCCTGCTGGTACCCAGGGAGATGATTCATAACACAGACCAGGATTTGCAGGTCTGGAAATTGTGTCCTGAGTCAATGGGAAAAGGCAGCGAGAAGGAATGGAGGGAAGGAGGGATCAGAGATTCTCCCTGGCACCCAACAGTCACATCCTCAATTTAATGAGGGAGAGGGATATACACACTAAATATCTTAGGAACTGAATCCTTGTAGTCCTCTGGCCTTGGCTCTTCACAAGCACCACAGCAGACGACTAAGACTTGGATAGATGTGATATACGTATGAGTTTCTGAAAGATGACAGCATCTCCATACTCGTAAATGCATCAATTTAAACTATCCAATCTGACATTAGATTAAAGTCACTTCAAAACCGCCTTGCCACAGGTTCATATCAATCTACCTGCCTGGATTGGCAGGCTTCAGAGCTATATACACAGGCCTAACCTAGACCCACCAGGACCAAAAGAGCCTGGAGAGCTATCACATCACATTTCTTATTGGAACAAAATTAATCAGACTTATCATCATGGAAATTGCTGCATCCTCTATAACAATTTAAAGAGCAGTGTAGGCACTCAAGCGTGAGGAAAAGGAGGAAATCTGCTTCCTACCTGACATCTGCTGGATCTTCTGTCACCAGAACATCTGTCTTGCAGCTGGCGAGAGGATTAATGGAAAGCTCCACAGGGGGCACCACGAAGCTCTTACTGACAGGCAGCCACAGGCCCTGACCCAAACTATAGGTGGACCTGGAATAAGGACAAATGTGTCATATAGGAACAGAGTGTCCACAGCAAATGGTGGCCACTGTTCTGCATCAGACCACTTGGAAGTCACAGCAGTGGTGGCACGCAGCATGGTGTAAGTTACCCGTTTGGTCTTGTCCTGAAAGACAAATGAGACAGGCTGAGAGACCTGGGTTGGTTCAGCCTGGAGAAAAGAAGGGTCCAGGGAGACCTTAGAGCAGCTCCAGTGCCTGAAGGGGCTACAGGAAACCTGGAGAGGGGCTTTGGACAAGGGCCTGTACAGACAGGACAAGGGGAATGGCTTTAACCTGCCAGAGGGGAGACTGAGATGAGCTCTTAGGCAGAAGCTCTTCCCTGTGAGGGTGCTGAGGCACTGGCACAGGGTGCCCAGAGAAGCTGTGGCTGCCCCATCCCTGGCAGTGTTCAAGGCCAGGTTGGACACAGGGGCTTGGAGCAAGCTGCTCTAGTGGAAGGTGTCCCTGCCCGGGACAGGGGGTTGGAACTGGATGGGCTTTAAGGTCCCTTCAACCCAAACCAGTCTGGGATTCTATGATTCTGTGAACAGCTAGAGATGTGACAGGGAGAATATGCGGGTGGCCAAGCTCTTAATTTCAGTACAAGGGGACTTTCTGTGCACACTGTCTTTGCTGTTGCTATGTCTGGCCATGAGGATGAAAGGGAAACCCTTCTCTGTCTGCAGAATATGGACACATCGTTCAGGTCTGTCAAAGGCAAACGACACTTGTGTCCCCCAGCCATCATAACAAGGCAAAGCCAGGAGTGATCAAGAGGCAGCATCCACCGGGATGTCCTCACTGGCTCTCCTCTTGAATGCCCAAGCTGAACCCTCCTTTGACTCACCTGAGTATCTTCTCTGGCGCCTGCTCTCCTGTGACCAGGTCGTATCCCCGCTCCAGCGTCGTGTATGGCCATGGCCTGGAAGGCACAGAGGGAAAGGTCAGCTGTGGCACATCACTTGGCAAGGGAAGCAGCACAGCCCAGTCCAGGACAAAGCAAACGCAGCATCCTATCTCCACTCACCCTTCGCTGTGTCCCCAGTCGCTGCGCACACACAGGTGGCGATGGACAGGGTCTGGGGCATAACCTTCATGGCAGCTGCACTCTCCTATAAGAGAAGAGGAGAAGATCAGACCTTTGTACCTCAGAGGTACATCAGCAACCTGCCCATTTCTGCTTGGTCATTGCCATGGATTGGAGCACTCTGGACTCTTCTGAAACCTCCAGGAGATGCTGAGAAGATGAGATGTGGAAAGCCACAAGAAACTGCTCTTCTGGAGACAGGGATGCCCTCAGCCCATCCTGGCCACATCCACTTCTAATCTCTGCTCCTGCCATCTCACACCAGGACAGCACAACAGGGTCTTTTGTAGCCCAAACTCCCATATAGGATGCAGAACCCCCGACCTCCATTCTCCATGGGCAGCACTCACACCATGCCCCGATCCCACAGCTATGGGGCTTTCAGCCCCCCTCGCCACTGCTCTCTCAATGCTGTCTCAGCCCGTTACACCCTACTGAGTGCAAGAAAAGACATTTCCTGCACCAGAAACTCCATCGTGCTTGGCCCAAATTGATTCCATGTTCCATAGAAATACATAACCCGGAGCAAGAAACAGCAAAATCAAAAGATTACTTGGATTTGCACATGGGGTTTCTGTTAAAAGCTGCTGCTGGTTCCTCCCCTCCCCCCCCCCTTCTCCTCCTCTCCCCATCCTGCCTGATGGTGCAGCAGGCTGAGCAGTAAACACCAGCAGCAGTGATGGGGACCTGGAGAAGATGAGGGGGGTACCCCCATCACAGTGGTAATGCAGACTGGCAGGTACCTGTGTGTTCATCAGGATCCTAAGCAAGTTCTTAAAATGCCTCGCAGGGATTACAGTAAAGAGCTTTACTGTCAGGAGGGAGCGAGACAGGGGCTCAAATGCTGAGATTTTTAAGGAAGAAACGCCTGGAAATGGGGAAGCAGCAAAAGAAGAAAAGAAAGGACGAGTGGGGGAAGAGACAGCTAATGATGTGCTAAAATGCAACAGCACCTTCATGAAATATTCACTGCCTTAAACACGTCTAATATTAAAGATTAAATGTCCTGGGATTTGTCCCAGCGACTTCGAAGCACTGATTTATGATCTGTCAAAAGCTGCTAACCTCATGATTCATAACGGGAGCAGCAGGAACATTGCTCCTCTGAAGGGAAGGAGTTGGGAGAGGGATGGTGGCACTTGCCCTGCTCTGGCTCAGCAGTGCCTGGGGGCTGGGGCGGCCTCGCTGCAGGAAAACACAGGTTCTAATGGCTCCATCAGTGGCTTTAAAGCCAGAAAAGTTATTTTTTCCTTGGGTGCTTACCACGCAAGTTTCCCCAGCCCTGCTGTGGATCATTAATTCCTGGTGCTCATTGCGTAACAAATATGTGCTCTGCAAACGACAGATGTCCCAAAGCACTTGCGAAGCAGAGCCGGGGTCCTGGGGCACCGGCTTCTGCTCAGCTGCTGCCACAGAGATTAGAGCAAGGAGGGGAAAAACGCTACAAGGGCTGGCACCAAACAGCCCAGTCGCCCAACAACTGGGTGGTGAATCCCATTCCCATGGTGCAGGAGAGTTGATTTTGTCCGGCTGTTTGTTTACCGCTCCATCAGTTTGGTGCTGGGAAGAGAAACTCCATCAGCCTGCAGAAATATTGATTGCATCGACTCCAATCTCCGAGCTTCAACAGCCTCAGCTGGTGCTTGAGGCTTTAGTGGGAGGCTGATTTCGAGAGGGCTAACAGCGGCACCAGCTGTGTGCAAATTGAGAGGTGGGACACTGGGGAATACCATCCAGAGCACAGGCATCAGCCCCTCATCAGGAGGGCTTGGAACCAGCTTTCCACAGGTTTTCCAGGGAGTTAGGCACCCCTTGGGCAGAGTTTTGGGAGCAGGACAGGAAGGCTCCCAACACAGGATCAGATGAGCAGACTGCTGGGAGGAGCAGGGACTCCATCTCTGCAAGACAAATTGTTCAGGATCTATTTCTGTATCTAGAACCACGAGCAGGTGATTTAGCGGGGTTTCCAAAGTACCTCAGCAGAACCTGCTGCGCTCTCAAGGGTTTTCTTGAGCTTTTGCTCTCTCCACAGCAGCAGCCACCCTCCTTCTTTGGCCTCCTGAGCTACTGGGTTACTTTCAGTCTCTCCCCATCCCACCTGGGTGTGATGCTGAGCCAGCAAAGCTTTTCCCCATGGACAAAGAAATGCCTTATAAAGCCATTTGAAGTGGGAGGAAAAGGGGTTCCCATACCTCTAACCCCTCTTTAGGGTAAGCACATTTTCTAAAGAGCAGATTTCAACATGCTCCTAAAGGAAACCAAAAACCCAAAGGCCAAAACAACAGCGTCTTTGTTCACAGCTCCTAAATCCCATGTACTTCCAACACAGGTGCCGTTATCTGCTCAGCACTGCTCAGGCTAAGTTAGGATTCAACCTGAGCTTAAGACCAAAATACACTAAAATAACCAAGTTTGACAATTGGATGCAGTTTCCACAGGTCCTGCACACACCTCCGTGCAGTGTTCAGCTGCTGTGGGAGGACAAATGATTCAGGACCTACAAACTGCTGTGACAAGCATCCTATTTGTGCAGCCACCAACCCACACCCTGCCCACAGTATGCAGGCGTGTGTGGTCCTTCCTCTTCCTTTGGATTCACAACACATAGATTGGGTTGGATAATCCAAGACAGGATCACTGCTCACTCAGTTTAAGTGAGAGCAGGTCCTGGTGCTCAGCTCTGAAGGTCCCATACTATACTTCAATGTGTTATTAAGAAAAGCACTGGGAGGGGGGCAACACCTCTGCTGTTGCAGAGAGAAAATGCATAAATCAGGAAATGCAACACCAAAGCTCTAGAGAGGCTCAGAGGATGTGTTATTCATGTGATAAGTGCAGGTACATGGAAGATGAGCGGAGAGCTGAGGCCACAGGAAGGGAGCAGCACCCACAGCACTGCTCTCCATCCTCCCCTGTTCCCCTCACCTCACACCAAATCTCACCACAGACCATGCTGCTGTCACTAATCACAGAACCACAGACTGGTTTGGGTTGGAAGGGACCTCAAAGCTCATCCATCTCCAACCCCCTGTCATGGGCAGGGACATCTTCCACTAGACCAAGAATCACAGGTAAGACGGAGTCTCCGTGGCAGTTTCTGCTAGAGGAGACTGAGCGCTTGTCTGAAGCAGCAGGACACATCCCCAAACACTGCAGGCACATCTCACCTGCGCACTCATCCCTGCTGTGCCTTCATCCCCACAGGGCCTGGTGGAAGAGACTACTGGCAGCTCAGCTCAAAGTGCCATGCAGACAAAGGTGCCATGCCATGCAAGGTGACAGGATGCTGCACAGGCCGAAGCTTCGGCTTCACGGTGCTGCAGGCATCACTCTTGTCCTTAGCTGAGAAGGTGAGAAGGATCCAGAGCCTCACCTGGAGGAACAGGGCAAGCTAAGGACCTATCAACCTGGTTTCTGCATGTGGACATGAGCTTCCTGTGTTTCTGAATGAAGGGCTTCTCACACTGCCTGTTAGCATCATCAGCATACACAGCTCAAGGTTGGTCCACGCTGAGGCTCTCTCATGCCTGATGGATGCAAATCTAACACAAGCCACATACGAGCTCATCACCTCCAGTGGCATAGCCACGGTACAAAACCAACAACGTGGAGGAACACAGCACTCCAGCCCTGCTGCCTCCTGACCAGCACAGCTCAAGCTTTTAGCTCTCTGCTTTGTTATATCTAAGCTGAACCATCCTTCCATGTCACCCACTGCACCATGCTCCTGACAGGGTCTCCTGCTGCACCCGTAGCCACCCTGGCTCTCCCTATGCTCAGGGCTGTGGGATGAACCACCAGGCTAACTAACCCTGTTAGCCTCATTAGGGCACAGATGATTCCTGGTGATAAGATCCCTGTGAGATACCCCTAATCCACTCAGCAGGATGCTCCCAGGGAAGCTGCTCTGTGCTGCCACTGGCATTTTTATTCAAGGAGTCAGAGGGGCTTCGGCAGTGATGGAGCAAACCTGTGGCTTAGATTACTGCTAGCACTGGTGGTGTCTGTGATTCCCTCCTCTACAGCAGCATCTCTGCATTCATCCTCATTCCAGAAGGATGCTCTGCTGTGCCAGGGCCATGTCCTGGCCACAAAGGCACCATCCTGGGGACAACTTCAGGGGCTGCAGGGCTACAAACACATGCCTTTAGACCTGTAGGAGCACTGCATGTACACAATCACACCTGCCTCTCCCACCTGCAGTGATGCTCAGCCTGGGCTCAGCTTTTGGGTCCCCTCGCCTGTGGACACACACACACAAACCAGGGGACACGCCAGCCCCAGCAGAGCACTCTCATTGCCAGCAAGCCAGAAAGCTGCAGCATCACATCCCTGCCACCTTTGGCTCTGCAGCCCAGCTGGGTTGTCCTCCCTGCAGAGCCCCCATCCCATCCCATCTGTATCCCAACACCACCTCTTGCTTCTCCTCCCTCCACGCACCACAGCACGGGAGGAACAAGGGTCTGCAGAGGCAGCAAGCCAGCGCCAGGCATTTTTCAGTGAACAGAGGCAGCCGTTGAGCACAGCCCTGACTGCACCAGTGTTCACAGAGGGGCTGCAGCACAAAGCCCCTCTCTTCTGGGGGCGTGCGGAGCCATCTCCAGGGTTACCAGCCTGCTCCGAGCTGGGAGCACTGGAGGGTCCCTCCTCCTTCCCTGCTGCGGGGATGCAAAGCCTTCCCCCCAGCAGCAGCTCAAGCTGCATGGTCTGAATCCCTTCACCAGGGCAGCAAAGGCAGCTTCAAACGGTGTCGCCTGCCCAGGTACTGCTGTCCTGGCCACCAGCTCAGTGCTTGGCAAGGACCATGTCCCTTGTCACCGCTGCCCTGGAGTCCCCATGGGAGCAGAGGGGACCCGAGTGCTCCCATGCTGGCCTCATGGACTGTGTCCTGCCACCACATAGGACACTGTACGTCTCTGTTCTGTCCCTCCCAAGGTGCTGGCAATGCCCTAAGCACCGGCTGTGTGACAAAAGCCACCAATAGATCAACACAAATCACCCCATCCTTCCAACAGCCATGACCACTGACCTCCCATAATGAAAGCCTCAAGGTCTTGTCTGCATCTGGAGGAAGCCCTGCACTGATTTATCCTTTGCAAAAGGTTCCTGAGCTCCTGGAGGAGAAACTGCCTCTTCATCCAGCATCCACCAACAGTCTGATGCAGGTGAATCCAACCTCATGTCCTTCAGCCACGTAAAGCCCATGCTGTGACCTCATGGGCATCTCACATAGGCTGTTCTTCCTCATCCTGGAGCCTCAGTGCAAAAGGAGGCTGCAGGGTTCCCACCAGGTCATGACATGGTCCAATGGTCCTTGATGCTGCCTCCAAACCACACGCAATGCTGCCTTGGCCCATTCTCCTTCCCTGCCTACAGCAAGTCCCGTGCAGGTAGATCTGGCTGCATCCAGAGGTGTGATAACCCATGGGAAGGTGCCATGGGCCCCCCAAAGCACCACCTCTCCTTGCTGCCAGGCCTCCTCCGGAGGGATGATCACCCTGCAAGCGATAAGCAAACCCCAAGAACCATACAAGAGGTCTCAGCCACCAAGTCCTCCCCCAGAATGGAGTTTATCTGCTTAAAATCTGTATAGATAAGAACAATAAAACATCCAGGTATCTGCTGGGCTGTGACGGCAGCATCTCGTGCTCCAGTACCTGAGCCAGTGGGTGCCTTGGTGCTGATCCCCTGGGAGGAGCAGCTCCCAGCAGCAGGATGACAAAGCTGAGATCACCAGGGACAGGACAAGACACATCTGCACAAGGGCTGGCACCAGGGTTTCCATCAACAGAGGTCTGGATGAGAGGGAAGTTAAAAACCCAGCAACAAAACCCTTCCTAAGGAGTTTGCTGTGCCCCTGTGGTATGGCAGAGCAAGAGGCTCTGTTCAGAAGGAGATAAGGAGGCAATTAAACACAGGCAAAGATGAACAAGGGTCTTAATGGTTCATCGAATTCCCAACTTCAATGAGCAAGTGAAGCATCTTCAGAGAGCTGCTCCTTCAGTCAGGGCTGGCCCCTACCCAGGGCCATGGCTCCTCCAACAATCAAAGCTTCTTCTCCTGCCCTTGCTGTCTGCAGTCCCTGGCCTTCAGGGGTGGCACTATCCAAAGCTGAGTCTCTGCTTCCTCCTGATGAGAAATGTCTGTAAAAGCACTTTGGCTCTCAAGGAACAAGACAGGGAAGGCAGCTTCTGCCCAGCTGACCCAGCACAGGGAAAACCTGAAGTTAATGTGACAGTTATCCCTCCTCTCCCCCTTCTGCAAGTGGCCCTCTTCACCCAGATCCATCATAACACCTAAGTGCAAGCTTAGCTTCCAAGGATTGTGTCAAGGTTTATGCTCTGCATGGATTATACTCTCATTTATCATCTGCTCAGCTCCTACACTGCACCACTGAGGAAGATCTCCCTGGGCACACATGCACGGCTGGTGCAAGAAAGCAGCAAGAGGTCCCAAGGGTGGTCCAATGTGCCATGGTTATCATCTGGGGTGAACACTGCCCCACAACTGACCACAGCAGTGAGAAGCCACCTCCTGCAGCACTGTTGGGATGGGTCAAGCCATAGAGATGGGCCCAGGGCCAGCTCTGTAAAGCAAAACTCATTCCTCTTCCCTCCCCTCCGTGGTCTTTACACAGGAACAGAAATGCCATTACAAGAACATTAGCAACTGCAGGATTAAGCACTCTAATGGCAGAAAATGAGAGTGTAAAGACAGCACAGATAACCTTAACTCAGCCCCCTCGAAGGCATGCATTTTGATTGCTGTTTATGTATAACACTTCGGCCTGAAGCTAAATTAACTTGGGAGTTAACTGCCTCCTGCCCTGCTTGGTGCACGAGGCAAACTGTGCCGCCACATGAAGAGAAATCGTATATTACATGGGTTTTGACCAAGTTATTAAACTCCATACCTTAGAGAGACAGAAGCTCATCTTAGAAAAGTCTAAGTCAATAAAGACGGTCGGGTCCTCCAACAGCGAAAATAGCAGAAGTGCACAAGAACAAATAATATTACTTGATGTGCACAAAACCTGCATGATATTAAATTGAACTATGGGAGGAAATGGCTGTTTTCATAAACACAAATACACCCTCACCAAGATGGGTCATCCCCTGATTTACCTGCTCAGCACTGCCACCTCTAAACCCCCTTAACAGGTTACCTTTAAAGAATGGCTCTGTTTAAAGGTGACTTTAATCTGTGTCCTGCCCATAAGACCTCTGTCCTACCTGCATATGAACACCACCTGCCGCTCTGGTGACAAACTTCCATTTGGAAGATGATGGAAACCTTTTCTGTTTCTTCTGCCACTTTCCAGAAAGACCCTTCCTTACCACTTCTCCTTTGGTCCTTACAAACCTTTGCCTATTGCTTTGGGGGTGCTATCCATTGTGGATGCAAAGGAGAGGATTTTGATGGCAGAATGCCTGATTTATAGATGGAGCAGAAAAAAATCCCCCCCATTTGCACCTGCTAATCAAGGTGCCATCCATCTCATTTATGCCACTGCTCCAGCAAGCCTGACAGCACAGAATCAGAGGCTGTTTCTTCCAGCACTTGGCCCTAAGGGACCGATTCTCCAGCAGGTCTCTTAAGCAATGCCCACAGAACGTGCAAGTGAATCAGTTTTGTGCATACAAAGCAGGTAATTGTGCTCACAAATCAGGATTTGCATATGCTGCTGGAAACAGATGCTCTCATCAATGTTAGTGGTGCTGGGAAGGGAGGCAAGGGAAAAAGCACTCCTGAATCTTACACAAGAGGTATCCCAGTGCATGGTACGAGTGGTGGCACTGCCAATGTACTCCACATCTGTCCAAAATGCAGACAGTGAGGAGAGTTGATGGCAAGTCCCAGAAGATGACAAACTTTTCCCTGTTCTCATTCCAAGCACCATGGCCAGCTCCTGCCAAGAGGACGGGGAAATCAGGATCACATCCTGAGGACTGCAAGGACCACATCCTGACCCTGATGAGGTACCTGCCCCATCTGATGTGGCAGAGGGGGCATGGCCACTGTGCCTCATCTGCTGGGGGAAGACCTTCAGTAGCACCCATTTACACCTGTATCTACAGTCAGTCATGTCAGATCAACCACCTTGCCTGTTTCCAAGGCAGGAGGGAAGGAGGAAGATGGTATTTTGCTCACGTGCAGATGTTGGTGCTCCCACTGACAAGCTCTGACAAGCTGGTGCTTTGCAAAGAGGGTTTGAAATCTGCTGGGGGGGGAGGGGGGACAGCAATCATTTAATTAAAGAGTGAGTCACACGGTGAAGACACAAGGGAAGGCAAATTAAGGGCAGGCAAGCAAAATGTATTTTGGCATTTCCTAGCGTTTAAGAGCCTCCGCTTTCACAGCGGATTATTATTCATACTGAAGGAGTATTTGGTGGCTGGAGTCATGAGTAAGCACACTGTACCGACAGATCTCATCTGAAACTCCAACCCAAAAGGAGGTTTGCAGGGCTGGGAAGGGGTAAGACTCAGCAGACAGAGCTTACATGACCTGGAGGTCCTTGAACATGTGCTAGGAGCCTGTGGCAACGCCACTAGTGTTGAGCGCTGCACAGAGGTCTGCTTACACCTTGGAGCAAGGAGGTTTTGGGACAAGGCTGTATCCACATTACAATGGAGTTAAGCTATAAATGTACTGGAGGACCTCAAACCTGGCTGTGTTGCTCTCCATAGGAGAAATCCTCAAGGCTTTTATCCTCCAGAAAGGACAAACTCCAGCCCTCCTGGATACTTCACCCCGCCCGAGAGGACAGAGGGCAGGGGAAACCCTCAGCACCCATCACTTGGGATGCTCACGGAGATGATGAAAATCCCTGACCTGAAAAGGTTGAAATTCAGGCAGGATTTATGTCCCACAGTAAAACCACAGGCCTGCCTCTCTCGTGGTGATAAAAATAAATCACCCTTAAAACCAGAATGACATTCATAAAAATAAATCTGAAAATACATGCAGTGCATCATGGAGTTACAGCCTGCCCCAGCCTGGCACGGGAACTCCTCACCAGCTAAAGGCTGGTCAGTGGTGATGAATGTAAGTGCGTGCTTGGGGCTACGTCCTGCGATAGGGTGTCAAAAAGGCACTTCCAAAGGCATCCCTTTCAGTGGGTGATTGCTTAGCTCTTGTGAAGTTTGGATCTCTTAAGAGGGGTGTTAGACTTAGGCTCGGAAAATGAACAATTCCATTGGCCAGTCCTGCTCTATCCCTGCGGATCCAACTGACAGGAGAAGGATTTTCGTTTATCCACATGCAAACTCCAAGGATGGAGAGAAGGGAAAGAAGGAGACTGAGGTTTCAGGCTAGGAACCTGGAGGTTCAGATGAAGTCTGCTTTGTCCTTGGCTCCCACCATGGGTAAGTAGGGAGGATGGGAACCAAGAATGGGAGCTGCAGAGCAGCTGGCGAGGTTCGGATCCAGTGTGGTGCGGAGCAGGGCACATCCCAGGCTAAGGAGCATCCCTGCCTTCCCTACAAATGAGATCTGACACATGCCGCTCAAGCGTGGGGCATCCAGTGAGAGCGACAAGCTGCTCCTGTGAGCTGGGGATGGAGGGGGAGCAGCAGCAGGGATGGCATGGGGAAACAGCCGCTCCTAGCTGCAGAGGCCATGTTAGCATTAAACCAGCCCTGCTCCATGCCAAGGATGGCGTGGGGGGGGTTCTTCCAAAGGGAAAGTCATGGTCTGGCTCCATATATTTCTGCTGCAGGCAGAGCTTTTTCTCTCCTCCTCCTCTGAAGGGAGGGAGAGCTGAATGCACCCTCCCTCTCCCACTGAGGTAGCTGCGTTTCTCCGACGCCTGAAACAACCCTTCTGCTCTGTGACATCTGGATGAGAAAAGCCTCCTCCCGCACCGTCTCCATCTGCCGGGGTGGCTGCTGTCACCTCCCAGCCCTCATTGGGACTGTAGGTGATGCCCAGCGCTCATCTACATGGGAAATTCATCCCAAGTAATTCATCCTGCTGCAGCAGTGCCTCCGCGCAGACAAGCCTTGAGGAACAGGAGCACTGAGAACGTTCTTGAGCAAGAAAACATTAATGTGACCGTGTTCAGTATTTGCACCTCAGCAGAGCAGGAAGGGATGAGAACAGGGTCCTCACTGCCGGCCTATGGTGCTTTCATAGAACCATAGAATAGTTAGGGCTGGAAAGGACCTTAAGATATGAAGGATTTCTTCCCCTCAAGATGCTATTAACAGCAGTGGGAGGCTTAGAAAAAGTCTTTTCTGTGAGCCATCTCCCCCCAAACCCCCTGGCAAAACCAGAAACCAACATCCCTATTTGCAGCCATGAGTCTGCTCCACAAACACACAGTGAAAACATCCATGCAAGGTCCTGTCTCCCACTCCAGCTGTCACCTCTCAACGGCCAGCCGTTGGCTGGGGTCACATATACTCATTTCCACTCATGCAAACCCCCTGCTCTCTTTCACTAGTTGCATGTTTGCTGTTTTCTGTGTTCCCAGCTCAGTGCAGATGCCAGGACCCCCATTTGTCATGCAGGAGCATGTAGGGCAGAAGGAACGGTAACACTTCTCCTTTGCCCAGCCCCACATCTCAAAGTCCCAGCAGGGCTGGCTGCAAGCAGAATATGCTCAGCAAAAACGTCATTTACAGATGAGGAAAGATGGCAACTTTCCAACTCCACGAGGAAGGGTTGGAGAAGAGATTCAACTGAGGTGACCATCAGACAGGAGCACTAATGGAAAATGTGGTGCTCTATAGTGGAATGGTCAACAAAGCGAAGGGATGGAGGTGGCGCAAGCTCATGAGTAGGGTGTCCAAACTGGACAGCAAACAGCACAACTTACAAACAGGTTAACTCCATGTGTCTGCTGCTGCCACACCAAAGAGGTGACAGCTCCACCATTTCACATCCCCATCCTTGTGCCCATCTCCTTTACACCTTGCTGATGGGGTTCACCACTGGGTGACCCTGCTGGTACCTCCTGGACCTCCATGCCCAACACCAGGCTAAAGAGGTGAACTGAGTGGGTGCCGAAGTACCCAGACATAAACCTTCTCCCTCACAGCTCCAAGCTTCCCAACGTCTTCTCTCTTCCCCAGCCTCCCTTACCTGTCTCCTGGTCACACAGCTGCTCACAGGCATCGGTGGTCCTCTGGCCACAGAGGTCTCTCACCCAGGGGGACGTGGCATTGATCTGATAGTACAGGGAAAGCTTGGCTGGATTAAGCCAGTCGGAGATGTCCAAGTAGCTCCCCTCACTCACAACGAAGCTGCTGCCTGGAAGGTGGGAAAGAAGTGTGTTAGGTGAGTGTAAGAAGCTAAAAAATAACCAAAACAAACAAAAAAAAACACCAAATGTGCATTTTGGCCCAATAGCTGAACACTCGACTCTTCAGAAGCTGCTGTGATGTCAAGATTAGTAAAATAATACCAAGTTCACCAGCACTCAGACCCAAAGAACTTCATTTGACCATTCCTCTCCACATGAATGCGCCCCAGCAAATGGTCCACCAGTTGGGACACTATTCTCCCCTACCCTTACAGTATCCAGCATCATGAGACACTGGATTTGAGTCCAAAATCTCTGCAGAAATGTGGACCAATGTGACTAATATGATCCATAAGATTGAAGCATCTCATCCCCAGCTCATGCAGGTGGTGTCCATGAGGATGCAAGGCTCAGGATGTGAATGGGCAGTGGCCACATGAGCTATTCCCACTTCACTTCTGCAGTTGAGGTGAGGGAATTGACCCAACACACAACTTCTTGTATGAGTGGTCTCATATCAGAGATATTCCCAAGAGCCAGAAATGAATTCCTGCCAAAAGTGTTCTCTTCCAAAATCACGTTTCTTTATTTAGTGAAACGCTCTTTTTCCCCACTGGCATCTGGGAATATGCATCATCTAATTAGCCAAATAGATTTTCAGTTCAGCCCAATCATTTCCTTATCTAACATCTGAGGCCTAGCATCGCTCGGGGGATTTTGCAGGCACAGAGGTCCTCATTAACTCTGATCTTCAATTACATTGATTATAAGACAGCCTCCATAATAGGGCCGCACAGATCAGAGGGGAGCAAAAAAACCTTTGCCATTAAGTGGTGTTTTGAAAAGTTACCAGGGTAAAAGCCTTTTAAAACAGGGGATAAGAAGCCTTCAAAGAGGAGGGGACAAGGAGAACCACCAGATAGACCAGGAGCCCACAGACACCCTTCCAATAAGTGTTAGGACTTGCAAACGTGGGTAAAATTTACAACCACTATATGAAGATTCAAATCCTTCTTAGTAATTATCCAAGGATGGTACATCTATAGATCCAATGCATGTTTTCATGAAACCTTAAGGCTTATGTCACTTAGTAAAGGACTGGGACACCATTTTGCCAAGCACCACATAAGATCTTAGCTCAATGAAAGCCAAGACATTAAAAGAGCAGGATAAAAACCCACAGCAGCAACCACTCTACATGAACCTGCTGGAACACAACCTCCTAGTTTCCTTCTGAAGAGAATCACTGGTGCTTTAGCAAGTTCTTCTAAACATCATCATGCACCATACAAAGTATAAAATAAGCAGAGCCTGAAGTCAAGTATCCCAGTGAGCAACCCCATTTTCAAGCATCCCAAGATCTCAGCACCACACAAATCTGAGTTCTAATTTCACATGAATTCAAGTCTTCTACACTGACACTGTTTATACACCGTAAACACATTCACAGCCACATCTCTACACTCAAAGCTGATGGAGGCTGCCAAGCTATTGACTGTTCAAGCAAATGGAAATTAGACTTCCCAGGTCCAGCTGCTCTGGAGACCCAGCAAGGCAGGAGCCCGTATCACCAGGGCTGCAGGATACATCTCAATTAGACACACAACGGCAGTAAATTACTGGGTAAACTCCACACCACCAGTGGAAAGCATTGAGACGCTGAACACTGAGAAGCACCTTAGAACCACATCATTTTCTAATTATCATTCTTTGCCACGAATATTTAAAGACAGCTTGAAATACCAATGCTCAACTGTTGCTGGTTTATTTTACCAAACAGAAATGCAGCGTGAACCCATTGGGAGTGTTTACTATTTACGTGTACATGGCTATGCAGTAACCTGTCAATCTTCCTTTCTTTCTTATTTTTGTAAATCCTTAATAAAGAGCTAGGCTTGGGAAGCACGTAAGCACATTTTGAGGCTCAGCTACAGACAACTCCCTCTGCACCCAAAGACTGAAGAGCTAAAGCAATAGCTCTAGATTAAATCCCTACTTAATGAACCCCACTTCTAGTCAAAATACAGCCAGCCTGAAAGCAACAGAAGCAATTCGGACGTGAAATAGTCTTAGTATTAGTGCTCACCAAGATGAAGGTGACTTGAGCTGGCAGAGCATCCTGGAGGGGCTGGACTATGCAGAGGGCAGGACCCCTGGTTGGGGTGGACAATGGAGGGGTGACCGTCCATCGCCACATGCTGAGATCCTCAGCAGGGGGAAGCCCATTCACAGCCCTGCTGCCAAATCTTCATTTCCTTTCAAAAACCCTGTTTGCTGCTGAGTATTAAAAAGAAACCTTAACCCAACAACTATGTATTTATGGAAGTACCTCCTAAGTCCACACCAAAACGTGACATGTGGCCAGGAGCTTGCAACTTCTCTTTCAGCAGAGGTTTGGTGTCCACGGAAAAAACACAGATTTGGGAAGCTTGAAATTATTTGATCAAGCTTTGCCACATTCTATAGAAAAACCTTCCAAAATATAATGAAAATAAAACTTGAGAAGAAAAAGTCCTGGTATTTTCAAGATCAATTATTTTCATTTTAACGCATTTGATTGAGGAATCATCCTCAATATTGAAAGTTTAAAAATCTAAAACAAAAACAGCAGTGAAAATGTTTGAATCCAAAATCCCTCAGTCCAAATTCTGAAGTGGTTACAAGGGTGCTGGAGAGGGACTCTTTATCATGGAGTGTAGCAATAGGACAAGGGGTGATGGGCTCAAACTGAAACAGGGGAAGTTCAGGTTAGATATAAGGAGGAAGTTCTTTACAGTGAGGGTGGTGAGGCACTGGCAGAGTGCCTGGGGAAGTGGTAAATGCCCCATTCCTGGCAGTGTTCAAGGCCAGGTTGGAGAGAGCCTTGGGTGACATGGTCTAGCGTGAGGTGCCCCTGCCCATGGCAGGGGGTTGGAACTGGATGATCTTCAGGTCCTTTCCAACCCAAACCTTTCTGTGATTCTAAGACTCTAAGTTCAGTGTAAAACGGAGGCTTTTCTGCTTCAGTACAAGGATAAACCCTAAACCTGGGGAAATTAAAGGTTTTAGTCAATTATAAACACTTTCCTTCCTGCCTAGGAGGAGAAAGGGAATAACTTCCAGCAAGGAACCTTCTCACATCTGAAACCAAGTGTTGCAGCTCAGCTGGACAAGATTGAGAGATGTACACAGATACTCTCATCACCTTTGCTCCCACTGAAAATACAAATACACATCCCAACCCTGATCTCTTTATTGGTTGCCTGGGGGAAAAAAAAAATAAAATAACAGGAAAAGGTGTTTTACAAATATTTTGAAAGCTAAAATTTGGAAGATTTCAAAGCTTTTTCACACAATTTTTCCTCTTTATTTTCAGAGACTCTAAACACAGAAAACTGTTTTCAAAAGTTACCATGAAAAACACCTTGAAAAGCTCCAAAAGGGCAGGCTGAGCATCAAATCCTTTTAGAAACTACCACGAACAAACATTTTCCAAGCTAGAGCCGTTTCAAACATCTTTAGCTTGCCGGGAATACCAGCCAGGTTTGTTTTCACCAACATACAGTCTGTCAATGGAGTGAAATCAAGAGGAGGGAAGGGACTGATGGGGATCTCAAGGCACTCACACAGCCAGGGTAGACCTGGGTCCATACCACCCTCTGAAAACCCACCTCAAAAACCTCAGACCCCATGAAATGATCCCCACGATCAGCAGATCCACTCTCTTGAGGACACCCAGAGACACTGTCCACCCTGCTTGTCCTCTGCTGCCAACCCCATCACCTCGATGATGTCTGCCAAGACACAAGTTTTGAGCTTCCCACTCAAAAGCTCAGTGAAATCCCCCTTAAACAGAGACATGGTCTCAGTGTAAAGCAACCATCAATCAAACAAGGGAATACAACACCAAAACAGCATCTCTCTTCCCATAACCACCACCTCCCGGAACCCTCATTGTAGGACACATCCCCCAAGTGCTGTTGGCTTTACACCATACAGCAGCATCACTGTGCAATGGAGAGCATCAGTTCACAGCTCCACAACTGCCTCCCGGCCCCATAAGGTCTACCAGCACCTCCGGGGATTGGTTTGTTTGGGTTTGTGTATGTATGTGTTTCCCCTACTCCCCCTTCCTTCAACACTGATCAAAGCCAGATCAGTTAAGACAGCATCAAAAGTCCACGTCTCTCATGCTGGGGTCTCCTCCAAAGTTCAGTGGAACTGCTTAAGCCTTGACAAAAGAGGCTTGAAGTTTTTGACATTTCAAAAATCATTTTCCAGAACACAACAGGATAAAACAGCTCAGAAGAGATAGCGAACAAGGGAAAAGAACAAAGCACCCAAAAGGAAGCCAAGAGGGTTTGGTTTTTCCTTTTTCTCTTTTCAAGAAAAAAGATCAAAATATGTTTTCTTTTTTAAGACTTTCTATTTCTTCCTCCCTCTGCTCTTTTTGTCTTTGGTCCATTCACTGTTTCTTGGCCAACAAAATTCCTTTTCATCTAATATTAGTATTTTGTGCTGGAAAACTACGGGAGGTCATACTACAGCTTGATATTAATGTATCCATCCCTCCACTGTCACGCAATTATAATCCTGTCACAGATATTTTCTTTAAACACTAGAGGAAGGATTACCCCCTTGCTCTGCTCTACAGGTACAAAGAACAACTCTATTTGATTTCTTTGGAAACCTTTCTTATTTTCCTTGTTCAACTTGAAAGAATATTTCCCAAAGAGACAACTCCTCCCCTATCAGCTCTTTGCATTGATCAGCTCTCTCGTGGCCTGGTCTTAAAGGTCTTTTTGGCAATGCAGAAGGAACAGATAGATGTTGAATGCCCAGGACACATACACTGACCTAAGGAAGCAAACCAGGCCTGGTGCAGGATTGCATCTGGAGACTAATCAGGTAGGCAATCACAGAATTCCAGCCTGGTTTCTGTTGGAAGGGATCTTAAAAGCTCATCCAGTTCCAACCCCCTGCTATGGGCAGGGACACCGTCCACTAGAGCAGCTTGCTCCAAGCCCCTGTGTCCAGCCTGGCCTTGAACACTGCAGGGATGGGGCAGCCACAGCTTCTCTGGGCACCCTGTGCCAGCGCCTCAGCACCCTCACAGGGAAGAGCTTCTGCCTAAGAGCTCATCTCAGTCTCCCTCTGGTAGGTTAAAACCATTCCCCCTGTCCTGTCCCTACACTTGTAAAAAGCCTCTCTCCAGATTTCCTGTAGCCCTTTTAGGTACTGGAAGGCTGATTCTTCGAAGTCAAACTCTTCATTCCATATTCTAATTTGAATCCAGTGACAGTTTCATACTGGGTTAAAATCCAATTATCCACTTCATCTTCCTTTTCAAATGGTTTCTCTCTCGAACAAGATGAAATGCCTAACCAGAAAGTCATGATAGCCGCTTTTAAAAACCACAGAAGCCTATAGGCACATCTTTCATTTACTCTCCCATCAGCCAAAGTGCATACAATTTACATCTGTGACTCAAGGATGCATTTTCAGCACACAAACTACTTCTAGAGCCTGGGCTGCTCATACCAATGCTCCCCAACCACTGATTTTTGGCTCAAGCCCAGAGACCCCCATCACTTAGAAGCACTGTCAATCCTGCCAGAGCTTTTTCACTCTGGCAAAGCAGAAGCAAATTAGTGATACGAATCTGCATGTAATTACAGCTCCGAGTAGAAGCATCTTTCCTGTGGGAGGAGAAGGGCTACATTTTAAGTGTTAAATTGCACTTTCTTGATCATTCTGGCAGAAGGTTTCTTCAGGGTTTCTTGGCACTCAGTCTTGATTTCACTAGGGCTGAGCTTCTGACACCAATGCCCATGTTTAACCTCATACAGCAGGTGAGGACTTCGCCAACTTCTCCCAAACCCAAGTGGCATCTTCGCACCATAGCCTTGTGGTCAAGCTTACTCTGCAGTGACATCTCCCATGGTGTTACTAGACAATACCATTGTGCAGGTGTTGGTAACAGCACATCTCTACCATCAGTAGGCATCTGGGCCAGCAATGGCTGAGGCAGAAATTAGACTCCTAAGGAAAAGCTTCTCTTCAATGCTCCATTATCTCCCAATTCCCATGCTCCAGCCTGGCGCTCTTCCTCAGTGATGCTCTCTAGATATTGGAGAAAGGCTTGAGGAAATCCAGCCTAAATCAAATCACATCACATAGTACATGACAGATGAGCTATGATAAGCTTTAAAAAACACAGTGTGTGAATGAAGATTTTTCAGCCAGCACCAAAACCAAACATCCTCCCAGGATGGCAGAAAACATAACCAAGAGGCATCACGTGGAAAGTTACTATGCCATGGGACTGAGGCAAGCTATCACCACTCACCGAGAGATTGCACATCAGCAATGGTACTTGTTAGAAGAATGATAAAGTGAAGTAGCTATGCAGCCTCCAAAAATCCTCACTGCACTGCTGCATCACTGTTGCTGCAGGTATTCCATGAATTCTGGTTCAAAAGGAAGCGTGGCCTAAGCCAGCATCCCAGGACTGACTGACCAGCATGCTGCAAAGCAAGCAGGGTCTCATCCTGTGGATGCATGAGTCAATGTTTGTATCTCTCCATCTATGAAAGGAAGCAGGTTAGTTGGTTAAGGACATGCTTACTGCAGCCTTCACTCACCATCCCTCCCAAGTTAGAAAGTAAATGGTGTTGGTAGGTGAGCAGGCACTGGGAGATGCCACCTCCTCCTTCCTGGGCACATTCTACCTCTCTCAGGATGCAAGAACTCCTGGCTTTGAACCAGCTCCTGCTGACACCATCCAAATAGCAGTGTGAATACCCCTGGCTTGGCTTTGATGAATCCCACAAAGGACAAAGGAAGAGGCAAAGTGAAGCTGCCCCAGCAGCCCAGCACGCTTGCAGCACAGGGGAGAATGGATGCAGGTTCACAAGCCTGTCAAAAGCACGATAAAAACATGATGTACTTCAGCCTCCAGAAACTTATTAGTTCCTCATGCAAAGAGCGTTCACGCTGTAAAACCATCTTGGAATTCCTTTGATCCGTGCTGATACAGTTCATAAATTGATGTTAATATTTAGAGTTCATGTCTGGTAACGCTGCAGCCATTTGCTCACATTTCCTCGCACAGCCAAACGGGTGCAGGAACAGGGGGGAACTGCAATGCAGACACGGAGGTGACCTGGTGGTTAAGAGCTGATGGAATTAAAGGCAATTTGTAAAGCTGCCCCTAGACAGGGCCTCCAGAAACATGCAGGGTCCAGGGCAGGCAGACCTGGCACCAAGCTTGCAATAGGAAGGCATTGCTTCTGCCAAAGTCCTGACCCAGTCTCCACAGAACAGTAGAATGATTCCATGGGGAAGAAACAGCGCAACAAAAATCCAGGCAATTCCCTCTGCTGATTCCAAAGGGGGTTGGGACCAGCTGGAAAATGGAGGGGGCTGCAATGGCCGCATCCCTCTGAAAGTTTGGATACCTTTGAGATCAGATCCCTTTCTCCATTCCTCTGGGGTATTCCACATGTAAAAAGAGCATCTCCAGCTTCAATTTGCTGTAAAGCAGGATGGGGAAGCAGCAGGCTCCCACCTCTCACTGCTCATTTCTCCACAGCACATGCTGAGCACACACGGGCAAGCACCTGAGGACACGAGTTAATGCCTGGTCACCTCCGAGGGCTGCAGAAGATTGAGCAGGAAATGTCAAAAGCAAACAATTTAAAGCAACACATTTAATTAAAACCAAAATGAGAAGTTGTTGGGATCCAACAGTTGCAGACTGCAGAGCTCCAGCAACCTTCGGGGGAAATTAACACAGGCTGCTAATAGCAGCATCCAATTCCACTGGCGCCTTGGAGGGATCAGTGGTGGGGGAAGGTAGGAAATCATCTTCAGATGAAACAATTACCCATCAGCTGAGTGACAACCGCAGAACGTCACCAGGCAGATGCAAAGGCACGAAGCTTAGAAGCAAAAAGGAAAACACAAAGAAGCTTCTTCCAACTCTGCATCAAACCCAAAGCATGGTCACGAGTGGCAGTTCCACCTCCTGGCTTTGCATGGGCTGGGGCTGGGTTTTCCTTCTTCCCCTATGGCTTGCAGGACAGTGTTCATCCTATGGGAGTCCATCCATCCTGCAGGAGGGCTGCGCTGTGCTCCTGACCTGCACAAACCACCCAGCCCGCAGCTCAGACAGGGATAACCACATCTCCTCTGGCACGCGTCTCACAACAGGAGGGAAGGAGGCTACGAATGCCCTGAGATGCCTTTGAAGTGACAGAAACCTGCTTTATGCCCTTTATTTCCACTTATAAAACAAAGCCCTACAAGCCCCTAGATAATGTAGCCTTGCCTCCTTCAGTATGCACCGGAGGATCTCACGTCCCTCTCCCACTAAAGCATCCGGATCCAAACATCCACCCACACCATATATAACCTCTTTGCAGGCTGTAAAAATGGGAAGCTTTAATTGACACTATATTTCAAACTGCTGTGAAGCAAGGACATACTCCAGGCTCAGGCCTCTGGGGTATCCTTCCCCAGCCCTGCCTTCCCTGCAAGCCGCTCCCATTGCTGTATCTCTACTTTTTGAATGATTACTTACAAGGGGAGAAAAAACCCAACTATTGAATGTACAGAGCCCAGCGCCTCACATATTCACATAAAGACTTTTATTACTCACATAGAGGGGCTCTCTTTCTTTTCTTCCTCCTTTTTGACACTAAAGGGTCCTCTAAATAATGCTTTGCATTTCCATATCCTCATAAAAGCCACTACCATCATTTCTATAATCCAAGCCATCTCCGAAATCAGAGGGATGCCTTCCGGCTCAGCGCAGGCAGAGGCTGTCCTTAAACGTGATGCCCTGGAGCAGCAGAAGGAAGAGGATGCTCCAACCATTGCATGCCAAGAGAAGAGTTAGAGGCACCAGCCTATTTCTCAGTGGCAGGACATTCCCATCCTTCCTCACCAGCAAAGAGCAGGGATGCTTCTGCCAGGCTTCCCTGGATTTGGCCACCCCATGAAGGCAGAGCAGCTGTACAAACCAGGCAGGAATTGCTAAGAGGGGGAGAGGAGCTGGTGGGGGACCCCATCAAATGAACAAAAGGAAGAAAATGAATCAAGGGAGAGAAATAAGGGCAGTAGACAGAGGCTGGTCATTAACACTACCGCTTGGAATATATCCCCCCAGCTTTTGCTGCCAGCTGGCTTCTGGTCCCAGTCCTTCCCCTCCCCTTTCCCATCCTGTGACCCCAAGGGGCTCAGGATATTCTTTCTCTAACCCCATTCCTTGCTGCAGAGGGGAAAGCTGGAGGTATCTGGTGGGGCTTCCCCCTGCACCCCTCCTTTTCCCAAGTTGGTGTTGGCTCCTGGCTCGCTGGAACTTGCTGGCATCTATTTAAAGTTCCCTTCAAAGACGAGTTTTCATCTGCTAGGAGAGGGATTTCTTTCAGCCTCTGTCTTTGTTTGGTTTTTCTGCAGAGGTGTTGGTATCTGCTCGGCTTGAGGATTTTTCCTTGGCTATTGAAATACCACACTGCAAAGAGGAATTGAGAGGGCACCCACCCTTCTCCCGTATGGGAACACCTCCTGTGAATGCACCATCCCTGCCTTCTCTGAGCCTGCCTGATCATTATGCAAAACACAAAAGAGAACAGCTCCAGGAAGCAGACATTCAAGTGCAAGGCAACATTTATGAATATGGTGCACACCAGCAGGTGCCATGTGAGAGGCTGGATTAGGGCTGATTCTTCCCTGTAAGGGTGCTGAGGCGCTGGCACAGGGTGCCCAGAGAAGCTGCGGCTGCCCCATCCCTGGCAGTGTTCAAGGCCAGGTTGGACACAGGGGCTTGGAGCAAGCTGCTCTAGTGGAAGGTGTCCCTGCCTGTGGCAGGGGTTGGAACTGGATGAGCTTTAAGATCCCTTCCAGCACAAACCAGGCTGGGATTCTATGATCAAAGCTCCCAGCCTCAGCCAGGCCAAAGATATCAGGGGAATACCCACACCAACCCCACTTTGCTTCCAAACAAAACCAGGTTTAAACCCACCCAGGATATCCCCAGGGAGAAGCAAGTCCCCTCTTTTCCCCCAGCATAAGACTCCGGGTGCCAAACCTCTGCAATCACAACCAGCCCCGTTTTCACAGGGTATCATTCAGATTTCCCAGCCCAGCTTGGTTCTGTGATGCCTTTAAATGTTTTATAGTGTTTTGCTGCCAGTTGGGTGCTGCCTTGGGATTTGCTGCTATTCAAAAAGAAGGGACAACTTTAAGAGCTTCTCCCTTCCCAGGCGAGGAACTCTGCCATCGCATAAAGTGATGAGATCTTAGTGAAAGTGATAGCCACTGCAAAGTGTACTTGGCTGCTTCTGGGTGAGGAATTTGACTGTTTCTCATAAAAAATATTAACAAAGTTCTCGCAGTTTGCAATTATGTTTTACAGTTCCATCACGAAGCTCATTTTAATTCTTCTCCAAGCCGGTTTTACCAGTCCTCTCGCCACTTTCTCTTCAGCAAAGTCATTAAGTCGGGCCTGGAGATCATCCCATTTCCCCCAGTTTCAAGGATATTAATCTGTTTTAGTGGTATTTCATTGTCATTTCCATTCGAGTGTTCTCCTTATTTGCATAATTTGCATTGCCACCTCTTTCCAGTGACAAGCACAAGCTCAGCTTTCCATGTTCATTCCACACAGCCACATTGTATTCTGGTTTATCTTCTTTTTCGAGGAGATTCTGTCTCTCCCGGGCCAGGAGCATGATGCTGAGGTCCTATCTCCATCATTCCCTTCCCAGATAATCTTCAACAAGTACCAAAACCAATTATGAAGTCCCAGTCCAAGTGATGAACTGGCCAGTGCCCATCTCACAGGGATGTGAGTTAACACTAGAGCAACCTCCTTTCCCCAGTGCAAAAACAGTTTCTGTTCTCCAGCTACTCAGAATAACAATCTGAAGACTTCAGAACACTCATACACAGCCTGGACAACCCTTAAAGCTTTCTAGAAGCAGGTCAAGATGTAGAAAGTCCCTCGTTTCAAGTTACGGCTTTTCTACATCTCCACTCCACTGACATTCAGTTCCTCCAACCTGAGACCACAAAGCAGACGCCTGCCTCCTCTGCCCTGTAAGGGCCAAGCTTTGTTAGCTCATGTACCTGGAGACTGGGTTGCAATTTCCAGAGTAAGCAGCTTAGAAGCATCTTCGAGGATCAGAGCAGAGGCAACCTCACGCACCAGGATGGAGGCATCAACCAACTGCACACAACACCCATCCCATAAGACACTTATGATCCCCGTTGCACCTAGTGATGCAGACACTTCTCTGCATTACTAAGTGCAGACAGAGAAGTGGGGTTAAAAAAGCAGTGGTGGAGCTGGGGAGAACACATGCTCTGTCACTGTTAGAGTGCACATAACAGCCTACAAATGCACATCACAGCCAAGAAGAAACCACTCTCAGCAGGGCTGAACCCCACCTCAAAACACTTGGTGAACCCCTCTCCATCATCCCCTGCTGCTGCCTTGCCTCTGCATCCCCTTAACCATCTACCTCTTCCCAAAGTATTAATCCCCCCCCCCACCTGTCCCCCATCCTAGCCCCAAAGTGGGGGCTATACAGGAGCTGGTCATACCAGGACACCCCAGCAGCTACGGTGATGCACCGGCTCCATGCGGCACATTTCTGGCCGAGAAAACTGCCCCCTCTGCATGCCCCAAGCAAAGAGATGAGTGCAGGAGCTGAGGAATTGGAACCGACTGAATAATGGCTCCTGTCTGCTGGAAGAAAATGAAATTTGCCCTCGTGTTACCGAAAACTTGCACTCGACGCTCACTGCACATTATAAAGAAAAGGTCAGTGAAACACAACAAAGCGGGGAGCCCGGCTGGAGAAAGCAATAAATAGTGACAGCAGCCCTTGTCTGATTGTTCAGAGCATCTCTGCCTTGGCTCAAACCCTAGCAATTTCCCTCCGCACTGCTGCGAGGGGCTGGGATGAGCAGCTTGGCTGCTGCAGGACAGGAGGATGCCTGTTCATTCAGGGCTTGTCAGCGAGTTTGCAGGAAAAGAGGAACATCCGTTAGACATAATTAGTAGTATTCGTAGTAGTAACGATAATAAGAAGATGCTACAGAGATTTTAGCCTCAGGCTCATATAATAAGATAATAATGGTAATAATATTAATAATTAAGATTTATATTTTGGCCTAGGGCTTGAATAATAATAATAATAATAATAATAATAATAATAATAATAATAATAATAATAATAATAATAGATTTAGTAGTAGTAATGATGGGACAAGTGGTGATGGGTTTAACTGAAACAGGGGAAGTTCAGGTTAGATCCAACGAAAAAGTTCTTCCCTGTGAGGGTGCTCAGAGAAGTGATGAACACTCCATTCCTGGCAGTGTTCAAGGCCAGGTTGGACGGGGCTTGGAGCAACCTGCTCTAGCAGAAGGTGTCCCTGCCTGTGGCAGGGGGTTGAAACTGGATGACCTTAAGGTCCTTTCCAACTCAAACTATTCCAAGGTTCACATTTTGGCCTCAGGTTCACAGATGTGCTTTGCTCCTCTGGGAATGGGGATCCCTGCGGCTGAACGCAACCAGGCCAATTCCCAAAGAAAGGGACCTCCATGTCCCAAACATAGCCCATGGGGCAGCAGTATCTGAGTCCTCTAAGGGTCTTACCATCCGCAATGAAGTGCTCGGGTACGTGAAGCGTCACCTTGACAGTGAGAGGGCAGGAGAGTTGGGAGCCACACACCACGGCCAGGATGCAGGAGCTCACCGCGATCAGGGTCAGTGCTGTCTTGTTGACGGGGCTCTTCATTGAACCTGGAAGGCAGAGAGAGGGATGGGTAAAGGTAAAGCTGTACCTGGGATGCAGGAGAGCCCCAGCCCAAGGAAAGGGCAGGCATTGAAAATGAAGACATCAGCTCAGTAGCACTGGAATAGTTCCTGAGGTCTTCAAACCCATCACACAGTGTTTGACTGGGGTTTAACATCCATGTTGTTTCACTCACTGAGTTACATCTGTCTTAGGGACTATATTTTCCTAGAGGAGGGAGAAAACCCACTCAGAGCCCTGAACAGGCCCTCTGCCTGGGAAGCCCTCCTAACCCTAACCACCCTCAGCTATAGCTGGGTTGGACAGAGCAACCCCCAAACTCTGCAGAAATGGGGGTGAAACTGCGCAACAGAGTCATTGAGAAAGAGAAGAATCCCAGGAGATTGGGATGTTCTTGTCTGGATGAGATGCCCTCAACTGATGGAGATAACCAGGAGAAACTGTCCCCAGGCTACGACTATGCCATCAACAGATCTCCACTGCCTAAGAAGGGAGCAAGCCTGGAGTCTGCCATCCTTGGGTACCACTGATTCCTCCCTGCTCATTCTCTCCAGACATGGGGATACCCCACTGCTGCTCTGACTGCACCACATGCCCCACAGCAGCTTAGTCCAAAACCTCACATGAGCACTCCACTCTGCTCAAAGATAACAACAGACACCTCACAAAGAGCCAGTTCCCTTCTCCAGTGGATGCCCATCAAAAACCACTTGAGGACTATGGTGACGCCAAGGAGAGGGCACAGCCCCACATTTAACCCCAACCACTGCACAGTCTGTTACAGTGCAGCTGAGATGACCAAGCTCCCAGCAGACCTGGCCACATCCCTGCTCAGGATTCCAGTGAGGACACTGATTCTTGGAAGCCAATCCAGCCTCTCCTCCCTTGCTCCCTGGCGTTCTCCACCTCTTCAGCAAAGCAAGATTTAAAAAGCATCAATCTGAACACTGGATGGGAAACACAGCCAGCAAGTTAGCACTTGCACACCCTGTAATGTGACCAAAGCTGTTATAGAGATGCTGGTGCCATGGCAGGGACCTCATGCTTGGCACAATCTATGTTTTCCAGTCAGAGCGGGACCCAGCAAAGCATGCCCTGTTGCAGGATGGAGCCTGCACTGACCTGCTCCAACCAGCACCCATAGGACAGGAGAAGTGGCTGTTCTACTGGAAAATACCCCCCTCACTGCAATACAGGAGTATGCAAATTCATTATTTATGAAGCATCTTTTACTGTCCTTATGTGTGCATCATCTAAACAGCTTTCCCACCCCTATTTCACAGCTTTATCCCCGACCTCCTGCGCCCTTCACCTTGAGATCCCTCTTTTTCTTTCCTTCCCAATCTTTATTTAAATCACCAGCATAAGTTAGCACCTCGTTGGGAAGCAAACTCATTGAGCAGACTGTGCCTGCCACAAACCCTGCTCTTGCTCGAAGCTACTACACAAATGCTAAAAGGGAAAAGAGGGGGGAAAAGGAAAAGAAAAAGCAAGGAAAAAAGCCTCCATTTGGATAAGTGGACACAGCCAAGTGTATAATAGAGCAGAGAACACTGGGGTTTACCATTATAAATCACCTTTCAATCCAGGGTATTAAAGCACTTTGCAAACATTAAATCATAAATCCCTTATGAGTTAGATTAGTATTATCCCCTCTTCATAAAGAGCCTGAATCACAGGTATAATGGCAGCTTCCATCATCCCACAACCAGAGTAGAGCTGGAGGAATCAGGATCTGGGAGCTCCCAATCCCAGTAGTCCATGTGGCTGCTTCTTTCTCCATGACTAAGAGGACAGGGGCACAGGGCACAACAGTCAAAAGCTCATTACAGGTCAGTAAGTTTGAGCTTGGCTGCCCAAGGAAAGGGACAATGTCACCTATAACCACCTTCCACTTTCCCCTGCCTCCTGCATCCCACTTGTTTCCATCACAGTGCTAATTATTGACCTCCAGAACTGCCCAGCATTGGCTTTGACCAACTGAACCAAAGCAATGGGTCTTCTGCTCAAGCAGAAATTGGATTTCCAGCTCAGCTCTTCACTGCTCAGGGCCAGTTTGCTGCCAGGTTGGAAGGAAGGCTGCTGGAAAAGCAGATCTTCCCTCATTTGTTAAAGAGAAGGACATGGCTCCCATTTTCCATCCCATTGCCTGCTCTTTGGACCACTGACGCTCCAGCAGAAGCACTGCTGTGCTGTGTTTAAAAACCCATCTGGAGATAAACAGCATCATGCTAGGCCTCTTAAAATCACAAGCAAATATATTCTTAGCAAGCCACTGCTAACCAAACCAACCTCACCGGGGCTGCATGGTCCTGTTAGAGGTGAGACAGAATGATCCATCCCTTCCTTGGCCCAGAGACGGGATCCAAATGCAGCTTGGTAACTCAGGCAGCACCACATGAACCACTACACTGCAAATGAGAGCCCTACCTCATTGAAGCCTGCTCTTTCCCTCCTCTCCTTGTCACCTCCAGGCTTCTGGGGAGGTGTTTAAAATGCAGATTTGCAAACCAAGGTCCACCAAACAAGCTGGCATCAACCTCCTTTACTAAAATGAGGTAGCCTGGGGGAGAATACAAGACCTTTATGGATGGCTGATGTGATACAGAAGCCCCCAGAGCCTCACCATCCAGCTTTTGTTTGGGTCTTGTGGGGGTCCAAAAAGCCTAGGAGGAAGAAGATGACCAGGCACGGATGAGACCAAACTCACTCCCTGCATTAGTCTGCCCTAATAAATCCTTCCTCTATTGAGATGATCCATGTTTTTAATAAAGCATGTTTCTGTTGCATTTCTGGTGACGGCAACCAAGTAAGCGGGTGCCCAAGTGCTCAGTTTTGGGGGGAAAGCAATGGTCAGAGGAGCCTGTGCCCAAGGAGCAGGCAAAGCAGCAGGCAGGACACGAGGATGATGGAGAAGAAGAAATTCCTGCTTTCCAACAGGGACAAGTCACCCCTCCCCCCAGTGAGAGCAAAGGAGGGAGAAGCAGAAAGCAAAGCAAACTGCTCTGCTTTAGGGCAGAACCATATCAGAGATGCTCCCTGCTAGTGACCCAATTAACAGCAGCTTAATTAGACTGGGAGACAAGAGGAGTAGCCAGCAGTGTGGTCAGAGGGGCTGCTGTCACCACCACCTTTCCCATCCAAGGATTTCTGTTCCTCCCTTTCAACACTGGAACCAATGAGTCCAGCTCCATCCGCCCAGGGAAGACACGGACCCCTCAGCAGCCAGCTCGGTGCTTGCAAAGTACAGCATCCCTGTGGAGATTCTGCACCTACTGCACGATGCAGATAAATCCAAAGGCACTGGTGTAAACACTGCAAACAGCCCCTCCAAACACACCTCCTTGGAAATATCATCTCCTCGTGCAGTTAATTACTCATTGCTTTGTACACCTTCCCTGGCTCACTTACAGGATAAGGAGGAGGGGGAGAAAACACCCATCAAAACTCCAAGCTTGCTTCTTTTTAATCCTCAATTTAGGAAGGGGGAAAAAAAAGCTCTGTTCAGAACACGGATGGATTTACAAGCAGCACAAACATCCCGTGCTCTGGGTAATGCGATGTTTCTAAATCAGGCTCATAAATACATGCTTGGGAGATTAGTCCATAAGAAAAAATGCACTTTAATTACCCCATCTTTATCAGCACACAGCCCACGGTGTTAGCCATATGTGGGTGTTAAACGCCAAGTGCTTTGCAATCTTCCCCACCCCTCCGGAGATAACAGCAATAATAGGGAATGTTTCGCGGCTACTCGGATATTAAAATGTATTTCCACCACCGGAGGAAGACGGAGCAGGGGAACAGTGAGTGCCTGAACTGCTTAGCAACGCGCAGAGCAGCTGCCCAGCCGCTGTGCCATGCTGCATGCAGAATCCCCCGGTGCAGGGTGAGCTGCACTCACAGCATCCCCACGGAGCAGCGAGCCCACTGCAGCCCATCTCGCATCCCTGCATCCTTCCCAGTGTTGCTGGTGTGTCACTGTACCAGGAGTGCTCCTAATGATCCCCCTTTATGCTCCGGCTGAGGCTCATTAGGATGGTACAAGAGCATTTCCAGGACACCCTCACACACAGGAACATCTTGAGGTGTTTTACAAGTAGGGATCGTGTGGAATCAAATCAGACACCAATTAAAGGGAGCAGTGGTGCTGAAAGGCAGTTCTGGCCATGGAGCATCCCTGTGCTGGGATGTGCCAATCTCCCTTTCCCACCCCACAACCCTTCCACATTAGGATGTTCTCTTTTCATCCAGCATACACGAGACGGGATAGAATGGGACAGGATGGGACATCTTCCTTCCAGATGCAGCTCTCCCATACCATGGACCCCACCAAACCTTCATGGACCACTGTGCCCCAGAGACATTTCCATCAGAAATGGAATGTGGATGCAACAAACCCTCCAGGTAGCATCTGAGCAGTGGGGTGAGAGCCCAAGCAGATGTTTCATTGCACACCCCTTCCACAATGCCTGGTTTCAGCCTCCCCTTGAGCAGGCACCTTCTCCATTACTGCTTTGGGCAAATCCCAAGTGAAGGTGCTCACATTTAAAGGCTGCATCTGGGTCAGGGCTTGGGCATGGGGCTGTCTCCAGCCTCATCCCCCGAGTCGGCAGGATGAGGACCAACCCAAAGTGATGGCTTTGCTCTTCCCAGGCCAGGGGAGACTCACCTCCAAGAGAGCAGAGAGGGTGCACAGCAGAAGGGACAGGGAGGAAAAGCAAGGAGGAAAGGCAGCTGCACTGTGCAGCAGAAGGGTGAGATCAGACGCTTCTGGATTTATAGAGGACTTGATCTTGCTAAGCACATGCTGAATCAGATTAATACTATTAACATTAATGAATTATGAACTATGAATTAGCCAAGGTGTCCTCCAGTGCAGCACAGGGGGGCTACAGAACAGGCAGCCTTGGGTGTGGATTGGGGAGAGGAGGATGCTGAGGGTGGCATGGCCACAATGGATGGTCAGGATTGGGCTGCTGGACACCGTGGCAAGGTCAAGGCTTTGGCAGCTGGTCTGTGGTGTACACCACAGCCTGCACTGGAGATAAAGAGCCCCAGCGAGCTCTCATGCTCCTCCAGCCTTCGCTCTTCACGTGCTCCTGGAGTTCTAATGCCTCATATACTGAACAAATGTATTTACTTTGTAATTATACAGTTGTTGGTGATGCTCCCCCTTTGCTTTGAAACAATGGGCCTGCAGTTCCAAGACATGCTGCCAGTAAATTTCAATCAGAAGGAGGAGGAGGAACAGGGAAGTGGAGGGAAAGGAAAAGCCCTGAAGACTGGGCAAAGGAAGTGGGAAGGGAGGGTGGAAACAGAGATGAAGGTGGCACAGGCAGAAATGCTGCAACCCACCAGCCCCATCACCACCAGGGTCACAGCATCTCCAGCCCCATCACCACAGGTGACAGTTCCCAGAGCTACCCCAGCACCGCAAAGAGGGGAGAATTTGTGCAAACCCAAGTTGCTCTCCTGGCACCGTTACAGTTCTTTGCCATTTCTCTGGGCATGGACTATTAAAATCAATGAAGTCAGTTCTGCTTTCGTGTTCTCGGCACTGAATCGCTTGAGATAAAATCGCATTAAAGAAACAGTTCCATATTTAAAGGCAGAGATTGTCTGCACTGGAATTTTCTTTCATGCAAATCAATGGAAACACTTCTCCTGGAATTAAAGCCTGATCTCTTCTTTTTGTTTTAAACTCCAAATCAGTCCCAATTTTACAACATACAAACACAAAGGCAAATCTGAGTGGAAGGCTTCATTTTAAGGAGGAGGGAAAGCAATTTCCCGTACAGTGTAATGAAAACATTATTCCTACAGGAAAAAAGAGGAAAGAAAGTAATCATTATCTATGAAATAGCTCATGTTGAGTCACAGCCCAGGGAGGACTGTGCTTGGCAAGCAAAGGGATGGTCAGACAGCTGAACTGATTTTGGAGACCTGGAGAGAGTAAGGATGGAGGCCAGGATGCCACAGAGGGCTCAGGACCTGGCAAGAAATGCCCCACCACACTGCCCATACAGTGCCTGCCCACCCTTCCATCACCACCCTGCAGGCAGAGCTGGGCTGCTGCCTGGGATCATGGAATCCCAGCCTGGTTTGTGTTAGAAGGGACCTTAAAGCTCATCCAGCTCCAACCCCTGCCATGGGCAGGGACACCTTCCACTAGAGCAGGTTGCTCCAAGCCCCATCCAACCTGGCCTTGAACACTGCCAGGGATGAGGCATTTACTCAAGAGGATGAGAGTAAGAATCTCTGCTCTGCACAGCTCCTCAGGCCTGGGCCACATCCCCTCCATGCCTCAGTTTCCCCAACAGCCAAGCACCGCACAAGCTTCAGCGTGGCACAACACCCACCTTCCTCTTCCTCCTCCCCCTCCAACCAGAGACGCACCCACAGCATCACAGGCACACCGAGAGCATCAGCACCAAAACGCATCTTCATTTGCCACGCGGAGCCGACCCTCCTCCTGCCTGCATCCAGCGGGCTCATGTTCCTCTTCCTGGGAAACAAGAGGCTCGTTGCCATGCGGAGGGCGGCAGCAGAACGATTAGTGAAATTTGTTACCCACATGCTCCCAACAAAATTAAATTAAAAGCACTGCTTTGCTGTCGAGATAAGGGCCGAGCCCCTGAGATAATTCTTTTCGCTCCCAAACACTCAATTACTCGCTGAGGCTGGTTCAGATACAATCAGGGAAATAAATAAATAAACAGGGAGAGCCACACTGCCTCCAGGAGCAGATGTAAAAGCCGTTATCTCCAGCACAGGCCGGGGAAGTTAGAGAGCCTGCGGCTCCTGCGGCATCACAACTGCTGTAACCATGGACCCCTCCACGCCTCTGCTTATGCTTTGCAACCAGCTTCCTGCAGTGTCCCCTCTTCCTCAGCATGGCTGCATCCCCATATCTACAACCCCCAAGGACTTACAGGGCCAAAGATGCTGTTGGAGTAACCCCAGCCCAGCCTCCCTGCGCAGATGCAGTCAAACAGGGATGGAGAAGGGCTCCGAGTGGGTTTTAAGTGCTGATGCGGTGCCTGCTTGGTCTGCGAGCAAAATAAGCCTTCAAGCAAAAGCACGATGTTTGTTTGCTTGTTGGAAAAACAGCATCCACAATGGAGAGATGAGAAAGGCTGGATATTAAGAGCACCCCCGATCAGCACCACTACCCCGGAGCATCACAGCAGTTTCGGCATGGATGCAGCCTGGGTAGGATATAAACTAGTGCTCTGAGAGGGAAAGATGAGACTTGTGCCCTGAAGGTACCAGCACTAGCTTGTTCATCTATTCCTACACTGAGCAGCTTTGTCCTCCCCTTCCCAGGGAAACCTGTCCTGCTCCAGAGCACTTCTGGTGCCAGCAGGGAGGGACAAGGCTCCCTAAGCACAGACAGACAGCACAAGGCAAGGACAGAGCCGTTACTCCCTCTTGCTATTGTAAGCAACCCAACATGCTTGCTTGATCGCCTTTCATCTCCCATTTAATTCCCAGCAGCACCTCCTGCAGTTTGAAGGCTGCCAGTCTGGTGAGCTGAACCCGGTGCACATGGAATCACAGGGGTGATTCCCTGAGGAGCAGAACAGACAATACCAGCAGCATTCACCCAGCCCCAGTGAGGCCGGGAACACTGGCAGAGCACTGAGAGTGGTACCCACATTTCATCCCACATTGCGTTTAGTTCCCCATGAAATACTAAGTGTTTGCTGCCTCTGGAGACAGGAGAGGATCAAAGCGAAGCTTCCTCATATGTAACAGACTCCGAATACCTAATATTCCCTTCTAAAAGGCCTTGTTTTAAACACCAAACACAGAGGCAGATCAAAGCTCAGCTTCTCGTTTCTCTAACAGCCCTCAGAAGACTTCACCAGCCAGCAACATGCGTGTGCACACGTTCTGCTGACACCGATCCAAGGGACACAATTGGACTCTGCTTATCTGTCTAAGCTATCACCGTTTGCTATGAAAACACCAGAGTGCCTTGTTCATGGATTCCTCAGCTTCCCAAAAGCAGCATCCCTCATTTATCTGGGATGCTGGGGAGCTCTCCTGGAGTGGGATGGGAAGGTACCACCTGAACAGAAGCAATGCATGAAAACAGGGTGGGATATTTTTTCCCCACATCCCTTTTGAGAGTCTTCAATAGAGATGATGCTGAGAGGGGTGAAGCAGTCCCAGACCTGAGTGTGGAGGAGCAGGCTTGGGATGGTTGACTCAGGCTGAAGCAGATCCAGAGCCTGCTGAAGAGCAGCAACCAGCTGAGGATGCTCAATGAGATCCCAGTGGGTCGCTGCGCTGAGGCACCCCCCAGCACATCTCAACCTTCACAGCATCAACAGCATCACTTTGCACTTGCACTCAGTGCTCTATTTTGCATCCAGATTTCCAGGTACTCTTTATACCCCGTGGGAAGAATAAGATCAGCCCCAGCTAAAGGGACCCCAAGAAGTTCAAAAGGCTCAGACAATGCCTGGCTACAAAAGGAGCCAGAGGCTCTCTGGGTCTCCAAGACAAACAGGGTCAGTATGCTCAACCCATCACAGGGTCTCCATAAAACGCCATCACGTTCCCTGCCTCAGTTTCCCCTAGCCGAGGAAGCTGCCCAGCCCTGCAGACCTGATGCAATGCTGATTTACTCTTCATTTAGCCTTTAAAGACCTTCTTCTAGAAGGGGCTTTAAAACAGCAGGAACGCTTCTGCCTTACAGATCAGCAGCTCCAGGGCCTGAGAGAGCAGACGGAGGTGGGCAAAGATCGTTAATGCTTCCCCTCTCCCACCAGCGAGCCAAGGGGCTCCTTAGACAAACACGAGTCCTTGACAAGGTGGCAGCAGCCCCACCACTGCAGGGAGCCCAGTACCACGCTGGAGTTATGATCCACCCTCATCTTCCTCTCTATTTGAACAGCCATCGAGCAGGCACTGCACCTGACTGGAGAAGCTCAAGGCTGCAAAGTCAGACATGGAGCTGAATACGTTTTGCCTGGCAAGAGGCAAACACCACTGTGGAACAAGGGGGATGGAGCAGGAGCAATGCACTGTGTAAGCAAGGTTTGTGCATGGGGCTCTGCCTCCCTGGTTTGGGGGTTCTTTCTGCTACTACCACCAGTTTCCTCTTAAACTCAGAACAATGACTGAACACATTGCACGCTGCTCGGGAGAAAAGAAGAGCCAAGTATCAAAGCTTGGTATAGCCCACAATGAGCAGCTGGGGATGTGCATTAGCATCTCTACACTGCTGGCACATTCTCACAGAGACTTCAGCGCTAGTGGAAGCTGCAATGACTGACAGCCCTGGAGACAATACCACAGCCACATGTGAGGAGGTTCCCATGCTTCCTGATTCTCCCAGGGGAGCAGGAAAGGGGAAAGCCAGCCCCACAGCAAGCAGAGCCCCAGAGCACACAAACCTGTTGCAAACAGGGAAAAATCCCAGTTCTGGAAAAGTATAGAATCATAGAATCATAGAATGGTTTGGGTTGGAAAGGACCTTAAGATCATCCAGTTCCAACCTCCCTGTCATGGGACACCTCGCACTAAACCATGCCATCCAAGGCTATGTCCAACCCCGCCTTGAACACCACCGGGAATGGAGCATTCATAACTTCCCTGGGCAACTCATTCCAGTGCTTCACCACCCTTACAATAAAGAACTTCCTCCTTAGATCCAATCTAAACTTCCCCTGTTTAAGTTTGAACCCATTACCCCTTGTCCTATCCCTACAGTCCTAATGAAGAGTCCCTCCCCAGCATCCCTATAGCCCCCCTTCAGATACCAGAAGCCTGCTATGACGTCTAAAATCTCATGGGGTCAGCAATGAGGATCTGCAGGGAGGAGCAAACCACTCAGCCCTAGCTGAGGCCCTTCCAGCCTTCAAACCCAGAGCTCTGCATGGCCCGACAGCCTCTCTCAGGACTTGTTTCACTTGGAAAAGAGGACATCAAGTCCAAATTCCAGCTCCTTTGGGACTGCATGCCAGACTTGCCATCAGCACTGCCATCCAAGAGAAGGCTACAACACAGAGGATGGAGAGCTGGTGTGGACATGGGGCTGTGGAGAAGAAAAGGGATGGAGATGGGTATGACCAGAGAGCCTCTTGAAATGAGCCAGCTCCCCAGGGACACTGGTGAGCAGCATCACCTCTCCCTGCTCAAATCCAAGGTATGGGGCTGAGCCCAACAGCAGAGAAGGACCAAGGCTCCACGGGAAAATCTTGTCCATGTTATCCCTTGTGCTCTCCCCACCTCCAACTTCTCTGGAGACTTTCCAAAGACAGGGAAACATCAGTGTGAGGGGATCCCACAGACCTAGAAGCTGGGAAGGCGCATGGTGGGGTGTGCTGAGACCACAGAAGTGATGCCTCAGTCATCCGTGCCTCTGTGCTCAGGCTGATCAGATTCATTTTCCCATGTATTCCAGCACTAAAACCCAGGTATTAAGGGGTTCCAAGCTACCAGAACAAGCCCTCCCTCACTCAACATTTACCTATGAGAGTGTTCCTCTAACACACCCTGGCAAAGCACTATGAAACCTGCAGTCAGGGGACAAACAAAGCCCCTGACCCACTAACCAGCTCACCTATGGTGCCACCCTAACTGAAAACTTCCCTGGGATCAATGCCTTGACAGCATCAATAATTAGGCTCAATCCTGAAAAACCTAATTGGAGGAGAGAAACCCCAAGGAATCTCTCTCCTTGGACCTGATAACTATCTCACAGCACCTGCAACGACACGCAACCATGGCGAAATTGATCCGAAACATCGGTGTCAGAATTAACTGTATCTGACGACGCATCCCTCTCCATTTAAGTTACATCTCATCCAATTATGGATCTTTGCTGAGCTCGTAATTATGAGTTTGGTACTGTGACTTCCCACTAAGCTATTGCTTTCCTTCCACGAGGGAGAGGAGAGTCAATGAAAGGATAATAGAAAATTCATTTCAAGGACACAGTGGTGGCAAAATTTAGCTAGACAGGAGGGGAAATACAATGGCAACTCAATGCAAGACAATTCCCTCTGTTAGCCCCCACCGAATATGAGCAAACCAGGTTCTCGCAGCATCAGTCAAATGCTAAGGCAGATCTAACAGCCTGAGCAGCCATGCAAGGCAGCTCTCCCCCCCCCCCCCCACAACTCCCTTCAAACCCAGCCATCAAAGCTGCTCAGGTGAACAACAGCTTATTCAAGTCGAAAAAAAAAAAGGAATTCTTCCCATTTATCTACTCCTTTCTATTTGCCCTACCAGAAAGCTTAAACAAACAACCCAAAGCCACCGTGTATGTCAATAGGAATATCTTTGTACTCAGCATCCAGCACAAGTGTGTGTTTCCAGAGACTGTCAAAGCACTTGACCTCACAGGGAATGGTGTCAAGGCAGCGCGAAAGCAAAGATTTATCTGCTTTCCATTAAAACACAGTTTTCCACACCATGCTCATGCTCCGTCTCTCCCTTCCCTATTGGCAGCTGAAAACACCCTCAAACTTCAGGGACTTTTCCAAAGCATTGAAGGACTTTGGTACGTTACAATAACTCATTGATAAAACTACTTCAGCAGTTGGGGAATGTCTCCCTTGCACCAGTGACCTTCCAGGACCATTTCTTTTGTCCCTCTTTGCAACACAACCAATTTCCTCCTCCGCTCGCACGTCATTTCCCCCCTACTGCAGCTATGTTTGTTCTGCAACAGGTAACGCTAACTCAGGAATTCTCTCTGTGCTTTTCATCAAAGGCTCATCTGAAACTCGGTGAGAATCTCTCCTGGTTCTAAAACACATGGCAAAGAGAACTAACACAACTGAATACCCTGCCTTCCAGCAGGAATAAACGCAATAAACCCCTGAGCACACGTGTGCTTATTCCCATGTGCAATCATCGAGCTGATCAGAGGTGTTGAGGTAATTTCACATTCAAATAAACACATTGAGAGCATTTATCAGAATGCATCATCATTGAAACAAATGGGGCCGTGTTGCTGCAGCAGGCGAAGGCGTCTCTCCGGCGTGCTGAGCTCTGCCTGCCTTAACATAGAAAATAAACGGAGGGAGCAAACCCACTGTGCAGCTCTCAAATTGCTTCCCAACATAGCTATTTCCTCACCGGGATTTGTCAAATGCGGCAGCAAATCTTGCTCCATCTTCCACTAAAGAGCTTGGGCTGAGGGTCCCGAACAAAAGGGCTCCAGTGTGATGCAACTATAGGAAACAGGTTGGATGTGGCTTGGAGCAACCTGCTCTCGTGGAAGGTGTCCCTGCCAAAGGCAGGGGGCTGGAAGTGGATGAGGTTTAAGGTCCCTTTCAACCCAAAGGGACCTCAAACAGTCTGGGGTTCTGTGATTCTATGAGATGTGGACACTAATGTCAATGTGAGGATGGCATTTGTTTCTCACAAAAAAGCCCGAAGGGACTCCAGTCTTGAAATCACTGTCCCACCCCTCATTTTGCATTTGCTCCTTTTAATTGCCTTTGCATGCAGAGGAAGGTGGGAAACACAGGGCAGAAAACAGGAGTTTGGAGCAAGGAATTGCCAAGTGCCTATCCCTGACAGCTGCACTGGCACCAGGACAGTGATTGACACAGTCACCATCCACCAGTACAGCTTTAGGGAAGTGCCAGGGCATGTGCAATGTAATTGATAGGAGAAACAATCAAAGAAACCCAGAACCTCAGCAACATCATCAGGAAGTGCTGTTTACAGCTCATGCATGGCGCTGCATCACACAAAGAGCACATCCTGGGATGTCCTACCTCTGCAGACTGGTACTGTGGTCCTTACCTAGATTCATAGAATCACTGAATCATAGAATCATAAAATCAACCAGGCTGGAAAAGACCTTTAAGCTCATCAAGTCCCACCACTACCCCAGCACTACCAAGGCCACCACTAACCCATGACACTGAGGGCCTCATCTCCACAGTGTATGAACACTTGCAGGGACGGTGACTCCAGCACTGCCCTGGGCAGTTCCAATGCTGAGCACCCTCTGGGGAAGGAATTGTTGCTCAGCTCCATCTAAACCTCCCCTGGTGCAGCTTGAGGCCGTTTCCTCTTGTCCCATCCCTTGGTCCTTGGGAGCAGAGCCCAGCCCCCTCCTGGCTCCATTCTCCTTTCAGGCAGCTGCAGAAAGCCATAAAGTCCCCCCTGAGCCTTCTGTTGTCCAAACTAAGCAAGTTCACACAGTATCAGACAGCATCACCACTGCACAGCCACTTTTGTCCTCTTACGCCAACATATCTCACCAGTGCCTATGGCATTCTGTACCTTTGCTTCTCCTCCGGCTCCGGTACTGCTCAGTGTAGAAGGTGAGCTGGGTTTCATCATCCGCCTCTGAGCCAGAGTTTCCTTTGGCACGTCCAAACCCAATCCCACCTGCAAGCAATAGAGAGAAAAGAATCAGCTCTGTCAGCTGGGATGCAGAGCAGCAGGGAAGAGCTGGGAGCATCTCGGCAGAGCTGATGGGTTTGGCCAGTATCCGGCACTCTCGGCCCAGAAGCAATACTTGGGATCACCAGAAGTGACCAGGGACTTTTGCCACTTGTGATTTCACTGCTTTCTTATCAAGAACCAAGACCCCATGGTGCCATTTGTGATGTGAACATAAGAAGATGCTGTCTACCCCCGGCACACATTGCAATGTATTGATAATGAAAACCTCTGAATGCAGAAGCTGCTCTCTCCAAGGGCATCTACATGGTGAAGAACTGTGAAGTTCAGGTGTTTGCTTCAAAGCAAACCCAGCAGAGACAAGTGGTGTGAGGGGAATACAACACTCGGATCCCCGCTGCATGGCGGGGGTCCCTTCCCACCCCTAGCACCCACATTAGCCCATCTGCTCCACCAGCCTACCCTAATGGACAGCAGATGCACCTCTGCCATAACTAGAAGCAGGGTTGTCCCATGGTTCACTTTGGCATCTCCTTCCCCGGAGCTGGAGACAACGTGGGATGCTGGAGAACCCTGGCTCGCTTCAGCTACAGGACCCACCAAGGAGTGCTAAAGACACTTAAAAAGCGATACAGACTCTAACTGGCAGAAGTCCTTCAATCTTTGCAGAGTTTAAAGCAAAGAGGCCTCTGGGGGTTGACAGTGGTCCTTTAAACTGCCATTAAAATATTTTACTGGTTTTAAAAAATCCTTTATTCTAGGCAGAAGCACAATTTCCCCACTTCTTGGCAGGAGAACAGAAAATGAGCAGTGTCTTCTGCCCTCTCAAATCCTTAATCACTGTGATGAGAGGTGGCTGGCAGAGCCAGAGGGACACCAGGAGCTCGGCACGTGGCTCCTGCCCCATCCATGCCCTGACCTGGCTGTGCAGGGAACTCAAGGTGGGTCTTAACCAGGGGCGTAGGAAAAAGCTCCACCAGCTCCTTCCCGTCTGAAAGCAGCAGGAGGAATCAGTGCTTGCACACAGCAGCTTGAACATGGATCTGGGGGGGTTTACAGACTCACACCCCAAATAATAACCCGCCATCAGCCCCTCTTCAGACCGCCTTAATGGCAAGCATCCAATGTCATGGTACACCCGCATCCAGGGACTGGGGTTTTGAAGGGCACAGCAGAGTGGTAAAACCAATCAGGCTTATTCACATCAGCGAGGAAAATCTTAATTAACCTGGGCTTCTAATGCAGGCCCTTGGGCAACCAGCCAGGGCTGCAGTTCTGCTGCACCTCCCCTTCTCCCCCTGAACCTGGGCTCTTCATCTTCTGGCAGTGCCCAGGGCTGGGAGACCAGACACCAACTATGGAAGGGTTTTCCTCCTGAAGCTTGGTCCAGGAGAAGGATGTGGACACTGCCTGTGCAGGCAGGACATGGTACATCCCTCTGCCACCTACCCATGGGCCAGACCTGGTCCCTTTAGTGCAGGCAGATGGCTGGGGGTGGACAGAGGCAGTGATCTCAGGTGCTTGCTCTGCTCTCACAGCCCATGGAGGTGCCCAAGCAGCTGGTGCAGGCAGCAGCCCCCTCCGGCCCCTCCACGTTTGTTTGCCGGCTGCGTCTCGGTGATGGATGGAGCTGACATGTTAAATTACTCAGGCTGGATGTCTTCAGAGAGCTTGTGACAGCAATATTGCATTTTCTGATTACCCAGCACTGCGCAGGATGTATAAATACAGGAGAGTCGGGAGACCCAGCACGGATCCCCAGCCCACAGCGGAAACATCTCTTCTGACCCAACACGCAGTGTCAGAGGTCAGCCTGGAAACATGAGCCCAGGGCAGAGAAATGGCTGCAAGGTGATGTGCTTTTACCTCTTTGTGCTATCAAGGATGCTAGAACGCATCTTGGTGGTAGTTTTCGGGGCCCGGAGCCCGGTTGAGGCAGCCTATAGGATGCAGGAGCACTGATCCTGCCATGAACCTGACTTCATGTTTAACTGACTCCAAAATGCAGCTGAAACGTCTCTGAGATGATCATGCTTGGGGCAATACCTCCTGCAGCAGCTCCAATGGTTGGCTTTGGTGGCAGGCTGCTCCCTGGGGCATGGGGCCAAGGATGTTCATGATGGGGATGAGGATGTTCACGATGGAGCTGAGGATGCTTGCAATGGGACTGAGGATGCTCGCAGCAGAGAGCACCAATATGCAGCTGCTGATGGGGATGAACAGAAAGAGCACCCCATTAAAGCCAAGCAGCCCTGCCCTGTCAGCACTCCTTTTTTTCTTTAGAAAGAGGAAGAAAACCACCAAGTAATAGAAAACAGATCCCAATCACCTTGACTGATTGCAAAGAGATGCTTAAAAGAGACAGGACACGAAAACAGCAACTTTGCAATGCTGGGTATCAGTGACACAGCAGCAGCTTTCTGCAGTGGCTCCCCCAAGGAGTTACATCCCCTTTTCACCCAGTTTGTCCTGCTGTTTAGATTTGAGGAAAACCAAATCTCCCCCTCCTCGCCTGCATCCCTGCCTCCTGCCCCACCACCTTAGGGACCAGCTGTGTGTGAGGAGGGGGAGCTCAAGGAAGATGCTCTCCATTCTAATTCTGTTTGCAGATTTACAAGCTCATTAATCTGCTCAAGTAGCTCACAGCTCAACGCTGGGGCAGGATGCTCCTTCTGAGCACTCATTAATTTAGTGGGGAGCAAGGCGGGGTGCCAAGGCAAACACCTCTCATCATGGTGTAATTAAAGATGGTAGAGTTAATGCCAAATGGGGACTAAGGACATAAAATTCAGGCACTGGAGGCTCGTTGTCCCCGACAGACTTGTTGTTAGCTAAAGCCATTGCACTTCCTTTTCTTTTAAAGGTGCATTTTTGTCATTAGAAAGGAAAAGCAAACCTGACATTTTAAATCCCTTCCCCAAAGCCGAGAGGTTAACAGGGAAACAACCGTGGATGCAAAACAAATCAAACCCGAGGTAAAATAAAGAAAGAAGTAACAGCAGCTATTTGGATAACTCCTGTCTGAAGCCAGGCTGACCTCGGATGCTTAATCCCTCCAAGCTGGCTGTTATAAGAGAAGTGGGAGCTTGTATTTGTTCCCAGTGGTGACACATCTGTCCATGCACACTTCTGCCCTGCCACCACAGCCTCATTCGCAATGGAAAAGGATTTTCTGCACCCCTTCACCCGAGGAAAAGGCCAAATCCTGTACACACACAACACTACAGACTCACGATCTCCTGTCTGACTGTGCTCACTTCACCTCCACACCCGCTTGCCCCATGCCATGCAGTCTCTGATGTGTTCAAGAAGCCCCTCTGCTCCCAGGCTTCCCAGGAGAAACCAGATGAGGAGTCCCCTCCCCACCTAGGTGCAGAGCTATACAATTAGTTAGATGGGGAAGATAAAACAAGCCCTTTAAAATTAAGTGCTTTGCTCTGGTTTGTCGGCGCAGCAGGGTGTACAGCACACTCACCGGCTTCAGCCGCTAGAAACTCTTCCTTCACATTGATCTTCCCTTTTCCTTCTGCCTCTGCCCCCAGAACTGCACCAGGGTGGGTGATGCAACAACCAGGTGATGGTCGCATGGCTTCCACCATGGAAAACTGGGATCACACTGATCCCCAAGGGCAGATTTTGTACAGATGTGAAGGGGTTTATTCTCACCAAGGACCAGCTGAAGGAGCTGGACGTGATGCTTTGACTGGTGAGGTGAAAGCCCCTGGTTGAACCCCAAATAAACCTCATCAGCAAAACATGATGCTTCATTGGCACCAGGACAGATGGATGGGGCAAGGCGGGAGGTAGAGTTGTCCTGGCACAAGCATGGACCAGGGGCAACCCCAGCCAAGCTGTGACTCTCCTCCCTAGGGTGGCTTTGGGGGACTTCTGGCATAGCCACGATCTCTAAATCAGAAGAAGCCGCAGCCCTGATGAACAATGCATCCTGTCTCCGGCAGCAGGATCTATTAATGGCTTACTTCTTCTCAAAGCCAGGGTGCTTTTAAAGGCCTACCCCAGGAGAGGGCACCAGACCCCCTCTCTGCAAACCAGCCTCCCCCAAGGCCACCTCCCAGCACTACACACGGACATCCCGCCAGCTCTTGGGATAGCTACGCAGGGTGACCCAGCCAAACCCGCATCCTCCATCCCCGCACCACTGCCTGCCCCACAATCACTTCCCAGTGTAAGCCTCGCTCCAATGCAGCCGGGTTGGGATGCTCCAGGCACGAGCCTGGCTGCATTTTGGGAATCAGTAAATCCAGACTTTCTTGGATGCAGCATCCTTCTCTCCTGCCCTGCCATTCCTCAACAGAGACCCAGCCCATCCCTCCTTCACCTCGGCTCTTAACATCCTCACTCTCCCTCTATTATTTATGAGCTCTAAATGCACTTCACTGGTGAGAATGTTTGGGGAACAAGTTTGTATGAGAAAGGCATTAGGGAAAATAAAGTTAAATGGTATTATAAACGGAGAGGGTGGCGTGTTTGTTTTTTTGAAGTCGATCTTCTCAGCAGAATACCACCTTTTCCAGAGCTGTTAGAACCACTTAGCACAGAATCACATTTAATGACAGGCAACAGGCAGCAGTTTGAACACACTTAGTGCGGGAAGTGAAACAAGGCAAAGCTTATCCCAGGTTTGTTTTTGTTGGACTGGGGCAGCGGGTTGGTTGGTTCCTGGTTTGGTTTATCCCGAAGTCCTTTAACAGCCTTTCCATACAGGAGTAAATCCTTTACGGAATGGACAGTTCCTTCAGGGAGAGCGCTCCAGCCACAGGGTAATCCTCTGATGAGGTTAAACATTAATTAAATCAAACCAAGAGAAAATAATTACACACATGCATCCATCAGGCCGCCCTGTCACTACCCAGTAACAAAGTTGGATGCAAACTCCATCAGCGGAACTGTCAGGCAGCTCTTAGGAGGAAATAAATGCATCCCAAATGGACAATTTCCTTTAGGGGGAGGAAAAAAACCCACCATGGATTGCAAAGGATTAATGAGGCGAAGGGTTTGTGTTTGCAAAGGGATGTAAAATGCAAACATCGGGAGCGGCGATATCATTGTTTAACCTTAATGCCCGATAGCACTCCAATGCTATGATGCCCTCCAGAGGAACAATTAACCCGAGCTGTGAAGACAAAACCTCCAGCACCAGAGAGGGGAAAGGAGTGAATATGGCCTCAAAAAGAAATCTAAAGAAAAGAGGATGGGATGGGGCTGTGGAGAATGAGATCTGTGCTGGAGACCCTGGAACTGGCTTGGTTTGGGGGCTGCTCACCCATTTCTGATGATTGAAACCTTAAAATCTTCTATGGCATGCTAGCAAAGGCTCCCATAAGTGGACACACTCAAGGTCACACTCCCCTCCCAAAGTCCATGGGGTACATTATGCCTTGGGCAAGGAAGGGCAGACACAGCTCCCCAACATCTCTTATGGCACGTGCAACCATCCACAGAGGAGCTGCACGAGCAGAACCCCACAGAAACTACAGTAGGTTGGACCCCAACACCATAGGGACCCATCCTGCTGCTGGTGCAGATAAGGACCAGCCATGGCAGCACCTTCCCAGGTAACCTGGGCCCTTCCCTTGCACCCATCCTTTTCACATCCACCAGTGCCAAGCCCTGCGGCACAGGGTGTGGTGAGAGACCCCCACCCACCCTGCAGCACCTTCAGGACCACTGCACCCAGCTCAGGACAGAAGCAGCTCGAGGTACCACTGTCCAGCTCCTCCCCATCACCTCCCTTCACCTTCATCTTGTCTCCAGGGGCTCTCATTTCTTGGTATCCACTGATTCACGTGGTCACTAATGGGCAGAGGCATCCGCAGGGCAGCAGTGATGGGGCAAAAGTTGGGAAAATCCTGCCCCATGGCATGCTCTGGCATGGCGTGGAGGGGGATTTGCAGGGAGGCAAGGAAGCACCAGCCAGGGAGGTGGGAGATGGAGGGTGGCATGTCCTCAGATATAGGACAAGCCAGGCTGCCTCAGAGCCACACTGTGTTCCCATACATCCGAGCATCGTGTCTCCTCCCAAACCTGGCTCCGAGGCTGAACTGATTTGCTTCATTAATGACCAAGTTCAAAAGTGAAACAAAACCAACAACAACAAAATGAGCCTGGAGCAGGGAATCAAGGAAACTTCCCCGCACAGCACCCTCCACACAGGCACAGCAAACCCAGCTATGTGTATTTGAATAACTACCAGAAAACAAACCAAATCATTTAAACCAGTTAAAGACTCAGAGCATTTTCTTCACGTGAAGTGAATAATTTATAGGCAGAGCTATGATAAAAAAAAACGCCTTTCCAGGCCTGTATTGCAGGAAAATATCAGAAGAAAAGATCACGTTTCGGACTCATAAATAAACGAAAACCAAAACCAACAGTAAATAGAAGAAGCATTTTCCTTCTCAGCTCCCAGCGCTGCCACAAAGACCCGCAGTGTGATGGTCAAGGGACCCTCCTGCCCATCATCCCTGGAGGGACCCCAATGCCTCCTCCCCAGCTGGAAATGTGGACCCAAAACCCCTGCACAGCCTCAGCTCTCACCACCTAACCCACAGCCATCACCTTTCTAAGCAGTGACAGCAATAGGAGGAGGCAGTTTACATGCTGAAAGGCATTGCAAGGAGCAAATCTTGTTCTCAAGGCTGTTTTAGCCAACCTCCTCCTGTTGCTTTGGGGTAGCTGGCAATGACCATCAGAGCTACATATAGAAGTTATGCTTTAGAGCCATGGACACTGCTTCCTATGAGACTCCTAAAATAAAGGCAAAAAATCCCTGATTACTGGGAAAAGTGGAAAGATGAGATGTCCCACTGATGTGAGTTACAGCCAAAATGAATTTCACCCCTTCCTCCAAAAGAAAAGCTTGCCAAGAAATCATATTTGACTCCCCCCAAACCTCACTTAGCTGGGGCAGCTGACAGGAACCCTGGGCTTGCAGCCAGCCTGGATAAACCTCATAGGGACACACAAGGTGAACTCACTCCCAAGCACCTCCACCAGACCCCCCAGAGGATGCTGCATAGGGTTTGCCCCTCTTCACTCCATCACTGAGGAGCTCCAGCATCCCCCAGGCTCTGCAGTGAGGGTGAGGAGCTCCTGTCTTCCTCCTTTGGATGTGGCCAAACCCAGACCATGGAGAGCATGGAGATGTTATCCGCCTACCTCGTGGCCGGCTCCGGCGTTTCCGTCTCCCCACGGACGTGCTGCGCAGCGCGGGCTGGAGCTGCCCGATCTCAATGGGTGTGTTGGTGCGGAAGCTCTCCTTGAACTTCTGCATCAGGGACTCCACCGTCTCCTGCGTCACCTCGGGAGCTGCAACACCACCAGAGGGATGTGGTTAGAAGAGGATCATATCTCCACTGCCCATATAACTGCAGAGCCAAGTCCTGGGGCAGGAGCTCTGCCAAGAGCCCCAGAATCATCCACAAGAACCCATCCAGCACTTTCCAAGTGTTACCAAAGCCACAGAACCTGGGAAAATTTGAGTTTACAGTAATAGCACTCCTGCTTTCCAGCACTCTGGGTTATTCCTTGCCTCTTCCTCCATGTTGACACAGGGAACTCGGAGCATCGTGCCCTTATCCTTATCCCTGAACCACACAGGAACCCCTGGGCACTGAGCTGGCTTCGGGTTGGGTCTAGCTGTGCCCCAGAGCTGGGAGTTGCACCCCAGGCTTGGCAGCTTTGGGGGGGTCAGGTATTCACTGGCGGACAAATCTGGGAGCAATGGGCAAGACTGGGGTGGGAGCCAAGTGGAGGATGTACAACTGGTCCAGGCATGCTCTGAGAGCTGCAGCAGGAATCCTTGGGGCCTTCCAGGTGCATCACAGGAAACATCCTGCTGCAACACCCCAGGGCACATCACAGCTTGCTGATGTTTAACTAACTCCCCTCCTTGCTCTCACATATCCCCTATCCAGTAAGGCTAAAACCCTTCCAGGATTGTCCTACGAGACTCAGCAGGATGGGCAGCTACAGGAAGTCAAGAAACCATTCACAAAGAGCAAAGCTGAAACTCGGGATCAAAGGTTTGTCCTCCTGAAGGCCACAGAGGTCTCCCAGGTTTAACAAATAGCTTGGCCTCTGTCAGCTCCTTGAATAAACTCATTAGCAGAACACAATCCTGTCTCCATTGCCAGACTCACGGAGTCCCTCTGAGCTCCTGAAGCTCCACTTGCACACAGCATCCCCATGGCAGGGATCACCAGCCCTACAGCCACCCATCCCGCTCAGATAAGTGAGCACTTTGGAGCTCCCGGCCTGGCAGGAGTTACAGGCTGAGCATCACCCCACCACATCCCCCAGCTCCAGAGACACATCAGAGCTATTCGGGCACCCGGTGAGCTCAGGGTGCGTAACTGCTCCGGACCATGGACTCTAATGCATGGACCTTAATTCCCTTCGCAGCATGGTGCAGGGGATATTTTGGTGTGAAACGAGAAGCTGGCCATGCAGGACAAGGCATTTATGATCCTAGACAAGGATTGGACTTAAATGCCAAGGCTGCAGCAGGCTCCTCCAGCAGTCACCCCATGCGGCAGGCAGTGCATGCAACAGGTCCCCCTTCCTTCTTCCCAAATCCCAAAGGCAATGCCCTCAGCCTCTGTGGGGTTGAGAGCCTTTAGACCATCCCAGGGTGCTCTTCCACCCCACAGGCTGCAGAGAAGGTATCAAAATCTGTCAAGGCCATTGTGAAGGGGAGCAGCAGAGAAGAGCATATTGGTGCAGGCACATCGGGAAGGCTCAGGAGAGGATCCATCCACCCAGCACTGGTGATGGAGAGATGAGGATCAAACCCATTGCCTGCATAAGCACTGAAGGTGGGAACCATTTTGGGAGAGCTCCAGAGACAGGGTGGCCTCAGGGACCAGCTCTGTTCCATCTTCCAATTATTCAACACCAGACTCGCCCAGATCAAAGACAGAGCTCCCCAAAGCCCCCTTACATTTATAGCAGGCACAGCTGGATCCTGCAGTGTCGATGCTCCGGCAAGCAGCAGAAAGGGGAATATTTCAAGAGCAGGGAAAGGTCTCTAAAGAGCATCATCTACTCCCACCCTGACAGCAGGGCTCCGCGGAGGCACTGGGAAGGGATGCAGCACATCTCAGCACCCCATCACTGTGTTTGTGGGGGAAAGCCTGTCCTCACAGCTCCTTCATCATCTGGGAGCAAGCAGAGCAGGGCCTCCCTGGAAACAGATGGCAAGTGATTTGAACCTCGGGGCTGTGCAATATATAACGTGTGCAAGTGGAGCGAGGAGCTCGGGAACTGCGCGGCTGAGGCTTAGTTACCGAAAGGAGGCAAGAAGGAGAGCAACGGAGGAGGAGGAGGGGACCATGCCTTCAGGAAGCAATGAACGTGGTGAGGTCACAGCTCTCTCATGATCCTTGCTCAACTGATGGGAGTATATCAGTACCAAGGTGATTGTACCCCATCTGGCCACCACATCGTGGCACAGTCATCCAGAGGCATCTGCTCATGTGCTTCTCCATGGAGCAAATAGCAAAACCGGGGAGCGGGGGCATAACCTATGTGGGGAGAGGGTCTCTGCGGCTGCTGGCTATTTGTGATGATGCTCAGATACTTGCTCAAGGAATGGGAGCAGAAAGATGAACCTCAATGCTCTGCACAGCGTGTGCACCAGAACGGTGTTGGTCTCTCCGTGCCCCTGAACTTCAGGGTTTGGAGCAATGACAGAAAAGGGCAAAAAGAAGAAAAGAGAAGGAAACAATGACAAGAAAGAAAAAAGAGAAAAGAAAAAGTCCTTGTCGACACGGTGTCAGCAAGGGGAGATGAACATGGCCAGCACGGAAAAAACCTCCCTGACAAATGAAAGTAGCTGGGCTTGAACTGAATGAGCATCAGGGGTCAAGGATGAAGGGAGGACCCTTCATCCACTGCCAACAATGACAAAAGGAAGGGAGAAGAAAGCAATGCAGCATAACATGGTGAGACACGGCTGGTGGGACCCTGCTGATTATGGGGATGTCTATTCACATGCATAAGAGACACAGTGCACCACACACTGCTACGTGAGCTTTCTCACAGGCTGCGCCTGGGTAGCCAGGGATAGGAACCCACCACACACCCAGACCAATGCCTCCATGGGCAGCACACAACCACATGACAAACATTAGCTCACGCACACGCAGAGTACATATGCCCAGCATTCCTCTCTCCCTTCTCTTGCTCAGAAAAGGATGGAAAAATCACAGAATCCCCGACTGCGTTGGGTTGGAAAGGACCTTAAAGCTCATCCAGTTTCAAACACTGCCATGGGCAGGGACACCTTCCACCAGAGCAGCTTGCTCCAAGCCCCTGTGTCCAACCTGGCCTTGAACACTGCCAGGGATGGGGCAGCCACAGGTTCTCTGGGCACCCTGTGCCAGCGCCTCAGCACCCTCATAGGGAAGAGCTTCTGCCTAAGAACTCATCTCAGTCTCCCCTCTGGCAGGTTAAAGCCATTCCCTTTGTCCTGTCCCCTACAGGATCTTGGCCAAAGCCCCTCTCCAGGTTTCCTGCAGCCCCTTTAGGCACTGGAGCTGCTCTAAGGTCTCCCCTTCAGGAGCCTTCTCTTCTCCAGGCTGCCCCAGCCCAGCTCTCTCAGCCTGGCTCCAGAGCAGAGCTGCTCCAGCCCTCACAGCATCCTTCTGGCCTCCTCTGGACTCTCTCCAACAGCTCCACATTCTCCTTATGTTGCCCTTGATATACTTTAACTTTTGGTCAGCCCTTAAATGGTCAGACATTTGGACTAGATGACTGTTGCAGGTCTCTTCCAACTGAATGATTCTATTCTACATACCTCAGCTCTGTCCTGCAACACCCACTTGGGCTGTATGTGGCAAGCATGGGCTCAGCCTGCAGTTCCCAGCTCCACCGTTCTCTCCACACACTGCTCCCACATCATCAGTGCCTGGGCACCAGCTCCTCGCAACAACCACCCCAACACGACACAGTACTAGAGGTGATAGGACAATCCTCTCCTTGAGCAAAGCTTGCCAATCTGCCTTCTCCCCCATTCCTAGTTTCCAGGAGATAAATCTATCAGGGTTATGGTGCTCACACCTTCGTCACCACATTGAGCTTCTCCAGCCTGGCAGAGGTGGTGAGATCCACCCCAACGCTTGGCACAACGCTATGATCTCAAACTCACCCCATCCTATAGTGGGAGCCTTCGGCAGCACAGCCGCCCCAGGAAGAAGCTGAAGCAGAGGAATCACGCTGCTCTTCGGCCTCCTCAAAAAGAGCCTCCATCTCCAGCAGCGATTTAAGGATGCAGCTGAAGGTCACCGTACCTTTGTGAAGCACACTTCGTGTTCCTGACGTACACCTCCCTCCTGTCCACCCCCATATGCTATTTTGAAAGCGCTTTGCTCTCCTTACGGCTCCGCTATTCGTTTGCATGTCTCCCACAAAACAATTCAAACCAATAGCCTTCCTTTCTTCCTTCCTTTCTGCTGGCACAAGCTGCAGTGGAAAAATATGCTGCTTGGCTTAAAAATTACAACAACAACAACACAAAGTCATCAACTGAACAATATGAGCAATGTTTGGGTAAAAATACATTGCAACAGAGATGGAAAGCAGCAGCACTCTTTCCAGCCCTTGCAGGGCTGCCAGCCAGGAAGGCTGCACCTCTCCCAGGCACACAGGATACAGGGGGGCTGTTTTGGGGAGATACCAACACCGGCATCTCACCAGCTTCAGTGGCCGAAACACAGTCCCAGGCTGGAACAGCACAATCATGCACAACCTGTACCCACAACCTGTATTTGAGACACGCACGGGTTGCGTGCCTCCACCTCCACTGGTTGCATTTTCATGGTGCCCCGTCCATCCCAAGGGTCCAGCTCAAAGGACAAGGAACTGAAACCCCTCTTTGACTGTGCAAGCTGTTTTGAGCCAGCTAAGCCAGGTGGTGATGGAAGCACCCCGCAGCTCTTGAAAACAACCCTTAGCTTTGGTGGGTTATTTTAGGGCCTTCAGACCTGGATTGGAGGACTCCAATGGAGCAGCCGTATCATGTACTGGAGAACTGCCTTCAGCCTAAGCCAACAATACTGCATCCCACAGAGACCCTATATCCCATTTGATGCTGCTCCAGACTCCAGCAGGGCAGAGGAAGGGCAGCAGCTACTCCCCAAACCATTCTCTACACCTCACGCTCTTGTTGGGTGGTTGGGAGAGCTGGACCGCCCCAGGGCTTGGTTTTTGTTGCTTATTAAAAGAGAGCCCTGAGCTTAAGTCCTGCAAAGATGCCAGCTTCCCCAAGCCTTCCAGTCTTTGCTGTCTTGCTTTACGTTTCAGTCCCTGAAACCACAACCATCCCTGTCCCCCTCACACAACACCTGCAGGAAGAAGACTGGAAAGGCAACAGCAGCTTCTATTCGAGCTTCCTACTCCAGGTATTGAGTAAAACATATCTTTCTTAAAATACAGGTTTTTAAGCATCTCATTTTCCCATCCCTCTCTGATTTCTCAGTGTCAGAGGGCAAGTTATTGATTCTTCAACATCACCAGTGGTTAAAATGCTCCCAGAGTTTTGCAGAGAGGAGTAACTTGCAGAGCAGCTCAAAAGCAGCTCGACTGAACACGGTGCTTCACTGGAATCAAAGTGTTTCACAAGAACATATCAAACTCGAGCAAGGATTAAACAGAAAAGTTGGGGCTCAATTAGAAGTCAAGGTCAATGGGATTTTTACCTCCTGACCTGTATTCATGACTGCATCCACGGCCATGCGTAAGACACGGTGCCCTCATCTCACACATTAGCTCTTCTCCAAGACTATCTCCTGCTCTCTGACCAACTGCTTCCAGTATTCTTTACGCAATCCACTTTTTTCTAGGCTTCCCTGGGGATCCCTGACCTAAAGGTCTAACGATTCACCATGTCCATAATGCACCACGTGAACATCAGGTATGTGTAAACACAATCTCATAACGTTATAATTGTTTCCTCCAAATCAAACCTCTGAGTTTCAATAAGCTCTTCCAGATGTGGCTGGATCGATATCTTGGAAATTTCTATTCAACAAAGTATCTGAAGACATTGACTTTCTGATACTATTTGGGATGAGCATAAATTTCACAATACTGGAAGTTTTCCACATGGTGGAAAGCCTGTTTTCTCACCAGCTCTAAATAATAGGTGTTTGTTGCTTTCCGAAGCATGAAATAAGGTGTTTGTTCTGAAACCGGGATGTGGGCTGATTTTCAACAGTGCCACCCTGAAGGTACTAAGCTCCAGAAAGCAGAGAGCATTACTAGCATAAAATTAGGCAATTACAGTGAAGCCTGTGTGAAGACAGTGGGACAGCTTCACATGTATTGGCATGAAAACACATCTGGAGAGCAACATCCTGCCACGCAGCATGATGAACAGGGCAAAGACATGAGAAATGGTCAGAACTTCATTGCTCCATCTCTTTCTCCAGCCACCAAATCCCTTTACTACCTCTCAAGCAAGACAGCCTGTCCCCATCAGTCCCCTGCTCTCCTCCATTCTATAGGATATGCCACGTGGAGGCACACCATGTCCAGAAAACACTGGGAGACTGCTGGCTGGATCACGCAACTAAGTCATGAGATATATATTTATAAATCAATAAATATATATATCCATATATATATAAAAATCAAACCAAAGCACAAATAACCACAGACCCATACACCAGGGGACCAAGCACCTCCTGCAACGCACACATCTCCAAGCCATCCTTAGGTAAAACAACAGCATGAGGGGAGTGTCAATGTCCCTCCAAGAAGCTCTTTTACACAGAGGGGTTTCAGATGCAGCATCAGAGGGATATGGGAACCAGGAAGCATTTGGAAAACAAGCTTGTATTTAATCTCTTTTCTTTCTTGGCCTTTCTTGTTGAGATCCAAAATAGAAAATGCATACTTTTTTTAACGTAGGTATTAATACATAGCTATTAATACATTAATAGGTTATTATGTACATTAATAAATCTCTCGCTATAAAAAGATTTTTATATATAAACCTGATTGTAATTGCAAATTGGAGGAGGAGGGTAGCAGAAGAAGAAATAAAGTTTTATTCAAGATGTCTCCTTTGAAAGAAACTGAACAAATGTACTTTCCTCCTTCACATATTCATGAGCTGACTGCTTCCCTACCCCGTTCTCCACCACCCTCAGCTCCGGGCTCGGAGCCAGCACAGTCCTTATCTGGTACGAGGCAGGGAAAAAAAAAGCCCTGATAGGATCAGAAGTTTTCAGTAGTTTAACAAATCTGGGGGAAAAAAAGAGCCTCCATGGGCTTTAATAAAGCTTGGGGCATGTGACAAGGAAGGGGGGGGGTGCGCTAGGAGATGTGGGAGTGCAGCATGGCAGCAGGATGGAGATGCGTTGGCTCAGCATCCCACAGTGAGGACCCCAGGGTACCCCACAACCCCTCTGACCAGGCACCCACTCTTTGCTTTTCCTCTTTACTGCAAAGCTTTGTTGGTTCCCCACAGCCAAGGCCAGGCTGGATGCGGTTCTGAGCAATCTGGTCTAGTTAAAGATGTCCCTGCTCTTTACAGGGGATTGGAACTGGATGACCTCTAAAGGTCCCTTCCAACCCAAACTATTCCATGATTCTATGACCTATAATATCTGATATCTGCAGCCCAGTGAGCAGGGCCCAGGGGAATGCCCATCCCAGTGGAAAGAGGCACTCAGAGCCAGAGCCCCCACAGCAGCACCCTCCCAGCACCACCTGCCCTGACCCTTCCTCATCCTCTCTCCAGTCACGCTGCTCCATCGCTTCCCAGCTAATTGCCTCCACTCATGTGTGCAAACTAACCGCTTACTGGGAAATGCCACAGAATGTTAATTTCATTCCGAACGCACTTCCAGCGTTTTATGGGAGGAAATGAATAAGCATTGTATTAATAGCAGCATTTCCAACTCCAACCACAGCTCCATCAGCAGAGGCTGTGAGTTACTCATCTCCATGTGCTTTCCCTGCCTTTCTACCTTCCTCCTTCCCTTTTCCCTCTCTGCACTCCCGACTTCCCATGTTGGTGATTAAGATAATGCAATATAATTATAAACACATCGTGAAAGAGCAAATGCTTTAGAGGCATGGTCCAACAGTCCCTGCCTCTGCCTCACATCTTTAAGCATCTTTTGGGTCTCTGCACTTCATGGGCTGCTACCAATGGGTTTGACCTTCCCAGGAGCTGTTTCTGACTAGGAAACTCTCAGCTCTTCCATGGGGCAATGAGTTTTCTAGCACAATCCTCCCCTGGCATGTACAGAGCATTTATCTCTTCATGCCATTTCTCCTTCTGCAAGGAAAAGCCTTTGGCCAGGGGATGCTTTCCCATTAAGTTTATCCCATCTCCCCCTGCCCCAGCACTGAGAAGGTCCAGACCATCAGAGACTTTGTCTCCCACCTTCTCCACCCTAATAAAACCCTTACATTCTTTAATGAGACACCACAACTTTTTCACTTGGAGGTGCAGGCAGGATGGGCAGACCCTCAGCACCAGCTCATGTTCCTCAAGTTATAAAGTAAATGAAAAGTTCAATAAGAACACTCTGGAGGAAGCTTCCTCATTTGGTGCTAATGGGAATGGGCACACGAAGCAGCCCGGGCTAACGCTGCATGGAGAAGAGATGAGGGCTGAAGAGCACAGCGCTGACCTCCAGCCCACTCCTGCTGCCACGCAGCCACTACAACTCCACAGATCCAGAGGAAAAGTGCCCCATGGAACCACCAAGGGCAGGATTAGCCCATCCCCACCTGCCTGATGAACCAATGCTGTGGGATCAACCCAGAGGCAGCAGCACTGTGGCATCTGTAGAGTGAATGTGAGCAAGTCCCAGCACGCCTAGGGACAGGCAAGGCAAATGTGGATGAGAAATGGGGCACACTGTCCCCTCTCCAGTCTCAACCATCACTCAATTCCCTGCTCAGCAGCATGGTGCACAACATTTATTAGTTAGAAATCACATTTCCTTTGCCCAACAGGCAAGGTGATACCTGTTCATGGTACCAGCAACTTTGTGCCACATGCTGGAGCAACAAGGGAGCGACATCAACCCATGTGAGAAGCTCAGACCACTAAACCCCCATATTGCAATGTGGCCAAGGAGCTTCAGCCATTCACATGGGGCACAAACACCACCCCCACCGTGGCAGGGACGAGCCATCTTCCACACCAGGAAGCACACAGATCCAGGCAGGAAATACGGAGCATAGAGCCAGTTTGTTGGCTCTGAAGAAGATCTGGAGTTGAGGGGACACACGGGGAGCCTGGGGTATCAAATGCATGCCACTTCCAAACCACGCAGACAAAGAAGTGAGGCTGAGCATATCCACACCCCGCAGGACCTGGTGGGTGAGCCTCAGCAAGTGCTGTAAAGTCAGTGGGGCTGTCAGGAAGGATTGATTCGAAGCATCTCCTTAATAAGTTCCCTCTCCTGCTGGTCCTTTGGGTAGGTCACTGCCTTATGATAAATGGGGCTGGAAGGTGCCTGCAGACCTCGTGCCCAGCCTCGATCCATCTTCCTTTGGAGCCAGCTGACAAAATGAACTGTCTCTCTGCTGTAGCCAGGTAAAACGCAGCTGACAGGAAGAGGACATGCAAACAAAGGGAAGAGCTGGCGCTGGAGCTGCCCTCCCTGCTCCCCTTCCCATAAAACCCACAAGCCTTGGATGGATTGATAAAGAGAATATAGAATCATAGAATGGTTTGGGTTGGAAGGGACCTTCAAAGGTCATCCAGTTCCAACGCCCCTGCAATGAGCAGGGACATCTTCAACTAGAGCATCTCATACATTCAGACCGACAGACTCACAACGCTGCTAAGAGCCAAACTGAGGAAGTGCTGAGCATCAATGGACTGAGACAAACCCATCACTCTCACACAGGAGACAGGATCTGGAGCAGCCTCGGCTTTAAGCCACGCATCCCAGGGGCTGCCCGAGTGCTCTCTAGCATCTATATTTCCAGCTACAATAGGGAACATTGGAGTTGCTCTCCTTCATCCCAGACCCCACACTCTTTTTTCCTGGCCAGCCTAACTTCAGAAACTGGTGGCAGGGTTTTGCTCCACACTGACACCATTGAAGGACCAGCCCTGAGCAGGGATGAAGTTCTCCCTCTGCACTGCACACAAGGCAGCTGCAAGATGCAACCCAGCACAGAAACCCAGGAGAGGGAATGTCACTTGAGATCCCCCTGGGAATTCCCTTTGGAATAAACAGCCACTATATTACTTTTTAGATTTTGCATCAGGAAATAGAAAAACAGTTAAAAAACCCCACCCCATCTCAAAGCTAATCCTGGTCAACAACTGGCCTACAACCCAGCTATGCCGTAAATAATGTAGTGCTTTATCAAACATTCATAGTGATGCACAAAGTGATGAACAACACGCCTTTATACAAATATAGGTCCTGATGGCTTGTTTTCCTTGGACAGCCAAAACTTCACAGCTTATCTGCTGTGAGCGTGTGATTTTGCCTGGATGAAAAGCACTTTGGACATCTGGGGAATCAGGGCTACCGCACATGGAGCTGCCACGACATCTCCACCAGGCGGCCCCACGAAACCCAATGTTTAAAGAGCTGCTGCTGATTTGAGGAGCCCCAAGTCACCTGGCTGTGGTTGGGGAAGATGACCAGGATGTTTCTTCTCACATGGGATGTCATACAGTGTTGGGGTGAGACCAGCCCAAGTCTTACCAAGGGACAATTAACCAACAGGACCTCACAAAACCACCATCCCTTCAGGTATGCAAAATGCTGGCATACTAAAACACCTCTTCTCTCTTCCATCTCCTGTGGCACCACCAAAAGCCACTTTACCCTCTGCTTCTTTCCTACCCTGCATTGTGAAATCAGTGAGAGGGATATAGCAAAGGGTGGGGAGAAAAACAAGGAAGTCACATCAGGAAATCCAACCTATCAGCCTTTCCTCAACAGCAGCGCTGCTGTGGGCCAGGAATAGCCTTGACTGGTCTGAGATGTTTAAGCCTTAATCAGTCATTAAGCAATGGCAGCACAGCACCTCCTTCACACAGGGGGATGCAGGACCAGAAGAGGCCACTGGTCCCCAGGAGCTTCCCCATCCCTTCTGATTCAGTGCTGGAAGCAGAATCCACATAAGACATGGCTCTTGCTGAGGAGACCGCTTGTGCATGCTTCTGTACATCTATGCTGCTGTTGTAGGCCACTTCCTTAGGGTATATGAGGAAGGGGAAGCATTTTCCACAGGAACATGAGGCCAAGAAACCATCCTTCCCTCTCCCCATATTGGTGAGGACAACGCAAACCTGGGATGGAGGCAACAAGCGCAGTGATGAGATGATCAAAACAAACTGAAAACTGCAGCCTGGCAGCTCTCCATTTACAGCTCAAAAAGCAATTAGTGTATTAATATATTAATTATGACTGTGTTTATCTCTCTGGAAAGGAAAGCTTTTCCCTGGCAGGTATGAACCTTTCAAATCAGCATTGAAGTCAGAGCAGGCATCACCATCAAACTGAAGGACTTAACGGAATATCTGTTGTAACCTCTGCAACTGGGCCCCCTACTCCCTTTATTAATGCACTCAAATCAGTTTGAATTAAGCATGTTGGACTTCAACCCACATCTAATGTGTTTAATAACAAGAGACACTAGCTAAGCATGTGCTTAAATGCTTTCCTGAACTGGGACCTGATTCCTACCCTGATGGGCCTCATTTTCTGTGTTTTCTTTCTTTCAAGCTGAAATTCACAGTCAGGTTTTTCAGGCAGGAACTGGGGACTGCAAAACCCACTTTCCACAGGCAGGCCATGTGAATATACATTTTCAAAGGTCTCTGGAAATTACACAAGGAGTTGGCAGGGATTAGAGCAGGGAAAAGCTGATCAGATACAAAGAGGGTCATGATCCCATCAGGTCACTGGAAAGATGACAGAGCCCCAGGACACATCAGATGTTGGCCTGACGCACTGTCCCACTTTAGCCTCCAGCCCCAGCAGGCATTAAGCCATCGTTTTATTTATTAAAGGCTCAGAAAGCCACTGGATAGTGCTCAGGGTGTCATTGGATCTGCCTACCCGAGTGAATGGTGGCTGCAGGTGGTGGCTCCCAGCCCTGGCATTAGGGACAGCACACCCGGGCATGTGAGGGACCTCCTGCCAGCACCCACATCCCCTTGAGGACACGGGGCTGTCAGCTCAGGGACAGCAACATCAGGCTGGTCACCTTGCTCCTACTGCCCATGGTCTCTCCCTTCTTCATCAGACAGCAGCACCATCAACCCTGCTGGTTATGAGAGCATCGCCTCTGACTCACACTTTGCCTTTAAGTCTCACCTCCAAGATGCTGCAGAGATCATAGGCTTGTAAGGAATAGCACCTCCAGGGCCAGCTCAGCTACTGCCCTCCTCATTCAAATCTCAGCCCCCCAAATATCCCTTTCCCCAGCACCAAAATCTCAGGCCGGACCACTGCCTTTCCCCTCCCTTAGAGGAGTCTTCACTGGGAGGTAAAGACACTGACTGAGATGTGGCCACCAGAACAGCTGCTCCAGCATTGGTGCGTGGCATAGGAAGCCCCCTTTCCGCATCACCAGGACCTTTCCCCTGCCTGCTTTTTGCTGTCATCTCAAACCTAAGCTATTTTTCTCCCCTTCTCTCACAGTCCTCCTGGACTGCATTACCCAGAACACTTTGGCTGGAAGCTATAGTGACAACATCCCCATACATTAGCAGTTCTCAGTGTTTCCTCGTGCTGCCCTCTCTGCTTTCTGGCTCCAACTCACAGATGAGGACTGGATCATTAAGTGACATGACCAGGGTTACCAAAGCAGGCAGTGGCAGAGGAGCTGGATCTCCATGTCCAGGCTCACTTTAGGTGCCAGGCCATGCTCGAAAGCCTCTTGCTATCACTACAGAGAAAAAGCATTAAGTAGGAGAAACTTCAGAGGTTTACCTAAGTTAACACAGCAGGTGAGAAGAAAGTCCAGGAGGCATGAATTCAAGATGACTGCACAACCACACCTTTGATATGCCAATGGTATTAATCATCGGTACCATCGGTAATAAGTCCTGCCTCCTGTCTAGACTTGGAGGCCATACCCAGACTGCAGTGTCTCTGAAGCCAGCACAAAAGCTCCCTTGAAAAGTTCTTTTTTTGAACATGAAAGAAACTGAGAAAATACAGATGGGTCCCTTTGTTGCAGGACTGGAATTGCAGATACTTGATTTTCAAGTCAGACATCTCTTTACTCCTCAGCTTTCACCATGCACAAGTTCTGCTTCTCACTGATCCTGAAGAGATTTGGCTTGGTGAAACCTTCTCGTTAGGGAACTTGGGGGTAACCCCATATTCAGCCTTGCTGGGCTTTTATCTGCTGTCGTTCACTAACCCCATCTCTGTGTATCCAACACATCCCATTGGGGCTGTGGCGATGTTGCCTGCAACGGTCTGGGGACCAAACCCCCTCAAACAGCACCTGATGCACAGAAGCAAAGGGCTCCTGCTGCTTTGGGATAAACCCCTGTTGGTAAAGAAGAAAGCCAGGTATATTAATAGATAAAAGCAAGTTAGGAATTCCCAAAGGGCTGCAGCTCGAGGCCATCTGCTCTGGAAAGGCAGGAGAGCAAAAATCATCAGCTGCATGGGCTGAAAACGACATAGAACAGCGAGGAGAGACACGGTAAGGACAGATAAACCTGCGTAAATTCACCCAAATCCCCTTGATCTCAGAGCACCGTACACTTGGGAACTGGGTTCCAACACAGGTTGGAGTGTCCCCGGTGCAGACCAGACCCCAGACATTACAGCCCCCACCAGCAGAACCCACACTTGGCACCACACAGACCCACAAGGGCACAAACCCCTCTACATGCCGGAGAGAGCCCAAAACCACAAGGAGACGGCACGGCCCCCATTCCACCCCAGCACAAAGGGATCCTTCGGGATAATTAGGGATGCTTGGCTACTGCCTCCTTCCTTGCTCCATTTCATTTTATTGCATTAATTTTAAAGAAAAAGACTGTTTTTCTTCTTAAACTGCCTCTGATTTTCCTCCTGTCTAAATCCACCTGGGCTCTGAGCAATGTCACCGGGTCAGGTTATGCTCCTGCTGCAATTCCAACTCCGTCAGCTTTCCATTTGCCAGGGAGTTGGGGGATTTTTCTTTATGTATTTTTGTCCCCCAAGTCGAAAATGATTTTGCATCACAGTAATGATGTTAATGGCCCTGCACAGCGCATCCAGATTACAACTGCAGCTAGGGAGAAATAAACATCTCATCTTTGCCCTGCTGTTTATCTACCCACAGCAGAGCCTGGTATCAGGTCAGAACCTGTAATTTCATTAACTTTATCACTCAGACGTGCTTGTTGCTAGATGTCATTATTCAGCACATTGCTCCCGTGTTTTGTTTGCACTGGGCTTCACGTCAGATGCTCTGGCACCACGCGGGAGCTGCTCAAGGTACCTGAGACTCGGGAGGGAAGTTTGGCTCACTGATCTATGCTGTGCTTGCCCATGATCTGCAAAACATTTGCGCTGCTCAACATTCAGGACAGGGACTCCACTCCCATTTTGCAAGGATGTATTTAACAGTCATCCAGTGCAATTCCCTGCCGGACCCGATACATTCAGGAGCTCCATGTGAGGAAGAAAAACCCCACACTCTTCACTGAATCCCAGCCTGGTTTGGATTGAAAGGGACCTTAAAGCTCCTCCAGTTCCAACCCCTGCCACGGGCAGGGACACCTTCCACTACAGCAGCTTGCTCCAAGCCCCTGTGTCCAACCTGGCCTTGAACACTGCTAGGGATGAGGCAGTCACAGTTTCTCCAGGCACCATGTTCCACTGATTTTCCTCATGGAATGAAGCCCAACAGCAGCACAGTGCAGGGGGGCACAAATCCCAATTGATGGGAAGTGCCCGCTGCCGGCACAACCTGGCACCTGGGAATCAATCACTGCCTGCACACAGGGAGGGAGCAGCAGTGCAGGCAGGAGGAGGATGAGCCAAAACGCTCCATCTTCATCGGGTTTGCCATCCCTGGTAATTAATACTGGGAAGTGACACTTGAAAGAGCCTCTTGTGACAGCCCCAGTGATGATACCATTTGGAGCTCGCTGACAAGTCCCAGCTGATGTCTTATCACAATGCGGCAAGAGCAGCGAGAAGAGCTTTTCCCTTGGGTGCTGATGGACTCTGTGGGATGCGGGCACAGCTCATCACCCAGCCTCAGTGACCACACTGAAACCTGGCAGCTCCAGCCATGCACTTGGGGAAGGCTGACCCTGTCTTTCAGCTAGGGCCACACTCCAGCATCCATCCTCCATCCACCTGTAAAACCATGCCTGAACAGGGCTGATTTCCAGCCCCTGGGAATCTTCAGGTACATGGTGTCTGCTCACACCAACTGCAGCTCCTCCCCCCCACCTGCCGCATCCCCATGGGAATCCTGGCTGCGTCTGCTGCTCCTGGACAGTCACAGTGCCTGTGTGTGCAGCACATCCACTGCCTCCCACATCCCTGTATTTTCCATGGATGTGCAAACCTGGTCAGAGTGCAAAGCTCCCAGCATGTATATTTATATTTCCAGCCTAAAATCCTACATCTGAACTACAGCCACTTCATCCTCAGCAATCCAGGCTCCTAACAGCTTCAGAAAAGGAATAACATTATTAGCACATTCCATAACTTAATTTCTTGAGCAAAGCCTCATCCAATAGGGAAAAACATCCATCTAGGAGCAAACAGACAGTGAACTGGCATGCCTTGGAAGGATCAATCCAGGAAAGGCACAAACCTGCCTCAATGCAAGATGCAAAGCTCAACAGCATCACGAGAGCATTTGTGAACACATCTCTGAGCCTGGGGTAGCCCTGGCCCTGCAGGCAGCCTGCAGCCCTGGCTTAGGGGGGAATTTTCAGTCAGTATAAGAAGTTCTTTATTGCCAATTCCTCAAGCCCTCAGATGGTTTAATATTCTGCCCTAGATCTTGTTTACTATTATGTTTTGAAGAGGACTGAAATGCAGTTACTGCTGTCTTCCCCACTCACGCAACTCTAAATAATTTATAGAAAAGCAAAACAAAGAAGAGAATATGAAAGAATAAAAAAGGTGGCTCAGTTACAATATATGAAGGCTTTCATTTGTTCATTCGCCCTGAGCAGAGGGTTGGGGAAACATCTCTCAAGGCTAACAGACAGCCTTACACAAAGGGGGATGCCAACGGGGATGCTCAGATCAGCACTCGAGGATGGCAGGTTGACCCCTGGGTACCTCTGTGTTGGTCTGAGCAACAGTAACCATCATCATAACCTTATTTAAAAGAGGAAAGAGTAAACAGCACTTCAAGGGTGGAAGCAGCACAACCTCAGTCACCACTTAAGACCATTGCAAGTGCAGGGATCTGCTTTCCAGATGCAACATATCTGGGCTCTACCTGGCTACACTGGTCAGAGCTGCTGTCTCCTCCATGGAGCCCAGAAGGGTCCCTGTCCCCATCTCTACCCCCCAGCACTGCCACTATGGGTGCGCCAACAGGTACCTCTCATTCTTTATGGGCACACCAGACACTCATGGGATGAAGGGAGGGATGGTCCAGCATCACCCAAGAGTTGGTGCATCCCTTCCTCACTCCTGCTGCAGTCACTCAGCAATTAGCACTAATGTACTTTGCTTTTGTTTATCCAAATGTGTTCCGCTGTGCATCGCAGGTGAACAGAATTAAACGGCCTCTAATGACATTCCTATAAGCAGAGGTGGGTGCTGCAGCTTCTGAGAGACAGACTTTAAAGATGCAGGCAATCAAGTGTGCATTAGCCAAAACACCCTGGGCAAAGTGCTGCTCTTCCCCATGCAGGAGAAACATCTCTCCCAAGTCACACAGCCATACCTGTGCCTCCAGGTCATACCTGTACCATACCATGGTCCCTCCAACCCACACGTCAACACCCAAACCCTGCCTGACCCTCATGGCAACGGTTCTGCAAGCGCAGAACAACATGACTTGGCAACATGAGTTTTATATCTTTGCAGTTAAGAGAATAAGTAAATACACAGCAATCAGTCTTTTACATAGGCTTCATACAGGCTCTCACACTGGCCTCCTCCTAGAGCTCCTGATGGCCCTCCAGTAGCACATGAAGAGACACCACCAGCATCTGTCACCCATGGCTTGGTCTCTCCCATCATCCCAGGAGAAGGCTGACAGATGCAGGACTGCTGCCAAGCCCAATCCGTAGGGGCCCCCTTCTGCTCCCACATACGTGGTACAGGCAGAAATGGGTGCCATCATGTACACTGCAACTGTGGAGGACCATGTCTGCCTGTCCTTTCATGTCCAGCCTTTGGTCCAATCGATGCTGGACTGCTTTACCCAGAGGGACCCCACCACTTCTTACTTTCTGAGGCGGGCAGAGCTTTGGGGAGGGAACTCCAAAGGACCAGAGCTCCTTGAAATCCCAGCTCAGCACCTTCGGGGAAGGCACAAAGCACCCTCAGCACCTCAACTACTCAGGAAAGGGCACACCAGCCCTGCCCTCTGTGCCTACTATGAGGGCATTTATCCCTTACAACAGCGGTGTTATCTCACATTGTACCTTAGACGCACCACAGGGAGAAGCAGCAGCCAGAACCCACACAGGGAATTGTATAGGCTTCTTTTTAATCTGACCTACAGATGCTATAGAACATCCTCCCTGCCACGCCAAACACCATGGGTGGGAAGTGCTCACGTTCTGTGTCCATCCATTAGATACACACAGATTCAGCTCTGCCCTCCTTCCCTCCATCAGAATTGTCTGATCTGCCATTTCCAACTCAGAGCTCCTGTGCTCTCACCTTAAATCTCCAGCCCTGATGACTTTCTTTGTGGGCAAGTACAGGATCGTTTGTCTGATTGCTCGGAGGATAAAGCACAGGGATGTTCTGCCAGGAGCAGAAAACACAGCTTCATGGAGCAGCTCTCTGAGGAGCCCCATAGCTCAGCAGGCTGGAGGGGCCCCGGCGCAGGCACGTTCACTCCATAGAATGGATGCTCTGCTCCAAGCAAAGCAATGAACATTCCTGCCAGCTAGAGAGCAAAGACAGGCTTGATGGATGCCCCTGTCCTAGCACGTACCCACAGCATGAATCCCAGCATTCCCATCCTGTTAAGGACACAGGAGTTCCAGTGCTGCTGCAGCACAGCAGTGACTCCTCCTCAGACTCTTCTGTTCTCCTCTCCCTAGGGTCATGCCAGCTCTGCTCCTACATCCAGCATCTCCAAACCCAACCGGGGGCTCACAGCAGTCTCTGTCACAGAATCACAGAATCACAGAATAGTAAGGGCTGGAAAGGACCTCAAGATCATCGAGTTCCAACCCCCCCGCCATGGGCAGGGACACCTCCCACTAAACCATGCCATCCAAGGCTATGTCCAACCCCACCTTGAACGCCGCCAGGGATGAAGCATTCACAACTTCCCTGGGCAACCCATTCCAGGGCCCCACCACCCTCACAGTATAGAACTTCTTCCTCAGATCCAATCTAAACCTCCCCTGTTTAAGTTTAAACCCATTACCCCTTGTCCTCTCACCACAGTCCCTAATGAAGAGTCCCTCCCCAGCATCCCTATAGGCCCCCTTCAGATACTGGAAGGCTGCTATGAGGTCTCCACGCAGCCTTCTCTTCTCCAGGCTGAACAGCCCCAATTTTCTCAGCCTATCTTCATACGAGAGGTGCTCCAGTCCCCTGATCATCTTCGTGGCCCTCCTCTGGACTTGTTCCAACAGTTCCATGTCCTTTTTATGTTGAGGACACCAGAACTGCACACAATACTCCAAGTGAGGTCTCACGAGAGCAGAGTAGAGGGGCAGGATCACCTCCCTCGACCTGCTGGTCACACTCCTTTTGATGCAGCCCAGGATACGGTTGGCCTTCTGGGCTGCAAGCGCACACTGCCGGCTCATGTTCATTTTTTCATCAACCCACACCCCCAAGTCCTTCTCCACAGGGCTGCTCTCAATCTCCTCCTAGGACCATACACACCACCAAGCCTGAAAGCTGAGCCATCAGCTTCCCAAATCATCACGCTGTGCAAGCTCATGTTGGAGACAGGGGACTGATTTTGGAAGGAGATGATGACAAAGGAAACAGGTCAAATCCCACAAATCCACATCTCCATGGAGCTTCCAAGTATACAACTCACACACCCCTAAACAGCACCACAGCCATCAGCAAAGCACAGCCAGGAAGAGATGCTACACCAGGGAACCTGGTTGTTAGGGCTGGCAATGACAACTGAGGCCTCACAGCAACCATGCCTCAGTTTCTCCATCACCATCCAGAAGTGATTCCCATCTCAGGAAGGGCAGCTCCAAGACAAGGTCTGCAAACCACTTTGACAGCTGAGGACCGAAGCCTGCAGAGCCAAGCGCCAGCCATGGGGCTATACAGGGAAGAGCCATCCTCTCTAGGTGACCCCGTATAGGACAGACACCCTGGCAGGGGATGCGGAGAGGGACAGAGGAGACACAAAAGCCACAAACCTTTCTTCTCGTAGTCAGGCTTCTCATCCCCACCCCGGCCCAGGCTCTCCAGCGTCCGTGTCACTTGGCTGCCAAACTCATCCTCCCTGGTGCTGGGTTCTGCCCTCCGCGGCGTCTCCTCTTCTTCCTCATCCTCGTAGTCATCCAGGATGGGGGTCTCACGGATGGGTACCCCAATGACAGAGTTGTGGGCCTGGAGGCGCGAGTTGCGGAAGCTCTCGCGGGCCTGGGGGCCCAGCAGCACCGAAGGGATGTAGTGGATCTCATGTGTGGCCTCTGTGCTGGCGCTCTTCTGCGGGATGCGGCGGCGCTTGTGCCAGCGCCGCTGGGCGTACAGAGCCACCATGAAGACCAGGAGGAGCAGCAGCAGCGCAATCAGCCCACCCTGCAGAGGAGAGCAAAGGGAGAGATGGGTCAGGAGATGAAGAGGGCAAAGGAACGGATCAGGAGATGCAGAAGGTGCAGGGACAAGTCAGGAGATGCAGAAGGACGGGTGATGAGATGCCAAAGATGCAGGGATGGGTCAGGAGATGCAGAAGAATGGGCAATGAGATGCAGATGGCACAGGGATTGGTCAGGAGATGCAGAAGGCAAAAGGATGGTCCAGTAAATGCTGCAGCCAGCACCCATGGACCCTCTCCTCTTCTATCCCCAGAGCACCCTTTCATCAGTGCTCCATGAACCCACCTGTGTGTGGTGTTCATGGAGCAGCCACTCCTGGGTGGGACGTCCCAGGCAGGTGAGCAGGGTGCCAGAGACGGCTTTTAGTTGGGAACAGCACAGCCACACCCCTGCTCAGCTCTGACTGCTCTTCCAGGGTCTTTGTTCTTATCACACACCTCTTGGGTCCCCCCAGCTCACTCACACAGAGGTCTGAGGTGGTCAAGCCCCCCCTGCCACCCAGCAGGGGGAGATGGACATGGAGGCGATCACATCCCACCACTTAGGAGGAAAAAACCTCATGAGACAACCCAGCTACTGACCCCTGAGCTGCAAACCCTCGAAGAGACACAACACATCACACAGATGATGGTGACCCCAGCTCCAGCACATCTGGCTGTGATGTGCCTTGGGTTTCACCAAGACTTCACCTGCAGACCTGGGGGAACAGCACAACATATTCCAGACCAGAACCTCTGCAAAGCTCTCCTCTTCCCCCACCTCTAAATTGTACTCAATACAGCCCCCAATTACATTATAATAAAAATCTACCAAAAAAACAACTTCCTAAATATAATATATCCATGGAAGTGGCCTCTCCTCCCAAGGGAGCCCGGTTAGGAAGTACCTAAATTCAGCCTCCTCGGCCCATACAAGCAGGAGCTGCGCATGTATCAGCCCCTTCATCTGCACAGGGTCAGAGTAATTTCACCTTGTGGCAGAGAAGGAAAGCAGGACATGTAAATCTGGAGCAGCAGGAGCCCTCAGGGCTTTGCAGCACTACTTGGAACACCAGGGCAGGGTTTTCTGTGGCACAGGGGATGCTACAGCCCGGAACTTCACAGTGTGCAAAAGCAAAGTGGAGAGGTGCAAATGCTTCCTCTGCATTGGGTGCAAAGCATGGAGCTGTGCAAGAAGCTCAAACAGGATCAGCTGTAAAGAGGAGGCATCAAAAACTGCAGCTCACAGGGTGAGTTAAGCTGGGGGAGAGGCCCTGGAAGAAAAAGCAGAGGAAAGATGCTTCCCTGGACCATCCCACTCCATGACCTGTTACATAGAGTAGCCCAGTCTCAACCACATCAAGACCCCCTCTTTGGTCCGCTAATTGTAACTAACGGGAGCAGGGCTTGGGATTCAGGAGGACATTGTTCAGATGACTTCCTCAGCGCATGCTACCATCAGGAAAGGCATTTTAGCATCCAGGAGATGCTCGGGGATCTCTGCTCTGGAGAAGGGTAGGGCTTGGTGAGCAGAACGGTTTCATGGCCTGCAGTAACAGAGCACTTAAAGGACCATGGGATGAGGACCCTTCATGGCATTCCATGCTCAGAAGCAACAACCAGCCTGGACACCTCAACCTGGAAGAGTAGACATGCATTTCCTTGGGTCTGTGCAGTGCCTGATGCATGGAGAACCCAAAGCATCACAGGAGCTCCCTGGCATGAGCCATCTGTACCAAACTGTGTTCATTTCCTTGGAAGACATTTGCAGGAGAGAAACCATGGCACACCAGACACTCCAGAAGGGAAGCCCAGTGACAAGGACACAGCAGGGCCACAAACTTCAATGTGACCAACCACACTGCAAGATCACATCCAGCTTGTGTGCTAGCATCCTTCTAGCAAAGCGAGCACTTCACATTACAGAACGGTTTAAGAACAGCAGTCGTGGACATGACTACAGGGAAAAGCCTTCTCCAAAGCCTTAAACCAAGTCCCCGAGCTGCCCCGGTGGATGAAGCTCGTGCCTGGATGCTCTGCAAGTGAAGTGGCTGCAGTGCAGAGCAGAACACTCCACATCGACAGGCACAGTGGAGCTTGCCCTCCCTGGAAAAGCACAACCAGAGACAACCCAGATGCCTTGAAAAGGTCAGGGATGACTGCAAAAGTCTTGCACGAGAAGCAGCTTTCCCAGATGGACCCAGGGAAAGGATCCAGGCATCCGCAGCAATGCAGGAGCTGCCTGGCTGGGCTCACTTTGTGTCTGCCCCCAGGGAACAGCGTGGAGCAGATAAACCTGTCAGCACGTTCAATTAAAGATGTGTCTGCTTAGGAGGGATCAGGAGAAGGCATAAAGGCACAGAGGTTATTAGTGTGCCATTCCTCTGGCAGCTTGGGAATGACGGGGTTGGCTCAAGGAAGCTGATGCAGCCACATCTCCCGCATCCTTTGGGGATGACCCAGAGATCTTTATTCTGTCAGCCATCAATACGGTCCCTGCTGTGCCTGGGAAAGGCTGGGGGTGCCTGTGCCACCACCTATGGGCTCATTGCAGGCAGCTTGCTTTCAACATACTCCTTCTGTCCCTGACCCCATGCTACCAGCTGCATGTTTAACCAACCACACATCCCGGGAATGCTTCCTGGGGAAAAGGAGGGGGAAAAAGGAGCCAAAGGCAGGAGGGGTTCAAGCCAGCTTCACTTTAATCTATTTTTCATGTTAAATTATCCAGCTGAGGGAGCGGGAGAGAGAAAGGGGAAGGAATGGATAATATGAGAAATGTTTTATTTGACAATGTGTCATTCGGAAACTGATTATTTCTGTCTCCGAGCTTTTTAATATTCCCAAACAATGGCCGAGCCGCGCAGGGATTTGCTATTCTAAGGCTGGATTTATAATACTCTGTTCTGCAGTGATAAGAACACGGCCTTTAATCCTCCGAGTTGTGAACATGCATATTCTCTCACGTAATGTCCTTCCCACCGCGCTCCTGCGTGCCCTGCGTGGCCGAGAGGGAGCTGCTCGGTTGCTGAGGCCCACAGGAGAGGAGGAGGGATGGGAAGAAGAGGAGGGTGGGAAAGAAAAGGGCTGGTGGGGACGAGCTATGTGTGTGCAGAACTGTAGGGATTGGGGCGCTGGAGCAAACCCCACCTGAAGCTGGAAAGCGGAGAGGCTGGGACTTACTTGAAGCACAGAAGAAAATGATGGAAGAAGCCATCTCAAAGTCGAAATTGGGCACTCATATGAATTATGAAGGCTGCCAAGCTGCCGACCTGGAGAGTGATCACTGTATTGGCATCTGTCTGAGATGATGGGTGATTTCTGAGCAACAAGAGGATGCATGAACACGAGCCATCACCCTTCCTTACCAAAGCAGTGGAAGACAGGGGAGTACCTGCTGCTACTCTGGGGTCCAGACAAACTTTCTTGCAACAGGCTCCGGACATTCCTAACTTTGCCTGGTCAGCTCTGGTCCCCACAGTGGTGTGGATGTGATGTGGCCCCCATAGGGCTCCTCCAGCCCTACAGCTTTGCAGACAAACACAGCACACCCATAGCAACACAGCCCAGCCATTAGGAAAGCAAGTCCAAAATGTCTGCCCACCACCATGCCAGAAAAGTCACAGAAGAAGGTCCCAAGCTGGAGGAGAACATTGTTTGGGCTAGGTAGACCTGTTATACCAAAGCATCCTTTCTGCAAGTCAAAGCAGAACCACTGTCAAATAGCACAGCATTGCAGCCAGCGCTGATCTGAGCCCCTTCTGCTCTCTCCTCTGAACACCAGTACAAGGTTTTGCCCTGCAGGAAGAAATATCCCTGTCTCTTTTCCTACTTTGAATTCACTATGGCTCCCACACAACATCCAAATCCAATTATCATTCCACATTGTGCTGATCACCAGCCCCATCCTACCTACATCTGAGTGCAACAGGGCTCTCGCAAATCAGGGCCATTGCTCTAAGGGCAGTCCCTTGGGAAAGCCAGGCTCTGACCAGCACAATTGCCCCCCCCCCCCCCATTGCACCCCACAGAGATATGGGGCAAGCAGGACCCTGGTGCTGGAGCATCACGTCACCCTATGACATCCCAGTGGGTGAACCATGGTTAGCAAACATGTATCAGCAATAACCACACAGTCCTCAGAGCATCTCACACTGTACTTATTCCTTTCTTTTCTTTTATGGCATTGGAGGTAATTAAACACCAGGACAATTTACCGAGGGTGGGAGTGGATTATCCATCACTGTCAAATTTCTTCCTTATTACTTCTTTTTTAATCAAGCCTGGATGCTTTCAGTAAAGCTATGCCTTATTTCAAACGTGAAATAAAGGCTTCAGGGTGTTCTTGTGTCCTGTACAGACTTGAGGACAGAGCAGTGACCCCACAGTTCCTTCTGTTCTTCCATTTCAAGGTCTACCCAGATGCAGAAGGCACTATGTGGACACAACAGGCAGGTAAGACATCACCTAACAGCACAGCAATGGGGGAGATGCCATCAGCACGGACCACCAAACCTCAGAGCTCCACAGGTCAGGACACAAACCGCTCCTGGCTCTCCTCTGCCATTACCAAGAGCTATAATAAAGCAGCACGTCCTGAGCAGGCGTAGCAAACATTTGCATTAGGTTTTAGCCATGCTGTAATTGGAGCTAACACATTTCTAATTTATTTAACTTAAAGTGATGGACAACGGCAGCACAGAGACCCAATAAATGCCATTTTACCAGGCAAAGGTCCTCCAAAGCCACATGCCAAGACAAACCACAACCAGAAGCAGAGCTGGGATCACCCACATTGGCTATTACAACAGCATCTGTGAATTGCAGTCAACCTTCTCATCCAAAACCTTTGCTGCAGCCAAACTCAGAGAATCATGGAATCCCAGGAAGGGACCTCAAGGATCATCTGGTCAAGCCTTTAAGAAAATACCCATACTGGAGCCCAAGCGAACTGGTGGGCAGCCCAGTCTGTCCATCCTTTCCTCCCAGATCCACAAGCATATCCCTTTGCCAGACCAGACCCCATTTTGGAAGAAAATTACTCCATTCAACATGTTGTGTTGCATGGCATCAGCTTCTTCCCCTTCCAGAGCAAGCCTCCAGCTTCTCTCTATTGCTCCTTTGCCTTATCGCTTTTCTCCTCTTTGCTGCACCTCTGAATTGAATTGTTTCTCCTGCAAATCGGAATTGAGGTGTTGTTTGCACCTTCTTTCCCATCATTAACAATGAAAAATAAGGCTGTTCTCTGCAGACATCTCTCATTGCTTTCCCTCTCCTGCTCAGTGCCATTTATCACAACCTCCTCTGCACCCTGCTGCTTCCTCACCCTCCTGGGGTGCAGGATATACCCACAGCCAGCACACAATCCCTCTGGCTTCAAAGGAACAGTGAGGATGGGAAGGGGATGTTCTAGTGTGCTCTTCCCTAGAGTTGGGACAACACCAGCCAGGGCTTTGGGAGCAGGCTTTGCAAGGAGCAGTCACATCTACAAGAGGAAAGCAGGGCTCATGGACAGAAGGGGAGCAGTAGCACCTGGAGCTGGGGAAGGTGCTGGGTACTGTCTTGGGATGCTCCTGTGGGCAAAGACCTGACCAGGTCCACTCAGTCCTCACACAGCCTCTGGTGTGTATGGGATGTGACAATATAAACCAGGGATGTAAAGATGCTTACTATCTTCCTGCATGGATGGCATGAGAAACTGGGAGTTTGACTTGCAGCAAGGATCATTTAAGAATCATCATATGACAGTTGGGTTGGAGTGACCTTAAAGCTCACCCAGTTCCAACCTCCTGCCACGGGGCAGGGGCACCTTCCAATAAAGCAGGTTGCTCCAAGCCGCATCCAAATGGGCCTTGAACACTGCCAGGGATGGGGCAGTCACAGCTTCTCTGGGCACCCTGTGCCAGCGCCTCAGCACCCTCACAGGGAACAGCTTCTGCCTAAGAGCTCATCTCAGTCTCCCCTCTGGCAGGTTAAAGCCATTCCCCTTGTCCTGTCCCTACAAGCCCTTTGTAAAATGTCCCTCTCCAGATTTCCTGTGTCCTCTTTAGGTACATGGAGCTGCTCTAAGGCAAAACCCATGACATTCCTCAGAAAGCCGGGACATCTCAGTCACTGGAAGTCACCTGCCTAAATGCAGAGCAGCACTGGCGAGCCTTGGGGATGCAGGGTGCTGCCCACTGCCCTTCCTGAGAGCAGGCAGCTTTTACCTGGAGGACACATTGCCCACCCCACCCATGAATCACAGCCACCCCCTGACAGCCTATACCCATGGGTCAGGAAATGAACTTGTGGGCATCAGGCAGGGAAACTGAGGCAGAGCATGAGGATGAGGCCAAGGACAGGCAGCAAACCAGCATGAAGGCTAGCGAGGAAGAGCTGAACACCAGGAATAAAGATCTATAGTTATATATACACACATAGATATACTCCAAAGAGAAGTGTATCCAGTTCTGATCTCCAAACCACTCAACCCCACCTCCCCATAAGAAACAGCAACGATACAGGGCAAATCTACCAAAAATATACAGCATTTTCTCCCTGTACTCTTCAAATCCCCATTTGAGCACTGCTTCACCAAGGTGCTTAACCACATGCTTAACTCTTAATGTGTGCTTGATTCCCACCATAGTCCATGAGACTACAGCACATGCCTCAGTGCTCTGCTGAGCAGGAATGGCTGCTTGAATTGTGGCCCTAAGAGAACTGTGTTATGTCTTTTCTTCCCCTTTCCGTGGCTCTTAAAACAGCATCAAGCTCCAGCGATGATGGAGCATCACCTCTGTTACCATAACCACGTCACCTAATGCTGCCCAGAGCTGACAGCACCCATGAACCACCCTCTCTGAATGGGCCTATACCAGTGCAAGCTATAAGGGATTTCAGGGAGTTTAAAAGCAAGAATTCCCACAGGATGGCTCCATCAGGCTCGTGCAGATCCATCACACACAGCCGTTCTGTTGCCTTGCTGCACATACACATACAGGGCATAAATTTAATGGCATATACAGTCCTGTAAAGTATAACACACGCTCAAGAGATGAGAGTTACAGTTGCTGTGGGAACCATAACTTTAAAATCTCTGACTGTCCCGCATTAAGGAAAAATAAACAAGTCCCATTTCCATATCATTTTATATTCCTTAAGCCACACTGAGTTTTCTTGTGCTGTTTCATCCAAGAACGGAAACAAAAAGAAGGAGTGAACCTGCCAATCAGCCTTTCTGTGCCATTCAGACATGCAATGTGATGCTCCAGTAAATGTTTATTTGAATGGTCTCCCAGGCACTGGCTCTACGCAAGCACCAAAACACACAACCCTCAATCAGAGCGAACACGCCTGTATATCCCGAGCTGCACATCTCGCTAGGATAACAATTCCAAATGACTCCTAAGGCATTTTATGATGTGAAAAAGAAAAAGCATTTATTTGCAGGGAAATGAAAGAGAAGAGCTGGAGGTGATGTTATTAAGCACCTGATTGCCAGCTCTTCATAAAGCCTGAGCGCAGGTTGCATACACTGTGGTTTTAATACACGCTAAGCACTTCACCTGTATTGGCTGACCCACCAACCCAGAGCTTGCCCGGGGTGATGGAGGGGCTTACAGCACAGAGGGTTTTGTGCATTCACCCTCATATTTCCCTCACATAGGCAGCCTGGCCGAGCACAAAGCTCGGACAACAGCAGCTTTATTTTCTCCCAAGGAGTTTCATTTAACAAGCCCCATCCCTCCTCCCTGCCCCACCTCCTACAGACCCTTCCACATGTTCAATGCTCAGCCCATTTAAACCCAGTACCTGCACTGCATCTTAGCTGTATCCCAAAGGGAAGCCAAAATTCACTTAAGAAAAACCAGCCTCGCTTTTCAATAAATAAGGTCACCACATCTACAGTAAGTCTCTCCCAGCACAGGTGATGTCTCATAGGCAAGGACCACCATGCGCTGCAGGTTGAGAGCCCAGGGTTGTGCCATCACGCAAAGCAGCTTGCAATTAAACACAGGCATGAAGGGAAGTGCCTCAAAACCAGCAAGCCACCACCCATGCACCATTCCTCTCTGCTCTGCATTCAGACCAAAGCCCAAAACCTGGGGTGAGGAGCACCCTAACGGCAGCAGGGCTGCCCTTCGGCCACATCCCAGCCAGGGGTGCACTGTCAGGGGAAAGGCAAATGGGAATCCATCCAATATCAAAGAGGGTATGCGCGGCCCTGGTATCTTCCCAAATGAAAGAGAAGAGCAGTGACGTACTCCAAAGCTCAGTTTTTGCCTTGCTTTCACTGAAATCACCAGTAACGTCAGCTTGATCGTGCCTGCTTTTCTGGATACTCATGGCCACTCATGTGGCCTCCTCTGCACTTGCTCCAACAGCTCCATGTCCTTCTTACACGGGGACACCAGACGTATGTCTGCCACCAAAAGGTGTGAGTTACTGACTCAAGCAGCAATTCCTATGCCCCCCCCCAAATCACAGCCACTGGGGGATACCCGAGTTCCCCCACTGCTCCTCACCCTTCCTAAACAAACGTTCAACAAATGCCAAAGTGAGGTCTCAAATACCTGGGATTATTCTAATATCTGTCAGCAGAGCATTTGCAAGCAAGTGATGAAATACAATTAGAAGTAAAGAACACTCGTCAGATAAATGAGTAACATGAGGCGCTGTTGCAAAAGCACCTTTCTTGCTTCTTTAATAATTGTGTTTATCTGCTTCCTCACTAATTTACAAAGAATGCAGTTAATTCCCGGTGGATCTCACAGCCATTAGCAGGAATTAATGCTGTTCCCACTATATATTCTGCATACATTAAGAAAAAATTAATCTAATAAGGGCTGCACATCTCCGGATGAAGGAACACGAACACAATTCACATTGTGCCTCCAGCTTCTAAGTGCCGGTGCGTGACACGGTACAGCATCCTTTCTGCTCAATTAACCTGCCAGCTTCTGGGGGCTGCCACAGCTTGAGTGGCTGTCCAGGAAAGGTGGCAAAGCACAGAGACAAAGTCACCACGGCATTAAGGAACAGGAACTTCTTGGATTAGCCCAAGCCCTACTAATGAATCAGGCCTCCCCTGCATTGGCGTGTGCTGCTGCTCCATGCAGGACGCAGCACAGACAGGCAGAAGAGTGGAAAAGGGGTTTAGAGTTTATTTGTGAGCAACTCTGCTCTGGAGCCAGGCTGAGAGAGCTGGGCTGGGTCAGCCTGGAGAAGAGAAGGCTCCTGAAGGGGAGACCTGAGAGCAGCTCCAGTACCTAAAGGGGCTCCAGGAAACCTGGAGAGGGGCTTTGGACAAAGGATGGAGGGACAAGACAAGGGAATGGCTTTAACCTGCCACAGGGGAGACTGAGATGAGCTCTTAGGCAGAAGCTCTTCCCTGTGAGGATGCTGAGGCGCTGGCACAGGGTGCCCAGAGAAGCTGTGGCTGCCCCATCCCTGGCAGTGCTCAAGGCCAGGTTGGACACAGGGGCTGGGAGCAAGCTGCTCTAGTGGAAGGTGTCCCTGCGCATGGCAGGGAGTTGGAATTGGATGAGCTTTAAGATCCCTTTCAACACAAACCAGGCTGGGATTCTGTGGACATCTCAAGACAACTTCTGGAGTGAGAAGCTGTTGTGCTCACAGGAAAGAGCTCATTTTGTTGGGGTGTGTTTATTTAAAAGGCTTATTCCTGGGCCCGGAGCTGGCAGCTGCTTTGGGAACAATCCAGCCCACTGTGTAAAAACAAGTGCCCTACCATATTTAAAGTGCAAATACCTCAGCAGAATGAGCATCTTTCTGAAAGGCAGCAGCACAAACCATTGCTTTCCAGGGGGTAGAGGGGGGGCATTCAAACGCAATAGCAGGGATAACAGCTCCATGCATGTGTCTGGAGTGTTTGGCATCTGAAGGTACTTTGCAATTCTGGCATCATAGCTCACACTACAGCAGTTACTGCAGCCACCTGTATCCCATAGAAGAGACTCCACTGGTACATGGGACATTGCCCACCAGAGGAAAAAAGCAAGTAATAGAACTAAAAAGTTCTCTCAGTTAGCACCTATGCAATTTGAGGGATGTACTGGTGCCCTTGTGCATCACAGAGAGGGGAAATCACAGGCTCTGATTTAAAGCAAAGAAGGAGGAGCTCAGCAAGTCCACAAACCTCCTCTCCCAAGCCACCCTAGCTATTCCCACCGGTTATTACGAGCCCAGTTAAGTACAGCACTTAGCCATACACTTAACTCCCATTAACCTCACTTGGACTTCACACAGAGATAAAATTTATCAAGTGTTTCAGGGTTTTTTTTGTCTTCCTGCCCAAGAACACAGAGTTCCCATCACTCAGCCCTTGGGTTGCTGCCTCCAAACAACCTGGAACAGTGGAAAAGCAAAGCCATGAGGAGTTTTGCTGGGAGTAAACCCAAGTTCTTCTTGGGTGAGCATCACCAGGGGTACAGAGTGGTTTTATTCCAGCACACAGCTATCAACACCTCCAAGCATCCTGCACACAGCCCTGGGGACTCCCACCTCCTGAATCCGTCCCTTGCCCACAGAAAAGAGCATCACAGTGACGCCACCCAAGGGCCACCAAGATAATGTGCCAAGCTCTATACACTACAAGGGACCAAGACAATGTGGGACTTGCACTCTCTGTAAGCAGAGTTTGGAGCATGTCTGATCATGTATGTACATGGAGAAATGAGAGCTCCTTCCCAGATGGAGGGAGCATCGCAGGGCACTGCTATTGCAGCACTGAGGGTCCATGATGGGAAGGCTGCAGCCCTCCCTCCCCATCCAACAGCGGCGGGGAAAGTGCCCATTTGGAAATGGGAAAGAATCCATTTCAATTACACATGCCTGGTGCTCCGAACGAAACCAATTAATTCTTCCCATCTGAAAGCTGATTAGCCAGGATAGCTGGGTAAATGGATAATAACAGGCTAATAACACCCTCCCCATCCCTGTGCACACGCCGGTGCTGCCGCGAGGGCCCTGACATGGTGTCGCAGCGTAATTGCAGCATCTGTGAGTAATTGTGAATTCAGGCAGCGATTGCAAGCGGCTCCGGCCCTGGCAGCAAGCTAGGAATGGGCAAAGCTGGAGCTTTGGAGCCGTTCCCAGTCCTCTGCACATCCACAGCAGTGGCGATCGTGGCACTGTGCCCCCCGCTGCAGCGCCCACCTCTGCTCATCCGCTGAGTGACACCAATGCAGGTTGTGAGGGCCGATGCTCAGCTGATGAACTCATTACACAGGCTTCAAACAGGGCTTTGTGCAAGGAAAGCTGCCCCCCTAAAACATCCTTCATAGAATCCCAGCCTGACTTGGGTTGGAAGGGACCTTAAAGCTCATCCAGTTCCAACCCTGCCACAGGCAGGAACACCTTCCACCAGAGCAGGTTGCTCCAAGCCCCTGTGTCCAACCTGGCCTTGAACACTGCCAGGGATGGGGCAGCCACAGCTTCTCTGGGCAGTCATCCCCCTGGGAATGTTCTGCGAGGCAGCCCTGGGCATGGCAGGTCTCAGCCCCTCCCTCTCCCCGTGGCTGATATTTGACTGTTGTCTCCACCATTTCATTTCCTTATCCTCCCCTCTTTACTTGTGCCCTTTGGGATGTGCTCCCACCCACTTGGGAACAGATGGCAGATGTACTAAGGGGTTAACAGGCAGGAGAGGGCTCTGCACCCCCATCCCAAAACAGCCTTACACTCCCTTGGTTTCAGCATCCCCGCTAACCCAGGCACACCAAGGGCAGCTCCTAGATCCCCACCAACACTAATCTGCCCCCCTCCCCCATTTGTTTTCTAGTTGGGAAGCGCTGATGAGCTAAAACCCACTTTCCAGTGGGGTATTTTTGGGTAAAAGTGATTTCCAAGCCAAATCATGCACAGAGAAAAACAAAGATCTCAATCCCGCTGCCATTTTCTAATCAAATTTCCTTTTTGCTAATTTGACAGGCCTGTTTTGAAAATCTAAATTTAAAGCTAAAATAAAGTTAAGATTCCACAGCTAAATGGGAATGGAGACAAAATATTTCAAATGGAGCTAATAAAACCCTTCTACCCACACCTTCAGGCTCACAAAGCAGCTCTCCACTCCTCCTTTGCTGCTCCTGGTGCAGTGTGTATTGAGCTTCAGTTTGCTACCCCCTCTCCATGAACAGAAAAACCCCAACAGTTTGGTTTTCATAGAATCACAGAATAGTTAGGGTTGGAAAGGACCTTAAGATCATCCAGTTCCAACCCCCTGCCATGGGCAGGGACGCCTCACACTCAACCATGTCACCCAAGGCTCTGTCCAACCTGGCCTTGAACACTGCCAGGGATGGAGCATTTACAACTTCCCTGGGCAACCCATTCCAGTGCCTCACCACCCTTACAGTAAAGAATTTCTTCCTCAGATCCAATCTAAACTTCCCCTGTCTAAGCCTGAACTCGTTACCCCTTGTCCTCTCACTACAGTCCCTCATGAAGAGTTCCTCCCCAGCATCCCTATAGCCCTCCTTCAAATACTGGAAGGCTGCTATGAGGTCTCTACACAGCCTTCTCTTCTCCAGACTGAACAGTTTGGTTTTAGCTTGTAGGAGGCAGGAAAACCACATCCTATCAGCTTCAGCTCCATCACAGCTCGCCCCAATGCGGTGCCTACCCTGCTGGCTGTGCTGGGTTCACAAATGCACAGCTAATCTATATAAAGCCCAGCCCATGAAATGCTCCCATGTTCAGAGGGGGCTTGGCTTCCTGCAGGAGAAACAGGTTTGTCTGGGGAGAAAGTAGGAATGGGAGATGAAGATATAGCTGTATGCTCATGGAGAAATTTGCCTGGGTGCTAAGGTGAAGGTGGGGCCTCAGCAATCACTGCAGTTCTTTGTTACCTCTGCACCAAGCATCCCAGTCTTTGCAGAGACAGGCTGGAGCAAGAGGAATGGACGTGGCCACCTAAAGCATGGGATGTCCCATTTTTCAATGGCCAGCTTTAAAAGCAGCAGCACAGTCCACACATTTACATGTGCCTGCAATCTCTGCCCAAGGAGCTGCAGGCAAAACCAAGGCCATGGGAGGATGCCAGCCTGCATTCCTGTACCAGGAGCAAGGCACTCAAGGGTTAAGTCCTCAGAGCAAAACATTAACAAGAGAAGGATTTTCATCAATGGCTTCAAACCACCACTCCAGGCATTATAAACAGTTATTTGTACTACCAGGCTGTTATGAAGTTGGCCTGAAAGAAGGGAAATGTGTTTTGGGGGCTGTGAGATTGTTCCTCCCTGGGTCGGCTGCAACCCAAGCCCAAATCTGCATCAGAGCACACAGGCTGGAACAATGCCGGGCGAGTCTTGCAGAACAAGATAGAGAAGCATCCATCATCAGTGACAAAGGGTTATTGATCCTGCCCGAGGGCACAGAGATGGATTTACTGACCTCTCCAAACCCACTCCACAGATCCTCTGGAAAAGTAATCCTCTTCCTGCCAAATCCCCAATAAGGGCAGTGCTCCCTGGGGCATCCCAACCAATGCCAGTACCATCAACAGGGCAGCACATGTAGAAGTCTTGGGGTATTAAAAAGCAACTCCAACACAGCGAAACCAACATGCCCACTTGAAAGAGCATAACAAAACCCACCCTGCAGTCACAACACACCTTCCACAGCCAAGCCCCTCCAGCATTAACCCGAAAAACTCGTTTTGAGAGGATGACAGTGAAAAATCAGCAGGGCCCTGGGGCATGCAGGTGAATTCACACACGAGTCTCAGCACCCTCCAAGCCCCAGGGACTGAAGGCAGCTCTCCAGGGAGGTTCAGTGCAATGAGGCACTGCAGAGATAACCAGGGTCATTCGCTTATCCACTTCAGGTTCGACTTCCCCATGTTCGCACTGTCAGGATGTTTTCCAGCAGAGAGAATCGTTTCAACCTGAAACTGCTCCGAACGAAAACATACAATTAGCAATTCCCCCTCCAAGGAGAGGAGGAAAGAAGACCAAGGCACAATTTAAGCCTGCAGAAAACAGAGATGAGCAAAGAACTAGCTATATATGAATATAGCTAAATTTAAAGATGAGGAAGTCGTGTTTCCTATCTCTGTACATTACACCAGATGCCAGCTCAGTAAAAAATGCATATATACATCTATATGAAGTTTGTATTTCAGATATATATACATACATATATAAACACAAAGACATAACATGCATGAAGTGGTTCCAGTCATACATCAGCTTCGTGTATTTGCCTAGTGGGACACCAGGAGATGCCAAGAGGCTGACGGTACCCAGTGAGCTGCGATGTTGAACAAGCAGGAGCTCCATTGGCTGTGCTATGGAGAAGGTCAGGGAAGCATATGGCCCACACATCAGGTGCTGGAAGGAGGATGGTCTCCTCTTCCACCTCCTTCCCTGCAGTTTTTAAGTCTTCATGCATTGTGATCCAGGTCTGCCGCTGCCCTCACGCAACGGGACAAGGGGAACAAGGACATTCTGCTTCACTATCAAACAAGAGACAAGACTCACGCACATCCTCTGATGCGCTGCAGCTTCAAGGCTGCAGGGTTACGCATTCAGGGCTCATCTCAGCCTTCAGCCTCAGCCCCCCAGGATGGCCACACCACTGTCACCTTCCTTTTAGATGACGAGAGACCTATCAAGACACTGGACCAGCAACCAGGGAGACGACCTATCTTTCAAACCGAGTTTGCCCCACAGAGGTCAATGGTTTCCCAAATCAGGGAGCTGTCACGCACAGCCACCCAGCTTCTTCATGCATTCGCCCTCCTCATGATGCACCCCTCCTCCTGTCCTGTTTCCCTACTACATTTACGTAAGGCTTGAGATCCCTTCCCAAGTGAGCTCTTGTTTCGCTTGAGCACCACCATGATTGCAAGAGCCACCTTTCGCCCCCCTTCCCTGCAGAAACCCGTGTTCCCCTATACCTCTTCCTTTTTATGCCTCCCCCATGTGAAACAAGGATGCTCCATGACCTTGCCAAGTGCAGCGGGAAGAGCCAGAAGGACACCAGAACAACTCCTGAAGAATAACTAAGTACTGGTTGCCACGTTAGCTGCTCTCCTGACCGACATCCCTGCGCTGCTGCCTGTCATCTAAAGGACATGGTAAGCCATAAAGCAAGACAAGGAAGACAGAAGAGAGAACTGTTTGCCCCTCGCCAGCTTCACCCCCCCCAGGCACCAGCATAGCTCCAGGCCCACAGGGTCACCTTGCAAAAGGGGGAGCAGGGGGTGAGCAGAATCACCCTGATAACAGCAGAGCACCAGCTCTTTGAAGACATATGGCTCCTCTCCATCCTTCGAGCAATGACTCCACCACGCTTCCCAATTCCAGCTGCCTAAGCGCTTTCTGCGGACATTTCCTCCTTCTTTGCAATCATTTGGCTAATAAGATGAGCAGGTTGGGCTCATTTATTTTGGACACTGTTCTTGGGTCATTAGCAGAAAGGCTAATCATTGCACTGGCAGAAAAGATCACTTCTGCTTCAGAGCTGACTGCAGAGCACAGGGAGGGCGGTAGAGGAAAGGAGCTTTACAGAGCCTCTAGGAAAAATAAACCACAAACCCCAAGTTCTGTGCCTCTGGAAGTGGAATTTTCCTCTGCTATTTCCCAAGGAACCCAATGCGAGGATGAAGCAGGCAGACTTCAGTGCCTGAGGCTGCTCTGCAGAGCTCCCACCTCTGAGGGCCTGGAGAAGGAGCGATGCTCGCAGCAGCACCATGCCCTGGTGAGGGTCAGCCCTCCAGGAAGGAATGGCTTTCCTCACCCTGGATGCCAAGAGCCCTAAGGCACAAAGAGTAGGTGAAGGAGCCCTTTCTGGGGTGGTTTGGGGTCAAGAGAGTGGATCAGATGTGATGCCTGCGCTCTGTTTGCAGCACCTGAGAACCAAATGCTACCTACAGAGAGAGTTGTTGGAGTCATTTAAAGAACGCTTTGTATTCGGTGCTGAAGGCTGGAGTGCCAGTGGGGGTGCTGAGCTGTCAGGCTTTTAGAGCTGAAGCCAAGCTTTCCAGGAGAAGGAAAGGGCTCAGCTTTGCTCTATTTCTTTCCCAAGAGAGGAGACAGCAGAAGCAAAAGATGAAGCCCCACAACACAGCCATGCCAAAACAAAGCAGCACCACCAGGCAAAGCTGCCCCAAAACCAAGTCCCCGAGTGCCCTGGGAAAAGAGCTGCCGCACTGTAGCATTCCTGCTTACAGAGCACAGGGACACAGAGAGCAGGGATGCTGAGCCACATCCCACCTCACAGCACAGCAAAACCAGCCTCTGCCTTCACTGACTGACCTGGCAAGGGCAGAAATGAGGTGCTGGGAGCAGGGGGACAGCTGGACACAGCACAGGTTGTCCCCTGCTCTAGCACAGACACAGCCAGCATGCCTCCTGCTCTGCTGATCCAGCTTCACCTCATCCCAGATGCTCCAGCCATGTGTGCTGCCAGCGATGCCATGACCTTGGCTGCTCTCAGCAGCATCCTCAGGGCAAGCACAGGCTGGACCTCCTGCCTCCATAAAGAGGCTTTTGGTGGCCATCCATCAGCTTTGTGCTTTCACTCTCAGCATCACAGCGGAGAAACCTCATACTTGCCAAGCAGATACATGGGAAGCGAACTGGGCAAGGGGATGGGATGGCAAAGGCTGGGAAAAGGGATGCCAGCAGTTTGCCTCCACACCTCTCTCCAGGGTGTTTCATCTTGCCTTAAGCTACATCGTGTCAAGGCATGCCTGTGGGAGCTTCACACAGTGCTCTCCAGGCAAGGCTCCCCCAGCATCGCAGCAAAGGCAGAGCCCAGTGACAAAAGGGTTGCTCAGGCTTGCTCTGCGGGGTGCTTCAGCCAGAGAAAGGGAAGGAGGAGGTTTGGGAGCTAATTTAGAGCTTGGATTTCCTAAGCCTTTTCAGAGATGGAGGTTATTGGCAAGCAGCATTACAGCCCCTGCCAGTCTCAGCGGCTCTACAATGTCCTTCCCTTGGCAAGGGCAGTACTGGGGAGAAAATAACACACAGAAAACAAGGGACATGTGATGGAGAGCTTGGCCGAAGGCTCCCTCCCCCTGCCAACCTGCCCGCCTCGGAGGAAGAGCAGGAAAATAAGTGAGAAGTGGCTATTTAGAAAGGAAAGCAAAACAGCCACGGTACTTGTTTTGCTAAGGGAAACATGGCTGAGCCGAGGGGATGGAGCTGCGGCAGGAGATGAGTGGATACAACCTGGGAACATCGCTTTGATTAGTGCCCATCACCCTCCCCACGTCCCCCGGCCAGCACAGGGCTCTCCTGTACCCCACGGCCGCTGTGCAGAACCCCACAAGCAGGACCTTAGCTCCCAGTGAACCCATAGAGGTAACTGCAGCTGGGAGCACAGCTTTGCTGGCAGGCTTGGGCACACAGGGGTGAAAAGTCATGACCCAGAAAGGCAGGGTGGTGGGAAGCATCCTCTCTCCTCCTTGGCATTCACAGGAGGGGACTGCTCTCTGCTTGAGGGTGCTACAGTGGGAAGGAGCTCACCAGCACCCAGAGGGTACAGAGGGTGAAACCACCTACAGCCAAAGCATCACAGTCAGAGCAGTGGCTCCTCAACAAGAAAAGGATGACTCTGATGCCCAATTGTCTCTTTTTCAATGGAGAAGGATGACTCCAATGTCTCATTATCCCTTTTTTGAGGGAGAGAATCATGAGAGCAAAGGGACAATCCCAACCCCGCAGCCCAGGGGCATAGGTAAAACAGGTAAGGCATGGTCAGGTGAAGTGTGATCACTTTAAAACTGGCTGTCAAAGAGATCTGCAGCACAAGACTTTATCATTAAAGCTTCTCTTACCATCATCACACATCGTCTGGCAAGCAGAGCACCATATACCTTTACATGTTCATCTACCCCATGCGATGCCTGGACAGCTCGAGCAGCCCTAGGAGCAGAGCAGCCTGCTCACACATACACAGTGCTCCAGGCATGAAGATCTGCTTGGTTAGCAAAGCCAGAATCTTGGTATTAGTGTCCCATAGAGCACAAGTAGCCCAAAGCCAACGCGGGTCATCTCCATCCAAGGCGGGACCAGCCATACAGCCCAGGCCAGTTGGGATGCACACAGGCAGGACATACACCCTTCGAGGTCAATGTGTTACCTCAACCCATCTCAGCTGGGGAAAGGCATTTCCACACCATGGGGAGCAGCTTATCCTCAGAACCCCTCAGGGAAGGCTCTGCTGGGGCTGGTGGCTAGGCAGGGCTCCAGGGCCCAGGTGGGTTATACAGGGAATGCAGAAGACAAATCCAAAGCAGTCAATAACCTAAGGTAGGAGCAGGTTGGCTGGAAAACGATCTGCCCAGAGTTGTTGAAATGCTCATACAAACCCCACCTCCCCATCACAGGGGACACACAAGCCAGCAAACAGCCCAGCTCATCCCTCCCTTCCACAGAGCACAGGGTTGAGCAGGGAGAAAGATCAGGTCACTTCACTCCTCTGCTTTGCAAAGCTATTCCCCAATCCCCAGCGCTAAGCAGCAGCTACAGGAACAATCTGGCTGACGACTCCTCCTCCCCTTGACCCCCAGCCATCCAGAGGATGAGCCGGGCTGCATGGCAGAGGTGGTTCAAGTACAGAAAGGAGGACTGAAAATGGCTCTACGCTACAGCTCCTGCTGCAGCATTCATCCCAGCACAAGCCACGAGCATCCCAGGTGGATCTGGGAAAGGGTGAACCCAATGGGGGCCTGAGACAAAGTCAAGGTAGCCCTCAAAGAGGGAGCTAAGGTCTCTCAGCCCACGCAGCACACCCAGGCAACTGATGCTCAAGGTGTTTGGTGTGGAGCAGGACCAGTGACAAGCTGACTGTGCCACCCCAAGCCCCAGGAGCTGCAGGCAGTGACAGCAACAGCCCCTCTTGCAGGGCACGTGAAATGGGTAGAAAAGCTTTCCCTGGCAGCTTACACTCTTCCCCAACCACGGAGGCCACAGTCACATCCGCATCCCTTCCCATAACCTCAGCCTGAGGGCACACACCTTCCTTGAGAACTGAATCCTGAGCCACAGCTGAGAGCATCTCACAGCTTGTTAGCTGGATCCTGCGGGGAGAGAGGAATCCCTGGCACCAGTTCAAGCGATCGCTTGACATACCTGGAGCTGTTGTCTCATTTCAGTTTGTTTCCAGGAGCCTTGCAGCTATCATTGCCTTTGTTTGCTGTTTGTAAGCGAGCCTCTTCCTTACTTAATCCCACACCACGGTTGGCTGGAAGCATACCATCCCCACAGCACTCACTGAAGCAGCACCCCAGTATCCATCCTCCATCACCTCCCACCTGCGTGAGGCTGAACGCAGCTGAAGAACCATTCTCCAAGGGGGTTGTGGATGTGCCTGAACCCACAGGGTCCTGAGAAGGTGCAGGGGCAGTGTCTAAACAGCCACATACAGCAAACCCCCACCGTCAGGAAGGACAATGGGAGAAGCAGCTTCCCTGCCTTCGCCATCCTAAGGATGCAGTGTGGGATCAAGCCCCTGGTACCTCACTCAGCCAATCCCAGCCTGGCCAAGCTGCATCCCAGGACACGAGTTTGCCACCAAGCTCAAATCACTAATTTCTGTGGCAGAGGGAATCCAACAGGCCCAGTGCTGGTGTGAATAATGATGGATCTATGGGAGAGCCCAAGCAAAACCTGCAGCTTAATCGTACTGAGAAACTGCCTTTGGGGCATTAACCAGCACCCGCCATTCAGTCAATCCCCCCACTGCGATGTCACGCTGCTGATGTACCTTATTAAACCCATCCCCTTACACAGACCTCTGCAGAACGATGCTCCCCAAATCCCCCAATGCTTGCAAAAGCAGCAGCAAATTCAACACCAGACCTGGGCTCTGCTCCCCCGGCAACCGCTGCCATCACCACCTTGATTTCACCCTGAGCTTGTGCTTGGTGCAATGAGGAAAACCATGCCCAGGCCAGCAGGAGAGCTTAGGCTTGCCTAAGGCAAGCTGGCAACGAGTTTGTAATCAGATAAACCCCTGGGAAGGGAAATGGAGATTCCTGATGTTGCTAAAGCATCCATCCTGCTGCCATCTTCCCGCAGGCAGGCTTCTTACCTCCCCATACCAAAATAAAAGGTCATAGAATCCCAGAACAATTTGTGTTGGAAGGCACCTTAAAGCTCATCCAGTTCCAACCCCCTGCCACTGACAGGTACACCTTCCATAGACAGCTCCGAGCCATGTCCAACCTGGCCTTGAATAAATAACTGTGCTCCTCTGCCCTGAGGAGCCAGAAAGGAGGAGGCTAGAAGGGAAAATAATCCATTTCCCCACTGGATAAAGAGCAATACAAGGATTAAAGTGCCAAACCCCTGCATGATGAGCATTTCCCAGCAGAGCCCGGGCTGATGCTCCTGCTTGCTCCCTCTCCAGCCACTTCCATAACGAACCCAGGCAGCCCTGCGGAGCTCCCACCAGGGCAGAGCCCAACCGGTGTGAGCAGCTCCCTGCAAAAATAATTATTTTCCTGCAGTTTTAGATAATTGGATTTTAAAAATAAGCACAATTACTTCCCCACATCCCCCCTTTCCCCTTGCTGCTGCAGGGAACTGGTGGAGACCTTTCCAAGGCTGGAACAGAGCCCGATCCCTCTTGTCCATGGGGATGGAGGTGGGAGGGAAGAGGCAGAGTGGGAGCAGTGACAGGTAAAAATAACCACACTTGGCCTGATGTTGCTCCCAATTAAGCCAGTGGGAATTTTGCCCAACTGCCTCCAGCAGCAAGATCCAGACACACACAGAAAGAGTCCTCAGCTGTATCAGCAGCCTTATGATCATCAGAGTAAATCACATAGTCATGAGCCACTTCTCCCTGTTTCATGCTGGTATTTGAGCATCCCCACACCAGAGCTGGGTGATCATCAGATCCCCATCCCTTCCCCAGCACCACGTCTCCCCTGGTTTGGGCACGGTTCCTCCCTGAAGAGCTTGGCAAGGCTTTTCAAGGCATGGTTTATCTGCTCCGACAGTTTCCCATCAGCTGAAACTAAAGCGTAAGTGGTTTTGGGGAGGATATGGAAAGTGTTGAGTAGAAACATTTCATTCTGACACTTCCCTGAACAAAAAACACTCTGCCTTTTCACAGCACAGCGTTGCCTTGTGAAACTAAGTCCAATTTATTTTTAAATGGAAGGGGGAAAAAAAAGAGCCCAAACTGAAAGCAAGCATCATATTTCTGGGGACAAGTATGATATTGCATTTCATCCTATCATTAACACTCCCAGCCTTGGGATTTGCCAGCCAAATGAAAACGCAGTCTTTCCTAGTGCTTTAATGCAAAATCTTTCACAAACCTTTCAGCTATTCTGCATCAGGTTCACCCCAGTTCATCTTTATACGAGCCAAAACCTGATACCAACAACGTTTTAACTGATGCAAACATTTCGAACTCACATTCAAACAAGAATAACGACTTAGAGAAGCAAGATCAGCAGATGACACAAGATTTGATGGGAAAAGTAAGACATTCCACTCCTTGTTGGAAGACCAAGCCAGCATTCTAGCCCATAGGCTCTCCCTTGGAGCTGGAACAGAAAAGCAAACTCCGGGGTAAGGAGCATCAGGCTCCTGCATCCCCAGGGTCAGAGCCTGTGTTGTACCGACAGAAACCTGGAGATGACCCTGTTCTTCCAGGGATGTAAAGAGTGTGCCAGGCATTCCTGCTGTGTCCCAGCACAACATCACAGGCAAGGGGAAAGCACCCCCGTCACCTTGACAGCATCCCCATCACTCTTCCGAGGAGCACCCCAAGGCAGGCAGTGCGAGGTCCACAGCCTAGGAACACACTCCCCATCATAAGGGAATACCTTGGAGCCAGCCATCACCCATCCATGGGAGTCAGCATCCACAGGAATTCTCCTAGATTAACAATCCTAACACCATATGTAGCAGTTTAAAGTGACTAGATTCAGTCTGGTAGCTTCAAAGCATTCCTGTGTCTGCATCAGTGTTTCAAAGGTATGGATCAAATGCTCCTAGCACTTCACACACAGGATTAGCACAGGGTTCCTGCACGGAATCGCTCTCTCTGGGAGCCCAGCAGCTCAGTGAGACCCAGCCTGCACAGGACAAGGATGCTGCTTCCTCTCCACTCCGCAAACAAGAAGCCAAGGCAGAGCTACCCCACCAAAGCCTGGTGCTTCCATCTGCTTCAGCCCATGCTGAGAGAAAAAGCATGGAGAAAAGGTCAAGCTACCAGCTACGCCCCGCAGTGCTGTAGATGCACGAGTATTCCTCCCAGACAGATGGTGGAAAGGGGAAGAGCGACGAGGAGGAAGGAAGGGAACAGGATCAAGAGAAGAATCTGAAATTGGCAAAGTCCCTGCTCTGGGTGATAAAAATACACAGCTCGCCATCACCAGCAGTGATGGGACCCACCATGGGGGAGAAGGCAGACGTGCGCGATGCCTGGTGCATGTCCCACCTCAAGCCAGGAGCTGACACTGCTCCAACGCTCCTCACCCCATTCCCAAACCTTCCTTTGGTGGTGTTCTCCATCTCCTCATGATCCCTGGAACAGGATGAGAAAGTTGGGGCTGTTCAGCCTGGAGAAGAGAAACTGCATGGAGACCTCAGAGCAGCTTCCAGTGTCTGAAGGGGGTTACAAAGATGTTGGAGAGGGACTCTTCATCAGGGACTGTAGTGATAGGACAAGGGGTGATGGGTTCAAACTGAAACAGGGGAAGTTCAGGTTGGAGACAAGGAAGTTCTTTACTGCGAGGGTGGTGAGCTCCTGGTTGCCCAGAGAAGCTGTGGCTGCCCCATCCCTGGCAGTGTTAGAGGCCAGCTTGGACACAGCTTTGGGTGGTCTTGTGTGAGGCACCCCTGCCCATGGCAGGGAGTTGGAACTGGATGATCTTCAGGTCCTTTCCATCCCAAACCATTCTATGGTTTCAGCATCCCCCCCCTAGCTCTAGCACTACAACTACACCCATCACCTTCCCAAGCTGAGTGCTTACTTATTTCCCCATCCCTCCTCTTTTCTCAGAGCATTCAGGCTAGGAAATCTCTATGTCTGCAGATCATTCGCACGTGTTCAATGCCATCTGCAAAAGGCAAACCCCTCCCAAATGCTTCCTGTGGCTGCTTTACCCCCAGTACCAAATTTGATTGCTCTGAGGATGACAAGAAAGTTAGTTTGCTGCTCAGCTTGGATGAACTAAGAGTATTTATTCAGCCCTGCTTTATCAGAGATGCAAATCAAGCACTCCAGTTCCATAGCTGAACACAGTGGGGGGGAAATGTGCTAGATTGAAAGCTATAAAGTGCCTAATGTATTCACAGGAGCTAAGGTGGAAAACAGAGATTAGTGAAAAATTATTAACATAACAGGTGTCATTGTCACAAAAGTGACACTTTAAAGACAAATCCCCCCAAAATGAATTCCCTGAATACAAGAGCACAGCGTTAACTACATTTAGTCCCTGGTTTACATCTCTCTGCAATGAAGAAGAGCACAGGGGGAGGTGAACGGAAGAGGCTGCTTCTCCCGGCCTGCCTAAAGTTGGCTAATGGTACGTTATGGAAATTAAGCATGAAGCCAAAGAACGTCCCCCTCTGGGGAAGAGCATCAGGGTGAGAGGAGAGGGAGCCTTGCTCCTGGCTTCACCCATCAGCAGACCCACTCCCCACACCAGTTCAAGTGCACATCCATAACTTCATCAGTGGCCAAGGTGCTCTGGACAGCACAGGGCAGGTAGAAGTCACCAGGGTGACATTCAGCTTCCAGCTGTGCTGAGCTCCAGTCCCTAAATCAATGGGGTGCAAGTGCCCCATTCAATAGCACCCAACTGCTCAGCAGCACTGTCTTGGACCACTACGCCCAGCTAAAGTCCCATCAACCTCTTTGGCCACCCCAAAGCAGCTCAGGGCCACCACCAGCAGTCTGGGACACTGCTCCAGGCAAGGTGCTAACACTCCATCTGCCATCAGCACAGAGCCTGCGGCTGCTATCCTCCTCACAGGGATTTGGGGATGCTTGGTCCAACTTCACATTGCAGTGCGTGCCTCCTTCTCCTCTCCCCACATGTGAGGAGAAGGGATGCGATTCTCACACAGGGACACACTGAACCCGGCTCCTGGAGGTTGAAGGCTTTTCTTTTGGGTTTTGCATTTTAATAGAGCCAGCTAATTGGAGATCAATTTAGCTCTTTAATACCTTTCAGATAAGGAAATCTGCTGCAGCAGCAATTCCTTCCCTACATTAATTAATTCCTAAACATCACAGAAGCTGGAAGTGGATGCTTTATGAATCTGGTTGACCTCCTGGTGCAGAAATGATGACACAGATGTTGTGTCTTCTTCACTACCTCATTACTCATGTTACACCATGTTTTTTTCCCCAACTGAGCTGGCTGACAGGAGCTCCAATGCTGCCGTCAGCATGACAAGCAAGACATCAACTGCAAGCACAAGGTCGGCATGGAAGTAAATCCACTGGGAGGTTTTGCACCAAGGAGGATAAAATCATGTGGCTGCCCCACCCCTGGCAGTGTTCAAGGCCAGGTTGGATGGGGCTTGGAGCAAGCTGCTCTAGTAGAAGGTGTCCCTGCCTGTGGCAGGGGTTGGAACTGGATGAGCTTTGAGGTCTCTTACAACCCAAACCACTCCATGAAATTACTGTTGGGTAGGAAAATGAGACCCCACTCATATGATGGCCAAGCAGAGGGGAATGCCAGAGCTAAAGGAAGCCACAAACATATGCGTCTTAAGCCCATGGGACCTGGAGCTATCCCTCAAAGAGCTATTTGCTGGGGAGGATAGGAATCAACCCAGTTTTGTAAAGGGTTTCAGCATCCCTCCCTCCTGTACACACCAGGGTCATAGAATAGGATAAGCCAAATTTCACTGGTATGATGTTATACCCATCTATGGGATGGTGAGCAACTCCTGCCAGCACAGGCAGATGAAAAGGCAAGTGGGTTTGCACATCTGTTTGGAGAAGACCTCACCACCCTGTTCAACACGCTGGATGGATGCTGTGTTCAGGGCAGCGAAGGGGCTCATCCCACCGGGGTCTGGGTGCCATTGCACCCCAATGATTGCACAGGACAAGCACAATGGCACCAACATGATGCTTCATGCAGCTAAGCTGGAAGGAAAGAGCCTGATGAGACAGAGTCGCTGTGGAAACGTGGGCAGTGGAGCACGGAGGGAGGGAGAGCTGTGATATGGGTCACAGATAATGGTAAGAGAGAAAGAAAGGGAAGGAAAAAAGGGAAATGAATGCATGTCCTATGGCTCTCGTTGGGGATGGCAGCTTCAGAAACGAGGAAGCAGCAGCAGCTCTGAACCTCGCTTGCACTGGGATGTTCCTGCAGTGCTGAAGAAGCTAAAGACCTGCCCCAGAAACCGGCTCACCAGGACCCACCTGCACCGTGCATGGGGCCCACAGGAGCGCTCCCCAGCTCCACTTCAGAGCAGGATGCTAAATCAGAGTGAAGCATTTAAAAGCACACTTTATACCCAGCTCAGAGGCTGGCAGAGCACAGCACCAACGGCTGATCATTAGGGAAACATCAGGATGCATAAGAACAAGCAGCAAAAAGGAAACTTGTCCAAATAAGAGCTAAAAAAACCTGCTGGAAGACCTAGAAAGCAGCAAGCTTGCCTGTTCCTGGTGTCAGACAGCAGAAAATAGGCATTAAAAATAAAAAGTAACATTAAAAAAAGCCAGCCTGATGAGGTCTAGTGACCTTTTATTCCAGACACCGAAATGCTCCCTTGCAGGGTGATGGCACAGGATGAAACAAGGTTTCTGCTTGTTACTGCTATCAAAGAAGCCCAACTTATTTCTGCTGAAGATGGAGGCAATGCATCACTTGTTTCCACACCATGCTGGAATGGTCCCAGCTCCAAATGGCCAAGGCTTTACCAGCATTACACACAGAGGCTTAAGGGAGGAAAACCCATCCTTTGGCCAGCAGATGAGGCTTTGCATCCTCTTCCCAACCCTGCATCCCAGGCACTGAAGGAGCCACAGGGCACGATGCCCCTACCAAATGTCTATGAGCTGGGTCAATGCAGAGATCAAACATGCCTGTTCCTACCCATCTCCATCCTTCCACCTCCCAGAGCATGGAAAATGAGCCTTCATCTATAGAAATCACTGCTGGACATGGCTCCAGGTCTGAATTTACTGTGCTGCAGAGCAATAATTATAACAAGGCCACAAGATGGTGGGAAAACAACAGAAAAATAAATATCTCTTATGTTCAGTTAAATCCAGCAATTTACAAGGCTGGAATAATTAGCAGTTTAAAGTGTTTTGACACAAGCAGCCCCAATAATCATGATAAATCATATCAGGCATATGCCCAGATCCTTGAAGTGACAGATGACAAACAGAGCAGTGACAGGACGCTCCATCACGCAGGGAATCATTGAGTTAATGGAAGAATTATTGCTTCTGAAATCCACTCCAGTCCTATTGTGGGGAACATTCCAATTTATCAAAGCCAAATGAACATTAATTGCTGCAGCCTGGTAAGTTTTCAAGCTGCTGTGACCTTCATTGAATTTTAATCCCAAACAGATAAGATTTACTTCCACACAAGAGGAAACAACACAATTAAACCCAAGTGACAGCTAAGATTATGGGGGAAAAACACAACAGGCATAATGACAAAAATATTGATTCCTTTCTACTTGACACTTGGCACACACACAAAAAGATAAATAAATAAAATCCAACATTTGCATTTTTGTGTGTTTTCCCTTTTTCCTTTCTTTTCATTCAGGAGACAAATTTCAGATGCTTTAAGCTGAGAGGAAAGGGGTGGCAGAGAGTAATGGAGGCTGAATTCCCTTTAACTGCAGTAATTAATGTTATGTCTCATTGGGGAGAGATTAAGAAAAAACAGTGAGCAAAGGAAAACACAATCAAAATCAAGTATTATTTTGCTGCTGAAGATGCCTTTGAGCTTGGGAAGGGAGGTGTGAAGAGGGTCGTGGCTCCCGGTGCTTAGGTGAGGGTAGCTGGCCCCACGGACACAGGGTTACGGTCACCAATGGCTCCTTTCCTGCTGCACTGAAAGCAAACCCCAAAGCAGAAAGCCATGCGCCACCAGCCAGAATAACCTCAATAAGGAGTAAACCCAGGATTTACATCCCTCCCTGAGCCCCCACACAGTGCAGGTGGGTTCCTTGGCTTTAGAGGCACAGCAGGAGCTACGAGGCAAGTCATAAACATCTACAGAAGCCCAAAACAATGCTCCCATCAGAGGGAGCTCAGCTTGGCTGCGTCTCACTGTCCAATAAAGCTTTGTTGGGTACTCCCTAAGCAATGGATTCGTGGGATCCCCCAGGCAAACCTTCCCTGGCTTCCTGTAACTCAGCCCAAGGATGAGCAGACAGGTACAAGTCAGTGTTACAGCCACTTAAAGGAGATGGAGGAAGCACTTTCCCGCGTCTCCTCCTGTCCCTTGCGGCAAGATGCTGGGCTGATGATGAACAGGACACACCGACCCTGAACACCAAGGCAGCACGGTGTGGACTGATGTTCCAGGAATGGTGTTTTAGTCTATTGAGAGCACGCAGATATTAGGTTTTATGGTAGGAAGCAAAAGGAAAAGTATTTAAGAACCTGGGAAGGAGGACATGGGGATGCACAGCTGCGTCTTAAGGCAGGAGAAGGAATATGGGCAAGGGGGAGGATGGGATAGGATGGGATGGGGAGACCACACAGTCCCCATGCTGGGATCCAGAGGGTGCTGAGCACAGCACAGCTAGTGAACCTGCCGCAGGGGAAGGAGGAGGGCTCCAGTGACAGAGGATCTCTGGGATGTTGGTCTCAGGGAGGAAAGTAAAGGCGTGGGAAAGCATCCCAAAAACAGCCCAGGGACTTGGAGGAAATATTTCACCCAAGAAACAAAGGCTTTCACCCCATTCTACTTCAGCTACAGAACTCCATATGGTCTTGGGGGAGAGGATCCAACAAAGCACACATTTATCTTGCGTTAGTAACTCAGAACTTGGCTCTGGTCCGCTTGGTTTCACTCGAAAAGTTAATGAATCTTCAGAAAAAACCTGGGCAAGGTTTCAAGTCTGTGCTGCAATCCTGACCCAGGGAAGAAACACACAGAGCTTCTGCCTCCCCCAGCAGACGTGTGCAGCCCAGACCGCAGCCCAGACCCATATCCCTGCCTGCAACCTTGGCTTGTATTGTGAGGAGTACCAGGATTGATAAAGGAAGTCTAATTGTGGCTGTCTCCCTCCTGCCTTTCCCTTGTTAATGCAGAAGAGAAGGAAATGCTCGGGGCAGAAGTTAACTCTCACAACAAAGCCATGGATGCTCCTGTGCTGAGAGATGTGGCAAAGCATCTTCACCAGCCAACCCAGGAGGACAGTGCACAGACACCGCTGCTGTGACACACACAGTGATGCCTTCAGCTCCCCTCCATCACCATCGCTGCTCCTGCGCTCCACTGTGCAGAGGATGGAGGCTCTGGGCAAGAAACTCTCTAGGAAACTTTCTCCAAAGCGTCAATCCATTACAATCATCACATTGCTTTCCTAGAAAGAGCAGCTTCAGCAAGGCCTGGGGAACAGGACTGAATGGATCCCTACCAAAGAAAATCTGCATTTCAAGCAACTGCAGTTATCCCATAGCCAGGCTCTCCCCACAGCCACAGGCCACTTCCCCATGGCTCAGGATTGCCCACGACAGCCAAACAACCCTGTCCTCATATGAGGAACCAAGGCTTTCACACCCCAGACTTGGGGTTTGCCACCTTCATTTCTTGCTCTGCCCCTTACTTACTTTTTCAGGCTCATTTTTCAGGTGCATCAGTTTTACCCTTTCCGCCCCAGTACTCTATCACGTTGACATTATTATTAGGATGTGAAAACATTCCCTATCCAACCAAATAAGCTGCAGTCCCCAATTCCTTATCCCTTCTGCCATCCTGCTATCATACTGCATCTTATCTTGCGCAACAACCTTAATGCAAAGTCTCTCTTCTGCTGCTATGTACTCAGTGCCCAATCTAAAGCCCCACTGCCAAGGGCTAAGATACTCAAGAAGAAATCAGATTTAAGCTGTACAAACCAAATAGACACTCGTTCAAAAGGAAGAACAAAGGCATTGCCCAGCCACCACCCCTGCCCCTCCTTCCAGTCGAAGACATGGAGATGACACACAGATAACCAAGAGATGAACAGATTCACCTTTTGCAGAGCATTGCTGCAATAGGATCCCCAGTCCTACAGAAGAATTTCCTTGGGCAAACAGATGACCTGCATCTACACAGGATCTACAAGCCGAACTTCTTTGTTTCTTTTATTGACGTGACAGCTTATCCCAACGGCAGTTAAGGGATGATCCATTTAGTCCCATTTCACAGATGGATTCCTCTAAAGCACAGAGGAATGGCAGACCGGATCCAAATACATCACCAGCTCATAACATACTCATAACCATATGATGGTTCGTATGGTTCATATACCAACCACCTCATAACATACTGTAATAACCATTTTATAAGGCAACAGAGCACATACATGATCTATTAATAAATGGTCACAAACACATGAAATTGAGATATTCAAAGCATCTGCCCCATCATTATACTTTCAGGTCAAGCTCATCCTTTGTAAGAGAAGGATCATGCTACAGCCCATATTCGCTTGACAGGTAAAATTCAGCTTCAGAAAGAAGTGACCAAGCCCAAAATTTTGCCTTCACGCATGCTGAAAGGCACAACCAAGCAGAAATACTCCCCTGACCCACCTCCCCAGCTGCCAGCAGTGATGGAACCACCACAAGCTTCCTCATCGCCTTCCCTGCAGCTTCTTCTCTAGTCTGTTGTCTTGCTTCATTATGAAAAGACCAACCACTCTTTTTTCCCCGGCCCATACAAACACATCTCTCCCTCTCTGAAGGCCCAACCAAGATGGGACATGGACATTTGCAAACCAAACTCATCGCCCCGCTCCTTTTCACTGTCTTCCCATCACAACCCAGTTGCCAACCACCATCCCCTCCCAAAGGGTCCTCTGTCCCCTCCAATGCCATTGGCAGCTTTCACTCACCATGACAGAGATATGCAGAATGTGCAGCTGCTCCTCCACGATCTCCGAAGGCTCCTGCAAGCTCGGGGGGGTGGCCCTGGAGAGCTGCTCAGCGCTGCTCATGGAGACGTGGAAGTACAGGGTGCCGTTCTCCAGCCACTGCTGCTTCCAGTGCACCAGCGAGATGTCAGCCACGGTCCCCGACATCTCTGCAGGGACAAACATAGAATCATACAATCAGCCAGGATGGAAAGGACCTTTACCATTACCCCAAGTCCATGTAACAGAGGATCAGGTTTCTCCATGATGCCAAAAGCAGCGTTTTTAGTGCTCCTGGAAATCAGAACTTATGAGTCTTACCCCCCGTGCTGCTTCTGATCTACAGAATGAGCCTGAGCATTGCTTTTTGGCCTCTGCTTGTCATTTCCCCCCATATATGAACAACAACATTTGGCTTCCTTAATAAAAAGAGGCTACAAAGTGCCTTGTGATTTCCAGACGAGAAAGGCAGTTACAGTACACAAGTGCATGAGGTGTCTTTAACCTCCTATAGGAAAAAGGCTGGAAGAAGCTCCTGGAGATCTGCAGCAAAGCCCAAGGGAGGTTTGCTGCTTGGCACTGGGAAGACACTTGATGCCGGCCAAGCCAAAATACAGACATCATTCTTCTTCTGGCATTTACAACTGAAACCTTCTTCCAGATCATGATGTAGCACTGCAGCTGTATTTAACAGGGACATCCCCAGCACAGAGTAATGAGCACCAGTGAGAAAAGGTGATCACCTTGACAAATATCTATTGACCTGAAGAAAGACGTTCAGACTAGAGGAGGGAAGCTGCATGGAGACCTCAGAGCAGCTTAAACGTCTGAAGGGGGCTACGATGACACCAGAGAGGGACTCTTCATCAGGGACAATAGTGATAGGACAAGGGGTGATGGGTTTAAACTGAAACAGGGGAAATTTAGGCTGGACATAAGGAAGAAGTTCTTTACTGTGAGGGTGGTGAGGCACTGGCTGCCCAGAGAAGCTGTGGCTTCCCCATCTCTGGCAGCGTTCAAGGCCAGGCCAGATGGAGCTTGGAGCAACCTCCTCGAGTGGAAGGTGTCCCTGCCCGTGGCAGGGGGTTGGAACCAGATGAGCTTTAAGTCCTTTCTAACCTAAACCATTCTATAACTCTATGACCTTGGGGGTGCACATCTACCCATCTTCTCCTGCAGCCGTCTGCTAATTTCACATCCCACCCAATCCTGACTGACAGCATAAGCACCCTGGAAGCTGGGATTACAGCATCCCAACACACACCCACTGCAGCAGCTTCCCGACTTAGGGCACCACATGAGTAATTAGGGGTGACGGAACCCCAAAAGCCATCCCCAGATCCATAGCCTCCAGTTTGGCCAGAGCCAGCAGCTCCATCCTCAACTGCAGCTCCCGTCTTGGCCAGGCAGCAGCAGACGCAGGCAGGAGCACTGACAGCTCCAGAGCTGCCCATCAAGGTTTAAACGCATCTCTGCAAAGCACTGCTCTGGCAGTTTGACAGCCAAATGAAAGCCAGGCAAAAAATACCAGCGAGAAAAGAGCCAAAATATTTCTCCTTGCACCACCTCTTTTGTTGTGTTTGTTTTCCCATTTGCAATATAAGCAATGGGAAGCAAGTCAGGGCCTTGTAGTCACAGGGCCCACAGCTTCAGCAATCACCTGCTTTGGTGGGAGAACCAAACTCAACTCCCTTCCTCTTTGGGAAGAGCAAGCAGCTATAATGAACCATGGCCTGCAGCCTGAATCGTGTGCTTGTTCCATAAAGGCTGACAGCACAAGTTCAGTTCCCCTGGTACCATGGCTGGACCAGACACAAGGCTCTCCTTCACACCTTGGTCATCTTGGGGGACAGGGCTTGTTCCCCTGCAGGCAAAGCAGCCACAGAACAGCATTAGTGGTATATTGCATTTTATTTTGCTGAACCTGGGTGGGCAAAAGCACATCCCAGTGGAGACAAAGGAAGGAATAAGCCCAGCTCAGGCTGTCATCGGACCTTTTAGAGCATGAAGCTCCAAGTCTCACTGTTAAAGCAAGTCCAGAGTAGGCCATGGAGATGCTGCGAGGGCTGGAGCAGCTCTGCTCTGGAGCCAGGCTGAGAGAGCTGGGCTGGGGCAGCCTGGAGAAGAGAAGGCTCCTGAAGGGGAGGCCTTAGAGCAGCTCCAGTGCCTAAAGGGGCTGCAGGAAACCTGGAGAGGGGCTTTGGACAAAGGATGGAGGGACAGGACAAGGGGAATGGCTTTAACCTGCCAGAGGGGAGACTGAGATGAGCTCTTAGGCAGAAGCTGTTCCCTGTGAGGGTGCTGAGGCGCTGGCACAGGGTGCCCAGAGAAGCTGTGGCTGCCCCATCCCTGGCAGTGTTCAAGGCCAGGTTGGACACAGGGGCTTGGAGCAAGCTGCTCCAGTGGAAGGTGTCCCTGCCCATGGCAGGGGTTGGAACTGGATGAGCTTTAAGGTCCCTTTCAATCCAACCCAGTCGGGGATTCCAAGCAGACACTTGGGTGCTCTGGCTCATGAGCTGCCACACAGGCTGCTCCAGACACTTCCACTTCTACAGACCCACATCCTAACCCAGTAACCCCCCCAATCCTTCAGGAACAACTTTCTTTATCACCAAAATCAATACATTTTCCAGCAGCCTGCTCCTGCCTTTTCATCATGGGTTACATCAGAGCCAACCACCCCCTGCTCACTCAGATGTCCCCTGGTCCCGCAGGATCCCCCCTTGCAGCAGAGCCCAGCTGAGAGCAGGTACAAGGTGACACCATCACTGCCAGCTCCCTGATTCAGCACCTCACTAATTCCACCACTGACATACCTGAGCTGGCTGCAGTGTGACCTGAACCCTATCAGAGAGGGCTGTGCTCATTATCTGCCTCCCCAGCACAGCAGGGTCATTATCCCCAACCTCTGGGCACATCTGAGCACTCAAAGGAGCAAACCTAAACAGCTCCTGACCATGAACATGGTCCATCAAGAGCCCACGCTTGGCTTTAGAGGGGACATGTGAACTCCCCGTCATAATCTCTGTCATTGCAATGAGGTTGCTCCTAATAATCCCTTCCCTCCTTTATTATAAATAGCCTTTGGCTGGAGCAAATCAGTAGTGAGAGGTGCTGCTCGCATGCTCTGCCCTGTAAATGAAGCCAGACCTGCAGCTCACACTGCAGGACAACAGCTTGTACAAGATCTGGCAATGTAATGAAATGAGTCTTGTGCCTCTCACCTCCAAAGAGGCTAAAGCAGGTGGTTTTAAAAGAACAAAATAAGAGGAGCATCAGGGCTGCTTAATTGCAGTCATCTTCCCAGCAATACTTTGAAGGTCTGCGCTGAAAAACATCTCCTTGTCTAATTAAAATCACAAAAAATGCTACTTCTAGGAGCAAAAGCACCAACTCAGCTCTGGGATTGTTATCACAAGCTTTTCCACAGAGGCAAAGGGGCCATGGGACAGCACAGAAGCATCAAAAGATAGGATTCTGGTTATGCAAAGCCATCTTACTTCTGATCAGAGGGACAGTCACCGGTAATAAAGGATGATTTCTAGGGCTATACACTCATCACAGACACATCCCTGCAGCACACCATTCCAAAAGAGCTCAGAAAATGAGGTTATATAGGAGAGACTTGATGCGGATGCCACCAGGACCCCAACTCTGCTGTTCCAAAAGGCTACATCACATTAGGGAAGCAGGGAAAAAAGCCACCTCCAGGGTTAATCTTCCTCCAGATCCTTTCCCTTACCCACACAGTTTTTGCATGGGGTGGTCCACAGAGAACATTTCTGGGGAGTTCTGAGATACAGGCAAGTTTTTGGATTTCAGCCTAGACTGAAGATAAGCCTGTTTCATTTCCAAAAGGTCTCTTCCAAAAGTAGAAACTTCAATTTAACATTCATTTCACCGCTTTAAGCAAACCCGGCAGCGAGGCAATTGCTGACAAAAGTTCACTTGCCAAACTCAGGTCCTATTTCCCATATACTTATAAATACCTGGATGCTCTCTCATCCCTGCAGCCCGTATTGCAGGAAGCCTGCACCTTCCTTCTCCCATCATGAGCCTTCCATCCTGATTTGCTGATCACAAAACACAGAAAAGCCTTTTCAAGCCCTGTTAACTGCTGAACCCTTCAATCTCCAAACACAGGGAAGTTTTTTGGCCTCATATACTTGACATAAATATTATACAGTCTGTGTTTGGCTGGACACACATTGTCACTCCGCTATCTACGCGGTAGTTACAGCAGCAATAGCCCGTCCATCAGAAAGGACACAATAGTCTGCAGCAAGATTGCCTGTTATCAGGCCTTTCAAATGCTTTTGAAACAAATTAAGGGCATTCCTGCACCAAAGCAGAATGAGATACAGCCAAGGTTTTAAACGGGCAGCAATAGAAAAGCACTTGTAGTCTATAGCTATTTAAAATTGTGACATTTAGCAGATGGGGAGTTCTCAGACAGGGTTCAAACACAACTTCAGGAATAAAACACCAGGTAAAGTAGCCAAACAGACCTCAAGACAACTGCCACGTCATCTCCCTACCTGCTCAGTGCACCCAACAGAGAGGGAAAGGGTCAATGAGGGTCCTCCTGCCCCCCAGCTGCCAGTCAGCCCCCTGCTCTTCATCCAAAGCCCACAGGCAAGCACATTTCTCCATCCCAGAGCAGAGGGCCTGAGGCACCATCTTCCCTCTAACACAGCCAGAAATGCACTCCCCAGGCTCACCCTGCCCCACACCTGTCCCTCATCTTCCATCACACAGCTCAGCTGAACCCCACCAGCCCTCAGCATCACCTGATGATGGCCTCAATTAGAACTGGGCACACGGAGTCCTCTCTGCTTTTCTGCCATTCTTCAAGCTCTGAGCCTCATAAAATTACTATTTCTATGTTTTCCTTGGAAATCAAACAAGCAATTCCAAACAAATCCCTTCCAGGGGCTCCCTGACCTGGGCTCATGCTCATCAGAAGGTCACCAACACAGGATAGCAGCAATCACAGCAAGTTCCCTTCCACCACTTCTCTAATTCCATTTTCTCTTTCACTGTCACTACAATCCTTCCATCTAAACGTTCCATTGAAGTCTTCAACTCGTATTACAATCAAACTTAAAAAGCCAAAAGGGCCTAAATACATTTGGTTGGGAACCAAGACGATTCCCATAAAAGCAGATTATGCTGACATGATGAATATATAAAATGGAACAGCAGATATTAAAGCTGGAGCATTGTTACTCCAATGCCTTCAGGCTCCTGCCTGCCCTACCCACCTCCTCCCTCCTCTCCATCCCCTCCCGCTCTGTTTTACTCAAGGCAGATAGCCTTTTCACCTCGGCCTTCTCCCAGGCAGCCTGCCAGGCTAGAAATATCCACCAGCTCCCCCCGACCTTATGCAATCTTTCAACATTCATCAGTTATCCTGGAGGTCGCAGCCCTGCTTTATCCGTCAAGGCGTTTTACAAAGCCTGTTTTGTATTTAATTGGCTTGTTCTCACTAATCTACCATGATTATTGTATTTTATTTCATTCCTGAAGGTCATTATTAATATAAGTCATTTTACTTATGGCAGTTCATCCCTGTATGGTTACCCAGGCAGGATAACCCCCATAGCTATTCCCATCCCCGGTTAAACAAACCCTGCTCATGTTTCCTCTCCTCTCTGCTCCCCAGTGCTGTTCAGACCTTGGGACCAGCTGGAGACCTTTACTATAAGAACCAAATCCTCCCTGTGATGGATGAGAAGCCTGTGAGTAATTTCCAGTACCTGGCTCCGGCTTCCTTCTGCCTTGTTCCTCTTTTCCTCACCACCTGCTTCATCCCAGCAGGACCTGCACCCCGCAGCCAGACTCCATCAGCTCACCTGCACAACTCATTGTCTTAATCTGTTGGCAAAGCTGGAGGTATGTTTGGTGATTACATTTCCTCTTTCAACAAGCTCAAAAACACATTCCCACCATGCACAAAAAGCCTGCACTGGCAACTGTGCACTCTTCTTGTCACCCCTAATCCTGCAGCCCCATTTCTCCTGCTTTTAGACCACGGGCTATTCTGAGTTAACGTTCTCCCAAGGCACCAACCTCTGGTGAAGTGTTAGCTTATAGATTCTTCAGTTCTAGCTACCACTTATGCTAATAAACCAAATTTATGCAGAAAGTCATAAACAGAGAGCTCTCCCCAGTGCCCTTGCCAGAACAGGATTGCTCCCTGCGGAATAGATTACCATGCTCTGTGCAGACTAGCTCCAAAACGACTCTAGTAATGGGGCTTCCCCCATGCTCCCCAGGGGACTATTCTGCAGTCAAACAGGCCCTAACAGTTCTAAGGGTTTGGGTCTTTTGGTGGCAATATGGTAGGGATCTTATTCCAATCATTAGCTCAGTTTGCTTTTTTCCTCCCTATTCCCATCTCTTAACGTGCTCCTTCCCTTCTACATCTCCTCCACTGCTCCCCCCAGCAGTGCTCCCCAGGGCAACACACAAACACAGCTGCAGGTCATAAAAAATAATAGAGAAGCTCAGAAGTTTAAGAAAGGGGGGGAAAACAATGACAAGATGCCTCTGATCATCTCCTTTCCAAGGCCCTGCTTGTGAGGAACATAGCACTGCACCTGCAGAGCATTCCTGGGGTGCCTGCTATGCGTGTCCATTGGGATATGGTATATATGAGGGATGGCGATGGATGGAGGAGGGCTTCAGGGAGCCTTGGTCTCAGGGTGGTCCATGGTGCCAACACTGTGGCCAGGCTGGGGGACTCTGTCTGCATCTCTGCCAGCACCAGTGTGTGTCTTACATTCGATGGGAAAATGGGACTTGCAGTAAAGTGGGTTTGGCTGGTTTTAGGTTTTACCCAGACTGCCTGGAAGAAGAACAAGAAGCCAGGTTTTGGGCATGCTCCTGGGATCAGCCACCTCAAAGACCACATAGATGTGGTAAGAACTGAGCTGCCATCACATTTCACCATTGAGCTATCAGAGCCATGCCATTGTACCTGCTGTCCCAAGGGTGGCCCTCAGCATCTGCCCAGCTTCAGCAGGCACCAACGCCAACCTTTACACCTCCATGTCTGACCCTCTGACTGGGCTCCAGCTCTCCTGGGTAAGCCTGTGCCATGTGCCATGAGCTGGTATTAAACTTGCTGGCCCAGTGGTGGCACTGGATTTACTCCAGTTAATGTCAGGAACAGTGAATACAACCAGGACATTTGTACTCTTCTTGTTCTCCCACCAACCTTATTCATAAACCTGGGTTTGGGCTTTATTTTTAAGAAGAGTATTTTAGGTTGATGTAATCATCATGCAATGCAGCAAGAGGTCAGCAGGCTGCATCACCACACAAGGTCCAGGAGAGGAGATGGGGTGACAGGAACAAAGTCAGCCCTATTCAGCCCCTAGTAACAATTTAAAGACAACCAGCTCCTGGTTCTGAAGCCCTCTGCACCATCCCCACGTCCCTTCAGCTTTTCTAATCACACGCTTTAGGGTCCCTAAATACATCAGTGAGTGGATATTGATTCACCTGCACTGCCTACAGATCATAACCTGACTCCATTGCACCTTCAAGGAGCTCAGCACACGCTCCACGTTCTTATAGCTGCTTTGATTGCAATTCAGTCTCTAGTACATTACCCTTATTTATAATGCCAGAGCTTCAGCAGGGCGCCTCAGGCACTCTCAAACTATTACAGGGCCCTTTTGACTTTCAATTCCTTTCCATTCAATTCCATTTTTATTTGTCAGCAGAGACTCCCATTGACCAGTGGTGTAAGCCAACCGCGCACAGGTGGACAGGGCTGCTGCAGAGTAAGCCAAGCCTATAGGAAGGACACACATGCAGCTCAACACAAAGGGTCGTCTCTGTTTGAATGAGAAATGCCAGGTCTGGAAGAGATGGTTTGCAGCCATCATTAAAATAAAAGGTGAAGGAAAGTGACTTTAAGCATTAGAGCCACTCTTGTGTATCCTGCAGAGATGAACCACAGCATCATCAGGGTTGGATGGGACCTCTGGAGATCATCCAGTGCATCCCCCTGCCAAGGCAGGGCAATTCACACAGGAACATGTCCATGATGAAGTTGGGATGCCTCCCAAACAGAGACTCCACAACCACCATGGGCAGCCTGTCCCAGGGCTCTGCTGCCTTCAACATGAAAAAGTTCTTCCTCATGTTGAGGTGACACTTGTTGTGATTCAGTTTATGGCCATTGCTCCTCATCCTGTCCCTGGGAACCACTGGAATGAGTCTGGCACCATCCTCCTGGCACCCACCTTTGAGATACTGATCTGCATTAATGGGACCCCCTTTCAGGCTGCTCTTCTCCAGACTCACCAGGCCCAGCTCCCGCAATCTCTGCTCATCAGAGAGATGTTCCAGACCCCTGAACATCCTTGTGGCCTCCACTGACCCCTCTCCATCAGCTCCTTGTCTTTCTTGTTTGCATGAGGGATGGGTGTGAACATGGTGTCTTGATGCACAGATTTTGTTGAGCAGCCCCAGTCCCACCCCTCAGTTCAGACACAGGAGTTTGCTTTAGAAGTGCTTTGGGGTTCTACTGACAAGCTCCAGCTCTGCCACTTCACTGGAGCCTCCTGGCTCACCCAAAAGAGACACGGGGTTTGCTTTTGAAAGAGCTCTTGAAGGTGCAAGGAAGAAGAAAGATCTGACAGTCCATGACAGCTGTTGCTGTAGAGGCCTGAGGAATGATAGCATGAGGAAAGCTGCAGAAATCTGTTCTCCACTTACTCCAGATCCTCAAAACCCAACAACAAACAGGCCTGACAAATGAGGAGGGAAAAGTCTCTCTGAAAGGCACAAGCACCAGTTTTTGATGGTCCAACTATTAATCCCTGTTAAAGAAATCGATGCCCTTGAGAAGGAAGCTTTTCTGCAGGTAACGGGCACGCAACACGGCCAGCCCCAGCCCTTCACTGTTGTAAGGATGGATTAAATAACAGGTTTTCATAAAGACAGGAGGGATCTGCTGCACTGGGCCAGCATCCTGAGCCCTGCAGGGAGCTGGCCTGCTTGGGACATCTTTCCATCGCTGCCCCAGCCCAGCATGTGACTCCAGCATGTCCCCACACCACTGCTTGGGTCCTTCCTGCAGGACCACCACAAGCACTAGAGGATCTATTCCCACCCCACATCCAGGGGAACCACCTTCAAAAGCCTTTACTATGCACTTGGGTGAGAAGAAAAGCCCTATTTAATCCTCAAGCCCAGCTCAGCTCAACTGAGTGCCATCGCTCGCTGCTGCACATCAGTGCCAGCACGGTGACACCAAAGCTTCTCTTGGAGTCTGAACAGATCTGAAGGATCTAACGACACAATCGGAGGTGACTGAGCAAGAGCTGCTGTGTGAGATAACCGCTCACTTCATTTCTTCATAGCAGATGAGAGAGTACGAGGGAAGCAGACGTGAAGGCAGGGGCGAAGCAGAGTGCATCGTCTGTAGTGGCAGCACATGGTCCCTGAGTGCTGGCACACGGAGAAGGGACCAGGTGTGTTCTGCTGATATTTTAACCCAAGTCCCACATTAAAAGAGAGGTGCTCAGCCAAGCCCAGCCTGCCTGCATCCCTCCTGCCTGCCTTCCCTTAACACAGGCATTTGCAGTGGTGGTCATGCCTTTTCCCAGGACAGCCAGCACCACCTCAAACACCCATCCTATGGAAGCAAAACAGTTCCAAGAGTCATCATGGCATTAGATGAGGCTTGTGCAAAGAGAAAACCATTTCATTCTAGGAAAACGGCCCCTACAGCCTCTTACCTGTGCAGTGACAGCAGCGGCTGCAACTTTCTCTTTTACTCTGAGTTTCTACAGGCATTGAGGGCTGGGAACAGAGCAGGGTAGAGGCACAATGGGGTGTGCACCAAGGGGCAGGGGACCACTGTCACATAACAAAGGGACACACTAAGCAGTGGGGACTGCGCTTGTCTCCCCTGCAAGCTACAGCAGGAGCAGAAGGGCAATGTGACCTATTCGGGTGACTCGAAGAGCATTGCAATCCAGGCAGAGTTCACAACAAAGCAGTGTTATGTTCATTTTAGAGCATCCACAGCATACGCCAGGGACTGAGTGAGCAGACGGCGCAGCCTCAAGGGGTGAGCATCGCTCCGAGCTTGATTCCAAGTAGCCAAGTGCTTTATAACCTCCCTGCGTTTTCAAATGTCTCTCTTTGGAAGACATACCTCTTAAAATGATAACGCAGTGTGATCGCTCAGGGCACTGCTCAAGCTGTGAAGTGATGTTTCTAGAATGGTCCCTCTGTGGATCTCCCCTCCTAAGAAGCTCTTTGAGCACTGAGGAGTAGCAGCAGAAACTCCCTATGGACCATGGAGATATGGGCAGAGGAAGAGGAGGAAGTGGGGAAGGAGAGAGGAGGTCTTGCTGCTTTCTAAAGAGACAAATACTTGGATGGTTCTACCTTTTCAGACACGGATGTTCTTTCCCAAGGAGAAGGAACCGGCAGGGCAAAAGGGAGGAGCTGGATACTGGATGGAAAAAGGTAATGGATAATGTGGGCTCTTCAGCCTACCTGGAGAACCAGGAGGGTGCATCAAAAGCCAAGTAGCCTGAAAATTCTGGGTATATCCTTGCCCAAAAAGGCAAAAATATCAGGTACCAGTAATGAACATTTGCTCCATGTGCACTGTGATGAGGCTTCTACACTAACAGGGTCCCTTCTCTTGCTGTCAAGGCAGACACCCACAGTGGTTAGAAAAGATTAAGGGTCTTCTTTCTTATCTAGGAGAGGTTTTGAGTGCTTGCTCCCTGGAAAGCCTCCAGAAACTCTGTGGTACCCAAGGTACCACCCCAAGTACCCAGGTTCTGTCTTGGCTACTCACAAACCCCACATTCAGCTTTTACTTACAGAAACGAGTTCTTGCAACCTCACAGAATATTCACTTCTCTCCAAGAGTGTTACACCTTAACCCAGGAGCCACCTTGCTCCTGGATTCATCTACCCCTGCACCCAGAGGGATGCCATCAGCCCAGGACACATCAACAGTTGGCCAAGTACCACCAGGTTTCACAGAATGATTTGGATTGGAAAGGACCTTAAAGCTCATCCATTTCCAACCCCCTGCCACAGGCAGGGACACCTTCCACTAGAGCAGGTTGCTCCAAGCCTCATCCAACCTGGCCTTAAACACTGTAGGAAAGGAGAGAAGCACAGCAAGGGCTATGCAAAAGCAACCTGCTGCTCCCCAAGGATGCCATCTTGGGGTACCAGACCCCCTTGAGCAGGACAGACAACCCGGGCAGCCTCAGCCCTGCACCATGAGGCTATGAGCCATCAGGTTGCCAGAAACAAATGGGTTCACTGAGACATAGCTGTGAAAATCCTCATCCTCCTCTGGACTGACTGGCACTGAAGTGAACTGGACTCAAAGCAGCTGATCTGAGAGCACAGAGAAGTCACTGGAGGTCTTAGCAAGTGGCATCATAAGATGAGGAGACATGAAAATCCAAACTGATGCAAGAAACCGAATTTATCAGGGCTTCTCAGAGCCTGTGGGGAAAATACTTCTCCCCCATTTAAAAGTGGGGAAGGCAAAAGAGAAGCAAAGCAATTTGTCAGAGATTAGAAGTGGCAAAGTGACAGAACCAAAGCAGCCGCGTCCTCACAAGCACCACCACAAGCAGCATCCCTTTCCCAGCAGTGTGCTAGCCCTGCCTTGCAACAAGTGCTTCACATGCTGAAATAAGGGATCAGTCCTGGGTCACCAGAACATGCTGATGCTGCCAGGGGTGGTGGCCAGGCCCTACAACACCCTGTTACCATGCAGGGGTGCCAGCCCTTGTGCAAGAGTCAGGGAAAAGCCTATGATGGTCCCTGAGTGTGATGCCGTGTGGATGCCAGGCACAGGCTCCAGCCCACTTCCAGCTCAGGTGGAAGCATAAGCCTGCCAGGGCCACATCTCTCCAACCAGCTTCACCGTCACTGGTGACGTCTCTAATCCAGCTTGAAAGAACCTCTGACAACACACCATCAACCCAGAGGGTCCCACTCCTTCCCCTACCAGGTTGCCTAGTGTTTTCCACCAGTGAAAATGATTCATGAGGCTCTTTCTGTCCCTCATCCTTCCCACCCATCATTAACAATAGGCTACCACCCAATTCCAAGCCCTTCATCATTATCTTCCCCTTCCCATCAATTTCAGGTCAGACTTTTGACTAGGGCCTGTAGGGACAGGACAAGAGCAATGGCTTTAACCTGCCAGAGGGGAGATTAAGATGAGCTCTTAGGCAGAAGCTGTTCCCTGTGAGGGTGCTGAGGCGCTGGCACAGGGTGCCCAGAGAAGCTGTGGCTGCCCCATCCCTGACAGTGCTCCAGACCAGGTTGGATGGGGCTCAGAGCAACCTGTTCTAGTGGAAGGTGTCCCTGCCTGTGGCAGGGGGTTGAAACTCAGGAGCTTTAAGGTCCCTTCCAACCCAAACCATTCTATGAACCCATGTCTCCATTAACACTGGTGCTAACCATCCACGCACCATTAGATCCAAAAGCATCATGATTCCATGGTTGTACCCCCTAGGAGAGTCTCAGGGAAAGCTCTATTGCCACTGCCCGAAAAGAACCACCTACACTGAGACACAAGAGATAAGGAGACACCCTTGATCTGCATAGACAAAGGTCATGGGAAAGAGGCAGAGGGGGATGAATCCTTGCAGCCTCATTAGAGGCAAAGAAACAGTTTCTGCAAATAATTGATTTCTAAATTTATCCCCTAATTAAATAGGTTCCCTGGATGAATGTGCATGCAAGCTGCAAGGCGATGATTTAGCGCCTGGCTTCCTACGGGAACGCATCAACACATGTTTGCAAATCGTCTCTCTCCCAGAGTCGAAGGCAGGATGATCATCTCCCCATGCCAGCACGCCCAGAGCAGACAGGGATGGGTCCCTCCTGCTGCCTGGAGCTTCCAGCAAGCAAAGCTCCCCTCTGTGACAGGTTTATCAGTGCTGCAGGCAGGGCAGAAGGATGCTTGTCACCCGTCTTGTCACAGCCCCCTGTGCTCCAGTCCTCCACGGACCAGAGCAGAGCAGCCATCACGACCAGAGCATGCAGCTCCCACTCTGCCTAAACAAGAGGCCAGCCCAAGGGGAATTTGGCAGGCAGCAGCTCTAAAACACAGCAGAACTGGAAATGCCCTGCCTAAACTCTGCACGTAGCAACGGCAAGAATGAGAAACATTATCTCCAAAACATGCTACATCCTACATCAATTCCACGGCTGTTCCTGTCTAGTGGCTTTGACTTTTTCCTACAGACACCATCAGCTAATAAAACCTCAAGAGACAGATCTGGGGATAAAACCAGGCTACAAGCTCTGCTAAAATTAAACACATTTATCACCCTTGCGAGGAGAGCTCCTTTTGGAAACCAGAGAGCCCTGTTACTCTCAGACAAGCATCAAAGGACTCTGGACGCGAGAACTCCGCGATAGGTTGAAAAGGCGATGGTGCCGAGCAGCCCCGCTGTGTTACAGCCCACACTAATTGAATCCTGCTGCCCAGGATGGAAAGTGTGGGGCTCATAGCCCCTCCCTACACTGTGCTGGTGGCTCAAAGCTCTCCCCTCCCAACAAGAGAGGCACTTGCCTGCATTTACACACCATCTTCTGCCTGTCAGCAGCATCAACGCCTTTCATCTCCTCCTCTTTCCTCTCTGACAGCTTTCCACCCCCCAAGATCATTCACGCACCAAGCATATGGGTCCACCTTTCTTCAGGGCTTTGGTGTTGAGGCTTTGGGATCTACAGGCATAGATTATCCTTCCTGATGCCCCACACATTCAGATTCCTGCTCCTGGCACATAACGTTTTCAAGGACAAGCCATGAGTGCAGCCTGGAGATCCTTTCTGGTGCCCATCGCTACCACACTGGGCAGAAACAGAGGAGCCTTTCTTTCTACCCTTGGCTCTGTCACTCATCTCAAAGAAATTCATCAGTTCAGGTACTTATGGATCTGCTCGGCCCTGTTGGAGCTTCTGGAAGACAAAGATGCAGCCCGCACATCCAACTCGCACCGCGCTGAAATGAAGCGAATGGAGAAGCTGCTCCATGAAGATCTAAAGGAGTTTTCTGAGGTTTTGAACCTTTTCCTGGTTTGTGGTAAAGAAAAAAGACCATTTGGAAGTTTCCCCACGAGGGAGAGGAGAAAAAACCTCTCCATCTCTCCGTTCCAGAAACAGCAAACCAAAGGGTGAAAGACAAGCATCAGGCATAGCCCAGCCAGGACCATGGCCATTTGACGTCCTACAGCACACACCGGTCGCATACTACCCACCTGGACACATAATCTTCTTTGATGAAATGCCAAAAGACGGGATTTTCTCCCCCTCATCCCCCAAAAAAAAAGCATTCAAAACTGGAGCATCTCCATGGTATTTTGGATCTCTCAGCACTTCTGGATGAAAACTGTCTTGTTAAGTGAGTTCTCAATCAAACAAATCACTACCACAGACGGAGCCTGGGCCCTAACCTACTTTTGAATCCAAAATAAAAAATCCATTAGGTGGCTAAATACTTTAGGAACTGCATCCCTTCATCTCCCTGCTTTGCTGCTCCGTTTGTAGCTGAGCATCCTCCTTTATTAATTGCCTCTGAGAGCCTCAGATCTCTTCTAAAGGAAAACAGTATTGTTCACAGGACAGGAAAGGGATGCAAGAAAGCTAATTAGTCCTCACACACAGGAGTTTGCAACAGCCAGCATTCAAATCAAACCTGATTTTCAGATCACAGAGCTAAAATTGGCATGTTGCATCACTGGCTTTCTTTTCCAGAGGTGCCTTTTTTGCTCACCTTGAGCATATTTAAAGGCAAACAAAATACCTTTAGGTACCAAAAGCAAATTCATGATCGAGCTCTCCACCACTTACCAACTTGAGCGCATTAAAACTCTGTTAAAAGCAGAGCAAGATGAGTCCTTGAGGCCCTGTTCCCTAAGGATGCGTGCACATAAAGCAAGGAAAATGTGTGGTTATTAGAGTTTAGCTTTATTGTTTTCATAAAACACACTGAAGATTGTGTTTATGATTCTGAAGAAAATAAAACCCTCTCTCCAATTGTTAAAATAATGAACATGAGATACTCCAGTGACTTCTAAACAATCCAATGCTTTGGATTTGCACAGCGCCTTCCACTCAGGTTTCAGAACAGCCTGTACAAGAATGAAAATAAACCTGGATGGGTGGGGAATGAATCCATCATCTCACCTTAGAGCTAAAGGAAGCAGAATAGTTTACAGAGTCATTGCATAAGGCTAAGTTACACGGGTGGGAAGGGAACTGCTCAAAACTCACTGCAGAATTGCTTAAGAGCCAGTTTTGCTGGTTTTGAGTAACATCCCTGTTTCTGAATGATCAAATCCCATTTGAAAGCCAGGCTTGAGCATGAGAATCATTTAAACACACTCAAATCAAACAAAAAAGTAATATCTTAACCATCTCTTTCTCTCTGGCCCTTGGCACAGGTTGCTCACAGAGACTTCTCCTACACAATGTTCAGAGGGCTATTGCCTGCCCCACATCCCTGCCACTCTGAAACTCTTCTGCATCTAGCTGCAGGAAGACATCTGTATCCATCCCTGCATCCTGTTAGGCACATAGCATCGCTCAAGGAACATAAACTGTCTCCATCACTTCCGCTCCTCTACCTGCAGCCTGGAGGAACAACAAACTAGATAGCTCTTTCCCCTCCTTTAAATATTACGAAGACTATGTGAGGTTACGTATTATTGAATGGAGCTGTCTGTTCAGTTCAGCACAGTGATGACTGAAGGGAAGCGTGGACCGCAGAGGGGCCATGTCCCCCACACAGGAGCAGGGCAAAGAGCCAAGGTAATGACTAAGAGCAATCCTTACCCAACTGCTTAGTGTCCCTGCCCATCCATCAGTGCCTGACACCTGCCTGGCACCACTTGCATGGTGGGGATCGAATCCACCTTGGAAGAAGCCAAGGGAAATACATTTTCCCTGACAGTGGCCTGGGAAGGGAGGGAAGCTCTTTAACCAGGTGACCCCCTCCATATCCATGCAGCCCTACTTGAAAAGCTGGGTTGAACCTAGACCTGAGACCCTCTTGGCCATGCCCAATGGCTACCCTGGCTGCACTCACTTGGCAGAAGCAGATCTTTGGAGCTCCAGCACAAGGAAAGACTGGGGATAGGGATAAGAAAAACCAATGAGGACAAGGATACTGAGAAGGTGGTGGCAGAGTGCAGCCTTCAGGTAGTTTGCAAACGCCTTCTGGAAGGTATTACTGCCAGCACTAAACCAACCTATTAATATGAGCCTTTGGGGCTTGTAATAAAAACCAAGATGTTATTTTTTCCCCCAGAGCCAGGTTAGGCAGAAATGCCTGAAAATTAAAGGAGCAGCCTAAGAAAAGGTTTCAATTCCATCCTTCCTTTATGTACTTTACTCACAAGCTCCTCAGAGACAGAGGTCACCTCCGGAGCAGTGGTGCCCCAGCTGCATTAATGCCCATAACATGCCAGAGTCCTTTCTGCTCCTCAGACCCATCTTGCTAACATCTTCATTCCAAGAAACACATAACACGGAACTGAGACTTAACTGATTTCCAAGACACACCAGATTTGATGCACACAACCACATCTTCAAGTTGAGGCAGCACTGAGCATCCAAACTAACACAGACCCTGTGCATCCAACGCTATATCCCAAAATTGATAAGAGTTGAGTAGCTTTGAGGGCAAACTTCTTCTGCGCGCCTCCTGAAAAAGGACATAACTAAACCCAACATATTACCCCCAAAAGATCTGAGTTTGAGGAACTGAAGCCCTCCTACATAGAAAAAGCTGAGAATCAAGTTGTTCCACAAGAGATTTGCCACTGTGGCTGCCCTTGATCATTCCATCACACACTATATTGCTACCTACACTCAGGGTTAAGATCCTCATTTAGACACCAGAAATGAAAACCATTGTTGGGATCCCCACTAGGTCCAGTCCTGCCCTTTGCCTCCACAAAATGCAACTTATCCCCTGCTTGTGATGACTGTCGGCCTGAGCACCGCCTGGCTTGAGACTCCTGCCCTCTCACTCCTATTTTTATCCTCGATGTTAATGGAAAGAAATCTCTGGATCCATTTGAAATGAATTATACTCCAGTATTTGCAGCTGCTATAGGGCAATATTAGGTCAAACTGCCCTTTTTGTGCTGTGTCGCAAACGCTAGAGATGATGAATGGGCTCATTTCCAGCAGTGCTGGATGCTCACAGCCCCAGGTGAAGCCCATGCAAGCTGCAGATGCTTACCACCCCAATGCCACATCACCGGCGCCTACCAAGTGCTTCCTTCAATAAAGCATCCAAACTCACACTGTACAAACACAATTCGAGCTCACATTGTTTGCTACATGTTGTCATCATCCCCACGTCCTCAGCACACATCCTCCCTGTGCCCACCCCAAGGCTGCCCTCCCCAGGCTGCACTTGATTCCCTAAGAAATCTATGCTGTTCTCTCCCTAGGACCTTTTCAGCCCAAATCAGAGATTGTCTCCTCCCATTCTAACTCTGTGTTAATTATTAAGATAGGGTGGGATTGAGGAGACTAATTACCACTGTAAAGTTACTCTTCTGAAGGCTGATAAGGAAAGTAATTAGGATGGACAAGCATGGATTAGAGAGCTCTAAATCTCTCTCTCTTGTCAAGATGATGCTGCTGCCCAACCTCACAAATGACAAACGAGTCTGTAGGCAAACATCAAGCTGTTGCAGAGACCAAACAATGGGCATTACACAGCACAGACCATTACACAGCACAGACCCTTCATGCTGCAGCACAAGGGGATCCCTTCTACAGCAGCTCCAGACTGGGATCAGCTTCCAAAACGTGACCCTAAGGGTCAAAACACAGACACCCTGCCCTAAGCTGAGTGATAGCTCATAATTGCACCCACGTTGCTCGCCTTCTGTGGTGGGTTAACCTCGATTAGGTGCCATACAACCACCAAGCTGTTCTCATGCTCCTTCATTCCTGACTCTTCTATCTCCTCCCCACCCAGTGTGCAAGGGGATGGGAAACAGTGGTTGCCACATAAACCCAATGCACCTTCCCTGTCAATGAGATTGTATGTTCCTTCAAGTCAAAACACCCAACACCTTCTCCCCTGTAGACACCATGGCTTTGGCTTCTTTGCCTTCATCCAAGTCTCTTTACACCTCCCCAGATATCAGCCAAGACAAGGAGCACACTCAAGCAGTAGATAGACGATGACAGCTGTTCCATTGGGCTGCCATAGGACACACACCCCCATGACGTGAGGGCAAGGGTGACACTTCAGGGTGCCACAGCAGCATGCGACTTCCCTGGGAACATAGCCACCTGAAGCAAAAGCCCAAGTCCTGGGAAATTGCAAGAGCATCATCCCTGTGCATATCTCCAGCCGCCTTCCATCCCATGCCCATCGGCTTGTTTATCCGTATGGGAGATGTCTCATAGGTGAGAAAGAGCAGTTGCATGCTGCAGATGCCAGCTCCCTGTGTTTGTGCAGTACACAGTAAAAGTGAGGATCAAACTTAGGCAGAGCTGCCAACACCACAAAATATATCATACAATCATAGAATCAACCAGGTTGGAAAAGATCTTTGAGGTCATCAAGTCCAACCCTTACCCCAGCACTGCCAAGGCCACCACTAAACCATGTCACTGAGGGCCTCATATACATGGTTTGTGAATGCTTCCAGGCACGGTGATTCCACCACCGCCCTGGGAATCATCTATAGAGCAAGCCAGCACAGAGCACACGGACCATACTCTCTTCTAGCTGCAGCAATACCAGCTCCAGGGTCACTTTCCTCCTGCAGCACGTCCCACACCCATTCCTCATGCATACACACAGATTATTTCCCTCTAACAATTTCAGGTGCCCTGCACTACAGCATTTATAACGAATACATATTCTAATGTTCCCATTCACCTGAGACACTCAAAACTTTCCTGCCTCATTTGTCAGGTTTCTTCATTTTTACTTTCTTCTTAAATACCTTCTTCCCCTCAGGCCAGGCAAATCAGTCCGGTTGATCCTAATTTCTATGGACTCGCTCAGTCATCTCAAGGTCATTTTGGGCCTTATTTTCTAGCTTCAAGTCTAGAGGATTTTGCAGGATTTGCAATTGAGGCTTCTGATTATCTGTTACATATTGAAATGAAAAGGAACCAGCTGAGGAGAGACAGTGATGAAGCACCCCATTGACACCCAGGTAATTAAAGAGAAGCAAACATGTTTGTTGGCTGAAACAAGGAGGGGGGGAATGATGCAAACCACTTTATTCTAGCAAGGAAGAGAGGAAGGAGTGAAGAAAAAGCAGAGTTAATGGCTTTCCATCAGAAGGGCATTGCTTTGCTCAAGCCAAAACCTTCCTACAGTGTTTGCATTTTAGTGGGAAGGTTGTTGGGATGCCATGGGGAGACTTTTGTCACTTGTGACCAGAAAGACAGCAGAAGAAAGAAATCCACAAAATTGCCAAACACAACCTTTGTGATGCATCAGATGGGTAGATCAACACAGCCCCATTCTGAGGGGGGGGGAATATATATATATATATAGGACATACATCTATAGAATCATAGAGTAGTTAGATTTGGAAAGGACCTTAATATCATCCAGTTCCAGCCCTCTACCATGGGCACAGACAGCTCACACTAAACCACATTGTCCAAGGTTCCGTCCAACCCGGCCTTGAACACCGCTGGGGATGCAGCATTTACCACGTCTTTGGACAGCCTTATCCAGTGCCTCACCACCCTCACAGTATGTCCTAGGGGCTCAGAATCATTGAAGCCTGGCGGTTTGCCATGGGACGGCTCAATCTCCTCCTGCCCATCCTTAGCATTAAGGTCCAGGACGTTATTCCCTGGTGACTCCCATTGTTAGCCCAGCACACAGTCAGGACCACACGATGCTGGGGCTGCAGCAAGGGACAACTTCCCTGGTGAACTTCAGGACTACCAAGGCGAGCCTCGCGGAGGCATGTCGATCCACACTCCAAATGTGTTTATTAGATGCTTTTAATATAGCAGTGGCAAGCAGAGAAATACAATCAAGCCCGAGTCACACATCTCCCCAGGTCCGCAGGGACCGCGGGTACAAGCCTGTTTTTGTTTCTTTCCCAGGGAAAGAATCAAGATACAGGGCTCGCAGCTCAAATCAGGAGCACTCTCCAGGGGCAGGAGATGGTAATTAGTTTGTGTGCATTGGAGGCATTTTCCGATTCAAGCCCTGTGTGGGGAACCTGGCAGGAATACTCAAGCTGCTGGGCAGTGGAGAGACCTAGTTCTGATAGGGAGTGCTGAGCAGGTACAGTCTTGGCCTCAAGCTCTCAAAAACTGGCCCCGTCCCACCAATTATTTGCCATCTAAATAGCACTGTACTCCAGGGTCTCTTTTCTCCCATGGGAAGCATCTTCCAGAGAGGGAAATAGCTTATTTTAGTCTCCTTAAAACAAAGCAAACCCTATTATAAGGGAGAGCTTAAAACAGTCTTCCAATGTCAAAAGGGGGCCTACAGAAAAACTGGAGAGGAGCTTTTGATAATGGCCTGTAGGTACAGAACAAGGGGAATGGCTTTAACCAGACAGAGGGGAGAGTGAGATGAGCTCTTAGGCAGAAGTTCTTCCCTGTGAGGGTGCTGAGGCACTGGCACAGGGTGCCCAGAGAAGCTGTGGCTGCCCCATCCCTGACACACTAAGACGCAGTCACCTGCACTGCTCCAGCCAGCTCCTTGCGAGATGCTAGGGCTGTAAAAGTACAGCTGAAGTCAGGATATTTTCCTGCTGACTGTGAAATCGGTGGGTTAGAAATCGAGAGGGATGTATTGCCACGTACACGTGTACGGGCAGATTGGACGTGAGGGCACAGCCAAGAGATTAAGTCATTTTTCTGTTTGCTGAAAGCATTTGAGGGGGAAAAAGGAAAAAAAAAAACACTCTTCAAATGTTTTGCTGTGAACTCAGTGCTTCGTTTGACAATTAGTCCTGAAATAGCAAATGCTTGAAACAAAGCCAAAAAACACCCTAAATGTTAGAAAAATATCATTAAATCACTGCTGGGCCAAACCTATCTCAAAAAAGAAAAGGTTTGAGTGATAAAAATCCTGGTCTAGTGGAAGGGGTTGGAACTGGATGAGCTTTAAGGTCCCTTCCAACCCAAACCAGTCTGGGATTCTGTAATCTGAACCTACCTCCTATGTGCTCTATATAATGGGGTTCACCGCTGCCACCCCTCCACCTTCCCACTGACAGGACTGAACTTGCCTTTTGCTAACAGACCTCCAGGCGCTCCTGTCCTGCTTTTTAAGGCAAAGCCACAGAATAACCTCAAACTAAGAGATATGATTCAATTCACATCAAACCCCAGGGCTGCGCTTCCCTTCCAGTGCCCCAGCTTGAGCAAGGGCTGCGGGAACAGATGTACCAGGATACAAGGAGTTCAAGAGGCTCCTTGTTTGGATGGAGCTGTGCTGCTGCTGCGGAAGGAGGGAGCAGCAGGGAGATAAGTACTCGCTTCTGCACATGGTGCAGAGAAGGATTAGATACTTACAAATATTTTATCCTAGCTAAAGTAATTGCACCACTTGTTCTTATGAGTCAGAGCTATTTATTTTCATGCTTCAGGGCATCAGTTGATCACACCAGCTGAGGTCAGGCAGAAATTCCCATTGCTCCTGTAAGCCTTCTGCATATTGCAGGGAAGTGCATTGGCACTAGTTACTGCAGCCTGGCACTTCCTTCATCCCAGCTCTCTTCAGTCAGCAGCGGGCACAGAGGACACACCAGCAGGAACAGCTTCTCCACCTTAACCCACAAAGTATGACACAGAAACAATCACAGCTCTCAACAGTTTGACTTCTTAATAACAACTTCACCACAATAACCAGGGAATGCTTGAAGAATATAAACAGTACAGCCTATACAGAGCAATTCCTCTCCTGGGACACCATTCCCGCTCCCAACAGTGAGCTCCATAGAAGTTCTTCCCTGTGAGGGTGCTGAGGCACTGGCATAGGGCGCCCAGAGAAGCAGTGGCTGCCCCATCTCTGGCAGTGTTCAAGGCCAGGTTGGACAGGGCTTGGAGCAAGCTGCTCCAGTGGAAGGTGTCCCTGCCCGTGGCGGGGGGCTTGAACTGGATGAGCTTTAAGGAAACACAAACCAGTCTGGGATTCTATGGTACTGTTGATGCAGAAGCATATCGCATGCTCCTGCACCGGGTAGAGGATGCTGAGCCTTTAGTACGCTTCAGCATCACCACATCCAGCTGTGTTCCATCCTCTGAGGAGCAACGAGGTAGAGACACAAGCAGCAAGAGCATCCAAATGAGAAGAGTTGGTATCAATCATACAGGAGGTGACAACACAAAAAACTCCTTTTGACCCTGAGCCAAACTGGGAGCACCAAAGCTCATTTTGACTCCACAGCCTCTGCTGGGAGCACACAGGGATAACTGCTCATTGCTCTGGACTTATGGATGCACAGCTTTAATTATGTCACCATCAAGAAACCTCCCAAAGTCCCATACTTGGCCAACATGAATAAATGAAACTCAGGCAGCACGCACTTTGAGGGGGCAGAGGAATGCAAGAAAACAGCCACAAGTTTGGTCCTAGGAAAAAAACACCTCCACATCCTCCCTCCCCGTGCTAACAAACCAGCTCAGTAACTCAGAGGCATTTAATAATGGTCCTAGAAAGAAAAAACCCTTGGCCTCTGAGCACAGAGCATGAAATGAAGTGGCAGAGGCCACTGCTCACCAAATAAAAGGTTCCCTCCACACAAACAACAGGCCGGCTGCTCTTGGAGCAAAACACATCCATGTGCTGGTGGTCCCCTTGGCAGCAGGGACTGCAGGTGCTTCACCAAACCTGACAGAGCACATAGGCCTGGCTGAAGGGTATCTCATACCATCATCCAGGATCGCTCCTCTACCCCCTTCCTTTCATCCTGCTCGTCCCTGAACTTCATCCTATCCTCCCAAACAGCACCATTTTGCCTCCTCACCCCTGCTTGGATGCTCACTAGAAGCAGGTATCTTGCATTTTCTCATCTGTGCTTCACTGATCCCCATTAGCAATTACACTGCTGCGGCAGCAGCTCCAGAACTTTAATTATAAGACAATTTCTGTTCTAATCCCTGGTTTTGACTCACTACTGCAGCCTTCCCCCCCTTTCCCTTCTCTCCCCTATCCTCTCATTCGGTCATTTCAGAGGTGAAGTCATGCAGATAAGGAGGAGTTTGAACAATTAGGTATAATGATAATACCGACAGCACTTTCATACAGATGTCTGAATATTGCTTCAAGGGCAGGACCACAAAGCCAGCCTGGCTCTCTGAAGCTTTGCAATTTCTTATAGCGTCAGAAACAGTGTCAGGATGTCCACTGTTTCCTAAGCACTGGGTCACTCCCTTGCTGCCGCTGGCATCTTGCCTTTTGCAGAGCCCACCACAGAGATGATGGACCAGCAACCTCATCAACACCTCTGCACCCAGAGCATCCCATCAGCATCCTCCGGGTGCCATCCCTCCCCTGTGAGGCACAGGGAGAGCATCAGGAAAGCAAACCCCTCCAACCCAGCAGCCAAAGCCCCAGGTTTCACACCCAAATCTTCAGCTCAACTCACTTGCCTTTACCTCTCATCCCCCTGCCTGTCACCGGGGATAAGAGTTTTTTCCCTGACATGCTTTGTTATTCAGAGATAGAAGATTCTGTAAATGCTGAATTATTATCATCAAATTACAACACTCAGAACATTGTCTCCCTTTGGGATTCGTGCTGCAGGAGGAAAGAGCACAGCACAGCACCCGGAGCTGAAATGTGCCACGCTTAGCTCCCTTAGAAATAGCAGGGAAACGGTGCTGCTTCATCGGTGTTTTTTCTCTGCCTCAGCTTTCCTGGAGGAGTCTCTCCCTCTGACAGGTCTTCTGCTGCAGAGAACTGAACTATATTTGAAAGGTAATTTTGGAGCAAATGGGAACAGAAGCATCACAGTTGTCATCATGAGATTTTTTGGAATTTCCTTCCTGTTTCCGGGGAAGAGGGTGGGAAAATCGAGACATTTTGCATTGCAGTGATTTCAAAATGGGATGGCTCCTGCTGCTGCCTCCAGCTTCCCAGGCTCCTGGCTGGAGGACCCCATAAAAGCCCCCAGAACAGAGCCAGCCAGCCCCACACACTTGTTTCTCTCCTATTTCCACCAAATAAAGCAGATTTCAGATGGAGCCACTTACAGCATAGGACAATGAGACACCCTATAGAAGTTCTTACAGGGAAAGCCGTTATCCAGGCTCTTCCCAGACCCGGCTCTGATAGCCAGCAATGCACCTCAGGGCATGCGTCTTCCCCTCAAGCACACAAAAAAGCCAATCCACATCACTGGGACATCTCAAAACCACAGCACATGAGCACAGAGCCAGCAACACCCAGTTCTGGTGCCAGTGAGGCCGGGCTTGGGTCTCCCTGCGCAACCCCCTTGGCACAGGCTGCTGGGAACAGCCTGGAGAAGGACAAGCACCCATCTCCTCAGCCTTCCAAGAGCTTAACAGTCTCCCAGTACCAAAACGGGGCTACGAGAAACCTGGAGAGGGGCTTTGGACAAGGGCCTGTAGGGACAGGACAAGGGAATGGCTTTAACCTGCCAGAGGGGAGATTGAGATGAGCTCTTAGGCAGAAGCTCTTCCCTGTGAGGGTGCTGAGGCGCTGGCACAGGGTGCCCAGAGAAGCTGTGGCAGTGTTCGAGGCCAGGTTGGACACAGGGGCTTGGAGCAAGCTGCTCCAGTGGAAGGTGTCCCTGCCCGTGGCAGGGGTTGGAACCAGATGAGCCTTAAGGTCACTTCCAACACAAACCAGGCTGTGATTCCTGCCCATGTTAAGCCTTCATTTTAACAGCTTCAAACCCCTCAAAAGCCACCTTTTTCAGGAGGAGAGGCAAAGCCAACCAGATCTCTGGAGATGGGCAAAGGATAACAAATTACTAAGTATTAAGAACAAGAGCAAGAGGATGAGACTCCCTGAGAAGCACAGCCGGCAGTGGCTTGACCCAGCCCCAGTGTCACCACCAGCACAACTGCTCCAAAGCCTGCCTGTTCCCACAATTCAGGCCAACAGTCCCAGAAACCTCCCAAACAAGTAACAGGGAAAACAAACACTGCAGGCACATGACAGCGCAGCAGGAATCCATTGAGCTCAGATGCAGTGGGAGAGGAGAGAAAAGGCTCTTGCAAGCAGCAGCCTGCAGCTGAGGATAGGAGATTTTGCGCCTCCTCTGCTACCAAACTCACCATCAGCTCTTCCTAAATGCTTTTTCCCCTGTTTCCCATCCTCCAAAGGGTTTCACACAGCAAAACCTCAGCTAGAGTGGGCACTGGAAATGTTAAACCTCACTGGTCCTGCTGGGAAACCAGGCATCCTGCATCCACAGAGCACCACACACCAGCACCTCTGGGCAGAGCATCCCAGCTCATCCCAGAGCCCTTCAGCAGCCAGGCACAGCCTGGCTCCATCCTCCCAACACAATCCTGCTGCCACATCCCTGGCTTCTCCTTGGGAATGATGACAGCAGATGATACAAGACCGTGAATTTAATTGCAGTGGGGGGAAATAAAATAATGTTCAGAGTGATAAAGAGCCCTTTCCATGAGCCGCATTATTTGTGTCTCTTTTCCAGAGAACTGGAGAGTTTGCCTGGGGTTTGGTTTGTGTTTTGCAGCTCAGGGCCACGGCTTGAACAGAACTGGTCACCCATGAGCACCCTACTTACGCAGCACAGAGGTGTCTGTATGACACTGTGTAACCAGGGCAGATCTGTCACCTTCTCCATCACTTGCTGGACCCTCACATCCCAACGGCACACGCACACCCCTTCTGCTCACCCTGGATATAAGTGAAGGAGCAGTTTCAAACCCTCACACACAAGACACCACTGGAAATGCTTTACAGAAATAGGAGAACATTTAAAGATAAAACCCCCACACCTTTACAATCTCCATGGTTCAACCTGCCACTGCACTTGCTGGGTTCCTTGTAGCAGAAAATCCAGCCAGGGTTTTCCCATGCTCTTCTTTGGGGCTGTGTCTTCCATGGACCTCATGCTACTGGAGAAGGAATGATATGGTTGTGCAGTGGTCATAGAATCAGAGAATGATTTAGATTGGAAAGGAAGGACCTTAACTTCACCTATTTCCAATCCCTTGCTGTGGGCAGGGACACCTCACACTAGACCATTCCACCCAATGCTCTGTCCAGCCTGGCCTTGAGCACTGTCAGGGATGGGGCAGCCACAGCTTCTCTGGGCACCCTGTGCCAGAGCCTCAGCACCCTCACAGTAAAGAACTTCTTCCTTATATGTTAACCTGAACTTCCCCTGTTTCAGTTTGAACCCATCACTCCTTGTCCTATCACTACAGTCCCTGATGAAGAGTCCCTCTCCAGCATCCTTGTAGCTCCCTTCAGACACTGGAAGCGGCTCTGAGGTCTCCGCACAGCTTCTCTTCTCCAGGCTGAACATCCCTAATGTTCTCAGCCTGTCTTTAGTAAATGGATTATCTTGGCATTGCAGGGAAGGGTCTTACCAGTGGAGAGGGAGCAGAGAGGAGGAGGCGCGAGGGCAGCCTTGCTGCAGGGCAAACGGTGATTAAATATTTATAGATTTTAATGCATTGATTTGTTAAGTCAGGAAACAGTCCCTTAAGAGTTGGAAGATGCCTTTCAAGGCAATTCTTAATCAGAAACGCAGGTGCAGCAGAAAGGAGCTCAACAAGAGGCAGAAATCATGGCGTGGGAAGCTCTTGGAAGTGAGGCTCTCTCCTCCTCTCCCATGGGAGCCCCTATGGCCAGGATGGGATCCAGGACGCTCAGAGAAGCCCTATCAGAGACTTACGTCCAAAGGTTCCTAACCAAGTTTCTCCTGTAAAAGATTAATTTTGGACAGTATTTTTGCAGGAGGAACGTCAGTGATGCTGCTTAAGAAGACACAAACTGCGCTATTTCTGCAGAAAGACTCCACACCCCTCCCAAAACATGCCCAATCTGACCAAGAAAAGCTGCTACCAACATCAGCCTCCACATCACCAGCCCTACACCAGCTCTTTACCTCACTTTGGGCAAAAAACTCTACTTCAAAAACATAAATAACCAAAAATGGGGGTCAACTTTGTGCTGACCCAAGTAAGACAGATGGTCATTGCACCTGGGAACACTGCGTGGCTTGCCACAAGGTCCCCAGCTCCTTGCATGCATTGAGATTACACCTATCCCTGCCCAAGCTGGGACAGAGCTTCTGGGTGGCACCATTGGGCCTCTGGAAATGGTTTGGTGCCACCAAGGCAAAGGTGTTGGAACAGGCAATGCTCCCAAGCAACCCTTGCATGCCTTCCTTGGGTTTATGCCAATGGTAAACCAGCCTCCCCCATCCATTACTTATGATGGTGCAAAGCTGGAAGCAGGCCACCGGCCCAGCAGAATCCAAAACCTCCTGCAATTCAGCCATGAAAAACACTACTGCAAAGTAAAACTGTGGGTTTAACTCTAATTCAGCCAACTGGAGGGCACAGATTCAGTGCTCCCCCCTTTGCCCTCCCTCTTTCTTCAGTAAGATTATGTTTTCTAAAGAGAAAACTAGATGAAAACTTTTGGATGCTCTTCTCTGACTGGGAAGCATCAAGCAGCCTCAGGGCTGCAAATATAACATCCCACAGTCCATTGAATCCATTAGCTTACTTATCAATGTGAGATTAATTATTCCAGTTCACAGGATATTTGGTTATTTCTTAATGCTCCAACTACCACACCCGGAAGAGCTGAGATGCTCTTGCCTTGGCTCACTGGGTAAGCTGCTCCTCATGGTCACTGCCAGCTTTTAAGACACAAGCAAATGCCACCTCTGGGCTCATAAATAAAATGACAAAGAGCAAACCAAACCCCATTTCAGGAGCATCTGCTGATGCCTGAGCCAATACGATCCCTCCTGCAGCCCCGTCCAGGGAGGAGAGCGGGATGCAGTCCAACATCCACCAATGACTCTAAGAGTATAAGCAAATGTACCTTGCATTTGGGTTTCCGCTGCCAGATTTTAACAGGAAAAGGGAGGACAGGGACACAAGGAGGAGGGAGGCAGCACACAAATGGGGGAATACAAGAAATCACAGACATTTTGTTCCCGAATCCTCCAAACGTGACTCGCTTTGCTCTATTGTGACAAAGTGAAACGCCTCTGAGGAGTTCATTTCACGTCTCATCCATTCTCTGAATAATGGGAAAATCCCTCTTTGTTTCTCTAAGATATCAGCACGCCTGACGCACCACGCACACCCGCTTCCATTAGACATAATGGAACGAGATTGTCCTAGAAGTTGTTTTCAATTGCTTGAGTGCATCCTTCATTTAAGGAAACAAGAATATATGAGCTGCTCTACCCCAGCCGATGTGAGGATGCGATCTTTAAGCTGAAGTCAGGGCCATTTGTTTCATGGTACTGGCATGGGAAGAGGGTTGGTCCTTCCTTTCAGCAGCTCGAGGACTGGGTTAACCAAGAGGCTTGGCCATGCTTCTACCAGTACAAATCCATGTGTGAAACTGGAGGTCAAGCTGTCCTATGGCAAAGGGTCCCCTCTCCCTATGCTTCAAGCTTGTGTGCTCCTACCATGCACTGAAGCCTTCAGATGCTACGCTGTGTGCTGTGCCATGCTGAGCAAGGATGCGGTGGGATGCACCAGGGATGCCTGTGTTTCCCAGACCATTGACCTGGTTTTCCAGTACAGCTCATCATGCTGTTATGTAGCACATCATAATGATAGAGGGTGCAGGAACACACCAAAACCTCTATCTGTAAGAGAAAAGCCTGTTTATCTGCCAAGGAAAGCAGATCCCCCAGGAATGCATGTTCTAGCTGGCTGCCTACAATTCACCTTGACTTCATGGGACAAAAGGAAGTTTGAAAGCCTTGGAGACAAACTGTCTGCTTTAAAGACACCGTCTGTGATAAGGATGTTGTTAACATTGCTCACATTACTTCCGCATTCAGAAGGACCCAATGGGGCTTAGTGGGGGGGAGAACAATGGATCACAGCAGCCAGGTTTTGAGGCTTGGGTTTCTAATTGACTGCCACCTTGAGATAGCGCCTCTTCCCAGCATGAGGAAACAAAAACCACCACAACAAGGCAAACAGCATCTTGAAGCCTCCACGACACCAGTGCTTAAAGCAAAGCACGTGCCTGAGCTGCAAGCCTGAATCAGGATCCCTGCTCCCAGGGCAAATTCACACCAAAGGTTGCCCTGTGCTTGGGACATGGCAGCGATCCCCCCTGGCCATGCTGCACACTGGGGACTTCAGGCCCTTCAAGTTTAACAGGTTTTAGGCCTTCCCCTTGGAGAAAGCAGGAGATACAAGCACGAGCAGAACACAAAACCCCTCCCCAAGCACAGAGCCACTTTGAAGCTGTTCTTTCCCTCCAGGTATTCATTTTCTTTTCAGATTCACCTCCCCAGCCCTGTAGGAAGGACCATAACAACTGACAACAGCCAGACCAAAGCCAGCAACGGGCACTGGTGGACACAGGACACTGTAGCGAGAGAGTCTCAAAGGGACATGGTGGTCCCAGGGCTCTGCATCAGCCACCGTCAGCTCCCTATGCCCAAAACCTTATCTCAGCCCTATCACAATCTCCAGATAGATGAGCTATGGGCAACACTGCATCATTTTCTCCCTAGTGTTGGCACCCAGCCTTCCCTCTATAGCTTCTCCTGGCCTGGTTTCAACAGCAATAGGTTTTATTATGCCTTGCTGCCCTAATTCTCTCTACACTCAATCTGCTGTTGACACATTGACCCTCTCCTGCTTTCCCTAGCCCTGGACAGGCACAGGCAGCACTTGGTCACCTGCCTGCATGAAACAGGAGTTGGGGGCAGGAGAAGCATCCTCCTGGTCCTGCAGCATCCCCATGGACACAGCCCTGCAGCAGAGCAAAGGCTGGGAAGTTTCTGAAGGGAGCAGAAAGACGTGGAGGTGGAGATGGTGAACAAAAGGAAAGCCAAGGAAAGCAAAACTGATGCAACACAAAGAAAATGAAGGGTCAGGAGAAGTGAAAGAAGAGAGCCAAAGCAGCAGAAATTCAGCTGATGGGGTATGAAACGCGATGCGGACACACAGTGATAAAGCAGCTGCATGGCACCAGGACCAGGCAGCGGCTGGGAACCCTCCCGGCTCCAGGTCTCACCAATCCAGCCCTGCCTGGCTCCTGGACACCTTCTCACAGCACTGCTGGGACCCGCAAAAGAGCAGCAAGGATAGAGGCTTTGTTCTCAAGACTGCAAAGGCTCATTTCTGCTTTCTCTTCTGGCTTCCACTGGGTCACACAGGCTGGGCAGGGGAGGTGTTGCCCCACTTATTTCCCCAAAATAAGTGGCTTTCTCCTGGGAGAAGACCCACCTCAAAGGCAGCATTACAGCTCTAGGTGCTACGTCCATCTGCCGCAGGCTGCAAGCCACATGGGACAGGAGCCTGGCAGCACCCTCATTTTGCCTTCAACCAGGGACTTCCACCCCTCCACATGGAAGACGGATGCAGACGCACAAGCAGCATCCCTAACCCATAGCCGCTGCTGGTGCTAGCTGTCCCAGAAGTCACCTCCTTCTGCTCCTGTTACCTTTGCCATCCCAACCCACCCCATCACAAGACTTCTTCACAGAGGGCATGCAAACAACCTTGCCAAGGTGAGAGGGAGGGGATCAGTGCCAGCAAGGCCCAAGGGGTTCTAAAGAGGAGGAGGAAGACAGCGCTGGCTTGCAGCTGCCTGCTGAACACAATGCGGAGACAGAGAATGGCCCGTGATTACAATTTGAAGGGCTTCTATGCACTGAAAGGGAACTGATTCAATTGTGCCTTGACTCTTGAGAAGCTGTCAGCAATCAAGGCGTTCTCCTCACTACAATCATCAGAGGCAGGGTGCAAGTGAGAGCAGCAGAAAGTATAGCTTAGGTGATGGCAAGGTACAGCAGCGCAGCTCATTCAGCAGCTGTGATTTCCTTCCCTATCAACATCCAATGCAGGGAGCATCAGGGAGACCGGAGGGACAGAGGAGATGATGGTTTGCAAAACGATGCTCTGCCAAATCCTGTTTACCCCAAGACCTGCCACGCCACAGACCTCCAAGACTGGAAGAGGAGGAGATGCTGCAGGGGATGAATTTGTGATGCAGGTTTTGTGACCACTTGTTCTCATGGGCTCCCCTGCCTGCACCACATTGTCCTGGGCTGTGACTGTTCACAGGCAGCAGCTCCATCCCAAGCAGCTTCTGCATCCCAACTCCTTCCCCCGGGTAAAATTCTAGCTCAACCTCCCCTCTCTATGTGCACCCAACAGCAAGTCCAGCACCCACCCCTGCATCTGAAACTAGAACAAATGAACACAAAGCTGCAGCTTTCACCCCACGAGTTCAAGACCCAAGGCATTGAAAGTCACTTTTAATACCTCACTGCAAAGCTCAGACCAGGCCAAGAAAAGTTTGACGCAGGTAAGCTACAAAACCCCTCCAGCCCTTCCTTATAGCCCCCACTACTCATGGGTAGCCTAAATACTCATGGGGTGCATTTGGAAGGAAAGGTGATGAAGCAGATGCTGCAGAGCTGGTGGGCACCAAAGACAGTCGCAATACCAACCTCAGTGCATGCCTGCAGCCCCCTGGGCACCAGCAGCAGGGTGGAGCTGCCCAATGCCACTCATGCACAAAGCTCTATTTGCAGCACTGAAAGCAACCTCTAGAAGATTCTGGCTTTGGGGACTGCAAGAGATTGGATTCATTTTATAAAGATTAGACATTAAGAAGCCCTCCCCTGTGAGGGTGCTGAGGCGCTGGCACAGGGTGCCCAGAGAAGCTGTGGCTGCCCCATCCCTGGCAGTGTTCAAGGCCAGGTTGGACACAGGGGCTTGGAGCAAGCTGCTCCAGTGGAAGGTGTCCCTGCCCGTGGCAGGGGTTGGAGCTGGATGAGCTTTAAGGTCCCTTCCAGCACAAACCAGTCTGTGAGTCTATGAAAATGCAGCAATCCAATGCCTGCTGGAAATGAGCAAAATGCACTACATGCATGCTGGTAGGAAGAAGCTATCCTATTATCCCAGGAGATTATAATTACCTCATTTGCGTATTAAAAGGATACTGTGACAATATTGAAGTTAGCAGGCTTTGATTATTTGCTAAAAATGATGTGGTTGCAATCAAGTGAAAGGCTGTAATACAGCCATTGCAATAGTGCTAGTAATTTGTGCAACCAAGAACAATCATTCATGTATCAGCAAACATTTTTAAATATGATTTTTTGCACACATACGTATATATGTGCATATATATATATAGGTTGATGGGCAACTTGGGCTCAATTTCCCCTTTTCTGAGAGCTTTGAAGCATCTTTCTTCATTAGCAGAGCACGAGACCTGCCGCCTCAGCAGGAGGCTGTCTCCTGCATAGCCTCATCCATGTCCTGCCAAAAGGATGCTGAAGATGAAGTCCCCCATCAGCTGATGACAACCTGTACTATGCAAGAAGAAGAATTCACTGAGCCCTACAGAAAAGGAGACAGGGAATAACGTGATTTCCCCTTCTTTACAAGCCCATATTGGGGTCAGTATCTCCTCCACTCTGAGATTACCCAGGAAAGCACCCTGGACTCCTCCTAACAACGCTTCTGTAGCTCTGCTCCTTGGCTTTAACCTGTATTTGCAATAGAGCCCACCCTGTCATGCAGGCTGTGAGGTTTCTTTCTTCTAAACAATAAAAGAAAGAAATAGGCTCATACATTTTTACTTGGCATTGCCCTCAGAAAATGGAAACCTGATTACTTATTCCCTGCAATCCCAAATTACCCCTGCCAGGCCAGACACGATGAATAAATCCTTGCTTCTACAGATACTCTCTCCATTATAAGTGCACAATGGGACCAGCATCCCATTGGCCCAAGGATGGGAGCACTGGCTGCAACCTCTTTGGTCTGCGCTATTGCCACCCAGGCAACAAACAATTCCATGAGGGATTAACATGAAAGCTCAGTGGGACGATGCATCTCCCCAGCTGAGAGCAGCCTTTGGGAGCACAGACACCAAAACTCAATTTCCTTCTCTGCTGTGGCATTTAACCTTGCAGAAAGGAATGAGAGGATGGGGGAGAAGGAGGAGGGATGCAGGGGAGGATGGATGCTGCTGTTCAAAGACATCCCTCCCGTGTCCTGAGAAGTCTGGGAAGCAGCTTGCTTTATCTGTAGAAAGCAGAAAAGAGCAATATCATGACCTGTTGTAGCCTTCCAGCAGCTGGATATGGGAGAAGGCTTCCACCTGAGCAGCTCTATCACAAACTAGCCATTCCCAAAGACACAGGCAGGGAGGAGAGACCACAGCATTCACACACTGTGACCGCCCACCTGAGAGTGGCCAGCTTTTTTCTTCATTTAGAGATTTGTGCTTCATTTTCAGCCTGATTATATGTAATTGCAGCTTCCAGCTGCTGGCTACAGTGATGCCCAGGCCCACAGTTGGGGGGCTTTGCTCTCAATAGCCGTATTTTCCCAAGTACATAGAGCTGGCCAACCAGTGTTATTTATTCCCAAGCTTTTACACCAGGGAAAGGCCACAGTCACATGCGTAGGTTGCTTTTACCATGCAAGAAAGAAAACAGCAGTTCCCAAGCACAGAAGGACTGCCCCAATACTGCTGCCTGCAGGTACCCAGCTCATAGATGGCTTTCCCCATCTTATGAGGGTGAGCATCTCCAGGAAAACAATGTCTCTCCATTTAAACAAGCCGTCAGAAAAGCTACATCACGTGCAGAGAATGAGGCTTCTCAGAACTTGCAGGTACTTGCACATCCTCGTGCTGAGCTCATCTCAGTCCTTCAGATGTGTAAAGCTCGAATGCGGAGTTGTCCCCAAAACTAACACAATTCCCACAATATCCACCAAGCCCTAAATTCTGTATAAGGGTAAACCAGCTCCAGTGTAATTTACTATAATTATTCTATGTTTAAAGAGCAGAAGACCAAGGCTGCAGGACCACAGAGCTAAATACCAACCTGCAGGAGAGCAGGAACTTCACTCAGAGTCTAATTAATGGGTCAGCCAATATAGAAGCCAGGAAAGCATAATCTCAATAGGTCAAGGCAACGCAACTTCCTTAAGGGATGGTGGAAAAGAGGCATGCTAAGTAACCTGGCAGTATTATCTGCAAAAGAAAGCCTTTAAAATAGATGAAGGTGATCTAAAGGGTCTAATTTCAGAGGATTTTCAGAGAGCTTATGATAAAAGTGCTTCGGAAAAGATTAAGGAAAGTAAATGGCTGCCCAGTAAGGGGCAGAGCCAGGCAAGGATTACAGCCTGCGAAGCAGAAGGAAACAAAGAGAGCGATTCCCAATTGAAAAGAGGTGGATGGGGGCTATCTGCATTATGGAAATGATGCAAGATGCAGAGAGCAAGTCGATGTTTGCAGAGGATCTTGGGGGGTTGAAGCTACGGCGGCCAAGCATCCAGGCTGGATTCATTGCACACAATGGGAAATGAGGATGAAATTCTGGTTAGGTGAGTAAATGAACATGTTGTGCACATCAGAGGAAGGTGGATGCGTGGAATAACCACACTGATCCTGTACTTTACAGATTTGCCTGCAGGACCAAGTGCAAGATGGGTTGGGGCAACCCCCAGTGCAAACACAGACTGGGACCAGACCGGATTGAGAGCAGCCCTGAGGGACAGGACAAGGGGAATGAATGGCTTTAACCTGCCAGAGGAGAGACTGAGATGAGCTCTTAGGCAGAAGCTCTTCCCTGTGAGGGTGCTGAGGCGCTGGCACAGGGTGCCCAGAGAAGCTGTGGCTGCCCCATCCCTGCAGTGTTCAAGGCCAGGTTGGACACAGGGGCTTGGAGCAACCTGGTCTAGTGGAAGGTGTCCCTGCCCATGGCAGGGGTTGGAGCTGGATGAGCTTTAAGGTCCCTTCAACACAACCCATTCTATGATACATTTTGGGGAAGTGTTTGGAGGGGGCTGCCGGCTCATGCAAGCGAATGAAATTGAAGAGAAGCTGGTTCAGTGCTTTTCATTAACAACCATCCAAACTTGGGGGGGGGGGGGGGGAGGAGGATGTAATTCCCAAGTCTAAGGTAAAAAAAGAAACAATAAGTATAGGACCAATAGTTTTGTTCATTCAAAGCCAAGGCAGAGTAAATCAATCACACTCTGCTCCCCCATGGCAGGAGGACGCATCATTGAACAACACTCATCACTCCCCGTTGGTGATTTCCCATCTCACCCGTTCTAGGAAAGCCTTATCCAGCCCCAGGGCTGTGCCAGGCAACGCAGCCTCCCTGTCCCATCCCACAGGCTCCCCAGCGCTGCAAAACACTGGGAGTGATGCACTTCACTAATGACACCATGAGAGACTAATCAGTCCTTGGGCAATTGAAGATCCTGCCGTGTTTCTCGGGGACCCAGGAGGGTGCCACATTAGCAGCCTCTATGTACCTAAGGAGAAGCTGTTCAACTACAACTTGGGGAGAAATCCAGAGACAGAAGGTGTCCATCTTCCCAGGGATTTTGCAGTAGGGATTACTAATGGCATCAATCAGAAAGACAGTTGAGCTTTGTACACCCGCTATCTTTTGGCACTTCTTTGCCAGCATCTCTAGTGGCATTTAACAGTAGGAGCACTCTTCCAACAAATCCCAGGCAATGCACTTCATTCCTACATACAGGAAAACATTGGGGATGAGATGCCTCGTGCCTCTGCACAGCCATTTGGCCAAGAAGCAGTGGTACATACTGACAGCCACCTGCACAGCCCTCCTCCATGAGCCCTGTGCTCTGTATGGCACCAGAGACATCTTGCTCACACACCACGAAGCCAGAAGGAATGGTGAAGACCAGGCTATTTCACTCTGGACTGGAGACTAAGTAGGTAAAACCAGCAATGCCACACCTCCATGTATAAAATTAACATCTCTTTAAAGCCCTTGCAAATAAATCCCCAGGTAACTCCCTCAAATCAGACAAACCAGTGAAGAGATGAAGAATTACACCCCACACACTAATCCTCACTGCAGGTGCATCCCCAGGGCTCTGAAGCACAGATGCTTCTAAAAACAGCACAAAGGTTATATGGGACCAAAGCATTAGCATTTAGCCTGAGCATGGACTTCATTGTCTGCTTTACACCCCAGAAGCATCGCTGGGTACCAGCACAGAGCCCTGTGGTGGGGACTGGGAAGAGACAGTCACTTACTGGATCTAACTGGAAGAGGGAGAAAGTCAACACTCCACAGGGGCCCCATTAACGGGAGCATCCCAGGAGTGAGTAGGAACCACAACAGCTTATGCCAACACATCCTCACCCCCTGCTTCATCCTAACAAAGACACAAGTGGCATTCAAAAGGGAACATCTTTGACAGCTCCCTGAATCCCCCTCTCAGCCAGAGCCAGCAAACCATGGAATGGTCAAATTGACGCCTCTGTGCGTGTCCAGCATCTGCTGCCTCTGCAAACACAGCATGGGAAAGCCCCTTCAAATGGGATTTCTCCCCACTGGGGTTTTTTCCTCCGGTACAAATCTATTTGAAAAGAAGATAAAGCATCTGCAGTTTGACTGAGGTTGTATTCAGAGAAAGCTCTGGCTCAGAAATAATTGCCGCTTGCTATAATTGGTGAGATGCGGGAAGGGACCAGATACAAGTGGAGTCTGGTGCAATTTTGGGAGATTTGTTACGCTTAGCTCGCTTCTATCAATTTCAGTGGCTCAGACGCTTCTGACCTGTTGCTCAGCTTATTGTGAAAATGGCTTTTATTTACTGCACTTCCATTAAAAGATGAAATCCATGCATAGGGCTCACAGGGCAGAAAATCACAGTTTACGTCTCAGCTTATCTCCCTTCGGCGGCCTCAGCTCATTTTTGCCCTGGCTCGCTCCCAGCTGCTATAAAAAAGTCTTTCTGAGCAGTGTTTCGAGTAGCCGAGGCCACTTCCAGCCCACAGGGCAGGAGGTGCATTTGGATTTTGAGGGAGCACTCAGTGCTGCAGCCATCACATCAACCCAGACAGGGAGGATGTGGAAGGATGGAGGGGATGGGGATGCTGTGGCACAGGCAGGCTCTCAGCTCCCAGAGTATGGGACACCACTGGTCCCTTTGCAGCATACAGACCCTGCTGTACTCACAACCACACTCCAAACCCCAGCCAGCACTGCTCTGCTGCTGGGTTATCAGCTCCCACTGCCTGCAACCTAAGGAGATGGACAAGTCAAATGCTGTGGCTCTGGAGGGCAGGATCCTGCTCTCCTTCATCTCTGGAGCTTCCCCGATGCAGCTCCAAGCCCCACATACTGCAGCGCAAGCATCACTGGTGCAGAAGCAGGCTCAACACCTCTTTCTCCACCAATTCCCTTCCTGTACTGCTCCGACACCAGAGCCCTTCTCCCCAGAGCTGTGGCTGGCAGCACACACAGCCTGTGCCTCATTGAGAACAGAGCAAGCAGCGATGGGACATAGGTGCCTCCTCCTGTGTCAGCTCTTGCTTTGCATGGCAGACAACACCAGCCACGCAGAGCCTGGTTTAGTGGAAGGTGTCCCTGCCCATGGCAGGGTTTGGAACTGGATGAGCTTTAAGGTCCCTTCCAACACAAACCACTCCATTACTCTATGATACAGTGCCAGTGAGGGAGGATGGGCATGCAGGCAGCCCGAGCTCTCCTGTCCTCATGAGAGGCCATTTGAACACCAGACACGTCATCTCCAAGGGCAGCTGGAGATGGTCCCCAGCATAAGCTTGGGGTTGCCAAGGTTACCTCCTCGGCTGCCTAATTAGAGAAGCTGTCACTCTCATAGAGATCAGGAGATGCTTGTGCACGTGGGAGAGAGCATGGGAACTTTCAAGCGTGCAGATCATTTTTAGCACACTAAAGCAGAGAGAAAACCCCAACTCCTAAGAGGAAAACTCATTACAGCCATCAGACTCAACAGCAGCATCCTGCTCTGCCGCTGCCCAGCCGTGGGATGAGCTGTCAGCTAAAGAAGTGCATGGGGCAGCAGCTATTCCAGCTGGAGAAGCAGATCCTGGTTTGTTCCACTTCTGGCTTTGTGCTTCCACTGGTCTCCTTTCTCTGCACCATCAGCCCACAGGCAGGGTACCAGGGAAGGAGCAGAGAGGGCCGGTCCTTCCCTCTCATTTTGACACAGGAATTTCACACCACCTTGGTAACGCAAACAGGGAGCCTTCTCCAGGCTCTTGCAAACAGTGTGTAAGGAAGATGTACAGAGAAGTGTGCTCACTCAGTCAAGGTCATTTCACAAGTAAATAGCAAAGCCAAGACTCACAGAACGACTCAAAAGCCTCTGTTTTCCACCAGATGAATCCACACACTCCTGCTTCCTTTAACCACAAAGATCATGGAGGAAAGCTCTTCCCCCCATCACAGCCAAGAGATGTTCACACCTTCTCAAACCAGATCCTGAATCCCATACACAAGGCCAGAAACCAAGTGGGGAGCATGGAACGAGACAAGAAGAAACACACCACCTCAAAACAGCTTGGGAGAGCCTCTCCTTCCTTTGGGAAATGCCAAAGCATGGGCCGTATAACCCTCACATGGTGCCCCTTCATGCAGCCAGCTCTGAGCACCTTCCTGCCCACCCTCTTCCATGATGTAAATAAAGTAAGCCCATCCGCATCCATAGCTAACACTCACATTTGGGAGCACTGGGCCCCAGGAACCCATCCAGCGGTCACAAACCCCATCCACTCCCTGTGGCCAGGCCTTCGAGGAACGGGAGCAGCGCTGCTCCTGGATGGCAGCAGTGCTGGGAGTGACTGCGCTGGTTCAGAGAAGTTGAAGAGCAGCAGGATAAAGGAGCAGATGCAGCCAAAAATGCAAAGAGATCCCTGGAGCTGGAGCAGTCGCCAAGTTCCTCCCTAACGCTTCAAGACTCCCACTCATCCTCCCCAAGGGCTTGTCAGACTCACATGGCAAAAAATACATGCTCCACACCTACCCGAGCCCAAAGAGAAGAGACCCTTAAATAAATGTGGAATCCAGGGCTGGCAGGGAGACAAAGTTGGGGGTGGAAGAGGAATTTTTGGTGTCTATTTTCTACCTAAGGAACTGCCTGACAGCTCTTCTGCAGCAGACCAGGGCTCGTGGCCCTGGAACTCGCACAGCCCCCTCAGACATGGCAAGAGATTGCTTTTCCCCTGGGTATCTGAGAGCGTGCAATGGAAACTAGAGCTCAGGGGGAATAAAACCTCCCACCATTGCAAGCTGGGGCATTTAGGTGGTCATGGGAGAGAAAATCCCAAGACAACGTGGGTGGTGAGTGTCCAACATGATATTTGCTATCCTGGCTGAGAGGAGATGCAGGCAGCCAGCTTAGCACAGCCCCACCAGCCATCCAGCACACCTCCTTGTACACTGCAGCTTCATGGGTGCAAGGGCTACTCAGGAGGTGACAAAGGCAAGGTTGGGCTGAGGGACCACAGCTTGATCCAGCGAGATGCAATGTTGGGATGCAGGAGCCAGTCCCTGGTAACAAAGCTCCTGCATGTTCTGCAGAGCCCTGAGTGACATGAGGTCTAGTGTGAGGTGTCCCAGCCCATGGCAGGGGGGTGGAACTGGATGATCTTAAGGTCCTTTCCAACCCAAACCATTCTACGTTTCTGTGCTGGACATAGCATCACCTACATGACAGCCAAAGCCAGCAGCACCTCAAAGTGCCTTCACCAACCCTCAGGGATGGTCACGTTTGATTCTGGCCGGGAAAGTCCTGTTGAGAGCTGTCTTTCATGCAATCTTTATTATTCTTTTCTTCTTCTTTTAAAAATAGGTGTCAGTTTAAGGTTGTAAAATCCCTTTAATCTTCAAAACAATGTCACGACTCCCCTTCAGCATCTTCATAACAATGCTGCGAGATTGGCTTCAAAACAACTTCCCAAACTTAACGTTCACACATACGCTGAACTTTTAAGCTCAGAACTAAGGGCTGCAATGAAACTGGAACAAGCTGCTCTCTTGAATAAAGACAAGTTTTCCTTTCATCTAGTGCTAATTAACAGAAGCATTCCTCCCTCTGTGCCAGCCCCTGGTCAGTATTACCATGTCCCTGAGACCTCAAAGAGAAACCTCCCTCTTCCCTGTGCAGCACACAACGCAGCATCCCCATCAGCAGAGGGACTTCCCAAAGAGGCCAATGTTACAGGGATGCAGGAGAGAGATGCTGGAGCCCCTCGGGAGCCTCCGTGGGACCCTTCCAGCTCAGTCAGAACACAGTGGTTCTTATTGCAGCTATGTGCAACCAAGCAACCTGCAGGAATGCGGGAGCAAACCTCCACGAGATGCTCAAAGGACCTGAACCCTATTCCTCACCTTATGCTGGCCACAACAGCAGAAGCTGCCAGACAGGATGGATCTTAGCACCCACCAGGACACCATTCTATGGTTATATAGGTTAGATATAGGGAAGAAGCTCTTCCCTGTGAGGGTGCTGAGGCGCTGGCACAGGGTGCCCAGAGAAGCTGTGGCTGCCCCATCCCTGGCAGTGTTCAAGGCCAGATTGGACACAGGGGCTTGGAGCAAGCTGCTCTAGTGGAAGGTGTCCCTGCCTGTGGCAGGGGTTGGAGCTGGATGAGCTTTAAGGTCCCTTCCAACATAAACCATTCTCTGATTTTCCTCGCCCAACCTTTCCCTCTAACCTAGTTCATGCCAGGAATAAGAATCTCCCTGGGCAGCTCCCTAACTGCCCCACACATTTGCATAGAGTTGGAAGAACGGGAGCATGGAGCAGCAGCAGAAACGCGGCATGGCCATTACCAGCCAAATTAAAGCTGCAGTGTGCTCCCCAGCCTTGCCCAGAGCATCTCTGCTCTCGCCCAGGTCTCACCTGCCCTGCAGCGGCCAGAGCCGAGGCGAGAAGTACCACTACAAATAACAGCTTTCCTTGAATCTAAATTCTTCCTCCACCCAGCAACAGCAAAAGGAGGAGAATATTAACTCCTGCTGGTTCGCCCTGAGGTGCCTTCAGAGCAGTTTTGTAGAGAGATGATCAGAACAAGCAGTGATTAAAAACCACAGACCCACATCCGCAGCAAACCTTTGCCTTTCGAGCTACAGCAGCAATAACATCACCTTCCTTCCCTAACCCGCTCCCTGGTGGGGATGGGGAGCTGCTAGCCCACATCAGCTCCTTGCAAGGAGAACATGCAGAATACAAGGAGGTATGGGATACCATTCCCAAGGAAGTGTCCACAGAGTTGTGGACCAAATATCCATGCAAAAATTTGCATCATTCCTGCTGGAGAGAGGCTCTGGAGCCCCAGGTGTACTAAAATACCAGTTTCATATCCCAAACCAGCTGAGAAGCCTGCAAAGCAGCAGGGAGCATGGTTTTAGGGAGGAAATAAAGCTGGAAGATGCCAGAGGACTTGATGATCTTATAGGTCTTTTCCAACCTAGTTGATTCTATGAAAGGGAAGGCTCTCACGAGGTTCAGCCTTTCCTCAGCATCCACTACAACCCCCCTGTACCTCACCCCAGCACAGACCAGCCGGGAGGAGTGCTGCAAACAGGATTTTCTCCTCCTGTTTTGCCTTTAAGAGGCTCATTGCAACACTCTGTAAAACCCTTCATCAGCAAGGAAGGAAAAGGTTTTACAACAGTCTTTAAAGCAAGCCCAGGCAGCGGAGAAAACCTCCCCACACACGCACAGCTTTGGGCAGCGCACACACCCCAAGGGACAGGAAGGGAAGCATTCCCACACATCCAGCCAATGCAGCATTCTGCCTGCATCCCGGCTCTGGTCCCTGCTCTCGCACACACTGGGCCATGGTGTGGTAAGGAACAGCTTCTCAGCCTAGCAGCAAAGGCGGCTGCGACAGAAGCAGAATCACATCGGGTACAAGGAGGAGCAGCGCCCCTTGCAAATCACTGCTCCAGCAAGACCCCGCGCTGGCTATGAGCAGCCCCTACAGGCAGCATCCCCAACCTCCCTCCAGTACCACTGGATAATGGGTTTCCTCCTCCGAGGCAAGAGGAGGCAAGGAGCATGGTGAAGACAACTGTGCTGCTGGTCTGGGAGAGAGAGGAATAGATGAGGAAACCAGCACTGGATGGGATAAGATGTGAAGCAATGTAATGGAGTTTGTGTCTTCCAGCAGCTCCAGTTTCTGGAGTTGTGTTAAAAGGCAAGGCTGGTGCTATATCACTAAATACACTTCTAGCCCCTCTGATCATGCTCAGACAAAACAAAGCCAGGCAGACACGGCTGTTGATCCAGGACAAGGCATAAAAGTGCAGCAACAGTAAGAACGATCACAAAACTCCATTACCTTTCTGATATTCAATCAATAATGAAGGCGCTATTATCCAGGATCCAGGAAATAGGCTGGCAACACTACATTCCATTCATAGGGGCCTTAGGAACCATCTCAATGGGGTCAAGGAAAGGAGGCCTGAGCTAAAGCTCAGGGCCGAGCATGAGAAGTCTCGGAGCCTCCAATGGCAGAGCAAATGGATGCAAAGGCTGGTGTGCTTTCAAGGTGCCCCTGCTCCACCCCAGGGTGCCCACAGCAATTCCCATACACGAACATGACAAAATAACTTCCCTCACATACATGTTGTCCCCTCCATACCCAAGGACTTCAGCCTGACAGGCACCTCAGCCCTGTGAGCACCCCGCATCCTGCATCCCCTGTGCACCAGGATGCTCTTAAAGGGAACACATAACGGCTGCTTCTGATTTTACAGTTTGTTTATAGCATACATTTGAGGAGCTACACAGGGTGGGAAAATACATCCCATAAACAAACTGCTAAACAAAACAGGCTAAGTGTGTACCACTCCAAACAAAAATAGACTTGAGCTAACCTCCGCTTTTCAAGCATATGCCTCCGATGACAGCTTCGTTTAGTGTCCCTTATCCCACTTCCAGTCTTGATTTGAAGGCTCTGCCAGCATCGATGGCAGCTTCCAACACCTCCCACCACTCCCACAGCTCCAGGTAAGCCAAGAGCAGATCAAAATAAACCCAGCTGAAGCTGGAGACCACCAAGAGTGACGGAGGCAAAGCGCTGCATCGCCCTGCTGAGCTCCCAGCATCAGCCCAGATGTTGCCAAGGGCTGTAGGACATGGATACGATGGGGACAGAAGGGGACATAGGGTGACAACAGACTTGCCCCCATGCCCATTAGCTGAACTCTGCCACCCTGCTGATGCCCAGGAGGCATTTCCCAAGCACTCCAACTTTATCATCCCCTTTCCTGGGGCTGCACAGGGGGCACATTCCCCTGCAAATGCTTCTGTCAAAGATCCAAAGCTGTTGAAGCTGCGTGAAAGTAATTCCCTCCCACTGCCCCAGGAAGAATATTTCTTTGCTGGTTTTGCATAACAGCTGCATGGTTTTTCCTTTTCCTCCTGAGAAACTCCGGCTTAGAAGAAAACACCTAGCACAGCCCTAGTCCAGGATCAGGCTTCATAAAGTCCCCCCTGCAAGGGGAAGCAGGGGGGAGACACACATGCGACTGCAGAGATTAGACTGCAGCCTTTCCTGATAACATTCAGTCACCCTGGCAGGCTGCAGCACACCGAGTTTGTAAAGCTCCTTGGGAATCCTTCAAGATGAAAGGTACAGTATGATACGGATGTATTATATCCATGGGCTTTGTTACAGCACACATTTTCTCTCACGGTTTTATTGCTAGAACACAAAGTTCAGCCGGAGCCCAGGGGCTCTTCAGGTGACGAATGCAGCCCTGCAGCCCTCCCCTCTGCTCTGCAAGGGATGAAAAATGCTGATGCCCCAACGTGAACATGGTAGATGGAGCAGGCAACACCCATCCAGCAACAGCAGGAGAGGACCTGCCTGCAAACATAAGGCTAACGTCATCACTGCTCGATGTGCTTTCACCATATGTCACTCCCAAAGACACCCATTTGATCCCCAAATTGCCACTGCTGTGAGCAGCTCCTCTGTAGCATCCCTCCTCTCCAGCCAGACCTCCAGTCCCAAAGGCCATCCATCCCCATTAGGGCTATGAGTTAAGCCTACCTTAAGTGGTACCCAGTGCCAGCATCCCCTGCGAGACCCTGAGCTGTCCACCCTGAGCACCTCCTCCAGACAGAAGATAATGGGAGGTGTTTCCCACATTCAGCAGGTGGCCCTGGGGCTGGAGGAGCACAGACCACACCAGAGCCTGGACCAGCAACAGCCGCTGCCTGGTGTGGATGGCACAGAAGAGAGGAAGGGGAAGGTGCATCCACCTTTTGGATCACCTTCCCTACAGCTCTGTTCTCTTGGGCACCTCTCTCTGTCCCGGTTTCCTCAAGACATTAGAGACAGAGGAACAAGGATGCCAAAAAGACTTTCAGAGAAGCCTGAAAAGAATCCCCTAGGCACATCACAGGACAGGAAAAGAGTTTAAACCTCTCTAATTTAAACAGATGAGAGACACAAAGGACAAGAAAGAAGTGTGATGGGGTAGAAGGAAAACTGACATATCAGGATGTCCCAACAGGCCCCACAGCTCTCCACGGCCACCTCCAATGCTGAACTCATCACAGAGGTGACTGCTCAGAGACAGCAAGTCAAGGTGAAGGGTTTTCCGCCTCCCTCCAACAACACAAAGCAGCCTGTGCAAGGCAATGCTGAGTAACTGAGACCGAGATGGGAACAACTGGCAGCACCTGGAGCCCCTTCACCTTGCGAAGCCCATCTGAGTGGGAAACTGCCCGAGAGAGCAAATGTCACCCAGTGCACAAGTGGTCGGTTAGGTCAGTGCCATCAACTTCTACCCCAGCTCCCATCAGAGCAGCAAAAGCAATGGCAACACAGCACATGTGAGCAGAGGTAGAGGCTTTTCAGGCTCACACGCAGACCTGGCGCTCCCTGGGAGAACAGCAGCAAGTCCTGGGCTGCAGAGAACATGCTCTGCTCCAGCCCTGCTCCAGCACACAAATTACCCTCCTGCGTTTGCCATCCTGCTGACACAGGAGCATCGAGAAGCTGATGCTACCAAGCAGTTGGCCAGAGGCAAAAGAAAATCCTTTCCTATGCTGTTGTCAACTCCTATTTGCTGTCACTTGATCCCATATTTTAGGGATGTGCTGCACTCCCTGGAAAGCCAATTGCTGGAGAACCAGGGAGAGCAGCAAGGGAAGGCTATGGGCTGTGAACAGCCTTGGGACAGACACAGCTGCAGCTGCGGCAGCCGCAGGCACACTGCAATGCCAGCTCTGTTAGGTGAGTGCTTGGGGTGGCCAGGGAGCTCAGGGCATGCATGGCTCCAGCATAGGAAAGGCCACCCCATTGCCCTATGGGGAGATGGAAGAGAAGGGAAAAGGAAAAAGAAGCAATGCCCCAAAGGCATGGGCAAAGCTGAGTTATGGTGAGCACGCTCATGGCCAGCAGCAGGGCTGGGAGCAAACCTGGGGCTCCTGTACCCACCTATGCAGTCGCAGGGCTATGGGCTTCACACCCCCAGTTAATCCATAGGGTCTTTGCAGCCCCTGCATCAGTATATCTCATCAGACCTGGAGAATGAAAGGTACCAAAACACCAGCCCATCCCCAAAGGCAGCTGGAGCCTGGCGTTCCTTCTGCTACTCAAGGATGGGCAAGTGCCGCCATGCAATTTCTGCCTTGCAATTGCTGTCTCACTCCCATGCCCTGGAAGAGCAGATGATGCTGTGTGTGAGGTGCTAGGCCCAGCGGGTCCCCTCTCCAGCACAGCAGCTCTCCTCTCCCTGCAGAGAGATGCACCACTAACCTTCACTAGCTCACCTCCCTGCCTGCACACTGACCCTTACTTCCCCTCTTCACAGGATCACTCCCATGCATATGCCTGGGAGCAACACCATCAGCTCAGTAATCTTCCTAAACACAGCAGTTACCAGGTGACTCGGAAAAAATCTCTTTTACTGCTGATGCTGCTAATGGAAAATTTCTCCCCTTTCGCTGCTGCCTTCAAAGCCAGTTGTGGCTTTGTACAGACTTCGTCTTGCTCGGAGCCAGGAGAGGTGAAAGCACAAAGGGAGGGTGCAAGACTGGTGGGGAACAGATAATGAGAAACAGAGGGGAACTCTGGTACTTCTGTCTTCCTCTTTGCCCACAGTGGCTCCAAATCTTATCTGCTCCATCTTCTCTTAGACAGTCACAACCCAACCTCCTGCAAGGAATCCCTCCTTCCTCCACGGACCACAGCGGGATAAGCAGGCTGGATGCACTCAAAAGCAGCGCTTCTTGCTTGGCGCACAGGGAAGATGCCCAAAGGGATCAATGGGCCAAAATCACTTACTCTGTGATTATTTTTCCCCAGGAGACAACCAGAAAGCCTCACCCAGTCAGTGCAATGCGGCAGCAAAGATCACTGCTCATCCCCTCCACATGCCATTTTGCATCTTCAATACCATTAAGTGTCTCCACACTGTCTGGACACTAGAAACCGTAACTGCATTAGCTGAGACCTGAGCAGCAGCACGAGCATTCAATTCTTTAAAGTGGTACCATTTCTTACACTGGTTATGCACAAGAATCATTCCTGCTCAGTGCCGTCACCCACCCCACACACAGTGACAGGGCAAGACTGTGGAGAAGCTTGGAATGACTGGCTGAGGCTCATCATTCCTTATTCCAGATGGTTACAACTGGAGGAGGACACTCCTGACACGCAGACGATGAAAGACCTCAATCAAGGCACTTCTATTTTCTTCCCTTCTCCTTCCACTCTCCAACCACGCTCTATAAGGCATTTTGGTGTGAAGGTGTTTCTCAAGCCACTTGCAACTGCTAACATATGTGTCAAGGCAGTGTAAGATCAATACCTCATCATTCACATAAGTGGCATCAATCCATTCACTTCCTGTCCCACACCTGAACTCTTGTTACACCAGGAAAGCCCAAGGGTTCAGCCCCATTTCACAGCCAGCCAACCCCACACATCAGCAGGGCAACACAAACGCTTGTCCATCACACTGCTGGATTCATGCTTTAAGGATTTAGGAAGGAAAAGGCAGCGCGCTTTGGAGATGATGTCCATGTGCGTGGTGGCACTCAGTCACTCACCTCCCTGTGCAAATGCAAGCTTCCCACTTCATCGTGGAGAAAAGCACATTCTTTGTCCCAGCAGAAGCGCAATGAGAGTCTCTGGCACAGCAACACCATGGAAAACCCACTGCCATCCCACAAGAGGAAGGGGGGAGCAGAGGGATCCCCAGCTGCAGCCTCCTCCCGCTACTCCAGCCTGACAGTTCAGCTGTAGTAACGGGCTCCTCTCTATAGTTAATCTTCTGTTGCCACTAGCTGGTCAACACGGGTACTCATGGAAAGCAGCAGCTCCCCGCGTGCAGCCTGCCTCTCACTTAGATTCTCAGCTTTAACTGGGATTTTCACCCCAGAAAATACCAAAGACAAAGCAAAATCCCTGCAAATCCATACCCCACTGTGCTGGACAAGCCACGTTCAACCTTGTGTTTGAGGAGGAAAATGGTCACCTGAGGACTGACCCATTTTCATGGGCATTTTGTGCCTACAGCTCCCTCCTACAGAGCTCACCTCTCCTGCAACAACAGCAGGAAGATCTCGGCCTCGGGACCCACATCACCAGCACATCCCCACCCCAAGCTGGGCTCTCCTTCCTTCCCTTTCTAACTACAAGAACCCAATAGCCTGGAATACATAGGCCAGCAAACAGCTTCATAGAAGGAGGAGAGGAAACTATTACCAGAAGGTTTTCCCCTCCTTCTACACCTTCCTCAGGCAGCTCTGACCATGGAGGACCTGGCCCAGACCCCATGGCCATGAGCAGATGTGGATGGCCATGAAGGGGAAGGGAAGCAGCCCCTGCTCTCAGGGGTACATCTCCCCCAGTCTCTATCCCAAGGAGCATCTCATCTTCACTGTGCCACCTTGCTGAGGTTTTTGGTCTCCCTCTGCTTGCCCGGTGGGAGATGTGACTCTTTACCCCTTGAAATACCTTGGAAACACACAGAAAAAGAAAAATAAATAATAATAATAATAATAAACTAATAATAACCTAACACCTGATTGACCAAACCTCTGGCAGGATCAGCCCTTCAAGTCTAACAGGAGGCAGTTAACAGAAAAGGGAGATGTTGAAACCAAACTCAGCTCATTGGCTTCTCCTGCAGAAACAACCCAGTTTTCAGATGCCATGCCCTGATGAGGGGAGTCTCAAACCACACGCTCCCTCTCCACTACCCACAGGATGCTGCTCCACACCTCATGGACCACCTCCAACTAGAGGAAGATGCTTCTGAATAGCAGCATTAAAAGCATCACTCGCACCCAGGTGACCCTTCAGCCTCTCCACCCCACAGCGTGGCACCCTGCTCGAGTGCTTTCAGACAATGCAGTAAACTCAATCCACAAGGAACTAAGGGCTTTCCCTTATTTCAGTGCCCTAAAGAGGGGGAGAAGTTCAAGTTACAGGATGGCTTTGGGAAAAGTTAAGAAAGAAGATAAAAGAAGTGGCAGCGAACTGCGGAGGAGCTGTGTGGCTTCGAGAGGTGGGGGTTAACCATCACCAGGGGCCATGCTGGGACATCAGTAATGAGGATGCACAAGCCCCTTTTCTGACAACCACTGAAACTAAGCACCTGGTAGCACTGCAGCTGCCTGTCACACAGCATCCATTAAAGCCATTTATGAGAAGTGTGTAGTAAACTGTTCTTATGCAAGCTACTACCGGGTAAGAGCGGCGGTGAAAATTTGTCTGCCTCTTTCCCTCTCTCTCCTCTATATATATATCTGCTCACACATAGACAGAGCTCATCTAAATTAGCTCGGAAGCTAACTGCTTCATTCCCTGAATTGCACTTAAGGCAGGCTACGCTGCTGGTGGAGCAGCTATTGTACAGAACACATGGCTGCTGACTAAATCAAGATACATACCTTAGAGAGACCTCATTGTACAAGAATAAAGTCAATGATAGGCTGCACCATTTGCCAGCGTAACACTAGAAGAATTAGAGGAGGGGAAAAAAAAAAAGACCACAACGCATCAGTTGTATCCAAGGTTAAGGAAAGGGCAGGATGCTTTTTCAGGAAAGGGGATGCACAGCGATTCATAACACACCAGTGGCAAAGTTACATTTGTCATTTCCTGCCACCACTGCGTTGTGCTGGGTAATTTTATAGCAAGGGAACTGGGGGTAGAGGGAGAAATATCCTTCTTGCCTCCAACGCAAGGGAGAAAAAATAAACGCAGGCGTAGGAAATAGAGAAACACCCCAGTGAAGAAGGCGCAGGGAGCAAACCCGCGCTGCCCAGAGCTGCGTAAGCAGCAGGTCCCTGCATCCGGGAAGGATGCAACAAGGAGACAAAGTTTTCCACCTCTGTTAGGAGACAGGATGAAGCCATTCCCTCCTGGGCTTCCCATCTGCTTGCAGGAGGCTGTGTGCAGGGGGTGTGCAGGCAGAGAGGGCTCCCGGCAGAGCAGATGCTGCTGGTGGAGCATCTCCAGGCTCCCACCACCCCCTAGTGGGCTCCCGCATGCTTCCCACATGCATCCCGCATACATCCCACACGCCTCCCGCGACCCACGGCTCACAAGGGTGAGCAAATGGATGCTGCTCCAAGTGTACCATGGGGCCAGGGGTTGGCTGCTTTCGGATGCCCTAGCATTGCTTTCTCCTTTCACCCCACCCACTCAGCGGCTCCTGCAGACAAGGCAGGGATGCAACCCTGGAAGCTCCCTTACTGCGTGCTCACACTGAAGTGAATGGACTCATATTGCCAGGGAACAGAGAAAGTTGCTTCCTCCCTAGAGGAATCCTTTCAGAAGGACACAGGGCATGTGCTTCAGCAACGGACTCAGAGCATCCACCTCCCCAGCCTGCTTTAACCTGGTCTGTCCTTAACAAGAACCAGCAGCAGATGTGGCACACAGGGACATGGTTCAGTGAAGGACTTGGCAGTGTTCACTTTACAGTTGGATTCAATGATCTTTTCCTACCTACACGATTTCATGACTCCAAGTTTCACACTGCTGCAGACACAGCTCTGGCACCTGCCAGCCTTTAGCTACAGATCCTTTGTGTTAATGGAGGGATGAGATGCATGAGAACCACCCCAGCATCACGGGATTTACTAAGCCAAGACTTGCTGAGCAGGCCTAGAACTATAGAGTGCCTGCTTAAACGCAGCTCATTGCTTAAACCACCTCATCAGCACCCAGCAAGACAAGGCTTTATTTCATGCTTCCTGGCCTGGAAAGGCTTCTGAGCCCTGCAGAATAGGATGGCCTCAATTTATTCTCTACTTATTTCACTTCAGAGTCTATTTCATCAGCACCAGCTCTGCCTCCTTTATGCTTTTCTTTCTATTTTTCTTTTTAAAGTCCCTACAGGATGCCATCCAGGGTGTCTTCAGAAGCTCCTCCCACCCCATCCTTACCACCCCCCCCGAGGCCAGAACAGGGTCTGTGCTAGCAGCAGAAGCCTGCACTCACAGACATTTAGGAGCCCTCAACACATTGCAATTAGCAGGACATCAGCTTTTCCTAAATTGAGGCCCTGGCGGACACTAAACATGTTCAGCAACACACACAAACTCATATAGGCATCAGAAATCAGCTAACAATGAAGGCTATGGAAGATTTTGACAAAAAGAAGCCCCTGCTTAAAATAAACCCTGCCCCAAGTCAGTCCAAAGACATTCAACTCCCACATGTTAAGTGACTGTCACCTCCCAGAGCCCATTACAAGGTGGCAGCAGCTCTCGGGCTCCCAACTGCTGCTGAACTTAGAAAGGATGCAGGGGTTAGAAACCACTCCAGCAGACTCCAGCCTTCCTCCTGCCCTCGAAAGCAGCAATCCTGTAAAGCACTCACCCAGAAAAGAGTTAACTGCGAGGCAGCCTCAGTTGCCGCACCAGGAGATGGGAAGAAACGCAACAGATTTGAAATATCAGAGCATTCACAGCAATTCATGAGCTAGACCTTGGGGAAGGACAAGGGTTGTAGCTTCTCTGGAGGCAACGTGCTGATTAATTTCAGGACTGTGATGAAGCCATCCCACCATGGGCAAAGCTTCCATTTATCTTCCAATCTGCCTGATGCCTGTGGGCTCAGGGAAGCAGGAAGGGATGTTTGGGGGCTTTTATCCATGAAGGGGCAGCAAAAAAGCCACAGTTTGGCACAAGACATGCTACATATTCAAGAGTATGCACATAACCACTATGCCAGGCAAGCAAAAGGGAATATTTTAGACCAAGACGTGCTCCTTTTACTGGCAGTCACTCACTGAAGTAGGATTTGCTATCGAAGCTCATGTCTCAGATCTATCAAGACTGATTTCTCTCCTCCAACTTGAGCTGTTAACTAAGCTACATGCAGAGGGGTTTCTTTGCCTTCTGTGTGCCATTCATACCCTGTCCCTGAAGAAACCCTACCCTCATCTGAAAATTCAACTCCATGAACCATGAAACTTCTTGTTACTTTTAATCACTGGAAGGTAAATGTCATTCCTACTGCACCAAACCTCTGATGTTTCACTTTCTATGCCTTGAAATTGACTCTCTGGTTTGTATGGGATTCTTGCAGTTGACCAACTGCATCTAAGGAAGCCACGCTGCAAAGGCAGAACCCAGTGAGCACAGTCAACTTACGTATTATAGGTGCTTGATACAAGAAAGCTTCACAGAAGGTAAAATAACACGACTGGGAGGCACAAAGAGTCATTTCCCTGCCCTGGCACATTGCACCCAGTGAAAAGCTGTTACCCCTGCAAGGTGTGGGAAGGGAGCTGGGGCACGTCTCAACACACGGATGCACGCAGGGTGATGCCCTGGAAAGCACAACCCCGAGGTGTCCAGCAGTATCTCAGACCCAAACTTAAGCAGGTATTCCAGTTATCCCCGCTTCAGACACCACAAAGCAAGGAAGCTTTTGGATAGCAAGAGATCAATACAAAACCCTCGGTGACCTGGCAGAGTAAACACCATCCTGTCCATACAGCATTTCGCACCGTTCTCCTGGATGGTCCCCAGCCTGATTCAGGTTTGGGAAAGGCTAAAAGTGCCAAGCAGCAGCTCGGGCACCCGGTCGAGACACCAGCATCCGGCGTCGAGACGAAAGTACGACACCAGAATTATTCCTAGTCCCATCCCCCTCGCCACAAAAGCTGAAATAGGAGGAAAGTCTGCAGGCGTTCGCTACAGACCCAGGCGCTGGAGTTGTGCGTGAAGCAAGAGCCAGCTCCGAGAACTGAGACGAAAGCGTTTATAAAATTAGGCTCTGGTTGATAAAAACCAGCCTCTCCCGTCCTCCCAGGCTCGGAGTACCTCCCGCAGGGCTACGCGTCCAAGTTGGCGCCCCAGAGGCAGCTCCCATCACTTTACACCCAAAGCGAGATGCTTGACTCCCAGGGCTCTCCGGAGGCAGCAGCCCTCAGGCCCTGCTAAAAAATCCCTCCCCAGCAGGAAATAAACCCCAAACCAACCCGGGTGCAGCAAGGGCAGGGTTACAGAGCTCCAAACCCCCAGCAGGCTGCCCGCGGTGAGGCGATGGGGAACAAAAACCCCGCTGTACAGGTCGGAGCCGGCTGCCCGCCCCGGGATGCTCCGGTACCGGTGACGGTGCGGGATGAGGGGGGGGGAAGAACCGTCGGGGTAGGGGGACACTGTCGGGACGGTGCGGGACTTGGGTGCCTACCGAGGGTGAAGAAGGGCAGCTCGGTGTTGTCCAGGTCATCCTGCACGGCGACGCGGCCGGGCAGCTCGCTGCGTACGAAGAGCAGCAGGCGGGAATCGGCGGCGGCAGCAGCGGCGGCGGCAGCGGGCGGCGGGGCCCCGCTCCAGCTGATATCGTTCTCACGGAGCACCGGCAGCGTGGACACCGTGACCGTCTTCACACGGCAGGGACCGGGGGGCTCCCGCGACGACGACGCTGCTGCCGCCGCCGCCGCTCCGGGCCCGCCGCGCAGCAGCACCGGCAGCAGCAGCAGCAGCAGCAGTACCAGCGGTGCGGCGGCGAGGCGGTGCGGGGCGGCCATGCCGGGCCGGAGCCAGGCGCTAGAGCCGCGGCGAGGGGAGGCGAGCGGAGCCGGGCGCACTGAGCCGCCCCAGCCCGCCGCCGCCGCCCGGCTCCGCTCCGCCTCCCGCCCCGCCCCGCCGCCGCTCCCCGGACGCGGACCCGGCGCCGATGAGCCCCGCGGTGGCCCCGTGCCTCTTCCCTCCTTCGCTGCTCACCGAATCCAGCGCTTTCCCTGCCTATCCCACCGCCAGGCACCCGCGGGCTGACCCTAGCAGGCAGCACTGGCAGGTGCCTCCTCTAAAGCTTTAACTAATTATCGCCCTTTCCCAAGGGAATAGGCACCTCCCGAGCGCAGGGCACAAGGAGGTGGTTTGCAGAGAGAAGCCTGGAGCAGACAAAGTGGTGACTTACAGCGAGGATTATTTTGACCTGGTCTTTAAGAGACAGTGGTTAAATGGGAGCTAGAGGGGAAAATGAGGCTGAGGTCTCATCAGGTTCCTACATCCATCCATTCATCCATCCATTCATCCCCCCGGGCCACATGAGGGCTGGAGTTGGTGCTTAAAGACAAAACCAGTTGAGCTCCACCACCACGGTTTTAGCTCAGGCTCTGCCTTAAGCCACAGCAGCGCCAAATGGCTCTTCCAAGCTGGAATGATGAGGATTCGTTTGGAGGCAAACCGAGTCCCTGCAGGCCACATGGACACGCTCAACCTAAGCCCCACAAGAACATGCCCGCAGCTTGGCATGACTAACAGAGAGGAGGCAGCCTGAGGTAGTTATGAGTCAACGACTCAAAACAACAATTTCCTATTGTCTGGTGAACTACCTGGTTTTATTTGTAGATGTACCTGTACAACCCAAACAATGCACTCTCAAGGCTCAGGCTTGTGTTATTGCCACAAGCTAATTAGGAGCCATTCATCACATGCCCACTGAGGCAAAACAGCTTTGAGATACACAGGTCATCACACGTTAAAACCACAGCAAGGGCAGAGTGGCAAAGAAGGTGAAATGCAACAAACACCCTGAGCTGCACTTGCAGAGGCAGTCCCGGCTTCAGGAGCTGCTGCAGCTCCAGCTCACAGCCTCGACAATAGTTAACACCCTGGTACAGGAGTGTTGGTGCCTGCTTGCAGCTGGGAACACAAAGTGCACACCAGAAAAGAGGCAACGAGTTACAAAGCATCTAACATGGGACCCCAGCTCTGCCTAACTGAGAGACAGGATGTTTCCAGGCATGTTGGAAACAGAAAACCAAACAAAATGCAGTCCCAAATGTCAGCTGTTGGATGGGAAAACTGTAATAGCAGAAAAAGTGGGAAAGGATGGATTTTAGACTTAGGCAACTGTCAGTACAGGCACTGATTTCCAGGCATTATCAGCACATGTGCTGATTTCCTTTGCCTAGTTTCAGAGCTTCATCTAGGCAAAAGATGAGGCAGAAGCTCTTCCCTGTGAGGGTGCTGAGGCGCTGGCACAGGGTGCCCAGGGAAGCTGTGGCTGCCCCATCCCTGGCAGTGCTCAAGGCCAGGTTGGACACAGGGGCTTGGAGCAAGCTGCTCCAGTGGAAGGTGTCCCTGCCCATGGCAGGGGTTGGAACTGGATGAGCTTTAAGGTCCCTTTCAACACAAACCAGCCTGAGATTCTATGGAAAAAGCAAGGCAGCACTGCTGCATAGAGATGCAGAATGACACACTAGAAGGCAGTGTGCTTGAAAAGGACATTTTTTTATGGCTTTTTTTAGAGCAGGAAATCCCAAAAAAGAAAAATACCTATTTCTGTGTACAGCCCCATCCCAATTACTCAGATCTCCCTGTAGCCACTTTTCTGCAGTGCTGTGCATGTGCCAGTGCATAGAGAGTTTTTTTGATGTCAAGTACTAGAGGATTTTGGCAAGGGGCTGTCCTAGGATGGGAATGGGATCCGGAGATACCTACTGCTGTCACAGTATGCCTTGGGGTGTGGGGGGTTCTTCATAGACTGGTTTGTGTTGGGAGAGACGTTAAAGCCTAAGAGCTCATCTCAATCTCCCTTCTGGCGGGTTAAAGCCATTCCCCCTGTCTGTCCCTACAGGCCCTTGTCCAAAGCCCCTCTCCAAGTTTCTTGTCAACCCCCTTTAGGTTCTTCTCCCGTTATTTCCATTAATCCACCTAAATTGGAGAGGAGGGCACACATATACCCAGAGTTTCTCTGATCTACCATATGCCATCAAGCAAGGAGAAATGCTATTCAGGGTTTAGAGCTGGAAAGCAACCATCAGGAGACACAGAGTTCAAATGCCTGCTTTGCTGCTGGCTGACTCTGGGCAAGTCCTGAGACATCAGAAAGCAGAGCTGGGAGGGACCTGGAGGGCTTGGCTTGTCTGTACCCCTGCCCAAAGATCAGAGCAGCTCCACATACACCATTCAATCCTGTTTTGCCTTGCTGTCTGTATTCATCAAGCACTGCTTCACAGCTACCTTCAGAGAAGCACACTGAGATTTCTGCAAGCCCTCCTGTATATGCATGGACACAGCAATAATGGGGAACATTCTGCAAACCCCTCCCTTTAAATAGGTACATTGAGCTTCAGTTTACCTTAGATCCTCCCCAGTGTAAATACAAATCTTTGTGCACATACTTTTGGAAGAAAAGGGTTCAACCTGCTTTTTAGTTCCAAAGAATGGAGCTAAACAAAATCTCCCTGTTGGAAAACCACCAGTGATATTTCTAAAGGGAAATAAGTTTTAGTCCTGATTTAAAACTGAGGTAAGAGGTTTTTATTACCACCCCCCAGAGCAGCATTCAACAGAGCAGTAAATGGCACAAACAAGGTAAAACGCATCATACTGAGAAAGTCCCACTTGCTAGCTAAATACCCTAGGAAGACTTCCAGAATCTCACTTAAAATTGCTAATTTCAGGATGCTTTAAGTCTACACAAACCGTGCATTTTCACACCAACTGCATCGTTCATAACCCAGATGTGTATTTGTAAATAAGGCCCATTTTTAACATCCTTTTCTTCTGCTTCATGGATCCAGCCTTTCCTCAGCTGACTGCCAAACCATTGATTTCAATAGCACTGGGAAACCAGCAAAAACTGCTGCTCCCAGCAAGAGCTCTGGGACCAAAATGGAAATCATCTTACAAGTGCAAACGCATTGCACTGACAAGACCCATCTGGGTAGGGTGTGATGGGTGGATCTGACAGGTTGTCAGGAGACACCAGCTCTATTATCACCTCAGCTGCTCACTGACTGTGCAGCTCAGGGGGCAAATCCCTTGGGCACTCCTGAGGTTTGTGCCCTCTTACATACAGAAAGTCAAAATCATTTGTTACCATAGTAAAGATGGAGAAATTGGTTCTGTAAGTCCCAGACGTGGGGGTTTCAGTATAAAAAGCACATTCTTAGCCTGAACTGGGAGTTTCTACACTGTGGAGCAGCAATAGCGTGGCTGTCATCAGAAAGAGCAGCCTCTAGAAGCAGAGCATATGCTGTATTATGTGAACTGTGACTACACCGAACTATGCCTACCTTAGGCCTGCGTCTGCCGACGTCCATTCCCAATATTCACCTGAGTGGATTCTTCCCAGCAAGAACTTTGAGCCACTCTTCAATTTATTTCTTATTCCCAAAGCAGAGCAGCTCAGCTCCAGGGCCATGTTCTCCTGTACAACAATAGCCCAAGTAGGATTCAGGCCAATCCATGATTCTGTGCCTCTGGAGAACTTTCTGCAGCCGTTTTGCTGGAAAAATGCTTAAAATACCTATACTATCTAAGTTTAAATAGGATAGAGGGGAGAAAAAAGTCATTCTCTTTTAAAGGGTCACAGATGAAGCATTCTTCGACTTTCAATCCTGCAAGCTGGGTTTCTGGACACCCAGAACTAATGCATCTTTTATCGGCTGGCACGGAGGAGGAGGAGGTTATTGCAAAGATATCAATAGCAGCTTTCTGAAGTGGTTTTCAATTGAGCCTATTACCAGAGAGATGTACATTCAGCAGCAATCATTAAAATGCACTATGTATTTACAATATAGAGAACAATTTACGCCTGTAATGCATATCACAAACCCTAGCAAGCAGAGGAGAAAGTCATACAGCCATGATGCAATCAGAGGCTTATATTTCACCCTGCAAAAGTCACATCAGCATCAATAACTTCACTAAAGAAATGAAAAAAAGGGGTGTGAGGGGGCCATATTCTGAAGGAAACACCACAAATGCATTTTGTTTCTAAGCTGTGGTGTACAAAAGCTGGTCCACAGCCACACAGTATCTGACCATGGTCGACAGCCCCATTGCTCAAGCTGTGCTTCTGTCAGCTCTCACCAGCAAAGCCAGAGACAGGCTGGATCAGCAATTCAGAGACATATCCTGGGAGAGAAAGCGAGGGGCTGCACAAAGTGCCCTTTGCAATTCAGTAGGTGACATTCCTGCTTCTAGGTTAATAGTGAGCCAACAGACCCCTCGCTGTGCTAAGAGCCGCAGGAGATGTTGTCTTCCTGACACGGCATCAAACTGGGAGCTTCCTGACCACTTCCAGATAAGCACCCTGAGGGGACACTCTGCTAGCTTTAGCTTTCCTGCCTTTGCAGCCAGGAGCAGCTGAATCCCCTCCTCCCTTCTCAAAGACAAATAGTTAGTTCCTACCTTTTTACCTGTGTGCTGGAAAACAGCCCCTGGGCTCAGCTGGGAAGGGCCTGAGTGGTAACAGGAGCTGCATAATTTGTACAGGTAGGAAAGGCTGTTGGGCATTTTGGGAGGAAGTACAGACTAAATGGTTCAATTATGAGTAACAGTCCTGACTTACCCAGGTGGGAAGGTGCCCATCACCATGGCATCAGGGCATCTTCTAGTTTTCCACCTCTGAATGGTACCATCCTGAACTACCTTTTGCTTTATAAGGCCAGGTTGGACTTTGAGCTTCCTGCTGTAGCAGAAGGTGTCCCTGCCCACGGCAGGTGGTTGCAACTGGATGAGCCTTAAGAATCCTTCCAACCCAAACCATTATAGGATTCTATAACTCACCCTGGAGCACACCAGGGGTTTACCCAGGTCTTACTTGTGCATGCTAGGCACATTCATGACCAAAGCCGTGCTGAAAAGGAACCTTGTACATCCTAATGCAAGCCCTTGCTTGGGCAGCTGGAGCCAGGCACTTGCCTTGCTATCTAGGGACAACTGGCAAGCAGCCTGTTGCCTGATCCAAAGTGCGGGAAACGTGGCTGTCCCTTCCCCTCCTTCAGCTCCATGCAGCCACTCCATCACTGCCTGCCCTTCAACACTCTTTCATGAGAAATAACAGCCTCCAGCGTGGCTCCTCTCCTTCCCAAGATGAAAGAAACTTTAAATGCATGTAACTCTTGCACTCTACTTAATTAATCAGTTTTTGCATTACAAGTGAAACTTCTTTGATGCATGAAATATTAAGGAGAAGTGAAGGGAGGGGAAAGAGAAGGGAGAGTGGAGGGGGGAGATATTGGCTTTCACTGCCTAGGAGATGGATGGGCTAAGGGACCCAGAGGCTAAACTGCAGACAGTGCATTTACAGCAGGACAGCCTGCCCAGACAGACAGATACCGGCCAAGGAGCCTCCCTGCACTTCTTGCCTCTCAAGCAGATGGTTTGTACTCTACATTCAAGCCCCACATGCTCAGCGAGGTTTGCTCACAAAGGGGACAGGGCCTGATTAAACTTTCATGACAAATAATCTCTGGTTGATTCATTGTTTTTTATCTCGTGATGGCTGCAAGAAAGCGAAGCAAAAATGAGTCTTTGGTGAAAAGGAACAGCTCTGTTCTGGAAAAGCCAGACGGGCTTTTAGGCAGATGAGGCTCTCCCAAAGGATGTGTGAGTAGTTATCTGTGTTACGGGCTTGTGAGTGCCATTTCCACACTGAACTATGAAGGAAAGAAAGCAGAAATCCACACACGCACACACATCAGCATGGGTATAACATCAGCCCTCAGTAGTGCACAGCAAGAATTCAGTGCCATGGTACCACATGTGTACAACATCAGAGAACTGCTCTGCTTTAAAACCCAAACCACCACACTTGATCAAAGTCATCTGTCAGCTCTGCCCAAGAGCCCAAAGCAGAACCCAGAGCCTCTTTGCTTCCCACACTGCTTCTCCTCAGCTGACTCATTCAAGAGCTGGGCTGGCTTCTGAAAGAGCATCTCTCAGACCAGACCTGCTCATACAGAGCCACCAGCCCCTCCAGAGCATCCCCATGGTCTCAGCTGCAGCATAGCCCAAACCAAGCAGCCAGGTAACAGGTTCTACCTAAACAAATGGTGCTGGTGTAGCCTGCATTAGCTGTAGAAAGGGTAATAAATGAGTAAATGGGTTAATTATATCCACCAAGAATTTAATTAGGACCATCTCTGTTCACTCTGCTCCAGCCAGAATCTCAATTATAAATCTTTATTTTCAAGGTTTTACAGCTTGGACATAAAAATTTGCTCTGGGCTTAAACATGACACACACAAGGGCTCCTGCTCAGGGACTGCTCCAGTTTTTGTAACCGATCTGTCTCACAAAGGTCAGGTTGGGGGACCAGATGGCTCGAGGGGAAGGTAATGAAGACGCAGGGCTTCTCTGAAAGAAGTGACTGGCTCCAATTGCAGGCAGCTTAACAGAGCCGAGGCATTATTAAAAGCGGCTGGGTGAAACCATGCTCTGCTCTCACCAGTCCCTGACAGGCAGGAGCCCTCATTGCAACATCAGACTGGGGCTCCAGCTAATTGGCATCCTCAATTCCCATCAGCAGAGACTACGGACTAGGGAGAGGGGTCCCCAGAGCTCCCCCCCCAGGGCAGGGCCAGGCAGGGGAGGCTCCCACACCTGCATCCTGCACTGGGAATGTGCTCCAGGGCTCTCAGGTGTGCACTGCCTGCTTCCCCCACCACCAGCAACACCACCCAGCTCTCCTCCTCCTTCTCCAAGCCCCGCTCCCAAGGGGAGGAGGCAAGCTGGCTGACCTGGAGTAGCTGGAAAAACACAAGGCAAATTAGGAAGTATGTCCCTCTTGAAATTGTTATGCTTTTTGAGGGTAATTTAGGACCTGCCTTCTGCTTTCTGGAGTTGACAGTATTGAAATCCAGTACTTCTGTCTCCTTAAATGCACTCTGAAATATTCTGATCATTTTAATGTCAATAGTATTACAGGAAAAAAAACCAACCCACACAGAAAACATGTTTACCAGCAGCAGAAGCATCTACAGTCTCAGGTCACATCCCCATTCAGTCGGAGGTATGCTAGTTTTTATTCCCTCATTCACTTAATTAGTTGATTTGCTTTTTCCTGTCCTTACATCAAGCCCCTAGTGAAAACAGCAACTGCCAAATGGGACCAGGTCTCAACCCCTCTCCTCACCCTACTAGTGGAGACTGTCACCAGACAGTCTCCCTGCATCATAACAGGTCTATAACCTCAGCATATATATATACATATATATGTGTGTGTGTATCTTTAGGAGCACTGCAGATGCCTGTTCATTCTGTACAAGCTTTGGCCACCCTGGCATATCTGTTTTGCAGAGATTTTTTCCAGTCACCCTCCCAACAGCATTCTTCTGCACACTCTACGTGTCCTAAATACATACTCACTTGGTAAACGGGAACAAATCTATTGGGTAAGTCAGACTCTGGTACTGCTGAATACATATTTAACCAGCAGATCACAACAGTTTATTGTCTGCTTGGTGCACCATAGAATTTAACCCTTAAGACATGCATCAGGCAGCCAAGTTACTGCTCATAAGGCAATGATAGATCATATGAATTACCAGTAATAAAGAAAGAGATATATGGGATGGATTAATCAAATCATCAATTTCTGAAATCTCTATGGCAGTCTATAAATCAAATCCGGCTTTATGTTTCTGGCCCTTGTTCAATGTGTAATGTGAAGTGGAGATGACCTACACACATTTTTCGGTGGCCAGTTGGAAAACGGCGGTTAAATAATCAAAGCAAGCAAATACCTTTCTAGAAAGATCCTGTTCATGTATTTAAGCTGAAACACTGAACGTGTATGCACTTTTTGGAGGGTAAAAAGTATGCTCCCACACCGAGAGTTAAATGAAACCCAGAGAAGATGCTACCAGACCAGGCTATAGATGGCACAGCTTGGATCAGCTTTAACTTCATGAGGCAGAGCCAGCTCTTTCCTAAGCACAGATGACTCCCCTAACCAGGCCTAACACCCATCCCGACTCCTTTATGTGTTTCCCCCATTTTGCCATTTTGTGTACAAAGCCACAGGAAACCCTAGAACAGAACATCCTTGTTCTAAGCCCCATCACTACAGAGGTTCAGCTGGGTCTCAAAGAGGTCACACTCCATCCAGGCAGAGCCAAATGAAACCACAACCAAGAGAAGCAGAAAGCATCTTGTGCCCTATCCTTATTTCCATTGACAACTATCACTTGGAATCATCCCTTTACACCTAAACCATCACCCAGCACAGACTGACCACAGTTTTTAGCCCACTTGGAGGCACAAATTCCCCACCCCTGCACCTATTAACCTTCTTCCAGTTTCACTTGCAGGGAGGAAGCCTCTGATAGGACTTTCTCCATCCCTAACCATCACAGGAGCCCTGCCTAACATCAGCTCTTGCCTCAGGCCTTTGCTGCCCCAGTCAAAACTGGATTCACCAGCTTGCTATCAGATCTTTGAGCACCTCAGATGTTTTGGTGTGAGGTCTGAACAAAACGAGTGACAATGTGCTCAAAGTGAGCTGCTCCACAGCCCAAACATCACTATATATTTACCAGAGGGAGCAGCAGGCTTTAGGAGTTTGATTTCTTTTTGACCATCCACACAAGAGACATGAAACGAGGGGGTTCAATACCAGGAATAAACACCCATAAATAAACCTATTTAAACCCACCAAAGCCAGGACACTTGTAATGAAATCTCCCACTCCTTTCCAACACCAGCACAGCCATGCTGCTGATCTTGTTTACATCCACACAGGACCACAGAGCATCCTCCCTTACACTGAACCACACTGTGTTAGACTCTGATTAGCAAAGTCCTTCCTTGACTGAGAGAATACATATGTGGATTATTCTTTTTCCTCTCCTTCTTCTTTCCTTAAGGAAAGTGAAGGCACTCATTGAAAAAAAGCTCATCTGCTTAAAAACTCTTAATCTTAAGTGGGAAAGGGATAAAAGACAGGAAATGCTCTTTATCTAAAGGCAGGCAGAGGGGCTGGAGCAGGGAATGTGAAGGCTGCATGTCTGGCAGCGGATGCCCTCTGTTGGCACCTCTTAGGAATATGATACACAATGTAATACATAAGCTGGTAGCTCAAATCTGTGCATTTCACCCACTGTTTGTCCTGCACTGTGTAGAACAGCCCTTAATGCTGGGTATCATCTATGAGCACACAGTAAACTGCAGCTCCTGCCCCACTTAACCCACTTGCACAGGCACAAGCAATGCCCCTGCATGCCAAAGAGGATGTTTGCACACTCTGTGCAGTGCAATGCAAACAGCACAGAGCAGGGAGATGCAGTGTTCCTACCTTGCTCCTGCTCTGGTTGAGAGCTGTAGGTGGATGCTGGTGGCTGTTACCAGGGTACATGTGGTCCTCGGTGGGTGCGGGGGCTCTGTGGTGCTGGAGCAGGAGCTCTCTGCAGGGATCAGCACTGGCAACAGCTCCAGGAAGAGCATCCGAGTTGCAGACAAGCACAAGGGGAGAGGAAAGCAGTGATGAACAAGCAGAGTCTTGCAGCAAGCAAACACTGACTTCGCAGACAATGAGTTTTTCCTCTAACCCCCTTCAAGCACACACATAAAAACCCCAAGCATACAGCAATCACCTTCCACAGCTCTAGCTACTGCCAAACAGGCCAATAGGTTGGGAAACTGCTCTCCTGTGATAGAGCTTTGTCCTGCCCCATGCACCCCAGAAAGCAAGGTGAGATGGTGCCTTCTGGTAGACCTCATGGCCTAAGGAGGACCAGCACAGCAGAAGGGTCATGATCAGACAGATTGTTCACAAGGAGGGCTCACAGCACTAGGATAAACCTCCTTAATGCATCTGGAGGTCACCATGATACATGTTGAAGGGCACATCCCTCCACAGAGAAGTGCTGGACATGAGGAGGTGGTTTGGAGGGCTCAGTTCCAGTGTGCAGCATTGATCTACAAGGAAGAGCCTACCTGGAGCCCCCTGCCCTGACTCAGCCCTACTCATGGCTGCACTGCTGCTGACTTTGCCTTGTTTCTGCCTTTCTGCCCAACCCAGCCTTCTAAGGTGCTCTGGTCAACGATCAGCAACGCAAGTGGTATTTCTGAACTTAACATCGAGATGCTCCAAGGGCTGCTGTTCCCTCAGGGCCCAAAGCTGAGGAGCTGCTGTAACCCCCATCCCGTCCTACCTTAGCAGGGCTGTGGGGCCAACTGCTGGCAGCTCACAGCATCAGGGAGGCTTGTAGAGATAAAGCAAGTCCAACATCATCCATCCAGGAGGCCAGTTGGTGGGCAAGACACAGGAGAAGCAGCACAGCCATGAAAGACCTGGGGACAGCCCTGTACACAGCCCAAAAGAAGGTGAAATACTGAGTCTGGGCTTAAATACAGCATGCGGTAGCTGGGGCAGGTGGGGCTGCTTAGAGCTCATTGCAGCCTGTTAGTGCTCCCAGCCTGACCCCAGGTTGAGGGCACACACATGCATCTCATTGCCAAATGATGTCCATAATTCAGTCTCTAGTGAAGAAGGAGCTCAATTATCCCTAAGGACCCATCATTCTCATATCAAGGCACGGACAGGCTTTGGAATTACCTGCTGTGGCTTTGCCTAGGGCAGGGGCACTGGGTCGCACTGTCCTCTGAATGTGCAGGTCCCACCAGCACAAGTGGTGCTATGTTTGACATTCACCCTTATGGCAGGGGGAGGGTTCTTCAGCTGTAGGTGCTGAATATCCCCCTCTTTCCAGAAGAAAGAGACCCTTCAGGCTGGGAGTAGCGATGATGTCTCCGTCTATACCCCGTCTCTACTGGGCTTTGCCTCAGAAGCTGCTAAAAGCAAGATGCACAAGGAGGGGCCCGTGTATAAAATCACCTTTCATGGCAGCTCAAAGTTGTGATGCCACTGTTTACCCCATCCTCAAAAGTCACCCCAATAAAGAACATGCACAAGAAGTTTTGGGAATGACTTGTGGCTATTTTGTTGCCGAAGAAAGCAAAAGCAAACTCTTAAACAAAGGAGGTCATAGAGAATAAATGGTGATTATTCCACTTACAGTCTCCTCTGTACTTCTCTCTGAGAAGACTTTTTAACAGACATTATATATAGCAAAAGTGGATTTACCCTTGGAGGGGATCTAAGTACCTTCTTCCTAAAATGAGTTGTAATCTTGTTTTAATGGTAAATAAAAAACAAGGCACAGGCGTGTTTTGTCTGGATGTAGAGGGGGGAGCCTTGTAAATCCTATTTTGGTATATCAGGGATAATCTAAATTGCTAGTATTAAGAAACATGAATAATCTTAAGTAAACCCTGTGAATCCAGTGCAAATATTTAAGTCACTTATTCAGAAGAAAACATAGCAAGATCCACCTGAAGAAAAAAAGCACAGCAAAGAACACAAAAACTCTTCCATCTGAATAAAATCACACTACTCTGCCCTGTGACACGAATTTTGCCGGTCTCTCAACTGCAAGGAAACATTTCTAACCAATTTGGTGTTTACTGTAGAAGCTCTCAATGTTGTGAATTAGAAAAGCATTCTGATACCTGCTTAAATGAGATGAAAAGGGGAAATTGAATGTCGCAGGGGTATTTTATGGCTTCGTCTCATCTGGGAGGATATGGCTGTGCAGAAACCATGCTGCAGTTGCCCCTGCTTGGGCTTTGCTTTGCTAAGTTGTCCCACTTGAATACTGAGGACCTGGAGCAGAGGATGAGCAAACACATGCCTTTTAGCTCAGTTCAGAGTTTTCAGCCCCCACCCCATCCCGTTGCTTTGTGGAAAGGGGAACACAACGTTCAAAGACGTTCGATATAAAATTAACTGCTGTCAGCCCTTCACTGGTGGTGGGGGAAGGACCTGCTAATGTCTTCAGCTCATGAATATGTAATCTGCTCAATGCCTTGTGCAATACACTTCTAATTGCCTTTGTTCTTGCACTGGGAAATTCTTGGAGCATCTCAAGAGTTCTTCTTTTGTTCAGGCAATTCTCTGAGTCATTCTTGTAGTTTCATCAGGGTTTAATAGTAACCAAAACCCTGCTACTAATAAGTCGAAACAACCTTTACTTTTATTTATCTCAAAGTCTTGCAGCTCTCAAAATAGGCTTCTTAATTTAATTAATTCTTCAAGAGTGCCTTTAAACTTGAGCAGTCATTACAGAAGTTATTGTCTTCTTTTTCCTTAACTATATTTAGTGAGGTGCCTCTTGACAGATAACTAATTCCCCAATTAATACAAATACTCTATACTTCATCTACTGCCAGAGTGGTACCCGACTGCAGCGTCATCTGACCTTGCCACGTTTTACATAAAGCATCTCACCACTCATGTAGCAAATGCACAGGAAGTTATCTTGTGAATGTCTCTATGCAGACACACAGTCCTTGCGACTGCACATCTCCAGAGAAGCTTGTCATTTCAAACATTTAAGGGATCAGCCAAGCTTTACAGTGACAAGAGGAAACATGAGTTGAACGGGAGTAACTAACGTCTTCCAGAGACTGTTTCCCAGCCCTCCGTTTGGCTTTGTTTGAAGTCTTCAGTGTGTTTAGAGGCAGAATTGCTCTCAGTAAGAATAACAGATCACTTCCTTGGGCTGATTTAAAGTAGACCTTTCTTCCTACACTGAAAAATAATTATAATAAAGAAGCCTGATTTGAATCATATTCCTTATGGATCTGATAACACATTCCTGCATTCCTTTTTTCCCCTGCATTTTATGAAAGGTTTAATTCTTTGCAGTAAAATTCATGCCTGTGCTAAAACACTGCCCTATGCACTTTTTCCTCCCCGTCTCTTTGCTGAAACACTCTTGTTAGCTGTTGTGCACTGACCAAATGGTTTCTGGCTTTCCAATCTGTCGCTGGCACTACATTTACAGCTTGCAATTAAGGGCTTTGATTAAATATTTTCCAGAAAGCTGCATGTTCCAATAGCCAATCCTTATATATTTCCCCAAAAAAGATAAGAGTATTGAAAAGTAAACCAAGATTGAAGTTATAAAACTGGCCTTTAGAATCTGGATAAACAGACAGAGTGGTTTATAGCCACGGATGTTATCTCTTTTGATACTGAGGCTTGCCCTTGGGTGATAGAAAGCAGAATCTTTCCTGGATTTCTTTAAAATGAGACTGAGAGTGTTTCTTGGTAAAGCACATATAAAACATGGGCTGGTATTCACTGCAGGCATGCTGGATATTTTTAAAATGACATGGTTTTGATGACTTAGCTTATGTTAGGGTAGTACACTGTACATTAACTATGCTATAAGCCGGTTCTTCATCAGTATGGATATTATCCCCTTATTATATATACTCTACATTACTTAATGTAGAAGTTCCGTGTTCTTCTCTGTTTCTCTAAGTCTTGCCAGAGGTTTCTTCTGGTCTCCACCATACTCCAGAAGTCAAGGTGTGCCACAGGCTCACTAACCTAGTGGCATGAGACATGAAGGCCCCCTCAAGCCATAAATCCTTTCCATTCTTCATTTCATGCTGTTGTAGAGCTGATTACAAACACCCATGGTGGGTTCTGTGGTGGAGCGCCAGCAGCTGCGATCAAGACTTAAACATGGTGCAATATGGAGGCGGGCAATTGCCACCAGGAGTCCTGAGAAGCTCTGCCCATGGCAGTGGGCTGGAATCAGATGATCCTAAGGTCCTTTCCAACCCAAACGATTCCATGATTCGATGATAAAAGGAGGCTGACATCCCCAGCACAACCACGGATGGGAGGGAAGGAGAGCAATGAGTTGCCCTGTAGCCTCCTTCTCTGCTGTAGCTTGAGTAGAGCAGATGTCAACCAAGCAGGGCTCCCTCCCTGTGCCTTCACAGAGGCACCAGGGCTTGGCAGGCATCAGAGGACACAGACAACAGGAGGCTGAGTGTCTGCACACCATTTCACACTCACTTGACATGAATAATTTCCTGCTGCCTGGCTCTTGGAAGCAGCACTGGGCTGCCTGGCACTGGTCCTGCTGGTGGGCCAAGGAGAAGGGGAAGGCTGAGCTCTCTCTCTGCTCCTCTCCTGGGCGTCAGCTCTCAGGAGCTCCTATTTTTCTATTAAACAGTGATGCTGCAAAGCAAACACAGCCCAGACACTCATCAGAGAGGATCCAGGATGGATAAGGCCTATGCTGAGTGCTTGCAGCTGAATGCTTTTCTGTTTGGACTTTGAGGGTCCACCTGGGACGGTCCAACATGACTTTTCCCTGCTGTCTGCTGCTCTCTGGTGGAAATGCTGCTTTTGGCCTTGCTGCCAGACTGTGGAATGCCTTCTTTTATGCCTCTTCACTTCCTGACATAGAAAACCAGGGAGATGTGGTAGTAGAGTGATGCTGGAGGATCTCTTTCCTTTAGAATAGAAATAAGAATGCAAACCCCAGAAGATGAATCAAGGGCAAAGATTCTGCCCAATCCATCTCCATCCAGTGCTGCTGGGCAGTGGGGATGCTGGCAAAGATGAGGACTCAGTTATCCCACCCCACAGACTGCCACTGTGTCACCTCCTTGGTGATCATGGCTCTGACACTCCCCCTTCTCCTATCAGTCCTGCATAGGCAGCAGCAGCCATTCAATGCAAGCAAACCTATCAAATTAAACATTAGGCTTGCTGTTATCCTGTTGTAGTGCAGCAGCAGATGCTGGGGGCCACGCAGGGTGGTTGCCAGTGATGCAGAGCCTGGTATATCCTAAGCTTTATTTACACCACTCCCCAAACCACAGATAAGTCAATCTCTCTCTTCTTCCAGGTCTCCTCCAATCTGCCCTTCTCAGGTGCTGCCTTTGGCTAAAGCTTCCAGTCCAGTCCAAGACCCAGACATAAACTAAATTGCTATGAATTCCCTCCACAACTGGCTCTACAGGCAAGCCTTGCACTACCCAAATTGATGTTCCACTTCCCTTCTTTTCTAGATGCATTTCTGCCTTGGGTATAATGTCTTCCAGCTCTCACCATTCCTGTTGCTTGCCTCAGTCTCTATTCCATCCTCAGACCTCTTCCTTCCCATGTGGTAACCCCTCCAGCTATGGAGCTCCTCCGCTTCCTGGGATCAACGTCCATCTCCTGCATTGTTTCCCTTCTTATACAACCTGGGATGATGTTTGCTGTTTTTATAGTAGTTTAATATCACTGACTTAGGTTCACTTAGAAATCTTTCTGCCCAGTTTACCTCCACAGTCCATCATCCCCACGCATATTACTATCTGGTTTGTCACAGAGATGTTCGAAGAAGGGTATCCTGGACAAATCCATGGTCATTGAGTCTCTTCTCCTTGGCACCTGCCAGATACCTGTAAATAGCATATCCATATCTCCCTATCAAGATTTTTCATGGACTGAAGTTAAACCAGTATTCCCTACTTCTGCCCATGTTTCTAATGCCTTTAAAAAGTTAGGCATTCTTTGACCCTTTCCAATCTTCTGGTGCTTCCAGCGATAACCACTAATGACTCTAAGGCTGCCACAACCAGTTCTTCAAGTATCCATGCCTTAAATTCACTAGGTATGGAATAATCTTCCCAGGAGGTTTTTCCCTCCTTGCCTCTGTCAGTCAGCAGCCGGCTTATCACCAGGAGCAGAAGGGATTATATCCCTTGCAAGAATTTTATCCCTTTATCTGTGGATGTCCACTATCTATCTATCACTCTGTGTATCCTCCAGAGCTGTTGCTCTCTGTGGTTGTTTTGTAGGACCAAGTTCCACAAGTCAGACCCTTTCTCCAGCCCAGATTTCAGTGTAGTCAGAGCCAGAATCTTCCTGAAGTGAAGGGGTGGTATCGGTCACAAGGAGCAACAAGAGAAATTTCAACTAGATATGAGTTCAAACTTTCACAACAAGAGTGGTTGAACAGAGATATTGTATGAATCTCCAACCCTGGAAGTGTTCATGGATCCATTGGACCAGCCCTGAGCAACCTGACCCAAATTAAAGCCTTAGTGCAGGTAGGAGTGAGTCTGTAGCCAGAGCCTTTCCACGACTCTGGTGGTGTGTCTATAAACCGACTGGTTTTACCCTTGTCTGACACTCTTTTTGCCTTAAAAAATAGGTTGTCATAAAGGCTTCATCTGCAGGAACTGAAAAAAAGGACAAAAGAAGGGAGAGGATCAGGGTAGGCTTGAGCAGAAAATTACTTCTCCCATCTCTAAACCTGGTTTAAATGTAAATGTCGCCCCATTCTGAACCGGAGTTCGCTGACAAGCTTGTCCTCTCCAGAGCAATCGGGTGTGGGATTTCTGGGGTTGTGTGAGGGACCAAGATTCAAATCCCTGCTCTTGAGGGACCAGGCAGAGACTTGGCCTTGGCAGCATCCATGTCATCAGGTTTGAGCATCAGCCCTGGGTAATCTGCTGCATTTCTGAGGTCTCTTTCCTCTTGTAAGATGGTTTAACCATATTTCCCTCCTGGCCAGGCTTAACCGTCTTATCAGGGTGAGATGTTCTTCAGGAAGGTTGATAAAGAAGAAAAAGGAGAGGGAGAGAGAAAGGGAAAGAGAAAAGAGAAACCCGGGTTACTGAGAGCTCCAGTCCGGCTGCCGCTGCTGGAAAGGGATCTCACAATGGAGCCTGCTTTCTCCTGCAGTGAACTGCTTTCAGCTTGCTCAACAATAGGAGATCAAACCCCGAGGAAGAAGCCATTTCTAAGTATCTGAATATCCTAACGGGAAATTCTCCAATAATTGCTCATCTACTTTAATCTGCAATTAGATATCAGCATTCCAGACCGGAGCATTTTCCAGGTACAAATAGGAAATAGCACAAGGTCTTGCCATCTAGTTCTGCTGTTCCCCTCCACATCTTCTGTTTTCCCCTTTATCAGCATGATCAGGGACCTGATGAAGAACACAAGGGAGAGAAATGCCCAGGAAAGGCTGTGAAGGGAGATAATAAGAGGATTCTTACACTCCAGCACTACTTGTCTGGCCTCTTGTTGACAGAGCCTCCAAGATGCTCAAAGATAGCCTAGCTGCAAGTTACATTACCTGGAGATTTATTTCAGTGCCACAGACAAGTGAGGGGGGTAAGAGCAGAGAGAGGGGGACCTGAAAACGTTGCTGTGGGCAGAGTGATTATAACCAGAATTCCTTTTTAATGCAAAAATCTTTAGCCCGACAAAGGATCCATCTCTCGGAGAGGTTTTTCACCATCCAGTCCCCCACCCCTTTGCATTGGAGCATTGCAAAATGTACTTGGAAGAGCAGCAAGTTCGTTTTAACCGATAGCATTCAGCGCTTTTTACTGTGCTATTCATCCATATGACAAAGCTGAGAGGGGAGCCCATACTTCTTCCTGACTTTTTATTGCTTTTCAGCCCAGTGGGAACCAGCCAACATGAAAAAAAAAAGTGGTTTAACTGCAAAATATGTTTAAACTCTTTTTTTTTCTCTTTTTTTTTTTTTTTTTTTTTTTTTTGGCACGTCAGGAGAAAGGAGGAGCTGGAGGTGAAGAGCAGAGGTAAAACAGCCACAAAATCAAACCAAACCCCTGCCAACATGCTAATGCGTATGAACCTCATCCTACATATAAAGGGCTGGGTTTGAAGGTGGTGATGGGGACAGCCTTCAAAAGCTGGGACCACTATGATATGTGATGAGAGATAAGACAGGGTCATTTGAAGCTGCAAGGAGAGACCATGAGCTCCAACTAGGACTGGGGAGGATTCCTGGCTGAAAGCTGATGGATCAAAGCTCACCCTGGTAAATGGCTCTGTTGGGGTTCTCCATGGAGAGACTGGGGTTTCCATCTGGAGGTACTGAACAGGCTGTGCCCATCCAGCAGGCTTGGACCTGTTCAATGGGACTCTTCTTATCAAGTCCAAGCAGTGATTTATTTTTAAGCTATATTTAGACTTTCAATTTCCCTAGATTAAAAAAGCACACACTGCTTAGCAGAGCTATTGCTCATGTGTACCACACCAGAAGGGAAAAGTTTAAGGAATGAAAGGAAAACAGTATTTATGTGATCCCAGGTACTTCCTTTTACTTATCTATTTGAAACTAAACCACACATTGACCCAAACCACAAGGTTTTAATTAAGTCTTTGAAAAAATCTTTGCATTTTATCAAATAACCAAAAAACCAAACCGCTCTGGTTTACGAATAGAGTTGTGTGAAGAACATGGAGGTTGTCAGCTTGTTCCTGCTCAGAACAACATCAAAAGTTGTTCATGGCTGGAAAGCCCTTTCTCGGTGCTGCTCTGCCCCTGCCTGCCACCACCTTCAAAAACCCAGCTTTAATGGTGACCACCAAGCCCTGAAACCCGTCCCTGGCAGGGATCAACAAAGGCTTTCACAACACGCGCCTGCTCCCAGGTCCAAGCAACACAACTCCCTCCCAGCTCCGGCTCTGCCAGGGAGTCTTTTAAGAGTTTCTTTTCCTCATAACCTCTCCTGATAAAGCGATTCCCTCCAGCTGAGCCCAGGCTGGCTTCAATCTCCCTTGTGCAAGGCAAACATATTAACTCCTTCCCCACCAAGAAGCAGGACACGGGCTCTGGTGTGTGGGTCAGGGTTTGATAACACGCATGTAGTCAGTGTGTATTTGCTTAGGTGGATTCATGACACTTTGTACTGAAAAACAGCAAAAGATGATGCTTATGCCACCTCCAGCTCCTGTAATGTGCAAGTTATTATAATATAGAGCAGGCTAAAGATGATGAAAGAAAGGGTAGAAATAACTACAAGTGCAGATGCAGGGAGTAGAAACAAAACACCTAGAAAGCAAATAGCTTGTTTAAAATACAGCAAAGGCATCATCTGAAAACACAGCTCAACAGTTAGCCACACCTAGATAGGATACAAAATCTGGCATCCTGCAAGGCAATAGGCTTAGACTCTCACCCACGCTGGGCAGTGAAATAGTGTGGCTATGCCTCAGTGTCACAAAGGCTTTCTATTTGCTAACATGGGGAGTGTAAGCAAGATGTTAGGACACTTTGGTCCTCAGCAAGGGTTAGCCATCTTCCTCATCTTCCACAGCCCCTGCTGAAGCGTCTCCTGCTCCAGCTGCACTGATGCCCAAGACGGATGGTTTGAAACTAGCTCAGGTCAACCTACACCGATATTAGTCCTCTCCATGCACTGCAGTAGGGACCAAGCTGGACTAATGGCACTGGGTGGGCTTCTCCATGGTCACTCTCCTGTTGTTATCTGGTCGCTCTTGGCTCTGGAGGCGGAATATCAGGCAGGCAACAACTGCTGAGTGTCTGCTCCATGAAGATGCTGGGATGTAAGGTAGGAAAAGAAGGTCTATCAGCAACGCACAGGTACCTCCTTCACTGGGACGGCAAGAGTGTGCTGTTTTCTGAGTCAGTAGCGAAGAAATGCCCACCCAGTTTGAAGCAAGACTTCTCTATGCTGGTCATATAAACTGCTGCGAAGCAGAGAACAAGGATGAATGTCTTTGGCTCAGAACAGGGGCTGGGCTGGAAGAGAGGGTCTTGTCCAGCCCCGTGCTCTATGAACCAGCTCTAATGGGAAGTCTCACTTGCTGAGTTCCTTCTTTTTTTGGCAGAAGTCCACATTATCATTCCCTGGAGCTGCCTGCCGAAGTGCTGCAGGATTTAATGTGAATGCACTTGATGTGGGTTTATAGAAAATTAACTGAGTTTATTGAAAGCTCATTCTAAATCCCATAGAGAGCAGCAGCAGGGGGTGATTTTCTAACAGTCCCAAGGAGAATTACAGACTCTTCCTGAAAGCTCTTGCTCCCGAGAGCCACCATCCTGCAGCCTCATCCCCATAAGAACTTTCCTCCCCTTTAAGACACCTCAAAACAAGAGGTCATTTCCCAAAACCTGTTTCAGTTCAGCTCCAGCAATGAGACATTTTTTAGCTTCTTTAGACATGTGCATGTGAAGCATGAGGAGAGCAGAGATGCTCTTTGCATGTCACTCACAGGCTCCTATAGTCGGTTGATACTTTGAGACTTACACAGGGTTTTCATTCTGAATCAGGAGAACAGAAAATTCATGCTGGGAAATTTCAGCCAGAAATTAATTTCCTCATTCAAAATAATGGAGTTGACTGGAGTGTCCTTGAGCTGTCCCCTGTGACACGCAGGAGGCCTTCAAATGCCCTCATTATGGATGACCCACCTTGTGAGGTTGTCTCTGGAGCCTCTGAAGGTGACTCCTGAAGGAATTAGGCACTTTTCATCAGAGGATTACCCATGGTTCGGCAAAAGGTTTGCAAAATTCCATCAGCATCTTCATTTTCCAGTGATTCTCAGATTTCCTCCTCAAAGCCTCCAACCACTTTGTGATTCCAGACTGCAAGGTGCATGTACTGCCCTTCCATTCCTGACCCCACCATGAGTAGGGTTTGGCTGGGAGCAGCCGCCTTCCTACAATTCAGTTTCTTTTCCTTGTCAGTCTTTGGCAAGACAAGATACAGGACAACTGATGCCCAGTGCGAAGTGTTAAGAAATCCTGTGTGGTGAAGTGAAGCGCAAGACAACAAAGGTGGAAAAACATTTGGAAACAGCCTTGACATTGAATAATTGAAGGGTTTGTTTTGGGGAAAGGCAGGTTCTTTCTGAAAGACAACTTTTAAATGGCATTGTGTCCCTTGGACAGGAGGCTTAGAACTCAGCCAAGGCCTGCAGCTGAGAGGGAACTATTGATTTGTCTATTTAAATGGTCATCAAACAGCCTTTGCTTCCTGTTAAACCACCACTGTGGCAGCCTGACTGTGGTCAGTGCCACATGGACAGCACTGCTTGGATTACTATACAAGAATTACAGGTATTACCCTTCTGAGGAGGGAAAGGCTACTCTGCTTTGAGGTGATGCTGAGTGACTGAGCCTTTTGTGACAGCCAGAAGCATTGCCTTCTGCCCAGCCCTGCTACAAAGCTGGCCATAGTACAAGCAGGATCACCCTGTCAGTGGGCAAAATAAAACACCAACCCTCCCTTTAACAACAGTAAATGAAGAGTAAATTGTTCAGAGATGATCTATTTTGGCTTGAAAACCTGCTCAGAAACTTTCCTCCTAATGCCTTTTCCCCAATGCAGGCAGTGCTCTTCCAGCCTGCTTTCTAATGACCAGCATTAGTTTGCATTAGATGGATTTGCGATGATTTCTTTCTGCCTGGCTGCTAAGCCTGCGAGCAATTCAAATGCATTGGGCTCCCTGTGCCCCATCTGGCAGTAGCAGCTCCCCTGTTTCTCTTTGCCGCTTTCTCGGCTGTTCTCCCTCTCTCACATCCTACCGTGGTTCTATCTATCTCAATATTGCAGCTCCACAGGTCTCCATAGCCCGTGTTCACTGCATCCCAGCCCCACGCATTGAAAACAACTTGCTCTTGGATGCATGTTGGGAACTAGTGGGAGAGGGTTGGGAGGAAGGAGATGGGTGTTAAAGTGCTGCTTTGTGGCAGTGATGTGGTTTCCCGCTGATGTGTGCCATGGAAGCCATGGAAGTGGTACCCACAGAATCATCCCAAGAGAGCTGGCAATAAAGGGAAAGATGTAGGTAACGAACTGGAGAGATGTCCCTGGGATGGGAGGTAAAGCCCAAACCTTGTCCGCCACCTTCACCATCCCCTTTGGCACCTCACTGATGTTATCAGCCGTATTAAGACAGAAGTAAAGGAAAGCTGGGGGGTTTGGGAACATTCTGATTCTATGGTAGGCTGCTGTCCAGCCATTCTGCTGGCCAGCATGGGGTTGCAATATCCTGTGGGATGGAGGGAAAAGCCTTGTCTTTAGCTTCCTAGAAAGATCAAAAACATGAGAAATAAGGTGAATGGGAGCCTCTTTCCTCTCTCTCTGCCCTCAGCTCCTGCCTGGGGGAGAAGCTACTGGGGAGAAGGAGGAGATACCCTTTTGGTATGCCAAAACCAGAGAGAAACAAAGCAGTTCATCACATTTACCAAGGGTCTAACACACATGTTGCAACTCTAACTTAGAAACAGCCTGCTTTATTCTGGACACATTCATACAAAAGCCAGCATCAGGGTCCATCCTGCCCATCCACCAAGTATCCTGTCACCACAAGGATCTCAAAACTCATCAGACAATGCATATTTCAAATCACCCTATCTTTTTCTGGCAGTAGAGACAAGGCCGGAGGGTTTATGAGAGAAATGGCATCAGTTTTGTGTCCTTCTTAGTGCTTCTTTTGGAGCATTTGGTTTCTGCACCCTTGAGGTGAATCTTGGTTGCTGTCAGATACATATGACAGCTGAGGACAGTGTGGATGGCTCTAAAGAACTGTTGCATCAGAGTAATTCTTCTTTCTTCCTATTCCCCCTCCTCATCCTCAGCACTGGGCTAATGACACCTCCAGGTACTGAGCAACAGAGGAGTGAGCCTGTTGTTTTTACACTGAAAATGAATGAGAAGTGCCTGCTGGGTCACATAAACCTGTCAGAAGAACAGCCGGGGCTTCCTGTGAGAGGAATAATAGTTAAGAAACCTGAAATTCTGAGAAAAGGGGATTATGGATCATCAGTAATATTTATAGAGCGAGACCCTATTCCCTGTATTTCCACTTGGGTCTTTATCCTGCAATTCTTTCCCAGAGCAGAGCCCTCAGTGTATCTCTACGGCAGGTAAACAAGCCAAGCCTGGAGTGTGGGTCTGATAGAGCTTATGGACGTGTTCAGATGAGGGGGGTGACAGCAGACAGGGTGTCCCCCCTCTGTGCAGTGAAGCTGCCAGCTCAGGGCTTAGCAACGCATCCTACAACAGATCATGTTGGGGTCTGAAGCCAGCAGAACATCTGGGCAGCTGTGCTCAAGCAGCGCAGGCCTAAATGATGTTTAAGCTTTATATTAGGGAGTTATTAGACCTCAAGTGGTGCATAGACCTACTGGGGCTGTTGCATATGGGGATTAAAGGCTGGCTGAGCACTTGCAGCCCAAAGTAAAGGCCTCCCCATTAGGATGCTCATCAGCATCTCTCCATGGATATCTGGTTGCTTTTGGCTCTGGAGGCTGAATATCAGGCCGGCAACAACTGCTGAATGCCTGCTGCTCCATAAAGATGCTGAGACGTAGCATAGGAAAGGAAGGTCTATCAGCACCACGCAGATCCTTGCAGAGATAGGGATGTGTAACCGCCAAGGGAGAGCAGCAAGTCCCTTGGTGAAAAGAGGCCATGATGTGGGGAGGGAATACACAAAAAGGGGTGAAAAGCAAATAGGAGCTTGTGCTGGGAGAGTGAAAAGTGAAAATGTAGGAGCAGCTCCAATGAAGGCAGGTTAATGAGAGCACCGTTCCCTGGGCCTCACCGGGGTAAGGGAGAGCAGGGCTGGGCTGGGCAGCAGACTCTGAATACTGTTCTGTAATTAGCTGGCAAATAGGATATGATATTTAGTGTAATTGCTTGGAAGAATGTCTCGCAGCCCCGCTCCGTGCATCACGCGCTGCGTGCTGCATCCCAGCTGCCACAGCAACTTTGCTTCCCTTTTGTTTCCCCTTGCCTGTCATTCCTAATCACATTGCTCCCAAATTTGATTGCATCATCTCTGAGCTATAGTTGCTAGGGTAACATCACAAAGTCATTATATGCATGAGGCAGATACATTACCCCCTCGGAGGACCAGTTGTTTGACCATCCCTTTGTGACCCCCAACTCAGATTCCTTTGTCTGTCCCTTTTAAAGCAGCTCCCATGATGTAAAAGCTGGTGAGAGGGTTGTCACTGATTTTTGTGGGAGCAGAAGGGATATAGGGAACTGTCATTCAAAGGTTAGACAAAAAAAGGCCTTAATAAATTGAGCAACTCAATATTAGAAGTGGGGCTACCAGCAAAACTACGCTGCTTTTTAAAGCGCAGCTGGAATGATGATGAGGGTGCAAAGTAGCTATCCCAAAGTACCATTCCCTTGCAAAAACACACACAAACCCATGGGCAAGGGGGATGCACGTACATTCGTGAGCAGGGATATGAGCCTTTCAGGTTGGCTCAGCTGTGTCCTACTGTGCATTTCCAAGACTGTGATGTCTCTGCAGGACTGTGAAGCTGTAGCATCAGGGCAGGTGACACCACGCATGGCCTAACACAACTGTCTCGATAGAAGATGATGACAGTGAAGTTGAAAGAGGTTTCAATAGGTGCTATCAGAACTTGCAGCCCATGCTGGTGCAGTGTGTGTCTACTGGTTAGCAGAGCAATCCCCAGTTCCAGCTATTCCTTCTTCTTTGCTATTGATCCCTGTGCTAAGATTCATGCACATCAGTTCTGTGCTACAGCCAAAGTTTACTCTGGGTGTGTAGGGGAGCCTCTGGGCACTGAATGCCCATGGATAAGAGGTCTGCAGGGGACACAGCATCCCTGACAGAGCTGGTCTGGCTGCTCAGTAAGTCCTGCGTGGGTCAATGGCTGGCATCACCCCCTGCCCCAACATTCAAACACTTTTTCTTCCAGCACAAGTTGAAGCCTTACTCATAGATCATAGAATCACAGACTGGTTTGTGTTGGAAGGGACCTTTAAGCTCCTCCACTTCCAACCCCTGCCATGGGCAGGGACACCTTCCACTAGAGCAGCTTGCACCAAGCCGTGTCCAACCTGGCCTTGAGCACTGCCAGGGATGGGGCAGCCACAGCAAGCAGAGTCAGGCTTTAGCAAGGGTGATCCCTGTAGCAGAGCCAGCTTTTCTCCTTTCCACCCCACCATGTGCCCTGTATCTGCTGGAGCTAGGACGGGTGTGCTCCCAGCCCCCAACAGCACAAGGCTGTGAGATGAAAGATATTGCTTTTCAGGTGGAATAGCTTCCAAAATGGTACATTTGCAGTCAAAGTGCTGTTTGGAATGCATATGAACCACCGCCTGCAGCAATGAGAAACAAAGCCATTAAAGTTTAGATAGCAGTGTTTTTATTTTTAACCAAATGAGTCAGTCTCCCTTCTAGCTCTGAGGGGGGAGAAAGTTGGGAAGGGTGAGTTCAGAAAGCCTTAACCCCACCGGGATCCTGCTGCCAGGAACGATCAAGCAGTGGGCTCAGTTTAATTGTGCCTAGAAACAGTATGTAAACTGAAGATGCTGCTTTGATAGTGGCTTGGGTGGGTGGAATCTTGTTTGTTTCCCTGGATTTTAATTAAAAACAAAACAAATTCCAGGACATTTAATGCATCTCTTTTTCCTCCCCAAATCCAGGAGACCTCTTGCTGCCTCAACTTCTTCATTCCTGCCTGTTTCCCAGTCTGGAAGGTGGGTTTGGGATATGGCATGTTTTCCTTACATCTCCTCTGTTAATAACACAGGCTGAGTGATGTTCTTCACCCCGGAAACCAGCCTGATGTGTGCATTGAGGGTACACAGTATGTGTGTACGCACAAGAGTATGTTTCCTGCCCCCACCAAGGCTGCAGCCTTCTTATTATGCATGTCCAGTGCCCAGGCACCACCTGTGTTCAACAAGACACCTACTTGTTTCTGCACCATGGCATGGTCTATTCCTCTAGCAGTTTCTGTCTCTAGCCCAGCCTGTTTCCAAGGTTCTTATCCCTGTAGCATCTCTACGAGGCTGTATCCAGCTGTTAAACAGGAGCCTGTGCTCTTGCTATCATCCTGAGTTGCTCCTCCGAGAGCGCAGAATGCTCCAGCCCTTGATGCTTGAGCACATGCTTCATTTAAAGCTGAGACCCTGGTGTTGAATTAGGCAGCAAGTGCTTGGTCACTTGCAGGGGAGAAAAAACAACCCTCAAATACATGGAAAATTACAAAATTCCATTCCTTCCTCTATTTATTGTTTTTGCATTGCCACATGGAAATTTATGTAAATACAGAAATGAGAAACAGGCCCTGAAGCACTTGTGTGTTCGCCAATGTGCCACCAGTGCTCAAAACCTTGGTCATTGTTGATGCTTTAGGAGAACAGAGTGAGAGAAATGAAGCTTGGCCCCAAGAGCTGTCCAGAGACATGGCTTCATTTTTCTGTTTCCCATCACAATGCCTACTGTTCTGTTTTAATTCATATTAAAAAGATCCCAGTGAGGGCCGGCTGTTCATCCCCATCCCAGTCACGCTTGGAGAACCAGGGCTCATCGCATGTGTTTGGCTATGGAACAGACTCTTTTGCAAGCAAATTCCCTTCACCATATTTTGCATATGAAGGATGTGGGTTTGTAGGCAAGTTGTGACTCTCCTGCTGTCCTGTGGAGTGTGTCCATTTGGACCAGCTGACGGGGTTTGGGACTCTTCCATTCCCTACAAGTATAAGCTTTGAATCCACATGTGCTTCTCAAAGGATGCTGATGCTTTTCTGAAAGTAGAAGCAGTAGCAAGAGGCAGAAGGGGAACTTCCCAACCGTATATGTTATAGAATCATAGAATCATAGAATAGTTAGGGTTGGAAAGGACCTTAAGATCATCCAGTTCCAACCCCCCTGCCAAGGGCAGAGTCACCACACACTAAACCATGCCACCCAAGGCTATGTCCAACCTGGCCTTGAACACCACCAGCCATGGAGCATTCACAACTTCCCTGGGCAACCAATTCCAGTGCCTCACCACCCTTACAGTAAAGAATTTCTTCCTCATATCCAATCTAAACTTCCCCTGTTTAAGTTTGAATCTGTTGCCCTTTGTCCTCTCACTACAGTCCCTAATGAAGAGTCCCTCCCCAGCATCTCTATAGGCACCCTTCAGATATTGGAAGGCTGCTATGAGGTCTCCACGCAGCCTTCTCTTCTCCAGGCTGAACAGCCCAAACTTTCTCATCCTATCTTCATATGGGAGGTGCTCCAGTCCCCTGATCATCCTCGTAGCCCTCCTCTGCACTTGTTCTAACAGTTCCATGTCCTTTTTATGTTGAGGACACCAGAACTGCACACAATACTCCAAGTGAGGCCTCACAAGAGCAGAGTAGAGGGGCAGGATCACCTCCCTCGACCTGCTGGTCACGCTCCTTTTGATGCAGCCCAGGATACGGTTGGCCTTCTGGGCTGCAAGCGCACGCTGCCGGCTCATGTTCATTTTTCCATCGACCAACATCCCCAAGTCCTTCTCCGCAGGGCTACTCTGAATCTCTTCCCTGCCCAACCTGTAGCTGTGCCTGGGATCGCTCCGACCCAGGGGTAGGACCTTGTACTTGTCATGGTTAAACTTCATCAGGTTGGCATCAGCCCACCTCACAAGTGTGTCAAGGTCCCTCTGGATGGCATTCCTTCCCTCCAATGTATCAACCGAACCACACAGCTTGGTGTCATCGGCAAACTTGCTGAGGGCGCACTCAATCCCACTGTCCATGTCACTGACAAAGATGTTGAACAAGACTGGTCCCAACACCGATAACCATCTCCATGTGGGTTTTAAGTTATGGAGTGATGTAATGTGTTCACTTTTGGGATGGCACATCTTGGGAAATAGGAAACATCATAGTGAGCCAGGCACCATTATCTGAGATGGATGGAGCTGGACTAGACCAAAGGTTCATATCTAAATTAGGAGGTTTTGTGGCTTTTACACATATATATATATGTTTTCATGTATATAAAAATATATATATGTAAGTGGGTACGAATGTATCTATATCCACTTGGCTTTAAAAAGTGGTCCACTGGTAGAATCACACCTTCATTTCATTTTCTTTGTTTGAGATTCAGCACCCTTTTTATGGTATGGAGATGATGATGATGATGATGATTACTTATTTCTTGGCACAGCTCTGGAAGGAAAGCTGGGATCTGCAGAAGACAAGGAGAAGTCTGAGCAAAGTTTTCCGGGGAATAAAATCAATGCTGCTCTGTGAATAAAAGCTGGAAAACCCCTCCCAGCTATGCAATTTTCTTGCTTGTTATTAATTATCAGAAGTTCAAACATTTTTGGCATCAACATTACAATTTGTGCTTTGAACATTTATAATGCTTTGTATGTGCTAAATGTTACTGTTTCAAAAGATTTATGTCTTGAGTAAATTATGAGTTGGATAATTGCATTCTCTCTACCAAGATCCATCCTGCAGCTTCACTGGAGTGTGGAATCTACCTTCACTCCTTGGCCTGCACCACTTTGGTGTGCTGCGATGTGTGATTAAACATCTGCTTCCCATTTATTGCGGGAGCAGGGATACATTTCCATGGAATGGTCAGAGTTGATGCGGTAATACCACTCAAATAGGGGTCTGCTTGTAGCAAGAGTGTTGAGGCCATAGTTGAAGGAGCAGGTGGAAAAGGATTTGCTTTTCCATAGCACTTGCTATGGAACGTTCAAGGCAATTCTGTGGGGGGCTTGGCAAGAGATCCAAAAGAAGCTCCAAATCTTGTGTGCCCAACACCTGGCTCCTTGGAGCCTATTGTGCCTGGGCTGGAGGCAAAACATACCCTTGTGCTGGTTGACTGCTCTCTGGGAAGATAAGGGAATCTCCATGCTGGGGTGCAGTGCAGGATGTGAAGAAGGAAAACAGTGGTGTCTTCCCATGATATGTTAAGCAGATGCTGAAGTTAACAGGGGAATTCAGATTCCTCATGGTCTTTCTCTACAAGATACCAATCCCTGCCCATTAAAACCTGTACTTTCCAGTATAATGTAGATATACCTGCAAGCCACATGATTTGGCTTGCAAATCATAACCATGATCAAGCTGCTCGTGGTTTGATAGTCCAAATATTAGCTGTGCTCTGGTCCAAGCTTTTCTTGTATTTCAATGGAGAGCTCTGTGACACTGTGGATGGATAGCAATACAGGGTTACAAGATACCAATACATCTGCATTGTAGGTACATTCAAAGTTGCATTGTCCATTCAGAGTGGCACTGGTGGGAAATGAGCACAAGGCTCATTTGTGGTAAAGGTCTGAAATGGTTCCCTACAATAAGGAGGTATGTATGGACCATATCAAGCTCTGAGGCCAAGTAGGCTGAGTTGTTTGGTGGAAAGAGGGCCTTTAACCTTTCAAACATCTTAGTATAAACCCTCTATAGCTGGGTTGATACAGTCACTTTTCACTTGCTTTAGGCTTCTCTCAGCTCTGCAGTGGGCACTGTCTCTGACAGAGGCAAAGCAAGGAGCACTTACCAGTTTGTCTGAAGGATCCCCTGCAGTGCCTGCAAAACTGGTGCTGTTGATGTAAAAAGAGAAAGGAAAGTTTGCATCCATAAAGATTTCTTTCCCCAGGTTATTTCACTTGTGGTATGAATGGAAACAGCAAGTTCCCACTTCAGTCAGCAGCTCCTAGGAGGGGGCTGATGTTCAGCAAGTGCTGAGGTACCTTCAGCAGAAACAATGAGTTTTGCTCATTGCTGCGCTGCTAACCCTGAGCTCTCCTGAACAGGGAGGGTCCTTTATCTCTGAATAGGTTCAAAGCAGAAGCAGGTAAATGGAATTTGATTATTCTTTTTTATTTGAACCATAGTCACTTGGGTCCAGAGCTGGAGCTGTAAGAAGAGAGATATGATGCTGTTGGTGGAAGCAAGAGGAAGACTTCAAGGACTCTCCAGTGGAACACGACTAACATGAGTCATCAGTCATGGTAGCAACTGGGGATATTAACATACTTTTGACTAGGACTTGCTGGCATGAATGCAAACTAAAAGCACTCTGACAAATCCAGGAGTCATGAAGACTCCTTGATGCATTACTAGTACACATAACTCAGGAGCTCTGCTGTGGCCTGTTTCTTGTTCATATGCAAAGTATATACAGACCAGGGTGTCCTGTGTTCACTTGGCCCACCAGGAAGGGCTTTTACACTGAGCTAATAACTTCATAAACATGGTATTTTGTTATTTTTGCAGGCTCCATCGCTCTTCAGCTTGGTATAAGAAAAGAAGTTGTAAATGCCCTATCCCTGGCAGTGTTCAAAGCCAGGCTGGACAGAGCCTTGGATGACATGGTCTATTGTGAGGTATCCCTGCCCATAGCAGGGGGTTGGAACCAGATGATCTTAAGGTCCTTTCCACCCCAAACTATTCTATGATTCTACAATTCCCAAATACACAGCAGCCTTAGAACAAACTTGTCTTGGGGCACAGGTTATCTGGTTCACCACTGTATTGGTGGATGCTGTTGAAAGCCTATAGAACTAGGAATGAAGAAAGTAAATGAGGGTAACAGAACCACACAAGGGTCCTCTGCTAAGAGCTGGCCTATTAATCCTTGGGACCAGCAGGTTTTTCTGTTAAGCTCAGCAGTTTGAGTAGGAAACATGACCTCACTCTACACACAGAAACTTGATATTTGATACCTTTCTGCCAGCATGGATCTTAATCAACCAGAAAAACTCAAAATGACAAACAAACAAGAGACAGCTTTGCTATCTGAGGTTCATTACCTCCCAGCGACCTTTTAAATCGGCAAGAAACCAAAGAGGAACACTCAGAAAACATGGGAGGGCTTTCACAAGTCATTTTGCCAATAATTTCCACCTATTCTCCACTTCCCCCTCAATAATGAATGTCATTTCTTGATTGTTTTCCTAAGCTTTGCAGTAATCTCAGCAAGGTAGACTGGAGCTTTGACCCACAATATATAAGGGATTGGAGGTAAAGTCTCTCTGGAGGAATGGTGCGTACTTTGTGTCTTGCAAGGTTATCTGACTCTCAAGGGCAGCATCACCCTCATCTGGGAGGCTGGAGACATGAACGAAGGACAGCTTATTTCATGCTTGGCACAAATACACACCAGGGAGCCATCAGCATCATGTGTTGCAGAGGGTTAGATGTAGGTTCATGAAGAGGAGGTAATAACATGGACTTGGGCTTTGGCAAGCACCCAGCAGTGGGAAAGGAAGGGCAGAAAGTGGGAAAGGAAAGAAAGAAAGCTGCATGTGGATAACACACTCTTTGGCATGCTGAAACCCTGCCCCTGCGCCATGGGAACCAGCAAGGAAGAAGCAGTGACCAAGAACAGCACTCATGGACACAAATGGGCCAGTTATCAGGTTGCTTCTCCATGCAGGCTCTCAGGGCCAGCTCCTCCTCTGTGTGAACAGACCTCACTTTTGGTCTACTTGAGGATATTCCTTTGTACCTTTACCTGACGTTTTCTTTTGGAAAGTCGGGCTTTCTTGCCTAACTGGAACAGAGGTAACACATGGACCCCTTCATGAAACACAGCATCTGCCCCCTCATCAGCTTGAGATCTAGTCACCTTCTCCAAGCAGCATGATGACAACGGGACCATTGCTACAGTGGAAAGGTCTGTTTTAACTATAAGTAAAACCATTTGAGGCTGTCTTGTACCTTCTCATGAAGCTCTGCTCTGCTGGGACCATAGCTGAGACCCTGCTGATTGTAGATGGAAAACAAAGAAAAGCAGACAAAGCACCAGCAAGAGATGAAACATTCAGAACAGGCAGAATAAGGAGGCCCTGAGGGCATCTCTGGAAGATGTTTTCTGTGTTTTACTGACTTGTTTTGATGGGGGAAAGAGACATTTCAAAGAAGAGCTATGAGACGTCACATGTGTATTTACAAGACTCCTGACAACCGCTGTGAACTGCCTCCACTGCAGAGAGAAGTTGAAGAACTTCTGAAAAGAGAAACTGAGAGATGAAAGCATAGGCTAGAGAATGGAACCTCCCTTCCCGCCTGCAAGAGAACTTGTGATGGGACCTGTCTTTTCAGCCTGAACATAGCCCCAAATGGTATTCACTAGGAGCTCAGGACTGGAACCCAGTTTCATCCACTGGCTGCATGGAGGAAGAGGAGCCCACAGATAAAGAATGATGAAGCAGGGAAAGGTCTATGTCACATAAGAGCAGCTGTGAAGTATAATTTGCCGTCTGTGCTAAGTGGTTTCACCGCAGTGCTGTCAGTCACACCAGAATGCAACATCACAGAGAGCTCATATTTAATGTGGGGAGGGGAGGGAAACCACCTGTGGAAGGGAACCAGACCAACATATGGCCTTGGAGAGTCATGTACAGGGGGCCTGAGCTAGAAAGCACCTGGTGCATCTCTGGTACCCATGAGACCATGCAACAGAGATGCTAACAGCAGCTGTGGAAAGCATGTGTCTGTGAAGGGACTGGATGATGGCATCAGGGATTTGGAATGGAAGAGCTGTGCTGACTGTGCTTTGCTTCAGCAGCTGGAACATCAGGGTTCTCCAACACTCTGCTGTTCCATGGAACAGGCTGTGGAAAGCTGCAGGAGAAGGCTTTGGGGTCTAGGAGAAGAGGGTAAAGAGTTTGCTGAAGGGTGTGTAGGAGCTGGATATGCTTTAAAATTGCATATACATACATATGGGAAGCCTTAATGGGCTGTAATTTTTAGGTCCACCTTTCAGCGCTTCTCTACATTAGCCTCCCAGCCTGGGAGAGCAGAGGGCAGAGGATCTTCCAAGCAGAGGTTAATGCACTGCAGTGTTGGGGCAGGATCCTTGGGAGAATAAGGAACCTTTTTCGCCCAGCTCTCTGACAGCACTGCATTCCTCTGACAACCCAAAGGGGGAACTAAGAAGTGTTGATAGGCTGCTTTTCTCCTAGGCTGTTAATTCGAATCTGGCTCTAGGCCATTAGTGTTTTCATGCTATTACCTTCTAATGGTTCCTTGTTCTTGGCTGGTCTCTGCCTTGGGAAGTCACAGCTGTGTGCATAGTTAGCTACAGCTTCCCAGGCAGCCTCTTGCTGGGAATCTCAGTGGAGATGATGACTTGTGTCCATGTTATGAGAGCAGCCCATGTGTGGCAGCTGCTGTCAAACAGTGCTCCTCCCGGCAGTTGCTCAACAGGTCCTGTAAGTGTTTTCCTGCCGCCATGGATGGGATCAGCTGCTCCAACAGAAGGTGCATGTATCACCCATACCCCCTCGCTGCGCTGCATGGGTTACACAGAGATGCTGATGAGCAGGGAGAGCTTTTGCTAAGGCAGCTGCATCTTTCAGCTCAGATGATGCAAATGTGCAGGGCAGAACTCTGCAGTACATTCGTGTTCCACCCACAGCTGCAGGTTTGCCCCTGGGTTTCATACCCTGCTAAAGGGGATGGAGCACCCAGTAGGCTTTACTGTGAAGGGTGGAACGTGGCTGTGCCCACTCTTTCTGCTCAGACACAGATGACAAAGTTATTAAAGGTTTGACTCCTTTCCACAGTGCAGGAATAGAAGACTCAATGCTCTTCAGTCCCTGAGTTTTCCACCTCTCTCCATCAGGACTGGATTGGGTTTCTTTCCCCAGGTTTATATTCCAAATAGCAGGAAAACCCCATGGCCTCTTACACCAGATGTCAAACTAGGTTATCCCTTTGGCCTTAGGATCTCCGTTACCATGAGAATATCCCATTAAAGAACTATGTAGGGCAGTGTGGTCAGACCACTTCTAGGACCAGATACATGCGAATGGATAGGCATGGATATTTACACAGCATACAGTGGGATTGAGGCGTAGCTTTAGGACAGGGTTAGGACTCAGCTCTGCTGTCTCTTTTCCATGCTTATTCCAAGGATAACACCGGAGGTTTCAATGTGCAAGTCCAGCCAAATAGCATGAAATTAATTTAAAATCCAAAAACTAAATTGGAAAAGACAAAAAAAAGCCTCCATGGCAAATTGATTCCATGGTGATGGCGGGAGCACCGCTCCACGAAACAGCCACATTCCCTGCAGTTTGAAGTTGTTCTTCCTGCAATTTCCCCCCCCACCCCTTGTGATGTTTGAAGAGATAGATGTCTTTCTTCCTCTAGTTTAAATATGCTGATTGGGGCTGGAAGGTGGAAAGTCCAAGAGAGAAAATACTGTGGCAAAGAAATGTAATTAAGGTGACATTACTGTGTGAATTGAATATTGTATTTTGTTTTGAGCCATTATTGGCTGGAATGGCTCTGAAATGAAATTGTGCTGCAGATTCCTTGCTGCTTTTACCCATGCTCTCTCACACTCAGAGATTGCATTAGACCTGAGGAAGAGGGAAGTGTGGATGCAGGAGGGGATCCAGCTGCAGAGCAGGGACAGTCTCTTCGTCAGGGACTGTAGTGATAGGACAAGGGGTGATGGGTTCAAACTGAAACAGGGGAAGTTAAGGTTGGATACGAGGCGAAGTTCTTTACTATGAAGGTGGTGAGGCACTGGCACAGGCTGCCCAGGGAAGTGGTAAATGCTTCATCCCTGGCAGTGTTCAAGACCAGGTTGGACAGACGCATGGTCTAGAGTAAGGTGCCCCTGCCCATGGCAGGTGATTGGAACTGAATGGTCTTTAAGTCCTTTACAGCCCAAACCATTCTATGAGTCTGTGATTCTATGAAATAACTCTTCCCATGTAGAAGTTTTTATCAGACAAAGAACCTGCATTAAAAATGACTCTTCACCCCATTGGGCCAAACTGACTCGATGCAGCCACCAGGAGCTGGTGTTCAGCTGTGGGGACAGTGTCATGCTGAAATGGTCATTTGTGGTGGAGGTGTTCGGTGTGTATCTGCTCACCACAGCCTGGCTGAGGAAGGGAGAGCTGCTGTACAGGCATTAAAAGCAGGGACTTTCCCCTGCTTTCAGCCAATGCTGCTCTGAGATGGGTTTGAACCTGTGACCGAGGAGCAAACAGCTCATCAATCTCATCTCTCCCCAGTTCCATACCCTGATGTCCTCCTGGAGCTGCAGTGATGGGCCAGCATCCCCACTGTCATCACAGTGTCCTCTGAGCGTGCTCCCAGGTCTCTCAGCATTGCTATTTTGGGATGTGAGGCTTTCACACCCTCTGCTTGCGAGATGCACTGTGGTGGGAAGGAGACAGCGTTTGGCACGGGCACTGTAGTGTGAAGGGACACTGAGGCATGAGGGGCATGAGTGGGGTCCAATGAGGGCTAACAAAGGCATGGAGGAGATGGGAAGAAATAAGGGCGAATATTAACCTCTATTCTCTCTCCAAGGCAACAGCATCAAAGAGGCAGTGAAAAGAAGGGATTATAAGGAGGACGTGGAGCTGTTGGAGCGAGTCCAGAGAGGCCACGGAGATGCTGTGAGGGCTGGAGCAGCTCTGCTCTGGAGCCAGGCTGAGAGAGCAGGTCCAGTTCAGCCTGGAGAAGAGAAGGCTCCTTAAGGGGAGACCTTAGAGCAGCTCCAGTGCCTGAAGGGGCTCCAGGAAACCTGGAGAGGGGCTTTGGACAAGGGCCTGTAGGGACAGGCCAAGGGGAATGGCTTTAACCTGCAAGAGGGGAGACTGAGATGAGCTGTTAGGCAGAAGCTCTTCCCTGTGAGGATGCTGAGGCACTTTGTTCCCTTGTCCACTGAGACATCCCCCCTTTGCACACTGCACTCAGATCCTCTGCTTTGGTCTGTATCAGTGTGTGGTGGTGATGAAGGTGCTGCTCACCAGGGAAGAAGTGAGTTTGCTGTGTGACCCCATGTGGTTTGACCTTGGCAGATGTGCCAGGGAGACGTGCTGGAAGGTGCTGGCTGCAAAGAGGGAGAGGGAAAATGCTTCTTGCATCTACTTTCCTTAAACCATCTCCCATCTGAATAAAGAGGGAGGAATTTGAATGGGATTATCTACCGCGGGAGAGGTGTGATTCATTTCTGCCACTGTCCGCATGTCAGGTTCGATTTTCAATTCAGATAATGTCAAAGCCAGATTAAAACCCTATCAACTAGACCCATCCTGCCCACCCACCTCACTGAGCTGCCAGGACTGCAACTTCCATCCCTCCCTTCTCTCCCTTCAAGCACAACTTGAGTCTTGGCACACTGCCGATGCTCTTGCATGGGAGGTTGGACCCCCTTTCCCATCTCTGAGGCTTGCATGCTTAAGGATCCTGAACAACTAAGATACCCCTATCCTCCATGCATGATGCCCAGGATGTTTGCATGGTGCCAGGCTGCTTTATCTAGGGACAAAGAAAGGATGCTCTTACCTGCTTTGAGATCTCTGGATGGAAGGAGTGGAAGTGCCTGATTATGCCTTCTCCCCTGAGTGAGTGCAGACACAGGTAACCCCTGCTTCTGCTCACACCACATTTAAAGTAAAGTGCTTCTGACAAACAAGGGACTTTATTAAAGTCCCCAAAGATCACATTTTGAGATCTGAAAACTCCTTCTGGGTTTTACTGGTGTTTTGTTCTACTTCTCAGTTATTGCAGACAGCGAGGGTGAAGAGACACTGCTCTGATGCTGATACAATGGGCCCGCATGGAGCTGGTGTATGGGTGTGTTTGATGTTTATCATGGCAATTAATGTGCTGCTGAATTCTTTTCATTCCAGCTCTATTGAATTACAGTCAGTTAAGCCAAACAACCTGCAGGGTTTTCCCTCTGAAATAGAAATATATTGGAAATATGATTAAAAAGTGAAGGAAGGGTCCTGATGCTTGGCATGCCTCTGCATCCCTTTGTTTGCTTTCTGCATCTTCCCCTGCTGAAATTCAGCTCTGCTCAGCAGCTATTCCCAGCTGCGCTCTGTGTACCAGTCGTGTACCAGTCATGCTCCTAGCTTTAGCTCCTGCATCAGTCAGTTCTCCTCTTCACACTTCATTATTGAGAACAGGGATAACTGCTCCTGCCTCCTCGGATGTGGTGTGACAAAGAGCTCAGCCCATATCTTAACCCCATCATCCAGCTTTGACAAAATTCATGCAAATATTTTCTAGTTTGGGTCATTTTGCCATGTCTGCAGTGAGCTGTTAACATGAAAACTCCTCTTAAACCTGTACAAGGACTTAGGCATCACATGTGAGTGTGCACACAGAGCCCTGAGCAGGGATTCCTTTCACGTCCTGACACACATGGATTTTGTAACATGTGCAGTACATGGGTGAATGCCATAACACATCCAGTGTCACTGGAGTCATTTTTGGGTGTCCAGAGAACTAGGAACATCCCTGCAAAATGGGGCCTGTGAACCAGCAGTGATGGATGCTTCAGCAATGCCTAGCAATGACTCAATCACTGCTGGACAACCGACCAGGACACACAGCTTGATGAAGGAGAAGTTAGCTGAGTCCAGCAATGAGCAAAACCCTGCCATAAGCCAACGCCATCTACCTGATTCTGTGTTTGAAAAAGCCCCTCAAGTGCCATAAACATGGCATCTGTAAAGGAGACACAGCATAAATAAACCTGCTTTGCTCACCTTTAAACCCAGGCTTGCTTCTCGGACCAACCTATTGAGTCTCACGTGGGGAAACTGAGGCACATCAAGCCCCAAACTCCAGCCCTGCCTTGTGTTACCGTCAGCACACACAGCTGTGAGAGCAGTGAGACACACGGGAGCACTAGGAAATGTTCCTATTGATCGGGAATGAATAATTATCACCTGCTCCCTATTCCAAGGGCCTTGCGGTGAGCGGAAGAGCAGAAGCACTAAGCGGGATTAATAACTACTTTTCATTACTTTTAATGCAAACTATTGATTTTAAAGTGTTGTAGGGTATGACAGTTTATTACAATAAGACAATAAAACAGACTATATGAAATAATTGAGAATAATCTCTTCCCTTTTCCTGCGTGACGCGAGGACATTATGTTCTGTGCATGCGGAGACATTTATGGCAAACTCTATCCAGCAATGGCAGCTTAAGCACTCTATAAAACAGCACTTTGGAGCTGGAGTATTATAAATAATAGGCAATAAAACTGGTAAATGGGGCTTTAATTTGATTCCATTATGTCACCGAGTGACAGGAAGGAGGGGGCAGAGCAGCAGCGAGGGGATGCAATGCCGAGCTGGGTTTGGGAGCACGGGATGCGCAGTGATGGAGGGGACCACAGAGGTGCCAATGGATCAGCTTGTGCCAAACCCTAGCCCAGGGCTCGATCCTGGCAGGCAACAGGCAGGGAATCCCTGGAGGGCTCCTGACTGCAGCCAGAGTGGAAGGTGGCAGCAGGAACACTACTGCAATAGGACTTCAGGCTTTCGGAGGATGGTCCATTCCCCATCATGCCCAGATGTTTGAGGTACTGTCCCAAATCCCTGATCTGTGACTGCTAGTGCTCTGTTTTCAATGCCTCTCACCCCAAACTAGACAGCATCCCCCTGGCAGTGTTGCCCTTCCCAGCCCAGCTCCAGTCAGTGATGCACAGCGATGCACAGGGATGTACAGCAGCTGGATAGAGAGAGCACCAGCACTCAGAGGAGATGCCTGCTGTCTTTTGCTATTTGCAGCAGAAACTCCTCATTAAGAGCCCAGGGTACATCTGATTATCATGGCTCAAATCAAATATACCCCAAAGAGTGCTCAGCCAAAATGACTTGCCCATGAAGAGATGGGCTTTATCCCTCATCACACTGGAAAATCAGTGCAGCGACTCCTTGCTGGGTGCTCTGTGTGAGGAGGATCTCTGCAAACCGTTGTGCATCATCACTGCTTCCCAGCAGGGATGCCCGTGGCACAGAGGGTGAGATTCAGGATGGTGCAGGGGACCGTGACAGACCACACAGCCTCTGGCTCCAGCGACATCTGAAATGAGCTGGGAGTCCCAGCCCAGTGCTTTCTGCTGTTAAGCTCTTCCTGCTAATTGAGTCCTTCTGTCCAGGCTATGGAGTGAATGTACCAAAGAGATCAAGGGGCCAAATGCCCGTCCCTTGCATTCTGCCTAAAAACACCTCCCAAACCCCAGAGAAGGGACTCAAGGGCTCTGATACTTGCAAGTACCAGGGCTGACCCTGATGCATGGATAGGTTTCTTACCTCCCTCAGGTCCTGGTCCTATGGACCCCAGAAGAATCAGAAAGGTTGGGCCTGGGAAAAAGGAGGTGAAGGTAGTTCATCACAGCCCTGTGGATTAGCCCAGTGCCTGGAGTGTGAAATGAGGCTGGTCAGGACCTATATGGATCTTCCATGGCCCAGTGGGATCATACTAAACTGTTGTGCAGTGGCCCAGTTAATGTGAAATTGGAATGGATGGAAGAGGAGTGAATGTCCAGGACCTGGAACCCAGCGGCTGAGGGGGTCACATCTGGCCTGAACTCACTGGGGCACTGCCATCTGCACTATGCAGTCCTAAAGAGCCTCCGGCAGGCAAATGCTCCCTTTGCAGATGGGCTGTACAAGCTCCTCTTCTTTTCCCCTCCTATCCCTCTTGCTTCACCACACAGGGTGTCTCCCAGACACATCTGCAGTGGTCCCAGTCTCCCCACACGCATCATTACTGCTGTGGAGCTTTCTGCATTGTGGGGAAGCAGAAAACCAGTGGCACTTCTTCGCTTCGCTTTCAGTTCCAAAAGCCCAGCTCTTCCCAGAGTCTTCTGTAGAGAATCTCAGTGTCCCTGGGTGCTTTGCTAGCCTCTTGCCTAAGCAGATAATCAGGCAGGGCTGTTTCGTAGAGAGGGGATTACACACACACACAAGAGCAGAAGAACCCCATTGAAGATACCATAATCTATTAGGATCTGCACTCAAAATATGCAGCACAAGGGGAAACACTGAACTAACGGCACTGCATGTGCTGTGCAGGCAAAGGAGGTTTGGGCTCTGGGTTTGAATGGGCTTTTCTTTTGGTCCCTGCATTCTTATCGTATCAGGATATGCGTATTCCACTTCCCTGTTCTGGAATGCTGTGGATATTGCAGCAGACAGCATCAAACCTAGGGGATGAGGTGCAAAACCTACTGCTTCATGGCTGACACTGGTGGCTTGGCTTGAAGGTCTGTGCCAGAGGAGACTGCAAAGAGGGGAGGAAGCATAAGTATGGGGAGGGAAAGAGCTGCTGGTTGGGACCTGTTGTAGGGAGCAAGGTGAGATTGGAGACGGGAGAGCTGCTACAACAGGGTAGAGATTGCGCAGCCAGCCCCACTGCTGAGTACAGGAGAGCACAGCTTGTTCCTCATGGTCCAAGGTACAGACCTCCAGGATTACCTGGGCTCTTCAGGAAAGGGGAGAGGATGGGGAGAAGGGAGAGTGGGGAGCAAGGTGGCTCCTGAGGGGAGATGGAAAGGGTGCAGCAGGGCACAATGGTCTATGCATGTGGGTGAGGATGGGCAAATGGCCCTGTTCCTGCTGGCTGTGAGGTTGGCTGGCAGCAGCCAGGAGGAGGAGGAAGGTGGGGAAGAACAGGCCGTGGGGTTTGAGCATGGGGAAGTTTGCAGCAGTAGAGAAAAGACCAGCATGAGCCCATGGGGACCCTGGGTGCATGGTACCCACTGTCCCCTGGCTGCTGAGGAGCCCAGGTCCAGCTCTCCCCTTCACACACCCCAGTGGACAACATCCAGCTTTTAGTTTCCATTAGATCTGAACACCTTAATATTGCCAAGAGCAATGCGTTTTCCTACTCCGTAGGGAGGCCCATGAAAAGCAACCATTTGGAGGCATTTGGGCACTGTGAGAGCTGGTGATGAAGAAACACCCAGCTTTGTGTTATTAGATTTTACTGTTTTTCATCAAGTACCCAAGAAAGGATAACAGCAGGGACATAGTTTTCTTCACACCTTTTTGTCTGCCTGGTAAATCTACCAACTAAAGCATTTCAGGAAGAAAACACGCTCTGAACACACTCCTGCACACATGCAAGCACATACACACACAGATGCAACCTCTCTTTTCAGTGCATAGGGAAATTGCTTTAATCTCTTAATGGAAAAGCTGTGTTTAGGTCCAGCATTTACTTTCCACACCTTTTTGCTAGTGCAGTCCTGACACAGGAGGAAATGAGCAGTCATCTGTAATCACATGGCTAATGAGGGTAGTGATTAATGAGGGGGGTGACTCCAGTGTATGGCAAAGACTCGGTGGACAGGAGGAGCTACGGGATGACTGGTGAAGAGCTACGGGTGAGGTGAAGAGAAGGGACTTTGCTGGGAGATGGAGCTGTGACAGCAGTGAGAATGAAGTGTGAATGGTTTTCAGCCCACCTCAGAGTGGGGCTGGGGACACAAAGCTGGCATGATACAGAGGAAGGGCTGAATGCTGACAGTTTGTGCTCAAGTGTTGGATGACTGAAAGGGCCTGAGGCTGTGCTGGCTAGTCCCTGGCATCTTGCATTTCAAATGTCTTCAAAATGATGGATTTGATGCTTTTGCTTGTATTTATTACGTGTAAAGCCGTCTTACCAAGGGGTGACTCAAGAGAGCAGGCAACTTGTGCTTCTGAAGGTCCTAGGAGCTGGGCTGGTGCATGCAAGGCAAAAGATAGGACCCCAACAGCCCTTGCTGTGAGCAGAGTGAAGGTAGGGGTGGGTGAGAGGACAGGTCTACCTGCCTCCAACCCAGCTAAAGGAGCATGAGGGAGCATCTGCTGAGCTTTCCTCCTGCCTGTGGGCAGCGATTATCAACACAGGCAGCTGTAAATGCTCTCAGCAGTAGGGACCTGGGAGCTGAGAGTGCAGCTCAGCTGAGTGTGTTATTGGATTATCAACTGATTAGAGCTGTTAAGAGCCCACTCTTGAATAATCAACATGGTGCTTTTTGGCTGCTGTGTGTCAGTGGGAGGGGGAAGCAAGCAGAGCCACGGTCCTGGCTGCTGTTGACTCATGAGTGAGCGCTGGGTGCTGCTATCAGCAAGCTCCACTCCATAGTGAGTTGTGATACGTATCTTTCCCAGCTCCAGGGTGTACATGGTCCACAGTGGTGGGATGTGAAGCTGCAGGGGTTCCTCCTCCTTCCCTGGCACAGGTTTCAGGCTATGGATTTTTCCCCCAGAAGGGATCAGATCTGGAGAGGCTCGATCATGTGGGGAGATCACTTGTGGTGGGCTTGATTGACCATGATCCAGGACAAGTTCACACTGTATTGGTGACTATGGCCTTGGAGAAGGGAGGTCCAGATCTTGCACATGACAATGGAAGGGCTGTTGAGCTCACATAATGGGTGAGGATGTGGGTGTACTACTGCTTGCAAAAGGAATTCACTGGGTAGTGTAAAGGGCAGGGAGACTTTTCTGGTGATGCAAGTGCCAGTGAGATCAAAAGCTTAGCAGGAGCTCACAGTGATGCACTGGAGCTGATTCATCTTGAGGCAAGGGAAGATGGAGACCGAGGGATGGAGCTGAATTAGGAAAGATTAGCCTGGGAGCATATTACATGGAGACAACACAGTGCTCTCTTTCTTTTGCCTCCACACAGGAGGTTCAGGAAATAAGCAGAGCATTGGCACTGTGCTTGCTGGTCTTTCTCCTTCTCTCTTTCTCCTTCTCTCTTTCTCCTTCTCTCTTTCTCCTTCTCTCTTTCTCCTTCTCTCTTTCTCCTTCTCTCTTTCTCCTTCTCTCTTTCTCCTTCTCTCTTTCTCCTTCTCTCTTTCTCCTTCTCTCTTTCTCCTTCTCTCTTTCTCCTTCTCTCTTCCTCTTATTTGAATTTTTCAGGGTTGGGTTGGACTGTTACTGACTCGCAATTTCCCCTGGGGAAGCTTCCTGCAGCCACCTTGCAGTAGGATTCATCTTGCTCACCTTTGATGTGTATTTTAGCTCCCTGGAGCTGAGTCCTCCTGGTTCTCTCTGGCCTGGAGAGCGTGATGCACCAGCAACATCATGGACCATGTTTTTTCCCCTTCGGTCATGGTGCTTCTGTCCCCACTAAAATCAATGGCATGTGTGAGGGGAGAATTGGATATTACAGGGAATAATGAATCACAGGCATATCAATCATACCTTGATATTCAGGGGTACTGAGTGAAAAGAATGGAGGTGATTCCTTCTTTCCCTGTGACTGGTCTGAGGAGATCAGTATTCTCCTTTCAGAGACCTGTAGGGGTCACAGTTGGATTGTACAACAGGCTGTGATTCTGTCCTTGGGAAATGCAATCAGAGCATCACACTGCCCACTTCTTCTGAGCTGTGGGTCACAAAGCCATCTGGAAGGCCAAGTGCCCACAGGTTGCTCCCCAAACTTATTCAGGTGGACTCCAACCCCTCCTGTGCCTTCTCTGCTGCTAAGCTCTGGGAGATGTTTCCCATAGGATGTGTTTCTTGACTTAACAGAACAGTGAAGCCAAACAGAATCATAGAATCACAGAATAGTTAGGGTTGGGAAGGACCTTAAGATCATGCAGTTCCAACCCCCCTGCCATGGGCACGGACACCTCCCACTAAACCATGCCATCCAAGGCTCTGCCCAACCAGGCCTTGAACACCACCAGCCATGGAGCATTCACAGCTTTCCTGGGCATCCCATTCCAGTGCCTCACCTCCCTTACAGTAAAGAATTTCTTCCTCATATCCATCTAAACTTCCCCTGTTTAAGTTTGAACCCGTTACCCCTTGTCCTATCACCACAGTCCCTAATGAAGAGTCCCTTCCCAGCATCCCTATAGGCCCCCTTCAGGTATTGGAAGGCTGCTATGAAGTCTCCACGCAGCCTTCTCTTCTCCAGGCTGAACAGCCCAAACTTTCTCAGCCTATCTTCATATGGGAGGTGCTCCAGTCCCTTGATCATCTTCGTGGCCCTCCCCTGCACTTGTTCCAACAGTTCCATGTCCTTTTTATGTTGAGGACACCAGAACTGCACACAATACTCCAAGTGAGGCCTCACAAGAGCAGAGTAAAGGGGCAGGATCACGTCCCTCGACCTGCTGGTCACGCTCCTTTTGATGCAGCCCAGGATACGGTTGGCTTTCTGGGCTGCAAACACACACTGCTGGCTCATGTTCATGTTTTCATCGACCAACATCCCCAAGTCCTTCTCTGCAGGGCTGCTCTGAATCTCTTCCCTGCCCAACCTGTAGCTGTGCCTGGCATTGCTCCTACCCAGGTGTAGGACCTTGCATTTGCCCATGTTCCAGGCTGGCAAGAGCTGGTCTCAAGTTCATGCACAAAAAGGTGTGAAGAACAGACTTTAACAAGAGGGTGAGATAAGGGAGAAGAAAGAGGAGAAGCCATGCATTAGATAACATGATTTATACATGCACAGTGCAATCGAAGGAAGGGAGTGTGTGCTAGTTAGTAGCTTGTAACCTGTCAAAGAAGGCTCAAGATGGAGACTCATGCATCCAGGTTTCTTGTTCATGTACATGTTGATGGTCCATCAAGACTGGCGCAAAAGGGTTTTGCTTCCTGTTTGTCAAACCTGACCTTATTCAGACCTGGGTGGTACAGACCTCAAAAAGCAAAATCCACATGGCAGAACTGGAGGAATTTCAAGATATGGGATTTGGATCTCGGTAGACCTCAAGTGAAGTGGGACGGATGGAGCTGCTCTTGACACCCTGACCTGGTTTCTTTTGGGATCAGTGTTCATCTCTGCGGCTCACTTATGAGTTGTGCTTGTCCGTCTTGACTTCCATATTCAGTGGAGCTTCCTAGTAACAGAAGTCATAGGAGACACACAGGACCAAGTAGACAGCAGTGTGCTCTTCATCAGACACTGTAGAGACGTGACAATGGGTAATGGGTTTAAACTGAAACAGTGGAAGTTCAGATTAGATATGAGGAAGAAGCTCTTCCACGTGAGGGTGGTGAGGTGCTGGCACACAGTGCCCAGGGAAGTGGTAAATGCTCCATCCCTGGCAGTGTTCAAGGCCAGGCTGGACAGGGTCTTGGGTGACATGGTCTAGTGTGAGGGATCCTTGCCCATGGCAGAGAGTTGGAACTAGATGGTCTTAAGATCCTTTCCAACCCACATTATTCTATGATTCTAGAAAGAGGACCTGTGCTTCCCATGACAAAGCAATTACCCCAGTAGGGGTTTTCTGAAACTTTTGCACTAAACAGCCTGATCCTTCTTCCTTCTACTAAAAGGAGACTGAAAGTCTCCTTCAGATGAGCATCATTCAGTCCCCAACATGTGAAGCAGCAGAAACAATATCACCCATCTTCATTCTCCAAGGTCCCTTTGCCAATGCTGACCTATGGGGAGCACTGGTCACTGTCAGTGTCACATCCCCACGTCTACACAGGGCCCGGGGAGGCAAAACAAGATCTATTCATGATGCTCAGGAAGATGGACCCTGATAATTCAATTGCCTGTGATTGCATCCTTGCAGGCAGTAAATGATCCTCCCATTGCACTCTCCCTCCCTCTTCGCAGGACCCCCCTTGCCACCCCTCCTCTCTAAATGCTGCATGATTTTACAGTTGATAGTTCCTTAGCTAAGCCGACCTTTAAGAGCTGAGCACTACGTGCCTGCTGAATTCTAATCAATTTGGTTTTTTTTCAACTGGAAATGTCAGACTTCACCACGGAATTACTTGGTGCCGGCTGATGTGACAAAGCCTCAAAGTTCAGCATCTGAAGCCGCGGAGGAGCAGTGAGTTGCGTGCATTAGCACGGTTAATTTGTAGGATGGGAAAAGGAGAGCAGGAGTGAGGGAGCATATAGTGGTCATTAGCTTTGTTTTAGAAGGTTCAGGGACCTGCGTTTGTTTCATCCAGTGGACTTTGGCCTCATTAATCCAGCCCATGGCTGGTAATGACTGGAAGTAAGAAGCTACGAAGAGCGCTAAAGGGCAAGGAGCAAAAGCGGGTTCTTCACCAGAGCATGGAGTGAACCTTGGATTGCAGCAAGCTCTGCTGTGCCCACTCTGTGGTACTGAGAAGGTGTGAGTTGCCCAAACTATTTGCCAGCCTCCACCGGTCCAGTTCATAAGCTCACATCACATCACATACTTCTCTCTGGTCCTAAAGAGCCCAGCAATGGCTTCACCCACCATGCTGGCCTTTCTCTGCCCCAGCAAGGGGATTATCAACCTTCTCATTAGCACTGAGCTTGGCTGGCCTTCCCTGGAAGGATTAAACATTCCCCAAGTGAAGCAAAACCGATCTACAAAGAAGGGAAGAGGCTTGTAAACAGGCTGAATCCTGCTGCTGGGGAAGCCCATGGCAGTGAATATACACCAGTGAGGAACCCCGTTGTCTGTACTGGGGTTTTCTGGCTTTTGTCATAACTTTGGCATCACATTTGTGAGCAGTAGCTGCAGCCAGGGCAATGCTGGGGGTACTCTGAGCAGGGAATATCTCTATCATCAGTGGCTAGGACACTCCATATTAGTCCTGTCCTGCATCACCTACTTCATAAAATCCCAAACTGGTTTGCTTTGGAAGGGACCTTAAAGCTCATCCAGATCCAACCCCTGCCATGGGCAGGGACACCTTCCACTAGAGCAGCTTGCTCCAAGCCCCTCTCCAGCCTGGCCTTGAACGCTGCCAGGGATGGGGCATCTTCCCTACGCAGCTGCAAGTTATCACCTTCCTGTTTTCTTCAGTCAGTAGCCTATGGTGTTTCCCTGCAGGGCCGTAGTCTGTTCTTGCCCTGAGCCATGACAGCCCTAAACGTGTTTCTGTCCTATTAAAATGTAATTCCTTCTTTAGGATAGAGACCTCTCATCACACACAAACGGATGGACAAATGTTTGCTAAGGTGACAAGGATTGAGTATATTTAATCGTCCTTCCCTCTCTTTAAAAACCTGTGCCTGTTGTTGCTTCTTGGCACAGGTACTTTAAAATCAGTAACAAACCTTACAAGCGGATCTGTGATAAAATGTGGTCTATCCCTCTCCACTGAGCTGTAATAAGCAGCTTTTTCAACAACCACGCATGTCGTACGTGCAGCAAAACATAATGTGGTGACTGAGTCGGTTCAAGGAAAGTTCCAGCACACTAAGTAGGCTGAGATGTGCCTCAAATCCAAGTATTGTCCCAGTGGCACAAACTCCATGTAGCTCGAGATGTAACTGCTGGAAACTGGCTGAGAAAGGGTCATTTTTCACATGTCCTTATCTATGATGCATAGAATCACAGTATCCCAGACTGGTTTGCATTGGAAAGGGCCTTCAAGGTCATCCAGTTCCAACCCCCTGCCATGGGCAAGGACACCTTCCACTAGACAAGATTGCTCCAAGAGCTCTCTGAAGCTCTGGGGTCTGCTCTCTGAGGAACCCACGGTGTGACACAGCACCACAAGCCCTGTATAATGCCTTCATTTCCCTGGAATAGATTTTGATTGGAAAACGCGGGTTCACATCAGTTCTTTATTTTGGAGGGGAGGGATGAACCAGATTAGATGAATTCCTGACTGGGACAAGTCTAATGGGCAGAGAGATGCAGAACTGAGTCATGGTGGTGAGGCACAAAGGATTGTCATCCAAAGAGTGACTGAAGTTTGCTCTGAGTCAGGGTGAAGCAAAGCCATGACTCTGCATTTATCATATCTTGGGTGTCTGTGCTGATCATTGACTCACATACGGGAACTTGTTCCTTGTGCTCCAGCCCAGTTTAATGCATCCAGTATTGAGTTCCCAGTTTTGCGCTGAGGAGGATGCAGGATTTCTTTGGATTCTGTAAGAGGGGGAAACGTTCCTGCTCTATTTAGCTTAGAGGTGCTGCTTCTCAAATCCTCCCATATGCAAACCCCTCAGAGAAGACAGAGAGCCTATGGAAAGCAGCCCAGCCCAGGCTTAAACTATTCATCAGTATTCCCTTTAAAGAAGGCAAATGTTATTATCCCCTTTGCCAAAAGGGAGTGTGAACACATCTGCTCCTCCACCCACCCTCTTGGCACCCCCTCCCAATGCAAACTCCCACAGCTCGCCCTCTGTCACAGCGCCACAGCCCATTACAAATGGCTGTGTTTAAGCAAGGTTTGCTCTTCACTTACAGCCCTCTCAGTCACTCTGATGGGTTCCTTCCCTGGCCTTTCACAGCCTCCATTTGCTTCAGGTTAAGAAAATGTCAAGCTCATTTGGAAGTTCCTTGCCCCTCCTTGCTTTGCCGCAGCCATTAGTGGTCGTCTCCCTTCTGCAGGAAGCTGACATTTACATCCCGAGCAAGGGAGGAGATGATAGCAGTTAAGTTGGACTTTGCTAATCACCAGTTCTCACCACCTCCAGAAATGAGTTCATGTGGCCACAACTGCTTTCCTCATTTACTGTCTCATTCACATATCCCCACCTACCCCTGTCTGCTCCCACTCCATCACCACTTGCTTATTGACTGTGGCGACGTCATTCAATGAAATACAGGTTAAAAAAGGAAATAAATCACTAACTTTGGAGACAAGATTGGAATTGTCTGAATTTAGAACTCCTCCCTGCATGATTATCCCTCCCAGTTCTCTCTACACCTTTTGAAGCCACTGGGGAAGATGCTAAAGCTCATCAGCAGAGCTGGCAATGAGGAGGGGCTGAAGATGCACTGGCCTTCAAGGAGGAGGTAAATATAGCAAAGAGGGCATGTTCTGCTCATTCAATTCCCATTCTGGTCCAAACACTGCACCAAACCTTGAAAAGGAGCTGACATTTCCCACTACCGATGAATCTCATGCATGTGGGGCTGTTTGACAAGAGGATGGATTAGGTGGCCTCTGGAAGTCCTCCTCACCCCTGTCTGTGATTCTGCCAGGCTGGCATCTAAGCACTGGCAACAGCGGCTTCTCGGGGGCTCTCCTAATCAGCAGCTTCTTTCACATCTGAAAATCAGTTTTGACCAGGGCAATCGATTTCCCTCCTTGCTTTGCTTTTCCAATGTGTATGCATATGTGTGTGTTTGCAATTTTAACCTGAAAGCCTCTTCCTGACTTGCGTGCACCTCCCCTTTGAAGCCCCGATGAGGGACTTCATTAAAGAAAAACAAACTGCAGCACTCAGGAAGTGCAAGGGGAGGAGAAGTAAGAAGAACTGATGAGGACAGCAAGTGTTTGAAAGCTGAAGGAGAAAAGGAGGAGCGCTGACAGATGTTGCCAGCTGCTGCTCAGAGCGTGGGTGCCACAGCAGCCCAGCCCTACAGAGCAGAACAAACCCAGAGATTAAGTCATTGTGCTGTGGGTCTGGTGCTGCTCTTCTCTATTGCAGTTGATAGCTGTCCCCAGGCCTCTTTCTGTTCTGTCCTCATGGTCTTCATCCACCCATGCCCATTCTGGCTTCTCCATTCTCTGCGCTGGCTCTTTGCTGCTGTGTCCAATGGCTGTCAGCCAGCTGTGAACAACTGAGCTGGGGAAAGCTATCTTTATTCATGTGATTGAGGTCTTCTAAAAACATGAAATCAATCCAGTCTGTGTGTTTTGTATATTAAAAAAAAAAAATATCTACTTGTTTTATAGCATCTCTCTTTTCCTCCTTCAAATTTGCTTGTTTTCCTGGAATGACACTTTGCTCTGTCATCAGAAAGGGAGTGCTGATGTATATTCTTCCTTCTCTGTATTGCACTGCTCCCTGCGTAGAGTTGTGTTCTATCTCCAGAGGGTTCTCTGAGAGGTGTCAGGATTTTTGCGCCCACCCTTGCCTATCATGCCAAACATCACGTTAATGCATTCCTTCCCCTTCTTCTCTCATTTGACCAAAGAATATTAGCAAGCATTTAGAAAGGAAGTATTTGTATAGCCAGAAGTGAAAGGCCGAGTTGTCCATCTAACCTTGAAACTACCCCTTACTTAAATCCATTATGCCATCTTTAGTCTTCTTTTTTTCCCCTTAAGACCTCCGCCTTATTCTGTATCCAACACTGGTGCCTTTTGAGACAGGATTAGTGCAGTGCAACGTGGGAGACTGTTATCTGTAGGACGGTCACTTCATTTTGTGGAGACTTTTTGTCTGTGCTGGTTCCTCTGTGACCCCTCTGCCTCAGTCTTTATTCCCACTGTGGCTTCCAAAAGTCAGGAGAGGAAAGTGCAATCCCCTCAGCCCCTGGAGCTGCAGAGGTGTGACCCTGCTACTGCAGGCTGGCCACCAACCTTTCCACCGCATGCAAATTATTAGAGCCCATCAATAAAAGGATCTTGAGGCCAAATGGAAATGGAGCAGCTGCTTGAATTGCTTGAGGGGAAGAGAAACCCATTCAAAGAGGGGGTTTTAAAATTGTGATTTGAAACATTCAAATGAATGACCCCATCCATTACAGGCCTCTTTGTTCTGAGTCCCTTCCCACTGTGGGACTGGCAGCTCTGCTTTGGAGACAGTAAAGCACTGCTTCCAATAACAGTTCTCCCCACTGGGTCCCTCCAGCCCCTTGGGGGATGTCACCTCCTTGGTCTGCTGCCACCCAACCCAGGCCATGATGTGCACCCCATGCAGGGGAAGCATCTCCCTGAAAATGTACACTGGGTGCAAGGGGAAGAGTGCTGGGAAATTTAGCTCCATTCTCATAGGATCTGGATATGGGGTAGAGTCTTTATCTCATGGACTGTATAGAACGCTTCTGGGGGGGGGAGCAGAACCATGTGAGTGATAAGGGTTTCTCCTCAGCCCATACATAGCAAAGTAAGCCCGTGTAGCATCCGAGTGCTGCTGTGTCTAGCATTGGCTTTGCATAATGTGATGAATAGATGCATTTTCAGATTGTGACTAGTGCTGGACTGGACTTTGCTGCATTTTCACTTTGAAGATTCTAACTAAAGACCCTCAGCCTCACTGTAGTGGACGATGCTCTGACTAGAGCAATGCTAAGCCAGCTGCCCACCTCTTGCAAAGCCACATGTGCCATTCCTCATCTTTATTCCCCTTCTTAACTCCTTGACCATTGACCTCTCCAGCAGCAATCAACCTCTCTGTCCCTGTCATTATCCTTGCTGTAATGATGAAATAATAGCTAGCTGCTTCAGGCTTGCCATCAGGATTGTCCTGAGTGCAGATGGCCTGCTATGCTGTCCAAGAGAGGGAGAGTGCCAGGGGATGTATCCACTGACTGGAGGAGCATCTGCAGTTTCAGTGCTCCAGCTCTAATGTCCTTCCTCAATGGCATTTGTATGCAGCCTTTGGGGGCAGAGCTGCAAGCAGGCTGGGGTTTAGATGCCATGCGTGTCTGCACCATTGCAGGGCTATTTCCTCCCTCATTACTGCACAGCAAAATAGTTACCCTGAACATGTTTATTGAGGTGTTTTGATGGATCCTCATCATGAGACAGCCTTGCTTTAGATTCATGCCTTTGGAGAACTACTTTTTCTCTCTGTGCATCGTTTACCTGTCCTATTATTCCTCTTTTTAGTGCTAACTGGAAACTTCAGAAGACTGAGTTGTCTCTAAGCGGTGTTTGCACAACAGCATGGAGAGACATCAGCAGTGTATCTGAATGCATCAGCTGCAAGAACAAGGCATCTCAAACTGCCCTCCATTCTGGATAGGGTCCTTTCTACAGTGTGCAGTGCCTGGAAGGACGTTATTTCAACCTGTTTCCAGGCTCCCAAGGGCCAGCATCCTCTGTGAGATTCAGACTAACTTCCCTGCCCATCCACCTCTTGTTTGTTTGTTATTTTAATCTTCCTCTCCAGTCCACAGTGTGAAGGCAAGGGCTGATTGGCAGCTTAACTGTTTCAAATCAATACAAAGAGCACTTGGAGATTAAAGCAATTTAAACAAGGTGTTTATGTGGATCTAAAATTGCACTTGAAGGAAACAAGCAAAGGAGCTGAAGGAAGTGGGTCAGCCACAGACACAGGGAGACGGCATGAGCAGGGGTAAGATTACAACAACAGGCTGGGATGGCTTTTTCATCAAAAAGAGATCACTGTTTTCCATAAAGGAGGCCTAATCTCAAAATTGCTTTAGCCTCTGACTGATTGTTCCATCGATCCCAGCGCGCTGGCCCTGCCCCTCTTCCTATCCCCATGCTCTTGAATCTGTGGCACATCTCTCTTTCGGTCTCTGATCCAGTGTTGTTGTAACCAGGCTGCAGAGACAACCCCTCTCTGATGGAGAAGCTCAATCCTCACCTAAAAGTGGTCCCCTGCTGACTGGAGAAGGGAGGCAGAGAGAGCCCCAGCAGCGCTGTGACTGATGAAGTACCTCAGGGGCAACTCAGAAGCCACCTCGAAGATGCCATTACATTTTTTAATCAATGCAAAGGCCCTGTCCCCTTGCTAAATGGCTTGATCTCCCCCCCTTCCCAGGCTTTTAGGTAATTGCTGTAGATGAGCATTACTGCATATCAAGGGTAGCTGAGCCAGGACTATTGATCAATCCAAATGTGCTGTTGGCATGGTTTAGAAGAGCTTTACGAATTTACCCCAGGGGCAAATCAGGGGTTTAAGCCAAATCAAGCAAGTTTCATGTTCCTCCTGTTTTGCATAGCCCTAATGAGGTGGTAATTCAAGCCTGCCCACTGTAGGATGGCAGTGATTTGTCCTGGGATGTGCCAATCTTTCTCCGGAGAGCACAAAGTCCAGGCAATTGCTTTATACAATGTGCTTGATTTCTGGACAGTTGAATTAAGGGGGGGGGGGGGATCCTGCTGATCTCCCATGAAGGAGCATCACCATGTGAAGCAGATGGGTCAGTTCCCCCTATCCTGACTGAGGATTGCATCCTGTGTGGATGCAATCCTGCAGAAGATGTACACACAACTTGTTCCAAAGAGCTGGAACTGCAGAGGGAGCAGGTGCTGGGGAAGCTCAGTGTAAAAGACAGGAAAATCTGATATGTCGGTAATTACCATATTAAAATCTCCGATAAATCTGAAGGTTTAGATCAGTAAAACCCTTGGCCTCCAATCCAGACAGCTTTTGGGGCCACCATAGAAGATAGAAAGTCAAGTTTATAGCAACGGGGCTGCAATGGAGTAATTCCTCATTTCCATCAGTCTCAGGGAAGTGATGTCAAGTCCCAGTTCCTTAGCAAGGACTTGAGAGCAGAGTGGGTGGTAAATTACTGTTTACTTTCTGTGTCACCAGAAACATGCAGCAGGATTCTGCCTCTCCGGCTTCCCAAGAAGAGCATCAAGTAGAGACACCTGCTCCTTTGGGGGGAAACCAAGCGTGTTTCAAAGGGCTTCCACAGCATCGATGTACCCTGTTTGTCAAGTGTTTATCATTTTCTTGGTGATAAGTGTCCAGCTGACATAGTAATTCAGGTGGCACCACAAGAGCTGTCACTAGAGCTCTGTGCAATTGCAGTGTGCTCTACAAAGGCACGCTCCATCTTCCTGGGTGATATGGTGCTTGCAGTGTGCTGTTTAGCTCATCAATTCAATGTTACTGCCCTATGCACAAGGCAGTGCTTGCTCCATAGAGCCAGCAAAGCTCCTGGGTTCCTAGGAGCATGTGGTGGTCCTTGCACTGTGGTACGGGGCATGGCCCTCATAACTGTACATGGATGCAAGAATTCTGATTCATCCTACCATCGATACAAAGAGATGAGTTTTGTGAGTCTGGTCTGTGATATCCAAAGCAGGGATCATCATCATTACTTGACAAAGCATTATTTTGAATATGGGCTCAGGGGAAACATTAGACCAGTCTTCCAATAGCTAAAGCAGGCCTATAAGAAAGCTGGAGAGGGGCTTTGTACAAGGGCATGTAGTGATAGGATAAGGGAGAACGGCTTTAATAGGGTGCCCAGAGAAGCTGTGGCTGCCCCATCCCTGGCAGTGTTCAAGGCCAGGTTGGACACAGGGGCTTGGAGCAAGCCGCTCTAGTGGAAGGCGTCCCTGCCCATTGCAGGGGTTGGAACTGGATGAGCTTTAAGGTCCCTTCCGATCTAAACCACTCTGTGACTCTATGTTTCTATGTTTTACTGAAAGCCCTGCCTGGTGTTTGACCCATGTCTTCTGAAATGCACAGCTTGCTCTGCAGGGAAGGGCTGGTGGCCTGTGTGTGAAGGGGCAGCACATTTCGATATGGGTAATTATAAGGAGCTTTGTTTAACCAGAAGGTCTGAGCAGGGTGTTGGTTGCTACGTAGCGTCCAGAGACACTCAGGCACTGACAGGCATTCACAAGCTGTGAAACACAGGTTTAACATGGCTTGTCACTGGCGGATGCTTGCCAGCTGAAGCAGGGCCAGCTTGGGCTCCTGCCATGCAGGGTCCTGTCATGCAGCTCCTCTGCAGATGGGATTTAGCTGGGGAATCCGGGGTGCACGCACTCACAGCTTGTGGATTTACAACACGGGAGCAATGTGACAAAGGGACCCTGTGACTGTAGCCCAGCAGCAGGCACTGGGAGGTGGGAGAAAGCACTATCCAAATCAACCTAAACAGCAGGAGATACACTCCTGAAATGCTGGCTTTGCCCCAAACTCCCTGCTTTAATTCCCTGGCAGGTGCTGGCCATGCAGGTTGCTCAGGGGGCAGAGGAACTTCGCATGGAGACAGAGAAAATCTAGGATTTATTCAATATCAGCAAAAGCTTCTCCAAAAGCCCCATCCCGCTGTGGTGAGCTGGGGAGCCAGCTATAGATGGAGAGAGAAAAGCATCACATTGCAGCTTTTCCCTCCCCTGCCCTGGCTGCGTGCATTGTAAATCCTGGGTCCGTGCCATTCCTGCCTGCCCACCTCCGAGCTCGTGCACATACATTATGTGCCAGCTGACAGCTTCAGCAGTGACAGATCAGTTGAGCTGGAGAAAGGCCATTTGGACCCCGGGATGCTGGTGGAAGAGTCCAGCTGTCAGCAGCAGGAGCACATGGAGCAGAGAGGTCTGTGCTCCTCTTGGAATCTCAGTGGAGCCAGGAAACTCAGGGAAGCAAGAAGGGGAGTGTGAGCCATGGGGCTGGATAAAACACATTTAGGTTCATGTCCTGAGCTGGCTGCTCCTGCCTAAGGCCTTTTTGGTGGCTTGAAGGCTAAGCTCTCCCCTATGCCCAGGAAATGCTCTCTGCTATATAGCATCCAACTTTGTTTCCCCATGGATATAGGCAGCAGGGTGGCACAGCAAGTTTTCAGCCAAGCAGAGGAGGAAATAGCTCTCACTGCACTATTTCCATCCTGTGAGCCCTGTTCCCCACATCCAGCATGCTGGCAAAGGCTTCCACATGGAGACAAGGGAAGGGAGATGCAAGTGTGATTGCACAAGGTGGGAGCAATGTTAGAGATGTGTGAGAGCAAAGCAAGGTCAGCTCCGACACCTCTTTGTGCAATAGCAGTGGATGAATTTGTGTTGCCAGCCACTAATCCATGCCAGTTTGCACCAGCTGAGCACTTGGGCCATGAGTTTTGTGTGCTGATGGCATATAAATGTTGTGTGTTTCAGTGTATTCTACTTGTAAAAGGAAAAGGGATTGTATCAGAGTTATATGAAGGATGTGTTCAGACATGCTGAAAAAATACTGTGCTTTATTTATGAGGCTTTAATTCTCCATCAGATTAGAATCTAACTAAATCATGAATCTATTCCCCAGATCCTCACACAACGCAGAAAATAATCCCCATTTAAATCCATATTAATTCAAGTTTTGTGGGTAAAGGTAGGTGGGAAAGGCACTGAATTCCCTCATGTAGTTAATTCTTAGGAATGTAACAAACAACTGTCTCCATTTAACTGCTAGGGAAGAGGTACAGATGAACCATAAACTAAGGAAGCTAAAGATACATCACACAAGAAAGCATCCCATTTCCTCACAATGTGTTTTCTACATCCACGACATCTTTTGTGGATGCAGGATGCCCCTCTGTGACAGCCTTCCGCACCTCAACATGAGGAGCTATTTGTGTAGACTTTAAGGGCATGACATTGGGAATCAGATTCCATGTGCTTCCTGGGCAAAAGTGTGAAAATTGCTCCAGATTTCCCAACTCATCTGATCTCATGGATCTGTGGAAATCTAGAGGGGGAAATAATGTGCATGGAGGTAACTGATTGCTCCTGATGCCTCCATGGCAATATAGCTCCCTCCAGTTTGCTTTGCCCAGTGAGTATTGCCTGGTGTGGAATTGACTCCTCACATGGAAAGAGCCAAGCTGAACTCATCTCTTTCCTCTCAAACTGTGAGACAAGCCTTTGAGATATCAACTGCAGAAGAGTTCTTACTGGAAGAGGGGTCATTAGTTAAGGGCACCAAGTGCCACCAAAACTGCTGTTCTCCTTGTCTGCTGCACCAGACCCACCAGAGATGGGAATATCTGCCTGCAGGAATGGTGTGGCTGGTGCATGCCAGGGTGCAGGCAGCAAGTACTTCTTCAACCCAATAAGTGGGTCCTCTCAGCAAGGAAACACAGTGCTTCTCAGTAAACTGAGCAGGACCATGTTCATTGATGTGCCTCACTGCACCCGTGAACACCTGCATATATTGTGGTGGCTGCCAGCAGGCAATTCCAGGGGTAATGGCAATAACCCAGCCTAATAAAATTCCCCAGTAAGTGTAAAAGGTGATGGGAGAAGATGGGGAAATTTCTTTCCTAAGGCTATTTTTTCTCTGCATTCTGAAGTTGGAGATTTCCATTCCCCCATTCACAGGTATTATGACATGTTCTTAATGGCTGTAAAATTACAGAGCTCTTTTTTAACTCCAACTACAGCATGTCCCTCTCTGACCTCCTGCAGTAGTGAATTACATAAACTGACTACACAGTCCGTCAGGTGTGGTGGTGGATTTTTTTAACATGTATTAAATGTGCTTAACCATTAATCTAATGGAATAAGACCACAGTTTTCATATTCTAAGGCAAGAAAAGCAATAAATTCCTTTTTCACCATAATTCCTATAATTCTAAAATACTCCTGCCATTAACATTCCTCTGCAGGGTTCCTCTCTGGGCTAAATACCTTCTGAGAACTGTGACCACGTGGGGTAGTGATAGACAAGCCCCATTTAGGCCTTCAGTCGCCTTTGTTTCCCTTCCATTTTTCAATCTTAATTAAGCATTGACATCTTCCCCAGTGGGAAATGACCCAGAACATCCTGTGCTGGAGTCTAAGTATATCCACGCTAGATTGGGTCAAATCTTTTCTTCAACAGCTGGGAGACAGGGGCAGTGGCTCTTTACTTAATAGAGAAATTTCAATCCCAATTCCCAAAGATCAAGTTTCTTTCTATTAGCTGAAGCCACAGACTGGACTGTGTCTACTCAACAGCCTCACGTCTGGAGGAATATTTGAAAGTCCCTTTGGTAACATAACTTTGATGATCTAATGTGATTCAATCAGTGAAGAATGACTTTGAGTGGGATATGTTGCGAGATTATCTTTACAGAGGGAAACCACTAAGATGAGATTTGTTATAGGTGGGTACCAGAGTGAATGCCCAACACAGATGACAATGGAGTATTGACAAGAGACAACAAAACAGCAGTCAAGTTGCTGAAGATCTCCCTGGAACAGCTTGCTCCTACAAGTAAGTGTCACCCCTTGCCTTATGTGGGGCCCAGTGGCCTATATTTGCAAATAGAGACAAAGAAGGTCTAGTCATTTCAGGGGAGACACAATCCTTCATGACAGAGAGATGTGCAAAGAGATAGGAGAATACACGCACCGCAGAGGACTGTGCAGCACGGGAAGGAACTACACCACCAACAGGAGGAAAGCAGATATCCAACGTGCAACACCCTTGGGGATCAATCTACGCTTCTAGCATAACGATCACTCCAACTCAGTGCTCCTGTCATTAGCCTGGAAGATACCCTCTTGCCATCTTCCCTTCTAGGATGTCTTAGCTAAAGGGAAGATGCAACCCAGGTAAGTGGAGATGCTCTCCAGCGCTGCACAAGCAGATGGCAACTCCTGGTCTAAAAACCCTCTTGAAGCCAGAGCTCGAACTGGCAGGGAAGGTTTTCCCCTATTCTTTTTCCTTTCACCATTTCCAGGGCTGTAAGTAGCAAATCAAACCTTTTCCTGGTGCAGAAATGCAACCTGCAGGGTTTGGTGATAGGAAAGGGCAGAGCAGGGCCCTACTCCCACGGTTTGTTTTGTGTTTGTTTCTCTGGAAATGCCTGGAGTGTTTTACACTTTGGTTGCTGTCAGAGGTGGTAGACAGGCTGAGAGAGGAATAGGAACAGCAATACTAACCATGTGCCTTCACTGTGATTTGGAGCCATGGGAGGGAGTACAGAGCAAAGGAGGACCTGGGACCTGGTGTGCACAGGACGTGGTAACGTTTCAAGTATCAAATGCAGCCTCGAGTAGTACAATGATGCCTGATGCTTCCCCTGTCAAACATGCAGATATCACATCCTCCCTCTGCACAGGTTTGGGTGCATTTTGGAAAGCCGGTCAGCACTTGGTGTAAAGTGATTATTTCAAGGTCCCTAATCCAAATGCTTCGGCACCTCTGGAAATGATACACTGAGAATTTGCTTCATCTGGCAGCACAGACACCTAGAGCAGTGAGCTATTTTGTCTTCTCCTGCAGGCAGGGAAGAGAAACAGATACCTCTGGGGTGTAATTCATCCTGTGCTGATGTCTAAAGCAAGTGAAATGAATCATGCCCTTGAAACACCTCTTGTGTCTATGGACTGGAAAGGCAGCCTAGGGCAATGAATCCAGACAAACAGCAGTGTGGACATCAAGAATGAAGAGGAGAGACTCTCCAGACGTTTCATGGGAGACATTCCAAAATGAAAGCAACCAGAAAGGATTATTTGTGAATCTTTACCCCTCTTTGCCCAGACAGTCTGGGCCATTCCTCTATTCTTTAGCTATTAAAAAACATTTGCGGTGCTGGGCACAGATGACCTAGCTCCCAGCACATCACCCTTGCTGTGGGGAATGGTGCTGTCCCAGATTATACCACTTGGACGCCACATCTTCTCCGCCCCGTCTTCACAGGGCCTTTGACAGACACTTGGCTGCTCTTCCAATGGCCTCATGATGGAGCCAGAGCAGCGTGTGGACGCGGTGTGCCAGGGGAGCCTACCTGCTAGGGAAGGGGCGTGAGCATCCATGCAGCTCACTGTAATTTCTCTAATGGCTTTCTTTGGCTTGATAGATATTGAAGGAAGCTTGTTGCCGGGGCAATTTCCATGGAGAGATAATAAGAGATCATTTTCAAGTGAGCGAAACTTTAATGGCACATTCTGGTAATGAGGCAGCAAGGAGAGTAATGACCAGAGACCTCAGAGAGTAAGCACATCATGAGAGGGGGGAGAACTCTGAGTTCACTGCTCAAGGCAGACATTTGAGGCCTGATCTTTGTCGTCTTGAAGTCAGCCTGGAGTTTTGTTGCTGACTACAGGGAGAGGAAGATTAAGATCTAAGTGCTGGTACAATGGGGCTGGATGGCTCCATAGGGATGCCCCAGTGAATTCACTGGGGAAGCAGGAAGACTCTGATAGGGCTCAGGCACCAAATGCTCCAACCTTCACCTTCAGCAGAGGGTAAGTTGTTTTGAAACAGAAGTCAAGGGGGAGCTGGATACTCCTGTGCACAATCATGTGCTTTCCTTCTGAAGTGAAGAGGAAACATTTTAGCTTGTGTGTTAAAGGGACTGCGTTCCTAGATGGGAAGCAATGGTGCATGACACAGTGTGAAGGTCCTATCTGTTTTAAGCTCTGTGTTATGCGATGAGCATTTTCAGAAATCCATAGGAAGAAGATCTGAAATTCAGGGAGGGCGGTAGCACCAAAGGGATGGGAGGCAGAGATAAAAGGTTCCATGGATATGGAAAACCAGTGATAAAAGACTAAGAAAGCTGCTTATCCCCTTCATCTTTAATATCCAAGGAGGAACTATGCCTATTCCTCTGGCCAGTTGTATGAATGTAGACATGGAGCCCAGCAGCCAGAATAAGCATAAAAGCCACTTGTGAATTAGGAGGGCAAACTGTGCCCATGCTAGACCGGTGCTAAAATACAGAGTGCAAGAGACCGTGGAAAACCTGTGCGGAGCTGAAGACACCTAAGGTCCGGTATTGTGTTTTGTAGTCTGAATCTCTGATAAACCTAGGAAGATTTGCCTAGGAATTGAAGCACAGAAGAGTCTGCGGATGTCTTCCCTCCACTTGGAAGCATGAAGCACCTTCATGCCTCTGACTTCTTTGAACTCATCCCTGCAGCTTGTTTCTGGCCTTGCTCTTAAGGAGGGCCCTCACTCAGCTACACCTTCAGGGCAGGCACAGCCAGCTGCCGTTTGTCTCCTCTCCCAGGAAGGAAGGTGAAGGGGCTGCTTTCCTCCAGCCTCCTTAACACTTGTTTCATTAATCACAGCTTTCTCTTCAAACCCAGAGACAATCTGTCCAATTAACATTAAAGCTCTGGTACTCACTTGCCACACTTCGCAAGCAGCACTTTGACAACCATCGCTGTAAGTCCAGACACTAAAAGCTGATCATAAGCAAGACAGCCCAGTTGCACTTTGTTAACACCCTACAGTCCTTCTTTGCTGGAGCAGCAGAACCAGCCGCCTTTCTACTCCCTTTTGTTACGAATCTCAGCACCCAGGTCCTAAAATTCTTCTTCCACAGACCCCTGTCTTAATCCATCACATCCCACCACCCCATGGGTTTACCTACATAACTGCTTTCTGCTACATACCACCAACCGTGCTTGAACACTGCACCTGAGTGAACTGAACTCCATGGAGCTGTAGGTCAGAAAGAATCAGCACATCAAAGAGTAGGTCCAGCAGAAAAGGTGTTTAATAATGTCTTGTGAGGGTCATGCCCTGTGCAGAAGTAGTAAGAAGTAATACGGTCTGAAGAAGTTATGTGGTTAGCTACAAGCCTCTTAGTCTAACCTTGACTTGAGATTTCCAAGTGAATTTTGAAGGGAAGAACAATTAAATACCCAGAGATAAAGGGGAAATGAGATAAGAGGCAACATGGGTTTACGAAATGTAGATTGTGTCAGATGAACACGATAGCTTTGTTTGATAAGATACCTGATTTTCTAGACAAAGGAAGTGCTGCTCATCTCCTTTATCTAGACTTCAGTAAGGTATCTGATAGGTGCCAAGTGGGAAATTAGTAGTGAACCTGGAGGAAAGGAGGATTAGTAAACTGCGAGGTGAGGTGCAACTCTCTGGAGGGAATTTACTGGAAGAGTTTCTCACTGAACACTTTTGGAACTGATCTTTTCTTCTTGTGGATGATCTTGGCAGCGAAAGCAGGATCCTGAGGCTAAAATCGCACAGCGACACAGAACTGGAAGCTTTGGCAATGCAGAGAATGAGAGTACAAGTCTGAAACAACTAAGTGACCTTGAGAATAATTGAAAGGAGATGGGAAACAGAACTTTTGAGATGACAGGTCACGAATCTGAGGACTTCTGATGGCCTCAGATATAATACAGGAGATGATGAGGTGCCAATGATCAAGGGCTCTGTGGTCTAAGTGACTGCAGACTGACAATGTCAGGCACAGAAAGGCAAATGCTCTTCTTAGATGTATCAGAAGGGTTATTTTAGCAAATATAGACCAAAAAATGGTGTCGCTGACTGTGTGTCTGGCTTGTTAAGGTCAAGATGGATAAGCTTTACCTTGTCTGAATGCAGAGGAAGGATGGAAAATGATATAGAAGATGGAAAACAGACCACGGAGAGGAGAGCAGCAGAGTCAAGAGCAGCATGTTTAATCTGTAAAGCACAGGTTGACATGGCAGAAGTTCCAGAGGGGCAAAATGGCTTCTAAAGCTGATGGGATACAGCTCCTGAAGCAACTAAGACATGGACACAGTCAGACCAGAGGTAGCTGAGAAGGTTCCCTGCTTGCTGGTGAAAGAGAGAGGGACAAAAGAGAAGGATTTGAAGTCTGAGCTCTTCCTTTTACACCTGCAGTGCCCAGGACTGGCCTTGCTAACTCTGACATCCATGTGTCCCAGGCAGGGCACTTCTCCCTCAAGTCCTTCCTAGTATTCCAGCTTTCTTATTCACGATGCTTCCTAGAATCCCTCCAGGCTCCTGCCAGAGTCAAGCTACGTGCGTGGGAAACCGACGACTGCAGTACCCATAGGGAAATCTCAGGTCTAATGTACCCAGGACAGGGAACACAATGAGGGAAAACAGTTCAGCAGAGTTGTTGGCATGGTGCAAGAACACAATCTATTGTATGGGGTCCTGGATTGCTTGCTATCCTGTCACATTTTTACTGTTCTGGGTTAGCATTTCTTGTCACTTCCTTCCTAACTTACATCAACATACGAGACAAATCACCTCCGCATTTTGCTGTCTAGATGCCTAAAGAGGGTAAGCTGGCATTTGGAATCAGGCGTGCTGATATGATTTGTGCAGAGCATGCTTTCCCCTCCTGACTTTGCTCCTGCATTAGAGTCATTTTAACCAGCATATGCTTTCTTCTTTTGTATTCTATTTGCTTCCTTTTCAGCCCTTTTGTGAAACTGGGACAAGTGCTTTCTGATGAAGCCACTATGGATTTGAGGAGCTGGCTGGGAAGGCTATTTACTGGGTGTGTATGAACTGGGCTTAAGTCTAAAGGAACTGTTAATGCTTTGTCTGGCACAGGGCTATCACACGTGTCACAGCTTTCATTATTGCTGCCTTGCCATGCTGGGAGGTCAATGTGAGATTGGGAAACAGTTAGATTTGAGCAATCAAGGTGCTATGTGCCTGGAAGGGGTGGGGAGGGAAACAGGGGAAGGTTCTGGTGTGCCTGCAGGTTTTCTTCTCAGCTTCGGACCAGCAGCACACATGTAATTACATGTAGATGCTGGCCTGGTGGGAGAAAGCTGTTTAAGGAAGTTTCTACACTGCTGTGATGGTTACATTAGCAAGTGCCAGGCACTGGGGAACCTGCCAGGCCCTGAGGAAGGAAGAAGCAGGAGCTGTGGATTAGGGATTGTCAGTGACTTGTTGCCTTTTAGGAAATGCTAATCCTCCTGTCTGCAAGGGGGTGTAGGACTGTGCCATGCCTTGGGTGTGGGCTCTGCCTGTCTGCCCCATCTCTTTTACATACACATAGAGGCAGCTTGTCCTTTTGGTGTACGTGCTCCCCTGTTAGCTGGGGACTAAATCATAATTATCACTGATACTTTACCTGTCTGCAGCTCTCTGATCTGTTAATTCAAGTTCTTTTCATACACAGCACAGGAGAGAAGCTGGTGGCAGCATTCAGCTTGGGGCGATAGTTTTGCTTCAGAGGGGATGGGGACAGGCAGTTAAGGCAGCAAGTGGCACCTTTGCTTCTGTGCTATGTTCTCATGCCTGGCCAATTGGCCCAGTGATCAAAGCTTCCATGTCGACAGAGTGGCTCGTACCTCTCCTGATCCACCTTTGTGCCACCTCCTAAAATATGTCATAATCTGTGTTTGTCAGAGCAGAAAACTGAGGCACAATGAGTGGAAGTGGTCCAAAGTGAATGCTTATTGAATCCCTGCATCTGAATGGCAGGAGCATCTTCCCCCAGCTGACCTGCCATCAAAGGTGTCTCAGTCCAGCACACAGGCATGTGCCCAGTGGCTTCTGTGCCACCCCCTCCTGCCCCTCTCCTGCCCTAGTGTCTTTAAAGCGCTCCCTAGAACAGTTCTCTATAGGGAAGACAGAGGCCGTAGTCCCCTTTCAGATACGTATGTAAAGTGTCTGGCATTATCTCCATGTCTGTATTGAGCTACCATATGAGGAAGCCCTCCTCCCCTTCCTGTGGGTTCACTGTGTTGGCAGGTTGATGCTGAACCTCCAAGTGTCAGTATTTGTTCCCTGCAGAAAAGGTCAATCCCAGCACTTTGGGGCTGTGGCACCACGACCTTTTCAAAGCATGGACAGATGGAAGTGGCTCTGTGGAGAAAGGCCATGGCAGAGGGCAGCTGCCAGCCTTTCTATGAGCCTAGTTTAGTGGCAGAACATGCAAGTCTCTCAAACACATCCGCATGTACAACCAGCTCCTCTGGACTGATTTACAACCAGAGCTGCAGCGCGTGAACCAGCACTCCCTTAACACTCTCCTATTTGCACAACGCATCTCTAGTTCTCCTCCACACTGCAAAACCACTCGATTAATTTCCTCATAGTGCTCCAAGGCTCTGGCTTTCCTCTCTCTGGTGCTTAGAGTCTTATTCCCATGCTGGAGAGATAAGAAATGGAGCCAATCTGACCTCTCCATCTGGGCCATCCAGTCTTATTATCCATCCTGCATACAAGCCAATCAGGGCACAAAGCAGAGGGAATAGGCTTTAGCTGCCTGCCATGCATTGGACCACTGTTGGGGAGTATGAGGAGAAGTCAAAACTGAACTTGAAGGTGATGCACAGTGCTTCCCGTCTCAAAAAGGTGCTTTGCTAATATATTTCCATGGAATGAAGACAAGTGACTGTAGTGACAGAACAAGCGGTAATGGGCTTAAACTTAAATAGAGGAAGTTCAGGTTAGATATAAGGAAGAAGTTCTTTACTGTGAGGGTGGTGAGGCTCCGGCGCAGGGTGCCCAGAGGGGTGGTGAACGCTCCATCCCTGGCAGTGTTCAAGGCCAGGCTGGACAGAGCCTTGGGTGACACTAGTGTGAGGCATCCCTGCCCATGGCAGGAGGTTGGAGCTGGATGATCTTGAGGTCCTTTGCAACCCGAACCATTCTACGATTCTATGATATTTGCATTTGAGTTCCTGCATCCATCCCACTCTGTGTCTGTATTACAAAACCAAGGTGCAGATGTATGGCTCAGAAAAAAGATGAAAATTATTTAGTCCAGCATCCTACCAGCCACATTTCCCATGTAATTTTTGGATGTCTGTGATTTGGAATGAGATACGAAAGTCTTTGCTAACTCTCTGCCCTCAGTGGAACACCCATCTCACCCTGAAAGAATCCATCAGAGGCAGAGCCTTGTTTGTCTGGATCTGGTGTCCGCCTGGTAATGTAAGATGTAGCCTTATTGTGTAGGACCTATCTCTTAAAATTAAACTCGTTGTTCTTATGAAGATAATTCCTTGAAGGGAGATTAATGTTTAAGGTGTGATGAGGGAAGCTGTGATTCTAGACTCCATGAAGATTGTAGGGAGCTGAAAGTGATGGAAACTGGAGTGGGATTTGGTGATAGAGATGAGAATTGGAAATGGGAAGATGGAATTTGGCTTTGATGGGGTTCCTCTTGTCCATTTTTTCTCATCTGATTTCACTGTGGAGGGTTTTTCTTTGTTTGTTTTGGGGGGTTACATATATATGTATCAAGATTCACATATATAGATTCAGAAAAGCCCAAAGTCTTACGTGTGTGTGTAGCATCTCCCATGATAAGATCCCTATCCCTGCCTAGGAACTTCCAGTGATCCTAAATAAAAGACAGGGACATTATCAATAGCAGACTGCTTAGTTTTGTTTATGTTCTGCACATTCCCTTTCCTCCTCCTGCTGCTGGCTTGCACAAGAGCCAACCATGTTGTCAACAGCCTCTTGCAGAGGAAAAGCTCTTTGGCTTTTTCTTCCACATCAAGGCTGTGCAGATCAATATTGCGAGCCCTGGCCCCTCACACTGTGCCTCCAACCCCAAAGTGTAACACTGGCTTGTGCAGATAGCCCAGGATTAGCTGTAACCCAGGGAGGGAAGCAATGGTTCTAGGCCAGTTCAAGTCTTCACCCTCACAGAAGGCTGTATGAGTCCAGCAAGAGCACAAGTGTAGTCCTGACTAAATAGATCAGTGTAAAATGACACTAAGTTGTTTTCAAGCTCGCTGTATGTGATTGATCTCCTGTAACAGGACATGTGCAATTAACCAGCAGCTCTGCTATTAATAACTATCCCTGAATATGTGGATGAAATGAATCGGTGTCTCTGTGGATTATTGCCTTTCTCCATCTGACACTTCTTTAGAGGAATGGCACAGAACAGAAAGGGAATCTTAAGAGTATATAATTGAGTGTATATTAGGGTTTATGAAGAGATTCCTGCAATAACTGTCATGTTCCACCTGACGGAGTAGCTGTTATGTGAACATGCCAAAGTAGCACTTTCCTTGCTGTGATCTTTGTTCTCACTTGCTTTCCTTGCATTATCTTAAAACCTCCTTTAGCTGATGCCACCGAATGCCATCTGAGTAATGACTTGAGTGCAAAATAAGGACAGGAATAAAGAATGAGGTGCACACTTACTGTCAGAGGCCTCAAATTGGGTACCAAAAAGTAAGGAGGCCCACTGTTTCAGAGACAGCTTCTGCTGCTTCCACCAGTGACAGCTGCTCTGGAAATCAGGACGCATCAATTTATATCCTCTTGGAAACTGAAGGCCCGGACTCCATTGTGCTTAGCATTGTCAAACCTCTGCTCCAAAGGGAACAGCTACATCAGGCACAGGAAGCACTGGGAAGAAAATAAAGGCATGGAGGAACGAAGTGACTTACTTTGTGTCATAGTGGGCTGGTGGCAGAGCCAGGGAAGGCGGCTGTCTGTGCTGGACCACTGTGCTGGGCATCCTGGAGCTGAAATCTGACTGGGATGTAGTGGTGCTCTCATCAAAGGAGAGGTACAGAAGCTCTCAGCTTAGAGCTGACCAGGTTTCCCTGCAGCCTGAGACCGAGGCTGACCAACACAGGCACAAATCCTTCCTCTGGCCTGGTGATGTCTGGTGCAAGGCTGGCACAGAAGAGTTACAGGCAGACTGCTTCCATGTGCCCATGGATGCACATCCTGGGATAGTTTATAAAAGGACACCCTTTCTTCGCACCAGCAGCCAGCCCTTGTATCCTTTCACATCCAGCAGCATGGAGAAAGCTCCCTTTGAACCCCAGCTCTCCCTGCCCGTCACCAGCTCAGCCCTCTTTTCGTTGCTGCCCTGGATCTTTCCATTCTATTTTCTTTCTCTGGCCTCCCTTTCTTTTCCCCCTCCATCTTTCAGTTTGGCTTGTCACACACATATAAGATCACACACTCAATCCTCCCCCTGCCAGCAGGTCTTGAATGCAGTGGGGCTGAGGGATGCCCTGTCATCTTCTGCCTCTCCATGTCTCCCCTGCCCTATTCCCCTCTGATCTATTGCAAAGGACAAGTAACCTCAGCCAAAAAAGACGGATGCCACAATTACATTCCTCTTTTCAGCAGTTCCTTCCATTTGCTTCTTCCTGATGGAAATCGTGGGCAAGAAAAATCTATTATTACTCTCCAAATCATATCAAATATTTATCAGGGTAATTCTCTAGTTATCACTACCGATTGCAAGCCTTAGTCACGTAGTAAATCTTGTTAGTGTCATCTCTGGGAACGTGTCTCGTCTGTCTTCTCAGCCGAGTGCTGCATAAACCAGGTTGCCCCAGGGGAACTTGGCTTATGGAAAAGGCAGTGGAGAAGGAGGAGATGGAGGCGATCAAAGATGGGTGCAAACTTCCCAAATCCCCTTTCTGCCAGTACATGAAATGGGATCTGCTCAGGATGGGGAGGTTGCTTGTGGGAAGGGGAGGTCGGGACCATACCACTGATGCCTCCCTGTGTCAAGTGCTTAACAGAAAAGCTCATTCCTAATCAGAAACTGTCTGAAACAGGCCAGGCTCACCGCCGAGAGGTGTATTATCCTTCCCAGGAGAGAGATGAAGCGAGTTACTCAAGGCTGTATGATCTGAAGTCAGTAGCAGAGGCCAGAGCCGAGCTCAAGGTCTCTGGCTCTAAGGCTAGCAGCTTAATTACATGATGATTCCTTTTGGAGCACTGTGGCTGCTTTGATACAGCGCTGTCCTGGGGGTCCTATAAGTCAGGGCAACCTTGCCATCTCTGCTTGCCATGCCAAGGACTTTCCCCTCCCACCCGCTGTGTCAGGACTAACAAATGCAGCCACTCGAGCTGGCCTTTTTGTTGTTGTTGTTGGCACCAAAATGTTTCCAGATTGTACCTATTTTTAAGCTCTATATTGGGTCAGATCTGGACAGCTTGGAGACTTCAGCTCTTCCCTCTTTCCTACCCCTGTGCGTGTAACTTACTGCTGCAAAGGGAAGAAATGAGCAGCGTGTTTCCTCTGCCAGAACCAATCAATCTGGCGCCTGTCATCAGCATCACAGCAGCTATAAAATATTTAATTCCTTAATGATGAATTGGCAGATTGTTTCAAAAAGACAACAAGGAAACAAAGAAAAGGAAACAGACACTCGCAATCTGCAGTCGCACTCTTTGCCAGGCTCAGCCTTTGGAGCAGACAGCATGAATTGTGTTTTGCCATCCAAGGTACCTCAACAGTGCTGTCTATTCATAGAGCCCTGGTAGTTGTTTTGGGGATGTTTGTGCTTACATAGATATCACACCCTTGACTTGATATCCTCAGGTCCCACCACTGATTCCTGAAGAGATTCAGCTTTCAGAGGAGGATTTATAGTTTGGAAAACACGAAAACAGCTTCTCAATGACACAGCTCTTGCCTGCGTAGCTCTTGCTGCTATACAGAAAGGAAATTATTATTATCATAGAATCATGGAATAGTTAAGGTTGGAAAGAACCTTAAGATCATCCAGTTCCAACTCCACTGCCATTGTAGGGACACCTCACACTAAATCATGTCATCCAAGGCTCTGTCCAACCTGGCCTTGAACACTGTTAGGGATGAAGCATTCACAACTTCCCTGGGCAACCCATTCCAGGGCCTCACCATCCTTACAACAACAAACTTCTTCCTTATATCCGTTCTAAACTTCTGATACACATAAATAAGGAAAAAGAGCATCCAGGCTAGATTAGAGCACAACTGCATCCAGCCAAGTGTGCTGCCTCCAGCCCTGGCCAACAGTGTGTGCTTTAGGAAGTGCATAAGAATATGTCAATCCTATAGTGCTCTTTCTTCAGCAGCCTCCAGCATTCTGCAGCCCAGGGAGATCTCTGCGCTTCCGAGCTCCAACTGGAATCTTTTTTCCATGAGCTTGCCTAGTTGTTTATGAAAGTTATGCAAACTTAGAGCAAAAGCTTCACACATACAGCCCCATAGTTCTCCTGGGTGAAGCTGCACATCTTATTTTGCTTTCAGCATATCACCTACTAATTTAAGTCGATGTTCCCAGCTCTTGCATTAAAAAGACGGTGAAAAATCATTCTTTCTTCACCTCCCATCCCTTGGACATGTTTGGCTCACAGAGTAGGGAGCAGAATTGAGATGCCTGGGCTAATGGACACCAGAATTGGTCTAAGTCTGCAGTGGACAGTCTGGTTTCACAGGGCAGGTCAGCTTGTGCATGCCCATGGATATCTTCTGCCCCTGATACGGTGTCAGTATCCTTGCCTGTATCACCATCTATTTGCAAATGCAGAAGCTGATGCAGCTGCAGTGGAAAGGGGATGGCACAGAAAGCAAGACCTCTGCTGAAGTTACATGAGTTACTTACAGGACTTATAAACCACATGCCTGTCCCTATACCAATTCATATCCATTCCTTTTGCATGCTGTAAATACACAGGCAAGCAACTTGCCTGACCAAAGACCTTCTTTCGCTCTATGTAGCCTGTTCTATTGTAAACCCAGTGATACTTGGCTTTTTGTTTCTGTTTGATTATCTTCTAAGTCCTATTCTTGGAACCTTCTAATTAGAAGAAAGCTGTGAGTTTTCACTAAAGCAAATCCCAAATTTCACCCATCACAGAAACCCTGAAAACTGGAGCTCTAAAAGCTTACAAAACCCAGCTGGAGCCTGGGGAAAGGAAGAGGAAAACGAGGGGGTTTCACTCGTCCCCATGTATTATTTTTAAGCCGGTCTCATGATGCGAAGCGGTGACGCTCCTCGGTGGCGTGACCAACCTACACTGTTCCTCTGGGCTGGGGGAGCGCTGGGAAGTTTGGCAGACGTAAGTGGGAGGCTGGCAGCTCGTACCCAGAGCCTTCGTGCTTCCTCCTCTGCCTCTCTTGGCAGCCAGGGCTCCCGCAGGCGTCTGTGGTGGGATGGGCTGGTTGTGGTGGGATGTGGCCAGCAGATAATGAGGGTCAGGCAGCAGTTTAGCTCCATTCACCCTCTGTCTGCCGCAGTGATTTGTGTAAGCCCCCCACAGACATCCTGTGTAAATACCTGAGACAAAAACTCTTGTAAAGGAACTGCTTAACCTGCTTTCAAGAGGGGTCAGTGCAATTAGAAACACCAGGAGCTGGTACATGGTAGCAAACTGCTGCTTCAGACCTCCCCCGACTCTGGGTCAGCTCTAGGGCAAACCAAGGTTTCCCCCAGCTCCTGAGCAAAGTCTCCAAACTGCGGAAGGATGTTTTTGTATGCACCAAAGCACGCTGTGCTCTTAAGGGCTGATTACTTTGGCATAGGGATAAGATGAAATCAAAAGACAGTGCTTTTGAGTCAGACAGCTCATTTCCCTGTTAGCTCTGGATCTCTGTCTTCTGCAGATGGTGTTTAAACCTTTAGAGAAGGTTGCTCCACTGATCCTGTCTAACATCTCTTTGGAAGTCCTGAATGGAAAACATCCTGTTTGTCTCTAATCAAAGCTGGTTTTTCTCTGCCTCTGGGCCAAAACACTGCAACAAGCTTGGCCCTTTTGGGAGCAGTGGATGCTGAGCTGCCTGCTGCTTTTCCAGCATGGGGAGAACCTGAAAACCAGCCTCTTCCCACTGGCTTCATGATTTTGGGGCATGCAGGGGTGATGAGGAAGCAGCAATCCAGCAGCTCCTAGCTGGTTGGTAGCTGACTGCACCACAGCAAGTCTAAAGAGGCATCTCTTTCCCATCTATTAAAATAGACACCACCAGCAGCAAAAGAAATCGGGAAGTGTGACTCAAAGTGGGGGAAGGAAAAGGGATAGGGCTGATCAGTAGCTACACACCCACGTCAGGAGACCATCTCAGCAAACCCGCTTGCATCCTACTGTTGTCAACGTGATTTCAAATGAAGCATATGCTTATATAGAGAGGGGACTGAGAGAATAGTTGGGTGTAGGAAGTTTTTGGCTCACAGTGATAGAAAGCACATGCTAAGGGTGTCTGTGGGATGGACAGTGTCAGAGTCCTCTCTACTGCAGTGATTTCCTATAAAGCATTAACTAAGAGCATGAGGTTAAATGGAAGCTGCTTTGCTTTCTCTCTTGTTACCCAAAACCAGCCCTGGACACTGGTCTGAGGGCATCCCTCTGCCCTTGACTCCTTACCAGGCATGCCTGGCTGGAAACCTCCCTCCAGATGGAGCAAGCTAGGAAAGGTAAGGAAATACAAAGAGGAGAGGAATGAAAACGTATGAACACCCCTAATTTTGGTTATGTTTTTGCTGTCATTGAGATAGCTGCAAAATGAAGGTAAAATACTGTGATTCCACTCTAACAACTTTTTCATCTTTTTACGCTGCCATAAGTTTCCTCTGAGTAGAAATCTTTGTCAGAATCTGGTTGGGGCAGATCCTTTATTTTATTATTTGATTACAAAGTCATTGATTTCTCCCAAATATCTTTTATTCTCATTAAAAGTAATCACTAAACATGGCCAGCCAAAGCCACGTATGCACCTACACCGGGTGTAGGTACTTCAGCTAGAGAACTGTAGTGCGAGAGGGAACCAGGAATATATCTGGCGCTGAAGCGGGAGCATTGCCACCTCAACCAAAGTTCATTGAACACTTTCAGCCTAAAAGGTTTGGTTCCTTTAAGCTGGATTAAGAAGTTAAGATGCAGGTTAGATGCAAGGCAGAAGATATTTACTGTGAGGGTGATGAGGCACTGGCACAGGTTGCTCAAAGAAGAGGTAAATGCTCCATCCCTGGCAGTGTTCAAGGCCAGGTTGGACAGAGCCTTGCATGCCATGGTCTAGTGTGGGGTATCCCTGCCCATGGCAGGGGGTTGGAACTAGGTGATCTTTAGGTCCTTTCCAACCCAAACCATTGTATGATTCTATGATTCTATGAATGTACCTTCATTTTATGTTCTTTTTAAACTGTGATTAGAAAACCAGCTTCCCTGCCATGCCCCCCCATCCCTCTGCATCTCCAAGGGGTGTTGATCCCCCCTACACCATCCCCTTTCCCAGAATGTTTTACCACCAAAAATGCCAGCTTTTGAGGAAAAACACCCCCCTGCCATCCACTTCTATGTGCCAGCTTCACTGGCCCCATAGATTTCATCCCTCAGCCCAGGGGCCCATGGCTGAGATGAGTGCCACCAGCTCAGGGTGAGAATGGCTGGTAGCCATGAGGCTGGGGGTCAGACCCTGGCTTGTCCCCGCCGTGGCTGTGTTTCCCTCAGCACTCTTTACAGGCAGGGAAATGGAGATGGGCCTGCATGGAGCTGGCCTAAACATGGCTGTGAGGCTTGTGGGGCTGTGGGGTCAGTGCCTCACTGTTAGGAAAGGCAGCGGGGCTATCACTCTGAGGACACAAAGGCCATGGTGAGAGGCTGGGTGTGAGGATGGATGTGGTGCCCTTATAGCCACAAAGCGTTAGAGCTGCTGCAGGCCAGCCTGGGCATTCAAACCCCTCCTGGAGGTGGGTGCTTTGGGGCTGGCAGCACAAGGATGGTGTGGTCCCCTCTGCATGGGAGGTGGAATCATTGCACCCCAGCCTGCCCTGAGCTAACACTGGGTCCTACTATCCTCCTCTCTGCACCAGAAAAGCAGTTCCAGCCATGGCTATTGCTTTCTGCTGTTCTTAGCGAGTCAAAGAGCTAGCAATGAGGGCTGTGAAGCGAGGAGTGCCCTTGCTGCCACCACATCTGTCCCCGCAGTGATGCTGCTCGCAGCATCTGCTTTTCAGCCCCGAGCGTGCAGGGCTGGACCCGGCTGCAGCCTCCTTTGCCAGGCACAAGCAGAACAAGCCCTGAAAGGCTTTTCCATTCATTCCTCTCCAGCCATTTCTCGCTCGTTTGTCCTCTGAGGGGCTTGGTGCTGACTGGGATGCTCTTTGCCTCAGGACATGGTGTGGGCAGGTAACTGGGGAGTGTCGAGCTTTGGGATGCAGCTCCAGAACAGGGGGCAACAAAGCGGGAAGCTGTGGCCTCCTCCTGAGTTTCACATCTTTCTCTTTCCTTGTGTCAGGCTGAACCACAACCTGGGGAGGTGCAGGAAGGTGTGTTCATACCCCAGGGCTGGGAGAGCCATCATTTCTTCCTGAGCTTACCAGCGCATGTGGACCCATCCTCTTCTACCTGCCCTGCAGGGCTTCTGTCCCAATACTTAGTGTTTTCTCACATTAACTCATTTTCCCCTTGCAAGCACCCATTTTTCCCATGCAATAGTTCATTTTTTAACTTGCAAAATAAGCTTGGGCTTTGTTAAGCTCCAGGGCTTGCTTCTGTATCTTACTGCTTATCTGAGGCTAAGGGAAAAGAGAGGCTGGAGCTGCAGAGGGCAGGATGAGCTGCCAAAGCTTTGGGTTGGAAAGCTGGTGTAGGAGCAATGGAAGAAAGCATGAGGACTGAAGGAGAGTTTCATTTGGATGGGAAGAGGCAACAAGCTGTTCAATGACAGTGACAGCCCTGGAGAGGGACAGAAGCAACACTGGCTGCAGAGGTCTGGCTCCCAAGGGACACGGCTACAGCATCCCAAGGTGACTTTTCCAACCAGGAAGCCAGGCAGCAGCAAGCAAAGGGAACGTAGTGACACCAGCTCATGTGCCCTCCTCATGCTGTGCAGGGTGTAGGGCTCCTTTGACCCCAGCTCTGCTGTTGCAAGTGCCCTTCCCAGGTCCCCTTGTGCTTGCTGGTCACTGGCGCCATCCCTGGGGCACTTTGCTGCTGTCACCATAGGTGCTGTCAAGGCATCCTAATGCCATTTGCTGGTGTTATTGAGTGCTTTCCCCCATGGATTTGCTTAACAGTGTGGTACAGCACCCACTGACAGGAGCTGAGCACATGCTATGGCTGGAGCAGGGGTTATTAAGCAGCAAGAGCGGCCTGCTGGGAAATCTCCAGGATCAGGGTTATTCCAGGCAAAATAGAGGGTAAAATCACCATTTTCCCATTCCATGGCTCCTTTGCTGGGGGATCTTTGCTATTCCCCTCCGAGATCTCCATAGCCTTCAACAGTACGATATGGGGCTGTTTTCAGTCCTGTGGTAAAGGACATCAAGATTGCTGACACATTGGGTCACGCAGAGAGCATCATCGCACAGGGCTGCCCTGCGACCACCTCTTAGTGGAATTCCCACTTCTTGATGCTCAGTGCTGGGAGCTGGAACTTGTCACCTCCAGGGACACCCAGGGACGCTGAGGGTTTGCCCGCCTGTTCCTGCGGCTCCTCGTCAGGCAGCAGTGTGTCTGCAGTGCGTACCTACAGCACATGATGGCACTGCAGGAGCGCAAAACGGCTCAGCATCCTCTGCAACTCGCCTGGGTTTTTAACCCCTCCGTGCAAGCGAAGCTGCTGCGATGCTTTTCCAGGGACAAAGTGTGGAGGAAGGATTGGATGGAGATGCCCAATGCCTTGCTGTCCTCAGCTAGGACAAAGCCTCGCGTCCGAGCTGCTGCAGCATCACCCTTGGGTCCCGAGCATCATCCCTGGAACCAGAGGAGACACAAGTGCTGCAATGTGGGCCTGTGCGTGCTCATGAGCTGGCATCTCCCATAGCGCACAGTGAATGCTTTGTGCACTGGCTCCTCACAGCTGTGCAACCCTGGTCTTGGCATGCCTGAGAGCACTCTCCTCTTGCTGCCACGTTGTCTGGCTCACCTCCTGAACTCCCGCAGGCAGAGAGATGGTCTTCAGATGCACACTGGACAGAATCGAGCTTTGGTGCAGGTCTTGCATGAGAATATCCTGCTGGGTTTTGGAAGAGAGCAAGGAGATGTGTTAGTTTGCTGGTTCCTGAAGTTATTGATCCTCTAGCCAAAACCCAGGGAGAGCCATAGAGATGAACAGAAAAGCTGCAGCAGCATTTCCATAGAACGTATGCTTTTTCCTGAAATAATCCCTGCAGGAGAGAAGCTGTAAAAATATCTGGATGTGACAATCCTGGTATTTATCTGCTCTTATCTACAAAGAACTGAAGAGGTAGAAACCCAGCAAGTGCTGCCCAAATTAGTGTCAGATCCTGCAGGTATAGGAAGAAGCAGCATCTCCTTCAGAGGAGTTGTCTGGAATCATCTGGACACGGGATGGATGGCTCTGCTTTTCCTCCTCCTATTGTCCACGTAGGAAAAAGTTCTCTTTCGGACTTTTCCATAAGCAACAAGATGTATATCCAGGAGAAAAAGCACAGAACTGGGAGAGGAGGGGAAAAAACAGCACATTTCCAAGGGAGGAGGAGGACAGAGGGGGTCTGGTTTCTGCAGCCCTCGTCCGTCTCTCTGCATGGAGACTCTTTCCTTGCTATCTCCCAGTTGTAAATGCAGCTGATGGATTGATTTTGTTTCTGTTTCTTCTCTTGCACTTGTTCATGTTAATAAAGATAGATTTGATTTCTTCCTTTCGTGTTTAAATCCGAAGCAAAATGTCCCAGTGTCTCCACCCACCCCCCTGGCACCAAGCACTGATGCTTATTTCAGTGCTTATAATTTGATTTCTGCCTCTCCTGCTGGGCTGATGCAGGAGAAACAATATTTAGAGAAGCTGATTTTTAATTTACTGGTTGTTTTTTTTCTGGAGCAAGGGAAGCAGAGGCTGGGATCGGTGTGGGAAGAGGGAAAGAGGCTCAGCAAGAAGGAACTCTCCTTTTCGAGGCCATTTCCTCTCCAGTTTGCAGTCTCTGATGGACAGAAATCACAGCAGAGCTCAATTAATCAATTGCTCTCTGAAGAATTAAGAGTGCCTCATCTCTTTAGGTATTTTTGTGCAGGGGCTCATAGGTACTTGATGCCAATGATTCCAGGTTTGGAGCCTGAGCTTTGATAATCTCCATTTTGCAAGTGGGAAAACTGAGGCACGGAGCAGTGAACTGACCCCTTCCCCTTCAGACTGCAGCCAAAACAGCGTGCGGCACAGGCTCTGAGGGCTCATTTCAAAACCCAGAGTATATTCAGCACACACAATCCTCAGCATCATTCTGCTTCCAGTTAAACATGGACAAAACAAGGTTTTTGCTGGTGTTTAGCAGCCAGCCCAGTCCTGCGCAGTGGAGTTGCAAAAGAGTTCAGCCACTCCTCAGCTCTTGGAGTTTCTTAGGGAAAAGCTGCTGCACTTTGCTAAGAAGAATGGATTTTTCCTTGCCCAAACCCTGATTTTCATTTCTACGCACAGAATTAACTTGCTCATCACTTTATTCTGTATTTTTTAAGGAATAGCATCCCCCTTTTCCCTTTTTCCTTTGATTTCCCTGGTTTCTTGGAACAGGGCTTGTGATCACTTCTGTGCCTAGCGAAAGATAATAGCTTTGCTAAATAATTTTTCCTCTTCTAAAATATCCATCAAGATTGCCTGCTGCACAGTTTACATTTCCCGCTGTGGAGACAAATACTTTAATTAAAATGGAAGGGAGGAGGACAAAAAAACACACAGAAAAAAGAAAAAGGCTCTGCAAAAAGAATCCTAAAAGGTTTGGGAGAAGCAGCAATGGGCAAATGAAGCCTTTAGGCAGCCAGGATGGATTTTGCACCTGTGCATAGAATCATAGAACAGTTTGGGTTGGAAAGGACCTTAAGGTCATCCAATTCCAACGCCCTGCCATGCACAGGGATGCCTCACGCTAGGCCATGTCGCCCAAGGCTCTGTCCAACCTGGCCTTGAACACTGCCAGGGATGGAGCATTCACAACTGCCCTGGGCAACCCATTCCAGTGCCTCAGCACCCTCACAGGGAAGAACTTCTTCCTTATATCCAACCTGAACTTCCCCTGTTTCAGTTTGAACCCATCACCCCTTGTCCTATCACTACAGTCCCTGATGAAGAGCCCCTCTCCAGCATCCTTGTAGCCCCCTTCAGACACTGGAAGCTGCTCTGAGGTCTCCACACAGCTTCTCTTCTCCAGGCTGAACAGCCCCAGTGTTCTCAGCCTGTCTTCATGCAGGAGGTGCTCCAGCCTCTGTCCATGTAGGCTTTTGTGGTTGTTTTGCTCAGTGAAGGAGGAAGGTGCTGATAAAACCCAGTTGCATTTCTGTTAAGCAGCAAGAGACCCTTCCTCAAACCGCTTGTCCTCCTACAGCTCCTACCCCAGTCTGTGTGCAGGAACAGATGGAATGGCTTGAGTTTGGATGTTCATATCTTTGAGTATAAGAAGGAAACAACATCTTCCCCCTACCTTGGCCCTGCCTTTTCACTTAAGAGTAAAATGCTCGTCTCCTGTTGTTGCTTGTTTGATTATGTACCTCCTCTCCCTCCCTCAGCTTTAGCTGGCCCGCAGGGAAAGCACAACAGCAGCAAACAGCAAGAAACACCTGAATGTGCCAGCCTGATATTAGCTCCAGGGAGAGGTGAGAGGGATGGGAAGTTACAAGTACAAAATCGCTGCTCAGACCTGGGCATTTTCTCCCTTGCTCTGGAGACTGAAAGCATTGCATCGAGTTTGGAGTGCAAAGCTCAACAGAGAAGGAGAAAGGGAGATCCCATTTAGGAGTGGGAGTGCAGTGTATGCTGCAAGGCTTGTCTGCAAGGAAAATGCCAAGGGGAGCAGCAGCCAGCCCTGAGTTTCAGAGGGCATTGGTGCTTGAGCTGGGTGGCAGCGAGCATCAGGATCTATTGGGATGTCTTAATCAGCCTTCAAAGGTCTTTCTTTCAGGCCTGGGTATAGGGGGAAGAAGGTGGATTGGGATCATTCCCCTGATAAGCTGGGATTTGTATTGAGCTCATAGAGGATAATGACATGATCACCTTCATATAGGTAAGCTGAGCTTTCTGCACCATCCCTCTAAGACAGGAGTGTATTATTCCTGTTTTTCAGCAGCCTGAACCAGCAATCGTGATGCTGTCCCCATATAATTAGGTGTCAGTCAGACTCAGACACCTCTACACTCCAAACTCTGTGGCTTACAAGGAGTGACCACAGGACTTCATTGTTTGGCAACCAAAGCAGCACCTTGTGGGCTCTTTTCTCTTGTTGGAGGGACAAATATGGACTTGTGAGAAGGAAACATCCCTGGGAGAGCAGTGCGGTGGCTCCAGTGCTTCCTGCGTAGACTGGCTGTGACTGCGGGTCCTGTGCAGGGGGTGGGATGAGCTGCACTGATCCTTATCACTGTTTCTGGTTCAAAGCCTGCTTCTGAGGGTGTGAGTGGGACCCTCCTATGCTGGCAGGGGGTTTGGGTGCTTATCTTCCGCCTTGACCAGCCAGAGCACACAGCAAAGCAGTGGGAGAAGGGCTTGATGCAGTGCTGCCTCTCCGCTGTGTATGGAGAGGAGCAGTGCGCTCGGGATGGAGGCAAGGCACCAGGAAGCCTAGGCTTGTGCGGTGTCTGTCTCTGCAGATGTGTCTCCCCTGTTTTGCAAGATGTGCATGGAGACAGTAGGAATCATGGATCTATAGTGAGGAGAATCTTTGCCTTCTTGCAGTAGGAAAAGCTGGTAGTCTGTCTCTGTGTAGATAGGAAAACCTTAATGCATGCCGAGCCCTGCTCTCACCATGGTGTCACCCTGCCCTAGGGCCTTGCTGAGCTGGGGCTGTACAGGATGGGTCCCACCTGGCCACTCATGTCCTCACTGGAGAGACCCCAAAACTTGATCAAGGCAAAGAGCTGCTCAGACAAGCTGCTATTGTCCACGTTACAGAACTGCTTTTGGCTAAGCTTTTCTATGGCATCAACCTCTTCATTTCTGCCTGGTCAGGACTGGAAAGCTTCCTTTGCATGTATATCTCTTCTTATTGCTGTGAGGACAGCAAAGGCTTTTGTCCTCTGGGCTTTGTACCCAGCAACCACAGTGTGTGTTGCAGCTGCATCTTGCTCTCTGTGCGTGAGATAATGGATCACAGTAAAAGAGAGGCTGTTTGATGGCCCTCATGGTCCCCTGTGACACTCAAGGAGCAGCCAGCTGATGGCTATGAAGAGGAAGGAGTGAGGAAGCCCACGCCATCAATGTGGGCAGTGGGCACAGCCAAGAGGGCAGTGGGAGCCAGGGACAAGCCCCACGGGGAGCATGTCAAGGGAGCAAGTGCTTGACTTGCTCATGGTCAGTGCTCTCCCCTCTCTGCTCTGTCACCGTATCATTGACTGTGTGATCGCTGGAGTGCAGTCAGGCTTGAGCTTGCAAGCAAGTGTCCTTAGCTTTGGCGAAGAGGATGCTGCGTTTACCATGGTTCAGCAGCAGAAGGCTCCGTCTGATTTTGTCTAGCAAGGGGCTAACTCAAATACAGCCACTTGGAGGCTCCAGACTCTGGAACAGGCTCTGCTCATCCGCAGGTCTGGTGGCTGCAGAGGCTGGGGAGATGCTGTCAGGGAAGAAAGGTCCTTTGGGCTGCACAGTGGGATGCTCCTCGCTGTAGTGCTGCGGCTGCTGCCTGTGTCATCTGCTCCATTGCGTTCTGCAGGTCTGTGTGTGCAAAGCCTGTGTGATGAGCTCCCAGGACAGTTACCTTTTCTTCTTCCCTTTTCTCACCTCAGTGCTGCTGTGGTCTGGGGCAATGGTGAGGCACAATTCACCACTGTGGAAAGAACAAGGAATCACCCTCCCAGGATAAAACCTGACCAAGAAACAGCTCACCAATAATGTGGATCCTTGGGGACTTGCAGCGTTATATTCTGCCTGGCAGTGATCTGAGGGCAGGGCACATTAACCAGCAGCAGCATCAGTGGGCCTGGACCAGGCTTAAGCTGCAGCTGAAATTCCCTGGTGCTGATGCTCACTTCCAGAGCATCTTCCGGACATCCCACAGTGCAGTTCATTGCCTGTCTCTGTCTGGAGGAATGAATGAGACTTACCTGAGGCAATGATTTTCTCAGACTCAAACAGTTCAAGGTCCTGAACAGCTTTACATAACTTTGGCATTAGCTCTGCATCTGGTTCCACCTGAATCCCTTTAGGTGCTATGGGGTGGTGCAACTCATGGTACTGAAGTAGTCAGGAGCTGGGAGACTGCCAGCATGGAGAAGGAAGGGTCTATAAACTCAAGCCCCTACATTTTCAGGCCTCTTTAAGAGACCTCCTGATCTATCACTGATTCTCAGGTCAGAATCTAAAGGCTTTAGGAAGGGCTGGTAGGAAATGAAGCTTGTTTCTTCCACAGGAAGCATCGTGGTGCTTGCCAGGGATGCTTCGTGTGGAAGGTTTGTTGAGCCATGTCTCATTTGTTTGGGGAGTTCTGTTGAAACATGAATCAGCGTCTCAGTGGTTGCTGATGGGTGGAGAGTGGCAGCCTGGGGTTTATGGGCAGAGGCACAGGACGGGAAATAGACCTAAATTCAGCTGTGTGTTGCACAATGGCAGCTTGACACCAATGCAAGTGACTCAGCAGGCCAGAATGATGTGATATAGATGTGTGCGTAAAGTGCCCTTGGAAGGACAATCAGAGATATGCTGTTGGACTGATTAGTGTGCAGAGCTCATGGGTGTCCTGAGCTTTGTCATGAGATGAAGGAATAAATGAAATGGAAACGTAACTGGGATGCTGTCTCTCTCTGCTCTTGTGGAGAAACAAAGCAAGGATGAGTAAGCCTTCCCCAAGCATGTACAGAAAGAGGAATGGCTGAAAAGAGAGAGGAACTGAGTGACCAGAACTGGAGGGAAATGAGATTGTGCAGTCACTGTGGCTCAGAGGTGGATTCGGGATAGCTCAGAAGCTTTCCAAAGCCCTTCATTATGCAGCCTGCTTCAGCTGCCCTACTCCCTGTGGCTGATCCTGCTCTGACTGCTCCACTCATCCCTAAATGCCGCCCCTCTGAACCTCTCTTGGTAGGTCTGAATCTCACTGGAAGCCTTTCCTGACCAGCAAATCCTTATACTCGCTTTTGGAGAGGCTTTTTAGAGGAGAGCTTGAAAAAGTTCTGTGGGTCCATAAAGTGCTTTCGGGGTTGCACAGCTCAGGCACTGTAGAGCCCTTCCCGTGTTGTCATGTCTAGGGTGGACACTGTGTAGACAGAGAGTCTCCCTCTTATGGGGCAGCCTTGAGTGATGGAGATAGAGCTGAGCACCAGGGAAATGTGGACTGGCTGATGGCATGCTTTTGAGGAAAGGTACAGTCCATGAGGGTGGTGATGGAGGAAGAGGGCAGTGCTTTAATTCCAGGCTCTAGATATGCCAAGAGAGAAGGAGAGTGAAAGGCTGAGAGCAGTGTTCTTGTAGGTGGAGCAGAAACCATTGTGGGAGCTACCAAATGCCAATGGAGAGAAGACACTGAGCGGGTCAGTGTCTTTTTCAGTGTGAGATATGACAGAACATCTTTGTTGCTGGTAGCACTGATCATAGAGTACATACCTTTTATGTGTTAAAGTGCCTCAGTTTGGGCAGGGTTGGGCAGATGAATGTGGCAAAAGTGGTGTTTGAACAGACTTTACCATGTAAAGAACTTAAGGAAGTTCTTAAATACACTCAAGAAAGCATTAAAAATAACCTCTCTAGAGCAGAAGAGGAAGGGAACTTGGCCTGTTGGCAGTGCTGGGGCCACGATTCTTCCCTGAAGTAACTCCTTCACTTCTCATCTTCGTTCTTTCTGCTTTTACCCCACTGCAGCTTGTTCCTCAGCAGGAGTTGCCTGAAGCCTTTGCCCAGCAGGAGGCTGGGCTGGAGACGGGTGTTGGGTAGGAGGCGTGTGTGATAGTGATAGTTGGGTTGAGAGCCCTGAAACTCAAAGTTCTCTCAGTGCTCAACTTCACAGCCCTCTCTGACTCTCACTCCTGTCACTGTTCACCTCCTCTCTCAGTAGGTTTCACTTTCTCTCCCTTTTACACATGTCCTTTCAAGCAGCTCTCGTACTGATGAACTTAAGCTGCTAGATCACAGCTCCCTCTCTAACTTCTGTCATAACCTGATCTCTGTTCCCAGCATTGCCCCATCCCATCTATTTTCTCTTGCTTTAACTCCCTCCCAAGTGTGACAGTGCAGGGCTTGGAAGGTTGCGTGCCTCTCTCAGTTCTGCCTGCCCACATTCAGAGAGAGCAGAAAGCCAAGTGGGCTCTGGTAGCTGTTGGTGAATGCTTTCATTTGGGCCCTTCCTCTTTCCTCTCTTTCATCTCTTTCATTAGAGGGGTTATTCATGGACTCTCATTCTCCCTCTATACACTACACTGCATGCCTTAAGCAGAGGTTCGCCCTTCTAGTTACCTGCTGGGTATCCACGCTTGGCTTTATTTCTTTCACATCGTGTGTCCTCGGGATAACTGGAGATCCTTCACAATTTTACTGGTATGGTGATGGCACTACATTGCCTTTGTGGTCACTAAGATAAGACCCATCTATCTAGGATACAACTGGACTCCTACTAGTGAAGGCTTTGTTCCTCTGATAGGAAGTTAACTGGGAACATCAAAAAGGCCCTCAGAGGATGCTGATCTAACCTGGTGGAGGCACTTGTCAGAGAAGGACTTAATCTTTTGCAGTCTTTTCTTTTGCCAGTTTATGGTGCCAAAGGTGCATTGTGGATGGCAATGGTTGGCCCTTCATGGCCAACACTTTGGGAAAATGATTGACTCTTACCACATTATCAGGTTGGACAGGGCTTGGAGCAACCTGCTCTAGTGGAAGGTGTCCCTGCCCATGGCAGGGTGCTGGAACTGGATGAGCTTTAAGGCCCTTTCCAATCCAATCTACTCTATGATTCTAATCCTTACTAAAGCCTTAACAATTAAGCAGAGACTGAGGAGTGATAATGCACATGATTTTCTTGCCCGGCAAATGTGACGTCCAGGATGCATCAGCTCAGGCAATCAAATGGCTTTCTTGCAAAGGGCACTGCAGGAGCCAGAGTCTGTATCACTCATATACAGCTGCTGGACAGCCATCTCCAGCTCCTTGGAGTGCCAGGCAATCCCATGTTGCAGGACCACATGCTTCTTTATCCCAACTTGAGAAAGTACTTTCATTTCTCTGTGCCTTACTTCCCTATCTGAAAATAGTGGTTGTCTGCCACTGCTGTCTGCCTGTTTATGGCAAAGGAGGAACTGTTGGTGTAAGGTGCCCCATGCCATGGAACCAGGCTGCTGCACTGGGCCATAGTGTGTGTCTGTGCCCTCAGAGAGTTCAGGCAGTCAGTCGTGTACCTGACAGCACGCAGCTGCCTCCAGGGCTGTGTGATACTGAAACTGAACCAGGTCTACCTTTGATGCTCAGATTAAATGATGCTCCAGTAAAAGAACAGAAGAAAGATGTGGACTAGAGAATCAGCATCCGGCTCTTCTTCTCTGACCCAGCTCTGCACAACCCTCTGGAAAACAACAGTGATGCACTGATGGTGTTTGTCTCATTGAAACCCCTGGATTTCCTCTGGCTGAGAAATGTATTATACTGAAAACAAAGAATAAGGTGAGATGTGTTTAATGAGGGAAGGTTGAAACCAGGTTATTTGTAGTGGCATACTCAATAGCTCTAATAATCATGTAGCTTTCAAATATTTAATGAGCTGCATAATGCACTTGAGACCTTATTTTTCATTAATTAGGAAGACCCCAGTCTCATCCACACTGGAATAAGTGGAACAGACCAGGAGATCCTTTATTCCTTCACACTCTTCACAATCCTGAGCACCCAGCCAGAGGAATAGACCACAGCTACCTCAGGGATCTTTATCATCATACTGGTGTGCATTGGCATCAAGCATCTCTCTGCCTTTCTCCTATAGATAGAGATGGAGGTTGGGCACCAGCACCTCCTCTGGGAGTGGAACAGGATCATCTCAGTTGGTTAGTTAGTCCCTTCCCTTAGTAAATGCAGCCCTCAGGTTTGGACCCCAGAAAAGGCAGACTTCTCCCCACCTTTCACAGCACTGCAGTGTTATTCCAGTCTGCCCCATCACCCTATGCCATTTTGCATTCAAATCCCTTTTTAAAGTTATATTTCTGTCCATACGTCTAGACCTCAGATAACCCTGTTCTCTAGTGATGAGCAGCTGTGCTGTATCAGCCCCTTCATACGTGTCCCTGTGCTTTCCCTGTCTGAAGACCATTACTGATAATTAGCCAGTATAAAATGGGAGGAATCTTGCTTGGCATTCCTTAAAACACTGCTCCTGCAGACCTCTGGCCTGAGGCTGGCTGTTCTGCCCAGTGCTTCTGGAGTGCAGTTTTCCCCTTCACTGTGCACGATGGAGGATTATTTCATTAATGAATATAATGATACTTTGTCTTTGGTGCTGATGAGCTTTGTGATGGTGCTGTGCAATGTTTAATTAACTTTAAGCCTGCCAGGCACTACGAGGATGTTTATAATCTACATCAAATGCAGAAGAAGCTGGAAGGGCTGGTGTGGTACAATAACCTTAACCAAGGTCATGCACTGGCTATTGGCTGGGTTTGAGAGCAGACTCCAAGTCTCCTGACTGCTGAAGCAGTGCAGTGAAAAAAAGGAAGTACATTTCCCTGCTCAGATGCTTGGGAAGCGCAAAGTGGGACAAGGCAGGTGAGGGATGCTCAGTGCTGGGTTAGGCTTGGGGGACCAGAGAGCATGTTCAGCGTGGTGGCCATGCTCAGTCACAAGGCTTTTAAGGCAGTATTTGGGCTTGTACTTGCCCATGTTGGCTTTATGTGAGCTCAAGGCAGTTTTGTAGCACGCAGGCCAGGGACAGCAATTTAATGTGTGGGTTGAAAGTGAGGGCTGCCAGCAGGGAATGCATCTGCATGGTAGAGATGCAGAGACCTTGTGTAGGCGCTGCCTCGGATGCTTGCTGTCCTCCAGACACCACCGACGATCCCAGCAGGGCTTTGCCCTTGTTCCAGGTTGTTTTGAGCAGGTCACACTTTGTCCTGCTGCATGTGGGGTGGGAGATGAATCCCTGAGAGTTGCCCTTTCCTCTCTTCGCCCCTGGTTCCCTCCACTGACTGCTGTGGTGGAGGGTGGCACGTTGCACAACCCTTCTGCATTGGGTAATCCACCCCTGGTTTGTGAACAAGCACCAATGTGCTCAGCACTTATTTGTGCAAAGCACCAAACAGATATACTAAGCTGGTTCTCAGCTACTGAGATAGGGAACAGTAAGGGTGCAATGCCTGCCATGGGATTTCAACCTCCTTCCTGAAAAAACTGGAGTGAGAGTCATATCCATCATTTGGGAAAGGGCCTGCTTGAGATTTCAATGTCTTGCTAATTGCTGGGAAACATTAATGTCTGCAGGAAACAAGCCTCTTTTATTGTTCTGTTGGAGAATAAATGCACTTCTGGCTTCAAGGAGTTGGCACTGTCTTTGGGAGGGTGATTTCTGGTCAGGACAGGTGAGAATTGCCTTAGCATCCTCTCTGAGATCTCGTGGCTGTATGATCCCACATAATCCTTTTATTTCCCCCTCCCATGCTGTCTGGAGCTTTCCAGCTTGTGGTAAGCCAAATTTACTTTGTGTGCTGAAGATCTTCCACATTTAAGATGTCACCTTAAGTCCCCACTTAGCTGTGTCTGACTCATGTCCATATTCCACCTCTGGGATCACATCTTTGCATCCTCTACCACTTCTTTCAGGATGCAGCTGTGTCATATTTCCCCTTCTTTACTTCCTTCACTGCTACTTTCTTCCTGGCCTGCTATCATTGTGAGTTCACCTCAGTTGTTGCCTGACCAAATGCTGTCTCTACCAGCAGAAAGAACCTACAGTGATGAGCTTAGAAGCCGATGGCTGTGCTGGTGCAACCACTTTTCTGCAGCCTTTTTAGATTCTCACTAGGAAGAAGGCTCCTCCTGTACACCTATTAGAGGGCAAACTCTAAGAGTAGGGTTAGCTTAACTTGCATCAGGCTGCATGTGTCTTACAGCAGCAGTATTTGGGGGCATTAGTTGAGTACCCATAGAAATGCTATTTCCATAGGAGGTGAAACTTCTGCTTTCCCTCCTGTTTCCTTCCTCCCTCCATTTCGCTGTGGTCAGGCTTTCAGGGCATTTCCTGTGTTCCTTGTGTCACTCTTTTCCTGTGTAACTTCTCTTGTAGTATCTCCTCCCTTCCTGCTTGGGGCATGCAACTCATGGCCAAAGAAATGCTGACAGAACTCCTCCAAAGCTGCCTTGCCATGGGGGACTGGTGGAAGAACCGGAGGTCCTGGGGAGGCTCAGAGTCACTTGAAGGTGGGAAGGGGATGGCCTAATCTTGAATGTGCAACCAGAACTCAACTTGGGAGGAAAAGAGTGTTCTAATAAATTCCTCTTTATCAGCTAAACACTGGCTTCAGATTTTACTCCATACACACATAAATCTTTAAGTAACAAGTAATAGCCACAGAGGTTTTGCAGATTCCGAACGCATGGTGCTCCAAATGCATGCAAATGTGCATTTGGAGCTGGCTCAAGCACTCTTTTGGAATGTGTTACTTTGTAAGTAAGGGAAGTGGGCACTTGGCTATGTGGACAAATAATACTCATATGTTCTTCTCCTGGTAGAGTCAAATGGCATAAAAACCTTAGTGTCTGAAAGCTGATGTGTGAAGCGTGCTATGCACTAGCCCCAGGAGCTGATGGAGATTTTCTCTCAGGTAACGTATATACAAGACCTTCACCATGGCTTGCAGGAGCTGGGTCTGCCCTTTCTGCTGCAGTTGTTGCACCACTTTCCTGTCATGTAGTGTCAAGTCATGGCAGTGAAACCATAAACAAGAGACTCAAGAGTCTTAGCACTGGTCGCTGCCTGTGGCAGTGCTCTCTACTTGCAGCAAGCAGGTCTGCTCCCCAGCTTTTTGCTCTTAATTGCTGGCTGGGTTTCACTCAAACCATGTTTCTATAACCCCTCCAGGGAGCCATGATTCATTACAGCTGCCTCTTGTTTCTAGTACTTTAGTTTAGGAGTTTAGTATTTAACCAAGCTTCAGTGGTGGCATTGAATCCCCACATCAATCTTTGCTGTGTCCAGTCTAAAAAGCCTGAGATTTGCAGTCCTGCACACCTCTCATGTTTGGTATGCTGAATTATCCTTGCCCTGCAGCACACAGACTGTTATCAAGAGAACTTGGGGAAAGGAGATGGAATGAGTAGGATAAGGCAAAGCCACAGTAATACAAACCGTGTATAAATTGGACTACCATAAGAAGGATGTAATGGAGGGGGAATGAGGAAGAAAATGAGTCCTTTTGCTTCAGTAGCAGAAGGCAGTGTTGGTCTGAGGTGGAATTACACCTTTAGCAGGTCTGCAGGCGCAGCACATTTCATGCCAAGGCACTGACAACATGCTCACATTGGTGGCCAGTGAGTCCCTGGCTCTGTGGACAGCCAAGAGGTGACCATGGTTCATCCAAGGCAGAGCAGAGTGAGCTGCTGAGTTTTTTTGATGCCAGCCTGCCCCCCTCCGAGAGTTAAAGGGGCTCCAGTGTCATTCTCTGCCTGTCCATGGATGCTTGGCAAGCGAGTCTGGATGCTTTCACCATCTGTGTGAAATCCTTCCAACCATTTAGATCAAACATTGACTTCAGTAGAATGTAGGGCTCCTAACTGACCTAACATAGTCCATATGGAGCAGCTGCCACAGATAGTGACTGTCTTGACACTGATTAATCACTTCTTCTAGTTGTATATTTGTCCCTGGTTACTTGACACAGTTCTTCCCTAATAGCTTTTGAATAGTTCTGGGGTATTCATATGACCTTGGCTTTGGGGAATAACCCATCTGATGACACACATTACCTACTTCAACATAGGCTTGGCTGCTTTTCATCAAACTAACTTGGATGTTAGCTTTTGGGGATTTTCTTTCCCCTTTGTACACCAGTATCTGTCCTTTTCTGCAGTGGGGAGCACTATAGCTATGCTGGGTTCTGTTTGGTTTAGGTGGCACCATTGGCAATGGGCTGGGGCTTGGTCTATGCTATACAGCATGTAGAAACTGTCTGTGATTCCACCTCTCTGTCCTTCCCTGTCACTTCCAGTTACAGGCATGACAAGCAATCTGCATTACTGATGCTCCTTGCTTTGAAACTAGCAGTTAAATGATCTGTAACTAGAGTCAATCACTGCTCAGGCAGATAGCAGAGAAGCTGTCTAAACACCCCAAACTAAATGCAGAGCTCCTCCCAATCTGAATGTGGTTCTCCTCTTGAGAGGTACAAGCAAAGGCAGTGAGTCTTCCAGGCTGATCTTCCACCAAGTGTGGGATTATTACACTCAACTCCTATGGGGAAGTGTCACAAATGAGAGTTACAAGCACCAAGGCACTGTGCTAGGGACCTGTTCTGATGAGTGCACCAGCCTTGGTGCAGGGTGCACGTGGTTCAGCACTGACTCTATCCAGGTCAGCCTGCGGTTGCTGTGTGAGGTGGTGACTCACCCATTCCAGTAAGCAGCAATGTATTTGTGGAATTTGCAGCAAAAGGATCTCAAAGCTATATTTTTTCCACATTTTTTTTCCTTGTGATTGATATAAACTGTTTTTCCCAGCAGAATGGCTGGGAAAATTCAATGTACTATTTAAGTTTTGAGACAGTATCTTCTGCTTTTCCTTTCAGGCTTGGGCAGGTGAGTGACTTGCTGACTACAGGGACAGGCAATAGTCAGCTTAACCTCAAGGACTCAGTAACTGTCTACACACCCTGAGCCTAGACCCCCCCTGCAGTGTGGCCTGATTTAAGTCTCAACTGACGTGACTGCTAAGCTGAGTTGTGTTAGTTGATGGTGTGCTAGTTAGGAAGGCACATATGGCCAGTGCTGCAACCCATCTGAGAGCAGTATTGGGTCAGCTGGGGCAGCCTCACTGCACACCTGAGCTTCTCAAGTACTCGTGGAAGTTCTTGTGGTGCTCCACATATACTGTGTTGTGTAAATGTGTATATGCCAGCATCACCGCAATGCTCTTTGCCATCTGATCCATGACTCACAACCAAATAGTTGTTACAGATGGCCCTTTCACTTAAAGTAAGACCTGGTTTGTTTAACCCTGAAACAGCTCTTGCTGTGTTCCTTGGACTCCATTTGCAGATAGATTTGGGGCACTGCTTAGAATGAATGTTGAGGCAAACATATCCCCTCCTCTGGGTAATAGCTGCTCATCTGCATGTGATACTGGCTTAGCTGTGAAGTCACCATAGATACATCAGCCCTATCTGTTCTCATGGCCATCACCAGTTGTCTTGTCCAAGAGCTTACCTAACTTTTCTTTTTGACTTGACTTCACAGATTATTTTCTTTAAATATAAGTAAGTACAAGATGTTTTTGTCAGTCCATCTACATTGTGGTCCTCTTACACTACGTAATATCTTGCTTGAGATCATAGAAGTTAGTATGTGCTGTCTACTGTTATGTTACTTACAATCATGTTCAGGAGGACAAAGATGACTTGGATATGTGTTTTTAGAAACACAGATTTTCTTTAACACCTCCTTTCTAAGAGGTCTTTGATGATCCCACCAGCAAATTCCCAGCACAGTGAATCATGTTTCATTTGGGATGTTATTCTTGTCACTTTAAAGGATTCCAAATAATAGTTTTGCTTCTTGGGAACCGAAAGAGGCAATTACATAGACATTTTGGCTTTCTGCAGGCATTGCACATTGTTGTATGCAAGCTGAAGAATATGAAGTTAGCCAGCATCGAGTTTCTAAGCTGGGTTTGATTTGCTAGCTTGCATGTTTTCTGCTTGTGCCACATCCCTTGCAGTTTCTATATGATTTGTCCTTGAAAAAGTGATGATGTGTATTGTGACACTGTTCCTTGTGATGGTAGAAGCGCATTCTTTAAATGTCCTTCAAGCTGCACTTTCCACTTGACCCAAGTTGGGCAGATTTTGTGATGCTCCCAAACTCTCCAGCATCTTCAGCGAGTTTCCATTGAAATGGTAATTTCTAGAGAATACTTCAGGCTCATCTCAGTTTTAGATACAAATTAAATGTGGATTGCTTTGTTCTGCATATTGAATACTAAAAGATGCACTCATTTGTCCTCTCTGCAACACATGATGCTCTGCCAATTTCCTTAATCCAGGCACAGAAGCAGTCAGCAATTGTTTCCATTCACCGCAAATTCCATCTGAAAAGGCAATACCTGCAATCACCAGTGCCTTTTCAGAACAGGGAATTTGGAGAACTTGCCGAACTGCAACAAACTTTCTGCTCTGCTTGCTGAATGGGCACTATCTGCTGTACATCAGGGTGTCAGGTTTGGCTCTCATTGTGCTGCCACTTGGTTTTCAGTGCAGGGATCACCTGTTATGTTATGATTTCCCCATGTTGCAGGGACCCTCTACTGACCTGCCGAAGAAATCCAATCTGTCCCCCTTTCCCCTACCGCAGTTAAACCTTTTCTTTTTCAGTGCCTTCCCACTGAACTGATATTGCAGCTTATCACAGAATCACAACCTGGCTTGTGTTGGAAAGGACCCTAAGATTATCCAGTTCCACCCTCCTGCCACGGGCACGGACACCTTTCACTGGAGCAGCTTGCTCCAAGCTCCATCCAACCTGGCCTCGAACACTGCCAGGGATGAGGCAGCCACAGTTTCACTTAACTGCCATCTCTGCAGCTGCAAAAATAAAGATAAGACTCTGATTTACATTGCATAACCCCTTCATTGAAATTATACCTCATATTAATATCTTACAATATTAATTCATTAATATCTTATAGCTAATATTAATTTTCACACACTTCCATGAGTAGTCATTCCCTAATCCACCTACTTCCAGGCTAATAGCCCCATCCTCATCCTGCATTTTTGTAACTTCTCTGTCTCTGTGGTGTTAATAATACCCAGCAACCCTATGGCTGGAACCCAATAACACTCCTTAGTTATCTACAGAAAGCCAGGAGTAGATACATGAATGCACCACCATTTATCAGCGTAAGTGAAGGCAGGAGCTTCTTTAGAAGGATTTAAATTAATATTGCCAACTGTGAGGTTTTACAAAGCCTCTTCCAGAAACAATAGCTGGGTCTACGCTGTAAATTAAGGATGGTATTGAAATGTACTAACTGTTACAGCAAGGCATCAAATGGATTTCGGTACGACCAGGGCAGATAGCAGCTCTGAGCCCAGCCAGGGTGTTTGTGCGTCTTCTGGCTGCTGCCCCCAATAACCCACCACCCATGGAAAGGGTGAGGGGGGCTGTAAGGTCCTGGGTTCTCACGACTCTATGAACCTCCAGTATTTACTCCTTGTGCGTGGCCACGTGCACCTTGCTCCTGTGATGACTGCAATACTGAGATGCAACCAGATGGATAAATCCTACATGTTATGTTTATAAGAGCTCAGCCAGAGATAAACCTGTTGTGACCTGACACAGGAAAACCTCTGCCACAGCTGAGCACTTCACTGTTTGGCAGCATGGTGCTGCTTGGAGCATGGCAGGGTTACAGAAGCAGAGCCATTGATCTGTGCAGTGATTTGAATTATGTGAAGCATGGATTTGCTGAAATTGAACTCAGAATCTCACTAAAGTTTCCTTGTTTTTTGCAATCTAATCTGAGGCAATCAAGTGACACTGATACAGCCCCTGTTCCTCTTTAATTTCTAGTCCAAACTCTACCTTTCATGATTTCCTTTCCTTCATGTTGTTTGTTAGTTCATTTAAACATGTCTTTAAACTAGTACGAGAAGAGCAGTTCACTCAGCACGTGTCTAGAAGCCAGGAGGTACCAGTTTCACTTCCCTCCTGCTTCTCTGCAACTCTCAGTGACGCGCAGTGAGAAGCAGGAGTGGTGAAACACAACACTTGGCACTTCTGGGTTCCCCCCTCCAGGTCCGGCAGCGATACCCATGCTGCTTTCTCCTGAAGATGCCCAGGAGAAGAGCTCTTCCCCTGTGGACACTGGTGGTGCTGCTGCAGCTGGTGGGCTGCCTCCTCAGTCCCTGTTTGGAGGTACGTGATCTCTATAGGAGCACAAACTCCTTCTGTTTCTCTGATGCAACTTCTCCCTTGGCTTGGGAGACATATGCAACAGTTCTGTTGGGTGTTAGTTCTCTGACAAAAGCCCATCTTCCCTCCAAGGCTGCCATCAAGGCAATTGAACTATATGAAATGCATGCTGGTCTCAAGAACATCTGAGAACCAGGACCAACAGCATGAAGCATTTCTTCTTGTTGCCTTTCTGTCCCTCTGAGGTGTCTGCAGTACAGTTAATCTAATAGATCAGGTTTCCTTTGGAAGAGATTCAAGCTTTGTCTATAATTTCTCCAAAATATACTATTTTTTCCTGATATTGTGCTCCAGAGTGATTTCACCAGTACCCCAAATACCTGCCACTGATCAACAGCCTTTTGCAAGCTTTTGCCAATAATTACTACTTACAGAATAACTGTGATTTGTGCTGCTTGCTTATCTGCAGTGTAACAAAGCTGAAAGCTAATCCTGGGTGCATCCTTGTGGGTTTGTTTGCTGGCTTTCTCAAAGGTTGCTGCTGGGTCATCCGCAGCCTCAAGGAACATTGTCCTGTAGTTCTGCATTTGCTTCAGTCATCAAAGAATATAGCTTTTCATGGGGAGCAGGATTTGTTCTATTAGGAGTGGGGAAGGTGCTTAGGATATATAAGATCGTATCCTAAAGCTCAGGGCAGCTCACTTAGAAGTTAACTTCAAGGTTAGTCACTCTCCTCCTGCTTTCCTGACAGTGTCATTTGCTAGCGCTTCGTGAAGAGCAGATGCTGACCATGATTGGATCTGCCACTGTTACAGGTCATCCCTACCAAAGCTTTCAGATGCGTGGGACTGAACGCCTCTGGAGTCCCCTCTGAAGTCCCAAACACCACCCAGAACTTGGACCTCAGTTTCAGCAACCTGAAATCACTGGGGGCAAAGTATTTTGCATCGGTCCCTGAACTGCAGCTTCTCGATCTTACAAGGTAATGAGCAATTTTACGTGGTTTATCTTGTTTCAGCTGGGCTGCTGTGGTTGCTTATTTTGGGCTCTGTTGGTCTTGGCTGTTCTTTCCTTGTGACTTTATTCTTGTGCCTGCCTCTTGCACATCCCCATGGCCAAGCGATGTGCAGCTTTTAAGTCCAGTTACTGAGTGCACACCCTCTGTGCAGACCTGGGTCTGTCCAACCTGGTCTTGAGCACTGTCAGGGATGGAGCATTTGCAACTTCTCTGGGCACCCTGTGCCAGCGCCTCAGCACCCCCACAGTAAAGAACTTCCTCCTTGTATCTAACCTGAACTTGCCCTGTTTCAGTTTGAACCCATCACCCCTTGTCCTAGCTCTACAGTCCCTGATGAAGAGTCCCTCTCCAGTATCCTTGTAGCTCCCTTCAGACAGTGGAAGGCTATTTTCCCTTCTCCTCACATATTTGAGACAGCAGGTGGGGGAGGCTTATTAGCAAATATAAATTGATATATCATTTCCATTGACTCGTGACAGCAGTTTCTCTGGGTAAATTGTTTCACTGGAAGATGTCACTCAGTCCCATCAGAGTTACAGCTCTGAAGTGGCTGTAACTTAACGTTTGCTGTAAGGCACCGGCTGGATTATAAAACTAATTTTGCTTCAATTCCTTGTGGAATGGATTTGGGTCTCAAATTCTGAATCTTCCTATGTGAAAACATGTGGCCAACCTCTTTTCCCCATCTTCCTTTTCTCATTTAGAAACAACATGGCCTGGGGTTTATGCCCTCCAGACAACAAAAGAGAGTGGTGAGCTTTGCCACTGCTGCATCATGCTGGTGCCACTGGGACTGCCCAGATGTGGCTGAGCCAACAATCTGAAGGCTGTGAGGGTGCAAGGTGTAAGGGAACGCTGTATCTGGTTGGTTCTGCCACAAGTGATGCTCATCACAATGTTCCTTTGGCCTAAATTCTTCTTTCCTGCTGCCTGCATGAAGTTTTTACCTTCACCATTGCTCGAGGTCTCTTGCTTTGCAATTGAAGTTCAGATTTCAAGAGGGAGGAGGAGGTGAAGGGGCTCTCCTGATGTTCAAGGGTTCCCTTTGCACGTTCAGAAAAGCCAAACCAACCCCATGGTAAGGCTGAGCTTGAGAACATTGCACCAGTGCTTGAACCTGCAGCATTAGTGAACATGAAGGAGACAGTGTTTCATGCACTTTTACTCTGACCCACAGGTGCCACCTCCAGACAGTAGCAGACAACTCATTTAATGGTCTTCATAAACTTTCCACCTTAATTCTAACTGGCAATCCCTTCCAGGACCTGGGGCCAGCAGCCTTCTATGGTGTAACATCCCTGAAAAAACTAGTGCTGGTGGAAAACAACATCACATCTCTGCGTGACCTACCCATTGGCCACTTGCATACCCTGCAGGAGCTGAATGTGGGCCACAACAACATTGCTTCCTTGAAGCTTCCCAAGTATTTCACCAACCTGACCTCTCTCAGGCACCTGAGCCTCTTCTCTAACAAGATCACGTATATCTCCAAAGGAGACCTTGATGTCCTGAAGGAAGTGAACAGACTTAATCTCACACTGGTGCTGTCCTTGAATTACATCAAATGCATAGAGCCAGGGTCCTTTGCAAAGATTCACCTTGGTGAGCTGGTTTTAAGGTCTTCTTTTGAGAACTTCCATGTGATGCACTCTTCTCTTCATGGCCTGACTGGTTTACAGGTCAGCAGGCTAATAGTAGGAGAATTCAGTGACAGGCAGAGACTGGTGGACTTTCAGAGTGGGCTCCTGAGTGGACTGTGCCAGGTACAAATGCAAGAGTTTGTCTTAATCTCTTTCAGGGATTTTGACGATAACACAGACACTCTTTTTAACTGCATAGGCAATGTCTCCAGCATCCGCTTGGTGGACCTGCAGCTTGAGGAGATATCAAAGGTTCCTATGTTCTCTCAAGTGAAGCAGTGGGAGTGTAAGAAATGCAAGTTTAAGGAAGTGCCTGCCAGGAAGCTGTCTCTTTTCAAGGAGCTGAGAGTGCTTCGTATTATCAAGAGCAAGCACCTCAATAGCTTCCGGGAGAAATTTGAGGACCTGCGTAACCTGGAGGTCCTAGATTTGAGTGAGAATCGCCTCTCCTTCACTCTCTGCTGTTCTCCTAAGTTCCACAACAGTCCCAATTTGAAGCACTTGAACCTCAGCTTCAATGCTGACATCAGCGTGACTGGAGATTTCACTAATGTGAAGAACTTGTTGTATTTGGACTTTCAGCACACAAAGTTAGTTGGTCCTGGCTCCTACCCTGTCTTCCTATCCCTTCGGAAACTCATTTACCTTGACATTTCCCATACCAGAACTCATGTTAAATCCCAGTGTACATTCTGTGGCCTGAACTCCTTGCAAGTGCTGAAAATGGCAGGCAACTCCTTTGAGAACAACAAGCTGGCCAACAACTTCAAAAACCTGAGTCACCTCCACACCTTGGACATTTCAGGTTGTAAACTGGTACACGTGGACCAAAGTACATTTGATGCCCTCTCTGAACTCAAAGAGCTAAACATCAGCAACAATAAGCTACTGAGCTTTGATCCTGTTGTCTACAAGCCCCTCCAAGCCCTTACAGCCCTGGATTTCAGCAACAACCAGCTGAGTGTTCTCTTGGACTCAGCCCTGGAAATCCTGCCTGATAGCCTGGTCCTGTTGGACATTTCTCAAAACCTCTTTGATTGCTCTTGTGTACACCAGAACTTCCTGAAATGGATCAAGGAAAAGCAGGAGCTGCTGCAGAACAAGGAGTCCATGATATGCCATACACCTGCACATGTGAAGAATGTGACCCTGCCAAGCTTTGATTTGTCCTCCTGCCAGCTCAATGTAGGCACAGTGACATCCTCCACGGTCGTGTTGCTCACTGCAGTGGTGTTCCTCTTCCTGATTTACAAGTACTACTTCCAGCTCTACTACTCATTGGTGCTGCTCAGTGGGTGTAAGCACTCTGCGGAAAGAGGTGACACCTATGATGCATTTGTCATCCATTCCAGCAAAGACCAAGAATGGGTGATGAAAGAGCTGGTGGAACCCTTAGAAGGAGGAACACCTCCCTTCCATCTTTGTCTTTACTACAGGGATTTCCTACCAGGGGTACCCGTTGTCACCAATATCATCCAGGAAGGTTTCATGAGTAGCAGAAATGTCATTGCAGTCATCTCCACTGACTTCCTGGAAAGTAAATGGTGTAGCTTTGAGTTTGACATTGCCCAGTCCTGGCAGCTGGTTGAAGGAAAGGCTGGGATCATCATGATTGTACTAGAAGAAGTGAATAAGGCCTTGCTAAGGCAGAGGCTGGGGCTCTCCCGATACCTGAAGAGGAACACCTATCTGGAGTGGAAAAACAAGGAGATAAGCAGGCACATCTTCTGGAGGCAGCTGACAGGAGTCCTGCTAGAAGGCAAAAACTGGAATCAGGAGCAGGTAAAGCTCATGTGAAGAGAAAGGGAGATCATTTCTCTCCTGTCTCCCATCATGGCCTTGGCTGATGGCTCAGAAGATGGATCTTCTGTGGCTGTTTAGAGTTGGAGCAAGTGGATGGAGGCACTGTGGAAACACTACAGATACCCGCTGTGCTGGTCACCCTTTCTAAAGGGAACTTGGAAGCTAAGGAGTGACAACAGGTGGAAGAGCTACACATGCCTGTACTCCATGGATGTCAGCCAAAGCTGGTCCAGCAATCCATGCAGGTCTGGTGGGTTGGTGAATGGATGGACTGCTCTTACTGTCACTTGTCTGTCTCTGAAACTGGGTTGGGGCCTGGGGCCATTTACGCAGTGGAACTTCAGGGTCTGTTGCTTAGGATCCCGGAGGAGAGCAAAGGTACGGGATGCTTGGCTGTAAAAGTGATGGGAAACAGAAACAAGGTTTGAATCCTGAAAGTCTTGGGTCTGTGACCTTTGGCACCGTGACCCAGGGGAAAGCCCCCATAGAGGGAAATGAGGTGGTCCTACAGTCACTGGCCAGCTGACAGCAGCTCCTCAGTGATGCTGAGCAACTGTGGCATCAGCTGGGGGGGAAGTTGCTCTTGGTGCTAAAATTCCCCCAACAGGTTTATTTCAGTTTTCTTTAGACCAAGACCAGATGTTGAAACCCCCAAATATTTCAATCACCTGAAGCTCTAATTTATATCCAGATCACACAGCATTTGAGAGAGTGGTTTGAGGTTTCTTGTGGGATCCAAAAAGATCCAGAAGCAGCAGTAGAAATGCTTTAAAATCAAGGTTTTTCTTTGCTCCAACTGCTTCTCCTCATCCAGTGTTCTGGGTATACTGGGTGGGACTGCTCTATATAAGCAAGATTGAGCCTGAGCAAAATGGTTTGATGTTTACAGCCAGCCAGTTCCAGAATAAGCTTTTCCACTCCCTGGATCAGCTTTAAATCACTGTTGGAAGGAGCTGTAGGAGCCTCAAGCCCATGGACTTTAGATATGTTCAGACCCTGCCATGAGGCTGAGAGTACCTCTTCCTTCCTCCCCATTCTGCTGTGGTCCTGGTGGGCATCTCAGCATATGATCAGCCCTTTTCTGAGCGGCTGCCTTAAACAGAACGGTCACTACATGGGACAGATTTGCCTTTGTTTCACAGAGAACGTGCCTGACATTTCCCAGGGAGAAGAGATAGAGCAGAAAAGCCTGGCTTAGCTAAACTAAATGTAGCCCAGCACTGCCCTGAATAAAGGGAAGGCAAGTCTAAATGCCATTGAATCATATTACAGAGCACTCCATTGATGTGTGGAATATTGAATAGTGCTGGAGTATTTCTCTCTATTTACAAAAGGCTTTGGTTGGGATTAATCACTGAATTACTCTAGTCTAAAACTTGCAAATCCTTCTATAATCAATGATGTTCCACAGAGATAAAACAGAAGCAATTGAGTGCTGAATCAGATCTGATATTTATTCAGAAGCAAGGGCCTGATCCACCTCACTTTTCAAAGCACCAGTTAGCAACACCTCCGTGGAAGCCAGTGATGAGTGAGATCAACATCAGACACTGTTCAAGATAGAGGCAGAACTGCTTCCAGGGACATTGCTGGCAAAAGCTGAGTCACAGTTCCCTCTGTGCTGTGTCAAATAACACTACCAAATACCCCACAGCCCTCTCTAAGGTTTCTTGTGACCCATGAGATGAAGCTTTAATAAAACTAAGCTCCACGCTGCGTTCGTTCACAGTGAGTTTGGTTTACATCTGCTAAGCTCTGTTGTAGCAATTCCCAGGGTGCAGTGATGCTCCTGGTCCTGAGCACTGCATCTTGCCAACGTCACCATCATCCTGCCTCCTCACCCAGGGGAAGAGGCTGCTGGAGCTGGGGAAGGGGTGCAGTAAATCAGGGAGCTCAAGATTCCCTGGATTGAGGCCAAAGGAGAGCATGGAGGACAAGGCAAATATTGGCCTGGATTTCAGCAGCTACAAGTTAAATTGGGAAACAAAAGAGGTGAAATTCAATGGGGTGGGAGTTTCTGCTCCTGAATTAAGCAGCACTGAAGCTGCAGCTCTCCCTCACTCTTTCCCTCTGTAAACAATTCAGTGTCTATGTATTTGTGGCACAAAGCACAGAGTGCCATGCTTCTGGATTGTAATTATAATAATGACTTTCAGAAAGCCTGCAAGTGGCTCTGGGCATTGTAATAAGGGTTTAAGGCAGTACTGTTTAAAAAGAGTGTGTTTGCTGAATAGCAAAAGCAACTTGAGGAGGACTGATGGGGTGATGCTCCCTCTCTCAGAGGAGGAGGCCATTACCCTGGCATTGCCCCTCTTCCATACATTGTGGTTTATGAGTATAGGAGGGAAAAGGCTGTGGGACCAAGTATATTTTCACCTTTTATCCAGCAGAGAAAAAGCAGATTTGGTTTTGGAAGACTCAAACCAGCTTTCCCAAATACTATAAATGGGAAAAACATTGTATTTCAGAAACACATATCTTTTTGCCTTCATTACAGAAGTAAAATTCCAAAGGAAAACTCTGAACAGTCTCAAGTCCCACATGTTGGCATACATTGCTATTTGAAAGTGCTCCCTGTGAACAGGTAGTTTTGATGCGATTTACTCATTTGGATGAATAAATGAGCAGCCACCCAAACATCCATGCAGGTCTGCATTCATCTCTCATGTAAATAGCTGAACATGTTCCAGTTATTTCCAGTTATTAATTCCACTTATCCAGTTAAAAAGCATCTGTTTTACCCAGGTCATAAAACCAGACGGAGATGAAGCTCCAAAGGGCTGCTGCACTCTGGCTATTTCATATCATCTGTAATGGAACTGTGCCCTGATTTCACTCTGTGCTTAATTTAACCCACGCAAAATGCCAGTGCAGCTCAAGCTCCGGTCTTGCATCGGTCTCACATCAGGCCGTTGTGATGCCCCATGTGCTGGCCTCATAACCAAGCTGTGGTTTGGAAGGAGGGCTCTGAACGGAGCAATCCCTTATTAGCATGGCTGTATTTGCGGCCTCACACACAGACATTAAGGCATTTGCACTGATGCCTGCATGCATTTGCCTGGCTGCAGCAGCCTGGCTGCTCCCTCAGCCTCCCAAGTACCTCACAGGCTTCCAGTTCAAAACCCAACAAAACAAGAAGCAGCAGCTGGTTTCTCTGGCCCAGCTGCTACTTGACAGGAACAGGTTGAAACGTTCCTGGAAGAGTGTTTGTCCTTTGAGAAATGCTCTTTTGTAGGTGGCTTCTGTAATTTAATGAGGTAGCAGGATGAACGTAGGGAATAGAAATTGTCATAGCAGGGTTTCTGCTTTAGTATCTCATGGGCTTGTAATCTTGGAACAGGCACTTTGTGTGGAAACAGTGATTTTTTGCACTATTTTGGAGGGGCTGGAATAAAAGGAGTTCAACTAAAAGTTCAATTGCTCCACAGCATCATTTAAAGCAGTGTTTGTTCAGGTTGATGCTATTGTTTCTCTTTTCAATGTGAAATCTCTTTCTATTTATTAAATCTGACCAACCACCCAATGCAAATACAGAATGTACAAATGTTCTCACCCACCCAGATTTAAAACCACAGCTTTTGTGGGAAAACTCATGATTCTTCATTATTATGCCTTAATGAAAAGCAGAACTGTTACAAAATTCAAGCTCCATGACCCTCTGAAAGGCTGCGTCCATACACTTTAGGAGGAAAAGCCACCAAAGAATGCCCAGAATGAACTTCGTTAAGTGCTTTTACACAACGCCTTGAGAAGGTGCAGTCGATCAATACGAGCAGCCTGAGACGGAGAGCAATTGAACCTGGTAGGAAAGAAGCAATTGCTTAACAAGTTGTTCTTTGCCATTGTGGCTCAGGCTGAGAATTGGGACGAATGACAGCAAAGCATGAAGAAGAGCCCATCTGCCTGTGGCACTCACCTTCCTCAGCTTCAAGAGCATGGAGAGGGCAAAGTCAATAATCCACCAGCCTGGACCTGAGAGACACATATTGCATAAATGAGGACAGCTCTGGGAAGAGCCTTGGAAAGCAAGGAAAAGAAATGAAAACAGCACGGTTTGCTGAACCACAGCTGAGGTGCACTGAGGAGATGGGTGAAAGCAAAAGACCATTCATGACTGGTGGTGGGGCAGATGTTGGGCTGAGGCAAAGCATTCCCCTGCTCTAGGGCTGCCTCCAGCCAGAGGGTTTCAGACACTGCAGCATTAAGAGAACAGCAGCCTCCTGCCTGTTCCTTCCTCCCCTATCACCACATCTTGAGCACTGTGCAAATAACAATCAGGTATTGTTAGGCAAAAGAGATTTAATTGCAGCTTACACTCCCAGAGAGGGTGAGAGGCTTCCCTCCAGATCTAATCTCCAGTCTTTTCCTTTTCTTCTCCCCATCCTCATCCTTTCCCTCTCCTCACCTTTTCCTCTTTCTTAGCTCCCCGCCAGCAGCAAGTGACCAACCCAAAATGTATGAAAGAAGGGAAGGGTGTCCTTTTTCATGTCTTCAAACATTTTTGAACCGGTGTTTAAATCCTTCCAAGTGCTGGATCCCACAATAAGGATTAGCAGTAATTCCCCTGCCATCGCTTGCTTCTGACGCTCTGACAACTCATTCTCCTGAGATCCCCTAAACCCACTGCTGAATACATTAGGCAGAGGACACAGAGGAGGCTTAAGGCGACTGTTACCCCATTTCCCCTTCCTACAGTTTAACACATCCAAAGCAAACCCAAGTTTGCCTGATGTGGGAACACTGGGATGCTCCCGTGCTCTGGGATTCACAAGGTGATGCCTGAATATTGTTCTCCTTTCTTCCCTCATGGGCTAAGTCTCAAGGATGGATCTGGTAGGATCCTGTCCCCCCTCCTCCGTTCCCAAGGTGCAATCCCTCTGTTTTCCAGGCAGTGTAGTGTGCTGGGAAGGGGATGCTACCATACCTGCCTGGCTTTGGCTGCCGCTGAGCCCCCTCGAATGATAAGTGCTGCCTGTTGTCTTTGCCTGCCTCATTTTCTCTGTTGGTAAAATGGGGCTTACAGCCTGCACACCGTGATTTACTGGGGTGAAGCACTGAGAGGTAGGTGGAGTCTAAATCAGAGCTGGTGAAAGCTGCACTTTCTGTTCCTCAACTCCATTTCCCTATATTGGGATTCTGAAATCCTTCTCCACAGCTCTCCCCATGCCAGCAAATGTGTGTCTGAGCCAGATCCTTCCAACCTCTTTCCTATCACTGGTTCTGCTCATAGTCTCTTAAGATATGCTTAAAGAGCCGCCCAGAGAAGCTGTGGCTGCCCCATTGCTGGCAGTGTTCAAGGCCAGGTTGGACACAGGGGCTTGGAGCAAGCTGCTCTAGTGGAAGGTGTCCCTGCCCATGGCAGGGGGTTGGAACTGGATGAGCTTTAAGGTCCTTTACAACCCAAACCAGTCTGCCTTAGCAGCAAAGCTGAGGCATGTCCTTCTGCCATCCCGTCACTGATGTTGTAAGTATTAAACAGAGCTGTTAATAACAAACCCCACATCTTCACCCCCTCTGACACTGTGCCCCACACTTTTCTGTCCTGCACAGAGCCAGCAAGTTTCACTTCCCTGCTGCTTGCCCCTCTCACAGCTCATTTCTTGCCAAGTGCTGAGCTGGGCCAGCCCCATTCTATGCTCTGATGCTTCCCCCCACCTCTCGCTGCCCCATTGAGGACAGGTGGGTGACAGGATTCACCCCTCAGCCTCATTCAGAAACTGCCTGAGCTGTGTTATCTAGAGGCTTGATAGCAATATAAGGATGCCTGTGCACTAGAGAGTGCCCTGGCTGGAAAGCAGCCTCTGCTCTGATGTCAGTGGAGGTACCCTGTGTAATGGGCAGGTTCCCTTCCTGCATCCCTGCAGCTGCATAGGGAGAGAAGGATGGCAAGATGTTGGGACTGAAGACTGAGCCAAATCTGGGGAGTTGCTTGCCCTCCCTGATAACAGCTCCTCTTGGAAAAATAGGGAATATTTATAAAGAGCCTCATGAAAGCAAAGGCTATCATGATTTCAGTGTAAGCAGACAGCAAGCGAGATAGGAGCATCCCCTTAGATATGCCTCCCAGAGGTTATTTACCTCAGGAAGCTGCTGAATAAAAGATACAAAACCCACAACAAAAAGTAGTATTATTTGCTCCTTCCAAAGCACAAGGGGAGGCAGGAAAACATTATAAGGGGTATCTTTGAGTCTCACCAGCATGGATTTGTCAGGGCAGAGTTTTCACGGAGTGCTCTCTGGGTGACCCAGATTCCAAAACACAGGCACAGCCACACAGCACAGAGCCACCATCTACAACTTTAATAACTGTGTGACATACAAAGGAGATTTTGATGCAAAGTGGAGCTGACAGAGGAGTGGAAGGAAGTACCTGGTTTTTTGCTCGCTTTCTTTTCCTTCTCTTCTCTCCAGTGCCACACCAGGAGTACAGGCAAGGTGGTTTCAACCTTTAGCAAGGACTGATGTTAGTGCGGGTTCTGCTTTTAATGGCATTGAACAAGAAGCAGGAGCTCAGAGGGGAGGGAAAACAAGGGGTTTATTCTCTTTTCAGGAAGAATTTACTAGGGCTGTCAAGAATTCAAGGCATGAAGCGAATGCATATGGGGCCGCAAAGGGGGCTTAATAGCTTCGCTGCTGGTAACCAGAGAACAGCGCTGAGGCAAGGTTTGCCAGCCCTGTTGTGCATCTGTGTATGCGGAAGCATGCATCTGAGGGGATGTCACAGCAACATGGTCACACTGGGGTGACTTTGCTGTCATCGGTGGTTTTCAGGCTGTGGGTATGGGGTGATGTGAAGGTGCTGCTCTCACCATGGTTTTATCACAGTTTCCCATGGGATCCTGGCAAATGCACTCATATTATCCTGAGGGGATGCTGGCTGGATGCTGCAGGTTGGGTACCCAGCTAACCAATATAAGGGTGACATGGAAGGGATCCAGGCATCCCAAAATACTCACATCCTCCCTTAAGCCATCCCAGGCTGTTGGGATGTGCGCACTCAGGCTGATGCCATGTCCTTAAAGCAAACCCAGTTGCTCTAATATGGCAGCAAAAGGCTACAAACGAAGCATCTTCATAAAATCTGGGTCTTATGAAGGAACTATACATTGGAAAGGAAGGAACAACAGCAAAGAAACCAAAGGAGAAGAATGTTGGGCTGAAATGCATCCCTTCTTGAGCTTTTCCAGGGTTTGCTCATGCTGGTGAGAGTCCTTGGAGAGGTGCTTTGGCTTGGACTTCCATTGAGGAAACATTCTTCAACTGTAAATAAGCTGGTGATGCTTTATGCCCCCTGTAAATGTCAGATTCAACTTACAAAAGCACAGCAGTGGAGAAATGGGGAAGACAGCACTACCACAGAGCTACCGCAGCTGGAACTGTGTGAGCTGACAGCAGGCAGTGGGCATTGCTCAATGGAGATGGTGCCAAACAAAGAGGGAAATACAAGGAGAAGGTGCTGCTGCCTGTGCTGTGTGGTGGTGAGGCAATTCCCACATGCACGTCCATCACAGGAACCTCAGCAGATGGTTGCCATGTTTGGGAGACCTTGTCACAAATCCCCCCACGTCACCAGGCTCCACTGATGCTGAGGGACCTTCTTCTCCTGGGGACTGATAGCCCTGTCCTGGAAGGCCCTGGCGGAAGGTGCTCGGCCCATTCAGCAGTAGTATCTGTGGTGCCCTGGTGAGGTGGGCAGCTAAAGATGAGCACTCCCATGCCAAGCAGGTGGTACACCTTAAGCAGTGTGGTGGCAGCTGCTGGGAGAGAAACTTGGTAGTTTTGACTAATCTGGGGGAAAGCCATTTGTCTTCTGGTGTGGGGAATTCTCAGTGAGGCAGCATGGGGCTGTGGTGGAGATGATACAGTCAGTGGTGAGCACAGAGCCACGTCAGTGAGCGTGTGACACATGGTGGCATGTGTGTGCTGGGAAAATACACCTTATTTCTCTGCCTAGCCCCTGTTTGTATGGGGAACCCTCTTTGCCCACCCCTCTAGTGCAGGGGAGAGGACCACCAAGACAGGGACCCCTTTTTGCATGGGACAAGATGCCCAAAAGCTCCTTGGTTGTCATTGGAGCTGAGCACCAGATGGACAAGGCCACCGAACGGACTGCTCAGTGCAAAGAGTGGTGATGGCTGTGTGCTCATTGCTGCTCTTTGCATCTGATATAAAAACACAAGGCGGGGAAATGACAGCAATATGTGTCCCCCTGACACCAGCAGAACATAACAGATATTGCTGTGAAAATGAGGCTGCTGCCACACAGCTAGACCCTGAACCCTTCCTTTTGTGAAGGAGCTATGATTAGAAACTCATCTCACTTTATATTGCGCAGCACCTGCAGCAGAAAGTCCCACCTAGCAGCATAGAACTGTTTCTAAAGACCTTTTCCTAACAGGCTGGGAGCTGGGGCTGGTGCGAATCCTGCTGGTGCCGTGGATTGCTTTCAAACCACCCTCAGAACAGGATGGAGCCAGACTTTGGGAGCGTGGCTCAGAATAAAAGCAAGTGGCAGGATTATTTTGCCAAGTCTGAAGCTGATGCCAGCTCTTCGCATTGGAAAGCTGAGCTTCAGCATCTTCTATAGCTGTTGATTCTTCTTAGGTTTCCTGTACCTAAGTCAGCAAGGAGTGGGAAGCTTGCTGTGTGAGACTTACTTACATGCTTTGGATACACATTGGAGGGATACAGGGGTACTTTTGATGGGGAACTTGGGAAGGAGCATGTGCCAGTGTTGCTCTACTCTCCCATCCAGGGCTGTGCGTCAAATCTGTTGCCTACAGCTTCTGGTTAAGTGGTTAAGAGCACAGGTTAAGAGGTGGGGAATAGCCACTGGCAACAGGTCAAGATCAAGGGCTTAAAGAATGATGCTTTTGGGATGTGGGACACAATCAGCTGTGATTTTTGGGTGGCCAATGCCCAAACTTCACTGGACATTTTGTAGGGGAATGAATCCACTGAAAAGTCCCATTGGTGCCTGGCAATGGAGAAGGAGAGTAAGTGTGGATGGTTTGAAGCAGAGCCCCACTTTCCACTTGATATGCTGCTCATGGATGGGGTTTGACGCTGTTCAAACATAATTCACTCTCCCTTTCTGAATGGAACCAGAGAAGGATATTACATTAATCTTAATAAAAACAAGTCACTTTGCAAGCAGTGGAACATAGGAAACCTCCCATGTGGGTTCTCTGGTGTCTGATAGAGTGGCTGAGCTCATATCACCTCCGAGGAGTGAGATGGGAAGTGGAAGGATGATGGGAAGAAGTGCTAATTTGAGTATATTCTCCCTTATAAAGCTTGTTAGAACTTAATTCCTCCGAGATGTCTCTTCTTGCATCAAATCTGATTGCAGGCCAGTGGGTTTAGGGAGTTATCATGCTATGCCTACGGGCCAGTGAGCCCAAGCACATAAACCCTGTTTCCTTGGGAAACTGTGTGCAAGAAAGAAACAGGCCTGACCTGAAATCCCTACAAATGATTTACCATTATATCCCACTGAGTTTGGCCCCCATCCCTGTGCTTTTGATGGCTGACATTTATCACCAGGGCTCTGTAGGCGTGATGGAGATTGTCATTAACAGAAGAAAAGGTTCCACTTACTTACTCTGTACCATTGACCATCCAGTTTGCAGATCGAGTGTGCAGCATTAAATAGATGTTCCCAGCCACAAAACCACTTCTCATTTTGTATAATACAGGCCAACAGAGATTTGACAAATGTTCCATTTCCATATAGAAAGACTATTTTTAAAATTGAACAGTAACTTAGTCCTCTATTGACTTTCCATTTCCATCCTCTTACATTTCCATAGCAACTCTGGCCATTTATGCATTTATCTTTGTATTTAACTTCCCCGTTTCATAGCATTTCAAGTAGACTGAAGTGCTGCGAAAGGGTTAAACCACTCTTTCCAATATCTGCCTGGTTTTAGGCAATTACTTGAAAATACATCCATATATTTTTAAGCTAAATTGACAAGTTGGTGGTTTAATGAAAACTGCCTTGAGAATATTTGCCCTGAAAAGTCCTTCAGGGTGATAACAAGAACAAGTATGAACCTCTCTCCTCTCACCTTGCCTTCTATTATTGCTGTGCTCAGGATCCTCATACAGGATCCAAACTTGCAATCGCTGTGATTGATAGTCAAATGTTTGGGTATTGGGTGAGCTTGGGCAATTCTGGCTTTATTTCCTCTTTAAGTATTTAAAAGAGCTGTTGGAGTAAGTCCAGAGGAGGCCACGAGGATGCTCAGGAGCTGGAGCACCTCCCGTATGGAGACAGGCTGAGAACATTGGGGCTGTTCAGCCTGGAGAAAAGAAGCTATGTGGAGACCTCAGAGCAGTTTCCGGTGTCTGAAGGGGGCTACAAGGATACCGGAGAGGGACTCTTCATCAGGGACTGTAGTGACAGAACAAGGGGTGATGGGCTCAAATCGAAACAAGGGAAGTTCAGGTTAAGATATAAGGAGGAAGTTCTTTACTGTGGGGGTGCTGAGGCGCTGGCCCAGAGAAGCTGTGGCTGCCCCATCCTTAGCAATGTCCAAGGCGATGCTGGGCAGGGCTTGGAGCAAGCTGCTCTAGTGGAAGGTGTCCTTTCCCATAGCAGGGGTTGGAGCTGGATGAGCTTTAAGGTCCCTTCCCACTCAAACCAGTCTGGGATTCTATGATTGTATTTGCACGTGTATTTGGGGACAGTGAGACGCTTTCTTTAAGCTCTTCACAAATGTGCTTTCGGGTTTGGAGCAGAGATGAGTGAGCTCACCATCACCATCCACACTGCGTGGTTAGGATCCCCATCAGCAAGCTGAAGGGTGTTTGGTGAGAATGTAGTCACCACTTCTGAGCCTTTGCTGTCCAAGAATGTAAAGGTAGGTGCACTAATCCAGGCAGATGACCCTGGGCACAATAGTGAATCTCCATGCATGGCACTGAAAAGCCCCACCAACCAGTATTGGCTGAACTACTTTGAAAGCAGATTAGTCTTAAGTCTTAGCTAATGTCTACATGGGGGCACTGGGAAGACAGCTTTCAGGTCAGTAATCCTGTTCTAAGTCCACACTTGCCGTTTCTTCCCTATAGTTGCATAGTACTTTTAGCTGTAAGCTCTCAAGAGGTTTTTATCCTGACAACCTCTTGACTTTCAGCTTACATTGTCAATGATGCTTCTCCTTTAATGTCTTCCCTCCTCCATCCAGTTGATTATTCCTGCCACTTACTGAGGAAGGATGTCCCCTGTCTCTGAGGATAAACAATGGGTGACTTAATTGCAGCAGAGAGAAATACTGGACATGGTTCCCTGGAGACCTGGTGACACGCTCAAGTGAAGCACCAAGGAGAACATGGTGCTTTGGGTAGAGTTTATCACTGCGACTGTACTCACCTTGGACACTGACAACACTCAGTCACCCTGCAGTAAAGACCTCCCAAACTGACCAAGGCGCTTAAGTGCCAAAGGCATTTTTAAATGCTTATTTTAATAGGCCTGAGAGTCTAAATCTCATTGACTTTCAAATAGACTGTGCAGATAGATGTACAACGCCCTGAGAAGGCAAGATGGTTTCCTACAACACATCCTCCTGCACATCATCCAGTCCACTTCTACACTGCTCCAGCAGCTTGGGATCAGTTCTAATCTTCTCCTGTTGGGGCATTTCTGATGAGTCCTAGAGTCCTTCAAGTTGCTTTGTGCAAAGATGTAAATAATTTCATCCAACTGATGGAATTGATGGAACTGTTTAAGTGCCCAGGTCCCACTGAAATCTGTTGTCTAACCTGCCTAGAGGCAGCTGGAAATCCTATTAAAGCACCTCCCTGCACCTTTAAGCACCTAAAACCTTCGTAAATGCATTCTTAGATATTCAGGGATAGAAGGCTGGAATGTTCGCAGAGGATTTGTGCTCCTAACTCACTCGCTGCTCCCTAAAGAAACTTCTGGTTTCGTCCACATCATGCCGATGTCCCATGTCACCTTCCCCTTTCGTGCCATTACTCCTGTTGCTCCCTGGTGAAGGACTCTATATAATTCCATCCCCTTCTTTACTGTTGACACCTTAGTGAGTATTTGCAGGCTGTTATTAAATCACCTCTTTCCTCATCCTTTATCTGAGCTGTACATAATTAGTTCCTTTAATCTTTCTTCGTAGGTCAATCCTTCTAAACCCTTAATCATCTCTATCTCCTTTTCCTGGACCCCCTCCAATTTGCTGACACCTCTTTTAGTTTTTCATTTCATTTTGCATCAAGAAACGGCAAACCCACAAGTTCCACACACTGACATTATGCAGTGTGTGCCTGTGTGTTTCCCTATGGGACTCTCCCTGTTTGCTTCTGGTGAGCAAAGCTGGTTGGAAGGGAGTAAGCTGCCTCCTGATAATAGCGATCTGGCTGTGCTCACAAGGACTGGCTCTCCATGAAATGATCTTTGTTGTCACTAGATCTGCATCATTTACATGGGTGCTTTGGCTGACAAAAAGAGGAGTAAGGGACCTGTTGGAGCGAGTCTAGAGGAGGCCACAGAGATGCTGTGAGGGCTGGAGCAGCTCTGCTCTGGAGCCAGGCTGAGAGAGCTGGGCTGAGGCAGTCTGCAGAAGAGAAGGCTCCTTAAGGGGAGACCTTGGAGCAGCTCCAGTGCTTAAAGGGGCTCCAGGAAACCTGGAGAGGAGCTTTGGTCAAGGGCCTGTAGGGACAGGACAAGGGGAATGGTTTTAACCTGCCAGAGGGGAGACTGAGATGAGCTCTTAGGCAGAAGCTCTTCCCTGTGAGGGTGCTGAGGCGCTGGCACAGGGTGCCCAGAGAAGCTGTGGCTGCCCCATCCCTGGCAGTGTTCAAGGCCAGGTTGGACACAGGGGCTTGGAGCAAGCTGCTCTAGTGGAAGGTGTCCCTGCCCATGGCAGGGGTTTGGAGCTGGATGAGCTTTAAGGTACCTTCCAACCCAAACAGCTCTGTGATTCTATGATTCTAGGGTTTCCAAGGGTCTCAAGTTCACTGTCGAAGCACAGCAGTTGAGCTGCTTTGCAGCACAGCTGGTCTTGAATGTGTCCAGCTCCTCCCACTAAGGATACTCGGAGCTGGCAGGTAGGTGCTCTGCAAGAGGGACAAGGCATGAGTGTGCTGGCAGCTCTGGAATGGACTGGAGGTGCTGGACTATGGAGATTGGGGAAGGCAAGAGCCAGCACTGGCAGATGGCAGGAGAGAAAGACAGGAGAGACAGACTCATTGCTTGCACCAGTGCCAGACACAGAGGAGAGGTGATGGGTCTTCAAAGAAGCTCTTTTTTACCGCTTTGTCCCTACTGAGGAGATTATCACGCTGACACCCTTC